>OX419760.1:49178764-50612529 GCA_948567375.1 Lunularia cruciata
TTTTCTTGGTACATTGCCAACTCTGCTTTGAATTTGGCTTTCACAGCCTCCTTCTCCTTCTCCTTTTGCACAATCTTTTCCTCTCAATTGCGAAGTAACTCTGTCAGCCTTTCTTCTTCTCTATACCGCACTATCAATTCTCATTTCCACACCTACTTCTTCTCCTCTACACTCTCCATCACCCTATTGAGCTCTTGTTCTTTCTTTGCTACTCTTGCCATAGCATGGATAATTTCTAGTCTTGAATCAGCAAACTGCTGCTTCAAGATTTTATATTCAGCAATTTGTCTTTCCCTTGCTATAACACTCTGCTCTATCAGTTCCTCCCGATTCCTTGCTTCTCTCCTCAAGTTCTCAATCACTTGATTCTGCACTATTGCATCTACTCGCAATACTTCCCTTTCCTCCTCACCTCGGATTATACTCTTCTTCAATTCCAAGTTCTCTTCTTCTAATTATGCTAACACCTGCAACACAGTCTTCACCTCCAGACACTTTGATTGCATCTCCTTCTTCTTGTATTCTAACTTCACCAATAAGGGGCACACAACCTCCCGCAGGTACTCCACTCCTTCACTTGGAGTTACCTCGACTTGCGGAGTGATCTCTTTCTTCACCTCTTCCTCACTCAACACTCGCCTTTTGAGTCACAGTCGCTATATAGGAATGGATGCTTCACTCCCCAAACTTTCATTCTCCTCTTCTTTTACCTTACTCAGCCCTGTTTCACACTTCGCCTTTCACTTGGAACAACTCCTTGTTGAATGGTAACTTTCCTTTCTTCCTGCTCTAGCACTTTGTCTTCTAACTTCAAGTTACCTTTCTCTTCCATCTCCATCGTGGTTTTTTCTTCCGTGGGCACCAATGTCATCTCCCGTCCATCGTTGTTGTCACTACTCGTGTCTCCACTCTACAGTGTGAGCTCAGGTTCTTCATCTCCTTTTGAGTCTTTGGACTTGCACTCAACTTTGCCCTCCGATTCTTCCTCCAACGATGCAATTACCACCATACCTTTCCTCGGGTTTACTCTTCTGGTCTTCTGATGTCTTATTTCTTGACGTCTTCTCCTTCTCCTTGTCGACTCCTCTTCTTTGACTTTGGAGTACTCACATCCAACTGCACACTCTTCCCCATCTGCACGTAGTACTCATCGCTGCTCCTGATCTGAAGAATGTATTGCTGTTCCTCCGCATCAACATCCTTTCTTAAGTCGGGATAGAAATGTGACACCATCTTGTTGTGCTCCGCTGCATTGAGCAAGTTCAGCCCTAGATAGAAATGAGCTGCAAATGGCACAATGTAATGCGGAGGCAATTTATCCCTCAAATTCCACACCATCTGTCTTGTTCACCCATGAAAACACTTTGCCCAGTTAATCGGCTCTCTTGCAAACATCTTATGGAAGAACACCGCTTGGTGCTTCATCACATAAGTCGTTCTCTCCGGCTTCAAGATTGCCATTAGAGCACTCACTATTCCTTGCTTGATAGGATCCTTGTAACTCTCTACTTTGTATCCATTCTTTGTGCGCTTTGAAGAGAAAACATCTCTCACCTCCTGGGTTTCTTTTGCTACTTCTCCCTTCCCCAAGAACGTGGCACCATGCTCCACGCCTGCTTCTCTTCCAAGTACTAACCTCCAATCCGACTCCGTCCAACGAGCCGGATTACCTCTTCCCTTCTTCCTTGGGGCCATCAAGACATCTACTCACGATTATCTCAATCATGAACCCTAGAAAGCTTACATTCCAATTCCATGCCAAGAATGTGATCCGAAGTCTACTCAAGACTTCAATTCTTGCAATCACATCTAACCTCCGAATTGTATGATTTCTCACTGCAAATTTGGAGTTCTTCTTCCCTCCTCCCATCTTTCTCTCTTCCTCTCTAGGCTGGGGACTATTCTTCCTATTGATTCCCAAATTAGCTCTCTTAAATTCTCCTCTACACACCAACGCATCTTCAACTTTACTTCCTTTCCCATGATCTCTTGCAGGACAACCTCTTAACAAAGAGGGAAAATTGCTTGTCATTGCTTTGTCTTTAGCCCAATTTTTATAGAGTCGCGCCTGGTTTGTCTCTCTTCAATTTGAGTTTCTACCAAGAAATCACACCTCTTGCATGCTCTTATCACTATCAAGTGTCCTTCACGCATATGTTCGCCATTTTTGAACGGTCCCTTCTTGAATCTCTCGCCCCAAAGGAAAGTTGTTACATTGTCCTTGCCTCAAGTTGAGCACCCTTGATATGAAGACTCCTTACTTTGGGTTGTATGCTGATAGGGCAATTCCGAGTACTCTGCCTTATGACTCAAAGCCACGTTACCTCGGGTTTCATCCCGAAGACTCTTTTCTTTGCCTTCTTTGGCCATAAAGGCGCAATCCAACTTCTCTATACACTTCTTCTTCCATATTTAAAAAAAAAAACAAAAAATGTGGGTACCACAATCCCCTTCCAAACTCTCCTCCATATGGATTGCGATCTTGATAGCTTCAACCTTGGAAGAAGGTTTCTCATATCTCACCTTGCTTCTAATTTGTGGTCTCAACCCGCCTACAAAATTCTTGGTGAGCATGGCTCCTATGCCAATCATAATAGTCTCCACATCATCCCCACCCTTCCTAAACACTATGAAAAATCTGGACTCTAACTTTTCCACTCTTTCCACATAGACTCTCACTTTCTCTCCATCTCCTTGTTTGAGAAAGGTAACCTCACTGATCAATCTCTCATAACTCTCATCAAGAAAAAAATTCTCAATGAGTGTTGAAGTCAAAGTCTCCCAAAACTCTTCTTGCACATCTCTCCTCTCTCTCTTTTGGTATTCTGACTCATACCATGTAAGTGTTGCATCCTCAAAGAAATCTGGTAATAATGAGGTCATTCTTCCTCCCCTTATTGTTTCCTATGCAAGCTCTCTTGAAGTCTCTCACAAAGGCCTCCACACCTTCTCCATCCTTGCCAAAGAAAACCGGAAGTTTCTTCATCTTAACCTCTCACTATCTTTCTTTTCTCTCAATTCTTTTTTTTTCTCCCACTCTATAACTAATAGAGTATATACATGACTAACACCATTTGAGAGTAATCCACCTTAGGAAACACAGAAGGTTCAGGTTACTCCAAGATTTCTATCGCAACATCAAATCCTAGAGTGTATATTAATCAAACTCTCATGGATAATTCATCCATAAGTTGAAAGATTATCTCCATCACTAATCTTGAGAACTAGTTGATGAAGGTAGTAATATTGCTGTAGTTGTACTAAGACTCTCTCCAAGATCCTTCACCAAAGTCTCCAAAAGTGCTTTTACTCCACTACACTCATGTGTCCTTCCACTCCACAAACCGCACACAACTCCTTGGTCTTAGATCTTCTCCCTCCCAATCTTGGTGAAGAAGGTACAACATGCAAACCCAAGTCAAATAATCCTCTCCTTTCACTCAATCTCTTGCTCTCAAAGGTCAATGTACATGAACTTGCTTTATATCCCTTCTTTCCACATAGAAAGCACTTAGACTCACTCTTTCCTCCAAGTGATGTAGGTTTTTGGATCCTCTCAATATTCTATTCAAATTCTATTCCAAACTCTCTTTTCCTCAAGTCCATCCCTACAATCACCTCAAATCCTTGGGGAACCTTGCATAGTCTCAATTTTTACTCTTGATGACCCTTCATGTTCCTAAGATGAATCTAAACACTCAAACATGCTTTTTGTTGCTCTCAAACTCCTCATGCATGAGATCTCAACTCTATAGAATTGATCTTTCCTCACAATATCAGTCAAATCTTGCAACTTGTAAGTCACAATCCTCTTAAATTTTGCACACTTGACCACAACTCCAAGGTGTCTCTCCTTGCAAAATTTCAGATCTTTCATCTAGCCATTTGGCCTAGGCACCTTTCTATTCAGCACACATATTTCAGATTTGGCATGAAAACCACCCCCTCACTTTAAAAATTTATAGCTCTCTGCTCAAGAATAATCTTTGTCTAATTTTTGTGTCAACAAGTAGGATATAATGCATTGAATTTTCTTAAAATTTTTCATTAAAATCCATTGAAAATTGAATAAATGGCAGACTTTGTACAATTTTCTAGAGAGCATGCAGTTATGGGAGCAGTTTACCCTATCAACTTTCAAAAATTCTAGCCCAGTGCGCATAGCAGCTCTCACAATAATTTTAATTGTGCTAATTGAAGGATAACCCAAGCTATAATGTGTAGAAATTTCAAGTCCAGATCCCAAACTTGAGGTTTTGCCCAAAATCACCTTAATCCCTAAAATCTGCAATCCACCTCACATAATCTTTCTAAATCCTCTCAAGTGTACTGTAACACTCATTTGTGCATGTATGTGGTATTGTGATATTTAGCTTGGTATTACAAGTACTTGAGAGATATTTTTTATATAGAGATAAAGGATGATTCTACATTAGTCATGATTAGCTAGAGTTAGTCATAGCTAAGATAGAATGGACCTTACTTTAAAGGGGGTGGAAAAGATGAGCACCACTATTTTGGATTCTAGTGTGTTGATTTGGTATTATTCCTAGGTGTTTGGCTTTGAGGAAAGAGTTGAGAACTCTTGGGCCTGCAAGCCTTTTTGTTTTGGATTCTTCTATAGTCCAAGGATAGCCCATGTAAAGGAATCCATGACTTAGTGTTTGGGTCAAGATAAGAGCACATGCTAGTGGAATATGCCCATGTGAGTGGATATTCCTTTATACTTTTTGACTTTACTTGACTTTTAGCCTAGTAACTTGATTTACTCCATTAATTAATAACTTTGGTGCGTAACTATTTCACAAGTATATAAACAAGGGGTGAGGAGGTACTCATCATCCTTTCATTTGCAACTATCTCTCTCTCATTGAGTTCTCTAGTGAGCAATGTCTTGAGTCTTGGAGTGTTAGCCTTGGAAGAGCATGATGGAGTTGGGGTTGCTTGCCTTCTCAGTCCATGGTGCGCTACCATAATAGCCATCAGAGGTTCATCTTGAGTGAGAGACAGGCCAGCTCACATTTTTGGTTCCGTTGTCGGGACCTCTCTAAAAGGCAAGATAATGTTCCACGTTCAATTCTACATTAGGCAAAAGGAGGCTATGAGAGCTCACTTGGAGAGAACATTAGGAGAGGAGAGGGCTGAACTTATGTTAGAGAACCAAGATCCATTTGTATACCCTATAGTTCATAATGATATCTTTGAAGTGATTTTGTACATCTTGTACACATGAGAGGATTTGGAGAGATTGTGTGAGGTGGATTGCAGATTTTGGGGATTAAGGTGATTTTGGGCAAAATCTCAAGTTTGAGATCTGAACTTGAAATTACCACACATGATAGCTTGGGTTATCTTTCAGTTATCACACTTGGAATTATTGTAAGAGCTATTATGCACGTTAGGCTAGAAGTTTTGGAAGTTGATAGGGTAAACTGCTCCCGCAACTGCATGCTCTTTGGAAAATTGTACAGAGTCTGCCATTTATTTAATTTTTAGTAGATTTTTGTAAAACTTTTCAAGAAAATTATTTACATTATATCCTACGTGCTGACACAAACTTTAGAGAGAGATCATTCTTGAGTAGGGAATTATGAGTTTTTGAAGTGAGGGGGGTGGTTTTCAGACCAAATCTGAAATATGTGTGATGAATAGAAAGGTGTCTAGGCCAAATGGCTCTATGAAAAGATCTGAAATTTTGCAAGAAGGGGCACCCTAGAGTTGATCATGTGTGAAAAATTTCAGAGGACTGTCACATACAAGTTGAGAGATCTGAGTGAAATTGTGAGGAAGGGTCAATTTTGCAGAGTGTAGATCTCATGCATGATGAGTTTGAAAGCAACAAAAAGCATATTTGAGTGTTTAGATTCATCTTGGGAACATGGAGGGTCACCAAGAGTGGAAATTGAGACTTTGCAAGGTTCCCCAAGGATTTGAGGTGATTGTAGGGGTGGATTTGAGGAAAAGAGAGTGTACAATAGAATTTGAAGAGAGTGTTGAGAGGATCCAAAAACCTACACCACTTGGAGGAAAGAGTGAGTCTAAGTGCTTTCTATGTGGAGAGAAGGGAAATAAGGCAAGTTCATGTCCATTGACCTTTGAGAGCAAGAGATTGAGGGAAAGGAGATGCTTACTTGACTTGGGTTTGCATGTTGGACCTTCTTCACCAAGATTGGGAGGGAGAAGATCTAAGACCAAGGAGTTGTGTGAGGTTTGTGGAGTTGAAGGACTTCCAAAAGGACATGAGTGTAGTGGAGTAAAATCACTTTTGGAGGCTTTGGTGAAGGATCTTGGAGAGATTCTGAGTATAGCTACAGAAATACTACCACTTTCTTCAGCTAGTTCTCAAGATTAGTGATGGAGATAATCTTTCAACTTATGGATAAATTATCCATGAGAGTTAGATTAATATGAACTCTAGGATTTGATGTTGCTATAGAAATCTTGGAGCAACCTGAGCCTTTTGTGTTCCCTAGAGTGGATTATTCTCAAATGGTGTTAGTCATGTACATACTCTATTAGTTATAGAGTGAGAGAAAAGGAAAGAGAAAAAAAATTGAGAGAAAGAAAGATAGTGAGAGGTTAAGATGGGGAAACTTCCGGTTTTCTTTAGCAAGGATGGAGAAGGTGTGGAGGCCTTTGTGAGAGACTTCAAGAGAGCTTGCATTGGAAGAATGAGAGGAGGAAGAATGAGTAGGCCTCATTATTACTAGATTTCTTTGAGGATGCAACACTTACATGGTATGAGTCAGAATACCAAAAGAGAGAGAGAGAAGAAATGAGGAAGAGAGTCATGGGAAACTTTGACTTCAGCACTCATTAAGAACTTTCTTCCTAATGTGAGTTATGAGAGATTGATGAGTGATGTTACCTTTCTCAAGCAAGGAGATGGAGAGAAAGTGAGATTCTATGTGGAAAGAGTGGAAAAGTTAGAGTCCAAATTTTGCATAGTGTTGAGGAAGGGTGTGGATGATGTGGAGACTACTATGATTGGCATAGGGGCCATGCTCACCAAGAATTTTGTGGGAGGGTTGAGACCACAAATTAGAAACAAGGTGAGATATGAGAAACCTTCTTCCAAGGTTGAAGCTATCAAAATTGCAATTCGTATGGAGGAGAGTTTGGAAGGAGATGAGAGTGATTTGGTGGTAAAGGAGGTTGTGCATCCTCCTAAAGGTTACAAGTATGGTGGAATTTCTGATACTTTGGTGGCAAGGGTTGCATCACAGGTAGTAGTTGCTCCAATTCTTGCACCTCCATCAAAGGATCCACTTCAAACCATCACAGAACAACTTGCGGATCTCAAGATCAATGTGGTGCAACTATGGGAGAAGAGAGCGGTGGATCAAAATGTAGGGTGAGGACCTAGGAGTTATGGAAACTATCCATATAGAGGAACCCAACCAGCCAACAATTTCAATGATAGACATTGTTTTGGTTGTGGAGGAAGAGGCCATATCCAAAGGAATTGCCCAAATTCCACTTACCATGGAAGAAGGGGTTGTGAGGGACCCAATAGAGGTATAACAATATGGAGTTTAGCGATGAAGTCAGTCAGGCTCACAAAGTAGTACATAAGATAAATTAGCCTAGAATATTCCATAAGTATCTAGGAAGCTTCTTGGGAAGCTTCTCGGTTAGCTTAGCTTGCACCTTAAGTAAGTAGCTTCTAGAAGGAAGCTTCTAGAAGCTTCCAACTAGCTTAGCTTGCACGCCAAGTAGACGGCTTCTAGAAGGAAGCTTCTTGAGAAGCTTCCTAGTTAACTTGGCTTGCACTCTAAGAAAGTGGCTTGAGGAAGCTTCTTGAGAAGCTTCTCAAGGGCCTTGTATGCTACCCATAAATACCAAAGCCAAAGCTCATGCTAGGCATTTGGAGTTTTCCTTCATTCAAGTGTCCCAATGTGAGTATCCATTCTCCTATTTCTCTCCTCGGTTTCGGTCTTTTACATTGGTATCAGAGTAGGAATGGGATGGATGGAATTTATGGACCACCAAATCCACTTCTGCCAAACCATTGGGACTTTCATCTCCAGATATTACCAAAGCATTGTTTCACACAATTCATCACCTCACGCTTTGGGCAGGATTTTCTACATATGATCACCGTGTTAGAGGAACCCTTGATACTTCCAGTTGTAACTTATGGAGAACGGTGGACGTGTTGTATCTATGTGTTAATCAACTAGATAAATTGAGAGTAGTAGAATAGAGTAGTAGCAATGGCGGCAATACCGGATGTTATCCTTGCAAAGCAACAACAAATCGAGCATCTTACTCGATTGTTGGATGAACGAGACCAGCAACGACAAGAACAGATAGACAGAGCGCCAGTTTGAGATGGAGAAGATTGCATTTGATTTCCAAAACCCAAGGTGTTTGAAGGCAAGAATCTTCCAGGCACAGTGGAGAATTTTGTGTTTGACTGTGAACGTTACTTTGAAGCCACCAATCTTCAAGACAAGCGGAAACAAATTCTCTTGGCTTCTAACCAATTGGATGGCGTGGCAAAACTTTGGTGGCAATTCCGAGTAGAAAGAGCTGAACGACAAATTGTTACACCAATTTTGATATGGGCAGAATTCAAGGATGCAATACTTGGTCAATTTCAGACTATAAATGCCACCCAAGCTGCACGAGATAAATTGGTGGAGTTGATGCAAATTGGCTCACTGAGAAGCTACATCACACAATTTCAGAATATCATCATGCAAATTCCAGATATCCAAGAAGGTGAAGTTCTGGATCAATTTGTGCGAGGATTGAAGTCACGAACCAGATTGGAGGTGACCATGCGAGGGTCACAGAATGTAGAAGAAGCCATGCAATTGGCTGAGCATTTTGATTCCTTAGTTGCAACAACTTGGTCTCAACCTTGACCTACACAAAACCTACCAGTACCACAAGTGGAAGTACCGGTACCAATGGAGATTGATGCTATTCAACAAAGACCACTTGGCATAGCAGATAGAGAAAGATTACGACAAAATGGAGGTTGCTTTTATTGTTGTTAAGTTGGACATTGCATTATTGAATGTCCAGTTAGGAATGGGTGACCTTGACAAGTTGCCCAGATGGAGTTTGGGGAACAGAATGATCAGGGAAACAAAGAATCCCAGTAGGAGATTTTGAGCCGCCTACTGGGAGCTTGATTAGTTCCAATGAGATTGAAGGCCTGACCTATGCAAGTTTGCTTTACTTGCAAGGTACGATATCTAATCGGGGTTATAGGATTTTGGTTGATTCTAGAAGTTCAGAGAATTGTATATCTATGCAAGTAGCAAAGGAATTGGGTATTCCTATCAAGCCAGTGATTGGAAGTAGTTTGATGATGGCGGATGGTAGAAAAGGTTCTGCATTCCGCACCTCACATCCTGTTACCTTCAAGATTGGAAAGGAGTATTTGGAGTGTATGAGGTTTGTAGTGGCACCTCTACACTATGATATCATTCTGGGTCTACCTTGGCTTGAACGTCATAAGGTTCAATTTGATTGGACCCGACGTCAAATTCAAGTACAACACCAAGGTAGGAATTTCCGATTAGGTTGTCCGACACCTCTAAGTAAGACACCTAAGAATAGTCAGTCTCAAGATGGGAAGTTTGTTAAGAAGGTAGCCATAGAGCAAATCTGGAAGGGAGATGAGTCCCAAGATGGGAAGTTTGCCAAGAAGGCAACCATGGAGCAAGCTTGGAAGAGAGATGAGTCTCTAGAAGGGAAGTTTGTTAATGAAGCAGCCATAGAGCAAGCTTTGGAGGAAGATAAGTCTGTATTCGCGGTGTGGATCAAGCCAATTGCACAAGAACAATTTGAGGAGGGCCAGGTGCCGCATCAAGCAACAGTTGATCGGATAGTTCAGGAGTTTGCAAATGTGTTTCTAGATGATTTGCCAAAGGGATTACCCTCTGATCGAGGTATGCCCTTCAAGATTGAGTTATTGCCAGGACTACTCCAATGAGTAGACCAATCTATCGGCTCTCACCAAAGGAGTTGGAGGAGTTGCAAACAACACTTATAGATTTGTTGGAGAAGGATTTCATATGACATAGTACCTCTCCGTGGGGAGCACCGGTACTATTTTTTCCAAAGAAGGATGGAGGACTTTGTTTCTGTATTGATTACCGTGGGCTCAATAAGCAAACCGTGAAGAATGCATATCCTTTGCCTCGGATTGATGACCTGTTTGATCAATTAAGTGGAGCACACTACTTTTCCAAGCTAGATCTTTGTAGTTGCTATTGGCAAATTCCTATTGAAGGAGAGGACGATCAAAAGACTGCCTTTCGCACAAGGTATGGACATTTTGAGTGGAGAGTTCTACCTTTTGGACTCACTAATGCTCCAGTAGTCTTCATGGATCAGATGCATCGGGTGTTGGAGGGACTATTGGATCAGTCCGTGGTAGTGCTCTTAGATGATATCTTAATCTATAGTAGGACAGAGGCAGAACACAAAAATCATGTGAGAGAAGTCCTAAGACGACTACGATAGTGGAAATTTTACTACAAGAAGTCAAAGTGTGCTTTTTGGCAGAAGGAGGGTTACCTTCTTGGATCATAAGATCTCATTAGAGGGGATCAAGATGGAAGAAGAGAAGATCAAGGCCATTACTGATTGGCCTACCCCAAAGGATGCTACCAAAGTACAAGCATTTAATGGATTGGCCAGTTTTTACCGACGATTCATCCACTATTATGCTCACGTGGCTGCACCATTGATTGGCCTCATGGGAAAGAACTCAAGCTTCCAATGGACCACCAAGCATGAAGAAGCATTCTAGAAGTTAAAGCATATGGTGTCTTCAAGACCCATTCTTCAACCATATGATCCTCAACTACCTTATGTGGTTGATTTTGATGCTTCTAACTTTGCAATTGGAGCTATGTTGCAACAAGAATTTCCAGATGGACTACATCCTATTGCCTTTGTGTCTCGCCGACTAAATACAGCTGAAAGAAATTACTCTGCTCAAGATCGGGAACAACTTGCAATGGTATATGCCACCAAGGTATGGAGGCATTATCTCTTGGGGAAACAAGTGATCATGCGAACTGATCACAAGCCATTGTTGTAGACCTTACACCTAGAGCACATGAAGAGTCAACATCATCGATGGGAAAAGCAACTCCAATTGTTCGACATCAAACTTGAGTACAAACCAAGTCGGTTCCATGTCATCCCTGATGCTCTATCAAGATGACCTGATTTGAAGTCTCTTCCTCTCATCGCGGCAACAATTACGACGGTATCAATTGATCCCAAGATTCATAACGAGTTTTAGTTAGCTCTACAACAAGATCCCTTCTTCCAAATGGTACATGGTCGGCTAACAACAGGTGACAAAGAGTACAACACCTTTTCCTTCAAGGAAGGCCTTCTATTCCATGCGGACCGGATCTATGTTCCAGCCAAAGGTGATCTTTGACTTGTGCGCCTTCAAGAAGCCCATGATTTACCCATCACTGGTCACATGGGTGTGGACAAGACCTTGGGTGCTCTTCAACGTCAATGGTGGTGGCCCAACATGACACGGGATGTTCAAGAATTTGTTTGATCATGTGAGAGCTACCAACGTAACAAGGCCAACAACCAGAAGCCGGGTGGACTCCTTCAACCGCTTGCCGTTCCATCAGCTCGTTGGGAGCATGTGAGCTTGGATCTCATCACATCCTTGCCAAAGACAACAAGGACACATTGCCATTGTGGTGTTTGTGGATAAGCTTAGTAAGCAAATCCACTTGGCACCAACCTGTGATACCATGGATGCTCCAACCTTAGCACAAATCTACTTCAACAATGTCTTCAAGCATCATGGAATGCCACGTGTACTCATCTCCGACCATGATCCTTGCTTTACCGGGAAGTTTTGGCAAGCACTCTTTTAGATACTCGGCACCAATCTTGCTTTGTCCATGGCCTATCATCCTCAAATTGATGGAAAAACCAAACGTGCAAATCATACATTAGAGGATATGTTGCGTGCCTTTGTCAATGTCCACCATACCAATTGGGATGAATGTTTTGCCGTTGCCAAATTTGCCTACAACAATTCCAAACAGGCAAGCACCAAATTCTCTCCTTTCTTTCTCAATTTTGGCCAAGATCCGCTTGTTCCAGATTCTCTTCTTGCTCCCCCTCCATCTCAGGTTCCTCATACTTCCACATTCTTGACCACTATATCCCAATCTCTCCAACAAGCCAAGTCTCACCTCCTTGTTGCTCAAAATCGCCAAAAACAATATGCAGACCACCATCGTCTAGATCTCACCTTTGAAGTCGGTGATAAAGTCATGCTATCCTCTAGTAACCTCCCTCTCCCACTTGATACCCAAGTTTGTAAACTTGCCCCTAATTGGATAGGACCCTTTGATATCACCCAAATTGTCTCTCCTGTTGCTTATCATCTTGCCTTGCCTTGTCACATGCGTATCTATCCTATCTTTCATGTTTCCAAGTTGAAACCCTTTGTTCATAACCCCTCTTCCTTTTCCTCTTGAGTCCAACCTCCCCCTCTTCCTATCCCTATCAATGATCATGAGGAGTACAAAGTTGATCGTATCCTTGCGCGTCGCCATATTCAACGAGGCCGTCGCCAACATACAGAGTACAAGGTCCTTTGGAAAGGGTATCCCCTTCATGATGCCACTTGGGAACCTCTTTCTCACCTCCACAATGCACAGACGGCCATCCAAGAATTTGAAGCTTCATTGGCAACAAGGACGTCACCAACTAGTGGCGGGGGAATATGTAACAATATGGAGTTTAACGATGAAGTCAGTCAGGTTCACGAAGTAGCACATAAGACAAATTAGCCTAGAATATTCCATAAGTATCTAGGAAGCTTCTTGGGAAGCTTCCCGGTTAGCTTAGCTTGCACCTTAAGTAAGTAGTTTCTAGAAGGAAGCTTCTAGAAGCTTCCAACTAGCTTAGCTTGCACGCCAAGTAGACGGCTTCTAGAAGGAAGCTTCTTGAGAAGCTTCCTAGTTAACTTGGCTTGCACTCTAAGAAAGCGGCTTGAGGAAGCTTCTTGAGAAGCTTCTCAAGGGCCTTGTATGCTACCCATAAATACCAAAGCCAAAGCTCATGCTAGGCATTTGGAGTTTTCCTTCATTCAAGTGTCCCAATGTGAGTATCCATTCTCCTATTTCTCTCCTTGGTTTCGGTCTTTTACAAGAGGGAAAGAGGGAGGTAATGAAACCCAAGTGGTTCCTAATCCAAACAAAGGTAAGGGGATAGCATCCTTAGATGTGGTTGAGAGCAAGTATGAGAAGGGATAGTGCTCAAACTCCAAGGGTCTTAATTTGGAGCTTTTGGCACAAGAGAAGAAGAGAGCTCGTTTTGCAGAGGATGTTCACTCTTCTCAAGGATTTACTCCAAGCAAGGATACTCCTATGTCTACTAGGAGCACTCGCACCTCAACACCATCAACAACAAGGACTCCAAGGAAGAAGTTGAGGATGGAGGATTTCTTGATTTCAAAGCAACAATGGAACTACAATGTGTTGGAGGATGTTGGTAGTCACAAGGCTAACATCACAGATTGATTGCTTTCAACCCTACCTTGAGAAAGGAGCTTAGAGGTGGTTTGAGTTCTACAAGGAGCAAGAAGAAGAAGAAGGCAAAAGCTCTAGTATCAATGGGAGTGGTGGATGCCAAGCTGTGGTGCCCACATTTTTTTGTTTTTTTTCAAAATAAAGAAGAAGAAGTGTTTAGAGAAGTCGGATTGTGCCTGTATGGCCAAAGAAGGCAAAGAAAAGAGTCTCCGGGATGAAACCCAAAGTAAAGTGACTTTGGGTCATAAGGCAAAGTACTCGAAAATGCCCATTCAGCATACAACCCAAAGTAAGGAGTCTTTATATCGGGGGGAGCTCAACCCAAGGCAAAGTCAGTCTAACAACCTTTCGTTGGGGCAAGAAATTCAAGAAGGGACCGTTTAAAAAACCGGTGGTCCATACGCACAAAGGTTGATTAATAGTGACAGGTGCATGTAGGAGGTGTGATTTCTCGGTAGAAACTCAAAGTGAAGAAAGATGAAGAAAGCGCAACTCTATAAAAATCAAACTCGCAACAACGAAATGTTTAGCAATTTTTCTTCACCATTGAGAAGTCGTCTTGCAAGTGATCGAGGGAAGGGAAATAGAGTTGGAAACGCGTTAGTGTGTAAGGGAGAAGTTGCAAGAGTGAAATTGAGAGACAGTGAGAAAGCAGGAGAGATGGGAGGAGGAAAGAACTTTGAATTTGCAATGAGAAATCATGCAATTTGGAGGTTAGATGTGATCGCTAGGATCGAGGTCTTGAGCCAACTTCAGATCACTTTCTTGGCGTAGAACTGGAACGTAAGTTTTCCAGGTTTTATGACAGAAATCATCAAGAGCAAGTGTCTTGATGGACCCAAGGAAGAAGGGAAGAGAGGAAATTTGGCTTGCTGGACAGAGTCGGATTGGAGACTAGTACTCGGGAAAGAAGCAGGCTTTGAGCAGGGGGCCATGTTCTTGGGGAAGGGAGAGAGAGCTCAAGAAACCCAAGAGGTGAGAGATGCATTCTCATCAAAGCGGACAAAGAATGGGTACAAAGTCAAGAGCTAGAAAGACCTTGTGAAGAGAGGAATTGTGAGTGCTCTGATGGCAATCATGAAGCCGGAGAGAACAACGTATGTGATGAAACACCAAGCGGTGTTCTTTCACAAGTTGTTTGCAAGAGAACCGATCAATTGGGCGAGGTGTTTCCATGGGAGAATGCAACAAATGGTGTGGAATCTGCAGGATAAATCACCTCCACACTACATCGTGCCATTTGCAGTGCATTTCTACCTCAAGTTGAATTTGCTGAACTTGGATGGTGTTGCATTTCCATCCCGATTTGAGAAAGGAGGTCGATGTAGAGGAGCAGATCAGGAGCACCGACGAGTACTATAAGAAGACAGGGAAGAATGTGGAGATCAAAGTAAGTACTCCAAACTCAAAGAAGAGAAGTCGGCAAGGCAAAGCCAAAGACATAAAGAAACCTCGGAAGACCAGGAGAGGAAACCCAAGGTGAGGTATGGTGGTGATCGAGTCGGAAGATGAAGACTTGGAAGGTGATGCCGAGCTCAAGACCAAAGACTTGGAGCACAAGGAGGAACCTGAGCTAATGCTACAGAGTGGAGATACGAGTAGCGACAACAATGAAGGAGGAGAAATGACATTGGCACCGGCTGCTGCACAAGAAGAAGAAGAAGTGCATGCAGAGATCGAGGCCGAGGACAACACAAAGTTGGAAGATGAAGTACCTAAAGCAAAAGAAAAGATCGTCGTTCAAAGAGGAGTCCGCTCGAGACGTAAGGCAAAGTACAATGCAGGTCCGAGTAATGTGCAAGAAGAAGCAAATGCAAGCTCGGGAAGCGAGGCATCCATTCCGATACAAAGACTGCAGAGAAGAAGGCGAGTATCGGATGAACAAGAAGTACAAAGGGAAGTGGCCATGCAAGAAGAAGTAACCCCGAGCGATGGAGTTGAGTACCTGCAGGATGTGGTATGTCCTTTGCTGGTAAAGCTGGAGTACAAGAAGAAGGAGATGCAGTCAACTTGTCCGGAGGTAAAGACTGTATTGCAGGTGTTGTCCAGATTATTAGAAGAGAACTCGGAGTTGAAGAAGAGTATAACCCGAGGTGAGGAAGAAAGAGAAGTACTGCGAGCGGAGGCAGTAGTGAGGACTCAGGTAATTGAAGATCTGAAGAGAGAAGTAAGATATCAAGAGGATCTTGTGAAGAAGAGTGACATAGCAAGGGAGAGACAAGTAGCAGAATACGAGATCTTGAAGCAACAGTTTGTTGATTCAAGAGTAGAAGTTATCCATGCTATGGCAAGAGTAGCAGCGAAGGATCAAGAGCTCGATAGGGTGATGGAGAGTGTCGAGGAGAAGAAGCAACTCTGGCAAAGAGAGTTGGCAGCACGGTATAGGGAAGAAGAGAGATTACAAGAGTTACTTCGTAATCAGGTGGAGAAGGTTGTACAGAAAGAGAAGGAGAAGGAGACGGTGAAAGCCAAGTTTGAAGTGGAGTTGGCAATGTACAGGGAGGACTGGCTTGCAGATCGAGAGCAAGAGAGGAAGATGAGATTGGAGCCATTGAAGGAGATTGTCCTCATGATGAATGCCATGTTGAGTACAGAGGCCAATGTTCGGATTGAAGAGACGAGGCTGCACGAGTTGAAGTTGTTGGTGCAGGAGACGAGGCAAAGATAGGCAAAAGATACAGATTTGAACACGTTGTTGATCAGTCTCCGGACTGGTGTATACAGGAAGATCTTAGAAGTAGAAGATAATATTGCAATCAGATTAGACTTAGTGAAAATAGAGATAGAAAAACTTCTGAAAGACGTTAGAGCCAAACCCGAAGTAGATAACATAGGAGTGCAGATGTCTTTGGAGTTAGAGATGGAGACATAAGAGAAGAGTGGGTCAAGAGATGAAGAGTTAGAAAGATTACCCACTAGTGCAATTTCAGATTAGGAAAGAGAATTGCTAGATCTGGTAGAAGAGGTAGAAGATATGAAACCCGAGGAAAGAGTAGTAGGAAGTAAAATTACTTCGGGTTTGGGTTTGAAAGCCGATGACAAAGTAGACATCGGATCGGATTAGTAATAGTTTTGAGATTTGAAGAGGCAGATATGAAGAGGTGCATTTTCATTTTGGATCTACAAGTTAGAAGAGCTATTGTAGAACGGTTTAGTTGTTAGAACTGTCGATTTGTTCACTACTTAAGAGTGGCATTGTGAAAACCCGACAAATATCACTTTTGCGGTAATTGGGTAAGTAAAGTTTGTTCCCGTAGAGATACGAGTCAGAAATGTCCAAATACAAAGTCAAACAGTAACATGTAGTTCTTCTTGGTTGCGTCTTTAATCTCTCAGGTAGAAACCACACCCAGAAGAGAGTAACAAGCACTGACTCGCAGTCTTGTTACAAATTCACACTCCTTAATCACAAATCCTTCAATTCTTTCCAAACAATCTTGATTGTGATGATTCAAGCTCTCCCAAAAATGGCACTTCACTGCAAAACGACTTTGCCTCAGAATTGTGTTCCACCCCTCCACTGAAGGCACAACTTCCTCGATCAAAATTGCTTCACATCAACTTTGCACTGCACTCACAAATGCAGAATACTACCAACACTACAATTCCTCTCAGATCTGTCAAGGCATTGCTTCGATTGCACTTCACTCAGGATCAAACACACAGAATGAAGATCAAGGCTGTGGAATCCAACATCTAACAAGCACACTGACTTGCACTTCGAATTTCTCCATACACTCACAAATACAATCACAAAGTTGATACTCGAAATCAAGCTCAAGCGACGAGCACTGCTTCACAACACTTTGCTTTATCTATTCTCAGAAATTATGAGCACTGGACAACATTTGACTGCAAATGCCACTCTTAAATAGTGAAACAATCGACAGTTCTAACAACTATACCGTTCTACCACAACTGTTCTAACCTACAGTTCCGAAATGACAATGCACCTCTTCATATCTGCCCCTTGAAATCTCAAATTGGTTACTAATCCAATCCAATGTCTACTTTGTCTTCGGCTTTCAAACTCAAACCCGAAGTAATCTTACTTCCTACTATCTTTTCCTCGGGTTTCAGATCTTCTACTTCTTCTACCAATTCCATCAATTCTCTTTCCTGATATGAAATTTCACAGTGTGTAATCTATCTAACTCCTTATCTCCTGAACCACTCTTCTCTAATGTCTCTGATTGCAACTCTGAAGACATTTGCACTCTTATGTTATCTACTTCGGGTTTAACTATTATCAATTCTTTTGCTAATTCTACTATATCCTCATCAAGAATTGTAATTGAAAGCATGGATACACTATCTACACCTTCAATTTGTAACCCATTTTCCCCTAATCACTCATGTTACTAACCCGAAGACACTTAGTGTCTGATCCTGCACTTTGGGTTTATTCACTACTGTTACTTCTCCTTCAATTCATGTTCCATCTTCAATTAGAATTGAAATTGAAATCATGGGTATCCTAACTATCTTCTTTCTCTACTCTAACTTCCTTTGATCCCTCTGGCAAAACTCCCCAAGTCACTTTCACTGCACTCCGAGGTCCGACTTCCTCGGATTTAGTCGGTCATCTTAGTCTTGAGGTGAAGTCTCATGACCCAAAGTCATGTAAACCCGAAGTCCGAAGCACGAAATCCGAAGACACTTTGACCCAAAGTACTTCTACTCCCAAAATTTTAAATGCTTGTAACTTCTTCTACAGACCTCCAAACTTTGTAATTTTGATAGCAATGGAAAGCCCTAAACGATACGCTTCCAACGAGATATAACGTGCTTGATTTGGAGTTGTGGTCATTGAGATATGGCCCCCGCAAGAATCCTGACCTGCAACTTCTATTTCTCCTTCGGCGTTTGCCCTCCTTAACGTCTGATCCGAGTTTTTCCCTCCTCTGACACGAAGTAAGCTTCTTCGGGTCTAATCCAAACCGAGCCCTTCTTCCTCTTACATGAAGTCAACTTCCTCAAGTTTGATCAAATCACAAGTTTGCACTCATTTCTTCTCCATTTGGTTTCAATTTGGTTTCAGCAAGGCATTTCTTCTTCTAAACTTGTACAAAATGGAAAATGTGTGTACCACAGGCATTTGTAGAGAAATGTTGTTCAATGCTCATAATTTCTGAGAATAGATAAAGCAAAGTGTTGTGAAGCAGTGCTCGTTGCTTGAGCTTGATTCCGAGTATCAACTTTGTGATTGTATTTGTGAGTGTATGGAGAAATTCGAAGTGCAAGTCAGTGTGCTTGTTAGATGTTGGATTCCACAGCCTTGATCTTCATTCTGTGTGTTTGATCCTGAGTGAAGTGTAATCAAAGCAATGCCTTGACAGATCTGAGAGGAATTGTAATGTTAGTAGTATTCTATATTTGTGAGTGCAGTGCAAGGTTGATGTGAAGCAATTTGATCAAGGAAGTTGTGCCTTTAGTGGAGAGGTGGAACACAATTCTGAGGCAAAGTCATTTTGCAGTGAAGTGCCATTTTTGGGAGAGCCTGAATCATCACAATCAAGATTATTTGGAAAGATTTGAAAGAGTTGTGATTAAGGAGTGTGAATTCGTGACAAGACTGCAAGTTAGTGCTTGTTACTCTCTTCTGGGTGTGGTTTCTACCTGAGAGATTAAAGACACAACCAAGAAGAACTACATGTTACTATTTGACTTTGTATTTGGACATTTCTGACTCGTATCTCTGCAAGAACAAACTTTACTTACCCGATTACCGCCAAAGTGATATTTGCTGGGTTGTCACATGATTTTTGGTGCCAATGCCGGGGATACAAATCTCAGAAGTGGAAGAATACAAAGCCAAATTTGAAATTGGGTATCAATGCAATATGAATGTTTGCATTGAGAGAACAACGAGAAGAGAGAGCTCAAAGACGAGCACTGCAGCGTGAAGAAGACAAGTGTCTGAACGTCCCATCCACTGTGGACAAAACCGAATGAGAGGAGTTGGACTTTCAACTCCTTCACAAAGTGCAAGAAGCCCTACGAGAACTTGACCACGAGAAACGCGAAGGCGGTTGGCACGGCTACTTTGCATCTCCCTCTTTGTCCAAGAAGAAGAAAGAATCAAGTGGGCAAACATATGCATTGCGGCCCAGTACACCGACTTCCCCTAGAGCTGTAAAGGAAGTTTTGTCCTTGAAGAACTTTGTTTGAGAAAAGACAACACGAACACTTACTGAAGACGAGTGTCAACATCTTCTACAAACGATTCCTTGGTTGTCCCAAAGGAATTTTCAAGAACCAATCAAAGGTGTTGATCCTGAATCTTCCACTCGAGTTGAAGTCAACACCCTCATAGCAAAAATTGTAGAAGAAGACCCCACCTTGAATTTGACAAATTGGAACCCCTGGGCTGTAACACCCATTTGTGCATGTGTGTGGTATTGTGATATTTAGCTTGGTATTACAAGTACTTAAGAGATATTATTTATATAGAGATAAAGGATGGTTCTATATTAGTCATGGTTAGCTAAAGTTAGTCATAGCTAAGATAGATGGGACCTTACTTTAGAGGAAGTAGAAAAGATGAGCACCACTATTTTGGATTTTAGTGTGTTGACTTGGTATTATTCCTAGGTGTTTGGCTTTGGGGAAAGAGTTGAGAACTCTTGGGCACGCAAGCCTTTTTGTTTTGGATTCTTCTTTAGTCCAAGGATAGCCCATGTGAAGGAATCCTTGACTTAGTGGTTGGGTCAAGATAAGACCACATGGTTAGGGGAATATGCCCATGTGAATGGATATTCCTTTCTACTTTTTGACTTTACTTGACTTTTAGTCTAGTAACTTGAGTTACTACGGTAATTAGTAACTTTGGTACGTAACTATTTCACAAGTATATAAACAAGGGGTGAGGAGGTACTCATCATCCTTTCATTTGCAACTATCTCTCTCTCATTGAGTTCTCTAGTGAGCAATGTCTTGAGTCTTGGAGTGTTAGCCTTGGAGGAGTATGATGGAGTTTGGGTTCCTTGCCTTCTTAGTCCATGGTGCGCTACCATAATAGCCATCAGAGGTTCATCCTGAGTGAGAGACAGGCCGGCTCATAGGGCTGACAACACGGTGTCAATACCAGCCAGTCCTTCAGTTCCATCAAGTTCAACACTACCTCAGCCAATCCCAATGCATCAAACGATGACTTTGTTGCCTATCATTTGACACGCCTATCAGAAGTACAAGGGGACAAAACAAGACAAAGACCCCAATGAGTTCATTGAAGAATTCAAAGTCATCTCCTTTGCTAACAAGGAGCATGACTCGGCGGATCACCTGAGAATTTTCCCAAGTCTGCTCCAAAAGAAAGCTCAAAGCTGGTACACCCATGTGACCCAGAAGGAGTTTGTGCCAGTGGACTGGGCAGACTTGAGAAACAACTTCATGGAACAATTCCGGGAGGTTGATTATGACACGAGTGTCTTCGTGGCACTCAATGATTTAGACCGAGGCAAGAAGGAGAAGTTGAGAGACTACTCTGAGCGGTTCATGGCACTATTGAACCAAGTTCCCAAGCAATCGGGAGTGGTGGGTTACTCCGATGCCCAAGCCATTACCTGGTTCCTTGAGGGACTTTCACCAGAGATACACATCTTTGCAAGGGAGAGGAATGTAACTTCCCTTGACAAAGTACTCAAACATGTCGCTTGTTATGAGGCGGCCCACTCTCACTCTGCCAGTAACAGGAGAAATTGGGAGAAGAAAGGCAAGAAGCCTAGAAGGAGAGCTTTGCACAACACATCCCCTTCTTTGGACAAGTCCTCCACGTCTTTGAGCTCTTCTTCGGAATCCAAAGAAGAATCAAAGCCAAGACAAGTCAGAAGACGTGGGGGTAAGAAACCAATGACTCCTCCAGCAAATAGTGTACATAAGGCGGATACCAAGCTGGATGCCCTTATCAAAGAGTTTTTGGATTTCAAGATCCAGATGATTGGGGCTAAGGATAGAAGGAAGGCCCCAGCATTTAGGAGATCAAATGTATGGTGCACTGCATGTGGCAAATCAGGCCACGTAAACACAAAATGCAATACTCGTAATGCATTCCCGGTGCAGCAAATTGATTGGGTTCCGGGATGGAACCAAGGCGAGGACAAAGAGGTTGTGTACACAAGAAGTACAGCTTCAAGCTAGCACATCGTACCAAGGTCCGAGGTTTGGACCAAGGGAGTATAACCCCAATGCTTCTCCACGAAGACCACCGATGAGCAACCAGAATCACCCTCAGAATGTTGCACCCGGAGCCTGTTATAATTGTGGCTCGATGGGACATTGGTCTCCAAACTGTCCGGAGCCAAGAAGGCAAATTGGGTACATTCACCTATGCGGAAATTGTAAAGGATTGGGGCATACGGGCAACCAATGTCCTCACCCACCAAACCCAAAGCCGCTTGTAAAGTATGTATAGACCCCCACTGAGCATGCAGCAATTCAGCCAAAGAGGGATACTAATGTAAATTGAATCACTCTTGAGGAAGAGAAACCTCAAGAGGGGAGTCCGGCCTTGGAAGGAGAATGGCCGGACCTTAAAATTTTGAAAGTTGAGACACGCTCCAGCAAGAAGAAGCGTGATCCCGAAGAACTGAGTACGACCTTGTTGTCTTCCAAAAAGGCAAAGAGACTGCGCCTAAAGGCAATTCTTTCTGCCAAGGAGGAAAAGATCCTTGCAAAAGCCAAAGCTAAAGCCTTGCAGAAAGAACTAAAGGAGGCACTACTCAGGACTCAAGAACTGAGTTTGGAAGAGGAGATGAAGACGAAGTCTCCAGTTTTTCTGGCGGATATCTGATCTGAAGTAAAGGATCTGATCCAAGCCAAGGTGGGCCAACTCGAGGAACCTCGGGTTAAGGCTATTAGCAAGCCCATTATCATTTTGAAGTGTCCCGAAGTCAAGAGGGAACATGGAGAGACTTCGGACCTGAAGCCAAAGGCAAAGATGGTCAAATTGGGAGGAGTTCCCCAATATGATATTATAACAGATCTGGCAGCCACAAATGCTAATGTTACATTCAAGCAATTGTGGGAAGATAGCAAGCTGTACAAGAGGCAGCTGAATTTGGCACTCAAGAAGGTGAGGTCGATGTCAAAGAAGGACCTGCTTGCTATTTATCGTATTGAACAAGAAGATTTGGGATCTCCCGAGGTAGAAACTCCCATGATCACATCGATACCCATTGATTTGAAGTCCGGTGTGAATGTCATGACCAAAGATACTGCAAATTGACTCGGGTATCACACATTTGAACCAACACCCCGAGTGTTGAAGTTTGCAGACCAAACCAGGAGACGGCCTTTGGGCATGCTGTCAAATATAACCACAATCATTGGAGGGGTTCCCTTCAAATTGAACTACATTTTGTTGTGACCAGTGACAAAGACTGGTACCCTCTATTGATTGGCAGACCCTGGTTGTACAGTGCCCAAGTTGTGGTGGATTGGCATCAACAGAAGTTAAGATTCGAGGACATTTTGTCCAAAGATCAGAAGCTGGTGACTATGAGTTGGATGAAGGTTCCTCACCTCGGGAAAACAAGTTCATCGGAAGAGGAGGACAAATCCAAAGACTCATTGTCTTCGTCCTCAAACGAATCCGAAGACGAAGTCCAAGTTAACTATCTGGAATGCTACGAGGTGGATGTCGAAGATAAATATCCATATGACCTCGCCTCGGGTGAACCTGACTTGGAGGAAGGGGTTTGATGGCAGCTCGCCTTGGGTTAAGCCAAGTAAGCCATGTTGAAGGAGTCATCAACCCCGATGACTGTCAAGATGTTTTATTGACTGAAGGAAAAATTTTGAAAATCTTGTAAGACAGTCACTTTGGAGGAGTTGGCAGGATACACTGCCTTGTTCATAGAATTCCAGGATGTAAATCTTCCTGGTCTATTGATCAAATGCCGGGTATTCCACAAGAATTCGGAGAACACCAGATTGATTTGGTTGAAGGTGCAGTTCTGGTTTGGCAGCAATAATACCGCCTGAACCCGAAGTACTCGCTTTTGGTGAAAGATGAAATCGATAAGTACTTAGGGGCCGAAATCATCTTCCCTGTCTTAAGCAGTGAATGGGTTTCCCCCATTGTCATTGTCCCAAAGAAGAAAATAGGGAAGATCCGAGTGTGCCAAGACTTCCGGAAGTTGAATGCAGTCACAAGGAAAGATCATCATCCCTTGCCTTTTACCAATACAATTTTAGATCAGTAGTAGCGGGTTATCCTTGTTATAGCTTTCTCGATGGATTTTCCAAGTACAATCAAGTATCCATTCAAGAAGAGGACAAGGAAAAAACCACCTTCATGACCGATTGGGGCACTTTTTCTTACAATCAAATGCCCTTTGGGTTGTGTAATGCTCCCGCTACTTTCCAACGGATGATGAATTCAATCTTCAAAGATTTCCTACGCAAATTTGTGGAATTTTTTATTGATGACTTTTGTGTGTTCGTGCAAAGAGATGTACATTTAGATTACCTTCACCAAACTTTTGAAAGGTGTCGTTTTGCCGGCTTGTCATTAGACCCGGAGAAATGCTTCTTTGCAATGAAGGAGGGAATTCTTCTAGGGCATTGGGTGTCAAGCCGAGGTATTGAAGTCGATGTTGAGAAGGTCAAGATAATTGCAGCTTTGGAATCCCCAAAGAACATCGGGGAGCTGAGAGCCTTCTTGGGACATGTTGGATATTACAGACGCTTTGTGTCAAATTATGCAGTGCTTGCTGCACCACTTACAAAGCTTTTGAAGAAATCCAAAGACTATATGTGGGAAGCAAATCAAGAAGAAGCTTTCTAGGTGTTAAAGAAGAAGTTGGTTGAAGAAGAAGTTGGTTGAAGCACCAGTTATGAGGGCCCCAAATTGGGACACTCTTTTCATCTATATGTGGACACTTCATCCATGGCCATCTGAGTCGTCCTAAGTCAGAAGGACAAAAAGAAGAAGGACTACCCGGTGTATTATACCAGCTAACAACTTTTAGTTTTTGAAAAGAACTATTTGACGACTGAAAGAGAAGCACTTGGAATGGTGTATGCCTGCAAGAAATTTTGCCATTATCTATTGGGGTACAAGTTTGTCTTCTATGTTGACCATTACGCATTGCAACATTTGGTCAAGAAGGCAGATTTATCCGGGCGAATTGCAAGATGGATCTTGTTGTTACAAGAATTCACGTATACTATACAAGTAAGGAAGGGAGCTTCGCATTCGAATGCGGACTTCCTGTCTAGGTAAGAAACTCAAGACCAAGAGTGGGAAATTGACAATTGGTTCCCTCACAAAGAGTTGTATCACTTCTCAGCAATGCGAAGTACGAGGTATGCAGCTGAATATCATTATCTGCATACTCTTCATTGTCTTGAAGGGATGGATCCGGAGCAAAGGGCAGTCTTTCTCAAGAAAATGGGGCCATACCAGCTCAAACACAACATTTTATTTAAGATGTGCAAAGACAAAGTACTTCGGCGATGCTTGGAGTCATACAAAGTAGGAGGAGTGATTGAATCTTTACACTCCAAAGCATCCGGAGGACACTATGCTCTGAAGAATACTATAAAGAAAATTCTTTTGGTAGGGTATTGGTGGCCTACAATGTAGAAAGATGTGCACACTCATATCCAAAGTTTTGATGCTTGTCAGAGAACGAGGAAGCCGATGGCTACTTCTCAATGGCCTTTGAGACCAATTTTGCCTTTGGCCCCATTTGAGAAATGGGGGATTGATTTTGTGTGTCCCATTCAACCAGTGACCCGAGTCACAAGAAAGAGATACATTTTGGTTTGCACTGACTTGTGAGCCAGCCAGTCTCTCACTTAGGATGAACCTCTGATGGCTATTATGGTAATGCACCATGGACTAAGAAGGCAAGGAACCCAAACTCCATCATACACTCCAAGGCTAACACTCCAAGACTCAAGACATTGCTCACAAGAGAACTCAATGAGAGAGAGATAGTTGCAAATGAAAGGATGATGAGTACCTCCTCACCCCTTGTTTATATACTTGTGAAATAGTTACGTACCAAAGTAGTACCGTAGTAACTCAAGTTACTAGACTAAAAGTCAAGTAAAGTCAAAAAGTAGAAAGGAACATCCATTCACATGGGCATATTCCCCTAAGCATGTGGTCTTATCTTGACCCAACCACTAAGTCAAGGATTCCTTCACATGGGCTATCCTTGGACTAAAGAAGAATCCAAAACAAAAAGGCTTGCGGGCCTAAGAGTTCTCAACTCTTTCCTCAAAGCCAAACACCTAGGAATAATACCAAGTCAACACAGTAAAATCCAAAATAATGGTGCTCATCTTTTCTACTTCCTGTAAATTAAAGTCCCCTCTATCTTAGCTATGACTAACTTTAGCTAACCATGACTAATATAGAACCATCCTTTATCTCTATATAAATAATATCTCTAAAGTACTTGTAATACCAAGCTAAATATCACAATACCACGCACATGCACAAATGGGTGTTACATTTACCCCCGGACTAAGTTTTCACTTTGTCCTCAAAGTGAAGGCCTCTCTACCTTCTATGGTACATCTTCAACTTATCATGGTTTATCTTATCAAAGTGTCTTCCTCCCAACTCCTTGAGATCATAGGTGGAATTGCCCCACACCTTCTCTACTATGAAAGGTCCAAAGTACTTAGGCAAAAAGTTTGTTTGTACTCTCTTGAAGCGAATGGAATCAAACAACATTACCCAATCACCTTCTTTGAAAGGCTCCACCTTCTTCTTGCCTTGCCTCTTGTCATAGCTCTACTTTTGTTTCCTTTGGGCTTGCTCCACTCAAACCATAGCAACTGCTCTTGCCTCTTCCAACTCCATGAGTTGATCCTTCCTTGACTTCTTTGCATCACCTCCTTGTGCTTTCTTCAATCTCCTATGAATGCTTTGGAAGGTAGGAAGATCAAAGTGAATAGGTAAGGTAGACTCAATATCATACACCAATTGAAATGGAGAATATCCGGTGGAAGTCTTGATGGTTGTCCTTTACTCCCACAAAACTGCATGAATCCTCTTATCTCAATGATGTTTAGCCCCCTCCATTTCTGCATCTTTGGCCAACATCATGCACAAGGTCTGATTGGTTCTCTTTGCCAAGCCATTGGAATTTGGCTTATAGGATGTAGTTACTCTATGTGTGATAGAGAAATGTCGTAGCATGGCTGTAGTAATGCTTCTTGTAAACTCTCCTCCTCTATAAGAAACCAACTCCAAAGGGCATCCAAACCTAGTGATAATGCGTTCATAAAGAAATCTACCCACTTCATCTTCATTCTTGTCCCTCAATGGTCTAGCCTCTACCCACTTGGTAAGGTAATCAGTAACTACCACAATGTACAGATTGTTCCTTGGGGTTCTAATAAGAGGACCTACAAAATCAATTCCCTACTTCTCAAAAGGTCCTAGCAATGGAATTGATCTAAGTGGTGGAGTGGATGTAGACTTTCTAGCAAAAGCTTAACAAACATGACAAGTTTTGCAATAATCAAGACAATCCTTGAATATTCCTCTCCAATGGTAACCTGCATCTAGAATCTTGAAAGTAGTCACCTTTCCTGCAAAGTGTCCTCCACATACTAAACCTTCATGAAACTACTTTATGAGTAGGATAGACTCTTCCTTACCTATTGCTCTTTGAAGTAGACCATCTGCTCCTTGGTGAAAAAGAATATCCTCCACCATTGTGTAAGGTCTAGATCTTGCTGCAAGGGCCTTCCTCTCCCTAGCATGCATTCCTTCTGGATAGTTACCTCTTGTCACAAAATCCACAATCTCCTTGTACTCCATTGGAACCTTTTGAGTGACTGAGATTGTCATGAGCTCCTGATCCGGGAAGGAATCATCCATTGGCTCATCTCCATCATGATCATAGGCCCTAGATAACAAATTAGCATTTGCATGCTTCTTTCCCGGCCTATCCTCAATGGTGTAGTCATACTCAGACAAGAGTATTATCCACCTTGCTAGTCTCCCTTCAACATTAGGCTTGTTGAAGATGTACTTCAAAGCCTTGTGATCCGTGACAATGGTGGCTTTCCCTTCAATCAAAAAGTGTCTAAACTTCTTGAGACCAAAGATCATTGCCAACCCTTCTCTCTCCGTGACAGAGTAGTTCTTCTATGCTGAAACCATCTACCTACTAGCATAAGCTATTGGATGATCATGCCCATTTTAGTCTAATTGACTAAGAGTTCATACTATAGCTACATTAGAAGCATCAGTGTAGAGGATGAAAGGCTTACTCCAATTAGTTTTAGCAAGAATTGGAGCTACAGCAAGGGATTGCTTGAGCTCCCCAAAAGCTTTAAGAGCCTCCTTGTCCTCCAAAATCACCATGTAATCTACACCCTTCTTCATGTAGATGGTCAATGCATAAGCCTTGTTGGAAAATGAGAAGATGAACCTCTTATAGTATCCAACCATCCCCAAGAATTGGCGTAACTTTGTCAAGCTTGAAGGGAATGGAAGGTCAGAGATTTTCCTCACCTTCTGAGGATCAACTGCTATTCCATCCTGGGAGATGATGTCCCCCAAAAGTGGACCTTGTTCACATCCAAAAATGCACTTCTTTGGGTTGAGTGATGCATTTGCCTCATCCAAGCGTTGCAAGACTTTGTTTAGGTGCTCAAAGTGCCCCTCCTTGCTTCCATAGACACAAAAGTCATCAATGAAGTCTCTCACAAATTTCCCAATGAAAGGTTCAAATACCTTGTTCATGAACCGTTGGAATGTGGCTGGAGCATTGCAAAGCCCAAAAGGCATGACCTTGAATGCGTAAGTTCCCCAAGGTGTGGTGAATATGGTGAGTTGTTGATGCTCTGGTGCAATCTTGATTTGGTTATATCCACTATAACCATCTCCAAAACTGTACCTCTCATGACCTGCAACCTCCTCCAAGATCTCATCAATGAATGGCAATGGATAGTAGTCCTTCTTGGTAACAACATTGAGCTTCTTGTAATCCACACATACCTGAAGCTTGCCATTCTTTTTCTTCACAACGACAATTGGAGACACCCATTCTGAATTCTCTACCTCAAAAATAAATCCAGCCTCCTTGAGCTTATAAATCTCCTCTTTCACAACCAAAGATATTGGTGTGCTAATGCGACATTGTTTTTGGCGGATTGGTCTTGCATGTGACTCCACCTCTATCTTGTGCTCCTCCAAGGTGACTTCCTTCAAATCCTTGTAACTAAAAGCAAACACATGGATGAACTTGCGGAAAATCTCCTTTAATCTCACCTTCTCCTCCTTGATAACATTTGGGCCATACTTGAGGGTAGAGAACCTTCTCTCTACCTCCTCAAGTGTCAATGGTGATTTGTCTGGGTCCTTCAAAACCTCTAGCTTAGGTGCAAAATCCATAGCACACAAAAGATACACATTTGAATCAGATTCAGATTCATCCTCCTCCGTGGAAGTCTCCTCTTCCATGCTTGTGTCCACACCTGAAGCTCCTTCTTCAAAATCTGATTCCCAATAATCAGAAGATGGTGTATCTGAATGTGAAGTGTTGGTGGTGTTAGTCACAGGAACTATGACTCTATGGTTTGATGGCCCAATCCTCATGTACCCTTTTTGCCATCGATCAGTTGTGCGTGCTGCTCTCAACCATGGCCTCCCAAGAAGTAAGTCATAGCTTGAATCCTTCAAGACTTGGAAAGTCATGAGATTTTGAACTCCCATAACTGAAACTACCACTTTATCCATCATCCCTATTGGTCAAACTTGTTGCTTGTTTACCATGCTCACCACAAATGTTGAAAGTCTTGAGGGTATCATACCCAACTTCTTCATCAACCTTTCTGACATGGCATTCACTGCTGATCCTCCATCAACCAATGCATCCTTGATGTTGTGACCATTCACTCTCACATCAATCTTGGATGCATATTCACAAGCCTCCCATGGTGCTGGCTTGGCATCCACCACCCCCATTGATACTGAGCTTTTGCCTTCTTCTTCTTCTTGCTCCTTGTAGAACTCAAACCACCTCTAATCTCCTTCCTCAAGGTAGGGTTCAAAGCAATCAATTGGCCCACTATGATGTTAGCCTTGTGACTACCAACATCCTCCAAGACATTGTAGTTCCATTGTTGCTTTGAAATCAAGAAATCCTCCATCCCCAACTTCTTCCTTGGAGTCTTTGTTGTTGATGGTGTTGAGTTGCAAGTGCTCCTAGTAGACATAGGAGTATCCTTGCTTGGAGTAAATCCTTGAGAAGAGTGAACATCCTCTGCAAAACGAGCTCTCTTCTTCTCTTGTGCCAAAAGCTCCAAATTAAGACTCTTGGAGTTTGAGCACTCTCCCTTCTCATACTTGCTCTCCACCACATCTATGGATGCTATCCTCTTACCTTTGTTTGGATTAGGAGCCACTTGGGTTTCACTACCTCTCTCTTTCCCTCTATTTGGTCCCTCACAACCCCTTCCTCCATGGTAAGTGGAATTTGGGAAATTCTTTTGGATATGGCCCCTTCCTCCACAACCAAAACAATTTCTCTCATTGAAATTGTTGGCTGGTTGACCTCCTCTATATGGATAGTTTCCATAACTCCTAGGCCTCTCCCTACATTCTGATCCACCTCTCTCTTCTCCCATAGTTGCACCACATTGATCTTGAGATCCGCAAGTTGTTCTGTGATGGTTTGAAGTGGATCCTTTGGTGGAGGTGCAAGAATTGGAGCAACTTCTACTTGTGGTGCAACCCTTGCCACCAAAGTATCAGAAGTTCCACCATACTTGTAGCCTTGAGGAGGATGCACAACCTCCTTCACCACCAAATCACTCTCATCTCCTTCCAAACTCTCCTCCATACAAATTGCAATCTTGATAGCTTCAACCTTGGAAGAAGGTTTCTCATATCTCACCTTGCTTCTAATTTGTGGTCTGAACCCTCCCACAAAATTCTTGGTGAATATGGCCCCTATGCCAATCATTGTAATCTCCAAATCATCCCCACCCTTCCTCAACACTATGCAAAATCTGGACTCTAACTTTTCCACTCTTTCCACATAGACCCTCACTTTCTCTCCTTGTCCTTCCTTGAGAAATGTAACCTCACTCATCAATCTCTCATAACTCTCATCCGGAAGAAAGTTCTCAATGAGTATTGAAGTCAAAGTCTCCCAAGACTCCTTTGCCCCATCTCTCCTCTCTCTCTTTTGGTATTCTGACTCATACCATGTAAGTGTTGCATCCTCAAAGAAATCTGGTAATAATGAGGCCCACTCATTCTTCCTCCTCTCATTGTTTCCTATGCAAGCTCTCTTGAAGTCTCTCACAAAGGCCTCCACATCTTCTCCATCCTTGCCAAAGAAAACCGGAAGTTTTCCCATCTTAACCTCTCACTATTTTTCTTTCTCTCAAATTTTTTTTTCTCTCACTCTATTACTAATAGAGTATATACATGACTAATTGTGACAACCCGGCAAATATCACTTTTGCGGTAATTGGGTAAGTAAAGTTTGTTCCCACAAAGATATGATTTAGAATTGGTCAAATATGAAGCAAAGTAACAATTTCAGTTCTTCCTGGTTGCGTCTTTAATCTCTTAGGTAGAAACCACACCCAGAAGAGAGTAACAAGCACTGACTTGCAGTCTTGTCACAAATTCACACTCCTTAATCACAACTCCATCAAATCTTTCCAAACAATCTTGATTGTGATGATTCAGGCTCTCCCAAAAATGGCACTTCACTGCAAAAAGACTTTGCCTCAGAATTGTGTTCTACCCCTCCATTGAAGGCACAACTTCCTTGATCAAAATTGCTTCACATCAACTTTGCACTGCACTCACAAATGCAGAATACTACCAACACTACAATTCCTCTCAGATCTGTCAAGGCATTGCTTCAATTGCACTTCACTCAGGATCAAACACATAGAATGAAGATCAAGGCCGTGGAATCCAACATCCAACAAGCACTCTGACTTGCACTTCAAAATTCTTCACACACTCACAAACATAGACACGAAGTTGATACTCGGAATCAAGCTCAAGCGACGAGCACTGCTTCACAGCACTTTGCTTTATCTATTCCTAGAAATAATGAGCACTGAACAACATCTGAGTGCGAATGCCACTCTTAAGTAGTGAACAAATTGACAGTTCTAACAACTATACCGTTTCTACAACAACTGTTCTAACCTGCAGATCCGAAATGACAATGCACCTCTTCATATCTGCCCCTTCAAATCGGTTACTACTCCGATCCAATGTCTACTTCTTCCTCGGCTTTCAAACCCAAACCCGAAGTAATCTTACTTCCTACTACTCTGTCCTCGGGTTTCACAACTCCTAATTCCTCCATGAATTCTAACATTTCTCCTTCTTGATATGAAATTCCTATCATAGTTAAGCCTTCTAAATCTCTATCTCCCGACCCACTCTTCTCTAAAGTGTCAAATGTCAAATCCAAAGACACCTGCACTCCTATCTCTCTTACCGTGGGTCTAACTACTATCAATTCTTTTGCTAATTCTACTGTGTCATCGTCAACAATTGTAATTGAAAGCATGGGTACACTATCTACACCTTCAATTTGTAACCCACTTTCCCCTAATCACTCATGTTACTAACCCGAAGACACTTACTGTCTGATCCTGCACTTCGGGTTTATTCACTACTGTTACTTCTCCTTCAATTTCTATTCCATCTTCAATCTGAACTGAAATTGAAGTCATGGGTATCCTAACTATCTTCTTTCTCTACTCTAACTTCCTCTAATCCCTCCCGCAAAACTCCTGAAGTCACCTTCATTGCACTCCGAGGTCCAACTTCCTCGGATTTAGTCGGTCATCTTAGTCTTGAGGCAAAGTCTCATGACCCGAACTCATGTGAACCTGAAGTCCGAAGTACAAAGTACGAAATCCGAAGTCACATTGACCCGAAGACACTTTGACCCGAAGTACATCTACTCTAGAAACTTTAAATGCTTGTTACTTCTTCTATAGACCTCCAAACTTTGCGATTCTGATAAGAGTGGAAAGCCCTAGACAAGACGCTTCCAACAAGATATAACATGCTTGATTTGAACTTGTGTGCATTGAGATATGGCCCCCGCAAGAATCCTTACCTGCAACTTCTATTTCTCCTTCGGCGTCTGCCCTCCTTAACGTTTGATCCGAGTTTTTCACTCCTCTGACACGAAGTAAACTTCTTTGGGTCTAATCCAAACCAAGCCCTTCTTCCTCTTACATGAAGTCAACTTCCTTGGGTCTGATCAAATCACAAGTTTGCACTCATTTCTTCTCCATTTGGTTTCAATTTGGTTTCAGTAGTGCATTTCTTCTTCTAAACTCGTCCAAAATGAAAAATGTGGGTACCACACTAACACCATCTGAGAATAATCCACTCTAGGGAACACAAAAGGTTCAGGTTGCTGCAAGATTTCTATAGCAACATCAAATCCTAGAGTGCATATTAATCTAACTCTCATGGATAATTTATCCATAAGTTGAAAGATTATCTCCATCACTAATCTTGAGAACTAACTGATGAAGGTGGTAGTATTTTTGTAGCTGTACTAAGACTCTCTTCAAGATCCTTCACCAAAGTCTCCAAAAGTGCTTTTACTCCACTACCCTCATGTCCTTTTGGAAGTCCTTCCACTCCACAAACCTCACACAACTCCTTGGTCTTAGATCTTCTCCCTCCTAGTCTTGGTGAAGAAGGTCCAACATGCAAACCCAAGTCAAGTAAGCCTCTCCTTTCCCTCAATCTCTTGCTCTCAAAGGTCAATGGACAGGAACTTGCCTTATGTCCCTTCTCTCCACATAGAAAACACTTAGACTCACTCTTTTCTCCAAGTGGTGTAGGTTTTTGGATCCTCTCAACACTCTCTTCAAATTCTATTGTAAATTCTCTTTTCCTCAAATCCACCCCTCCAATCACCTCAAACCCTTGGGGAACCTTGCATAATCTCAATTTCCACTCTTGATGACCCTCCATGTTCCCAAGATGAATCTAAACACTCAAACATGTTTTTTGTTGATCTCAAACTCCTCATTCATGAGATCTCCACTTTGCAGAATTGACCCTTCCACACAGTGTCACTCAAATCTCCCAACCAGTATGTCACAGTCCTCTCAAATTTTTCACACTTGATTAAAACTCTATAACATTCCTCCCTGAAAAATTTCAGATCTTTTCATTGAGCCATTTGGCCTAGACACATTTCTATTCAACACACATATTTCAGATTTGGTCTCAAAACCACCCCCCTCACTTCAAAAACTCATAACTCCCTGTGCAAGAATGATCTCTTTCTAATTTTTGTGGCATCAGGTAGGATACAATGAACTGAATTTTCATTAAGAGTTTCAGGAAAATTCACTAACAATTGAAGAAATGGAAGACTCTATACAATTTTCCAGAGAGCATGCAGTTGTGGGAGCACTTTACCCTATCAACTTTCAAAAATTCTAGCCCAGTGCGCATAGTAGCCCTCACAATAATTTAAAGTGTGCTAATTGAAAGATAACATAAGCTATCATGTGTAGAAATTTCAAGTCCAGATCTCAAACTTGAGATTTTGCCTAAAATCACCTTAATCCCCAAAATCTGCAATCCACCTCACACAATCTCTCCAATTCCTCTCATGTGTACAAGATGTACAAAATCACTTCAAAGACATCATAATGAACTACAGGGTAGACAAATGGATCTTGGTTCTCTAACATAAGTTAAGCCCTCTCCTCTCCTAATGTTCTCTCCAAGTGAGCTCTCATAGCCTCCTTCTGCCTAATGTAGAATTGAACGCGGAACATTATCTTGCCTTCTAGAGAGGTCCCGGCAACGGAACCAAAAATGTGAGCCGGCCTGTCTCTCACTCAGGATGAACCTCTGATGGCTATTATGGTAATGCACCATGGACTAAGAAGGCAAGGAATCCAAACTCCATCATACTCCTCCAAGGCTAACACTCCAAGACTCAAGACATTGCTCACTAGAGAACTCAATGAGAGAAAGATAGTTGCAAATGAAAGGATGATGAGTACCTCCTCACCCTTGTTTATATACTTGTGAAATAGTTACGTACCAAATTTACTAATTACCGTAGTAACTCAAGTTACTAGACTAAAAGTCAAGTAAAGTCAAAAAGTAGAAAGGAATATCCATTCACATGGGCATATTCCCCTAAGCATGTGGTCTTATCTTGACCCAACCACTAAGTCAAGGATTCCTTCACATGGGCTATCCTTGGACTAAAGAAGAATCCAAAAAAAAAGGCTTGCGGGCCTAAGAGTTCTCAACTCTTTCCTCAAAGCCAAACACCTAGGAATAATACCAAGTCAACACAGTAAAATCCAAAATAATGGTGCTCATCTTTTCTACTTCCTGTAAATTAAAGTCCCCTCTATCTTAGCTATGACTAACTTTAGCTAACCATGACTAATATAGAACCATCCTTTATCTCTATATAAATAATATAAGTACTTGTAATACCAAGCTAAATATCACAATACCACACACATGCACAAATGGGTGTTACAGATTATGCTACCAAGATGGTCGAAGCTGAAGCAACTCGCAGAGATGATGCTGAAACTGTGGGGGAATTTTTCTTTCAAAACATTGTCTTCCAATATGGGTGTCCTCTAGAATTGGTCAGTGACCGAGGAACACATTTTTTGAACTCTGTAATGGAGGCATTAACCAAGTACTTTCAGATTAAACATCGGAAGATGACTCCTTATAACCCAAAAGCAAATGGCTTAACGGAAAATGTGAATGGGTTACTTTGCAAAATTTTGAATAAGGTGACTGTCAATTATGCCTATGACTGGGATACAAAATTACCAGCCGTGTTGTGGGCATATCAAATGACAGAAAATATTACAACCAAACAAACTCCATACTTCTTGACATATGGCTTGCATCCCATACTGCCAGTTGAATTTGAAGTACCGACATATTGGGTTCTTTACGAAGAACGAATGTCGGAAAAAGAAAGTCAAGATCTTTGGATTCATCAACTAATGTGGTTAGAAGAGAAAAGAGACGATGCAATGCAAACCATGAAAGAAGTACAAGCACAGAGGAAAGTCAAGCACAATAAGAGAATCAAGCCTGTAGCTGTACATGAAGGGGATTTGGTTTTGTTATATGACAATCGCCAAATATTTTTTCCAGGCAAGTTGCATTTGAGATAGATGGGTCCCTATCGAGTTCTTCATCTTTAAGAAAATGGGTCCATGCAGCTTGTAGACTTGGAAGGTAATCCTTTTGCCACTCGAGTAAACGGGTGGAGAGTTGGGAGATATTGGACCATAGACTCGGAAGTTTCTAAGACACCCGAGGTCTATGTTCACGGGGACGCTCACATTTGAGGGAGGGGGTATGTGGTGCCCACATTTTTTGTTTTTTTTCAAAATAAAGAAGAAGAAGTGTATAGAGAATTCAGATTGCGCCTGTATGGTCGAAGAAGGCAAAGAAAAGAATCTTTGGGATGAAACCCGAAGTAAAGTGACTTCGGGTCATAAGGCAAAGTACTCAGAAATGCCCTATCAGCATACAACCCAAAGTAAGGAGTCTTCGTATCGGGGGGAGCTCAACCCGAGGCAAAGTCAGTTGAACAAACTTTTGTCGGGGTGAGAAATTCAAGAAGGGACCGTTTAAAAAACCGGCGGCCCATACGCGCAAAGGTTGATTGACAGTGATAGGTGCATGCAAGAGGTGTGATTTCTTGGTAGAAACTCAAAGTGAAGAAAGACAAAGAAAGCGCAACTCTATAAAAATCAAACTTGCAACAACAAAATGTCAAGTAATTTTCCTTTGCCGTTGAGAAGTCGTCTTGCAGGTGATCAAGGGAAGGGAAATAGAGTTGGAAACACGATAGTGTGTAAGGGAGAAGTTGCAAGAGTGAAATCGAGAGACAATGAGAAAGCAAGAGAGATGGGAGGAGGAAAGAAGAACTTTGAATTTGCAGTGAGAAATCATGCAATTTGGAGGTTAGATGTGATTGCTAGGATCAAAGTCTTGAGCCGACTTCGGATCACTTTCTTGGCATGGAACTGGAACGTAAGCTTTCCAGGTTTCATGACAAAAATCATCGAGAGCAAGTGTCTTGATGGACCCAAGGAAGAAGGGAAGAGAGGAAATCCAGCTTGCTGGACAGAGTCAGATTGGAGACTAGTACTCAGGAAAGAAGCAAGCTCGAAGCAGGGGGCCACGTTCTTGGGGAAGGGAGAGAAAGCTCAAGAAACCCAAGAGGTGAGAGATGCATTCTCTTCAAAGCGGATGAAGAATGAGTACAAAGTCAAGAGCTAGAAAGACCCTGTGAAGAGAGGAATTGTGAGTGCTCTGATGGCAATCCTAAAGTCGGAGAGAACAATGTATGTGATGAAACACCAAGCAGTGTTCTTTCACAAGTTGTTTGCAGGAGAACCGATCAATTAGACAAGGTGTTTCCATGGGAGAACGTGACAAATGGTGTGGAATCTGCAAGATAAATCACCTCCACACTACATCGTGCCGTTTGTAGCACATTTCTACCTCAGGTTGAATTTGCTGAACTCGGCGGAGCGAACTTGGATGGTGTCGCATTTCCATCCCGATTTGAGAAAGGAGGTCAATGTAGAGGAGCAATAGTACATTTTGCAAATTAGGAGCACCGACAAGTACTATAAGAAGATAGGGAAGAATGTGGAGATCAAAGTAAGTACTCCAAACTCAAAGAAGAGAAGTTGGCAGGGTGAAGCCGAAGACACAAAGAAACCTTGGAAGACCAGGAGAGGAAACCCGAGGCGAGGTATGGTGGTGATCGAGTCGGAAGATGAAGACTCAGAAGGTGATGCCAAGCTCAAGACCAAAGACTCGGAGCACAAGGAGGAACCTGAGCTAACGCTACAGAGTGGAGATACAAGTAGTGACAGCAATGAAGGAGGAGAAATGACATTGGCGCCGGCTGCTGCAGAAGAAGAAGAAGAAGTGCAGGTAGAGATCGAGGCCAAGGACAACATGAAGCTAGAAGACAAAGAACGTGAAGCAGAAGAAAAGATCGCAGTTCAGAGAGGAATCCGCTCGAGACGTAAGGCAAAGTATGATGCAGGTCCGAGCAATGTGCAAGAAGAAGCGAATGCAAGCTCAAGAAGCGAGGCATCCATTCTGATACAAAGACTGCAGAGAAGAAGGTGAGTATTGGATGAACAAGAAGTAAAAAGGGAAGTGGCCACGCAAGAAGAAGTAACCTTGAGCAATGGAGTCGAGTACCTACGGGATGTGGTATGTCCTCTGCTAGTAAAGTTGGAGTACAAGAAGAAGGAGATGTAGTCGACTTGTCCAGAGGTAAAGACTATATTGCAAGTGTTGTCCAGATTAGAAGAAGAGAACTTGGAGTTGAAGAAGAGTATAACCCGAGGTGAGGAAGAGAGAGAAGTACTGCAAGCGGAGGCAGTAGTGAGGACTCAGGTAATTGAAGACCTGAAGAGAGAAGTAAGATATCGAGAGGATCTTGTGAAGAAGAGTGACATAGCAAGGGAGAGACAAGTAGCAGAATACGAGATCTTGAAGCAACATTTTGTTGATTCAAGAGTAGAAGTTATCCATGCTATGGCAAGAGTAGCAGCAAAGGATCAAGAGCTCGATAGGATGATGGAGAGTGTCAAGGAGAAGAAGCAACTCTGGCAAAGAGAGTTGGTAGCACGGTATAGGGAAGAAGAGAGATTACGAGAGTTACTTTGTAATCAAGAGGAGAAGGTTGTACAAAAAGAGAAGGAGAAGGAGACGGTGAAAGCCAAGTTTGAAGCGGAGTTGGCAATGTACAGGGAGGAATGGCTTGTAGATTGAGAGCGAGAGAGGAAGATGAGATTGGAGCCATTGAAGGAGATTGTTCTCAGGATGAATGCCATGTTGAGTACAGAGGCCAGCGTTCGGATTGAAGAGACGAGGCTGCACGAGTTGAAGTTGTTGGTGCAGGAGACGAGGCAGATACAGGCAAAAGATACAGATTTGAACGCGTTGTTGATCAGTCTCCGGACTCGTGTAGACAGGAAGATCTTAGAAGTAGAAGATAATATTGCAATCAGATTAGACTTAGTGAAAATAGAGATGGAAAAACTTTGGAAAGACGTTAGAGCCAAACCCGAAGTAGATAACATAGGAGTGCAGATGTCTTTGGAGTTAGAGATGGAGACATTAGAGAAGAGTGGGTCGAGAGATGAAGAGTTAGAAAGATTACCCACTAGTGCAATTTTAGATCAGGAAAGAGAATTGCTGGATCTGGTTGAAGAGGTAGAAGATATGAAACCTGAGGAAAGAGAAGTAGGAAGTAAAATTACTTCAAGTTCGGGTTTGAAAGCCAATGACGAAGTAGACATCAGATTGGATTAGTAACAGTTTTGAGATTTGAAGAGGCGGATATGAAGAGATGCATTGTCATTTTGGATCTACAAGTTAGAAGAGTTGTTGTAGAACGGTATAGTTGTTAGAACTGTTGATTTGTTCACTACTTAAGAGTGGCATTTGCAGAGAAATGTTGTTCAGTGCTCATAATTTCTGAGAATAGATAAAGCAAAGTGTTGTGAAGCAATGCTCGTCGCTTGAGCTTTATTCTGAGTATCAACTTTGTGTCTACGTTTGTGAGTGTGTGAAGAAATTCAAAGTGCAAGTCAGAGTGCTTGTTGGATGTTGGATTCCACAGCCTTGATCTTCATTTTGTGTGTTTGATCTTGAGTGAAGTGCAATCGAAGCAATGCCTTGACAGATCTGAGAGGAATTGTAGTGTTGGTAGTATTTTGCATTTGTGAGTGCAGTGCGAGGTTGATGTGAAGCAATTTTGATCGAGGAAGTTGTGCCTTTAGTGGAGGGGTGGAACACAATTGTGAGGTGAAGTTATTTTGCATTGAAGTGCCATTTTTGGGAGAGCCTGAATCATCACAATCAAGATTGTTTGGAAAGATTTGAAGGAGTTGTGATTAAGGGGTGTGAATTCATGACAAGACTGCGAGTCAGTGCTCGTTACTCTCTTTTGGGTGTGGTTTCTACCTGAGAGATTAAAGACGCAACCAAGAAGAACTTCATGTTACTATTTGACTTCGTATTTGGACATTTCTGACTCGTATCTCTGCGGGAACAAACTTTACTTACGTGATTACCGCAAAAGTGATATTTGCCGGGTTGTCACACAAGCTAGCACCATGGGGGGCTTGTGAATATGCCTCCAAAATTGATGTGAGAGTGAATGGTCATAACATCAAGGATGCACTTGTTGATGGAGGATCAGCAGTGAATGCTATGTCAGAAAGGTTGATGAAAAAGTTGGGTATGATACTCTCAAGACCTTCAACATTTGTGGTGAGCATGGCAAAAAAGCAACAAGTTTGACCAATAGGGATGATGGATAAAGTGATAGTTTCAGCTATGGGAGTTCAAAATCTCATGACTTTCCAAGTCTTGAAGGATTCAAGCTATGACTTACTTCTTAGGAGGCCATGGTTGAGAGCAGAATGGGTGTCTCCAATTGTCATTGTGAAGAAATAGAATGGCAAGCTTTGGGTATGTGTAGATTACAAGAAGCTCAATGCTTTTACCAAGAAGGACTACTACCCATTGTCATTCATTGATGAGATCTTGGAGGAGGTTGCAGGTCATGAAAGGTACAATTTTGGAGATGGTTATAGTGGAAATAACCAAATCAAGATTGTACCAAAGCATCAACAACTCACCACATTCACCACACCTTGGGGAAGTTATGCTTTCAAGGTCATGCCTTTTGGGCTTTGCAATGCTCCAGCCACATTCCAATGGTTCATGAACAAGGTATTTGAACCTTTCATTCAGAAATTTGTGAGAGACTTCATTGATGACTTTTGTGTCTATGGGAGCAAGGAAGAGCACATTGAGCACCTAATCAAGGTCTTGCAATGCTTGGATGAGGCAAATGCATCACTCAACCCAGAAAAGTGCATTTTTGGATGTGAAGAAGGTCTTCTTTTGGGGCACATTATCTCCAAGCATGGAATAACAATTGATCTTGAGAAGGTGAGGAAAATCTCTGACCTTCCATTCCCTTCAAGCTTGACCAAGTTATGCTAATTCTTGGGGATGGTTGGATACTATAGGAGGTTCATCTTCTCATTTTCCAATAAGGCTTATGCATTGACCATTGTTGTGCGTATATACATCGCTACATAACATACATCGCTGTCAACATCATACACTATAGAAACACAACTCACACATAAGTCATACATAGACTCTAAAGTGCCACAATAATCAGATTGCTTAACACTTTCAACTCAACTCAACTCAGATCAGTACTTGATCTGTCACTCTATAAACTGCTAACAACTGGGCACTGATTACAGTCAAGCCACACCCACTCAAGCATAGAGAATCCAGGTGACGCTCACCGGCCTTTGTCCACCATAGCCAGGAACTCGAAGGCTCAACATCAGAGAAGTGAGCTCTCTGGAGCTCACGCGGGAGCTCGCTGGACTCGAGCTAGCTCTGGAACCCTAATGGTCCCTCTGACGGCTCACTCGACGGTGCGAACGGTGCAAAGTGACGGTGGGCCCCACCGTGAAGTCAGTTACCCGAACACCAAATCAGACTGTCGGAAAGTAGTCCCTGAGAAACTACTAGAATAACTCTAACTACTATCACTGGAACTCCAATGTCCGAGCAGCTAGATGTGGAACTACAGATGGCGTGACAGCTGTCGTGCGTATATACATCGCTACACAACATACATTGTTGTCAACATCATACACTATAGAAACACAACTCACACATAAGTCATACATAGACTCTAAAGTGCCACAATCGCTCCCCTAGCTGGCGGTTACGTCCCTCTAACTCCAGATAGCCATCTACTTTAAGTATATGGTATACCCTCTAATGGGCAAAGATCAGGAGGCCGGGTGCTATGGAGCCCCATCGTTAGTTGCCTGTCTGCAATCCTACCATATAAAGAATGAACTAGCTACAAGTCAAGTACATCTAGGACATAACCACTGTCCCTGAGGAACCACCGTGAGAGGAGGAGTCATACATGCTATAAGCCATCCTCTCGAACAACTATCACACACTAACATAGTAGCAGCTCCACCAAAAGAGCCACATAACATACACCTCAAGCATGCACGTACAAGTGCCAAGCTTGGGTCCATAGTACCATCAATGTTTGGAAGGTGGCATGGCGCACAATTGCGCACATGATCCTTCCAAATAACACCATCATGTCCTTCTAACACAAGGACTCCAGATGGCAAAACCTCGTGCACTCTCAAGATAGTGCGGCCTGTAGAAATATCAAGTGTTGTCGGTGCTGTCTGCTGTAGATATACATAGTTGCTTGGATGAAATCAACGGATCGAGGGTCTATAACCTCCTCCTTGAATGGTAGCATAGCGTAAAGTATCTCTATGCTGAGCAATCGCCAAGTTCTCAAAGGCCATCGACATCACTCTCCAAAAGATCTCTGCCCGCTGAGAACATGCGCTCATCCATACATCGGGGTCATCCAAGTCCAAAACTACAGTAGCATCTTGACAAATGGTTGTAGGTAAATCTGGATCTCGTCCATAGAGTAGAAAGTATGGAGAGAAGGATGCTAAGGAGGCTTGCCGGCTGAACCGATAGCCCATGGCCAACCAAGTTAACTGGAGATCCCAATCTCCCAAGTGGCCTCTCTGCAAACCATACTTTCGCAATCCTCTCTTCACCATCTGAACCACTCTCTCTGCTAAGCCATCTGCCTCAGGGTGATCTTGGGATGTAGTACGATGATCAATCAAAGCCTTGTCACACAAGACCTGAAACTCTCCCAAGAACTCTATACCCTGATCAGTCAAAACCTCAACTAGTGCACCAAAATGACTAAGAACTCAATCCAGGAACGAGTAAGCTGTCCCTTCACTAGACTTGTCAGGAAGTGCCACCAACTCAATCCACTTGGAGAAGTGCTCCACCATCACCAAAACATACCGATGATGTCTCACAGTCAGCGGTAAAGGTCCGGTGAAGTCCAAACTCCAAAGGTAACCCAATCCTATGATAGGTAATGGGTGTAACTGTGGCATAGGAGCATTGAATGATGCTCTAACTCGGTCACAAACCACACATCTGGCAACAAATTACTGCACCTCGGTCTGTATACTGCGCCACCAATAATGACTCTAAAGTAAGCTATATGTACGCTTTACTCCAAAATGTCCTAGCTCCTCATGAGCATGACGGACCAACTGTGGTCTCTGTGATGGAAGTGGTCCTACTCGCACTTTACCATCCTCCCATACATGCAAAAGGTATCTACCCTCCAATCTGCACCGTTTGGCTTGTTGAAGAACATGGTCTCTCTCCTTGGCCCCAACTGTGCCACCCACAACACTAATGCAAAGATAGTCCATCACTAAGACATCATCATGAATGTCTCGCTGAACTGTACCAATATCTTCACTCTTTGGATCTATGACCTCAATAACTCCTCATGTATGCGCTGAGAGAGATACCACCAAAGTCTCTGCAAATTTACACAGAAAGGCCGATGCATGCCAACCTAGCACCATCTCCTCATCTGTCTCACCATGCCAACGTGCTCCGGTCTGATCCTGCTGGCTGGGACATGGGTTTCTACTCAACCCATCTGCATCACGGTTCACCACTCCAGGTCTGTGAACAACTATGAAATCATACTCCTGTAAAATCAGATCCCATCATGCAAGCTTCCCTGAAAGCTTGTCGGACTCCATCAACCACTTCAGCGGCTGATGATCAGTGATGAGAGTGAAGGGGTTACCAAATAGATAACATCGGAAATGTGCTACTCCCCAAATTGCTGCCAAGCACTCTCCCTCATATGAACTATACTTTGCCTTTGCTGAATTGTTGGAGCAACTAGCATAGGCCACCACAAATTCCTTCTCCTCATCATCATGCTGGGTGAGCACCGCTCCAAGCCCCAACATACTCCAATCAATGTGAACCTGAAATGGTTGTCCCTTGATCGGTCTCCTCAAAATAGGAGCAGATGTCAACCTCTCCTTGAGCTCTACAAAAGCTCTCTTCTGCTCATCTCCCCAACACCACTCCTGTGTAAGCTTGGTCAGCTTCGTCAAGGCCTTGGCAATGGCACTAAATCCTCTAACATAGCGGCGATAGAAGTTTGCCAACCCAAGGAATGCTCGCACTCTGCTCACATCTGTAGGCCGAGGAATACGTGCAATAGCCTCCACCTTGGTCTGCTGGACACCAAGTCCTCCGGGGTAGATGGTGTGACCCGAATACTCAACCTGCTCGTGGAAGAACCTACACTTCCCAGGATGTAATTTGAGTCCATGAGATCTCAACCTCTCAAACACCTCCAACAACTGTCTCTCATGCTCCTCCACAGTAGTGCTATAAACCAAAATGTCATCAACATAGCACCAAGTAAAATCCAATCCAGTTAGGATGCTATCCATGACCCTCTGGAACTGAGCGGGAGCGTTCTTCAACCCAAATGGTAAGAACCTCCACTGATATAACACATCCTTGCCGTGAGGATCAATAGCCCAAAATGCTGTCTTGGACTTATCCTCCTCCCTGATTGGCAACTGATGATATCCTGCTCAAAGATCCAAAGTACTGAAGACCTTTGCATGCCCAATCGCATCAAAAATGTCCTCCGGTGTAGGCATGGCATACCAATCAGCCCTAGTCTGTCGGTTGATAGGACGGTAATCTCCACACATCTGCCTATCTGTATAGTTGCCACGCATATCCTTCTTGGCTGGCATCACTGTCGCTGATGCATACTCTCCATGTGAAATCTCCACCAAACCAGCCTCAAAAAGGTCACTACTCCGGCTCTGAATCAATGTCCTTTCCATCTCACTATATCGATAAGGATGTCGGAAAACTGGTGTGTTGCTAGTCAGCTCAATCTGTATAACAAGTCCCTTCAGAGCACCCAAATCCTTCATACTGAAGGCAAAACAACTCGTGTGACTCCTCAAGAACCTCCAAACCCTCCGTCTTTCCTCTCCAGTAAGCTTGGGTCCAAGATCTGGCTCCCAAGTATCCTTTGTAACTGTAGTAGGAGTGGAAGACGTACTGACTGGCTGCAACACTGGGCCCTTGGGAGCAATAGTGTCATGCTCCCGACCACTAGAGGTCCCAACCTCTGTGCAAAAAACTCCCTCCACTTTGGCTGCAAGCTCCACACGTCCTCTAGCTGCATCCCATGTGGACCAAGGGTGTAATCCAAGTAGCCCACGCTCACCTGGATGGACTCCAAGTAGACCACTCTCCCTAGTAGCTACTGGATGTGTCCCAAGAATACCATGTCCACTCGGTCCATCGCCCCCAGCATGTGCCTGAATCATCTCGATAGGCACAGGGCTCACAAGTGTCCGAGTGGTGATGCCTATCAAGCGCATCCTACGCTGCTTTGCCAAGCCAAGGCTCACAATCCAGGTCAAACAGTTCAGGTCCATAGCCTGACCTAACACCTAACGCCTAGATGCCTCTAACACTGCTAGAACAGTGGTAATACTGGTGCGAAAACCCATTGCCCGCTCTCTCTCATCAGCATTGGGCTCCACCAATTGCTGTAACTATTAGTCCCAAACAAGTCCAGGTCCTCCCTCTCAAAAAGCATGAGAGCCTAGGAAACTCATGAGTGTGGGAAATGCAGCTCTAGGCTGTCCAACTAGGTTCACCACTGCCATAGGTGACCTATCAGCCACTACCACTGTCTGAGACTGACGTCTAGCATCCAAGATATCATCAACAAGAATGTGGTCTAGTCGCTGAATCCCATCATAACTACGCTGTAGAACCTCTCTGGGTAAGAGGTTCATCCACCAAAGACAAAGACGATGAGCCCGTGATCCCACTCTGGCTGCATCTAACAATACAGCAGGTCCCATCCAAGAATGGACCTGATGTGTACTCACCACCACTCTAGTGCAAGAATCACCCATCAAAGGAACGTTCTCCAAAAAGTAAGCTGGAGAAACAGACTTATGAACCTGGGGATGTCGTAGTATTTGTAACATCTCCCAAAACACACCAAAACAAGGATCCTGAAGACCCAAACCGCGGCCCGCACGTGTATGTCCCTGACATGGCCATCCAGAAATCACCAAGTGAATAGGCCCGTGTCTCTCTAGGTCATGCGCCCCCAGTAAGGAAATGTCTCCTGGTAAGGCCTTTTGGTAACCTCTGACTGCTGACATCGGTAATAACTTCGGATACTGATAAGCCAAGTGTGCCACATGATGAAGAGAGACTCGCCTACCAGTCTCATCTCTCTCTACATACAAGTACCTCTGTACTCGTATACCCGCTTGTAACACCGCAGCTAGTCCGGTGCTGATCCCACCAAACAACTCCAATAGACATATCCCCTCTACTGGATACTGCCAAGCAATGAGTGTGGTATCCAGAGGTGTCAAAGCAATTGCCTCTGGAGGCTCATCCTCACACTCATCCCCTGATGGTACGAAGGCTCCACTCCAAGCCTGCTGCACCAACTGATCTGCATGCTGCTGCAATGCCTCCTCTGAACTCCACAATGGAACATCCAAGGTGGATGGAACAATCCCACTTGTACTCCAAAGTCAAGTGATCTCCTCTGGTACTAGAGTATCCTCTGCATGGGCGTTCCCCTCCAACAAGTCACCAGGCCAAGTAACTGCACCGCTAAAAGCTAAAACTGATGCTGCCATGGTCCCGGACTGTAGTGAGCCAAGGCTACCACTACTGAAGCATACTAGTAGGCGACATACCCGTCCCTCACTAGACTGCCAACCAGGTCTATAAGAGGTTGTCTCCTCCCAAAAGTCAATGCTAAAACCCATAGGGTATAACATTGCTCCTCCAACTAGCACATCATATGACTCAGCTATCATCGCAATAGCCTGAGCTCTCACCACCAAGCTATCAATCAGATGACCAGGCTGAACCTGGACAACAAGCTCTCCACGTGTGATGTACTGTGTCGAACCACCACCTAGAGATGTATGGATCTGAAATGGACACCTCTCCACATCGGTCTTCCGTAACTCCAGACCGACAACAGCAACCTTCCCCAACATAAGGGGCTGCGCACCAGAGTCTAACAAGACAATCTGTGGTGTATAGACCTTCCTTGAAGGTCCCACCAAACAAAAAATCCCCCTCTGGTTATCCAATAGGACAACACCAAGTGTAAACTGCGCTCTCGCAAAGGCCGGTCTAGTTGGCAACTCCTCCAGTCTAGCCGCTGCTGCCTGCCATAAACCACTGGTCGCTGAACGGATCCCATGCTCCTCAACCAAGTCAACTCCACTACCAACCACCTCTGCTCTAGTAGTAGGAACTGCACCATCCCTACTCTCATACAACGTGGCAACCAATCGGAACACTGGGGCTGGGTCAACTCCCAATGTAAACATGTCACTGGCTGAAAACAAAGGATGCCGCATAATCAGCTGAGCCGCCCCCAACATCATGCTAGACTCAGTCTGTATAGTAGTAGGTGGCTGACTAGTAGGTAGTCCATCATGTACTCCATCACCACCTACCACACCTGCACTGGGACGTCTAGGAACCATGGATGTCGTCTGTAATGCCTCAGATAGCATGAAAGATTGGGGAAGTCTGACCTGTCTCCCAAGCTCTCCTCTCTGTGGGTCCAACTCCACTGATGCTCCTCTAGGCTCTGGAGCACGTATTGCACTCCTAGTCACTGCTGCAGATGCATCCACCTGTGCTGCTCTGCACATGAAGTCCAAAGCATCTCTATCACCAACATATGAGGTGGAAGCCTCAACACCCGAATCTGATCTCCTTTGAGCAATAGCCATACTAGCTAACTTTCCAATCAAGCCAAATTGACAAAACAGGTTTTTCCAAATCACAATTTCATGAGAAGAGCTTCCCAACTCCACCTTCAATTTCACTTTTTGAGCCCAACTCGCAGTAGATTGGTCCTGCGTTCACCTCCTGAGCTCAAAATCACAACACTGCTCGAAAATTGCTCCTTCTTTGCTTGAAATTTGGCCAGCGCTTCCGCACACCGTCCGCCTAACTGCCAAATCTGAATCACTTGAACAAGCTTCTGCACACTAGGGAAACACAAAACTTGAATCAAGCTACCACGATCCACCGAGCTTGGAGATACCACCAACACTCAACGTTCCTGCACCCGATTTCTCCCTGACTTCACTTCTCTGATGTAATCAGATTGCTTAACACTTTCAACTCAACTCAACTCAGATCAATACTTGATCTGTCACTCTATAAACTGCCAACAACTGGGCACTGATTATAGTCAAGCCACACCCACTCAAGCATAGAGAATCCAGGTGACGCTCGCCGGCCTCTGTCCACCATAGCCAGGAACTCGAAGGCTCAACATCAGAGAAGTGAGCTCTCTGGAGCTCACTTCGAAACTATACCCCCTGGACTTGAGCTAGCACTGGAACCCTAACGGTCCCGCTGATGGCACACTCGACGGTGCGAATGGTGCAAAGTGATGGTGGGCCCCACCGTGAAGTCAGTACCCTAAACACCAAATCAGACTGTCGGAAAGTAGTCCCTGAGAAACTACTAGAATAACTCTAACTACTATCACTGGAACTCTAGTGTCCGAGCAGCTAGATGCGGAACTACAAATGGCGTGACACCATCTACAAGAACAAGGGTGTAGATTACATGGTGATTTTGGAGGACAAGGAGGCTTTCAAAGCTTTTGAGGAGCTCAAGCAATCCCTTGTTGTAGCTCCAATTCTTGCTAAACCTGATTGGAGTAAACCTTTCATCCTCTACACCGATGCTTCTAATGTAGCTATAGGATGCACTCTTAGTCAATTAGACCAAGATGGGCATGATCATCCAATAGTTTATGCTAGTAGGCAGATGGTTTCAGCAGAGAAGAACTACTCTATCACGGAGAGAGAAGGGTTGGCAGTGATCTTTGGTCTTAAGAAGTTTAGACACTACTTGATTGGAAGGAAAGCAACCATTGTCACGGATCACAAGGCTTTGAAGTACATCTTCAACAAGCCTAATGTTGAAGGGATATTAGCAAGGTGGATGATACTCTTGTCTGAGTATGACTACACCATTGAAGATAGGCCAGGAAAGTAACATGCAAATGCTGATTTGTTATCTAGGGCCTATGATCATGATGGAGATGAGCTAGTGGATGATTCCTTCCCAAATGAGGAGCTCATGACAATCTCAGTCACTCAAGAGGTTCCAATGGAGTACAAGGAGATTGTGGATTTTGTGACAAGAGGTAATTATCCAGAAGGGATGCATGCTAGGGAGAAGAAGGCCCTTGCAGCAAGATCTAGACCTTACACAATGGTGGATGATATTCTTTTTGACCAAGGAGCAGATGGTCTACTTCAAAGAGCAGTGGGTAAGGAAGAGTTTATCTCACTCATAGAGGAGTTTCATGAAGGTTAAGTGTGTGGAGGACACTTTGTAGGAAAGGTGACTGCTTTCAAGATTCTAGATGCAAGTTACCATTGGAGAGGAATTTTCAAGGATTGTCTTGATTATTGCAAAACTTGTCATTTTTGTCAAGCTCTTTGCTAGAAAGTCTACATCCACTTCACCACTTAGATCAATTCCATTGCTAGGACCTTTTGAGAAGTGGGGAATTGATTTTGTAGGTCCTCTCAATAGAACCCCAAGGAACAATTGGTACATTTTGGTAGTTACTAATTACCTTACCAAGTGGGTTGAGACTAGACCATTGAGGGACAAGAATGAAGATGAAGTGGGTAGATTTCTTTATGAACACATTATCACTAGGTTTGGATGCCCTTTGGAGTTGGTTTTTGATAGAGGAGGAGAGTTTACAAGAAGCATTATTACAGCCATGCTATGACATTTCTCTATCACACATAGAGTAACTACATCATATAAGCCAAATTCCAATGGCTTGGCAGAGAGAACCAATCAGACCTTGGGCATGATGTTGGCCAAAGATGCAAAAATAGAGGGGGCTAAACATCATTGGGACAAGAGGATTCATGCAGTTTTGTTGGAGTATAGGACAACCATGAAGACTTCTACTGGGTATTCTCCATTTCAATTGGTATATGGTATTGAGTCTACCTTACCTATTCACTTTGATCTTCCTACCTTCCAAAGCATTCATAGGAGATTGAAGAAAGCACAAGGAGGTGATGAAGAGAAGTCAAGGAAGGATCAACTCATGGAGTTGGAAGAGGCAAGAGCAATTGCTATGGTTCAAGTGGAGCAAACCCAAAGGAAACAAAAGGAGAGCTATGATAAGAGACAAGGCAAGAAGAAGGTGGAGCCTTTAAAAGAAGGTGATTGGGTAATGTTGTTTGATTCTATTTGATTCAAGAGAGTGCAAAAGAAGTTTTTGCCTAAGTACTTTGGACCTTTCATAGTGGAGAAGGTGTGGGGCAATTATACCTATGATCTCAAGGAGTTGGGAGGAAGACACTTTGATAGGATTAACCATGATAAGTTGAAGATGTACCATAGAAGGTAGAGAGACCTTCACTTTGAGGACAAAGTGAAAACTTAGTCCGGGGTAAATGTAACACCCATTTGTGCATGTGTGTGGTATTGCGATATTTAGTTTGGTATTACAAGTACTTGAGAGATATTGTTTATATAGAGATAAAGGATGGTTCTACATTAGTCATGATTAGCTAGAGTAAGTCATAGCTAAGATAGAAGGGACCTTACTTTAGAGGGGTGAGGAGGTAATCATCATCCTTTCATTTGTAACTATCTCTCTCTCATTGAGTTCTCTAGTGAGCAATGTCTTGAGTCTTGGAGTGTTAGCCTTGGAGGAGTATGATGGAGTTGGGGTTCCTTGCCTTCTTAGTCCATGGTGCGCTACAATAATGGCCATCAAAGGTTCATCTTGAGTGAGAGACATGCCGGCTCACAATACAAAATGTACAAAATCACCTCAAAGATATCATAATGAACTATAGTTCCAAATTCTCTTACATAAGTTGAGTGCTCTCCTTCTCAGAAGTTCTCTCCAAGTGAGCTCTCATAGCCTTCTTTTGTCTAATATAGAATTGTACATGGAACATTATCTTAGCTTCTAGAGAGGTTGTCACGCTATTTGTAGTTCCGCATCTAGCTGCTCAGACACAGGAGTTCTAGTGATAGTAGTTAGAGTTATTCTAGCAGTTTCTCAAGGACTACTTTCCGACAGTCAGATTTGGTGTTTGGGGTACTGACTTCACGGTAGGGCCCGCCGTCACTTTGCACCATTTGCACCGTCAAGTGTGCCATCAGTGGGACCGTTAGGGTTTCAGTGCTAGCTCGAGTCCAGAGAGGTATAGTTTCAAAGTGAGCTCCAGAGAGCTCACTTCTCTGATGTTGAGCCTTCGAGTTCCTGGCTATGGTGGACAGAGGCCGGCAAGTGTCACCTGGATTCTCTTTGCTTGAGTGGGTGTGGCTTGACTGTAATCAGTGCCCAGTGGTTGGCAGTTTATAGAGTGACAGATCAAGTATTGATCTGAGTTGAGTTGAGTTGAAAGTGTTGAGTGACAGATCAAGTACTGATCTGAGTTGAGTTGAGTTGAAAGAGGCTTCGAGGCATAGGGCTGTGGGCTATGAGAGGCTACAAAGGCCTAGAAGGGCCAGCAAGCTAGCTTGCTGGTGTGAGGCTAGCTAGTTTAGAGTAGATCTTGGTCATTGGTTGGCAAAATCTGCATTTCTTGCTAGATTGTGTGCTACAGGGTTTGACCCCTAGATCTCATGTTCCTAGACTGGTTCCCTTGCCAACTGGTCCACCCTCACTTGTTGTCCTAATGACTGCACCATTGTTATCTATACACATGTAGCTTTGGCTAGGAGAGGCAATTTGATCCCATTCTTGGTGATCCTAGTAGCTTAGGACTTAGATACAAACTGCTCTTATGTCAAATGCCAAATGGTAGCAGAGTCAGTCCCGTGTTGTGTTATGAGATGGAGGGTTTTTGTTTAGATTTCTTGTGATTGGATCCCCTCCATTCTCTTCTTCATGTTTGTGCACCACGTTTGTGTGAGGTGCCCTGACTTTTGAGCGTTGGTGCTCTGGTGTGCTCTCGGTGGTGAGGCTGGAGTGATGACCAGTCAGACTACCTTTGTTTCTCTCCGATGAGGTAGGAAGTGATGACCTGCAGACCGTGAGAGTGCGTGTTATGATTGCAGGTTACAGGTTGCCCTTCCCCTAGTGTAGTTATCTCGGTTAGAGTTACACTAGTGGGTGGTGCTTAGTTAGTATTGGCACTTAGTGGTGTTGGCACTTGGTGGGGCACTTGCGGTTGCGACTTGCGGTTGCAATTGGTGGTTCGGGTTTGCTGTTGCGGTTACTTTGTCACGACGGAGTTCTTTGGAGATTCCAGAGGAGTTAGCCCTGCAGTACGCAGTGGGTTTACTCAGAGTGGTGCTCGGTATCAGCCTGTATCTCAAGTCCCAGTGAGGGAGGAGATTGACTTTGAGTTGGAGTTTGACACAGGAGCTGATTCAATTGAGAGTGCACTCGGTGTGTCCGCACCATTGTTGTGGGACATGGACGAGATTTATGGGGCCTCCAAAGGCCCTAGGCGTTACTCTGGTATAGTGGGTACCATTGAGTGGATGACTTCATCCAGGAGTTCGATAGTTGGTGTGATCTACAACAAATGCGGAACCCGACTTTGTTCACGCCCTTCATGGCATGGAAGGGGTTGTTTCAGCATCTGGAGGGTCTACCGATGGATGATTACCATGAGTTCAGGAGAGCTCATTTGGAGGAGATTGAGTTATGGAGACAGTATTGGTCTCCACACTATGTCTCCATCACTTTAGGCTCGGTAGCCAGGAGTAGATCAATTGTACCCACGAGTTCTAGCTCGAGTAGTGTTGGTGGAGCTAGTGGAGGTGCACTAGCTGGAGATAGTGCTACTATGATTGGAGGTACCACTGCAGGAGGTGGTGTGGTATCGGGGTTTAACCCCATGGTTGAGTTCTTCCTATGTTTGAGGCAGAACTACTAGGGAGTGCGGACTGACAAGCTGAGGAGCTTGCAAGAGTTCCAGCGGAAGGCTGGAGAGAGCCTATGCGAGGCATACACTTGCATGAGGCGGCTGATCAGTTTCACTCAGGGAGTTACTGAGGCCCAAGCAGTCCAGTTTTGGTATGGGATACTTGACAGGGAGTTGTGACGTAGAGTTCGTGATGCTACGTTGTTGCAGGCTACTTTGCCCACTTTGGCAGTAGTCTTTGGTTTGGCTGAGCGTATTGAGCTCAATATGGTGGAGGAGAGAGTGGTGACATTTGGATTTGGTAGAGAGACCTCATCCATGGTTGTGACTTCTTCTAGAGTGCAGTAGAGTGCACCACGCCCAGTTGGTTTTTGAGGACAGGGTGGACAGCCCAGATCCTATGGAGCGAGTGGAGGGCCTAGTGGAGTTAGACCCTTACCCTCATTTTCGGGTCAACAGCAGCCAGTGAGTGGTGGTGTTGCTTGTTGGACTTGTGGTGGACCTCACCATAGGAGAGAGTGTACTCTGGGCAGTGGACGTGATACCTCTGGTGCATCACAGCCAGCACAGAGGCAGTGTGAGCATTGCCACAGATTTGGTCACACTAGTGACCGGTGTTTTGACCTACACCTAGAGTTACGGAGTGGTAGGGCTGCTATGGCAGGTAGTAGAGGAGCTCCAGTTCATGGAGGACGAGGTGGTAGAGGTGGTGGTAGAGGATCTACACCTAGTAGGGGTGCAGTACTTGCACTTACTTATGACACAGCTATGGCTACTCGGATTGAGCAGTTGGAGCAAAGATTGGCTAGTATGGCTATTGCTCAGAGGAGATCAGATTCGGGTGTTGAGGCTTCTATCTCATATGCTGGTGATAGAGATGCTTTGGACTTCATGTGCAGAGTAGCATAGGTGGATGCATTTGTAGCAATGACTAGGAGTGCAGTATGTGCTCCAGAGCCTAGAGGAGCATTGGTGGAGTTGGACCCACAGAGAGGAGAGGTTGGGAGATAGGTCATACTTCCCCAGTCTTTCACACTATCTGAGGCATTACAGACAACATCCATGGTTCCTAGACGTCCCAGTGTAGGTGTGGTAGGTGGTGATGGAGTACATGAGGAACTACCTGCTAGTCAGCCACCTGCTACTATAGAGACCAAGTCTAGCATGATGTTGGGGGCGGCTCAGCTGATTATGCGGCATCCTTTGTTTTCGGCCAATGATATGTTTACATTGGGAGTTGACCCAGCCCCAATATTCCGGTTGTCATGTTGTGGTTTGCATAGCCCGTAAAAAGTGACTTATCATAGTTTATCTCCACGTTAGTGGAGTAGGTTGCATGCTAGATCCGACGGATGAGATGTTGCCATGTGAGCCATCTATGTACATGTATGTGAGTGGCCATGTGGGTTACAATCTTATCATGTTTGAGGGCTTGGATGAATAAAGAGGAGGGCAAGTAGAGAGTCGGGTGTGTTTTAGTTTGGAGAGTCTCAAGGAGAGAAGGAAGTTGGGAGAGAGTTGTAGCAGAGAGCAAGTGTTAGAGCATTGGAGGAAGCATTCAAGCATGAGATGTCCCATGCTCCCAATCTGCCACTCTCGAATCCTTTTCTCATCAGGCTTCAGATTTTACACCGTGACGACTTATGGGATTGGTTGGCAACACATTTTGGGGTGGTGTTTGTGGAATCGGTGATGGGAAACCCAGATCCTATCGTCCTTCCGGTGCTTACTTATGAGAATGTCTGGGACTTGACAATTTTGTCCTTCTATAGTTAGGGAATGCCTAAAACTTTGCTCATAAGCTTCAAGGTGGAGTTGTGGGGTCCATTTGTCAAAAAGTAAAAAGAGTAAAAGACAAATGTGCAAGAACTTGGATCTCAAGGGGGAAGTTGGGAGTTTTTTCAATCATCAAGGGAGTTTGGGGAAGGCATTTGAGGAATGGAGGACATGGTTGGGAAGAGGAGACTACATGCTACAATTTTTAGACATAAATCACTCAATTTGAGCTGAGTTTAAAAGGGATATGATCAATTGAGTGAAGGGGGGTTGAATTGATACCCAGGAGCACAAAGTAGTCAATTGAGGGAGTTTCTTGAGATTTTCTCACTATCTGTTAGTGGGATTGGAGATAAGACAATGTTTTTACAGTACAAAGTGCAATAAATTCCAGTTTTGAGTTGATTTCAAATCTGATCCAATTGATTGAAGTTGAAGCTTATGGGATGTAATGTGTTGGAGAAGAGCTAATGATCAGGTTTGGAGTTTTGGTCACTCCCCAAGTTGCAGTTCGAATTTCCTCATGAAAATTTCCAGAGTTGTTGGTGGATAGTTTTAGCTCCTCTGTGTGAAAGTTTCATGTGAATTCTTCAAATAGAGAAATCAGGATCTTGGATCACGTATACCTGGGTCTGTAGAGCTCACAAGTTAGCCCAGCTCAAGAATTGATCCACATCTAAAGACTGGAGTTGGATTAGGCTACGAAAATTTGCAGAAGGTTAGAGAAAAACACAACCAGCTATTGTGGAAAATTTGGGTGGTTCTAGATCTGTACAGAGTGAGATCTGATGCAAAACATCCTGCTGAAAATATTGTCATAAGCTCGGTAGAGCAAATTTTCCTTCCATCTTGATTGGATATCAAGTCTCATGTCCTGTGACTATGACTAAGAGTTTCAGGTTGCCAGAGTGTTTTTGAGGATCAAGTGTATTCCTGAATCAGAAATTTGGGGGAAATTTGCCAAGAACCAGGAGCAAACCCTAAAAAGAAGATTTCAAAATTAGGTGAAGTCCAAGAAAAACCCTGGCCAACTTTGAGAGATTTTCAGGAGAGTTGTAGTGATTTGATTGAAGTGTATTTTATATCATTGGAAAGCTTATCTTACAGGTTTTCCATTGAATTCTAGATCACTCGAATCCAAGCTATATAGAAATAGTTACTTGCATATGAGCTGCACAGGCTTTTCCCCATCAAAAAGACATAGAAAATCCCCACATGAAGTAGGAATTTGTTGAGATTTGAAGTACAGATGGGAGGAGGCTTGGAGTACAGGTTGGAATGAGCTTGATGACAGAGTACAAAGGCTCTGAAGCTCTTTCCCGACAGAAAGTACAAAGAGTTGTTGCCTTTTTCTTGTGATTGGATCCTCTCTGTACTTGTATGCCTATTTGTACGCCCAGTTGGCTTGGATTGGTGTGCGGGCGTTGCGCTCAAATTATTTCCTTCTAGGAGTGCTATGTATTTCTCCTTGGTTATGTTGGAAGTGATGACCAGCAGACCAGGAGTGCGTGTTGTGATGACAGGTCAGGTTGCTCGGTACTATCCTTCTTGCAAGAATATTAGTCCTGAGAAAGGAGGGTTTTGGCAATAAGGGTCACATGTGTGTTTTGTCGAGTCATTACGGTTTACCTCTAGCCTCTAATCTATAGTCTCCACAGCTAGGCACCTTGTGTGTTCCCAGAGAGAGAAAAGGAACATACGCCAACGTTGTGTGAGAGTAGGGATGGTGCAGTTCCTACTACTCGAGCAGAGGTGGTTGGTAGTGGAGCTGACTTGGTTGAGGAGCATCAGATCCGTTCAGAACCAGTGGTTTATGGCAGGCAGCAACAGCTAGACTTGAGGAGTTGCCAGCTAGACCGGCCTTTGAGAGAGCGTGGTTTACACCTGGTGTTGTCCTATTGGATAACCAGAGGGGGATTTTCCGTTTGGTGGGACCTTCAAGGAAGGTCTATACACCACAAAGAGTCTTGTTAGACTCTGGTGCGCAAACCCTTATGTTGGGGAAGGCTGCAGTTGTCGGTCTGGAGTTACGGAAGACCAATGTGGAGAGGTGTCCATTTCAGATCCAGACATCTCTAGGTGGTGGTTCGACACAGTACATCACACGTGGAGAGCTTGTTGTCCAGGTTCAGCCTGATCATCCGACTGATAGCTCGATGGTAAGAGCTCAGGCTATTGTGATGATAGCTGAGTCATATGATGTGCTAGTTGGGGGAGTAGTGTTATACCCCATGGGTTTTAGCATTGACTATTGGGAGGAGACAGCCTCTTATAGACCTGGTTGGCAGTCTGGTGAGGGACGGGTATGTTGCCTACCAGTATGCTTCAGTAGTGGCAGTCTTGGCTCACTACGGTTCGGGACCATGGCAGCATCAGTTTTAGCTTTCAGTGGTGTAGTTACTTGGCCTTGTGACTTGTTGGAGGGGAATGCCCATGCAGAGGATACTCCAGTACCAAAGGAGATCACTCAGCTTTGGAGTACAAGTGGGATTGTTCCATTCACCTTGGATGTTCCATTGTGGAGTTCAAAGGAGGCATTGCAGCAGCATGCAGATCAGTTGGTGTAGTAGGCTTGGAGTGGAGCCTTCATACCATCAGGAGATGAGTGTGAGGATGAGCCTCCAGAGGCAATTGCTTTGACACCTCTAGATACCACACTCATTGCTTGGCAGTATCCAGTAGAGGGGATATGCCTATTGGAGTTGTTTGGTGGGATCAGCACCGGACTAGCTGCGGTGTTACAGGCGGGTATACGAGTACAAAGGTACTTGTATGTAGAGAGAGATGAGACTGCTAGGTGAGTCTCTGTACATCATCATGTGACACACTTGGCCTATCGGTATCTGGAGTTATTACCGATGTCAGCAATTAGAGGCTACCAAAAGGCCCTACCAGGAGACATTTCTTTATTGAGGGCGCATGACCTAGAGAGACATGGGCCTATTCACTTGTGATTTTTGGATGGCCATGTCAAGGACATACACGTACTGGTAGAGGATTAGGTCTTCAAGATCCTCATTTGGGTGTGTTTTGGGAGATGTTACAGATACTACAACATCTCCAGATTCATTAGTCCATTTCTCCAGCTTACCTTTTGAAGAATGTTCCTTTGATGGGTGATTCTTGCACCAGAGTGGTGGCGAGTACACATCAGGTCCATTCTTGGATGGGACCTGTTGTATTGTTAGATGCAACCAGAGTGGGATCACGGGCTCATTGTCTTCATCTTTGGTAGACGAACCTCTTACCCAAAGAGGTTCTATAGTGTGCTTATGATGGGATTCAACAACTGGACCACATTCTTGTTGATGATATCTTGGATGTTGGGTGTCAGTCTTAAATAGTGGTAATAGCTGATAGGTCACCTATGGTAGTGGTGAACCTAGTTGGATAGCCTAGAGCTGCATTTCCCACACTCATGAGTTTCCTAGGCTCTCATGCTTTTCAAGAGGGAGGACCTAGACTTGTTTGGGACTCACAGTTATAGCAATTGGTGGAGCCCAACGTTGATGAGAGAGAGCGGGTGATAGGTTTTCACACTGGTATTACTGCTATTCTAGCAGTGTCAGAGGCATCCAAGCATTAGGTGTTAGGTCAAGTTATGGACCTAAACTATTTGACTTGGATTGTGAGCCTTTGCTTGGCAGAGTAGCGTAGGATGTGCTTGATAGGCATCACCACTCGGACACTTGTGAGCCTTGTGCCTATCAAGACGATTCAAGCACATGCTGGGAGCGATGGACCGAGTGGACTTGGTATTCTTGGGACACATCCAATAGCTACTAGGGAGAGTGGTCTACTTGGAGTCCATCCAAGTGAGCGTGGGCTACTTGGATTACACCCTTGGTCCACATGGGATGCAGCTAGAGGACGTGTGGAGCTTGCAGCCAGAGTAGAGGGAGTTTTTCACACAGAAGTTGGGACCTCTAGTGGTCGAGAGCATGATGCTATTGCTCCTAAGAGCCCAGTGTAGTAGTCAGTCAATACCTCTTCCACTCCTACTACAGTTATAGAGGATACTTGGGAACCAGATCTTGGGCCCAAGTTTACTGGAGAGGAAAGACGGAGGGTTTGGAGGTTCTTGAGGAGTCACACAAGTTGTTTTGCCTTCAGTATGAAGGATTTGGGTGCTCAAAAGGGACATGGTATACGGATTGAGCTGACTAGCGACACACCAATTTTCCAACGTCCTTATCGATATAGTGATATGGAGAGGACATTGATTCAGAGCCAGAGTAGTGACCTTTTTGAGGCTGGTTTGGTGGAGATTTCACATGGAGAGTATGCATCAGTGATAGTGATGTCAGCCAAGAAGGATATGCATGGCAACTATACAAATAGGCAGATGTGTGGAGATTATCGTCCTATCAACCGATAGGCTAGGGCTGATCGGTATGCCATGCCTACACCGAATGACATTTTTGATGCGATTGAGCATGCAAAGATCTTTAGTACTTTGGATCTTCAAGCGGGATATCATCAATTGCCAATCAGGGAGGAGGATAAGTCCAAGACAGCATTTTGGGTTGTTGACCCTCACGGCAAGGATGTGTTATATCAGTGGAGGTTCTTACCATTTGGATTAAAGAACGCTCCTGCTGAGTTCCAGAGGGTCATGGATAGGATCCTAGCTGGATTGGATTTTGCTCGGCGTTATATTGATGACATTTTGGTTTATAGCACTACTGTGGAGGAGCATGAGAGATAGTTGTTGGAGGTGTTTGAGAGGTTGAGATCTCATGGACTCAAATTACATCCTGGGAAGTGTAGGTTCTTCCACGAGCAGGTTGAGTATTTGGGTCACACTATCTACCCCGGAGGACTTGGTGTTCAGCAGACCAAGGTGGAGGCTATTGCACGTATTCCTAGGCCTACGGATGTGAGCAGAGTGCAAGCATTCCTTGGGTTGGTAAACTTCTATCGCTGCTATGTTAGAGGATTTAGTGCCATTGCCAAGGCCTTGACAAAGCTGACCAAGCTTACACAGGAGTGGTGTTGGGGAGATGAGCAGGAGAGAGCTTTTGTAGAGCTCAAGGAGAGGTTGACATCTGCTCCTATTTTGAGGAGACCAATCAGTGGACGACCATTTCAGGTTCACACTGATTGGAGTATGTTGGGGCTTGGAGCGGTGCTCACCCAGCATGGTGATGAGGAGAAGGAGTTTATGGTGGCCTATGCTAGTTGCTCCAACAATTCAGCAAAGGCAAAGTATAGTTCATATGAGGGAGAGTGCTTGGCAGCAGTTTGGGCAACAGCACAGTTCCGATGTTACCTATTTGGTAACCCCTTCACTCTCATCACTAATCTCAGCCGCTGAAGTGGTTGATGGAGTCCGACAAGCTTTTAGGGAAGCTTGCACAATGGGCTCTGATTTTATAGGAGTATGATTTCACGGTTGTTCACAGACTTGGAGTGGTGAACCGTGATGCAGATGGGTTGAGTAGAAACCCTTGTCTTAGCCAGCAGGATCAGACCGGAGCACATTGGCATGGTGAGACAGATGAGGAGATGGTGTCAGGTTGGCATACATTGGCTTTTCTGTGTATATTTGCAGAGGCTTTGGTGGTATCTCTCTCATCGTATACAAGAGGAATTATTGAGGTCACAGATCCAGAGAGTGAAGATATTGGTACAGTTTAGCGAGACATTCATGATGATGTCTTAGTGATGGACTATCTTTGCACTAGTGTTGTGGGTGGTACTGTAACACCCATTTGTGCATGTGTGTGGTATTGTGATATTTAGCTTGGTATTACAAGTACTTAAGAGATATTATTTATATAGAGATAAAGGATGGTTCTATATTAGTCATGGTTAGCTAAAGTTAGTCATAGCTAAGATAGATGGGACCTTACTTTAGAGGAAGTAGAAAAGATGAGCACCACTATTTTGGATTTTAGTGTGTTGACTTGGTATTATTCCTAGGTGTTTGGCTTTGGGGAAAGAGTTGAGAACTCTTGGGCCCGCAAGCCTTTTTGTTTTGGATTCTTCTTTAGTCCAAGGATAGCCCATGTGAAGGAATCCTTGCTTTAGTGGTTGGGTCAAGATAAGTAGAATATGCCCATGTGAATGGATATTCCTTTCTACTTTTTGACTTTACTTGACTTTTAGTCTAGTAACTTGAGTTACTACGGTAATTAGTAACTTTGGTACGTAACTATTTCACAAGTATAAAAACAGGGGGTGAGGAGGTACTCATCATCCTTTCATTTGCAACTATCTCTCTCTCGTTGAGTTCTCTAGTGAGCAATGTCTTGAGTCTTGGAGTGTTAGCCTTGGAGGAGTATGATGGAGTTGGGGTTCCTTGCCTTCTTAGTCCATGGTGTGCTACCATAATAGCCATCAGAGGTTCATCCTGAGTGAGAGACAGGCCGGCTCACATTTTTGGTTCCGTTGCCGGGACCTCTCTAGAAGGCAAGATAATGTTCCGCGTCCAATTCTACATTAGGCAGAAGGAGGCTATGAGAGCTCACTTGGAGAGAACATTAGGAGAGGAGAGAGCTGAACTTATGTTAGAGAACCAAGATCCATTTGTATACCCTGTAGTTCATTATGATGTCTTTGAGGTGATTTTGTACATCTTGTACACATGAGAGGAATTGGAGAGATTGTGTGAGGTGGATTGCAGATTTTGGGGATTAAGGTGATTTTGGGCAAATTCTCAAGTTTGAGATCTGGACTTGAGATTTCTACACATGATAGCTTCAGTTATCTTTCAGTTAGCACACTTGAAATTATTGAGAGAGCTTCTATGCGCACTGGGCTAGAATTTTTGAAAGTTGATAGGGTAAAGTGCTCCCGCAACTGCATGCTGTCTGGAAAATTGTACAGAGTCTGCCATTTCTTCAATTTTCAGTGAATTGTCCTGCAAATTTCCAAGAAAATTCAGTGCATTGTATCCTGACTGCTACCACAAAAATTAGAGAGAGATCGTTTTTGCGTAGGGTGTTATGAGTTTTTGAAGTGAGGGGGGTGGTTTTCAGACCAAATCTGAAATATGGGTGCTGAATAGAAAGGTGTCTAGGCCAAATGACTCAATGAAAAGATCTGAAATTTTGCAGGGAGGGACACCCTGGAGTTGTGATCAAGTGTGGAAAATTTCAGAGGACTGTGACATATTGGTTGGGAGATTTGAGTGACATTGTGAGGAAGGGTCAATTCTGCAGAGTGGAGATCTCATGCATGAGAAGTTTGAGATCAACAAAAAGCATGTTTGAGTGTTTAGATTCATCTTGGGGAACATGGAGGGTCATCAAGAGTGGAAATTGAGATTATGCACGGTTCCCCAAGGGTTTGAGGTGATTGTAGGGATGGATTTGAGGAAAAGAGAGTTTACAATAGAATTTGAAGAGAGTGTTGAGAGGATCCAAAAACCTACACCACTTGGAGGAAAGAGTGAGTCTAAGTGCTTTCTATGTGGAGAGAAGGGACATAAGGCAAGTTCATGTCCATTGACCTTTGAAAGCAAGAGATTGAGGGAAAGGAGAGGCTTACTTGACTTGGGTTTGCATGTTGGACCTTCTTCACCAAGATTGGGAGGGAGAAGATCTAAGACCAAGGAGTTGTGTGAGGTTTGTGGAGTTGAAGGACTTCCAAAAGGACATGAGTGTAGTGGAGTGAAAGCACTTTTGGAAACTTTGGTGAAGGATCTTGGAGAGAGTCTTAGTACAGCTACAGAAATACTACCACCTTCATCAGCTAGTTCTCAAGATTAGTGATGGAGATAATCTTTCAACTTATGGATAAACTATCCATGAGAGTTAGATTAATATGCACTCTAGGATTTGATGTTGCTATAGAAATCTTGGAGCAACCTGAACCTTTTGTGTTCCCTAGAGTGGATTATTCTCAGATGGTGTTAGTCATGTATATACTCTATTAGTAATAGAGTGAGAGAAAAGAAAAGAGGAAAAAAAATTGAGAGAAAAGAAAGATAGTGAGGGGTTAAGATGGGGAAACTTCCGGTTTTCTTTGGCAAGGATGGAGAAGATGTGGAGGCCTTTGTGAGAGACTTCAAGAGAGCTTGCATAGGAAACAATGAGAGGAGGAAGAATGAGTGGGCCTCATTATTACCAGATTTCTTTGAGGATGCAGCACTTACATGGTATGAGTCAGAATACCAAAAGAGAGAGAGGAGAGAGGGGGAAGAGGAGTCTTGGGAGACTCTGACTTCAACATTCATTGAGAACTTTCTTCCTGATGAGAGTTATGAGAGATTGATGAGTGAGGTTACATTTCTCAAGCAAGGAGATGGAGAGAAAGTGAGGGTCTATGTGGAAAGAGTGGAAAAGTTGGAGTCCAGATTTCGCATAGTGTTGAGGAAGGGTGGGGATGATGTGGAGACTACAATGATTGGCATAGGGGCCATGCTCACCAAGAATTTTGTGGGAGGATTGAGACCACAAATTAGAAGCAAGGTGAGATATGAGAAACCTTCTTCCAAGGTTGAAGCTATCAAGATCGCAATTCGTATGGAGGAGAGTTTGGAAGGGGATGAGAGTGATTTGGTGGTGAAGGAGGTTGTGCATCCTCCTCAAGGCTACAAGTATGGTGGAACTTCTGATACTTTGGTGACAAGGGTTGCACCACAAGTAGTAGTTGCTCCAGTTCTTGCACCTCCACCAAAAGATCCACTCCAAACCATCACAAAACAACTTGCGGATCTCAAGATCAATGTGGTGCAACTATGGGAGAAGAGAGAGGTGGATCAGAATGTAGGGAGAGGGCCTAGGAGTTATGGAAACTATCCATATAGAGGAGGCCAACCAGCCAACAATTTCAATGATAGAAATTGTTTTGGTTGTGGAGGAAGAGGCCATATCCAAAGGAATTGCCCAAATTCCACTTACCATGGAGGAAGGGGTTATGAGGGAGCCAATAGAGGGAAAGAGGGAGGTAGTGAAACCCAAGTGGCTCCTAATCCCAACAAAGGCAAGGGGATAGCATCCATAGATGTGGTTGAGAGCAAGTATGAGAAGGGAGAGTGCTCAAACTCCAAGGGTCTTAATTTGGAGCTTTTGGCACAAGAGAAGAAGAGAGCTCGTTTTGCAGAGGATGTTCACTCTTCTCAAGGATTTACTTCAAGCAAGGATACTCCTATGTCTACTAGGAGCACTCGCACCTCAACACCATCAACAACAAAGACTCCAAGGAAGAAGTTGGGGATGGAGGACTTCTTGATCTCAAAGCAACAATGGAACTACAATGTGTTGGAAGATGTTGGTAGTCACAAGGCTAACATCACGGTGGGCCAATTAATTGCTTTGAACCCTACCTTGAGAAAGGAGCTTAGAGGTGGTTTGAGTTCTACAAGGAGCAAGAAGAAGAAGAAGGCAAAAGTTCCAGTATCAATGGGGGTGGTGGATGCCAAGCCAGCACCATGGGAAGCTTGTGAATATGCCTCCAAGATTGATGTGAGAGTGAATGGTCACAACATCAAGGATGCATTGGTTGATGGAGGATCAGCAGTGAATGCCATGTTAGAAAGGTTGATGAAGAAGTTGGGTATGATACCCTCAAGACCTTCAACATTTGTGGTGAGCATGGCAAACAAGCAACAAGTTCGACCAGTAGGGGTGATGGATAAGGTGGTAGTTTCAGTTATGGGAGTTCAAAATCTCATGACTTTCTAAGTCTTGAAGGATTCAAGCTATGACTTACTTCTTGGGAGGCCATGGTTGAGAGCAGCACGCACAACTGATCAATGGCACAAAGGGTACTTGAGGATTGGGCCATCAAACCATAGAGTCACTGTTCCTGTGACTAACACCACCAACACTTCACATTCAGATACACCATCTTCTGATTATTGGGAATCAGATTCTGAAGAAGGAGCTTCAGGTGTGGACACAAGCATGGAAGAGGAGATTTCCACGGAGGAGGATGAATCTGAATCTGATTCAGATGTGTATCCTTTGTGTGCTATGGATTTTGCACCTAAGCCAGAGGTTTTGAAGGACCCAGATAAATCACCATTGACACTTGAGGAGGTAGAGAGAAGGTTATCTACCCTCAAGTATGGCCCAAATGTTACCAAGGAGGAGAAGGTGAGATTTGAGGAGATTTTCCGCAAGTTCATCCATGTGTTTTCTTTTAGTTACAAGGATTTGAAGGAAGTCACCTTGGAGGAGCACAAGATAGAGGTGGAGTCACATGCAAGACCAATCCGCCAAAAGCAACGTCGCATTAGCCCACCAATATCTTTGGTTGTGAAGGAGGAGATTTATAAGCTCAAGGAGGCTGGATTTATCTTTGAGGTGGAGAATTCAGAATGGGTGTCTCCAATTGTCATTGTGAAGAAAAAGAATGGCAAGCTTCGGGTATGTGTGGATTACAAGAAGCTCAATGTTGTTACCAAGAAGGACTACTACCCATTGCCATTCATTGATGAGATCTTGGAGGAGGTTGCAGGTCATGAGAGGTACAGTTTTGGAGATGGTTATAGTGGATATAACCAAATCAAGATTGCACCAGAGCATCAACAACTCACCACATTCACCACACCTTGGGGAACTTACGCTTTCAAGGTCATGCCTTTTGGGCTTTGCAATGCTCCAGCCACATTCCAACGGTTCATGAACAAGGTATTTGAACCTTTCATTGGGAAATTTGTGAGAGATTTCATTGATGAATTTTGTGTCTATGGGAGCAAGGAGGAGCACTTTGAGCACCTAATCAAAGTCTTGCAACGCTTGGATGAGGCAAATGCATCACTCAACCCAGAGAAGTGCATTTTTGGATGTGAAGAAGGTCAACTTTTGGGGCATATCATCTCCAAGGATGGAATAGTAGTTGATCCTGAGAAGGTGAGGAAAATCTCAGACCTTCCATTCCCTTCAAGCTTGACAAAGTTACGCAAATTCTTGGGGATGGTTGGGTACTATAGGAGGTTCATCTTCTCATTTTCCAACAAGGCTTATGCATTGACCATCTACATGAAGAAGGGTGTAGATTACATGGTGATTTTGGAAGACAAGGAGGCTCTCAAAGCTTTTGAGGAGCTCAAGCAATCCCTTGTTGTAGCTCCAATTCTTGCTAAACCTGATTGGAGTAAACCTTTCATCCTCTACACTGATGCTTCTAATGTAGCTATAGGATGCACTCTTAGTCAATTAGACCAAGATGGGCATGATCATCCAATAGCTTATGCTAGTAGGCAGATGGTTTCAGCAGAGAAGAACTACTCTGTCACGGAGAGAGAAGGGTTGGCAGTGATCTTTGGTCTCAAGAAGTTTAGACACTACTTGATTGGAGGGAAAGCCACCATTGTCACGGATCACAAGGCTTTGAAGTACATCTTCAACAAGCCTAATGTTGAAGGGAGACTAGCAAGGTGGATGATACTCTTGTCTGAGTATGACTACACCATTGAAGATAGGCCAGGAAAGAAACATGCAAATGCTGATTTATTATCTAGAGCCTATGATCATGATGGAGATGAGCCAGTGGATGATTCCTTCCCGGATGAGGAGCTCATGACAATCTCAGTCACTCAAGAGGTTCCAATGGAGTACAAGGAGATTGTGGATTTTGTGACAAAAGGTAACTATCCAGAAGGGATGCATGCTAGGGAGAGGAAGGCCCTTGCAACAAGATCTAGACCTTACACAATGGTGGAGGATATTCTTTTTCACCAAGGAGCAGATGGTCTACTTCGAAGAGCAGTGGGTAAGGAAGAGTCTATCCTACTCATAAAGGAGTTTCATGAAGGTTTAGTATGTGGAGGACACTTTGCAGGAAAGGTGACTGCTTTCAAGATTCTAGATGCAGGTTACCATTGGAGAGGGATTTTCAAGGATTGTCTTGATTATTGCAAAACTTGTCATGTTTGTCAAGCTTTTGCTAGAAAGTCTACATCCACTCCACCACTTAGATCAATTCCATTGCTAGGACCTTTTGAGAAGTGGGGAATTGATTTTGTAGGTCCTCTCAATAGAACCCCAAGGAACAATCGGTACATTGTGGTAGTTACTTATTACCTTACCAAGTGGGTTGAGGCTAGACCATTGAGGGACAAGAATGAAGATGAAGTGGGTAGATTTCTTTATGAACGCATTATCACTAGGTTTGGATGCCCTTTGGAGTTGGTTTCTGATAGAGGAGGAGAGTTTATAGGAAGCATTACTACAGCCATGCTACGACATTTCTCTATCACACATAGAGTAACTACATCCTATTAGCCAAATTCCAATGGCTTGGCAGAGAGAACCAATCAGACCTTGTGCATGATGTTGGCCAAAGATGCAGAAATGGAGGGGGCTAAACATCATTGGGACAAGAGGATTCATGCAGTTTTGTGGGAGTATAGGACAACCATGAAAACTTCCACTGGATATTCTCCATTTCAATTGGTGTATGGTATTGAGTCTACCTTACCTATTCACTTTGATCTTCCTACCTTCCAAAGCATTCATAGGAGATTGAAGAAAGCACAAGGAGGTGATGCAGAGAAGTCAAGGAAGGATCAACTCATGGAGTTGGAAGAGGCAAGAGCAGTTGCTATGGTTCGAGTGGAGCAAGCCCAAAGGAAACAAAAGGAGAGCTATGATAAGAGGCAAAACAAGAAGAAGGTGGAGCCTTTCAAAGAAGGTGATTGGGTAATGTTGTTTGATTCCATTCGATTCAAGAGAGTGCAAAAGAAGTTTTTGCCTAAGTACTTTGGACCTTTCATAGTGGAGAAGGAGTGGGGCAATTACACCTATGATCTCAAGGAGTTGGGAGGAAGATACTTTGATAGGATTAACCATGATAAGTTGAAGATGTACCATAGAAGGTAGAGAGACCTTCACTTTGAGGACAAAGTGAAAACTTAGTCCGGGGGTAAATGTAACACCCATTTGTGCATGTGTGTGGTATTGTGATATTTAGCTTGGTATTACAAGTACTTAAGAGATATTATTTATATAGAGATAAAGGATGGTTCTATATTAGTCATGGTTAGCTAAAGTTAGTCATAGCTAAGATAGATGGGACCTTACTTTAGAGGAAGTAGAAAAGATGAGCACCACTATTTTGGATTTCAGTGTGTTGACTTGGTATTATTCCTAGGTGTTTGGCTTTGGGGAAAGAGTTGAGAACTCTTGGGCCCGCAAGCCTTTTTGTTTTGGATTCTTCTTTAGTCCAAGGATAGCCCATGTGAAGGAATCCTTGCTTTAGTGGTTGGGTCAAGATAAGGAGAATATGCCCATGTGAATGGATATTCCTTTTTACTTTTTGACTTTACTTGACTTTTAGTCTAGTAACTTGAGTTACTACGGTAATTAGTAACTTTGGTACGTAACTATTTCACAAGTATATAAACAAGGGGTGATGAGGTACTCATCATCCTTTCATTTGCAACTATCTCTCTCTCGTTGAGTTCTCTAGTGAGCAATGTCTTGAGTCTTGGAGTGTTAGCCTTGGAGGAGTATGATGGAGTTGGGGTTCCTTGCCTTCTTAGTCCATGGTGCGCTACCATAATAGCCATCAGAGGTTCATCCTGAGTGAGAGACAGGCCGGCTCACAATACAGTTGGGGCCAAGGAGAGAGATTGTGTTCTTCAGCAAGCTAGACGGTTTAGATTGGAGAGTAGACACCTTGTGCGTGTATGGGAGGATGGTAGAGTGTGAGTAGTACCACTTCCATCTTAGAGACCACAGTTGGTCTGTTATGCTCATGAGGAGCTAGGACATTTTGGAGTAAAGCGTACGTATAGCTTACTCTAGAGTCATTATTGGTGGTGCGGTATGCAGACCAAGGTACAGCAGTTTGTTGCCAGATGTGTGGTTTGTGATTGAGTTAGAGCATCATTCAATGCTCCTACGCCACAGTTACACCCATTACCTATCATGGGATTGGGTTACCATTGGAGTTTGGACTTTGCCAGACCTTTACCATTGACTGTGAGACATCATCGGTATATTTTGGTGATGGTGGAGCACTTCTCCAAGTGGATTGAGTTGGTGGCACTTCCTGACAAGTCTAGTGAAGGGACAGCTTACTTGTTCCTGGATCAAGTTCTTAGTCATTTTGGTGCACTAGCTGAGGTTTTGACTGATTAGGGTACAGAGTTCTTGGGAGAGTTTTAGGTCTTGTGTGACAAGGCCTTGATTGATCATCGTACTACATCCCGAGATCACCTTGAGGCAGATGGCTTAGCAGAGAGAGTGGTTCAGATGGTGAAGAGAGGATTGCAAAAGTATGGTTTGCAGAGAGGCCACTTGGGAGATTGGGATCTCCAATTACCTTGGTTGGCCATGGGCTATCGGTTCAGCCGGCAAGCCTCCTTAGCATCCTTCTCTCCATACTTTCTACTCTATGGATGAGATCCAGATTTACCTGTAGCCATTCATCGAGAGACTACTGTAGTTTTAGACTTGGATGACCTCAATGTATGGATGAGTGCATGTTCTCAACGGGTAGAGATCTTTTGGAGAGTGATGCCGATGGCCTTTGAGAACTTGGTGATTGCTTAGCATAGAGATACTTTACGCTATGCTACCATTCAAGGAGGAGGTTATAGACCCTTGATCCGTCAATTTCATCCAAGCGACTATGTATATCTACATCAGATAGCACCGATGACACTTGATGTTTCTACAGGCCGCACTATCTTGAGAGTGCATAAGGTTTTGCCATCTGGAGTCCTTGTGTTAGAAGGACATGATGGTGTTGTTTGGAAGGATCATGTGCTCAATTGTGTGCCATGCCACCTCCCAAACATGGATGGTACTATGGACCCAAGCTAGGCACTTGTACGTGCAGGCCTGAGGTGTATGTTATGTGGCTCTTCTGGTGGAGCTGCTACTATGTTAGTATGTGATAGCTGTTCGAGAGGATGGCATATGGCATGTATGACTCCTCCCCTCACGGTGGTTCCTTAGGGACAGTGGTTATGTCCTAGATGTACTTGATCTATAACTAGTTCATTCTTTATATGGTATAGATTGCAGACAGGCGACTAACGATGGGGCTCCATAGCACCCGGCCTCTTGATCTTTGCCCATTAGAGGGTATACCATATACTTAGAGTAGATGGCTATTTGGAGTTAGAGAGACCTAACCGCCAGCTAGGGGGGCGATTGTGGCACTTTAGAGTCTATGTATGACTTATGTGTGAGTTTTGCTTCTATAGTGTATGATGTTGACAGCAATGTATGTTGTGTAGCAATGTATATACGCACAATAGTTGTCACGCCATTTGTAATGCCGCATCTAGATGCTCGGACACTGGAGTTCCAGTGATAGTAGTTAGAGTTATTTCAGTAGTTTCTCAGAGACTACTTTCCGATGTTCAAATTTTGTGTTCGGGGTACTAACTTCACAGTGAGGCCCACCGTCGATTTGCACCGTTTGCACCGTTGAGTGTACCGTCAGCGGGACCATTAGGGTTTCAGAGCTAGCTCAAGTCCATGGGGTATAGTTTCAAAGTGAGCTCCAGAGAGCTCACTTCTTTGATGTTGAGCCTTCAAGTTCTTGGCTATGGTGGACAGAGGCCGGCAAGCGTCACCTGGATTCTCTATGCTTGAGTCGGTGTGGCTTGACTGTAATCAGTGCCCAGTTGTTGGCAGTTTATAGAGTGATAGATCAAGTACTGATTTGAGTTGAGTTGAGTTGAGAGTGGTATGCACTCTGATTATTGTGGCACTTTAGAGTCTATGTATGACTTATGTGTGAGTTGTGCTTCTATAGTGTATGATGATGACAGCGATGTATGTTGTGTAGCGATGTATATACGCACAACAAAGGAAGAGATAGTTGGTACTTGGAACTACCTAAGGTGGATATTCTCAAAGAGCAAGAAGAAGAGCTAGTATTGGTATTTCCAAGAGGAACAAGAACAAAGAGAAATCTGCAAGCTGTAATCATAAGGCCAAGCCGAGTCAAGGAAGAGAAAAAAAAGCTTTGAGGAGGTCACATTAAAGGTAAGAAGATTGAGACTTTGGGATAAGGCACCAATGGAAAAATCACCTACCAAAACCAAAGATGATGATGCAAGAGAACTCAAAGGAGTAGATTATCTTGCAAAGATTGTGTGTTCTTTACTATTTCAATTGCAAAAGAGAAGGAGGAAGTGAAGAAAGATCATCCGGAGGTGATGTATGAGTTGTAGGTAATGAAGTACTTGAGCAATGAGTCTTGCAGATGAAGGAAAGTTTAACCCAAGGAGAAGACAAAGCCAAAGTATTTTGAGTTGATACAACAGTTCAGCGGCAGAGTTGAAGGATTTGCAAGAGAGTTTTAATAAGCGTGGTAGTGTTAGATATCATTGGTAGTGGTAGTGAGCATCAAGGAGAAGAATAGAGGGAGCAAAAAATGGCATACAAAAGACTGAAGGTGGAGTTTAATGATGCATAACTCAAAGTAATGCACTCCAAAGCAATCATAATAGTAATGGAGTAGGAGTTGGATAGCCTAAGATTGGTGTGGTGCACACATTTTTTGTTTTTCTCAAAATAAAGGAAAAGAAGTGTACAAAGAAGTTGAATTGCGCCTGTATGGCCAAAGAAGGCAAAGAAAAGAGTCTTCAGGATGAAACCCGAAGTAAAGTGACTTCAGGTCATAAGGCAAAGTACTTGAAAATGCCTTGTCAGCATACAACCCGAAGTAAATTGTCTTTGGATCGGGGGGAGCTCAACCCGAGGCAAAGACAGTCTAACAACCTTTCGTTGGGGTGAGAAATTCAAGAAGGGGCCGTTTTAAAACTAGCAGCCCATACGCGTGAAGGTTGATTGATAGTGACAGGTGCATGCCAGAGATGTGATTTCTTGGTAGAAACTCAAAGCGACGAAAGACAAAGGAGCGCAACTCTATAAAAATTGGAACTGCAATGACAAAATGTCAAGTAATTTTCCTTTGCCGCTGAGAAGTCGTCTTGTAGGTGATCGTGGAAAGGGAAATAGAGTTGGACTCGTGTTAGTGCGCAAGGGCAAAGTTGCGAGAGTGAAATCAAGAGAAAGTGAGAAAGTAGAAGAGATGGGAGGAAGGAAGAAAAACTCCAAATTCGCAATGAGAAATCATGCGATTCGGAGATTAGATGTGATAGCGAGGATTGAAGTCTTGAGCCGACTTTGGATCACTTTTCTGGCATGGAACTGGAACGTAAGTTTTCCAAGATTCATGACAGAAATCATTGAGAGTAAGTGTCTCGATGGACCCAAGGAAGAAGGGAAGAGAGGAAATCCAACTCAATGGACAGAGTCGGATTGGAGACTTGTACTCGGGAAGGAGGCAGGCTTGGAGCAGGGAGCCACGTTCTTGGGGAAAGGAGAGATAGCCCAAGAGACTCAGGAGGTAAGAGATGCCTTCTCGTCAAAAAGAACAAAGAATGGGTACAAAGTTGAGAGTTACAAGGATCTAGTGAGGAGAGGGATTGTGAGTGCTCTCATGGCGATCCTGAAGCCGGAGAGAACAACTTATGTGATGAAACACCAAGCGGTGTTCTTCCATAAGTTGTTTGTGGTGAACCAATCAATTGGGTGAGGTGTTTTCACGGGAGAACAAGGCAAATGGTGTGGAATTTGCGGGATAAGTCACCTCCACACTACATTGTGCCGTTTGCAACACACTTCTACCTCGGGCTAAATTTGCTGAACTCGGCAGAGCGGTCTTGAATGGTGTCGCATTTCCATCCGGATGTGCGAAAGGAGGTCGATGTCAAGGAGCAGCAATACATTCTCCAAATCCGGAGCACGGATGACTACTACGCAAAGACAAGGAAGAACGTGGAGGTCGTAATGAGTACCCCAACGAAGAAGAGGAGTCGGCAAGGAGAAGCCAAAGAAAGCAAGAAACCTCGGAAGATGCAGAGAAGTAACCCGAGGCGAGGAATGGTGGTAATTGAGTCAGAAGATGAAGACTCAGAAGGCGAGGCCAAGCTCAAAACGGAGGACTCGGATCATGAAGAGGAACCTGAGCTGACACTGCAGAGCGGAGATACAAGCAATGATGGTGAAGAAGGAGGAGAGATGACTTCGGCACCAACTGCTAAAGAATACAAAGAAGTGCAAGCCGAGTTGGAAGCCGAAGACAACACAGTGCAGGAAGACAAAGTACCGGTGCCAGAGGAGAAGAAGATCGTAGTACAGCAAGGAGTTTGCTCACGACGTAAGGCAAAGTGTGAAGCGGGGCCGAGTAGAGGGAAGGAAGAGGTAGAAGAAAGCTCAAGCAGTGAGGCATCGATTCCAATACGAAGACTCAAGAGAAGAAGGCAAGTATCGGGAGAACACGAAGTGAGAAGAGAGACCACTCCGCAGGAGGAAGTAGTTGCCAGTGATGGAGTGGAGTACCTGCAAGAGATAGTGTGCCCCTTGTTGGTGAAGTTGGAGTACAAGAAGAAGGAGATGCAGTCGACTTGTCCAGAGGTGAAGATTGTTTTGCAGGTCTTATCAAGATTAGAAGGAGAGAACTCGGAGTTGAAGAGAGGTATAACCCAAGGTGAGGAGGAGAGAGAAGTACTACGAGCAGAGGCAGTAGAGAGAAGTCAGGTAATTGAAGACTTGAAGAGGGAAGTAAGCTATCAAGAGGATCTTGCGAGGAAGAGTGACATAGCAAGGGAAAGACAAGTAGTTGAATACAAAATCTTGAAGTAGCAGTTTGCTGATTCAAGAGTAGAACTTATCCATGCTATGGCGAGGGTAGCAGCGAAAGATCAAGAACTCGATAGAGTGATAGAGAGTATGGAGGAGAAGAAGCAACTCTAGCAAAGAGAGTTGGCTACAAGGTATAGAGAAGAAGACCGATTGCGAGAATTACTTCGTAATCAGGAGGAGAAAGTAGTTCAGAAGGAGAAGGAGAAGGAGACGGTGAAGGCCAAATTCAAGGAAGAATTGGCAATGTACAGAGAGGAATGGCTTGCAGATCGGGAACAAGAAAGGAAGACACGATTGGAGACGATAAAGGAAATTGTCCTCCAGATGAATGCGATGTTAAGTACAGAAGCCAGCGTTCGAATTGAAGAAGCACGCCTACACGAGTTAAAGTTGTTGGTGCAGGAGACAAGGCAAAGACAAGCAAAAGACACCAAGATGAACGCCTTGCTGATCAAATTGAGAACTCGTGTAGATAGGAAGATATTAGAGGTAGAGGATAACATTTCAATTAGATTAGACTTAGTGAAAATAGAGCTAGAAAAACTTTGGAAAGGTGTTGAAGCAAAACCCAAAGTAGATAACATAGGAGTCCAAATGTCTTCGGAGTTACCATCAGAGACATTAGAGAAGAGTGGGTTGGGAGATAAGGACTTAGATAGATTACCCATTAGTGATATTTCAGATCAAGAAAGAGAATTGTTGGATCTGGTAGAAGAAGTAGAAGATCTGAAACCCAAGGAAAAAGTGATAGGAAGTAAATTTACTTTGGGTTTGGGTTTGAAAGCCGAAGAAGAAGTAGACATTGGATCGGATTAGAAACAGTTTTGAGATTTGAAGAGGTGCATTGTCATTTTGGATCTGCAGGTTAGAAGAGTTGTTGTAGAACGGTATAGTTGTTAGAACTGTCGATTGCCTCACTATTTAAGAGTGGCATCCGCATGAAATTGTTATTCAGTGCTCATTATTTCTAAGAATAGATAAAGAAAAGTGTTGTGAGGCAGTGCTCGTTGTTTGAGCTTGATTCCGAGTATCAACTTTGTGTTTATGTTTGTGAGTGTTTGGAGAAATTTGAAGTGCAAGTCAGTGTGCTTGTTGGATGTTGGATTCCATAGCCTTGATCTTCATTCTGTGTGTTTGATCCTGAGTGAAGTGCAATCGAAGCAATGCCTTGACAGATCTGAGAGGAATTGTAGTGTTGGTAGTATTCTGCATTTGTGAGTGTAGTGCAAAGTTGATGTGAAGCAATTTTGATCAAGGAAGTTGTGCCTTCAGTGGAGGGGTAGAACACAATTCTGAGGCGAAGTCGTTTTGCAATGAAGTGCCATTTTTGGGAGAGCTTGAATCATCACAATCAAGATTGTTTGGAAAGAATTGATGGATTTGTGATTATGGAGTGTTCATTTGTGACAAGACTGCAAGTCAGTGCTTGTTACTCTCTTCTGGGTGTGGTTTCTACCTGAGAGATTAAAGACGCAACCAAGAATAACTGAAATTGTTACTTTGCTTTGTATTTGGCCAATGACTTGTATCTCTGCGGGAACGAACTTTACTTACCCGATTACCGCAAAAGTGATATTTGCCGGGTTGTCATAATTGGTTGTAGTAGAGAAGGATCAGGCTTGGCAACAAGAACTCACAAGTGGAAATTGGGAAGAAGAAAGGTTGCAAGATCTGGTGAAATGGGCAAAAGCTGAAAGTGTTCACTATGTAGAGGAGAAAAAGACGTTGAGGAAAAAGTATGAGGAAGAATTGCAAATATATCAAGATGAGTTGGAGGTAGAGAGGACTCAAGAGGAGTCCGTCTCAAGAAGAGTCAGTCTCAAGGAAGATATTGGGATCAATGAAAGAAATTGTAGAAGGTTGGAAGGTGATGTTCATTACTAAAGCCAAGGTCAAGATGGAGGAGCTAAGACTGCACAAGCTGAAGTTGTTGGTGCAAGAGATGACAAAGAGGAAAATGAAGGACATAGACACGAATAATTTGTTGATTTGTCTACAAGATAGAGTAGATAGCAAGATGCCAAAAGTAGAAGATAGTTTGTCTTAGGCTAGGCTTGGTCAGAATAGAGTAAGAAGAACTTTGCAATAGTTAGAAGAATTAGGTAGGAACCCAATGCAAAGTAGTGGAGGTAGGAGTGCATGTGAATTTAGGTGAGTTACCTGAATCATTTGAATAAGATAGAGTAGAGAAGAAGGAAGTAGTTAGCACAATTATGACTTTAGTTTCAGTTCATACTAAAGATGTGATAATAGTAGAAGAAGATGCAAAAGTAGTGGATGAACTTGAAGTGCATGAGACGCTTGTAGGACATTGGGTGTAGAAGCCAAAGTAGAGGTAGACATCGGATGTAACAATATGGAGTTTAGCAACAAAGTTAGTAGAGCTAATGAAGTAGCAAATAAGACAAATTAGCCTAGAATATTCTAGAAGTATCTAGGAAGCTTCTTGGGAAGCTTCTTAGCTAGCTTAGCTTGCACCTCAAGTAAGTAGCTTCTAGAAGGTTCCAACAACTTAGCTTGCATGCCAAGTAAGTGACTTCTAGAAGGAAGCTTCCTGAGAAGATTCCCAATTAACTTGGCTTGCACTCCAAGAAAGTGGCTCAAGGAAGCTTCTTGAGAAGCTTCTTAATAGCCTTTTATGATCCCTATAAATACAAGAGCCAAAGCTCATGCTAGGCACTTAGAGTTTTCTCTCATTCAAGTGTCTCAATATGAGCTTCCATTCTCTTATTTCTCTCCTCAATCACGGTCTTTTACATTGGTATTAGAGCAAGAATGAGATAGATGGAATTTATGGACCACCACATCCACTTCCGCCAAACCATTAGGATTTTCATGTCCACATATTAACCAAGCATCATTTCACCCAATTCATCACCTCGCATTTTGGGTAAGATTGTTTGCATCTAAACACCTTGTCAGAGGAACCCTTGATACTTCCAGTTGTAACTTATGGAGATTAGTGGACGTGCTACATCTATGTGTTAATCAATTAGATAAATTGAGAGTAGTGGGATAGAGTAGTAGCTATGGTGGAAATACCGGATGTTATCCTTGCAATGCAGCAACAAATTGAACACCTTAATTGATTGTTGGATGAATGAGAGCAGCAACAACAACAACATATAGAGAGTGCACCAGTTTGAGATGGAGAAGATTACATCCAATTTCCAAAACCCAAGGTGTTTGAAGGCAAGAATATTCCAAGAACAATGGAGAATTTTGTGTTTGATTGTGAATGTTACTTTGAAGCTACCAACCTTCAAGATGAATGGAAACAGATTCTCTTGGCTTCTAGCCAACTGGATGGTGTGGCAAAACTTTAGTGGCAATTCCGAGTGGAGCGAGTTGAACGACAAATTGTTGCACTAATTTTGACATAGGCAAAATTCAAGGATGCAACACTTGGTCAATTCAAATTATAAATGCCACCCAAGTTGCACGAGTTAAACTAGTAGAGTTGAAGTAGATTGGCTTTGTAAGGAGCTACGTCATATAATTTCAGAACATCATCATGAAAATTCTAAATATACAAGAAGGTGAAGTTTTGGATCAATTTGTGCGGGGATTGAAAGCACAAACCAAATTGGAGGTGACCATGCAAGAACCACAAAATGTAGAAGAAGCCATGCAATTGGCTAAGCACTTTGATTCCTTGGTTGCAACAACATGGTCTCAACATTGACCTACTCAAAGCCTACTAGTACACTACGCACAGGTGGAAGAACCGGCACCAATGTTGATTGATGCTATCCAATAGAGACCACTTGGTACAATGGATAGAGAAAGATTGCAACAAAATGGAGGTTTTTTTATTGTCACCAAGTTGGACATTGCATTGCTGAATGTCCACTCAAGAATGGGTGACCTCGACAAGTTGCCCAAATGGAGTTTGTGGAATAGAATGATCAAGGAAACAAGGAATTCCAGTAGGAGATTTCAAGCTGCCTATTGGGAGCTTGATTAGTTCCAATGGGATTGAAGGCTTGACTTATGCATGTTTGCTTCACTTGCAAGGTATGATATCTAATTGGGGTTGTAGGATTTTGGTTGATTCTGGAAGTTCAGAGAATTGCATGTCTATGCAAGTAGCAAAGGAATTAGGTATTCGTATCAAGCCAATGATTGGAAGTAGATTGATGATAGCGGATGGTTGAAAGGGTTCTGCATTCCATACCTCACATCCTATTACTTTTAAGATTAGGAAGGAGTATTTGGAGTGTATGAGGAGTATTATGAGTGTATGTAGTGGCACCTCTATACTATGAGGTCATTCTAGGACTACCTTGGCTTAAACATCATAAGGTTTGATTTTATTGGACCCAAAGACAGCTTCAAGTACAATACCAAGGTAGGAATTTTTGATTAGGTTGTTTGGCACCTTTGAGTAGGACACTTAAGAATAGTCACTCCCAAGATGGGAAGTTGGTTGAGAAGGTAGCCATAGAGCATACCTTGAAGGGAGAGGAGCCCCAAGATGGGCAGTTTGTCAAGAAGGCAACCATGGAGCAAGCTTTGAAGAGAGGTGAGTCCCTAGATGGGAAGTTTGTTAGTGAAATAGCCATAGAGCAAGCTTTGGAGGAAGATAGGTGTAATACCAAGAGCTAGCCATATGATCTAGATGTGAAATTCGGTTTGGTAACATGTAGAATGATTTTATACATGATGGTCAAAATAGATCAGATAGAAGTATCACCAAAAGGGTACTTCTACTAATAGGGCAAAAAACCAAAATAGATTTGAAAACCTTAGAACCAATAGCTAGACATATGATTTGAAGGTGAGAATTGGGTTGGTAACATCTAGAAGGATGTTACACAGGATAGATTGAATAGATCAAAAAGAGATATCACCAAAAGGGGACTTCTACTAATAGAGTTGGAACCGAAATATGCTTGAAATCTTTGAAGGCAATTTCGGAGGCCTAAACGGATGAATTAGACCTCGAAAATGTGCACACCCCCCCCCCCCCAAAGCTTTGTCTAGTTGAGAGCTTTCCACTAGTACCTCATCCATGTGATTTTGAGATTCCTATAAAAAGATTCCCTAAAAGATTCCTTTGGTCAAAGCTTGTTTGACCAACCAGATAGGACCAAGACTGACATGTCACCCATCCAAGTAAGTAATCCAAGGGTGGAGCTTGCTGAAATGTCACCTATCTATGTACATAATCCTATGGTGGAGCTTCATGGGAGGAGATCCGCTTTGCTTATATAATAAAGAGAAGGTGCTCCTTTGGGGCATCGGAGTTTGAGTGTGAAAGGGTGTGTTCTCAGGGTGTGTTTCTCTTTAGGTCTCCTATCCTTGGAGTATTACAATGGTATCAGAGCAGGTGTTGTCCAAGAGAGCGGATCACCCTTCTTGGAAGAACATGGGCTACTGAGACTAAGTAATTTTGAGGAGAGACATTTTGGTGTAATTGGTAGATTAGGAGGATAGAATGGATACTCTGAGAGGACAATATCCAATGCCTTGCTTTCCATTCTTGAATCCATTCAACATCAAGATTGTCTATATAATAAAGAGAAGGTGCTCCTTTGGGGCATCGGAGTTTGAGTATGAAAGGGCGTGTTCTCAGGGTGTATTTCTCTTTAGGTCTCCTATCCTCGAAGTATTACAATAGGTCTATTTTTGCAATGTAGATCAAGCTGATTGCACAAGGATAATCTAAGGAAAGCCAAGAGCCTCATCAAGCAAGGGTTGATTAGATAGTTCAGGAGTTTGCGGACGTGTTTCCAAATGATCTGCCAAAGGGATTACCCTCCGATCATGGTATGCCCTTCAAGATTGAGTTATTGCCAAGGAGTACTCCAATGAGTGGGCCAATCTATAGGCTCTCACCAAAGGAGTTGGAGGAGTTTGAACAACACTTACTAAGTTGTTGGAGAAGGACTTCATATGACATAGTATCTTTCCTTGGGGAGCACCAATACTATTCATTCCAAAGAAGGATGGAGGATTTCATTTTTGTATTGATTATTGTGGGCTCAATAAGCAAATAAAGAAGAATGCGTATTCCTTTCCTCAGATTGATGACTTGCTTGATCAATTGAGTGGAGCACGATACTTTTCTAAATTGGATTTTTGTAGTGGTTGTTGGAAAATTCCCATTGATAAGGAGGATGTGCAAAAGATTACCTTTCACACAAAGTATGGGCATTTTGAGTTGTGAGTTCTACTTTTTGGGCTCACTAATGCTCCAACGGTCTTCATGGATCACATGCATTGGGTGTTGGATGGACTATTAGATTGGTACATGGTGGTGTTCTTGGATGATATCTTAATCTATAGCAAGATAGAAGTAGAACACGTGAATCATGTGCAAGAAGTCCCCAGATGATTGCGACAATGGAAATTTTATTGCAAGAAGTTGAAGTGTACCTTTTGGCAAAAGGAAGTTACATGCTTGGGTCACAGGATCTCATCAGAGGAGATCAAGCTGGAAGAGGAGAAAATCTTGGCCATTACAGATTGGCTTACTCCAAAGGATGCTACAAAAGTACGGGCATTCAATGGATTGGCCATTTTTACCGACGGTTCATTCATTATTATGTTCATGTGGCTGCACCATTCACTGATCTCTTAGGGAAGAACTCGAGCTTCCAATGGACCACCAAGCACAAAGAAACATTCCAGAAGTTGAAACATATGGTGTCTTCAAGACCCATCCTTGAACCGTATGATCATCAACTACCCTATGTGGTTGATTTTGATGCTTCTAACTTTGCAATTGGAGCCATGTTGCAACAAGAATTCATAGATGGACTACATCCCATTGCCTTTGTGTCTTGCTGACTAAATACGGCTAAAAGAAATTACTCTACTTGAGACCAAGAACAACTTGCATGGTATATGCCACCAAAGTATGGAGGCATTATCTCTTGGGGAAACAAGTGATCATGCAAACTGATCACAAACCATTGTTGCAAACCTTACACTTGGAACACATGAAGAATCGACATCATTGATGGGAAGAAAAACTCCAATTGTTTGACATCAAACTTGAGTACAAACCAGGTTGGTTCCATGTCATCTGTAATACTCCGAGGACAAGAGAAGAGAGAAAACACAGATTTCACCCTCAATCATCTGATGCCTCAAAGGAGCACTTTCTCTTTATTATATAGACAAAGAGGATCTCCTCCATGGAAGCTCCACCATAGGATTAGGCACATAGATAGGTGACATGTTAGCTAGCTCCACCCTTGTATTACTTACCTGGATGGGTGACATGTTGGTCTTGGCCCTATCTGGTTGGTCAAACAAGCTTTGACTAGAGGGAATCTTTTAAAGAATCTTCTCAAAGGAATCTCAAAATCACATGGGTGAGGTGCCATTGGAAAGCTGTCGATGAGACAAAGCAAGGGGAAGGGAAGGCCAAACTGTCCTCCAATTGGGGGGGAGGCTACTTGCACATTTTCAAGGCCTAATTCATCCGTTTAGGCCTCCAAAATTGCCTTCAAAGATTTCAGTTCTTACTGTATTAGTAGAAGTCCCCTTTTGGTGATACCTCTTTCTGATTTGTTTAGTCCATCATGTGTAACATCCATCCAGATGTTACCAAACCAATTCTCACCTTTAAATCATATGTCTAGCTATTGGTTCTAAGGTTTTCAAGTCTATTTTGATTTTTGCCCTATTAGTAGAAGTACTCTTTTGGTGATACTTCTATCTGATCTATTTTGACCATCATGTATAACATCATTCCAGATGTTACCAAACCAAATTTCATATCTAGATCATATGGCTAGCTCTTGGTATTACATCATCTCTAATGCTCTATCACGGTGACCTGATTTGAAGTCTCTTCCTCTCATCACGGTAGCAATTCCGGCAATGTCAATTGACTCCAAGGTCCAAAATGAGTTTCGGTCAATTCTACAACAAGATCTCTTCTTCCAAATGGTACATAGTTGTCTTACAACATGTGACAAGGAGTACAACACCTTCTCCTTCAAGGAAGGCCTTCTATTCCATGAGGACCAGATCTATGTTCCAGCCAAAGGTGATCTCTAACTTGTATGCCTTCAAGAAGCCCATGATTTACCAATAGCTGGGCCATTGGTATGGACAAGACCTTGGGTACTCTCCAACACCAATGGTGGTAGCCCAACATGACACGAGATGTTCAAGAGTTTGTCCAATCGTGTGAGAGCTACCAACGTAATAAATACAACAACCAGAAGCTGAGTGAACTCCTTCAACCACTCCCTATTCCATCCACTTGATGGGAACATGTCAGCTTAGATCTCATCACATCCTTACCCCAGACAAAGCAAGGACACACAACAATCATGGTGTTTGTGGATAAGCTCAGTAAGCAAATCCACTTGGCACCAACCATTGATACCGTAGATGCTCCAACCTTCGCACAAATCTACTTTGAAAATGTCTTCAAGCATCATGGGATGCCACGTGTACTCATCTCTGACCGTGATCCTTGATTCATCGGGAAGTTTTGGCAAGCACTCTTCCAAATACTTGGCACCAAGCTTGCTTTGTCCACGGCCTATCATCCTCAAACTGATGGACAAACTGAACATGCAAATCATACCTTGGAGGATATGCTATGTGCCTTTGTCAATGTCCACCATACCAATTGGGATGAATGTCTTGCAGATGCAAAATTTGCTTACAATAATTCCAAACATGCAAGCACCGGATTTTCTCCTTTCTTTCTCAATTTTGGCCAAGATCCGCTTGTTCTAGATTCCCTCCTTACTTCTCCTCCATCTCAAGTCCCTCATACTTCAACCTTCTTGGTCACCATATCCCAATCTCTCCAACAAGCCAAATCTCACCACCTTGTTGCTCAAAATCATCAAAAACAATATGCAGACTAGCATTGTTTTGATCTCACCTTTGAAGTTGGTGATAAAGTCATGTTATCCTCTATTAACCTACCCCTCCCACTTGATACCCAAGTTTTTAAACTTGCCCTTAATTAGATAGGACCCTTTGAGGTCATCCAAATCATCTCTCTTGTTGCTTATCGACTTGCCTTACCTTATCATATGCGCATCCACCATATCTTTCACATCACCAAGTTGAAACCCTTTGTTCCTAACCCATCTTCTTTTTCCTCTCATGTCCAGCCTCCTCCTCCTCCCATCCCTATCAATGATCATGAGGAGTACAAAGTTGATCGTATCCTTGCAACTTGCTACATTCAACGAGGACGCAAACAACATACGGAGTACAAGGTCCTTTGGAAAGGGTATCCTCTTCATGATGCCACTTGGGAACCTCTTTCTCACCTCAAGAATGCATGGATGGCCATCAAGGAGTTTGAAGCTTCAATGGCAACAAGGACGTCACCTGTAAAAGACCAAAACCGAGGAGAGAAATAGGAGAATGGAAACTCACATAGGGATACTTGAATGAGGGAAAACTCCAAATGCCTAGCATGAGCTTCGGCCTTGGTATTTATAGGTAGCATACAAGACTCTTGAAGCTTCTCATGAAGCTTCCTTGAGCCGCTTTCTTGGAGTGCAAGCCAAGTTAACTAGGAAGCTTCTCAAGAAGCTTCCTTCTAGAAGCCACCTACTTGGCGTGCAAGCTAAGCTAGTTAGAAGCTTCTAGAAGCTTCCTTCTAGAAGCTACCTGCTTAGGGCACAAGTTAACTAGTTGGGAAGCTTCCCAAGAAGCTTCTTAGATGCTTCTAGAATATTCTAGGCTATTTTGTCTTATTCTCTACTTTGTAAGCCCGACTAACTTTGTCTCTAAACTCCATATTGTTACATATTCCCCTGTTGCTAGTTGGTGACGTCCTTGTCGCCAGTAAAGCTTCGAAGTCCTTGATGGCCATCTGTGCATTCTGGAGGTGAGAATGAGGTTCCCATGTGGCATCATGAAGGGGATACTCTTTCCAAATGACCTTGTACTCCGTATGTTGGCGATGGCCTCGTTGAATATGGCGACGCGCAAGGATACGATCAACTTTGTACTCCTCATGATCATTGATAGGGATAGGAAGAGAGGGAGGTTGGACTCAAGAGGAAAAGGAAGAAGGGTTAGGAACAAAGGGTTTTAACTTGGAAACATGAAAGACAAGATGGATACGCATGTGATAAGGTAAGGCAAGTTGATAAGCAACAAGAGAGATAATGTGGGTGATATCAAAGGGTCCTATCCAATTAGGAGCAAGTTTAAGAACTTGGGTATCAAGTGGGAGAGGGAGGTTACTAGAGGATAGCATGACTTTATCACCAACTTCAAAGGTGAGATCACGATGATGATAGTCTGCATATTGTTTTTGGCGATTCTGAGCAACAAGGAGGTGAGATTTGGCTTGTTGGAGAGATTGGGATATAGTGGTCAATAATGTAGAAGTATGAGGAACCTGAGAGGGAAGGGGAGCAAGAAGAGAATCTGGAACAAGCGGATCTTGGCCAAAATTGAGAAAGAAGGGAGAAAATCCGGTGCTTGCCTGTTTGGAATTGTTGTAGGCAAATTCTGCAGCTATAAGACATTCATCCCAGTTGGTATGGTGGACATTGACAAAGGCCCGCAACATATCCTCCATTGTACGATTGGCACGTTCGGTTTGTCCATCAGTTTGAGGATGATAGGCCGTGGATAAAGCAAGCTTGGTGCCGAGTATCTGGAAGAGTGCTTGCCAAAACTTCCTGGTAAATCAAGGATCTTGGTTGGAGATGAGTACATCCCATGGTGCTTGAAGACATTGTCAAAGTAGATTTGCGCTAAGGTTGGAGCATCCACGGTATCACAGGTTGGTGCCAAGTGGATTTGCTTACTAAGCTTATCTACAAACACCACAATTGCGGTGTGTCCTTGTTTTGTCTTTGGCAAGGATGTGATGAGATCCAAGCTCACATGCTCCCAACGAGCGGATGGCATGGCGAGTGGTTGAAGGAGTCCACTCGGCTTCTGGTTGTTGGCCTTGTTCCGTTGGCAAATTTCACATGATTGAACAAAGTCTCGAACATCTCGTGTCATGTTGGGCCACCACCATTGGCATTACAGGGTGCCCAAGGTCTTGTCCACCCCCATGTGACCAGCAATGGGTAAATCATGGGCTTCTTGAAGGCGCATAAGTTGAAGATCACCTTTGGCTGGAACATAGATCTGGTCTGCATGGAATAAAAGGCCTTCCTTGAAAGAGAAGGTGTTATACTCCTTGTCGCGTGCTGTCAGACGACCGTGTACCATTTGGAAGAAGGGATCTTCTTGTAGAGCTGATTGAAACTCATTATGGACCTTAGGGTCAATGGGCACCGTTGTAATTGCCGCCGTGATGAGAGGAAGATCCTTCAAATCAAGTCATCTTGATAGAGCATTGGGGATGACATGGAACCGACCTGGTTTGTACTCAAGTTTGATGTCAAATAATTGGAGTTGCTCTTCCCATCGATGATGTCGACTGCTCCAAGTGTAAGGTCTGCAACAATGGTTTGTGATCAATTTGCATGATCACTTGTTTCCCCAAGAGATAATGCCTCTATACCTTGGTGGCATATACCATTGCAAGTTGTTCCCAATCTTGAGCAGAGTAATTTCTTTCAGCTGTATTTAGTCGGCGAGACACAAAGGCAATAGGATGTAGTCCATCTGGAAATTCCTGTTGCAACACAGCTCCAATTGCAAAGTTAGAAGCATCAAAATCAACCACACAAGGTAGTTGAGGATCATATGGTTGAAGAATAGGTCTTGAAGACACCATATGCTTTAACTTTTGGAATGCTTCTTCATGCTTGGTGGTCCACTAGAAGCTCAAGTTCTTTCCCAAGAGGTCAGTCAATGGTGCAGCCATGTGAGCATAATAGTGGATGAACCGTCGGTAAAAACTGGCCAATCCATTGAATGCTTGTACTTTTGTAGCATCCTTTGGGGTAGGCCAATCAGTAATGGCCTTGATCTTCTCTTCTTCCATCTTGATCCCCTATGATGAGATCTTATGACCCAAGAAGGTAACCTCCTTCTGCCAAAAAGCACACTTTGACTTCTTGTAGTAAAATTTCCATTGTCGTAGTCGTCTTAGGACTTCTCGCACATGATTCTTGTGTTCTGCCTCTGTCCTACTATAGATTAAGATATCATCTAAGAACACTACCACGGACTGATCTAATAGTCCCTCCAACACCTGATGCATCTGATCCATGAAGACTACTGGAGCATTAGTGAGTCCAAATGGTAGAACTCTCCACTCAAAATGTCCATACCTTGTGCAAAAGGCAGTCTTTTGCACGTCCTCTCCTTCAATAAGAATTTGCCAATAGCCGCTACAAAGATCCAGCTTGGAAAAGTAGCGTGCTCTACTTAATTGGTCAAGCAGGTCGTCAATCCAAGGCAAGGGATATGCATTCTTCACAATTTGCTTATTAAGCCCACGGTAATCAATACAGAAACAAAGTCCTCCATCCTTCTTTGGAACAAATAGTACCGGTGCTCCCCACGGAGAGGTACTATGTCGTATGAAATTGTTCTCCAACAAATCTTTAAGTGTTGTTTGCAACTCCTCTAACTCCTTTGGTGAGAGCCGATAGATTGGTCTACTCACTGGATACTCCCTGGCAATAACTCAATCTTGAAGGGCATACCTTGATCAGAGGGTAATCCCTTTGGTAGATCATCCGGAAACACATTCTGTTCCACCAACTCCATCTGAGCAACTTGTCAAGGTTGCACATTCCTAAGTGGACATTCAGCAATGCGATGTCCAACTTGGCAACATTAAAAGCATCCTCCGTTTTGTCGTAATCTTTCTTTATTTGCTGTGCTAAGTGGTCTTTGTTGGATAGCATCAATCTCCATTAGTACCGGTTCTTCCACTTGTGGTAATGGTAGGTTTTGTGTAGGTCAAGGTCGAGACCAAGTTGTCACAACTAAGGAATCAAAACGCTCAGCCAATTGCATGGCTTCTTCTACGTTCTATGGCTCTTGCATGGTCACCTCCAATCTGGTTTGTGACTTCAATCCTCGCACAAATCGATCCAAAACTTCACCTTCTTGGATATCTGGAATTTGCATGATGATATTCTGAAATTGTGTGATGTAGCTTCTCACTGAGCCAATATGCCTCAACTCCACCAATTTATCTCGTGCAGCTTGGGTGGCATTTATAGTCTAAAATCGACCAAGTATTGCATCCTTGAATTCTGCCCATGTAAAAATTGGTGTAACAATTTGTCGTTCAGCTCTTTCTACTCGGAATTGCCAACAAAGTTTTGCCACGCCATCCAATTGGCTAGAAGCCAAGAGAATTTGTTTCCGCTCGTCTTGAAGATTGGTGGCTTCAAAGTAACATTCACAGTCAAACACAAAATTCTCCACTGTGCCTGGAAGATTCTTGCCTTCAAACACCTTGGGTTTCAGAAATCGAATGCGATCTTCTCCATCTTGAATTGGCGCTCTGTCTATCTTTTCTCGTCGTTGTTGGTCTCGTTCATCCAACAATCGAGTAAGATGCTCGATTTGTTGTTGCATTGCAAGGATAACATCCGGTATTGCTGCCATTGCTACTACTCTATTCCGCTACCCTCAATTTATCTAGTTGATTAACACATAGATACAACATGTCCACCAATCTCCATAAGTTACAACTAGAAGTATCAAGGGTTCCTTTGACACGTTGATCATATGTAGAAAATCATGCCCAAAGCGTGAGGTGATGAATTGTGTGAAACGATGCTTTGGTAATATCTGGATATGAAAGTCCCAATGGTTTGGCGGAAGTGGATTTGGTGGTCCATAAATTCCATCCATCCCATTCCTGCTCTGATACCAATGTAAAAGACCAACACCGAGGAGAGAAATAGGAGAATGGAAACTTACATTGGGACACTTGAATGAGGGAAAACTCCAAATGCCTAGCATGAGCTTCGGCCTTGGTATTTATAGGTAGCATACAAGACTCTTGAAGCTTCTCAAGAAGCTTCCTTGAGCCGCTTTCTTGGAGTGCAAGTCAAGTTAACTAGGAAGCTTCTCAAGAAGCTTCCTTCTAGAAGCCACCTACTTGGTGTGCAAGCTAAGCTAGTTAGAAGCTTCTAGAAGCTACCTGCTTAGGGCGCAAGTTAACTAGTTGGGAAGCTTCCCAAGAAGCTTCTTAGATGCTTCTAGAATATTCTAGGCTATTTTGTCTTATTCTCTACTTTGTAAGCCCGACTAACTTTGTCTCTAAACTCCATATTGTTACATCACCAACTAGTGGTGGGGGAACATGTAACAATATGGAGTTTAGCAATGAAATTAGTAGAGCTAACAAAGTAGCAAAAAAGACAAATTAGCCTAGAATATTCTAGAAGTATCTAAGAAGCTTCTTGGGAAGCTTCCTAGCTAGCTTAGCTTGCACCTCAAGTAAGTAGCTTCTAGAAGGTTTGAACTAGCTTAGCTTGCATGCCAAGTAAGCAATTTCTAGAAGGAAGCTTCTTGAGAAGCTTCCCAATTGACTTGGCTTGCACTCCAAGAAAGTGGCTCAAGGAAGCTTCTTGAGAAGCTTCTCAAGAGCCTTGTATGATCCCTATAAATACAAGAGCAAAAGCTCATGCTAAAAATTTGGAGTTTGCCCTCATTCAAGTGTCCCAATGTGAGCTTCTATTCTCCTATTTCTCTCCTTGGTCACGGTCTTTTACATCAGATAAGATAAGAAGTATCGGTTTTGAGATTTGAAGAGGTAAAGTGACACTTTAGATCTAAAGATTTGTAACACAGCAATTGAAGTGGTTTAGGTAGTTTTGTAACTATTGAATGCTCTGCCTATTTAAAGGAGACATTCATAGTGTTTTATTCTATTCAATATTCATATTTTTGAAGTTGAGTAAAGCAAAGTGCTATAACTCAATGTGTGTGTATGTGTGTGTGTGTGTGTGTGTGTGCATGTTTGTGTGGAAATTTGATTTGCAATTAGTGAGTTTTAGATGTTGGATTCTAGAGCATTGATGTTCATTCTGTGTGTTTGATCTTGAATGGACAGCAATTGAGGCAATGCCTTGATGAATATGTGAGGAATCCTAGTGTTGTTAGTATCTTGCAATTGTAATCACAATGTTGGATTGATGTGAAGCAATTTCAATTGAGGAAGTTGTGCCTTCAATAGAGAGATGGAATATAATTTTGAGGCAAAGTCACTTCATGGTGAAGTAGCCTTCTTCAAGAGAATTGAATCATCACAATTAGTATCAATTTGGAAAGGATTTGAAGAATTGTGATTATGGGTGTTGTTTATTTGTCACAGGTTTGCCAATGGAGTGCTTGTTACTCTCTTTTGGGTGTAATTTCTACCCAAAAGGCTAAAGACACAATCAAGAAGAATTGCTTTGTGACATTTTATTTTATTTTTGAACATTTTTTACCAGTATCTCTTAAAAAACAAATGACCACTTATTAATTATTACAAAAGTGATAGTTGTTGGGTTCTCACAACCTTACTCTTCTTGATTCAGAACTTTTCTACTTTGGACCTATTTTTCTATGCCTTTCAGATCTTCTCTGACTCTAATTCTCTTTTGTGTTTCTCAAGATCTACCATTTGCAAAGCTTCAATCTATGCTATGCTACAATCTCCTTGGATTCTACTAATTCAATTCTCAATTTGGTGTGAGATGCTAGATCTTGCAACAATGAAGCAAGACCAAGTGTGCGTGTAGGGGCCAGCTTGGAAGCTTTCAAATTCCTCTTCTCTTTCAAGTATTGACTTCCTTCTCATTGGATGTTTCTTCAGCATTATCTTGCTCCTCTTTCTCATTGGAGGCATCTCTAGTTTGCTCCTCCTTATGAAATTCTTGACTCTCTCCTTCTCTTTGATTGTCCTCTTCTCTTGGTGCTCTATTCCCTCTTGAGTGATTCCTAATTGCTCATGAAGTACGGGAGTGTTGCTTGGCTTTGTCTCTTGTCAAACAAGGATTGTAATCCTCATCTAAAACCCTCTCATTCAAAACTTCCAATGATACATATTCACAATTTCCATATACACATTCAATCCAAGGGGCCTTGGGTGCTCAAGATGCTAATAAGGATTGATTCTTCTAAGAGGATTTTGTCCTATTTTGTCATCTGCCTTCTCTAGTGGTGTGACAATAAGGCATGTTCCATACATAAACCGCACTTCCTCCTCCATATCACCAATACTAACCAATGAAAGAGGTGATATATTGGCTCTGCCTCCCAACATTAAATCCATTCTTTCAAAAAGTGGACAAAGATGATTGAGTTTATCCTTGATTTTTCTCCATCCTTGCTTCAAGTCCTTGTTGGTGAGACCTCCCTAGTGCAATTTTTTTTCCATTCTAGAGTATCTTTATATGATTCCACTTATCTTGCCCATTTGTTGTAAAGCCTATCATCATTCATGGAGGATGGAAATCCTTGCCTATTCTAAACTAAGTAAGTGGCCATGTAGTTGAATGTCGTACTTTTCTGGACAGGTTTTTTACTATTTCCTCCATGGATCTGACTAAAGTGCTTAGGATCCTCTAAATAATCAAATATTTGTGAGTAGTGGTGATAAGATATCCTCAATTGGTCATCTTCACCCTTCATTGTCTTGCCCAAAATACTACTTGGTGGGTGGATGGTAACCTTTGACCTTCTCTTGCCATGTGCTTGCCCGGATACACCCTTCTATCCTTTGCTTGTTGCATTCAATGCAAAAGTGGGATAGAAGCAATCATCTTCTCAAGTAATTCTTGGAATTGAATAGGCATATGAGAGATGGGAGCAAATTCAGAATGCAAAGTAGGGTGAACAGGAGATTTGTCCATGTTTCTAAGTATAAGAAGTAAATCTAGATTTTGATTTCAATTTGCTTGTGCACACTTTATTACTATATTATGTTGAGATGGTCAAGCAATAGGCAGTATGTTTACTCACCAATCCAGCACCTTTGGATGGCCAAGGAATAGGAGGTATGTTTACTCACCAAAATTTTAACACCTTCACAAGAAAGGTATGTTGATTGTGGCCAATAGGCAGCATGTTTACTTACTAATTCCAACACCTTTTAATAAGAATAAAAAATTTTCTAATGGTGTACCATTAAGAGCTATTCTAAAATGCCTAACATGTCAATTTTCTAGAGGGGAATGATGAGATGCAAGGCCAAGGATAGAAGACTATTTTTTCAAAATAGTAGAAAGATGTGGGAGGATTTTCAAACCAGATTTAATTTGTGGTTTTCCATTACATTCTCTCATAATCCCTCTCTCACTTACTGTAAAAGACCAAAACCGAGGAGAGAAATAGGAGAATGGAAGCTCACATTGGGATACTTGAATGAGGGAAAACTCCGAATGCCTAGCATGAGCTTCGGCCTTGGTATTTATAGGTAGCATACAAGACCCTTGAAGCTTCTCAAGAAGTTTCCTTGAGCCGCTTTCTTGGAGTGCAAGCCAAGTTAACTAGGAAGCTTCTCAAGAAGCTTCCTTCTAGAAGCCGCTTACTTGGCGTGCAAGCTAAGCTAGTTAGAAGCTTCTAGAAGCTTCCTTCTAGAAGCTACCTGCTTAGGGCGCAAGTTAACTAGTTGGGAAGCTTCCTAAGAAGCTTCTTAGATGCCTCTAGAATATTCTAGGCTATTTTGTCTTATTCTTTACTTTGTAAGCCCGACTAACTTCGTCACTAAACTCCATATTGTTACATATTCCCCCGCCGCTAGTTGGTGACGTCCTCGTCGCCAGTGAAGCTTCAAATTCCTTGATGGCCATCTGTGCATTCTGGAGGTGAGAAAGAGGTTCCCATGTAGCATCATGAAGGGGATACCCTTTCCAAAGGACCTTGTACTCTGTATGTTGGTGACGGCCTTGTTGAATATGGCGACGCGCAAGGATACGATCAACTTCGTACTCCTCATGATCATTGATAGGGACAGGAAGAGAGGGAGGTTGGACTCGAGAGGAAAAGGAAGAAGGATTAGGAACAAAGGGTTTCAACTTGGAAATATGAAAGACAGGATGGATACGCATGTGACAAGGTAAGGCAAGATGATAAGCAACAGGAGAGATAATGTGGGTTATATCAAAGGGTCCTATCCAATTAGGAGCAAGTTTACGAACTTGGGTATCAAGTGGGAGAGGGAGGTTACTAGAGGATAGCATGACTTTATCACCAACTTCAAAGGTGAGATCACGACGATGATGGTCTGCATATTGTTTTTGGCGATTCTGAGCAACAAGGAGGTGAGATTTGGCTTGTTGAAGAGATTGGGATATAGTGGTCAAGAATGTAGAAGTATGAGGAACCTAAGAGGGAAGGGGAGCAAGAAGAGAATCTGGAACAAGCGGATCTTGGCCAAAATTGAGAAAGAAGGGAGAAAATCCAGTGCTTGCCTGTTTGGAATTGTTGTAGGCAAATTCTACAGCTGCAAGACATTCATCCCAGTTGGTATGGTGGACATTGACAAAGGCCCGCAACATATCCTCCAATGTACGATTGGCGTGTTCGGTTTGTCCATCAGTTTGAGGATGATAGGCCGTGGACAAAGCAAGCTTGGTGCCGAGTATCTGGAAGAGTGCTTGCCAAAACTTCCCGGTAAATCGAGGATCACGGTCGGAGATGAGTACACGTGGCATCCCATGATGCTTGAAGACATTGTTGAAGTAGATTTGCGCTAAGGTTGGAGCATCCACGGTATCACAGGTTGGTGCCAAGTGGATTTGCTTACTAAGCTTATCCACAAACACCACAATTGCGGTGTGTCCTTGTTTTGTCTTTGGCAAGGATGTGATGAGATCCAAGCTCACATGCTCCCAACGAGCGGATGGAATGGCGAGTGGTTGAAGGAGTCCACTCGGCTTCTGGTTGCTGGCCTTGTTCCATTGGTAACTCTCACATGATCAGACAAAGTCTCAAACATCTTGTGTCATGTTGGGCCACCACCATTGGCATTGGAGGGTGCACAAGGTCTTGTCCACTCCCATGTGACCAGCTATTGGTAAATCATGGGCTTCTTGAAGGCGCACAAGTCGAAGATCACCTTTGGTTGGAACATAGATCTGGTCTGCATGGAATAAAAGGCCTTCCTTGAAGGAGAAGGTGTTGTACTCCTTGTTGCGTGTTGTTAGACGACCGTGTACCATTTGGAAGAAGGGATCTTGCTGTAGGGCTAACCAAAACTCGTTATGAATCTTGGGATCAATTGACACCGTCGTAATTGCTGCCGTGATGAGAGGAAGAGACTTCAAATCAGGTCATCGTGATAGAGCATCAGGGATGACATGGAACCGACCTGGTTTGTACTCAAGTTTGATGTCAAACAATTGGAGTTGCTCTTCCCATCGATGATGTCGACTCTTCATGTGCTCTAGGTGTAAGGTCTGCAACAATGGCTTGTGATCAGTTCGCATGATCACTTGTTTCCCCAAGAGATAATGCCTCCATACCTTGGTGGCATATACCATTGCAAGTTGTTCCCGATCTCGAGCAGAGTAATTTCTTTCAGCTGTATTTAGTCGGCGAGACACAAAGGCAATAGGATGTAGTCCATCTAGAAATTCTTGTTGCAACACAGCTCCAATTGCAAAGTTAGAAACATCAAAATCAACCACACAAGGTAGTTGAGGATCATATGGTTGAAGAATGGGTCTTGAAGACACCATATGCTTTAACTTCTGGAATGCTTCTTCATGCTTGGTGGTCCATTGGAAGCTCGAGTTCTTTCCCAAGAGGTCAGTCAATGGTGCAGCCACGTGAGCATAATAGTGGATGAACCGTCGGTAAAAACTGGCCAATCCGTTGAACGCTCGTACTTTGGTAGCATCCTTCGGGGTAGGCCAATCAATAATGGCCTTGATCTTCTCTTCTTCCATCTTGATCCCCTATGATGAGATCTTATGACCCAAGAAGATAACCTCCTTTTGCCAAAAAGCACACTTTGACTTCTTGCAGTAAAATTTCCACTGTCGTAGTCGTCTTAGGACTTCTCGCATATGATTCATGTGTTCTGCCTCTGTCCTACTATAGATTAAGATATCATCTAAGAACACTACCACAGACTGATCCAATAGCCCCTCCAACACCTGACGCGTCTGATCCATGAAGACTGCTGGAGCATTAGTGAGTCCGAAAGGTAGAACTCTCCACTCAAAATGTCCATACCTTGTACGAAAGGCAGTCTTTTTCACGTCCTCTCCTTCTATAGGAATTTGCCAATAGCCGCTACGAAGATCTAGCTTGGAAAAGTATCGTGCTCCACTTAATTGATCAAGCAAGTCATCGATCCGAGGCAAGGGATATGCATTCTTCACGGTTTGCTTATTGAGCCCACGGTAATCAATACAGAAACAAAGTCCTCCATCCTTCTTTGGAACAAATAGTACCGGTGCTCCCCAAGGAGAGGTACTATGTCGTATGAAATCCTTCTCCAACAACTCTGTAAGTGTTGTTCGCAACTCCTCCAACTCCTTTGGTGAGAGCCGATAGATTGGTCTACTCACTGGAGTACTCCCTGACAATAACTCGATCTTGAAGGGCATACCTTGATCAGAGGGTAATCCCTTTGGCAGATCATCCGGAAACACATCTGCAAACTCTTGAACTATCCGATCAACCGTCGCTTGATGCGGCACTTGGCCCTCCTCAGATTGTTCTTGTGCAATCGGCTTGATCCACACTGCGAATACAGACTTATCTTCCTTCAAAGCTTGCTCTATGGCTGCTTCATTAACAAACTTCCCTTCTAGGGACTCATCTCTCTTCCGAGCTTGCTCCATGGTTGCCTTCCTGGCAAACTTCCCATCTTGGGACTCATCTCCCTTCCAGATTCGCTCTATGGCTACCTTCTCGACAAACTTCCCATCTTGGGACTGACTATTCTTAGGTGTCTTACTCAGAGGTGCCAGACAACCTAATCGGAAATTCCTACCTTGGTGTTGTACTTGAATTTGGTGTCGGGTCCAATCAAATTGAACCTTATGACATTCAAGCCAAGGTAGACCCAGAATGATATCATAGTGTAGAGGTGCCACTACAAACCTCATACACTCCAAATACTCCTTCCCAATCTTGAAGGTAACAGGATGCAAGGTGCGGAATGCAGAACCCTTTCTACCATCCGCCATCATCAAACTACTTCCAATCACTGGCTTGATAGGAATACCCAATTCCTTTGCTACTTGCATAGACATGCAATTCTCTGAACTTCCGGAATCAACCAAAATTCTACAACCCCGATTAGATATCATACCTTGCAAGTGAAGCAAACTTGCATAGGTCAAGCCTTCAATCCCATTGGAACTAATCAAGCTCCCAGTAGGCGGCTCAAAATCTCCTACTGGGATTCCTCGTTTCCCTGATCATTCCGCTCCACAACCTCCACTTGGGCAACTTGTCGAGATCGTCCATTCTTGAGTGGACATTCAGCAATGCGATGCCCCAACTGGCGACAATAAAAACAACCTCCATTTTGTCGTAATCTTTCTCTATCTGTTGTGCCAAGTGGTCTTCGTTGGATAGCATCAATCTCCATTGGTACCGGTTCTTCCACTCATGGGTTTTGTGTAGGTCGAGGTCGAGACCAAGTTGTCGCAACTAAGGAATCAAAACGCTCAGCCAATTGCATGGCTTGTTCTACATTCTGTGGCTCTTGCATGGTCACCTCTAATCTGGTTTGTGACTTCAATCCTCGCACAAATCGATCCAAAACTTCACCTTCTTGGATATCTGGAATTTGCATGATGATATTCTGAAATTGTGTGATGTAGCTTCTCACTGAGCCAATCTGCCTCAACTCCGCCAATTTATCTCGTGTAGCTCGAGTGGCATTTATAGTCTGAAATCAACTAAGTATTGCATCCTTGAATTCTGCCCATGTAAAAATTGGTGTAACAATTTGTCGTTCAGCTCTTTCTACTTGGAATCACCACCAAAGTTTTGCCACTCCATCCAATTGGCTAGAAGCCAAGAGAATTTGTTTCCGCTCGTCTTGAAGATTGGTGGCTTCAAAGTAACGTTCACAGTCAAACACAAAATTCTCCACTGTGCCTGGAAGATTCTTGCCTTCAAACACCTTGGGTTTCAGAAATCGAATGCGATCTTCTCCATCTCGAACTGGCGCTCTGTCTATCTGTTCTCGTCGTTGCTGGTCTCGTTCATCCAACAATCGAGTAAGATGCTCGATTTGTTGTTGCATTGCAAGGATAACATCCGGTATTGCCGCCATTGCTACTACTCTATTCCACTACCCTCAATTTATCTAGTTGATTAACACGTAGATACAACACGTCCACCGTTCTCCATAAGTTACAACTGGAAGTATCAAGGGTTCCTCTGACACGGTGATCATATGTAGAAAATCCTGCCCAAAGCGTGAGGTGATGAATTGTGTGAAATGATGCTTTGGTAATATCTGGACATGAAAGTCCCAATGGTTTGGTGGAAGTGGATTTGGTGGTCCATAAATTCCATCCATCCCATTCCTGCTCTGATACCAATGTAAAAGACCAAAACCGAGGAGAGAAATAGGAGAATGGAAGCTCACATTGGGACACTTGAATGAGGGAAAACTCCGAATGCCTAGCATGAGCTTCGGCCTTGGTATTTATAGGTAGCATACAAGACCCTTGAAGCTTCTCAAGAAGTTTCCTTGAGCCGCTTTCTTGGAGTGCAAGCCAAGTTAACTAGGAAGCTTCTCAAGAAGCTTCCTTCTAGAAGCCGCCTACTTGGCGTGCAAGCTAAGCTAGTTAGAAGCTTCTAGAAGCTTCCTTCTAGAAGCTACCTGCTTAGGGCGCAAGTTAACTAGTTGGGAAGCTTCTTAAGAAGCTTCTTAGATGCTTCTAGAATATTCTAGGCTATTTTGTCTTATTCTTTACTTCGTAAGCCCGACTAACTTCGTCACTAAACTCCATATTGTTACACTTACAAACTTAGGTGGTTAGAGTAACATGAGTGGTTAGAATTAACTCCAAAGTGCATTGGTAATTAAGTTCCACATCGTCATTATAAACTAGTAGTAATATGTAAAACAGAAACCCCTACCTATGTCAACCTACTTTGTGGTACCCATACAAATCTATATGAGACCATTCATTATTGGGACCACTAACTTTTATGACCACTTGTATAATTTATGGAGCTTGGAGCTCTTACTATATAATTTCAAAATTTTGGAATTTGGAACCCCCTATTGTGTTGTGATTGTCTTTGCTACAATTATATTTTGAGGGTAATCAACTACTTGCAACTTCCACCTCTTTGTTGCTTGTGCCTTTGTTTGTACCAATAACTCCCAAGATAGCTATCTTGGGGTGTTGTATACCTCCTCACATGCAAATATATGTTCTTCAACTTGGCATACTTTGTATATTTTAACATTCTATGGCCGCATATGAGTGCATAAAAAAAATACCCTGCATGGTAGAAATGAGTCAAGATCTTCTTTGTTTCTTCCTTCATTAGCAACTTCATCTTGATGTAGAAGTGTATCACAAAGTATGACATGAGCATGACTTTGCCATCCTCATTCATTTTCACATACATTTCTTGTACTTGCTTCCAAATCATCTCCATCCAATTCATTGATTACCCCATATGAAGATACTGGAAGAAGATTGCTTGGCTTGTCTTGGTGTATATGGTGTGCTTACTCTTGAACAACTTCATGATTGCTTCTGCAATTGCTCTTTGTATGGAGCCTTGTATCCCGCAATTCTCCAGCCATTACTCAACTTTACTTCCTTGAATGACACCTTAATAACCTTGTAGAGCTTACTGTTGGGACTAGTCTATGGAGTGTCTATGGTCATTCCATTATGAGGACATTCAATCGCAAGCTCAAGCACCTTCTTTCAATGTGTTGTGGTCAATGTAAATACATTCTCTCTTAATGTTTCTACATTGGGATCATGATTGTCCCTAATTTTTGAATTATTACTAAGTCACTCAAATTCCAATTCCACAACAATAAATTGAGTTTCTTGCTATGGAAAATCCACTCCTACAATGGAATGCCCACTTACTTACCTTGAGTGATTTCAAAATCATCTTTGGAAGCATTCTATATCTTCTTGGTGGGAGAGCTGTTGTGCTTGTTCATGATCTCTATATAGAAAAATAAGGTCTGCCCAAACACCCAAACATCCAATCTCTCAAGCACTCAACTATTAGCTTTTGTTGCTTGTCAATAAAATTGTTGGAGGCTTCTATATAAAATTTGCAAATTTGTTCAATCAAATAGAAAAGTTGCTACACAAGTTGAGGCCTTGAATTTATAGCTCATGACCAACCATTTCAAAATTGTGCAAATACACTAATATGATATGCTATATATATGCCAAATTTTGAAATGGTTGGTCCTGAACTATAAATTCAAGGCCTCAACTTGTGTAGCAAATTCTTTTTGATTGAAAAATATGCAAATTTTTACATAAAGCTTCAAAAAAATTTATTGACAATTTTATTGACATAGTGTCTATTTGGAGTTCACCACTCCTTTGATACAAAGACCTTCTTGCTCCTCTTGGTCTTTGGTTGGCTTGTCTTCTTGTGCATCTTGTGCTTCCTCATTTGGAGTAGACTGAACATGTTTATAATGGTACCACTTCCTTGAACCTAGTTCTTTCTTGGGCTTCTTTGTAGGTTTCTAGAATCTTACAAGTGTTGATCTTGTCACCATGATCATCCCTTCTTTGTCTACTTTCACAAACTTCCTTATCTACTTGTACTACTCATCTCCAGGTTGATATTTCATGATGAATGACTTACCCTTGGGCTGCAAAGTGAAGTGACCCATAGGAGGCTAATGGCTAAAAGACTTCTTTCTCTCCACCTTGGTCAAGAAATTTAACCCCATGTGAAATAAAATGGAAGGGTGCAAGGTATATCACTCCACTATACTCCTCCAAGTCTTTGTGTAGGCTCCTCATTTGCAAGACCTTTAATGAATGCAAATGGTTTGCAACAAAAGTTCTTTATCTAACTGGTAGTGAATTCAAATTGGTGTAAGTTCTTTGGGTTAAAAGGACTTTGGATACAATAGTTTTTGAATACAAAGATCCTCAAGGCCAAAGGTCTTGTACTTGAACTCTTTGCATCCGACTATCCCTTGGACTTGACTCCTTTAACATTCTTCCTTCAAACTGCATATGGCTTTGTACTAATTCCCTTGGTAATATAGAATGTATATACACAACTTTGAAGGAAACTCAATTAAGAAGTTGTTCTCCTTAAACAAGAAATTATTCTCTCCTTTGTTTGAATAAATATAAAATTAATAAAAAGATTAAATTCTGAAAAAATGTGTGCACTACATCCATATTGATTTATTTATTTTTCATAGTCTATTGTTGTAAAGACCCACCTTGACTTGGAGCCAAATTTCCTTTTTTTATTTTAGAATTCCTAGCACGTAGTATGACTTAGTAATAGACAACAAGATATCATTAGTCATTAGACAAACATCTCACAAAGTGAACCATTCTCTTGTATGATAACTATCACCTGATTCCAAAGGACAATGGCCCCAAGTTGGTATAATAACTTGGTTGTCTTCAAAATCTATTGTTCTTACAATGAGTCTCATCACAAAGCTCTTCCATTACCAATTGTAACTCTACAACAATATCTTGATATGAGATTCTATTGTTATAAAGTTTAGTGGGAAAAAAGTCCTATCAATAAAAAAAATAAAAATTCAGTTGAAGCACCACCAAACTCCATGCCAACAATAAAATTCATACTTTTCGTATGAACATATTGTTTAGAGGAAGTACTCTTGACCGCTTGGTACCAAGCATCATGCATTTACAATGTGATTATGACCGCTCATCAAGTGCCACAATGGATGAAGGATGGACCAGTTTCTATAAGGCTATAAATTAGTGTCTTGCATTATGAGGAGAACTCTTTAATTTTCACTTCTTTCCTTTTAATCAAGGTTTTTGTCATGTTGTAGGAAAATTTCATCACTATTGACAAAACTCACCTTTTTGCTAGCAAAATGCAAAAAAAGTTCGATAGACTATGTAAGACGGTGTTGGTGATAAAGTAGATTCAAAATCTGAATATTTTAGAGATGGTGTGATGGATTGCTAAGGACAAAAAAAATTACAAAGATAATGAGCAAACCTTTGGAGATTTTGGAATGAGGTTTTTGATGTCGGTCAGATTACCTCAAGAGTCAAAAGATTGAGTTCTTATTATGGGATTGGAATCTTTTGGAAATCTCTTTTCTAGAAGTAATTTGCAACAATATAGGTATTAGTAGCAAGCAATTGAGGATGTGTCTGACCATGTGGACAGAAGATTATTGGTAGCAAGTACAAAGAGAAGTTTGCTTCCCATTGGTCATATCCATATGGAAACACCCAAAGTTATCTGAGCAAGGACTTGAAGGATAGGATTAAAAACTTGTTTGTAGGAAGATTGTTCACAAATGGGTATAAAATCAAGGATCTTAAGGACCCAATTTGACAAGTCACCACCGAGACTGTCATGAAGCTATTAGACCAAAGAGAATAGCATATGTGAACCTCAACTAAGCAATCTTCTTTTAGCTCTTGCATGAACAATGACATGTGAGTTGGGAGAGGATGCTTTGAGGATGTGTCAACAAGCTATTGGGATGGCATGTGGAACCCTCTATTTGTGTTACAAGTGGTGTTTTCCATAGGAAAGGTGCATGGCTCAAAGCTCTCCTTCTCTCTCTCTTGCCCATAGCTATCATGTGGGTTGAGTATGCTTGTACAATCATAGCTCCCTTCATTTTTCACTTCTACATAAAGATGAACCTCCTAACCAAGGAAGAGAAGGAGAAGACTCCAAAAACTTCTACCACCCCGCATATTTTAGTGGGCATCTTGATTTGCCCATGGAAATTACTAATTACCACATGGTAGACAAGGAGTTTGCTTTTACTAAAAAATTCATACTTGTTACAAAGACTTACAACACAATCTTGATGTGAAATCAGGAGATTGGGGCTAAGCCAAAGGTTCAAGCTTCCAAGTAGCACAAGCAATTGATGCCAATGATAGAGGTATCATGTCGTACCCACATTTTTTGTTTTTTCTGAAATATGGAAGAAGAAGTGTATATAGAAGTTGAATTGTGCTTGTATGGCCAAAGAAGGCAAAGAAAAGTGTCCTTGGGATGAAACCCAAGGTAACATGGCATTGGGTCATAAGGCAAAGTACTCGGAATTGCCATGTCAGCATACAACCCAAAGTAAGGAGTCTTCATATCGAGAATGCTCAACCCGAGGCGAGGACAATGTAACAACTTTCATTTGGGGTGAGACATTCAAGAAGGGACCGTTCAAAAATGGTGGTCATACACGTGAAGGACACTTGACAGTGACAAGAGCATGTAGGAGGTGTGATTTCTTGGTAGAAACTCAAATTGAAGAAAGACAAAGAAGGCGCGACTCTATAAAAATTGGGCTAAAGACAAAGCAATGACAAGCAATTTTCCCTTAAGAAGTTGTCCTATAGGAGATCATGGGAAGGGAAGTAGCATCAAAGACGTGTTGGTGTGTAGAGAAGAATTTGAGAGAGCTAATCCAGGAATCAGTAGGAAGAATAGTCCCCAGCCCAGAGTGGACAAGAGAAAGATGGGAGGAGGGAAGAAGAACTCCAAATTTGTAGTGAGAAATCATGCAATTTGGAGGTTAGATATGATCGCAAGAATTGAAGTCTTGAGCAGACTTTGGATCACATTCTTGGCGTGGAAGTGGAATGTTAGCTTTCTAGGATTCATGATTGAGATCATTGAGAGTAGATGTCTTGATGGCCTCAAGGAAGAAGGGAAGAGAGGTAATCTGGCTTGTTGGACAGAGTCGGATTGGAGGTTAGTACTTGGATGAGAAGTAGGCGTGGAGCATGGTACCACGTTCTTGGGAAAGGGTGAAGTAGCAGACGAAACCTAGGAGGTGAGAGATGCTTTCTCTTCAAAGCGCACAAAGAATAGTTACAAAGTAGAGAGTTACAAGGATCTTGTCAAGAGAGGGATCGTGAGTGCTCTAATGGCAATCTTGAAGCTGGAGAGAATGACTTATGTGATGAAGCACCAAGCGGTGTTCTTCCATAAGATGTTTTGCAGGAGAGCCGATTAACTAGGCAAAGTGTTTTCATGGGAGAACAAGACAGATGGTATGGAATTTGAGGGATAAGTCGCCTCCACATTACATTGTGTTGTTTGCAGCTCATTTCTATCAAGGGCGACCTTGCTCAATGCGGCAAAGCGCAATAGGATGGTGTCGCATTTCCATCCCGACTTAAGGAGAGATGTTGACACGGAGGAGCAGCAATACATTCTTCAGATCAAGAGTAGCAATGAGTACTACATGTAGACAAGAAGAGTGTGCAGTTGGACGTGAGTACTCCAAAGTCGAAGAAGAGGAGTTGACAAGGAAAAGGAGAAGATGTCAAGAAAGTAAGACTTTGGAAGGCTAGAAGAGCAAACCCAAGGAAAGGAATGGTGGTAGTCGTGTCATCGGAGGAAGAATTGGAAGGCGAAGCCGAATGCAAGTCCAAAGACTTGGAAAGAGATGAAGAACTCAAGTTCACACTGTAGAGTAGAGACACAAGTAGTGATAACAATGATGGAGGGGAGATGACATCGGTACCCAAGGAAGAGAAAGCCAAGATGGAGATAGAGGAGAAAGGTAACTCGAAGTTGGAAGATGAAGTGCCAGAGCAAGAGGAGAAGAAAGTTACCATTCAAAGAGGAGTTTGTTCCAAGCAAAAGGTAAAGTGTGGAGCAGGGCCAAGTAAGGTAAGAGAAGAGGAGGATGAAAGTTTGGGGAGCAAAGCATCCATTCCTATAAGGCGACTACGGCTCTAAAGGTGAGTGTCGAGTGAAGAAGAGGTAAAGAAGGAGATAACTCCGCAAGTCAAGGTAACTCCAAGTGAAGGAGTGGAGTACTTGCAAGAGGTTGTGTGCCCATTATTAGTAAAGTTAGAGCACAAGAAGAAGGAGATGTATTCAAAGTCTCCAGAGGTGAAGATTGTGTTGCAAGTGTTAGCAAGATTAGAAGAAGAGAACTTGAAGTTGAAGAAGAGTATAATCCAAGGTGAGGAGGAAAGGGAAGTACTACAAGTAGATGCATTAGTGCAGAATCAAGTGCTTGAGAACTTGAGGAGAGAAGCAACAAATCAGGAGGAACTAATAAAGCAAAACGTCATAGCAAGGGAAAGACAAATAGCTGAATATGAAATCTTGAAGCAGCAGTTTGCTGATTCGAGACTAGAAATTATCCATGCGATGGCAAGAGTAGTAGAGAAAGAGCAAGAGCTTGATAGAGTGATGGAGAGTGTAGAGGAGAAGAAGCAATTGTGGCAACAAGAGTTGACAATGAGGTATAAAGAGGAAGAAAGGTTGAGAGAGTTACTTTGTAATCAGGAGGAAAAGATTGTGCAAAAAGAGAAGGAGAAGGAAGCTATGAAAACCGAGTTCAAAGCAAAATTGGCAATGTACTGAGAAGATTGGCTTGCAAATTGAGAACGGGAGAGGAAAATAAGATTGGAGCCATTAAAGGAGATTGTGATCAAGATGAATGCGATGCTAAGTACAGAGGCCAGCGTGCGTATTGAAGAGACGAGATTGCACGAGTTGAAGTTGTTGGTACAGGAGACGAGTAGGAGAAATACAAAGGACAAAGACTTGAATGCTTTACTGATCAGTCTAAGAACTCATGTAGATAGAAAGATATTGGAGGTAGATGACAATATCACAATCAGATTGGAGGTAGAAGACAATATCACAATCAGATTAGACTTAGTCAAACTAGAGATAGATAAACTTCGGAAGGATGTCAGAGCAAAACCAAAGTAGATTGAAGTAGGAGTGTAGATGTCTTCGGAGTTACCATTGGAGACAAGAGTAGAGTAGTGGTAGTGAAGGAGAGATTGGAGTTCAGCAATCAAGAGAAGGGATTGTTGGAGGAGACAAGCAGGAGTTCCATGATGCAATCAACCGCATGGAAGGAGGAGACAAGGCATGACTGGAGTTACCAATAGACAAGCTCAAGTATGAGAAAGAAGAAGAAGGTGCCATGGTATTTCCAAGGCCATCCAGGGGAAAGAAAAGTACTCAAGTGGTCATTGTTAGACCAAGCAAGGCTGCAGCCAAAGAGGAGAGTTTGGATGGCAAAACATTGAAGATACAAAGTTTGTGTAAGGCACCAGTCAAAAAACTACCTGCCAAAGATGAAGGCGTAAGAGAAGGCAATGGAAAATATGAGGGTTTAGAGTTTCTATCAAAGATCATGTATCCTTTGTTGGTGCTTTTGCAGTAGAAGAAAGTAGAAATGAAGAGTTGTCATCCAAAAGTGAGGGATGAGTTAGCGGTCGTAGCAAAATGGAGGAAGGTTATTGTGGAGTTGAGAAGTAAGATAACTCAAGGAGAGAAGGAAGCTAAAGTCAAGGTTGACATCAGATCAGAGTAATAATAGATTTGAAGAGGTAGATATGAAAAGGTGCATTGTCATTTTGGATCCGTAGGTTGGTAAATTTGTTGTAGAACAGTATAGTTGTTAGTTAATTGTTAGTGCTTAGCCTATTTAAAGGGGGCATTTGCAGCAAAATGTTGTTCAGTATTCATAATTTATAAAGATAAATAAAGTGAAGTGTTGTATCTTAGTGCTTGTTGTTTAAGCTTAATTTTGAGTATCAAGTTTGTGTGTGTATTTGTGAGTGTTTGGAGAAATTTGAAGTGAAAATCAGTGAGCTTGTTGGATGTTGGATTCCATAGCACTGATCTTCATTCTATGTGTTTGATCCTGAGTGAAGTGCAATCAAAGCAATGACTTGATAGATCTGAGAGGAATTGTAGTGTTTGTAGTATTTTGCATTTGTGAGTGCAATGTGAGTTTGATATGAAGCAATTTTGATTAAGGAAGTTGTGCCTTTAGTGGAGGAGTGGAATGCAATTTAGAGGTGAGATTTTTTTGTAGTGAAGTAACTATCTTTGGGAGAATCTGAATCATCACAATCAAAGTTAATTTAGAAAAATAAGATAATATTGTGATTATGGGTGTTAATTTGAGACAAGATTGTGAATCAGTACTTGTTACTCTCTTCTAGGTATGGTTTCTCCCTGAGAGATTAAAGACAAAATCAAGAACTATAGTGTTATTTTTTACTTTTTATTTTATCATTTTTGACTTGTATCTCTATAGGAGTGAACTTTATTTACTTGATAACCACAAAAGTGATACTTGCTAGGTTGTCACACTTAGACATTTGAAATGCAAGAGTATGTGATTGGGCAAGGAGGATTGGAAAGTGAGATAAAGTTGGAATGATGAGAAAATTGAAGGGAAAGGAAGTAGTTGCCCCTAAAGGGCTAAGGAAAATGAGGAGAGCACAAAACATTCATGATCAAATCCTAGAGATTGGTTAAATGGGCAGTATACTATAGACATGAATTAGTCTACAGTAAGAAGTTAGATTTCTTATTGTGGAATTTGGAGTTGAGTGATCATGCAATGCTGCATGAAATTTGTGACAATTGCAATCCAAGGATTAAAAACCTAAGAGGGAATCTCTTTGCCTAGACTGAAGAGCATTGACAAAGAGTGTTGGAGCCTAGGAATTACTCCAAATAACACTTGGACTTCCTTGGCTTGACTCTCAAAGCAAGTTTAAGGCCATATTCAAGTCTAGTAAGACAAACCATAGTTGGTCCGTTCTTGGTATTAAAGATCTTGCAAGGCGGATCTTAGTTGAATCCATGATGAATTTGTTCAAGTCTATACAAAAAACTTACTTAAACAATAGTCTCTCCTTTGTTCTCATATGTGGGAGAAGCAAAATTATATGAAGAAGGAGTACTTAGGAGAGAAGAAGTACTCAATGAAAAAGAAGTCATGGAAAATGCAAATTCTTACCATGTAAAAGGAGGAATTTGAGCCAAAGGTAAACTTCAAGACAAGGAGGGAATTCAATTGGATGGTGAAATTAAGGATAAAATAAGTCTAATACCCAAGTCCCTACTACTACATAGGAGGAGCCTAAAAAGAGAAGCCTACATTTTTTGTCAAGATCAAGAGGGAGTAAAGTGGACCTTTGGCCTCATTTTGAATCATAAAAGAAGCTAACACAAGTAGAAGCGATGTTTCTCTTGTGCTCATGGTGCCAATTTTTAAATAGGTTGTTCATACAATAAGCCCAACATTGGAATTGATGGAGTATCTCCTTTTGATGTATAGAGAATGTCATGGGAGGGTTATGGATTATGTTACTCTTTTTAACCATCAAGGAGTTGTGTACAAATGAGTACAAATGCAAGAAAAAGTTGAATGATGTTTGTGTGCAATGCTTGGATATAAGGAAAGATGAGTATGACTTGGTACAAGAGGCAACCAAGCTCAAGGAAGAAAGATAAGCCCTAAACAAGAAGATGCATGAGGAAAGAACTCTTAAGGAAGAAGAAATGCATCAACAAACCGAACTTGAGGAAACAATAAAGGCTCAAGCAAAAGAAATTGATGTACTAAAGGAAGAAGTAGAGAAGGTGAAGGTGCTCTTTGTTGCAACAAAAGTTCAACAAAGTTGCAAGTGGCTGATGTGCATGCAAAGAAGCTCATAAAAAATATCAAAGAGAAGGAGGAAGAATGAAAGAAAGATAGAGTAGCCATTTGGGAGGAAATCATGGTTGAGATGGAGGAAAAAGTAACACCTAATTAAAAATGGAGAAGACATCAATCTTGGCAAGGATGGACATGGCATAGGACCAACTTGAAGAAATTGCAAAGGATTTAATAGAGTCTTCATTGGAGAAGTTGAAGACTTAGTGCTCAAGATCCCAAATGCATGCTCTCTTGGCAAAGGTGTATATAGACAAGCACCTACAGCAACTAGCCAATAAACTACTTGAGCACACCTCAAAGAAATTTGAAGAATCCACAAAGGCACTATTGGGAGAGATGTTAAGGTACCAAGACAATGCAGATTTTTCATTAAAGTTTGTAAGGGTGAAGGTAGTTCATTACAATAGATTTTAGGACAAAGATATTCTAACCAAAAGGAAATAAGTAAGATTTGTTAAGTATAGCATGAACCTTTGGCTTTGGAAGGTCTTAGTCTTGGAAGACCTTTGGCCTGACATTCTTTATAGACTACATGACAATTTTGTAGCCAAAGATTTTGGAATTGTACTTACATAGAGAATAAACAACAAGTAGTAGTTGTGATTGGTGGTGGTTGTGCAATCACTTCTTAATTGCACTTAGGATAAGAACAATGTGTAGAATTAGAAATAAGTAGAGTAGGTGTAATTAGAGGATTTCTAGCACTCTTTGTTGTTGATCATTTTCATCTCAAGAGTTAGGAAACTATATATATGGATGGCAACCCAAGGAAGTAATGTCCACTTCTTTCATAATCAAAGTATTAAGCTTGAAGATTTCTTTGTGTTGAATTGTTTTTGCTTACTTCATTGGTTGTGTGCTTGGTCAAGCAGGGTGGCAAATCTTGCAATAAGAATGTATGTGTGAGTACTTGCTTAGGAAATTCACACTAAATCAAGGAAGTTATCCTTGGCATTTCAATGGGAATGAGTGCTTGAGTACCTACTCAAGAAATTTGCACATTATCAAGGAAGTTACCCTTGACATTTTGAATGAGCCAGTCAATGTGAGGAAAGGTTTTGGGAATGATAGAGCATTAAGAGTACCATGGAATAGAAAATCCAAGTAGATAATCAATTTTGGATTTCATTGGGATTACATCTTTTGGGAAGAGATAGACGTAGTCAACAATAGTGTCAAGTTGAAATAACCTTTAACTTGAAAATTGACCTTTGGCTTGAAAACTAACCTTTGGGATGAAATAAACCTGCAAAGTAGGGCTAGCAGTTGGGGTAAAAGAGGCTCCTTAGGAAGAAGAGTGAAACATCACTATGAAGAGCTTATTAGATTAGATATTTTATTAGAGTGTTTGTTAATTTCTCTTTTGTGTAGGGCACCATTGTCAGTGTCTTTACCTTCTTTTGAGATTGGTTTCTGACTAAGGGGTTAAACAAGTAATAATAGACCACTTGTGATAATTTTTACACTTTATTTTTATTTCTAGTCATTTCTAGTCATTTCTAGTCATTTCCAATCAATGTCATATAGTGCCTTTTCTTGGGCTATCAATTGCACCATTTTATGGAAGTATCAAACCAATGCTATTGGTTTGTTGATTGTTGCATCTAGTTCTTTGTAGAATGGTAGGAACTCCTCCAATACCTCACTCATAAGCATTATAATATTCACCATCTAGACAATCATTGACCATGCAATGGACTTTCTTTTGCATGGTACTCAATTTAGGAAGGATTTGGTCATAGTCATTTTTGCTAATCATTCTCCACTATTGGGCTGGGCTAGTGTTGGTCATGTTGGTTTGTCTTTTGCATTGGCCAAGCACATACCATCTACCTCTTCCACCCTTATCTCCACCAATTGTTGTTCACTTGGCGGTTCTTCTACCTATGTGGAGATTGGTTTGTTTCTTGGAAATGACCCTAGCCTTAGGTAGCATTTAGAGCTTGTTTCATGGGCCCCTCTTGCCACATATTGTTCTTGGTCTCCATCCCTAAAATGAGCTTGATGAAGGCTAGGGTTTGTATTAGACTTGATCTCAACTTGGCTATAAAAGTACCTTTGTCTTCCTCCTCTGGCTCTTTCCCCTTTAACAAGAATAACTCTATGGTTGTATCAACAATAGGTGGTAATGACTAGGCTTTGTCATTTTTGGCCTCCACTTATACCTCCTTGTTGTTTGGCAAGAAGATCTAGATGAAGGAGTCATCACTTCTTACCTCCTCATTTCCCATCTCCACCTTACTTGTTTGTGGGATGATTTCTTAACTTCACACCTTTCTTCTAGTTCCTCATTGTTCTCAAGGATATCTCAACTTCCACTTTTGATAGATGATATGTGACAACCCAGAAAATACCACTTTTGCGGTAATCAGGTAAGTAAATTTTGTTCCCATAGAGATACGAGTCAAAATTGGTCAAATACAAAGTCAAACAATAACAATGTAGTTCTTCTTGAGTTCTTCTTTAATCTCTCAAGTAGAAACCACACCCAGAAGAGAGTAACAAGCACTAATTTGCAGTCTTGTCACAAATTAACATTCTTTAATCACAACTCCATCAATTCTTTCCAAACAATCTTGATTGTGATGATTTAGGCTCTCCTGAAAATGGCACTTCATTGTAAAATGACTTTGCCTCAGAATTGTGTTCCATCCCTCCATTGAAGGCACAACTTCCTCGATCAAAATTGCTTTACATCAACTTTGCGCTGCACTCACAAATGCAGAATACTACCAACACTACAATTCCTCTCAGATTTTTCAAGGCATTGCTTCAATTGCACTTCACTCAGGATCAAACACACAAGATGAAGATCAAGGCTGCTGAATCCAACATCCAACAAGCACACTGACTTGCACTTTGAACTCTCCACACACTCACAAACACAAGCACAATGTTGATACTCAGAATCAAGCTCAAGCAATGAGCATTGCTTCACAACACTTTGCTTTATCTATTCTCAGAAATAATGAGCATTGAACAACAATTTCCTGTGAATGCCACTCTTAAATAGTGAAGCAATTGACAGTTCTAACAACTATACCGTTCTATAACAACTCTACAAACCTACAGATCCAAAATGACAATGCACCTCTTCATATCTGCCTCTTCAAATCTCAAAATTGTTACTAATCCAATCTGATGTCTACTTTTTCTTTGGCTTTCAAACCCAAAGTAACTTCACTCACCACTACTCTGTCCTCGGGTTTCACAACTCCTAATTCCTCTACCAAATCTAACAATTCTCTTTCTTGATCTAAAATTCCACAAGTGGGTAATCTTTCTAACTCCTTATCTCCCAACCCACTCTTCTCTAATGCTCTATAGTGTAAATTCTTCCTTTTCTCTTGAGGCTTCTCCCTTTGACTTGGTTTCTCCCTTTGATTCTTCCGCCAAAGTCAATTCCTTCACTTCTACCAATGCAGACTTTAGATTGGGTTAGTGTAGCTTCTAAAGCTGCATTAGTGTAATTTGTCTTTTGGGTCTACTTCTCTTCCTGGGCATGGGGATATCCATTGCCACTATCTTCTCCTTTCCACTCTTTAGGTAATAATCATTGCCTTTACAAACCCGCTCAATGTAATATTGCTCATCCTCATCCGCTTCTCTTTGAAGATCAAGGTGAAAGTGGGACCACATTCATCCTCTCTCCTCCAAGCTTAGTAGATTCAGCCCAAAGTAGAAGTGAGGCACAAAGGGTACAAAGTAGTGGGGGTACATATCCATTCTCCAACTAGTGATCATCTGCCCAATGCGTTGGTGCAAACATTTCACCCAATCCACCGCCTCTCTTGGAAACATCTGATTGAAGAACACTACTTGTTGCACCATTACATAGGTAGCTCACTCTAGCTTGAACATAGCCATCATCATGCTCAAGATCCCTCTCCGCAATGGATCCTTGTATTTATCCACCTTGTACCCATTCTTGGTGCAAGGTCTATTGAAAGAATTCCTCATCTTGGCAGTTTCTTTTGAAGCATCACACTTCTAGTAGAAAGAGACACCTCCTCTCTCCCTTGCTTCTCTTCCCATGACTAATCTCCAATCCGACTCAGTCCATTGAGCCGGATTTCCTCTCTTCCCTTTGTGCTTAGGCCTGTTCGTGCAATTGTTAGCGGCAATTTCTGCCATGAACCTTGGAAAACTCAAATTCCAATTCTAGGCCAGAAATGTGATGTGAAGTCTTGACAAGACTTTAATCCTTGCCACTACATCTAATCAATACATTGCAAGACCCCTTACCACACTCTACTTATTCACTTTTGGGGCTATTGTGTGCTTCCTCACTCTCTACTTATGAAAGATCAAACTTGAGACTCTAACCCACTCCTCTTGCGTACTCACACTTTTCATTCCTTTGGGTGACTCTAAATAGGGATAGGATAGCATCTAAACATTGCATCAATTCCTCTTGAAATCTCAATTTTATAGTCCTTTCCTAATCAGTCATTTTTTAGTTGCTTCTCCTTGTTACTCACCGATTCTATGAGTTTATTTCCTATCACTTTCAAGAACATCTTTGTCCTGAGGTAGTCACTTTCTTCCTGCTTACTTTCTTGATTGGTGGAACCCAAGGAAAGGTTTTTATAGGCTCTTTGGATCAGGTGGTGCCCTCCTAATACAAATTCCTTTGTCATTGTCTTTGTATTTGTGTTTGTCCGACCCAAGTCCTTCTGACCTTGACCCGAGGTCAACTTTGTTTATGCCAAACACACAATTACTCATGTACCTTCCCCGTTTAGCCATCATTTGGCTTTACTAACACACTTCTTCTTTAAAACTCAAAAAAACAAAAAAATATGGGTACCACACTAAGCACTAGAACTTCTTGCCAAGGGTTAGAAAAGCCTAACTAGTCTTGTGCTAGTTAATTCTGCAAAAATTGAAAAGGATTCAATCCCAAGGTGGATATGTAAGGTGACAACTCAATTGTTACAAATGTTTGCTAAATTTGCCCTTTAGTGAGTTTTCATTGCTTGCACATGTGAGTGGTTAATACAATCAAAAACTTATCAATTATAGTTCTTGATATGTTGGTGCCACATTTACTCTCTAACTTTTAGGCCAAGGGATTTTTAGGTTGAATGGTGTTTTTAGCCGAAGGTCATCCCATGGCAAAGGTCTCTTCCAAGATAAAGATCTCCCAAGATGAAGGGTTTCCTTTGGTAAAAGTTTTCTTGTTTTATAGCCCTCTGTATTGAAGAGCCACACTTTGTGCTCTTTATCTAAATTGATTGTTGTTGGTTCTCTTGTGCCACATTCCTTTTGCATCATCCTTCCACTTGAAGATAAAATTCCACTTGGGGTGGAAGGAAACCAATCATAAACCTCCCATCTTCCCTATTGACCAACTATTTTTTTATTGTTCCTGCTTAAACTAAGTAAGTTGAAAGAAAAAGGTGCACTTTGGAAAGAGATGAGGCATCACTACAAAGTGGGTCTTCCTCTACAATGAAGTGAACAAAGCAAAAGGCTTGGAGTTCAAAGAGAGATATAAGGAGTTGAAGGGTTCTAAAAGGACAAGCACTACAAAATTCTACTTGCTCAAGTGAAGGACAAAGCTGGCAAACACAATCTTGAGGTTTTTGCCAACTAGTGAAGTACAAGGATGAGCTACACATACAAAACAACAAACTCAAGAGCTTTCAAACCAAGAAGAGACTCATACCAAAATGACAGTGTGCAAAAATGAGATACAAGAACCTCAAGACCATAACTGACCTTTGTATCTTGGACTTGACAATGAGTTTGAATAGGCAATAGGAGAAAGAAGTAAAGAAACAAACAAGGTAATGGTAGCAAGATAGTGAACAAACAAGGTTGCTCTGAACAGTTGGACATATATTGACCAAATTATGGGACCAACTAGAAAAAATGGTTACAAGAACCTCCTACATACAAAGATGAAGGATCTTTGGACAAAAATTGATGCATTGGAACAAAAAGTGTGCATGAACAACCAACTTACAATGATGTATATCAAATTATAGGAGCATACTATAATACAAATAGCTACGCATATTAGCTAAAGGTGAAATTGGCTTGGTAACATCTGGAAGGATGTTATGTATGATGGGCAAGGTAGGTCAGATAGAGGTGTCACTAAAAGAGTAAAAAATGGTTAATAGAGTAGGTGTCAAAAATAGTCTGAATTTGTAATACCAAAAGCTAGACATACCATCCAGAGGTGAAAGTTGGCTTGGTAAGATTTGGAAGGATGTTATATGTGATGGGCTAGGTAGATTAGATAGAGGTGTCACCAAAAGAGTACTTTTACTAATAGTGTAGGAGTCTAAAATAACCTGGAAATTATAGAGCCAATTTTGGAGGCCTAAACGAATGAATTAGGCCAAAAAAAGTTCATATTCCCCATCCCAAAAAAAGGAAAGGATAGCTTTCCCCCCCCTTAGGTTTTTTTCATTGAGAGCTTTCCAATGGTACCTCACCCATGCAATTCAAAGATTCCTATACGAATATTCCCTAAAGATTCCCTTCAATCAAAGATGGTTTGACCAACCAAATAGGAGCAGAACTAACATGTCACCCATACATATAGCTAATCCAAGGGTAGAGATTATGGCCATGTCACCAATCCATGTATCTAATCTAAGGGTGGAGCTTCTTTTGGGGAAGTCCACTTTGTTATATAATACAATCAAGGTGCTCCTTTGGAGCATTGGAGGTGTGAAACTATATGTTTCTTCTTTTGTGTTTCTCTTTGGGTACCTATCCTTAGAAAATTACACGTACCACCACCAAGTTCACAAAAATCCAAACTAACTTCAAACAAATAATTGAAACATACAAAAAAGAACTCATTCAAATCATACATGTGTGTAAAGGAGCAAGCAATTTTTCACCATTACTATTTGATTGTACCAATGATGCAACTTCACTAACAACCTCATACAAAACAAACAATGGTTAGCTTCATCAAAATCAACTAAGTGCCATCTTGTAGGTAGGATAGTTTAGGCCTTGTAGTCATAGACCAAGACACTTTATTCATGTACATACTTCATTTGTAATAGTTAACACACAATACAAAGGCCTTGTGTTAGTTAGCCTAAAATTCAACAAACTGAAGGTAGATAACAATGCACTGGGTGGTTGTGGCCATGGCACACCCATGCTTACAAATTAGTTTTTAGGTTTAGTAGATAGGAGGTAATTAGCACTAAGTGCCTTAGATAAAATTAGTAGATTTCTAGCCCGTTATAACCATTGAATTTCTCCATGGCCAAGTAAGAAATGTATAATCATGTCGGTTCTACACATCCTTCTTTGGAGTAAAACAAATTTTACACCATCTAGATTCTTGAGTTTGTGTATTGTAATACTCCAAGGATATGAGACCTGAGAAGAAGCACACCATGAGAAACCCATGATTTCACACCCAAACCTCCGATGCTCCAAAGGAGCACCTTCTCTATATTATATAGACAAAGAGGATCTCCTCCAAGGAAGCTCCACCCTAGGATTAGGCACACAAACATGTCACATGTCAGCAAGCTCCACCCTTGGATTTTTACTTGAATGGGTGACATGTTGGTCTTGGTCCTATCCAGTTGGTCAAATAAGCTTTGACCAGAGGGAATCTTTTAGGGAATCTTCCTTTAGGAATCTCAAAATCATATGGGTGAGGTACCATTGGAAAGCTCTTGACGAGAAAAAGCAAGGGAGAGAGAAGGCCAACCTTTCCTCTATTGGTGGGAAATTTGCACATTTTCAAGGCCTAATTCATCCATTTAGGCCACCAAAATTGCCTTCAAAGATTTTGGGTATATTTTGGTTCTTACTTTATTAGTAGAAGTCCCCTTTTGTGATACCTCTTTACAATCTATTCAGTCCATCATGTGTAACATCCTTCCAAATGTTACCAAACCAATTCTCACCATTAAATCATATGTCTAGCTATTGGTTTTCAAGTCTACTTTGGTTTCTGCCCTATTAGTAGAAATACCTTTCTAGTTATACTTCTATCTGATCTATTTTGACTATCATGTATAAAATCATTCTAGGCATTACCAAACCAAATTCACATCTAGATCATATGGCTAGCTCTTGGTATGACATGTATGTATATTAGTTTATACTTTGTAAGAATGATTGCATGCTTATTTGATAGGAGTGAGGAATCTTGATGCATTAGTGGAAGCACTTGAGTGAGAGAAATCATTTTTGTGGAATTAGAGTGTGCAACTCTAGGTACTCTATGGAGGTTAGGAATGATATAGAGATAGGTGGCCAAATGCTTGGATTATTGTAAAATAACATTGCCATGCAAGATTGAGCATTTTAATAATATGGAGTTTAGTGACAAAGTTAGTCAAGGCTAAACAAAGGAGGAAATAGGCCACCAAAATACCCTAGAAGTATCTAAAAAACTACTTGGTACTTTCCAAGTATTGAGTAACGTGCATGCCAAGTAGCAACTTCTAAGAGGAAACTTCTTGGGAAGTTTCCTATCTAGCTTAGCTTGTATCCCAAGTAGGTAGTTTCTAGAAGGAAGCTTCTAGAAGCTTCTATGCCAAATAGATAGCTTTTAGAAGGAAACTTCTTGAGAAGTTTCTTGGTTAACTTGGCTTGCACTCCAAGAAAGCACCTTAAGGAAGCTTCTTGAGAGCTTCTCAAGAACCTTGTATGCTCCCTTTAAATACCAAAGCCAAAGCTCATGCTAAGCATTTTAAGTTTCTCACACACTCAAGTGTCCTAATATGATCTTTCATTCTCCTATTTCTCTCCTTGGTCTTGGTCTTTTACATTGGTAATAGAGAAGGAATGGGATGGAAGGAATTTATGGACCACCAAATCTATTTTCACCAAACCATTAGGATTTTCATGTTTGAGTACTACCCAAGCATCAGTTCATATAGTTCATCACCTCACACTTTGGGATAATTTTTTTGAATGCAACCAACCTATCCAAAGAACCCTTGGTATGTCCGATTGTAATTGATGGAGAATGGTGGATGTGTTCTATCTATGTGTTAATCAATTAGATAAATTGGGAGTAGTATTATAGAGTAGTAGCCATGGCGGCAATGCTCAAGGTTATCATTGCTATGTAGCAACAAATTGAGCACCTTACTCAATTGTTGGATGAACACAATCATTAACAACAAGAGCATGTAGAGAGAGCACTAGTTTGAGAGGGAGAAGACCAAATCCAATTTTGAAACCCAAGGTATTTGAAGGCAAGAATCTCCCAAGTGTAATGGAGAATTTTATGTTTGACTGCAAATGTTAATTTGAAGCTACCAAGCTTCAAGATGAACAAAACCAAATTCTCTTAGCCTCTAGCCAATTAAATGGAGTAGCAAAGCTATGGTGGCAATTCCAAGTAGAGCTAGTTGAATGGCAAATTGTTGCACTAATCTTGACTTGGGTAGAATTCAAGGTTGCAATAATTGGTCCAAACTATAAATGCCACATAAGTTGGATAAGATAGGTTGGTAGAGTTGAAGCAGATTTGCTCTACAAGAAGTTACACCACGTAATTCTAGAACATCATCATGCTAATTCTAGATATACTAGAAGGTGAAGCTCTCAATCAATTTTTGAGGGCCTTGAAGTCACAAATCAAATTAGATGTGACTATGCAAGAGCTAAAACACTTGGAGGAAGCCATGCAATTGGTTGAACGCTTTGATTCCTTGGTTGCAACAACTTGGTCTTGACTTCAACCTCCACAAAAACTGCCAATACACTACACACAAGTAGACGAGCAAGCACCAATAGAGATTGATGCCATTCAATGGATACCACTAGCACTATAGATAGAGAAAATCTGTGATAAAATTGTGGTTGTTTTATTATCACTAAATTGGACATTGCATTGCTAGATGTCCACTCAAGAATGTATGATCTTGACAAGTTGCCCAGATGGAGTTTGTGGAGTAGAATGATTACAGAAACAAAGAATCCCAATAAGAAATTTTGAGCTGCCTATTGAGAACTTGATTAGTTCCAATGGGATTGAAGGCTTGACCTATACAAGTTTTCTTTCATTGCAAGGTATGATATTTGATCATGGTTGTAAGATTTTGGTTGATTCTAGAAGTTTAGAGAATTGTATGTACATGCAATTAGCAAGGGAATTATGTATTTTTATCAAGCCAATAATTAGAAGCAAATTGATGATGGCAGATGGTAGAAAGGGTTGTGCATTTTGTATCTTTCATCTTGTTACATTCAAGATTGAGAAAGAGTATTTAGAGTGTATGAAGTTCGTAATGGCACCTCTACACTATGATGTCATTTTGGGTTTGTTTGGCTTGAATTTCATAAGGTTCAATTTGATTGGACTTGATGACAAATTCAAGTACAACACCAAGGTAGAAAATTTTTATTTGGTTGCGTGGCACCTTTGAGTAAGACACTTAAGAATAGTCAGTCTCAAGATAGGAAGTTTATTAGGAATGCAACCATAGAGTAAGGTTTGAAGGAAAATAAGTCCTTAGATGGGAAGTTTGTGAGTGAAGCAACAACCATAAAGCAAGCTTTTGAGGAAGATAAGTCTATTTTCACGATGTGGATCAAGCCGATTGCACAAGGAGAATATGGGAGGGTCAAGAGCCTCATCAAACATGGTTGATCAAATAATTCAAGAGTTTCCAAACATGATTTTGGATGATTTGCCAAAGGGATTACCCTCCAATCATGGTATGCACTTCAAGATTGAGTCATTGCCAAGGAGTACTCTAGTGAGTAGACCAATCTATCAGCTCTCACTAGAGTAGTTAGAAGAGTTGTGAACAACACTTACAAAGTTATTGGAGAAGCATTTCATACAATATAGTACATCTCATTCAAGAGCACCAATATTATTTGTTCCAAAGAAGGATGGAGGACTTTGTTTCTATATTGATTACCATGGGCTCAATAAACAAATAGAGAAGAATGCCTATTCCTTGCCTTAAATTGATAATTTGCTTGATCAATTGAGTGGAGCAAAATACTTCTCCAAATTGGATCTTTGCAATGGCCATTGGAAAATCTCCATTAATAAGAAGGATGTGAAAAGGACTGCCTTTTGCACAAGGTATTGATATTTTGAATAGAGAGTTCTACCTTTTGGGCTCACTAATGCTCAATTAGTCTTCATGGATCAAATGCATTTGGTGTTGGATGGAGTATTGGATTGGTCAGTAGTGGTGTTCTTGAATGACATTTAATCTATAGCAAGACAAAGTAATAACATGAAAATAACTTGTGAGAAGTCCTAAGATGACTATATCAATAGAAGTTTTATTGCAAGTCAAAGTGTGCCTTTTGGCAAAAGGAAGTTACCTTCTTGGGTCACAAGATCTCATTAGAAGGGATCAAGATGGAAGAGGAGAAAATCAAAGCCATTATTGATTGGCCTACTCCAAAGGATGTCACAAAAGTGCAAGTATTTAATGGATTAGTAAGTTTTCATCAACGGTTCATCCACTATACTCACATAGCAGTACCATTGATCGACCTCTTGGGAAAGAAGTCAAGCTTTCAATGGACCACCAAGCATGAAGAAGCATTCCAAAAGTTGAAACATATGGTGTCTTCAAGATCCATTCTTCAACCATTTGACTCTCAACTACCTTGTGTGGTTGAATCTTGATGCTTCTAGCTTTGCCATTGGAGTTGTGTTGTAGCAAGAATTCCCAAATGGATTACATCTTATTTTCTTTGTGTCTCACCGATTAAACACCATAGAAAGGAATTACTCTACACAAGGTAAGGAACAACTAGCAATGGTATATGCCACCAAGGTATGGAGGTATTATCTCTTGGGAAAATAGGTGATCATGCAAATAAACCATAAACTCTTGTTGCAAACATTACATTTGGAACACATGAAGAGTTGACATCATCAATAGGAGGAACAATTCCAGTTGTTTGATATCAAACTTGAGTACAAACTTGGTCGATACCTTGTTATCCCTAATACCCTATCACAATGACCTGATTTGAAGTCTCTTTCTCTCATCACGGTAGCAATTACGATGATATCAATAGACTCTTAGGTCCAAATCGAGTTTAGGATATCTTTACAACAAGATCTCTTCTTTCAGATGGTCCAAGGTTGTCTTGCAATATGTGACAAGGAGTACAACACCTTCTTCTTCAAGAAAAGGTCTTTTATTCTAGGAGGACCAAATATATATTCTAGCCAAGGGTGATCTCCGACTTGTGCACCTTCAAGAAGCCCATGATTTACCAATTGTTGATCACATGGGTGTGGATCCAACACCAATGGTGGTGGTCCAATATGGCACAAAATGTTTAAGAGTTTGTATAGTTGTGTGAGAGTTGCCAATGCAACAAGGCCAGCAACTAAAGCCAAGTGGACTCCTTCAATCACTCTTTATTCCATCTGCTCGATGGGAACATGTGAGCTTAGATTTCATTACATCCTTGCCCAAGACAAAGCAAGGTCACATAGCAATTGTGGTGTTTGTGGATAAGCTTAGTAAGCAAATCCATTTGGCATAAACCTTTGACATAGTGGATGCTCAAACATTGGCCTAGATCTACTTTGACAATATCTTCAAGCATCATGGGATGCCTTTTGTATTCATCTCCGATTGTGATCCTTGTTTCACAAGAAAATTTTTGCAAGCATTCTTCTAAATACTTAGCACCAATCTTGATTTGTCCATGGCCTATCATCCTCAAACTGATGGGCAAACTAAACATGCAAATTCCACCTTGGAAGATATGCTTTGTGCTTGTGTCAATATTCACCACACCAATTGGGAAGAGTATCTTGCAATTGTTGAGTTTTCCTACAACAATTCCAAACATGTAAGCATTGGATTATCTCTCTTCTTCCTTAATTTTGGCCAAGATCCATTGGTTCTAGATTTCTTTCTTGCTTTGCTTCCATCTCATGTCCCTCATACTTCCACCTTTATGACTACCATATCTCAATCTCTACAACATGCCAAATTTCATCTTCTTGTTGCTCAAAATTGTCAAAAAAAATGTAGACCAACACCGTCATGATCTCAATTTTCAAATTGAGGTCATGTTTTCTTCTAGTAACTTACTCCTTGCACTTGATATCCAAGTCTGTAAACTTGCTCCTAATTGGATAGGTCCATTTGATGTCACCTAAATCATTTCTCCCATTGCTTATCAACTTGCCTTGCCTTTTTATATGCAAAACCACCTTATCTTCCACATTTCCAAGTTGAAACCCTTTGTTTCTAATCCCTCTTCCTTTTCTTCTTGTGTCCAACCCTCTCTTCTTCCTGTCCTTATCAATTATTATGAGGGGTATGAAGTTGATTGTATCTTTGTGTGTCGTCACATTCAACGTGGCTGCCAACAACATATTGAGTACAAGGCCCTTTGTAAAGGGTATCTCCTTCATGATGCCACTTGGGAGCCTCTTTCTCATCTCCAAAATGCACAAATGGCCATCCAAGAGTTTGAAGCTTCAAAATGGCAACAATGACATCACCAATTAGTAGCGGGAGAATATGTAACAATGTGGAGTTTAGTGATGAAGTTAGTCAAGGCTAAAAAAAGGAGAAAACAGGCCAAATTAGCCTAAAATATTCTAGAAGTATCTAGGAAACTACTTGGCACCTTCCAAGTATTGAGTAACATGCATGCCAAGTGGCAACTTCTAAGAGGAAGCTTCTTAAGAAGCTTCACATCTAGCTTTGCTCACACCCCAAGTAGGTAGCTTCTAGAAGGAAGCTTCTAGAAGCTTCCAACTAGCTTAGCTTGCATGCCAAGTAGGCAACTTTTAGAAAGAAGTTTCCTTATTAACTTGGCTTGCACTCCAAGAAAGCGGCTTAAGGAAGCTTTGTGAGAAGTTTCTCAAGAGACTTGTATGCTCCCTATAAATACCAAAGCCAAAGCTCATGCTAGGCATATAGAGTTTCTAACACAATCAAGTGTCACAATGTGATCTTCCATTCTCCTAATTCTCTCTTTGGTCTTTGTCTTTTACAATGATTACTTCAACTCCTACATTGTGGTACCTTATAAGAAGGGTGAAATATTATCTCATGGTCATAGTTGTCAAGGTGATTGGATCCAAGGAAGATCTTGTTTCTCCTTCAATTTGATCATTCTTGGACTATAATTGTAAGGCACCATAATACAAATGATCTAGTACAAAAAATCATATGACATAGGTATAGATTTTAGTTTTTAGAATTGCTTCAACCATAGCTTATCAAAATTTGGTCAGGCAAAAGGAGAAGGTCTAGAAATCCAATGGCAAGTGACCTTTGTTTTGAATGAACCATTACCTTCCAGGGTCTTTTGGACTCAATCTATAGTGTGCTTCATTGTTAATTAGTTACATTTTGGTAGTGTTCCAAGGTTGGTGATATTACACTCTTCTAAGAAAAGACTTTTCATAAGAAATTAAATAGGAAACAATATATAGTCCTCTAGTGATACATTTATCTCATTTTGAATTATTTCTTACCCTTATCTTGAGAGAACAACCTACCAAAACTAGGTTATCACATGCTTTTTGGCACCGCTACTTGAGATACACTCCTTGGAATGGCTAAAAGTGAGATAGTAAGGGTGTATGAAGGAAGCAAGTTTTAAAAGACATTCAAGCCCCTCTTGAGCAGAGAGTTCTTTTTTGATAAATTAGAGGAAAGAAGTCAAAGAATTATCTACATTATCTAGAAACACTCAAGAGGAATTTGATCATCTTGAGAGAAAAACTATGAAAAAATCAAACTAGCTACTTGGCACATGTCTTTGATTATTTTTAGTCAATGGATGACTTGCAACCATAGAGCTTTTTACTTGACAAGATTTCAACAAAGGAGATGACTCAAAGAAGTCCAAACATATCTCCATGTGAAATTGGAAGACTAGAAAGAGACCTTGTGACAACCTGGCAAATATCACTTTTGCGGTAATTGGGTAAGTAAAGTTCGTTCCCGTAGAGATACGAGTCAAAATTGGTCAAATATGAAGTCAAAGTAACAATTGCAGTTCTTCTTGAGTTCTTCTTTAGTCTCTCAGGTAGAAACCACACCCAGAAAAGAGTAACAAGCACCGATTTGCAGTCTTGTCACAAATTAACACTCCATAATCACAACTCCAACAAATCTTTCCAAACAATCTTGATTGTGATGATTCAGGCTCTCCCGAAAATGGCACTTCACTACAAAACGACTTCGCCTCAGAATTGTGTTCCACCCCTCCACTGAATGCACAACTTCCTCGATCAAAATTGCTTCACATCAACTTTGCATTGCACTCACAAATGTAGAATACTACCAACACTACAATTCCTCTCAGATCTGTCAAGGCATTACTTTGATTGCACTTCACTCAGGATCAAACACATAGAATGAAGATCAAGGCTACGGAATCCAACATCCAACAAGCACACTGACTTGCACTTCAAATTTCTCCACATACTCACAAACACAAGTACAACATTGATACTCAAAATCAAGCTTAAGCGACGAGCACTGCTTCACAACACTTTGCTTTATCTATTCTCAGAAATTATGAGCACTAAACAACATTTGACTGTGAATGCCACTCTTAAGTAGTGAAGCAATTAACAGTTCTAACAACTCTTCTAACCTGCAGATCCGAAATGACAATACATCTCTTCATATCTGCCTCTTCATATCTCAAAACTGTTACTAATCCAATCTGATGTCTACTTCTTCTTCTTTATTCAAACCTGAACCCGAAGTAAGTTTACTTTCTAATATTCTGTCCTTGGGTTTCAGATCTCCCAATTCCTCCACTAATTCTAACACTTCTCTTTCCTGATCTGCAATTCCTATCATAATTAAGCCTTCTAAATCTCTATCTCCCGACCCACTCTTCTCTAAGGTGTCAAATGTCAAATCCGAAGACACCTGCACTCCTATCTCTCTTACTTTGGGTCTAACTACTATCAATTCCTGTACTAATTCTATTGTGTCATCATCAAGAATTGTAATTGAAAGCATGAATTCACTATCTACACCTTCAATTTGTAACACACTTTCCCCTAATCACTCATGTAACTGACCCGAAGACACTTACTATCTGATCCTGCACTTAGGGTTTATTTACTACTATTATTTCTTTTTCAATTCATGTTCCATCTTTAATCAGAATTGAAATTGAAGTCATGGGTATCATAACTATCTTCTTTCCCTACTCTAACTTTCTCTCATGCTTCCCGCAAGATTCCCGAAGTCACCTTCATTGCACTCCGAAGTCCGACTTCCTCGGATTTGGTTGGTCATCTTAGTCTTGAGGCAAAGTCTTTAGACCCAGAGTGTTGTAAACCCGAAGTCTGAAGTACAAAGTCCGAAGTCCCATTGACCCCAAAGACACCAACCCGAAGAACCTCAACCCAAAGTACATCTACTCCAAAAACGTCAAATGCTTGTAACTTCTTCTAAAGACCTCCAAACTTTGTGATTTTGGTGGCAACGGAAAGCCCTAAACAAGATGCTTCCAACGAGATATAGCACGCTTGATTTAGACTTGTGTGCATTGAGATATGGCCCCTGCAAGAATCCTGACTTGCAACTTCTATTTCTCTTTCGGGTTTGCACTCCTTAAATGTCTGATCCGAGTTTTTTTCCCTCCTCTGACACGAAGTAAGCTTCTTCGAGTTTGATCCAGTCCGAATCCTTCTTCCTCTTACATGAAATTGACTTCCTCGGGTCTGATCAAAACACAAGTTTCCACTCATTTCTTCTCCATTTGGTTTCAATTTGGTTTCAGCAAGGCACTTTTTCTTCAAAACTCGTCCAAAATGAAAAACGTGTGTACTACAGACCCTCCACATTGGTCCCAATTGAGCTCTTCATTGAGATACCTTTGATAAATCCAAATAAGATCTACCAAGAGAAGAAGAAAGTAAGACCTCTCATATGAGTAACTCTAAAAGCTCCTCTGAGCCAATGTCCAAGGAGAAGCACAAAGCTAAATTTTCTCCATGCCTAGTTCCCCTTTTACAAATTGGTTGGTCATCCCTAGAGTAAGGTTATTGCTAATCATAACTTGTTGTCCTCACCCATGGCAAACCATACCCCCTTCACATGATAAAACTACAAAAGGTGCAAGGAGCAAGATAAGGAGGATAACCTTCATAGCTTTTTGTAGGAGTTCAAGGTCATTTTGGTCACCAATAGTAAAGATGTTGGTGCCAATTGGTTACAAATATTTCTGATCTTACTAAGGAAGAAACCTTGGAATCAGTACACACATGTGAGTTTAGATCTGGTTGATGTAGCCAATTGGCCAATGCTCCAAATCCAATACTTGAAATTTTTTTAAAGAGCTGGACTACAAAGAAAATGTGTTTTCCACCTTCAATAATCTAGAACATAAACAAAACAAGAAGTTAAGAGACTACATAGAGAAGTTCCAAATTCTTTTGAGTATAATATCATATATAAGTGTTGCCTTAAGTTACTCTAATTGTCAAGCATTAGCTTGTTTTTTAGGAGGCTTACCACTAGACCTTTGCGTCTTTGCCAAGGAGCAAGATCACAATACATTGGCAAAAGTGATAAAGTCTACTAAGTTGTACAAATCGGCCTATCTAAACTCCCCAAGGAAGACAGCAAATGGTCATAGGTCAAAGACAACAAAGAAAAGGATCAAAACAAGGGCACAATCATCTTTTTTGGACTCATCTAGTGAGACCTCTTTGTCAAAATCTTCATCCTCTAAAGACAACAAAGAGAAATGTAAGGAGTGAAAGAGGCACCATTGTCATGTAGTAGTAATGACTCCTAAAGGATAAGCATAATTGGGCACCAAGCTAGAAGAACTTATCAAGGATCTTTCTAAGTTTAAACTCCAATTGGTTGGAGGAAAGGAATAGCATAAACTACCTTTTTTATATTCTTGACCCAAGATATAGACAAGTACCATCATGTTTAGTCTTCCCTCATACAAGGATAGACAAGTACTTCCATGTTGGGATAAATTTTCCAGTCCTTAGTAACTAGTGGGTCTCACCTATCATAGTCATACCAAAGAAAAAGAAGGGTAAAATTCATGTATGCCAAGACTTTTGGAAGCTCAATACTGATATGAAGAAAGATTATCACCCATTAGCATTCATTGATACTATTTTGGATCAAGTGGTAGGTCATAAATGCTACAACTTCCTAGATGGATTCTTAGAATATAACCATTACCTCCTAGGATATCCAAAAAGAAGTTTAGAATCTCCTTATAGAGGAAATCTAGAAGAAGCAATGAACTACCATAAATTGGAATCACAATCCAAGGATGACCCTTCTTTGACCTTCTTTTACATGATCAAAATACATCTGCAATAGAAGAAAATGTTGGAGGAATGAACCCCATGGCCCAAGTTCTTCCCCACAATTGTCTTCATTGCTCCAATACTCCCTACTACAACTTTGAACCCAAACACGAAGAGTACACCATCTACCACAAAGTGCACCTTATGAATCATCAATAGAAAGCACCACTCATACAAAACATTTTCTCACAAATATGACTCCCAAGAAGAAACAACAAAGAGTTAGCTTGCTATTGAGGATAATGCAATATGACACCATTGCCAACTCGGGATCCTCAAAGGCAAACATCACTTTCAAACAACTATGGGAGGACAATAAGTGGTGCAATTATTAATTGGCCTTAGCTCTTATGTGAGTGTAGAGTATAGTGTGTAGTGTAGGTGATAATACGACATTCCTATTATATTGTATAGAATTAGAGGGTTTGGTTTCTCTAGAAGTAAAAATAGAAATTAACATTTGCATAATCTTTTCATTACCAATTGAATGGGAATCAAGGGTAAATATCATGATGTATGAAACAACTCACAACCTGGGCTATATGACCTTCAAGCTCACATCACAAATCCTTAGGTTGTGGATCAAACAAGATGAAGACCCTTGGATATGTTGACCAAAGTTTCTACCGTTGTTGGTGGAGTTACATTCCAACTCAACTATATCATTCTTAATCCAATGACAAAAGCATGTTACCTAGTGTTGATAGGCAAACCGTGTTGTATTGAGCTCAAGTGGAGGTTGATTGGCACCAATACAAATTGAAGTTTCAAGATACCAAGTCCAAGCAATCCTAACTTATGATGATATGATGGAAGAAAGTTCTACACCTAGGGAAGATGCCATCCTTAAAAGAGAGGTATATTGATGATTTGATGGATGATGAGTTTTACTCTTCCACATATGATGTCATAAAGTACTTCAAATGCTATGAGATTGAAGATAAGGTAGAAGGGATTGATCAATGCAAAAGCCAAGAAGACAATTTTGTGTTCTCTAAGGTAAGCCAAGTGAGTCATATTGAAGGTATATTCCATCCCAATGACTGCCAAGATGTTGTGATTGTAGAAGGAAGGTTGCTAAGGATTTCCAAGTTTGTAAGCAAAAGCAAATACAAAGCTTTCACTTTGATATGTGAGACATCTTGATATTTGTGCAAGGAATATCAAGATGGTTTTGCTTGGAAGATGGAAAAAATACCAAGCATTCCTTGGCAATTTGGTAAGCATTAGATTGACATGGAGGAGGGAATAACATTGATTAGACAACAAACAATACTGCCTCAACTCAAAATACTCATTGCTCATAAAGGACAAGATAGACAAATACCTTCATGCCAGGATAAATTTTTCAATCCTTAATAGCAAGTGGTCTCTCCTATTGTAGTCATACCAAAGAAAAAGAAGGGTAAAATTCATGTATGCCAAGACTTTTGGAAGCTTAATGTTGATATGAAGAAAGACTATCACATGCTACCATTCATTGATAATTTTGGATCAAGTGCATGACACAAATGCTACAACTTCCTAGATGGATTCTTAATATACAACCATGTCAGGATTTTTGAAGAAGATAGGGACAAAAAAACTTTCACTACTGATTAGAGTACATATTCTACAATTATATGCCGTTGGTCTAAACAATGCTCCTACTACATTCCAGCAAATAATGACCGCCATCTTCAAGGATTACGTATATAAATTCTTGGAGATTGTCTTTGATGAATTTTGTGTTTTCAGTGATAGAACTCCACCTTCCTTTCCTATGAAAACATTTGAACAATGTCATTCAGCAAGACTCTCCTTACACCAAAAAGGATTTTTCTTCCTAATGATCAAAGATATCTTGCTAGGGCACTATGTCTCAAGGTGAGGAGTAGAAGTAGACACAAAGAATATAAAATTAATCCAACCCCTTGAGTCTCCTACAAATTTAAGAGAACTAAGGGCCTTCCTTGGGCACATGAGATACCATAGGAAGTTCATCCCCAACTATGAAATATTGACAACTCCACTTATAAAATTGCTAAAGAAGACCAAAGAATATGATTGGACAATAGCTCAATATGATGCCTTTGTAGCACTAAAGAGAAAGCTTAATGGAGCTTTGATAATGAAGGCACCCAATTTCACATGTTTAAAGATACATCCTCAATGGCCATTGATATCATACTCAATCAAAAAGATAGCAAAAAGGACTACCCAACATACTATGCTAGTAGATATCTCTCCTAAGCCAAGAAAAAATACATAATAATGGAGAGAGAGGCCCTAGGAATAGTGTACTCCTATAAGAAGTTTCATCATTATCTACTTGGCTACAAGTTTGTCTTCTTGTAGACCACTATGCTTTCATGGTTAGAATGGTTTAATTTTTGAGGTGTTAATCTGAGACTAACAACATTTTTTGTCTATTATTACATTCTATCATGCTATGTATTAGGATTTCTAAAAAAAATATTAAAAATAAATTTTTTTGCTATATGGGACTTAAATTAGGTCACCACTATATACTCCTCTCCTCAAATGTGAGCATCTCTACAAATCTTCTTTCAGCTCTTCAAGCTAAAACTTGTAGCCAAGTAGACAACCAAGTTACAGTACAAATACAAGAGATCATCATGAAAGCAATCTTCTTTCAGCTCTTGCATGACCAACAATCTAGGATAGGATGCTTTGAGAGCATTACAATGAGTTGTTGGATGATATGGTTGAGAGTACCTCCACAATTGCAGCCCTCTTTATTTTGGACCTCTACATAAGGATGAACTTCCTTACCAAGAAGGACAAGGAGAAGTACCTTGGCCACTTCTACCATCCCACGTATTTTAGTAAACATCTTGATGTGCCCAAGGAAATTACTAAGTACTACAAGGTGGACAAGGAGTTTTCTTGTACCAAATTTTTTTTACTTGTCACAAAGACTTACAACATAATCCTAATATGAAAGAAGGAGATTGGAGCCATGCCAAAGGTTCATGCTTCCAAGAAGCACAAATGAGCAGTTCCAATGATAGAAGTATCATCTAGCAACAATGGAAGATGGGATGCCCTCAAGAATGATGGAGAACTAGAAAGAAAGGGATGAAAGTGAGCAATCCACCTTATGAATAAGTAGGATGGAGATATATAATGAGGAGATAAAAAAGTGATGACTTCTTCACACGGATCTTATTGCCAAGCAATGAAGAGGTACAAGTGGATTCCAACAATGAAAAGGCCCATTTATCACCACCTATAGTTGATATGATCATAGAGTTATTCTTGTTAAAGGAGAAAGAGCCAAAGGAGGAAGATAAGGGTACTTTTATAGCCAAGTTGAGGCAATCTAACCTAAACCCTAGCCTTTATTGACCTTGTTTTAGGGATGCTGAATGAGGGGGTGGAGATATCAGACAAGGAGAATGATACAAGGCAAGAAGGCCCAATGCAACAAGCTCTAAATGCCACCCAAGTCCAAATTCATTTCCAAGAAATGAACCAATCTAAACATAGGTGGAAGAGCCACCAAGTGAATAACAATTGGTAGAGACAAGGGTGGAAGATGCAGATGACACATGTCTAGCTAGCACAAAGGACAAACCAATGCAGCAAACATTGGTTTAGGCCAATAGTAGAGAAAAATGGATAGAAATGACCACAATCAAATCCTTCCTAAATTAGTAAAATATGAAGGAAAGTCCATCTCATGGTTAACAATAGTCTATATGGTGAACATTGTAATGCCTATGATGGAAGCCTTGGAGGACTTCCTATTGTTTACAAAGAACTCAATGCAACAATCAACAAGCCAATGGCATTGGTCTGCACCTCCATGAAATAGTGAAATCAATGGCCTAAGAGAAGGCACTCCTCGGCAATGAAGTGAACAAAGCAAAGGCCTAGAGTGAATAGAAGGATAAGGAGTTGGACAGATTCTAGAAGGACAAGTATCAATGATATGAGCACTCTAAAACTTTGCTTGCCTGGTTGAAGGATTGTAGCACCTATTGGTGCCTGTATGCTTTATGGGGTTATTAAGTTATTAAGTTATGAGGTATTGCAAGTAGTTAAGAGCTATTATTTATATGGCATTTAGCTAAGCTTCTACATTAATCATGATTAGCTAGAGTTAGTCATAGCCAAGATGGAATTAACTCTACTTTAGAGAAAGCAGAAAGAGTGAGCATCACTATTTTGGATTCTTATGTATTAACTTTTTATTTTTCTTAGGTGTTTGGCTTTGTGGGAAGAACTGAGAAATCTTGGAACCCACAAGCCTTTTGGTTGTAGATTTTTCTATAATCCAAGGATAGCACATGTGAAGGAATCCTTGACTTAGTTGTTGGGTCAAGATAAGACTACCCACTCATGGGATTATTCCCATGTGTATGGATATTCCTTTGGACTTTATATGACTTTTAGCTTAATAACTTGAGTTATTACGGTAATTAGAAATTTGGTGTGTAATATTTTCACAAGTACATAAGCTAGGGATGAGGAGGTAATCATCATCCTTTTATTTGCAACTATCTTTCTCTCATTGAGTTCTTATTGAACAATGTCTTGAGTCTTGGAGGTGCCTTGGAATTCTAGCCTTGGAGGAGTGTGATGGAATTTAGTTCTTTGTCTTCTTAGTCCATGGTGAACTCTAATAGCCATCAAAGGTTCATCTTGAGTGAGAGACTGGTTGGCTCATAGGAGGAAGCTAAAAAACATAGTCTTGAGTTTTTCCACCAATGAGAGAAGTATAAGGATGAGCTACGGGCATGAAATCAAAAACTCACAAGCCTATGAACCAAATTAGAAGAGACTTGTACCAAAAAAATGGTGGAAATAAGATTGGCAACCTCAAGACCATAATTGACCTTAGTATCTTGGAGTTGATGACAAGTTTGAAACAGTAATAGAAAAAGGAGGTAGAGGTACTTTAACATCCATTTGTGCATGTGTGTGGTATTGTGATATTTAGTTTGGTATTACAAGTACTTGAGAGATATTATTTATATAGAGATAAAGGATGGTTCTAGATTAGTCATGATTAGCTAAAGTTAGTCATAGCTAAGATAGAGAGGACCTTACTTTAGAGGAATTAGAAAACATGAGCACCACTATTTTTTAGTGTATTGACTTGGTGTTATTCCTAGGTGTTTGGCTTTGAGGAAAGAGTTGAGAACTCTTGGACCCACAAGCCTTTTTGCTTCAGATTCTTCTATAGTCCAAGGATAGCACATGTGAAGGAATCCATGACTTAGTGGTTGGGTCAAGATAAGACTACATGCTTAGGAGAATATTCGCATGAGTATGGATATGTATTTTTGACTTTTTGACTTTTAGCCTAATAATTTGGGTTACTCCAATAATTAGTAATTTTGAAGCATAACTATTTCACAAGTATATAAATTAGGGGTGAGAAGGTACTCATCATCCTTTCATTTGTAACTATCTCTCTCATTGAGTTCTCTAGTGAGCAATGGTTTGAGTCTTGGAGTGTTAGTCTTGGAGGAGTATGATGGAGTTGGGGTTCCTTGCATTCTTAGTCCATGATGCATTACCATAATAACCATCAAAGGTTCATCCCAAGTGAGAGACTGGCCGGCTCATAGAATAAACAAAGCTCTTCAATGAACAAACCAACTTGGAAAATGGACAAATAGGGTTGCTTGCAACAATCAAACATACAAAAACCCAATTACTAAAACAAATGGCTAACAAGAACTCCCCACATACAATGAGGAAAGGTCTTCACACATATATTGACATTTTAGAACAAAAAGTTTATACAAACAATCAACTTACATCAATGTATGTCAAACTACAAGGACACACCACCATGAAAGTTTGCAAAAACCCAGGCTAACTTCAGATAAATAGATGAAGCATACTAGAAGGAACTCATGGAGTTAATACATGTGTATAAAGGAGTGAGTAGTTTTCACCAATATTGTATGTTCATACCAACAATGTGTAATCTCACCAACTACCTTCTACAAAAAAAATGGCTACCTTTTAAAAAATGACTAAGTATTATCATGTAGGTAGGATAGTTTATGTTTTGTAGTCATAGACCAAGACCCTTCATTCTTGTACATAATAGTTAAGACATAATACAAAGGCCTTGTGTTAGTTAGTCTAGAATTCAGCAAACTAAAGGTAGACAACAATGCAATTGGGTTGTTGTACCCATGGCACAGCCATGCTTAAGGGTTAGATTTAGGGTTAGTGGATAGGAGGTGATTAGCACTGAGTACCTTAGATAAAATTAGGAGATTTCTAGCCCTTTGTAATTGTTGGGTTTCTTTATTGCAAAGTAGGAAATGTATAAGGAGCTTAAGTCCAATGACCACCATGTCCATTTGGTGCATCCTTCTTTTGGAGTAAAATGAAGTTTATACCATCAAGATTCTTAAGTTGGTGTATGATATTAATCTGCACTTTGTAAGAGTGATTGCATGCTTATCTAAATAAGATTGAGGAATCTTGATACATAAGTGGAAGCACTTGAGTGAGAGAGATCATTTGTATGGAACCACAGTGTGCAACTCTAGGTACTTTGTAGATGTTAGGAACAATACAGAGATAGGTGGCCAAATACTTTGAAGTATTATAAAGTGAAATTGACCTGCAAGATTGAGCATCATGATCACTTCAACTCATGTTACTTGGTACCTTATGAGAAGGGTGAAATACTATATCATTATTGTAGTTGTCAAGGTGATTGGATCCAAGGAAGATCTTGTTTCCCCCTCAATTTGTGATTTCTTGGACCTTGACTGTAAGGCACAATAGTACTAACAATCCCATACAAACAAAATCCTGTGACATGAAACAAATTGTAGTTTTGAGGATTGCTTCAATGATAGCTAATTGGAATTTGGATGGCAAAAGGGGAAGGTGCAGAAATTCCATGGCCAAGTGACCTTTGTTTCGAATGAACCATTACTTCTGTAGTCTTTGGTACTCAATCTATAGAGCCTCATCATTAGTTAGTTACATTTTCATAGTGTTCCATGTTGGTGACATTATACTTCTTTGGGAATCTACTTCACCCAAGACGTTAAATAAGAAACCATAGATAGTCATCATAATAACACTTTTATCTCATCATTTCCATCCCCTATCCTCAAAGGAAGGACACATTCTTAACAAATATACTATTAGTATGTGAACTTTAGGTTGTTACAATTGTTATTATTTATGTTTTACTTTTGGAAGTTGTATTTGAATTATCTCTAAAGAAAGCAATGATCTTGATACACATATTGTACAAAACTTTCATGATCTATTTAGAGATGATTACTTATCTCACTATTTATTAAGATCTTTGTAAGATATTGATTTTACATAAAATGAAATTTATTGTATAACATAGAAATTTATTTACCTACAGAGTATTCTCTCTTTTCCTCTAGCTCATGCCACTATATATATTTATGAAATATAAATACATGATTTATTGATTGACTTATATATATATATATATATATATATATATATATATATATATATATATAATCAGAGATAAATCCCATCTTAACTTTAAATAATATGAAAAAAATTATATTAAAATAAGCATCCAACTGAAAAAAACCATTTGATATTCCTTAAGAAATCCATTAACTCTTAAGCAAAAATTACAATCATAACCTCCTTAAAGGGATAATGTAAATTGATAATAATATCAATTAAAATAAAATTTAAATTATGAATTTTAAATTTTTTTTGAACAAGAGAATAAAATTATTAAAGGAATTAAATGAAGAGTTAAAGAACTCATAAAATCAATTCACAAGTTTAGCTTGTTTGGAGAAAACTACTCATTTCAAACTATAAGGTTGGGATGAAGTAAAACTCTACTTTTTTTATTTAGAGATAAAAACTAATTTCTTTAAGAAATTATAAATTTTCTTAAGAGTAAGTTACTATTTTGATTAAAATGAGATTTGTGAACTCACTTGAACTTTCCATGAGAAAAAAATGGAAATTTGAGGCAAATTTAGGCATTAGAAAAAGATGCAAAACAGAAAATATAGCTAACATTTACAAAAACAAATGAAAAAATAGTTACCAATATATTATATATAGCACATAACTGTAACCTCTTTTTAATTAGTTGATGGGAATTGAACTGCTAATGTGAAATAAATATATAGATTGATAGAAGATAAGTGAGAATTCAACAATAAAAAATAAATCTTGCAAAATTTAACATACATAGATACTGTACTATTATATTACGGGGAAAGATATAAAATAAAATCATTATATGTGGAATGGATAATTATCAAATTATTTTAAATATATAAATTTGTAGAAAGTGGAAAAAGATTAACAGATTCTAGCAAATATTCCAAAAATGACCATCTCTTGTCATTTGAAGGAGATACACAACTCAAATTTGTCCTCCTTCTATAATAAAAACAACTTTCCCATCATATTGACGGAAACTATTACGACGTAGTTTATTGAAATTACTCTCTAGCTAATATAACTAAATAATCAAGTAATTTATTTATCAGTGTAAATGTAAAAAGCTTATTTATTTATTGAAATGTATGGTTTATTTATGTATGATCTCGTTCTTATATAATTAAAAAATTTCAAACTACAATAACATCCTTGAGATTTTTATTACTGAAATTAATTACAATGATATATTTATTATTATTGAAAATCCTTGGTACATGAAAAATCTAAATTGACCTTCCATGTTAAGAAAATCAAAATTTAAAAGTCTAACCACTATAATACCTCGTAGTTATACTTCACATTCATAGAATCCCTTTGTCTCACATGTTAATAATAATTCACGAGGTCAAGACAGATGTAACCGATAAAAACTAAATAGAATGTGAAGTGATTGAACTTCGAAATACTTTATATCTTTTTCTTCCAAATTTTTAAGGTAACAATGACAGAAAAATCCAATTTATTGGATCTTATCCTTCTTCTGCCTAGGATCGATCACATACATCTATTCTTCGAATAGGCTCATCAAGCTTTATATCAAGAGGTCCAGTTATACCCTTTAATACTAATCATAGAAGCCCTCTCGACTTCTCCCTCTCCAACTCCATAATGGATAAAACTATCTCACTAAATAACTGACGGATAATAATTGAATTGAATTACTAAATATTATTTACGAACTTTAATCATTAATCATAGTACTGGAAAGGGTTTAGCGTGGACGGGTACTTAAACAGTGGCCAACACGTAGTTCCGTTCTCTCCCGGCCGGTCGAAGTACGGAACGTCTTTTCCATCCACGGACCAGAGCAGCTCTGGTCTAAGAGAAGAGTGCCGAGAGCTGACGGGACAGATGTCAAGCTGGGGTGAAGACTGCGGACGAATCTCGAGCGGGGAGGAGGTGGAAGGCGAGACGAGTGAACGCAGAAGTTCGAAGAAGTCCCGTGGAATTGCTTACTTGAGAAACGAGGACAGTTTACGTCACTGCGTTTGTAAGTGAAAGAAAAGCTGTTGATTGGAATCCCGTGCTCGGGTACAATGCCTCGCAAGCTGGGACGCAATTTCAATTATGATGATGAGGATGATGGCTACGACGACTACGATGACTATTACGATTATGATGAAGATACTGAAGCAGCTCCATCTTCAGGTTTAGCAACAGTTTTGCAATTTTCCTGTCATGTGATTCATTTGATTTATTTATTGCGTGATATCGATGCTTGAGTGTGCTTTGCTTCTGGTTGTGAGAATTATGGTTATAATCCGTTTGTGAAATGTGTGAGATTACGGAGCTTCTGTAGGTTTTCCCGATGACTTCTGCTTTTGAGGTTGTGGGAGGTCAGAGTTGAGCTGTTTTGTTGGAGGCTTCCAAGGTTGAGGGTAGGATGAGTGTATGCTTACGACTTAACCAAGAATGTTCCACCCCTTTTATTGTTCCAATTCATTGTGATAGATAAAGTCTGGCATACAGCTAGCTTCAAAGCAGCACACAGCAGTTCATGATCCCTTTAGCGTCATAAACCTCGTAAATTCTTTCGATTTTGCATCGTCCTGTTCCTATGCTCTCATGAGAATGAAGCTGGTTAAAATCTGAACTAAAGGCTTAATCAAGTCATTGGTACATTGGTGACATCTCGAGGGCAAGTGGACCTTTAGAGACACTGTAGTTCATGTGAGAAGAGTAGAGGTAGTATATATATACATTGCGGATCTGGGAGCTGTACACAGCTGTCCTAATTCCTGCAGTAGTTGTAGCATCTTCACTTGTATCACAGTTTGCTCAGGGTTGCGATATAAATCAAGAGATCTTTCTCTTTTTGAACGAGATAATCATTTTCTTTGTCTGATCGTGTAGATCGGTATTGCTTTTAGACGTAGGGCTCATTACCCAGCTGCTATCTTATCACTTGGTTTGTGTTGGTCATTGCAAATGGCTGGATCAAAACATAACGAGCAAAATTTATAGACTAAAAATATGACAAATGAAGCCATGGTTTTCCTCTCCTGCAGTCAAGCATCCATACAGAGCTTCAGGAGCCTCAGAGCTTGGAAAGGCTCTCTTCTCCCCTTTACCTCCATGGAAGCTGAAGAGAACGACTCTGACTAAGCAAGATATAGGCGGTGGTTTGATCAAGGAATTGGGAATTCAGTCCTTCGTAGAATTTGAAGGCCAGACCAGATCCGTGCTTAATTCTTCCTCTTCAGCGGAATATACTGGAGTAGGTCAGATGCTCAACCAAACTTATACAGAAATTGTCTTTCACGACTGTCTCAGTTACGGACTTAAATAACGTACTTGCACTTTGAGGTTGAGAGCCGCTTCCGCGAGGCTAGGATATCATCCAAGCAATATGCTGACCCGATTTTCTTTGGTCAGGTCCCTGGACTTGTTCCTCCTTGTTTACTTAGTTCTGTCCTTGTTTAGTAACTCTACATGTTTTTGGTGTTTAATTTGGAGTTCGTACATGCGTTTTCTGCGCTATATTCTCCATTTAAATTTTAGTTTCCATTCACTTTACTCGTTCACACCTGGAACCATGTGCGGGTGTTCTGCTTGATCCTGAGGTTTCTGTAGGAGCTGAGCAGTAGTGGGTTTGGAAGGCATGTACAGTGCCATTCAAGTTCGACTCTCCTTCACCTGATGACAAAGTCCGGGCATCTAATTCTGGAACAAAGGGCAATGCTGGTTAGTTCTATTCTTATCATAGCATAAGCTGGTAGTTTCTTGTTCGTGGTTCGAGCTGATAGTGAAAACTGAGCTTCTAATTTAGTTCTATCTGACATACACCGGGGACTGTTGAGTACTTCGCAAAGTTGATCTCTTCAGAAAACCAATCAGTAGTACATACATAGATTCTGTGCCGCATAATAAGTGTCGGTGGTGGACATTTCCTACACGCATAAACAACTGATCATGTGTCTTGTTCGATTTTGCAGCATCTGCTCATGTAGCAGCAAAACCCCCAACAAAACCTGCAGCTGCTAAGACCAAGGATGTTCCAAAGAAGACCACGGAAGTTCAGCCCAAGAAGGCTAAAGACACAGCGAAGCCTTCAGAATCTAGTTCAGGGTTAAAGAAAGAATCGTCAGATGCCAATGCAAATGTCAAGGCCTCTGGACGTGCGGATATGGCAAAAGATACAGAACGTGCAGAACCGCAAGTTTTGGAGGGGATCATGCACATGACCTTAGAAGGTGACAACAGAGAGCGTGCAAAAGACAAGGAACAAATTCCTGCTAGTCGAAAGTCAGTAAATGATTACGTTCCCGAGTCGTGGATACTTGACGAGATCAAAAAGGAAAGAAAGCCACTGCTTCATCTGATTGTTGTAAGTGTTTTTACTAAGAAGCTCACTAGACGGTTTCTTTGAATCATTTTTCTTCAAGGACTTCTTGTATAAGAGGGGTTTGCAGCTTCTGGAGTCGATTGCATGTCTCGCTTACACCTTCGAAACAAGTTAATTACTGATGTTTTGTTGGTTGTAAAGGTTGGACATGTTGATGCAGGCAAATCAACGCTCATGGGCCATATTTTACACCTCCTAGGAAGAGTCACTCAAAAAGAAATGCATAAGAATGAGAGGGAATCGAAGCAGAAGGTACAAACAGCATCTGGTTAGAACTTCGCCTGTATCTGATTCTGAATTCTCTTTAATAATACTTGAAAGCCGATTTGTGAACGGGGCCGCATATTGGCGCACTTAGTTCAGGTATTTCTCTCTTCTGAGTTGGCATGATATGTGTTGTTTGAGCAGGGGAAAGGTTCATTTGCTTACGCGTGGGTGTTGGACGAGGGAACGGAGGAGAGGGCTAGAGGCGTCACGATGACTGTGGCTGTTGCACACTTTGAGACCCCAAAACTACGTGTCGTGCTGCTTGACGCGCCTGGGCACAAGGACTTTGTTCCGAATATGATTTCAGGAGCTGCACAAGCAGACGCAGCAATATTGGTTGTGGATGCGTCTTTGGGAGCATTTGAAGCAGGGTTAGATGGTGAGGGACAAAGTGGCGGACAAACTCGTGAGCATGCACAGCTTGTTCGCAGTTTAGGTGTTGAACAACTGATAGTGGCTGTAAATAAAATGGACGCTTGCAACTACTCGCAGAAAAGATACGATTTTATAAAAGGATCTCTGCATTCTTTCCTGAGGACGTGTGGTTTTAAGGAGTCTGCTATAAGTTGGATTCCTGTTAGTGCTATGGAAGGCGAAAATTTGATTGCAGTTCCTTCTGCGGATGCCTTGAGCGGGTGGTAAGGAGAACACCTTTGCTCAGTAAATCTATTGTTATTATGCTTTAATATCCAGGGCAGTTGTCCCAATTCGCTTACAAAGGCTGAGCTTTGAGTTCTTTCTGTACGTGGAGTCATTTTACATAGATAGAATACTCGCGGTTAAGTTCCTTATCATAGTTTTTCAGTTATCCCGATACCTACAAAACACACAGCATCGCTACCTAGCCTCTTCTAAAGATTCAAACCGCTCCAAAGGTGATGTTTCACAAATCACATAATGCAAGTACCTGTTCGTTATGGAGGTTCAAGTTGTCGCCACGTTGATACTGGATAGTAATAAACCTTAAAAGACCTTTCTACTTTGCAGGTACGCGGGGCCAACATTAATGGAGGCTGTGGACAGGTTCGAGCAACCTCTACGAAACACTTTGAAACCGTTTAGACTCATCGTCGCGGAACTAGTGAAAACCCGTACTCTTGGTCAAGCTGCTGTCAGTGGCAAGTTGGAAAGTGGTGCTCTGCGTATAGGTTCCAAGGTTTGGTGCTTACACTCCCTTCTCCTGTATTCGTCCTATCTGAAAATCGGATCTTTCGCTTACACTTGTCTATGTGAATCTTTATGTATGATACTTCTATGTTTCTCTGGGTTTAGAAACGGGGAACGAATGGATGTATTGTCGACCTGCAAAGAAAGCTAAGTAGAGTATTTGAACCTGGATTCTCTATATTCTCTGCAGGTATTGGTGATGCCCATGGGAGAGATCGCCTCCGTGAAGGCTATTGAACGGGATGGTCAGCCTTTGAGTGTCGCGTTAGCAGGAGACAGTGTTGATGTTGGTCTAACAGGAGTGGAGCCTGCTGTTCTCATATCAGGAGGTGTTTTGTGTCATCCGGATTACCCTGTGCCCGTAGTGACCAGGTTGGAAGTAAGGGTGCTCATATTGGGGATAACAGTCCCAATTCTTCGAGGAGGACAGGTCTGTTAACCCTCTATATCCATGGCTTCTTATAGTAGTAAATCACTTCGAGACATGACTTTCCCATCCGGATTTAAATTAAGAATAGTACGAGCCCATCATTCCTATTTAATAATTTGCGTTGGTGCTTCTCAGTTATTCAAGTATATAATATTGATACTTATGCAGACACACGCATGCTTACCTCGCTGAGTAACTGAAAGTTATGACGATCTTTAAGATGTTACTGTCAAATGTCAAAGTCAGTCAGGTCAGACGTGGGTTGGAACTGGCTCTTTTACAACGGCTTCTATATTCCATTACTCAACATGACTATTGATAATTAAACAAACTCTGTTCCTAACCCGTTCTGAAGGTGGTCCTTCACGCTCATCATGCAAGAGAGTCAGCTAAGGTAGCGGAACTAGTAGCATTGCTGGACTTCAAGACTGGAGCCGTTGTCAAGCAAAAGCCGCGGTGTTTGACGGCCAACCAGAGTGCCATAATCGAGGTAAGCACGAATACCAGCATGGTTTGACCATTTTGGAATGAAAACCCTTTCATGTGGTTGGCTTTGATAACAGGTCGTACATTACTTACGTCTTATTCTTTTCCTTTATGTTTGATAGATTTTAATGCATCATTTGGACCGAGGAAATTTCCTGCTTCCTAATATGGCGTCCGATCAATATGCAGATCATTCCGGAGAGAAGTATGTGTTTGGAGGAGTATGCCCAATTTAAGGCTCTAGGACGTATCGCCTTAAGAGACGGTGGGAAAACTTTGGCCGTAGGCATCATCACGCGCATTGTTTCCGCTCAATAATAGCTTCAAGCTGTTGCTAATTTAACACTGGTACATCCGTTCAATGATTGTGGTTACGGTCAACGGGATCGTCATTGCATCTGGGCACTTATGATGTATGCAACCAGCTCTGTCATCGGCGTCCCTCTGATCAGCTCATGAGCAGGTTTGTATTTGATGCCGTCCTTCCTGAAGTGGATGAACGTCACCCGCTTCTCCAGAAGTTTTTGTGCAGCATAAGAGAGAATTGGTGTCTAGGTTTGTTTGTCGGGTTCTTCCGGCATACAGCCCATCAACTATCGTGGGAGGTACTAGACAATGGTCTCTTGGGATCAACACCATAGCAGAATTGAGCTACGCAGGTCCTCACGGAAACACAGCTAGCTAGAACATGTATATTATTGTTTACAACGGAAGCTGTCTTCTGCGATTTTCTCCTGGTTCAGCAACCGAAGGGAGGACCATTTATTTACGACACCCGAGAGTCAAGCGCGCATTCATTAAGGTGGAATTGGTGCTTGAATGTTGGAAACGTTCGGCTTGTAGGTAGAATACACCAGAATTTCCTGGTCTTTCCATGCAGCTTCATACTGCAGTTTTGTCACAGCTTTGTGGAAAGTATGAAGTTGAGGCTTTACTCTTTCTAGATATTTTTCTCATTTCATATCTGCGAGCACAGCAAGTGTGAATCCTGAAAGCGTAGGTTTTGTCGGGATTTAGGAATTTAGCAAAGCTTGGGAAAGCTCTGTGCTCAAAACTATCACTCCTGAAGCAATCTGCAAAGCCTGGCTGACCGTGTTACTGTCTATCTAATCAAGTGCTCTTTGAAGAAGTTTTGTACTCTAATTGGGGTACTCTCAGGCACAGTCTTCGAAGTCTTGCCATTTGGTATTTCTCTTCTTGTATTTTGTATAACACGTATTTTACTGTTTCCTGCCCTGGACCACACGGGTACATCCACTCGCTACTCGCTACTCTCACTAGGCGACCCCTCGCGGACGATCTCTCCCATTGTCTCGCTCTCCTCTGCTCTTCTCCATCTTCTCCATCTTCTCCATCTTCTTCAGCGTTGCAAGTAAGGTTCAGCGCTTGTGCACAACAAGAGCATATATTTCATGCAGGATAGAACCTTCTGATGGAGCTGTACACATGTATAACATGTGTACAGCTCTGCTATTCTCACCATTTGCATTTGCATTCTCTCTTCGCGTCTTTCCGTTTGTTTAGGACACCTTTTATTGTTTAGTCCTACTGCCACGCTTCCAAGGCCCGCTAGTTACTGCATAATTCATTACTATCCTGAACGGCACTCTCGGAAGCAACAGAATCTTTTTAGCGCTCATGAGCTTTCACAGAAACTCGGGACAAAGGCTACTGGCATGCGCCAAGCTACTTTGGCACTCTTGGGGCAATGATGGAATCGTTTTTTATTTAATATCTGAAAAAGTGATTTTTGTATTCTGAATTTTGAACATAAATTGGAAGTTTTGGATTATTCAGAGATATGTTATTTTTATCACGGATTTTTTCATTAATAGATATTTTATAAGAACATCTATTTAGAAAAAAGTAGATTATAAAATTTCAGATATACTGTATCAAATTAAAAGTATATGCTACGATATGTTACTAAACTAAAATGTTTGTATTTTGAAAAGTTTAGTAATTTAAAATATGAAAAAATATGCATTTGAAATTGACAACTCAAATGCAATATTTTGAAACCCAAATTATTATTATTATTTAAAATAATATACTTTTAAAAAAAGATAAAAAAGATTTAACTAATAAAATGTTTGATTTTTCAAATTATTGATTCATTATATATATAATGCATCAATTATATATTATCATGATATATAATTTTTCAAATTATATATCATGACCAATATGATACAATAATTTCCATACGAATGTTACTCTTACCATTAAACTCGAGTAACGCACGGAAAACACTTGCCCTGTTTCTAAGAGAGGCGAAGATACTCGGTGACATATCTATGTGCGAAAGGTTTTGCCAGGTGGAAGGCTTGTATGTAAGCATTTGATAAATCGGCGTTCTTCGGGTTGAAGCGAGGTCCATCTTCATTAAGATGTAAGTTCATGAGCTAGCCATCGGATAGTTTTGAGGCAAATGGGATTCACAGACAGGCTTAACTCCGAGTTTGTGTAGTTTGCGTATGATATGAAACAAGAAATGAGCCCCCTGAAAAATAACCCCAGCACTCCGGCGTCAAGTTAAATGGATTATCGTCAGAGGATATGTTTTCTAATGCTTCCTTCTGCTCTCTTTAGTGGACATGGACTCTTTAAGCACGGAGGCTGAGTTTGTCGAGTTGATCCATCAGTCCGGGTGCTGAAACATTTTGTACAGGTCGGAGGTTGATTGGTAGAATACATACAAGTTGTTCCTACTTGAGAGAGCCAACTTGCTCGCATAACCTCGTCCCACCTGAAAGCACCAAATTTGTCATTTAAGAAACTCAGGGGCCCATGAATTCGGGCATTCGAACTTGAAGAGAGAGAACAAATAAACTCCGCTGCACGTATCAAAGGACTTCAGGCGAGTGAGAGAACCACAAGACTTAATGTAGATATACGAATATTAACAAGGACAAACAGGAATTTGCATCTCTCTAGTCTTGTACTCCGATGATAAACAGTGAGAAAAAGTCTGACTGCTTAGGAAAAACAAAGGATGGGAAGACCCCACCAAGCCGCACAAGGGAGAGATGAAAAAGGTAACCTGGGGCTAAGCCCCAATAGAGTCTATATGAGAAATCTACCCTACCGCACCTAAGATATCCCAGCTATGCAAGTTGTACGGTCTACACACAACTGGAACATCCGAAGAAACATCACCTAATGTGATTGCTCTCCTATGGATTGCACCAGCCACTACACTCCGTAGAGCAATGGACACATGCTGTCTACAATATGCTACAAAGTATGAGAGTGAGAGTGGTACCCCTGACGCCTAACATGATAAGCTCTCGCGCACTCCTTGACAAATGTGTCAAATGCCGTGTCCATCGCTCCATATAACTCCAAGGCTAGAGGAACAAAGAGGTGACCTTGCTGCATGCCCCTTTACTTGGAGACCTTGCGACCTGCTGCTGCACTTGCCGCCCATCCAGGGGGATGGGTAATCACTCCCTCCAAAACTGTATCTCGTGTAGAGTCCGTAACCATGATATCCGCTATTGTCACCTGATCATCTCGGACCAAGTATAAGTCTGCCCTGACACGTGTTGTCTGCAAAGCATACAAAAGTGTCCAAGCCAAGTATACACTCTCTCGTGCCATAATGAACACTATGTCCCTAATGGCATCATGGGTAGCTATCCTCTGTCCTCCAAAAGGACACCGTGTCATGTGGACCGCTGCTGCATCTAGTTTAGAATCACACTCACAAGTGAGTAATGAAGATGCAGATGGGTGGACCAAACCTAGGCAAAACCTCATCGCTGTAGAGAAAGTAGCTAGTGTGAGTCGGAATGCCCTAATGCATGGTCAAGCTAGGATCCAAGAGCCTGCACCCTTGCCGGAGCAAGAGCAAAGACGTGCTCTAGTAGCCTGAGGAATGGACGAGTTGACTAAGAGAGAATGTAGCATATGCTCACACTCTCACTCCATCAAAGAAGACTGTAAACCTCTAGTCCCATCTGATGATAGTGAAGCAAAAGGTGGAAAATCCTCTCGTGCTTGAGAGTATAGACTATCTCTCATTTGCCGCAATAACACCTAGAGAGAATAAGAACTTCCCTCCACCTCTATCACATAAGTCTCCAAAACCGGCCTATCAACAACCACAAAACGGGAGGAAAGTAGGGGTGCCGAGAGAGCCCAACTACCCAAAAACACTATAGGTGCCGTCTCCTCCATAGAAAGCAAGCCAACCCCACCACATGAGATCAGTAGAGCCGTCTTTCTACATGCCAAATCCCTTGTCACACACACAAAAGTCCTTGGTCCAATAATATCACCAAAGACTCCCATAATCCTCCTATCAAATGCTCCCAAATGTGATAGGAAGGACGGTGAGAGGGGAACTGTACGGATGAGGTAGGATGGTCGACGAGCAATATTGGAAGAGAGTATACCAAATGCCACCTGCGGATCTCCTGGTAATGGAAGGTCATCCACATGGAGAATATCCTCTGCAAGGGCAGCGTCTAGGAAGCATGTGACAAAATCCTCTGATCCTATTGGCACTCCAAGAATACGAAGTCCATCTGTGGATGTGATACACCCTTGTGGAAGCTCAAGGTGGGGAGGGATACCTAAAGGGGACCATGCACTACACTTTGACACCTTGACTCTCAAGCCTACTAGAAGTAGCTTGGTAGTCAAGTAGTCAAGTAGTGAAGTAGTCAAAGGCCTGCCTAATCTGATCTACATGGCCTAGGATGTGTGTATCATCTGCCAAGGAGGGAAATACACAACCTGGCATGGCCAAAGTAGTAGATAAGAGAGCTCTAAAGTGAGCCATGGCAAATAAGGGCCCCCTCAAAGGATCTCCCCGACGTGTACCAACAGCTGACTCCAAGACGGTGACCCCCTCCTGTGAACCACCGTGCTGGTAGTAAAGGGAAGTAGGAGAGCCGTAAAAAGACTGCACAAAAGGAATGAGACACGCCAAGGATCCACCAACCTCCCTAAGCTATCTAAAGATGGATGCCTGTGAGATGCTATTAAAAGCATTCTCAACATCCACCTATAGGACGACCCACTCCGGATGGATATCTAGGAGTGCTCTAATGCCTAGAGATATAGCCTCACATCCACCAATTGTAGCTACTCCAAATTGATGTGGACTAAGGTGATGTCAAAAGTGAGAACTATGCTAAAGGACAATGATATGACTGACCAAATGCAAAAAGATCTCTCCAATAGCAATCGGTCTAATGCCTCCTATGTCCTTCTCCATCATGAGAAGTCGACTAGCACATAACACCCAATTAATAAACATAGGAATGTCTCTTCTTGCTACTACTACAGTCACCTGAATCAACTTGGTAATACCACTAGAAGGATCATCTGCCAGGAAGCAATCTCTAAGGTGCTCATAAACTATCCATGACAAGCTTCCTGAGGAAAGGCGAGGGGCAGTGCACAATGCTTGTGCAAATAATGGCCTATCAAGACATAAAGGCTACTCAGGTTGATAATCTAAGACCAGAGAGTGGTAGTCCCTCTACTGCTATAGAATGTATTGAGTGTAAGGAAGAGATAGTCTTATCAGTAGGACTCGCTATAGACAAAGGGTGTAGTGCTTGTGCTACTGTACTAAACTCTCCCACTTGACCCAATGTCCTACATCGTCATAATCGAGTGGACTTTGTGGTATCCTATGGCGATGCTTGTCTCCAAAATCATGTAGCCCTAACAGACTCCTCCTGAAGGGCTGCCCAATCCCCCGCTCAGAATAGATGAAATCTAGCAGCCACCTCTCTATGCCCCGTATGTCCCCCTCTAGCATAACAAAGACACCATCAAGGGAGTAGGAGGAATAGGAACCATGCTAACTCATCCAAGGGATCATTATCACACTAAACCATGCTAACTCGTCCGATGAATGGTTGTGGCCAAGTCCAACTCATACCTTTTGTCTTTAGTAGCCTAGGTCCTTCATAAGTTCAGCAAGATTGAGTAGTACATGATGCATATATGGGCTAGCCACTTGATGGGCAGTTAGAACATATGTAGACCTTTCCTACCATAAAGATACACAAACCTCAAAAAGCACACTTTAGAGACTGTGTGCGCTCAAGTCTCCACACGAAATGAGCAAGCAAATCAAACTTTCACAAGACACAGGGACCTCACCAATAACTCTCAATTATGTGAACAAACAACAACTCTCAAGCCAGACAAACATGGATTTGGAAGACTTACTCATCGGAGATTGTGAAAATTATTTTCTCCTGCTCTGCACTCAATTGCAGATTTTTTCTTTGAATGACTTGTCTACTTCATGGAGCATTGTGGAGAGACTCAGAATACAGTTGATAAACCTATCAATTATCAGAACCTAGTGTCCAGCTATGGCTTCATACACTAGGTGAATATAGATTGATCAGACTAGACTTCAATGTGATACAAAGTTGTATGGTAAAGTGGACCCTAAGATTATTGGGCTGAAGCCTTATGTAGAGTGTCCTATTACTACTCCACTTCACCTCGATGGGTCTTGGATGGCTAAGCAGGTTTCCTTGGCAAACCTAACTACTCCCATGCCACCAACTCGGCTGAATGCCATTCATCCCAAAAAGTGTACCAGGCTGAGGCCTTTGGTCTTATTCCCATTTTACAAATGTATAAGAATATCCACATCTAAGTGGATAGGTTGGGAGTTCTTGCAAGAAACAACTAAGTCCTATGTACAATTGCTAGAGGAGATGAAAGAATGTAAGCTCATCTAACACTATGTTTTGTTTGGGTATCTCTAGCACCTTTGGCTTTGCACTCTATTGGGATGAACATACTTTGCTCTTGAGTTGTCAAAGTTTGGTCCAGTCCTTGTAGTTAGCAACATTCAATAGATAAGAGTTCTTTACTTTGCTGAATTTCCTATCCACATGTCCCCAAAGTTGGGGAGCAATCTGGTCCATTTGTTCTTCCTTGTACTTCTTCTCTTTCAGCTTTTGAGCTTAGAACCACAATTTGTGGACTTGCCGATCGGGTGCTCTTCCTTTGGCTTCTTCTTGGAGCGTCTCCACAAATTGTGCCATACTTCCTCCACTTGCTAGAGTTCCTTCTTCTTCTCTTCAATCTGCAAGCTTCCTTCAATTTCTGGTGCAAGCTCTCTTGTTTGGCCTCTTTATTTATAACCAAAGTCAATTCCTTTGCTTGGGCTTCCAATTGTACTGTTACCTCCTTCTAGACTTGAGCATCTACAAGTCCAAGGTTGCATTTCAAACTTTGGTGTCATTTAACTCTTGGCACAAGCTCTGCATCTCCTCATCCTAAGCTCAGAGTTGATCTTTCTAGCTGAGCTCCTTCTCTTTCTTCTCCATTCATAGCTTCCTTGACTCCAATGGTATTTTGCCCAATTCTTTCTTGTGACATTGGAGCGCAAAAGCAAGACAAGCCTTTTGTTTTGTTTCTTTGAACACATTGTCATGTTGTGGTTTGTATAGCCCATGAAAATTAAGTTAAATGTGGTTTATTCCTGTATTATTAGAATAGACTGTATGACGCATCCCCCAATTGAGCTATTGCTATGTGAAATCCATGTATATGTAGGCAATTGGCTACATGGACTATAATCTTGTCCTCTCTAATGTATATAGGTGGTGGAGAGTTGATAAACAGAAGTGTGTTTTAGTTTTAGGAGCCTTGAGCAGGAGGAGTGCATTGAGAGTGAGAGTTTTAGCAAAGCATGGGCACTAGAGTGTTGGAGGAAGCATAAAAAGGAGATGTTCTATGCTCCAAATTTGTCACTCCCAAATCCTTTTCTCATCAGGCTTCAAATCTACACCATGACCAATTTTGGATTTGTGTAACAATATGGAGTTTAGCAACAAAGTTAGTCGGACTTACAAAGTAGCACATAAGACAAATTAGCCTAGAATATTCCGGAAGTATCTAGGAAGCTTCTTGGCTAGCTTAGCTTGCACCGCAAGTAAGTAGCTTCTAGAAGGAAGCTTCTAGAAGCTTCCAACTAGCTTAGCTTGCACGTCAAGTAAGCGGCTTCTAGAAGAAAGCTTCTTGAGAAGCTTCCTAGTTAACTTGGCTTGCACTCTAAGAAAACGGCTTGAGGAAGCTTCTTGAGAAACTTCTCAAGGGCCTTGTATGCTACCTATAAATACCAAAGCTAAAGCTCATGTTAGGCATTCGGAGTTCTCCCTCATTCAAGTGTCCCAATGTGAGTTTCCATTCTTCTATTTCTCTCCTCGGTCTAGGTCTTTTACAGGTTGGATGGTGGCACATTTTAGGGAAGCATTCGTAGAGTCAATGATGGAGAACCTAAAATCTATCGTCTTGCCAATGTTTACTTACATACAAGTCTAGGACTTGACAATCAATGTGTTCTTATTGATAGAGAGGGACTTAATCTTGTTTGATGGCTTCAAGTTGGAGTTATGGGGTCCATTTGGCAAAAAGAGAAACAACTAAATGACAAAAATGCAAGTGATTGGGTCTCAAGAGGAGAAGTTTGGAGTTTTGAGACCATCAAAGGAGCTACGGGAACACATTGGAGGAAAAATGACTAAAATTTAGAGAGAGATGATACCCTATAATGTGAAGATAAAAACCAAGTTTTTTGAGCCAATTCTCTATGGGATATGATTGATTGAATCAAGGGGGTAGAATACATACTTAGATGCACAAATTGGACAATTCGGAGAGTTTTATGTCACACTTTTATGATCTATCAATGAGATTGAGTGTAGAAAGAGTGCTTATTATGCTAGATGCAAGAAATTTTATATTTGAGTCAATCTCAAATCTCATTTGGTTGATTGAAGTTGGAGCTTTGGAAAGTAAAGTGTTGGAGATGAGATGATGATGAAGTTTGGAGTTTTGGTCACTCCTCAAGTTATAGTTAGAGTCAGCTTATAAAAGTTTCCATTAGTTTTGGTAATTAAGTCTTGCATCTCTATAAAAAAAATTTCATATAAATTACTCAAATATAGAATTCAAAGTCTTGGATAAAGCATACTTGGGTCTGTAGAGCTTATAAGTTAACCCAACTCAAGAATTGATTCATATCTAGGAATTGGGGTTGGATTAGGCTGTCAAAATTTGTACAGGTTTAGAAAAAGGTACAACTAGCTACTATGCAAAATTTGGTTGGCTAGACTTACATTGAGCAAGAGTTTATGCAACAAGTTCTACTAAAAATATTATCATAAGCTTAGTAGAGCATTTCTATATTTAATCATGATGGAATATCAATTCTCCCATTTTTGTGACTATAATTGAAGATTTGTAGGTTGTTGGAGTGTTTTTGAGGACTATGTGTATATATAGTGAAAGTTGCAAAGAACCAAGAACAAACCCTCAATTTAGGATTTTGAAATTAGGGTGGAAACTACAAAGATCTAGCCAACTTTGAGATCTTGTCAAGGAAGATATAATGGTTAGATTGTAGCTTGCTTCTGTAATACCAAGAGCTAGCCAAATGATCTAGATGTGAAATTTGGTTTTGTAAGATCTAGAATGATGTTATACATGATGGTCAAAATAGATCAGATAGAAGTATCACCAAAAGAGTACTTATACTAATAGGGCAGAAACCAAAATAAACTTGAAAACCTTAGAACCAATAGCTAGACATATGATTTAAAGGTGAGAATTGATTTGGTAATATTTGGAAGGATGTTACATATGATGGACTAAATAGATCAGAAAGAGGTATCACCAAAAAGGGATTTCTACTAATAGAGTAGGAACCAAAATATACCTAAAATCTTTGAAGGCAATTTTGGAGGCTTAAATGGATGAATTAGGCCTAAAAAATGTGCAAATTCCCCCCCAACAAAGGAAAGGTTGGCCTTCCCTCCTCCTTTCTTTGTCTCATCAAGAGCTTTCCAATGGTATCTCACCCACATGATTCTGAGATTCATATAGGAAGATCCCCTAAAGATTCCCTAAAAGATTCCCTTGGGTCAAAGCTTGTTTGACCAACCAGATAGGACCAGGACCAACATGTCACCCATCCAAGTAAGTAATCCAAGGGTGGAGCTTGCTGACATGTCACCTATATGTGTGCCTAATTCTATGGTGGAGCTTCCTTGGAGGAGATCCTCTTTGTCTATATAATAAAGAGAAGGTGCTCCTTTGGAGCTTCGGATGATTGAGTGTGAAATCTGTGTTTTCTCTCTTCTCTTGTCCTTAGAGTATTACAGCTTCATACCATTTGAAAAATTATATCAGAAGCTTTTTATTGAGTTCTAGAGCATTCAAACCAAAGCAAACAAAATAATTCTTCTCATTTGAGTTGCATAGCGTTTTCCTCGTAAGAAAAACATAGAACTTCCCAACTTAGAGCACAAATTGGATTGAAAGTTGGAGTAAAGATTTGATGAAAATTAGAGTATAGATTGAAATAGGGCAAGAGGCTCTAAAGCTGATTTCCACCAAAAGCATGGAGAGTTGTTGCTTAATTTTTGTGGTTAGATCCTCTATGTGCTTGTATGCCCAGTTTGCTTGGATTGGTATATGAGCATTGCGCTTAGGTTCTTTCCTTCTAAGATTACTATGTTTTTCTCCATGGTAATTCTGGAAGTGATGACCAATAGACCAAGAGTGAGTGTTATGATGACAAGTTAGGTTGCCATTACTCCCTTACCCGGTTGAAAAAATATTAGAAACTAGAGTAGAAGGATCTGGTGGTTGGGTAACATGCATGCTCAGACTAGTGGTGAAAAATTTACATATAACTTCAGATCCATAAGCTCCACAACTAGGCACCTTGTGTATTCCCAAGGAGAGAAAGGCAAAGTACAACAACATCCTATATCAAGGAGTTCACCTTCTTTGCTTCCTCCTAGAGCTTACTCTCTTGGGCCTTTCAAGTATAAATCTCCTTGTGTATCCTTTGCACCAAGGTGGTACAATCTTTGGACACTTGTGCTAGTATTGGATAGCAAGAGTTCCATCAATTGCAAAAGCAACCACACCAAATGAATAACAATGTTAGTCTCCTCCAAAACTTAGCTAGCAATGATTTGGCTTGATCCTTCTTCTTTCCCTTGCAAGATTGGGACTTGTACTTCTTCTACAATATGCATTGGAGTCTCTTCTAACTCAAATCTATGACTTCTTTAGGTTTGGCCTTGTCCTTGCCTTGGGCTTAACAACCTTTGGAACTTTGGACCAAAGTTCATCTCCTTCTTTCAAGTGTGTATCCTTCTTCTCCAAGGATGGGGACCAAGGAGTTGTGGGCTCAAGGATCTGAGCTCTAGATCAAATACCTCCTCTTGGACTTCATCATCCTTCTCTTGTGCTTCTTCTTGATCTTTACATATTGGGAGTTTGGGTGTAAACTAGGCATCCCCAAATTGGTCTTCTTCTTCTTCATGGTACTCCTCATCCAACTAAGGAGAGAAGGACCCTTCTTCTTCTTTTATTTCTTCCTCCAAACCAGCTTCACCCTCCTCTTTGGTTTTGGAGGCAACATTCATGATCAAAGAGTTCTTCTTTGCTTGCTTCTTGATTGGTATGGCAGTCTAGGCCAATGGTGCTTGTTTCTTCTTTGGCTTGGTGTTCACTACCCTCTCCACCACTAGCATGAACTTGCCCATTTGGGAAAATTATGCAACCACCTCTTGATATTTCTTAATCATTGACTTTCCCTTGAGCTAGGAAGCAAAGTAATCTTTGGCAACATAATGACTTGGAAATCTCATGCATTCCTCCTTGTTTAGTAAGTTGGGCCCAATGTAAAAATAAATTGCAAAGAGGGTTAGGTAAGTGGCTCCTCTCTCATCTAAGAAATCATGGTGAAGGGTTTGGGCTTCTAAGTAGAACATGCAAGCCCAATTCATAGGCTTTCCTTTGTATGCCTTATGAAAGAAGATGGCTTGGGTATTGATTAAGTAAGTTGTCTATTTGAGACTAACTTCATAACCGCTTCTACTATTTCTCATTGAGTTAGGTCCTTATAATTGAGAACTTGGCAACCACTGTTGCAGTTGTGAGGTTCTCCAAAAGTGTCCTTGATCTCTTTGGTCAGCTCCTAATCATAGAACTTGGTGTCAATGGTCATTGCTCATGTTGGGCATGCATCTAAATTGAGTACATTCCTCAAATTTCTTTGGTCCAGCCCATGGAGTTTCCTCTTAGGTTCTCAATATTTCTCACCTTTCAACTCATGGCCTCATGGATGATTTTGAGGTCAATTTCATCCCAATCCTAGAGCAAGAATCTCACATACTTGCTCCAAATGATCTTTCTCCTATAGTACACTGCCCAAGCATTCACTAAAGGGCTTTAGAGGATGGCTTTAGGAGCCTTCCTCATAGGTTTCTAAATAAACACCATGTGTCAAGAACTATGGAATGGAAGCAAAGGCTAGTTTGGCTTTGAAGGCTAGAAAATTATCACGATAAAGGCTTGAGTTTGGGATTGATTGTGCTTTATTGATCTGATGAAAAAAGTGGAAATGGCCATTACCCACTATGTTTTATAAGCAAAGTCTTCAATCATTGTTTGGTCAATAAATGGTTGGGTCATCCTTGTTCCTTGTCACACCTTCAATGTTGAGTACTACTCACACATGTGAACCATCACTCTCTCCCAACTGTTTGAGTTTCAATGTGGGCATTGGGCCAAATGCTAATAATCCTCCTTAGAATGCAAACCACACTTCTTGATTTGGAATGGTTGTCCTTGAATTTATTGGTGGTAAATTCAAATGGTAATATGATGCTTGCTATGTGTTGAGTCTAGAAAGAGATGCAATAGGGAAAACTTATTTGGCTGAGTTTGATTGTCAAGAAAAGTGCTACCAGGCTGAATGACATTTTGTATGGATAGCTTTGGGCCAAAATCCTTCTCTCTCCCCCCAAAACCATTTGCCTTTGAGCACACTTTGGTCCCAAGTTGGTTTCTTTTATTCTTCCTCCAAGTGTTTTCCTGACCTAGACTTTATCATTCAGGTTGCTTGCTCTAGAGTCACCACTCAAAGAAAGAACTTATCTATAGATTTTCTTGTCTAATTGGTAGAATATACTATTACTTCCACACCAACAAAGTTGAAATTGATAAAATAATTAGATAACATAATAAGGTGTGCACCATACTCATCATCCTTTCATTTGAGTTCTTTAGTGAGCAATGGCTTGAGTCTTGGAGTTTTAGCCTTGGAGGAGTATGATGGAGTTGGGGTTCTTTGCCTTCTTAGTCCATGGTGCACTACTTTAATAGCCATCAGAGGTTCATCTTGAGTGAGAGACAAGCCAACTCACATATCCACCACCAACTGAGTTTTGGAAGGGGTCCACTTTGTCATTCATTTGGTGGAGGTGGTTTTGTAGTGGTGGAACTTCTACTACCATAGTATCTGTGATAACCTAGTGTCAACACACTAGTAGTATGATAGTAAGAACAGGCCAGTCCCACAAGGATACTAGAAGTGACTAGAAATGAAGATAAAATGTCACAATGTCATTAGTTGTCTAGTCTTGCTTGTTTAACCTTTTGGGTAGAAACCACTCCCAAAGATAGTAGGGATACCCATTGTATCATCCTACAAAAAAGAGAAATTAACATCCACTCAATCAAAAGATCCAATCTAACAAGCCCTTAATAGTGGTGGTACACTTCATGCCAAAGGCTTCTTCTCCTAAAGAGCCTCTTTTTCTCTTGGTAGTTAGTACCTTCCCATAGGTATATTTCACCTTGAAGTCCAATGTTTAGGCCAAAGGTTGGTTTTTAGACCAAATTTTCTCATCTCCTAACATTGATTACTTGTATCTCTTCCCAAAAAATGCAATCCCAACAAAATCCAAAATCAACTATCTACTTGGCTTTTCTATTCCATGGTACACTCAATGCTCCATTGTTCCTAGGACCTTTCCTCACATTGACTTGCTTGTTTAGATTATCAAGGGTACCTTCCTTGATAATATGACAATTTCTTCCATAGGCACTCAAACACTCATTCTCAGTGAATGTCAAGGATAACTTCCTTGATTTAGTTTGAATTTCCTAAGTAGGTACTGAATAACACATTGCTATTGCAAGATTCCTTATCTCTACTCAACCAAGTACAAAATCAAAGATATAAGCAAAATCAATCCAACACAAAGACTCAAAAGAGATCTTTAAGCTAAATAATTCATTCATGAAAGAAATGGACAATTCATCTTTGGATCATAACCTGTATGCAATTTTCTAGCTTGTGAGATGGAGATGATCAACGGCTAATAATGCTAGAAATATTCTAATTACACCTACTCTACTTATTACTAATCCTACCTACTTATCTTACCCTATTGCAACAAAGAAGTGATTGTGCAAACACTACTAATCACAACTACTTGTCATTTACTTTACAATTACACTTCCACAATCATTAGTTGCAAAATTGAGCTTTAAGTCAAAAATTGTTTATGGGAAAAGATGCATATCAAGACAAGGATAGAGTTTAAGGCCAAAGATAATATGCCAACCCAATGTTGATTACTAATAGTATAAATGGTAAGAAAAAGTTGTTCCCACAAGGATATGGTTTGGAAATGGCTAGGTGTGAAGGAGACAATGTCACTTTGTCACTAGTCATCTATTGTTGCATCTTTATCCTCTTAGGCAAGACAGTTCCCAAAAGAGTGTACTGCACTCCATAGTGGCACAATACCAAAAAGAAAATCAAACACTCAGATCACATTCACAAAAGATGTACTATCACTTGGTTCCTAAAGGTTCAGGTTCAGTTTGTATCAAAGGTCATTGGCATTGAAGGCATGTACCCTCATAATTACCTATATTGTGCATACTACAATGCCAATGAGAACATTCTACCCTTCTCAGAAGGCAATCCCTACTGCTATACTTAAGGTTCATGAGTAGAGGGGCTTTTCATTACACATGGTACTTCAAAGCAATCACAACTATTGTGGCCGTCAACATATCATCTTGATCCTTCATAACACCTAGGGATCCAACGTCATGGTCAAGCCTGATTGCCTTCTCGCACCTCAGCACTTGCATTCTTACTTTGAGTTTGTCATCACTACTCCATCCAACAATTGAAAAACATATATAATATTGACATTGACACATTAAGGATCCTAGAGGTCCTTATTGCACTATTCTCATATAAAATCCAATTCATGCATACATGGAAAATCACAAATTGACCATGCACACAAATGTGAATAATGAAATGATGAAGCTTGGAATTTTACATAAGCATGAGCTGAACTGAACTTGTATTATATGATCTCCCTTATATCTTCTACTACATCAAGATGGGGCACATTCACAACTATGCAATGCCACAATCCCTAGATTAAGCTCTAAATCAATTGATACTAACCTTAATGTAACTACTCTATCTTACCAAATTAATGTTCCTATGGTGCCACCTACAAAGTGCACCCATTTTATACTCTACCAATTACAAACCTCTAGCCAAACATTAGAAGAATGGTCCCGATGACATGATGCTAGCAAACTTGTCCTACTTGTCCTTGCCAAGTGGATCAAGGTAGTGGAGTAAGACAATCATAGCCAACTTTACTTCCTTGACACACTTGGCTTTCCTAATGCATCTTCTTCCTTGCATCTTTGAATCAATTTATCAACATGTTCCCCGTATTCTTCTAGCTCTTGGCTGACCTTGGTTAAGATGTGGTCATTAGCCTCTTGTCCAATTTGGCCAATTGTTCAATCAAATACTTCTTTGTTCTCAAAGCATTTATCTTTGCCTTCAACTTCCAAAGGTTGCTATGATGAACTTGGATCAACATCACCATTCTTACTTGAGTCTTCAATTGTTTCATGGTTATTGTACCCAGATTTTTGTTTTTGACAGTTTTTAGGATAGAAAGTGTATTTTTAAGTAGAAAAAGAGGGTAGATGGAAGAGAATTGTTGTGTTTGGATCCAAAGTAAGAAGTCCACTCTGAGCCAAGGAAGAAGAATTTGGATCAAAGGAGATGAAGATTCAGCTTAGCTTTGACTAACTTAGCTAATCATGACCAATGTAGAACCATCCTTTATCTCTATATAAATAATATCTCTCAAGTACTTGTAATACCAAACTAAATATCACAATAACACATACATGCACAAATGTGTGTTACATTACCCTAAGATTAAGAGATCACTTTGTCCTTGGAGTGAAGGTCTCTCAACCTTGTATGATATATCTTCAACTTATCATGGTTAATCTTATCAAAGTGTCTTCCTCCCAACTCCTTGAGATCATAAGTGTAATCGTCCCACACCTTTTCAACTATGAAAGGTCCAAAGTACTTAGGCAAATACTTCTTTTGCACTCTCTTGAATCAAATAGAATCAAACAACATTACTCAATCACCTATTTTGAAGGGCTCCATCTTCTTCTTGCCTTGCCTCTTGTCATAGTTTTACTTTTTTTTCCTTTGGGCTTGCTCCACTCAAACCAAAACAACTGCTCTTGCCTCCTCCAACTCATGAGTTGATCCATCCTTGACTTCTCTGCATCACCTCCTTGTGCTTTCTTCAATCTCCTATGAATGCTTTGGAAGGTAGGAAGATCAAATTGAATAGGTAAGGTAGACTTAATATCATATACCAAATGAAATGGAGAATATCCAATGGAAGTCTTCATGGTTGTCTTATACTCCCACAAAATTACATGAATCTTTTTGTCCCAATGATGTTTAGCCCCTTCCATTTCTACATCTTTGGCCAACATCATGGACAAGGTCTTATTGGTTCTCTTTGCCAAGCCATTGGAATATGGCTTATAGGATGTAGTCACTCTATGTGTGATAGAGAAATGTCATAGCATAGCTATAGTGATACTCTTTGTAAACTCTCCTCCTCTATTGGAAACCAAATCCAAAGGGTACCTTAACCTAGTGATAATTCATTCATAAAGAAATCTATCAGCTTCATTTTCATTCTTGTCCCTCAATAGTCTAGCCTCAACCCACTTGGTAAGGTAATCAATAACTACCACAATGTTCTAATTGTTCCTTGGAGGTTCTATTGAGAGTACCTACAAAGTCAATTCTACACTTCTCAAAAGGTCCTAGCAATGGGATTGATCTAAGAGGTGGAGTGAAAGCAGGCTTGCTAGCAAAAGCTTGACAAAAAATTACAAGTTTTGCAATACTCAAGATAATCCTTGAAAATCCCCTTCCAATGGTAAATTGTATCTAGAATCTTGAAAGTAGTCACTTTTCTTGCAGAGTGTCACCCACACTAAACCTTCATGAAACTCCTTTATAAGTAGGATATACTTCTCCTTACATATGTCTCTTTGAAGTAGACCATCTAATCCATGTTGAAAAAGAATATCCTCCACCATTGTTTAAGGTCTAGATCTTGTTTCAAAGGCCTTCTCTCCTTAGCATACATCCCTTTTGGATAGTTGCCTCTTGTAACAAAGTCCACAATCTTCTTGTACTCCATTGGAACCTCTTGAGTGATTGAGATTATCATGAGCTCCCCATTCAGGAAGGACTCATCCATTAGTTCAATTCTATCATGATCATAAGCCTTAGATAAAAAATCAACATTTGCATGTTTCTTCCACACCCTATCCTCAATGGTGTAGTCATACTAAAACAATAGTATCATCCACCTTGCTAGCCTCCTTTCCACTTATGCTTGTTGAAAATATATTTCAAAGCCTTGTGATATGTGACAATGGTGGCTTTCCCTCCAATAAGTAGTATCTAAACTTCTTGAGACCAAAGATTACTGTCAATCCTTCTCTCTCTATGATTGAGTAGTTCTTTTATGCTAAAACCATTTGTCTACTAGCATAAGCTATTGGATGATCATTCCCATCTTGGTCTAATTGATTAAGATTGCATCCTATAGCTACATTTGAAGCATTAGTGTTGAGGATGAAAGGCTTATTCCAATCAGATTTAACAAGAATTGGAGCTAGAACAAGGGATTGCTTGAGCTCCTCAAAAGCTTTGAGAGCCTCCTTGTCTTCTAGAATCACCATGTATTCTACATGCTTCTTCATGTAGATGGTCAATGGATAAGCTTTATTGAAAAATGAGAAGATAAACCTACTGTAGTACCCAACCATCTCCAAGAATTGGTGTAACTTTGTCAAGCTTGAAGGGAATAGAAGGTCTGAGATTTTCTTGACTTTCTTAGGATCAATTGCTATTCCATCCTTGGAAATGATGTGCCCTAAAAGTAGATCTTCTTCATAACCAAAAATTCATTTCTCTATCTTGAGTGATGCATTTTCTTCATCCAAGCATTGCAAGACCTTGATCATGTGCTCAAAGTTGCTCCTTGCTCCCATAGACACAAAAGTCATCAATGAAGTCTCTCACAAATTTCCCAATGAAAGGTTCAAACACCTTGTTCATGAACCGTGAGAATGTGGTTGGAGTCCTGTAAAGCCCAAAATACATGACCTTGAAAGCATAAGTTCCACAAGGTGTGGTGAGTTGTTGATCCTCTAGTGCAATCTTGATTTGGTTATACCCACTATAACCATCTCCAAAACTATATCTCTCATGACCTTCATCCATACATACTAAAAACTTATCATTCTTTTTCTTCACAATCACAATTGGAGACACCCATCTTGAATTCTCCACCTCAAAGATAAATCTGACCTCCTTGAGCTGATCAATCTCCTCCTTCACAACCAAAGCTATTGGTGAGCTAATATGACATTACTTTTGGTAGATTGGTCTTGCATGACTCTATCTTTATCTTGTGCTCCTCCAAGGTGACTTCCTTCAGATCCTCGTAACTCAAAATAAACATATGGATGAACTTGCAAAAAATCTACTCAAATCTCAACTTCTCTTCCTTGGTATCATTTGGAGCATACTTGAGGGTAAAATAACCTCTTCCCTATCTCAAGTGTCAATGGTGATTTATCTGGGTCCTTCAAAACCTTTGCTTTCAGTGCAAAATCTATAGCACACAAGGGATACACATTTGAATCAAATTCAGATTCACCTTCTTTTGTGGAAGTCTCTTCCTCCATGCTTGTATCCACACCTAAAGCTCCTTCTTTTGAATTTGATTCTCAATAATCAGAAGATGGTGTATTTGAATGTGAAGTGTTGATGGTGGTAGTCACATGAATTGTAGCTTGATGGTTTGATAGCACCATCCTCAAGTACCCTTTGTGCCATTGATCAATTTTGCATGCTACTCTTAACCATTGCCTCCCAAGAAGTAAATCATAGTTTGAATCTTTCAAGACTTGGAAAGTCATGAGATTTTGAATTCCCATGAAACTATCACCTTATCCATCACCTCTACTGGTTGAATTTGTTGCTTATTTTCCATGCTCACCACAAATGTTGAAGGTCTAGAGGGTATCATACCCCACTTCTTTATCAACCTCTCTAACATAACATTCACTACAAATCCTCCATCAAAAAGTGCATCCTTGATGTTGTGACCTATGAGCTGGCCTGTCTCTCACTCAAGATGAACCTCTGATGGCTATTATGGTAGCGCACCATGGACTAAAAAGGCAAGGAACCCCAACTCCATCATACTCCTCCAAGGCTAACACTCCAAGACTCAAGATATTGCTCACTAAAGAACTCAATGAGAGAGAGAGAGATAGTTGCAAATGAAAAGATGATGAGTACCTCATCATCCCTAGTTTATATACTTGTGAAATAGTTATGCACCAAAGTTACTAATTATTGGAGTAACTCAAGTTACTAGGTTAAAAGTCAAATAAAGTCAAAAAGCTAAAGGAATATCCATACTTATGGGAATATTCTCCTAAGCATGTGGTCTTATCTTGACCTAACCACTAAATCAAGGATTCCTTCACAAGAACTATCCTTGGAGTACAAAAGAATCCAAAACAAAAAGGCTTGCGGGCCCAAGAGTTCTCAACTCTTTCCTCAAAGCCAAACACCTAGGAATAATACCAAGTCAACACACTAGAATTCAAAATAGTGGTGCTCATCTTTTTCAATTCCTTTAAGTAAGGTCTCCTCTATCTTAGCTATGACTAAATTTAGATAATCATGACTAATGTAGAACCATCCTTTATCTCTATATAAGTAATATCTCTCAAGTATTTGTAATACCAAGCTAAATATCACAATACCACACACATGCACAAATGGGTGTTACAAACTATTCACTCTCATATCAATCTTGAAGGCATATTCACAAGCTTCCCATGGTGCTTATTTGGCATTCACTACCCACATTGATATTGGAGCTTTTGCTTTCTTCTTCCTCTTGCTCCTTGTAGAACTCAAACCACCTCTAAGCTCCTTTCTCAAGGTAGGATTCAAAGAAATCAATTGACCCACAATGAAGTTAGCCTTGTGACTACCAACATCCTCCAACACATTGTAGTTCCATTAATGCTTGAGATCAAGAAGTCTTCCATCTCCAACTTCTTCCTTGGAGTCTTTGTTGTTGATGGTGTTGAGATACTAGTGCAAGTGCTCCTAGTAGGCATAGGAGTATCCTTGCTAGGAGTAAATCCTTCAGAAGAGTATACATCCTTTGCAAAATAAACCTCTTCTTCTCTTGTGCCAAGAGATTCAAATTAAGATCTTTGGAGTTCAAGCACTCCCCCTTCTCATACTTACTCTCAACCACATCTATGGAAACTATTACCTTACCTTTGTTTGGATTAGCAGCCACTTGGGTTTCACTACCTTCCTCTTTCACTCTATTGGCTCCTTCATAACCCTTTTATCCATGGTAAATAGAATTTGGGCAATTCTTTTGGATGTGGCCTCTTCCTCCACAACCAAAATAATTTCTATCATTGAAATTGTTTATTGGTTAACCTCCTTTAAATGGATAGCTTCCATACCTCCTAGACCCTCTTCCCATGTTTTGATCCACCTCTTTCTTCTCTCATAGTTGCACTACATTGATCTTGAGATTTGCAAGTTGTTTTGTGATGGTTTTAAGTGGATCTTTTGGTAGAGGTGCAAGAACCAAAGCAACTACTACTTGTGGTGCAATCCTTGCCATTGTACTATCAGAAGTTCCACCATACTTGTAGCCTTGAGGAGGATGCACTTACCGTCATTACCAAATCATTACTGTCATTACCAAATCACTCTCATCTCCGTCCAAACTCTCCTCCATACTTATTGTAATCTTTATAACTTCAACCTTGCAAAAGTTTCTCATATCTCACCTTGCTTCTAATCTGTGGTCTCAACCCTCCCAAAAAATTCTTGGTAAGCATAGCTCATATGCCAATCATAGTAGTCTTTACATCATCCCTACTCTTCTTCAACACTATACAAAACCTGAACTCTAACTTCTCCACTCATTTTATATAGAATCTCACTTTCTCTCCATCTCCTTGTTTGAGGAGGGTTACCTCACTTATCAATCTCTCATAAATCTCATCTGGAAGAAAGTTCTCAATGAGTGCTTAAGTCAAACTTTCCCAAGACTCTTCTTGCCCATCTCTCCTCCCTCTCTCTTTCAGTATTCTAACTCATACCATATAAGGGCTGCATCCTCAAAGAAATCTGGTAATAATGAGGCCCATTCATTCTTCTTCCTCTCATTGTTTCTTATGCAAGCTCTCTTGAAGTCTCTCAAAAGGCTTCCACATCTTCTCTATCCTTGCCAAAGAAAATTTGAAGTTTCCCCATCTTAGCCCTTCATTATCTTTCTCTTTTCTCTCAATCTTTTTCTATTTTCTCTCACTCTACAACTAATAGAGTATATGCATGACTAACACTATTTGAAGTAATCTACTCTAGGAGACACAAAGGTTCAGGTTGCTCTAAGATTTTAATAAAAAGATCAAATCCTAGAGTGCATATTAATTGAACTCTCATGGATAGTTTATCCATAAGTTGAAAGATTATCTCCATCACCAATCTTGAGAAATAGCTGATGAAAGTGGTAGTTTCTCTATAGTTTTACTAAGACTCTCTTTGAGATCTTTCACAAAAGTCTCCAAATTTATTATTATTCCACAATGCTCATATTCTTTTGGAAGTCCTTCCACTGCACAAACCTCACACAACTCCTTGGGCTTAGATCTCCTCTCTCCTAATCTTGGGGAAGAAGGTCCAATATGCAATCCCAAGTCAAGTAAGCTTCTCCTTTCCCTCAATCTCTTGCTCTCAAAGATCACAAACTTGCTTTATATTCCTTCTCTCTATATAAAAGAACATTTAAAATCATTCTTTCCTCCAAGTGGTGCATGGTTTTGGATCCTCTTACCACTTTTTTCAAATTCTATTCTAAACTCTATTTCCTCAAATCAACCCTTCAAATCACCTTAAACCCTTGGGGAACCTTGCATAGCCTCAAATTCCACTCTTGGTGACCCTTCATATTCCCAAGATGAGTCTAAACACTCAAAGATGCTTTGGTTTCTCTCACATTCCTCATGCATGAGATCTCAACTCTCTAGAATCAACTCCTCCTAACAATGGGCACTAAATTCTCTCAATTGGTATATCACAATAATTTAAAATTTTGCAAACTTTATTAAAACCCTTGTGTATTCTCCCTTGGAAAATTTCAGATCTTTTCATGGAGCCATTTGGCTAGGCTGGTTCATCTATATAAATAATATCTCTTAAGTACTTTTAATACCAAACTTAATATCACCATAGCACATACATGCACAAATAGGTGTTATAGGCCAAGAGTGAGGATGAAGCCAAAGTTCTTTGGGTTGAGGCAACAATCTGACAAAAGAGCCTCAATGTAATACCAAGAGCTAGCCATATGATCTAGATGTGAAATTTGGTTTGGTAAAATCTAGAATGATGTTATACATGATGGTCCAAATAGATAAGATAGAAGTATCACCAAAAGAGTACTTCTACTAATAGGACAGAAACCAAAATAGACTTGAGAACCTTAGAACCAATAGCTAGACATATGATTTAAAGGTGAGAATTGGTTTGGTAACATCTGGAAGGATGTTACACATGATGGAATAAACAGATCAGGAAGAGGTATCACCAAAAGGGGACTTCTACTAATAGAGTAGGAACCAAAATATGCCTGAAATCTTTGAAGGCAATTTCGGAGGCCTAAACGGATGAATTAGGCCTTGAAAATGTGCAGATTCCTCCCAACAGAAGAATGGCTGACCTTCCCACCCCCTTGCTTTGTCTTGTCGAGAGCTTTCCAACGGTACCTTACTCATGTGATTTTGAGATTCCTACAAGAAGATTCCCTAAAAGATTCACTTTGGTCAAAGCTTGTTTGACCAGCCAGATAGGACCTAGACCAGACATGTCACCCATCCAAGTAAGTAATCCAAGGGTGGAGCTTGCTGACATGTCACCTATCTGTGTCCCTAATCCTATGGTGGAGCTTCCTTGGCGGAGATACTCTTTGTCTATATAATAAAGAGAAGGTGCTCCCTTGGGGCATCGATTGTTTGAGTGTGCAATCTGTGTTTTCTCTCTTCTCTTGTCCTCGGAGTATTACACTCAATGACTTGCAAAGAAGTTTTGAATAACTTGGCAATTACTTGGAGTGCAAAAAAGAGGAATTGAAGGAGCAAAAAAAGGAGCTCAAGAACTTCCAGAAGAACTTTGATTATGCCCAAACCAAATTGAATCATCATAAAGATCAAATCCAAATGCATGAACAAGCTTTCGATGAACTCAACCAAGTAACGACGGAGAAAAGATCAAGCTTGGCAGAGGGATTTGAAAGTAGAACATGTGAAGAGCAAAGGTTATATGTTCTAGTGAAGCATGCCAAAGGCCAAGTTGTTCAAGAGGAAGTGAAGAGAAAGAAGATGGAGGCAAAGCATGATGAGGAGTTTCCGCTACTTCATATGCAGTGAATCACTCTCAGCAAAGGAGGGATCGGGTACAGGTTGTGAGGTTGCTACTCAATTGAAGGCAATGCTCAATACTGAAGCAAGGTGAAGCTAGAAGAGACCTACTTGCATGAACTCAAATTGTTAGTGTAGGAAACAAGAAGGAGGAAGGCAAAGGATGTAGCTTTGAACACTTCGTTAATTCATCTTAGGGATAGAGTAGATAGGAAGATGCTAGAGGTAGGAGCTAATGTATACCTTAGACTAGATTTGATTAACACTAATATAGATGACCTCACTCGTACTCTGAGTGAGAATAAAGAAACCCGACTCGAAGTAGTCAAAGTCGGAGTGCAAGTGACTTTGGGTGAGTTATCCAAACGTGTCTGAACTAGTTAGAATAGGAAAGGAGAAGTTAGATAGGACACTTATGACTTCAGTCTCCGTATAGACTAAAAATGTAGATGCAATAGATGTAGACTTAGAAGTAGATGATGAACCCAAAGTGCAAGAGACACTTGTAGTAGACTCGGGTGAGGAAGCCAAAGTTGAGGTAGTACTTGAATTGGATTAGAGTTACAGATTTCGAAGTGGTAGAATGAGTCTTCATATCTAAAGATCTGTAGGGAATAGAGAAGTAGTTAGACAGTTTTTATAACGGCCAAGCAGTTTGCTTATTTAAAACAGCTATTTGCAGTGTTATGTATTCAGTATTGAACAAAAGTTGAGTAAAGTGAAGTGCTAGATCAACACTTGTCGTTTCACTTAATTTTGAGTATCAGGCTAGTGTTCTCATTTGTGAGTGTATGGACAAGTTAGGTTTGCAATTGAGAGTTTGGTAGATGTTGGATTCTGCAACTCTGCATTTCATTCGGTGTGTTTGATCTTGAAATGGAGCACATCCAAAGCAATGTCTTGATGGATATGTGAGAACTATAGTGTTGGTAGTATTTGTAATTTGTGATTGCTGTGAAGTCATTTTGGACAAGGAAGTTGAACCTTCGACAGAGAGGTGGAATGCAATTCCGAGGTGGAGTCACTTGGTTGCGAAGTAGCCTTCTTTAGTTGAATCATCACAAGTTCCTAGTTGAATCATCACAAGTTCCTAGTTGAATCATCACAAGTTCCTAGTTGAATCATCACAAGTTCCTAGTTGAATCATCACAAGTAATTGAAGAATTGTGATTTTGAGTGACCTTTGTTTGTGGCAAGACTGCCCGTTGAGCGCTTGTTCATTATTTTAGCACAGTAATGAAGGAATGGGTTACATGGGTCCGAGGTTCCATGACCGCATAAGCCCGGTTTAGTCCGTGGAAAAAGAACATGGCTCTATGGCAATTCTCTATGGCTTGTTTACACAACATAACCAGGTCCCCTCTGCACTTTCAAGAGACTAGTCTAGTGGAGCGAGCGTGCATGGGCGAAGGAGGCGTCCTGTCTGGGTTATCCAGGCCTTCCCTAGGTTCGCAGAAAACTTAAATGAGGCAATTGGTCTCTATAAGATTCCTATAACGTGAATAATGGAAGAGAACATGCTTTAAAATCCTGTAGCATGCTTCAATGTTTCCTGACGATGTTTCTTCGAAATCTGTTTTCAGGATATCAGCCCTTCAGTTCTTCAGATACTAAGCCCTTATTACCGCCTCAATTCGGCCTGGCCCTGTTGTAATTAGGTGTCAATTTGGGCTTGTCAACCACAACTGGCACATACACGGATTGTTCACCCGTTATGTTTCGCTAGAAGGTAGTACACAGAAGTTTAGTATGGAATACAATGTCAACTAGGAGTATTACTCTGGAACATAGGTTAGAATCAACGCTTTATATATCTCATAACTTCTTTCGTCCATGGGAGCTTTTCTGGTCATATATGTCGCCTGATCCGAGTATCTCACATTCGTACTCTGTGACATGTTCTACCAGTATCTTCAAAGTATCAACTTTATTTTTGCAACTGACAGATTAATTTGTGCTACTACTTTTCTCGGCTCCTTAGGTTGATTAAGAGAAGACAGTCAAACAACAAACTTTTCTCCCACTCGTTGCGATCATTGCTAATCAATCTGGATCAACCAACTGACTGCATTATTTTCCTGTAGGTATCATTTTCCTGTAGTTATCAGACAGAATCACTGACAGTTCTCCCTTCTGTCACTAATGAAGATGGACTTTACAAGTATAGAACAAATTATTCGTTCAATGAGGTGACCCATGAATTGAGACTCTTGCAACTACTTGTTGAAGTAATCGTCGCTCATCAGTTGGTTTGAAGCTCCCAGACTATCGCCCGTGTAATGTTTGCTCGAAGACTGTGAGCAGAAGCTTGTTGATTCCAAGACTTCCGGAATGACATTGGAATCAGGACGGTACATTATGCGCAGGACAGAGCTCGTAACTAGACGGAATCACGAATTTTCAGTTTGTTCAGGTTTATGAACACACTCAGATTCAAGTTGTCGTCCGTATTACCAAGTCTACACTTGCTTGTCGAGATAGGATTTTCATAATCAGGATAATGGCCAGATGAAGAGGGCACCGAAGCTGAAGCTGAGGGTGAAGACATCGATGGAGACGGAGATGGGGATGGACTTCTACGAGTCCAAGTTTCTCGCTGATTATCGTCGCTGCTACTCTTTGTGGTGCTATGGGATCTAGAAGTTTCGTCGGTCGAACTCGGAAGTGCCTCGAGCTTGCTATTGTTACTTTTGCTACCGTGTTTCCTGCTCTGTCCATCGGATGTGGTTCTGTCGAGTGCGTTGAGCAGTGAATCAGTTATCAAATTGAAAGCATCCGGCGGACTCAGTTTGGCTGGTGGCTGCTGCGGTAAGTTTTGATCATTGCTTCGAATCGTGCTCATCTCACCTAGTGTCTTGAAGCGGTCAATTCTGTATTGTCCTAATCTACTGGTAGGCTTTCCTAGGCTGTTCATGTTGATGTCGGCTTCATGATTAGGTTCCTGACTCAGAGTTCTAGAGCTCGAGGCAATCGGTGCCTTCCGCAGGTCGGATTTACTATCACTGTGAATCTTCTCAATCTTGTTCATGCGTTTGCCAGTGCTTTGACCAGAATTGGAGGAACTTGACGTGCAGAAGCAAGAGGAACATGTACTGCAGGATCCGGGTTCTGAAGAGATCGGAAATGTCTCCCAGCATTTCACGTCATCTTCAAATTCAGGTAGATCGTCCGGCTGAAATATTTCATCTACAGGATTTTCTGGGACTTGTCCAGCTGAAGGGCCCCTTGAGTCGCTCTTAAACGGGGAGAAAGAGCGGATGTGTTCCACTAAAGTTCTATATCCTGCTTGGGATTCAGTAGCAGCTGCAGGGCCTGATCGGGACGACTTGGAATTCGTATTGACTTTGCTTGCGAATGTAGCAAAAGTTTTATCGGGGTCTTTGGAGTGGTCACGACCGCTGGCAATTTGAGGAAAGGCTGCTGCTGGTGGACGTTCGGTTGAAGGTAGCTTCTTCAACCGAACTTCTTCGGGGGGTCCCAGTTGCGATCCAGAAGCTTTCGAGTTGCAATAGGATCCGGAAGAGCATTTTGGTGTTGGGAACAAGCTTGAAGCTGAATCAGGATATCCATGGCTGCTTCCAACTGACGAGGATGAAGAGTTCACAGCATCTAGGTCAGGACCATGGGACAAGTCGTCGTCTTCGGATTCCTGAGCATCCGAGTTCTTCACCTAGCAACAAATTCGAGAGGAGAAATAGTTATATCGAAGAACGTTCGAGGTACTGACTGGAAACCAAAACCAAAACTTCATGCTTGGCTACAGAAGCAGACTGGCTGAGGCGAAATAGAGAGGGTGAATTGAAGCAATTCCAAGTTGCGAAGAATCGAAATCGCGTGTGTAAACCTTTCGTGGTTTTCTGGTTGCGATGGCCAAGGCACGGACGAGCGCAGGGGTGCTATGTTTTGTATTTATCTTCATGATAGTGAAGAATTCCTCCATTTTCCTCCACACTGGATCTGCAACGGATGTAGAGCCTAATCCAATCAGTCAACAGGTTCAAGACACAGATACTTTCAATCATCATGGTCCACAATCTCGTCAGCAGTGCACTAGATGTATGTCATAGTACCATCAAGTTTGACACTTGAAGAGGAACTGGCTTGCATATTGGTCCTGATCTCTCGCTGCAGGTGATAATCCTCGTACGTTAACCTGAGATGCGCAATTTTCCTCTCACACCGTTTCCCTAATCTCACCACATCATATTCTTCATCCGGAGTAAAGAGTTGAATGGCCACCCATTGCCATTTCCCATCTTTTACGTTTCCTTTGTGCTTTTCGACCTCCCATCTCAGCACAGCGTCAATGAGCTCAAGAACTTTGTCTGGTCCCCACTTGTAGTTGCCCATATTGCCGACCTTACCTTGATGTTCACCTACAACCATAAGCTCCATGCCAAAGCTTAGCTCAATGGTCTGCAGTCTGAGTAATGCCACATTTTCCCGTGTACATACAAATAAGAAGTTTCAGTTCATCTAAACGACAAAGTCATGATATTGAGCCAGGATAGATGAATGTCAGGAAATAACTCTGATATGGCTGTGGTGAAGTGGTTCTTCACCATAGTGCCAACCTCAAACTGGTAACCCATATCCGAATTTAGAAGTGCACACATTGAATGTTAAAAGATCTAAGTAATATAAGAGTAATATATATGGCTTTTGTTGTGAGTACTGTACGACTTACACAACAACAAGGTCTTTCATTCATTTACATCACATGCAGTTAGAACGACTCTAAATTGAGTCCCAATGCCCAGTCATGCTCCAGTGTTGCCGGGTGATTAAAAAGCATCATACTAAACTTCATAAACTCCCTGAGAAGAAGTCAGAGCATGCTTGACTGATACGTGCAAACAAATGTTTTAGTAATTTTCTAAATTGCAATCAGAAGCATTACACGCAAGTACCGTAAATCGGAAGTCTACGACCGTACCTCATACACGGGCACGACAACGAGGAAGTGGCTGACAGTGGATGAAAGCTTGCTTAAGCTTGTAACCACAGATTCGAGAGATATAGCTACCCTGAGTGTTGGCTAGAAACAGATGCAACAGATCGACTGAAGACCTATGGAGTTGTGTGCTTCAGTAACGGAGCTGGAAGTCCAATATTTTATGCGTTGGCTTAGATGATCAGCTAACCGTTTTCTCGGCTCTTCAGACTTCCATATTCCAGTATCACGACCTTTCGTATTCTTCTGGGTCGGTTAACTGATTAGTAACTCGCATATAGTATCGAATATGAGATAATAGATTGAATTCGAGTATACCTTCACAAAATTGCTGATACAAAATAGAGCTTCAAGAGTTGTCGACTTCATTTAGTGTAAGTGGCGTCATAATCAAGGTGGAGAATGATAGATGACTCATCAGGTACCTGTGTCTGGCAGCTGCAAATTAGTCATCGTCGGTTCTGCAATTATGTGGCAAAGTAACTGGTACTTCAATTGTAGAGCTTCTTCTATTCATAACCAGGATGCAAATAGATCAGGGTACAGGCTCAATTCTGCTTTTGCGATCTTCACTTTGAACAGTTCAATAAGATTACTTGGTAATTGATCCATCTCAGTGAAGTGATATGTTTGCTAAAAAAGCTTTAGAATGCTGAAATTGATTAGGAATCAGAAGCGAAGAGGACAGTTGGACCTTGGAAGTAGCAGGTTTAGGTAGCAGTTTCAATATATGCATGACTCTGCTCATGCTCATTAAGCCAGCGGACTTTTGTTTCAAAATAGAAAGCATCATCACCAATCCGAATAAAATGAAACCTTACATGACATGCGCATATCATTTAGTTTTTGGCTTAATTACATTGAATCGTACCATGCCAGTCAATGTGCGAATCTTCTCGTCCGACCGTCATCCGCTCAAACCCCAACTGTTTCCCAAGGTCCTATGGGGGATCCGGTGTCTATGCAATCATTGTTGAAGAAGGATGACTTGATGCATCCGCTCTTCAAGTGCTCCTAAGCAATAAGAAGGATGACTTGATTACACCTACCCCGCTTATTGCTTATCCTACCTACTAATTTTATCCTAAGTGCAATTAAGAGGTGACTACACATTTGCCACCAATCACAACTACTCACTTGTCTTTTATTCTATGTGTAATTACAATTCCAAATCTTTGGCTAGAAAATAATCGAGTAGTTCAAAAATTATGTCAAGCCAAAGGTCTTCCAAGGCCAAAGATAGTTCTAGGCTGAAGGTGCATTCTATATTTAACAGAGTTCTATCTATTTCCTTCTTGCTTCAATATCTTTGTCCTAACCTCTTCTATGAGCTACCTTCACCCTTACAAACTCTAATCAACAAATCTATGGTCTTGGTATCATGCAATCTCTCCTAGTAATGCATTCAAGGATTCCTCAAATTTCCTTGAGGTGTGCTTGAATAGTAAATCAACTACCACCTCCTTTGGAATTCCCAGAAGCTGGTCTTATGCCATCTCCATCCATGCAAACATCACAATCTTCTTCAGATTCAGTTGTGTATGAACTTCATTCATCTCAACCAAGACCTCCTCTCAAATAGCTACTCTTCTCTCATTCATCCTCCTTCTCTTGGACATAGCCTCTTTGGATTGAAACCCATATATACAATTTTCTAACTCTTGATGAAGATGATCAATGACTAAGGAGAGTGGGAAATATTCTAATTACACCTACTTTGCTCATTGCTAATATTACCTACTAATCTTATCCTAAGCCCAATTAAGAGGTGATTGCTCATCCACCACCAATCACAACTACTACTTTGTTGTTTACTCTAAATTATAGTTCCAAAATCTTTGGCTACAAAATTGTTGTGTAGTTTATAAAGTATGTCAGGCCAAAGGTCTTCCAAGATGAAGACAATCCAAGGCCAAAGATGGTTCTAAGCCAAAGGTGCATTCTATACTTGACATATTTCTACCTATTTCTTTCTAAAATATCTTCATCCTAACACCTACTACAAGGAACTAACTTCACCTTTACAAACTTTATCAAGAAGTCTATGTGGTCTTTGTATCCTATGATCACTTCCCTTGAATTTCTTTGAGGTGTGCTTGAGTAGTCTATTGACTAGTTGTTACATGTACTGATCTATGTATACTTTTGTGATGAGAGCGTATGCTTGGGATCTTGAATCCTAAGCCTTCAATTTCTCTAAGGACTACTTTGTTACCTCCTTTGCAATTCCCATAAGCTTGTCCTATGCAATCTCTATTCTTGCCAAAATTGTGGTCTTCTCAAGATTGAACTGGGTAAGACTCTCCTTCATCTTAGCCAAAATCTCTTACCAAATGGCTGCTTGATCCTTCTTGTGTTCTTCCTTCTTCTCCTTGATATTCTTTATGAGCTTTTCACATACAAATTGGCCACTCTTAGCTCCTCTTGATGTCAAAATTTTGCTGCAACACGGGCTACCTTTACTTTGTCAACTTCTTCCTTAAGCGCATTAATCTCTTTTTCTTCAGCCTTTATTGTTTCCTCAAGATGGATAGTGCGGTGCTTTTCTTCTTCCTTAAATTTTTTCCTCTTGCAACTTCTTCCTTAGGGCTTCTCCTTCTTCCCTGAGCTTGGGTGCCTCTTGTACCAAGTTGTTATTCATTTTCCTCATCTCCAAGCATTGAGCATGAACTTCGTTCAATTCTCTCTATGAATGTGCTCATTCTTGCATCACTCCTTGTGCTAATTATTGGGGATGATTGAGAAGGGTAACATAATCCACAACCTTCCCATGACATTCTCTATACATAGGAAGAAGATGCTCCTTCAATTCCAACATTGAGCCTACTATGTGTACTTCATGGATGTGTATTTTTTTTTAGCTTTTATATGTTTGATCAAGTCTGAGAAATTTGCACAATGAAAACCAAGGCAACATCTCTCCTACTCAAGCTAGATTCTTTTACCATTCTAAACAAGGCCAAAGGTCCACTCTCCTCCCTCTTGATCTTGAAAAATAGCATCAGCTCATCTTGCCTAGGTTCATCTTGCATCAAAGTGGGGAATTGGGTCTTGGATGATCCTTCATCCTTAAGCTCACCTTTCAACTAAAGTCCTTCCTTGTTCTGAAGTTTATCTTCAACCCTTAGTCCCCTCTTTGCCTAGCAGGATCCCATGTCTTTCTTGACTTCTTGTGCATCAAGTCTTCTTCTTCCTTAAGTACTCCATCTTCCTATAATTTTACCTCTTCTTCAAATGGGAATAGAGGAAAATTGGCCATTCCCAAACTCTTGACTATAGTCTTTGTGGGGCTAGAAGGTTGAGCTTCTTTATAAAATCTCCCATGTGTTCTTTCTTTTGCAAGAATATCACTCTTTGCTCTTGGAGAATTCTAGGCATGAGTTGGTTATACTTCTCCACCTTTGTCCTTGGCTATCTCCTTGTCTAAAAAAATTATAATCCTTGTGAATAATTTCTTGTTGGCAGTGGGTGTAGGGTCTTGTTCTGGTGTAGCACCACCTTTTTCCTCTACTACTACTTCTTCTTCTTCTTCTTCTTTGGTCCTCCTTTTCCTCTTTATGGCCATCACTTTTGGCCTAAAAGGAGTCATAGGTCTATTCTTAATAATTGGCTCCCTGGCAATCTCTTGATTCCTTTGCTTCTCAAAGCCCAAATTGTTGTAAGCTTCTTCCACTTTGACAGACTTCCTAGTATGGGTGAATTTTGTGTCCTCCTTGGCATATTTCCTTACTATCATTGCTCTTTCTTGAGGCTTTTCAAAATGTGGCATATTTCCTTACCATCATTGCTCTTTCTTGAGGCTTTTCAAAATGTCATACAAAGAAGAAATGGTTGGGATACTTCTCCTTCTCAATTGAGGTCAACAAATCCATCTATAAGTAGAAATGGATGACAAAGGGAGATACCAAAATCACTCTTCCTGCAAACTCTCTTGCTTGTGCCTCGAAATTGCTACCTAATTGATAGGTCTTCCTTGGTACAAATATTCAAAGAATATTGCTTTACTAGTGTTCAAGTAAGTTGCTAGTTTAGACTTGAAGAACTTCATTATTGATATGAAGGTGATTGTCTTTCTTTGTGGCTCCAATAAGCTTACAAAAATCATGGCATAATCTAATATTTCTTGTCTTTATCTTGTGTACTACAACAATTGGAGACACCTACTTACTTTTGAGAACTAGAAAGACAATGGAAGCATTGAGATACTTTTTAATTTCTTCCTTAACCTACAACAAGTATTGAGAATTGAGCCAATATTGATGTTGTTAGATAGGGACAAATCCTTCTTCTAGGTCAATATAGTGTTGTGAAAACCATCTAGGAATCCTAGGTATTTGCTCAATCTTCCAAGCAAAGATGTCTTGATACTCCTAGAAGAGGTAGGCAATGTCTACCACCTCCTCTTTTGACATAAACTTGGAAATCTTGAGTGATTTCCCTTCCATGATTTGCAAATCCTAGTAGTCATTTGACAATGCCTTCTATGTGACTAATGGGGCTAATTCCCAAGAGCATAAAATTCTCTTTTGCAACTTTAGGATGATTTTTCTCTTTGGCCTCAAGTTCAATTTTGTAGCTATTTAAGTAGTTCACTTCATCCTCTTCTAACAATCCTATGGCCTTCTTTGAGATTCCTTTTGTGTACCCTTTGTCCAAAGAAGATAAGGAAATTTCTTCTAGCATACCATTATAGGATTTTTTGTAGTGGAGTTGGGGTTGGGGAAATGAAATTTGTGTTGGTACCACTTGACCGTTACCCTTGCTTCATACAACCATTGTCTTACTATTAGCACAAGGTTTGGTTATCGGACAAAGAAAAATATAATCTAATCTAAATGTTACCCTACATATGATAGTAGGAACTTCGGACAACATTCCTAAAGGTCTTTGTCAAGATTGATATGCAAATCAAAGGATACAAGATATTGGTTCAAAAGTTGCATATCCTAGCTTGAGCGCCATTTCTTTTGTCATGACATTTCTCTCTGAGCTGGAATGGATGGGAACTGATTGGATCATAAAACCATTAATCTCAATTTCCACCTCTAGGGATCCTAGGTCTTTTGACTCTATTTGGTAGATTGCAAGGAGATCAGATTTCTTCATTGGTTGTACTCATCAAAGTGCAAGAGTCAATTGCTTCTTGTACAACTTATTGTCTTCCCATAGTTGCCAGAATGTAACATCTGCTTTAGAAGATCTCAGGTCAGCAAGGATGTCATTCTATGACATACCTAGAAGAGAGTTGGCTCTCCTCCTTTGCTCATTTGTTGGTTCACCTCTTAGTGTTGGAAGTTTGAGATGAAGGTTTTGAGAATGGGACGCTCCACCTCAAATGTCTTTGTCTTCAAAACCTTCATGGTCAGATCATCAACATCAAGTTGGTTTGGCAATAAATCTTTTGTTTGACTAAGCATACTTGTAGATGATACTGTTAATCTTTTATCTTGTCCTTCTTTCTGAATATTCCAAAGTTCTTCCTCTTGGATTTCTACACTTCCTTCCATCTATTTGCAAGACATTGTGAGTTCGGTTTAGTATGGATAGCCTCAATGGAAAAAAAGGTTTCCTAGGACATGGGCTTTGTCATGTTAGTAGACTTTTCATGTTTGGTCTTGCCCTTAACATTGATTAATAGCCTTGCTTCCTTGTTTATCAATACCTATGAGGTATCAAAGGAGTTATTGCAAGATAGTTGCTTTGTTGAATGCATTGTTACTTGGTTTACCTCCAAATCAGGCCATCCATCCTCGTATGATAGTATGGGGTCATCTATCTTTTCTTCTTCTAGGCTTGTAGTTATCTATATGTTCTTCCAACTTGATTTGTTGATTCATTTCTTCCTCTTGTAAATTGGATGTCTTCTTTCTTAATGCACACTCTTCATTGATCTCCTTCTTTGGAGCCTAACTATCTTCTCTGAGTTTGGCCACCTCTTGTTACTTTCTTTCCCCATCTCCAAATGTTGGGCACAAACTTCTTGCAATTCTTCCCTTGCTTTCATCTTTTCTTTAGTTACTCCTTGTGCAGGTTAGTAAAGATGTTAGACAAGGGTCACATAGTTGGTAATTCCCTTGTGTAGATGGGGAGAAGCTGCTCTATTAATTCAAGAGTCTGGCCCATCTTGTACACTATTAGCTGGAAATTGGTACTTCTACAATGCCTTATCTCCTTCTTGCTTGAGCTTTCTCCTCTCCCAGTCTTGAAATAGGCCAAGGGTCCACTCTCTTCTTGTTCAATCTCTACAAGGATAGGTGGCTACTACTTCTCAAATATCAGTTTGGTCAAAGTGGGTGTCTTAGTCCTAATGACCTTCATCTTGCCTTTGGTTGTTCTTGTGAAGCTTACCTTTTGGCCTAAAGATTGGCATCTTCTTAACAAGAATGCCTTTAGTACATCTTCAGCATGAAGGAATCCTTCCTCTCTTGACTCTACTTCTCCTATGGTTGAGAATAAAGGGGATTTTGTCATCTCTGAACCTTCTACAATTATTTTCTTTGGGCTAGACAGTCCAGCTTTGTGATCATAGTGCCCAAGGGTTTGTGTTCATTCTTCCACATGTAGTTGGTTGTTTGAGCAGGAGTATGGGTTGGGGTGGATTGTACTTCCACACTTTCATGATCTTCTATTGCATCTTTATCAGATGAGACAATGATCTTGGTAAAGGAATACTCACTCATTGTAGGTGTAGGATTTGGCTATGGTACTACCCTTCCTTCTTCCTAGCCTTCTTCTTCTTTGTCTTCTTCTTCTTCCTCTTTGAGGATTCTCTTTGTCCTCTTGATGGCCTTTGTCCTTAGCTTGATAGGGGTAGTAGGTCATTTGCAAAGTATGGGATCCATAGCAATTTGGATATTAGATGTAGTAGCTAAGATCAAAGTCTTGAACAGACTTTGTATCACATTTTTGGCCTAGAATTGGAGATTGAGTTTTCTAAGTTTTATAGCAAAAATAACGGCTAGTAATTGTGTAGATGATCCCAAAGCAGAGGAGAAGAGAGGAAATCAAGCTTGATGGATTGAGTCAGATTGGAGATTCATCTTGGGGAGGGAAGCAAGGGATGCAGCAGGAGTCACCTTCTATCAGAAGTGTGATGCTTTAGAGGAGATTGAAGCAGGTGAAGAATACCTTTAGTGCACTTTGCACCAAGAATGGGTACAAGGTGGATGCCTACAAAGACCTGATAAGGAAAAGTATCATTGGGGCTCTGATAGCAATGTTAAAGCCAAAGCAGACCACCTACATGATGAAGCAACAAGCGGTCTTCTTCCATCAAATGTTTGCAAGAGAGAAGGTGAATTGGGTGACGTGTTTTCACTAGTGGACAAGGAAAATGATTGTAAATTGGAGAATGAATATGCCAACACACTAATTTTTACCACTTGTAGCACACCTCTGTTTGAGATTCAACTTGCTCAAGATGGAGGAGAGACAAAAGATGGTGCTCCATTTCTACCCGGATCTTCATCAAAGCTACAGACATAAACAAAAGATATTATATGATAGCACTTTGAGAAGGAGATGATTACTTTACCAAGACTAGGCATGTGAAGATGGTGGTGATTACCATTCCAAAGCCAAAGAAGAGAAGTCAACCCGTAGATATGGTATCACCAATTTAGCAAAGGAAGACTTAGAGGCTAAACTTGAGGCACAAGATACCGGTGGTGGACCTGTCATGGAGAGCATAATCAGAAGGAGAGGCAGAGTTCAATGGTGAAGACTCTAAAGAAGAAGATGAAGAAGAGCTCATTTTGTAGAGAAAGGAGTCAAGCAATGAGAGTGAAGTGGAACCCAAAGTCCAACAATTAGTAGAAAAAGGAGCTAAGGAAGATGATCAAGAGTTCCATGCGGAGATTGGATGCACGGAAGGAAGAGACATCCCATACGTAAGGTTACATGAGGTGGATATCTTGGAGTAATGGGATGAAGAGCCAAAACTAGTATTTCAACAAGGGGCAAGATAAAGATGAAGTTTATGACCTCCAAGTGCAAGACCAAGCTGAGCCAAGGAAGATGGAAAAAGCTCAAATGAAATCAACCTAAAGGTAAGTAGATCAAGACTTCAGGGTAAGGCACCTGCAGAAGAATTGCCTACCAAAGACAAAGAAGACAAGGAGAAAGAATGCAAAGGAGTGAACTATCTATCAAAGATCATATGTTCTTTGTTGTTGTAGTTGCAGAAGAAGAAGAAGGAGATGCAGAGAGATCATCCAAAGGTGAAGGATGAGTTGTAGGTGGTGAAGTATTTGAGTGATGAAGTACTGTAGTTAAAGGAACAGTTAACTTGAGGAAAGGAGGAAGCCAAAGTACTTTGGGTGGATGTTGTACTAAGGAAGAAGAGCCTAGAGAATTTGTAGGAGTGTTTTGAGAAGTTGGAGTGATCTAGAATTTATATAGGAAGAGTTGATAGAGCAAAAGATGGGATTCAAGAGATTGAAAGAAGAGACTTCAATGATGTGCAACTTGAGGTCATAAAATCCAAGGCTATCATAGTGATATGGAATACTCCAAGGACAAGAGAAGAGAGAAAACACAGATTGCACACTCAAACATTCGATGCCCCAAGGGAGCACCTTCTCTTTATTATATAGACAAAGAGGATCTACTCCAAGGAAGCTCCACCATAGGATTAGGGACACAGATAGGTGACATGTCAGCAAGCTCCACCCTTGGATTACTTACTTGGATGGGTGACCTGTCTGGTCTAGGTCCTATCTGGTTGGTCAAACAAGCTTTGACCAGAGGGAATCTTTTAGGGAATCTTCCTGTAGGAATATCAGAATCACGTAAGGTATCGTTGGAAAGCTCTCGACAAGACAAAGAAGGGTGGAGGGAAAGCCAGCCTTTCCACTATTTTGGGGGGGGGGGGGGGGGGGAGGATTTTTGCATATTTTCGAGGCCTAATTCATCCGTTTAGGCCTCCAAAATTGCCTTCAAAGATTTTAGGCATATTTTGGTTCCTACTCTATTAGTAGAAGTCCCCTTTTGGTGATACCTCTTTCTGATTTGTTTAGTCCATCATGTGTAACATCCTTCCAGATGTTACCAAACCAATTCTCACCTTTAAATCATATGTTTAGCTATTGGTTCTAAGGTTCTCAAGTCTATTCCGGTTTCTGCCCTATTAGTAGAAGTATTCTTTTGGTGATACTTCTATCTGATCTATTTTGACCATCATGTATAACATCATTCTAGATGTTACCAAACCAAATTTCACATCTAGATCATATGGCTAACCCTTGGTATTACATACCTCCCTCCTTTTAAGACGCAACATCCTCGTTGTGCAATTGTTGCTCAAATGCTTGCACCAACACCGGTGCATGTGCCAAATTTGTAGCAGGTTCCTAGGTTGCTTCATAGAGGGGATAACCTTTCCATTGTACTAGATATTCCACCCGCGGATGGCGAGGACCACGCATGCACTTTTGGAGAATCCGCTCCACTTCATATTCCTCTGTGCCATCAATGACTGTCGGACAAGGTCGAATGTCCTGTGTGGAAGGACCTTGGCCTGATCGGGGAGCATATCTGCGTAATAGAGAGACATGGAACACTGGATGGATCTTCATGCGTGGTGGTAGCTCAAGGTGATAGGCCACAGCACCGATGCAACAAAGAATCGAGAAAGGCCCAATAAAGCGAGGTCCGAGCTTACGAGATCCAGCTAATGTGAGGTTGGTTGTCGATAGCCACACTTGATCCCCAACATTGAACTCCTTGTGCCTATGGTGTGCATCAGCATACTGCTTTTGTCGATTTTGCGCAATCTGTAACCTGTGCTTGGCGCAGTCCAAGAAAACAATGACATTCAACTTGTCACAACTTCTTCTTTGGATGTCTATTTGCCATGATTTTGGTGTCTATGGAAAGCCCTTGAGAAAAAAATTCAATGGGGTGAAGCACACTCTGTTTTGAAAATTACCAAGAAGAAAATAACCACCACATCAATTGCAAAATTTTCCCTACAAGATTTGATTGAGGGATTGCTTGCAGGATTTACATTATAGGGTGCCCTATAGGAATCAAGTGCAAGAGAACAAAGACATCCAACTTGTCATAACTTTTGTAGACCTCAATTTGCTATGATCTTGATGTCCATGGAAAGTTCTTTAGAAGACAATTCCAACAAGATAAATCACACACTTGTTGAACAAGTAACCATATAGACAATAGCCCCAATATGAATGTAGGATTTGCCGTATGGGATTCAATTGTGGGATTGCTTGTAGGAATGCCTACAAGATGCCTTGCATGATTTGAGTTATGGGATTCTCCTTGCATGAATCAAGTCCAAGAGAACAATGACATTCAACTTGTCATAATTTCTTCTCTAGACTTTTTTTTGCCACAATCTTGGTGTTATGGAAAACTCTTGAAAAGAAAATTCCAACAAGATGAAGCACTCTTTTTTTGGACAAGTAGACACAAAGAAAATAGCCCCAATGTGAATTGCCAATTTTCCCTACAAGATTCCATTGCATGACTACCTACAAGAATGCACTACGCAATTCACATTATGGAATGCCTTTCTACAGGTACCAACTATGGGAAGACAAGAATCTTCAAGTGTCATAACTTCTTCTCTAGACCTATTTTCCATGATTTTGATGTATACCAATAGCCCTTAAGAAGTCACTTCTAATGAGATATAGCATCCTCTATTTGGACTAGTAATTATGGAGAAAATTTGCTTGACATGAATTGCTTGACATGCCCCTACCTTAGCCAATAGATCATCACGTAGTCCAACCTGTAGTAGAGCAGCCTTTAGTAGCCTATATAATCACATAGTCCAATCCTTAGTAGCCCATTTTATCCAATAGATCAGCCCTTAGGAGCCAATAGTGAGCTCATAGTTTAACCTACAGTAGATCTTAATAATATTCACATTTAAGAACTTGAGAGAATCTATATTGAAACATATTGGAAGTTGTTTTTTAATGAGTAAGCAATACACTTCAAGAAAACATGCGCTAACTCTCACCAACTTAGTATGAGGTGCATTGCATATAATCCACCTCCTCACTAGAATCATCAAAGCTCAATCTCAAGTCATCGCTCCATCCATCCAAATTTGTCTTATCGTCTTTTTCTAATTTAGCTCTAATATTTCATTCCAAAGATTTTACTATTCTTCTCATGAGATGAAGGCGAGTAATGATTTTACTTTCCAGGTTTGCAAATGTGGTTATGTGGCTTTCCTTGTCTTTGGTGAACTAGCTTCCCTATGGAGTTCATGGAATCCACTACTCATCCATGAATGGGACTTTATTGTCCTTGGGATTGAAGAGTGATTATCTTGGTAGTGTGAGTAGCAATAATTATATTTGGCATCTATCACAAATTTTTCACGCCTTGCTCTCTTAAGTACAAATTTTGCACAATAATTATATGTCACCTTGCTCACAATTTCCACTCCTTGCTCTCTCAAATACAAATTTTGGACACCATGCTCTCTCAAATATTGCCTATGGTAGTAATGTTACACATCAAACATCACGTACCATATTAGGAGGAGGAATGTCATAGGTTCTAGAATGTCATCTCAAATGTCTCGGATCAACAAAATCTATGAATACAATGAATGTATCATTGTATGAATGCAATGAATTGTCTCATACACATATGAATACAAAATATAGATTCTAGAATGTCTCAAATGACCATACTGAGTTAAAATGCTAACCTCAATGTCATGGATGAACACAAAAATGTACACTCTATAGCCAAATTTAACATTTCCTTCTATAACCCTACTCGAATATCTTAGTCGCAGCAGGGTAGATTTCTCATACCAATACTATTAGTATTTAGCGTATTAGTATTTAGCGCATTTTACGTCTTATCCTTTTGATTGATGGGTCTTCCATCCTTCTTGTCATCCTACGCGGTCGCCTTTTCTCTAGTATGAGAACAATAACGTGGCAAATAGTTCATGAAGATGGCTACGATTAGCCTATAATCAGATGGTTCTACAGTAACCTTTTGACTCGAACAATGTCATCCTTTTGATTTTCGCAGCAGCAGGAACAATCCACCAACAATCATGGCACCTAGTCATGATTGAAAGTTAACCCATTGATTCATAAAGTCTGTACACACACTCATACTGGGGAGGGAATACTCGTGATCTCCTTCTCTAAGGTTTTAGATTCAAAGGCCAGGGCTTTTGGAACACGTATGTATTATGCTTTACAAACAGGAATTTTTCCAGAAAGTTGAAGTTTTCATTTTATTAAGCTTCTAACCGCGATTGCCCGAGTATTATGTTGTTTTTGGGTAAGCCAGGGAAGTGACTGGTCGTTCAGTATTTTGAGTACTTCACACATCAAGTTGCCACATTGTGTGTTAATGAAGAATCATTGCAGTAATAGTTTGTGGTTTGAGAAATTTGCAAGTAGTATAGTGTACGACACAAGAGCATGCTGATTGTGGGCAAATTTTTGCTAACTTCTATCACAGAAGTGTAAGAACGAAACGATCTAGCATGAATTTCAAATTTGTTCTATCAATTTCAGTTCTGCAAGCTTCAAACTTTGTGCATTTGATTTCAGACTCATCAACAGGGAAAGTACATCTCCATTAGCTGGTGCGCTAGCTGCGACGTTCTTTCCCTGATTTTCAAGAGCAAAATTTTTAGTCTCCGCGGCCTGGTACCAGCAGCGGTCTGCTTAGCGGACTCGAGACTTTCCGTTCCATATTGAGCAACTTGACTAGCCATCTCTACAACAAAGTGGTTGGTGTTGGCAGCAGTCTGCTTTGTGTGATCCCATGCTTTTGGTGCCTTCTCCTTAACCGTACCCGCCATGCTCGCAATTGTAGTCTTAGCCTGCTCGGTCTCCTCAGGTGTTTAGGATTGAAATCCACCAGGACAAGAACAAGGGAAAGTTATTGAGTGCTCAAAGGAGATATTTGGAAAATTTACTTGCTTGTTTTGGTATGGAGAATGCAAAACTAGTGAGCATTCCAATGGCAAATCATTTTAGGATATCATTGGAGCAATATCCATCAAATGAGGAGGAGAGAAAAGTAATGTTAAATATTCCTTATGCTAGGGCTATTGGGAGTTTAATGTATACTATGGTCTGCATTAGACCTATAACACCCATTTGTGCATGTATGTGATATTTTGATGTTTAGTTTGATATTATAAAAATTTGAGAGATATTATTTATATAGACAAAAAAATAGTTTTACATTCATTATAATTATTTAAAATTAACTTTGGTGTGTAAGTATTTCATGAGTATATAAACTAGGGATGAGGAAGTATTCATCATCCTTTCATTTACAACTATATCTCTCTCATTGAGTTCTCTAATGAGCAATGTCTTGAGACTTGGAGTGTTAGCCTTGGAAGAGTATGATGAAGTTGAGGTTCTTTTCCTTCTTAGTCCATGGTGCTTTACCATAATAGTCATGAGAGGCTCACCTTGAGTGAGAAACAGGTTGACTCACATTTTTGGTTCCGTTTCCAAGATTTCTCTAGAAAGCAAGTTAATGTTCTACGTACAATTTTATATTAGACAAAAGGAGGCTATGAGAGCTCACTTAGAGAGAACATTAGAGGAGGAGAGGGTTGAACTTATGTTAGAGAACTTGGACCCATTTTTATACCATGTAGTTCATTATAATGTAATTGAGGTGATATTGTACATAATATACACATTAAAGTATTTGGAGAAACTATGTGAGGTGGATTGCAAATTTTGGAGATTACGATGATTTTGGGCAAAAACTCAAGTTTGAGATTTGGACTTCAAATTTTTATAGAGTATAGCTTGGATTATATGTTAAGTGGGGCGCTTGAAATTATTATAAGGGCTAATACACATATTGAGCTAAAAAGTTTGGAAGGTGGTAAGGTAAACTATTGTCGTAAATTGCACGCTCTTTGGAATGTTGTACGGAGTTTACAGTTTCTTCACTTTTTATTGGATTTCTTTGAAACTTTCCAAGAAAATTTTGCACATATTATTCTACCTTTTGGCCTAACAATGAGAGAGAGATCATTCTTGCACAAGAAGTTATGAGTTTTTTAAGTGAGGAGGATGTTTTTTAGACCAAATCTAAAATATGTGTGCTGAACAAAAAGATGCTTAGGCCCAATGGCTCAATGAAAAGATCTGAAATTTTGCAAGGAAGGATGCCCTAGGGTCTTAACTAGGTGTGAAAATATTTGAAGTAATGTTGCATACTAGTTGAGAGAATTTAGTGACATTGTGAGGAGAAGTCATTTTAGGTTTAGATCTTGAGAGTTGAGGTCTCATGCATGAGGAGTGTGAGAGCAACCAAAGGCATATTTGAGTGTTTAGATTTATCTTGAGAACATGGAGGGTCACCAAGAGTGGAAATTGAAGCTATGTAAGGTTCCCCAAGGGTTTGAGGTGATTGTAGGGGTGAATTTGAAGAAAAGAGAGTTTAGAATAGAATTTGAAGAGAGTGTTGAGAGGATCCAAAAACATACACTACTTGGAGGAAAGAGTGATTCTAATTGTTTTTTATCTGGAGAGAAAGGACATAAGGCAAGCTCATGTCCATTGATCTTTGAGAGCAAGAGATTGAGTGCAAGGAGAGGCTTACTTGACTTAGGATTGCATGTTGGTCTTCTTCACCAAGATTGGGAGGGAGGAGATCTAAGACAAAGGAGTTGTGTGAGGTTTGTGGAGTGGAAAGACTTCCAAAAGGACATGAATGTAGTAGAGTAGCAACACTTTTGGAGACTTTGGTGAAAGATATTGAAAAGAATCTTAGTACAACTATAGAGAAACTATCACCTTCAACAATTATTCTCAAGGTTAGTGATAGAGATAATCTTTCAACTTATGGATAACTATCCATGAGAGTTCTATTAATATGCACTCTAGGATTTGATGTTACTATAGAAATCTTGGAGCAACTTGAACCCTTTTTGTTTACTAGGATGGATTACTCTCAAATTGTGTTAGTTATATATATATATATATATATATATATATATATATATATATATATATATATAATATATTTATTTATTTATATATTTATATATTTATATATTCTATTAGTTATATAGTGTGAGAAAGGAAAAAAAATTGAGAGAAAAGAAAGATAGTGAGGGGTTAAGATCGAGAAACTTCCGGTTTTCTTTGGCTTTGGCAAGGATGGAGAAGATGTGGAGGCCTTTGTGAGAGACTGCAAGAGAGCTTGCATAGGAAACAATGAAAGGAGGAAGAATGAGTGGGCCTCATTATTACCAGATTTCTTTGAGGATGCAACACTTACATGGTATGAGTCAGAATATCAAAAGAGAGAGAGGAGAGATGTGCAAGAAGAGTCTTGGGAGAGTTTGACTTCACTCATTGAGAACTTCCTTCTAGATGAGAGTTATGAAAGATTGCTGAGTGAAGCTACCTTTCTCAAGCAAGGAGGTGGAGAGAAAGTGAGAGTCTATGTAAAAAGAGTGGAGAAGTTAGAATCTAAATTTTGCATAGTATTGAGGAAGAGTTGTGTGATAACCCGGCAAATATCACTTTTGTGGTAATCGGGTTAGTAGAGTTTGTTCCCGCAAAGATACTATCCAAAATTGGTCAAATACAAAGTCAATAGTCACAATTGTAGTTCTTCTTGGTTTCTTCTTTAATCTCTCCGGTAGAAACTACACCTAGAAGAGAGTAACAAGCTCACAACCTTGGCAACTTGTCACGAATACACACATAATCACATCATAGCAAAGTCTGTCCAAACAACCCTTGATTGTGATGATTCAGATTCTCCCAAAGATGGCACTTCACTGCAAAGATATCGCTTTTGCGGTAATCGGGTCAGTAGAGTTCGTTCCTGCAGAGATACTATCCAGAATTGGTCAAATACAAAGTCAATAGTCACAATTGCAGTTCTTCTTGGTTTCTTCTTTAATCTCTCAGGTAGAAACTACACCCAAAAGAGAGTAACAAGCTCACAACCTTGGCAACTTGTCACGAATACACACATAATCACATCATAGCAAAGTATGTCCAAACAACCCTTGATTGTGATGATTCAGATTCTCCCGAAGACGGCACTTCACTGTGAAGACCAATTTCTCCTTAGAATTGTGTTTCACCTTTCCACTAAAGGCACAACTTCCTTGATCAAAATTGCTTCACATCAACTCTATGCTACACTCACCAATGCAGAATACTACCAACACTACAATTCCTCTCAGACCTATCAAGGCATTGCTCCGATGCACTTCACTCAGGATCAAACACACAGAATGAAGATCAAGGCTATAGATTCCAACATCCACAAACACACTGACTTGCTCTTTAGAATTCTCCACACACTCACAAACACAAACACAAAATTGATAATCGAAATTAAGTTTATGCGACGAGTACTAGGAACAACACTTCACTTTATCTATCTTCAGAAATATGAATATTGAATAACATCGTACTACAAATGCTCCACTTAAATATTGAAGCAAACGGCAGACTTGCCTACCTAGGCACCGCTTCCTAACATCTTCTCCTACCTGTAGATTCTAATCGATAATCTATCTCTTCATATCTGCCCCTTCCGATCTCAAAATCGGCATTTATCCCAATCCGATGTCTACCTCATCATTGGCTTCCAAACCCAATGATCTTCCTATTACTTCACCTTCATTGGGTATGGCTACATCTACCAAATCCTTCACTAATTCTACCACTTCTACACTACAATCTACAATTGAACTCCGGGTTCCTCCATTTATTGCTTTATCTCCTGACCCACTCTTTTCTAAAGTGTCAATTATCAAGTTCGATTCTCCTACTTCTGCAACATCAGGTCTCTTCTCCACTGTCACACTATTCCAAATCTTCTCTAATTCCAAATTGACTAAATCCAATCTAAGACTAACATTGTTCTCTACCTCTAACATTTTCCTATCTACACGCTCTCTCAAGCAAATCAGCAATGTATTCATATCCACATCTTTGGCTTTTCTCTTCCAAGTTTCTTGCACAAGCAACTTCAACTCATGTAGGCGGGCTTCCTCCAATCTCCCTTCAGCCTCCGTGCTTAAGATTGCTCTCAACTTCCCCGCAACTTCTCTTATTGATTCCGACTCATATCCTCTAGGGCGCTCTACCTTCAGTTCTTCACGATACATCTTCAGCTTGTCTTTGTACTCCGCAGCAAGCATTTTCTTCTCCTTTGCAAACTGTGTACTCTGTAACTCAGCACTTCTGACTAGCTCTTGTAATCGTTCTTCTTCCTCTTGCCTGGCTGCTAACTCCCTCTGCCATGCCTGATCCTTCCCCGCTGCACTCTTCTTCAAGCTGTCCAACTCCTGCTCCATTATGATGTTCATTGCCTTCAAATGAACATTCTCAATGTGCACATCACTCACTTCTTCCTACATCTTATTGAGCCACATCATTTGTTCCTTGAATTCTCCGGCTCGCCTTTGCAATTCCTTCTCCTTCTCGGCGCGGCTCCCTTGTAGCATGGTCAGCATTTTCTTCATCAAGCTTTCCTCCCTCCAAAGTTCTTCCACTTCCGTGCTTCTTCGGACTTGTTGTTCCTTCAACTCCTTCACTTCACTCACCAGATACTTCACCATCTGCAATTCATTCATCCCCTTCTTGTGATCTTGGGGAATTACTCTTCGATGCTCCTTCAATAGCTCCAGCAATGGTGTTACCACCTTTGTCAGATAGGATATCCCGCTGAAGTGCTCTTCCTTGTCATTGTCATCTTTGTCTGGAGTCTTCTTTTCCGTCATCGGCTCCTTCATCCGAAGTTGCAATCTTTGTATCTTCATCGTGTCAGCACTTTCTTTGTCTTGGCCTCTTGAACTTGGCCCCATGGGATTCTCCGCTTTCTCTTCTGCTCTTGACTTGTTTACTACCATCGTCTGACAAGCCTCACTTACTGCTGCCGATTGCTGGACCTCTGGCTCTCCATCGCTTTTGCTCCCAGACTCCTCACTTTTCAAGGTGAGCTCCTCTTCTTCCGAGTCCTCTTCCTGTGACTCAGTCTCTTCCCCATATTCCGATCCCGATGATGCCTCTTTTACGATCTTTGCCGTTTTCAACATCAGCTGTCGAGAGTCTTCCTTTGCATGGGAGGCGACCTTGCTTCTTTGGGTTTGCTGCGCTTCTTTGTCTTTGGACTTGTAATTTCTTCAACTTTCTACTGTCCCGTCCTCGCAAAGTATTTGTCATTTGCTCAAAGATGTAGCATATACTGGCACTCCTCCTCGTCTGCTTCCCGTTGCAAATCAGGATGCATGTGAGACACCATATGATGATGCTCGTCTTTGGATAGTAAATTCAGCCCAAAGTAGAAGTGAGCTGCAAATGGTGCAAAATAATGTGGTGGCGAGCTCGTTCTCCAACTCACCACCATCTACCTCATTTGGTGGTGAAAGCACTTCACCCAATTCACTGGAACTCCTACAAACATCTGATGGAAGAAGACGGCATGCTGCATGTTCACGTAGGTAGTTTGTTCTGGCTTGAACATGGTCATCATCGCCCCCACAATACTTCTTTGGATTGGGTCCCAATAGGACTCCACCTTGTAGCCATTTGTGGTTCTCGGAGCAAAGAACAAATTTTGGATTTCCGCCGTCTCCTCTGCAGCATCACACTTCCGATAGAAGGTAATCCCTGTTGGTTCTCCTGCTTCTCTTCCCAATACCAACTTCCAATCCGACTTAGTCCATCAAGCCGGATTGCCTCTCTTCCCTTCCACCTTGGGACCCTCCTCACAATTACTGGCAGCAATCTCTGCCATCACTCTCGAGAAACTAAAATTCCAGTTCCATGCTAAAAAAGTAATACAAAGTCTAATCAAGACTTTGATTCTTGCCACTACATCTACCCTTCAAATTGCAAACCCTCTCACTGCCAGCATGTTGACCACCTTCTTTGCCAAGATCTGTTCTCTCATTTATGATGTTGGAAAATAAGACCCTCTCTTGGACGAGACACTCTAACTCCCTCAGGGTTTCGGAAAATCTCACTCTCAATGGGCTTCCGGATACGCATTTTTTATATTGCCCCAAATTGCAGTCATTCTTCAATCAATTTTGTCCGTGAATTTCTCTCTTCTGCATGCACTCCCCGTCACTATCAAGACATGCTTCTTCTACCCCCGCCGTTTCTTGAAATGTACTTTCTTGCCACGTACAGAGGTTGTTAAACGGTCTTCATCTTTCTTGCATCTTCCAACCCAAAGACGGTGATCTTCAGAATTTTTCTGGCGTACTCCTCTTCCGAGTACCTCCATCATCGGATCCAATGTCATCTTCTTTGGATTTCCTCCAAAGTTACTTCCGTCCATTCTTTGTCCGCAATTCAACTTTTAGTGCTTACTTCATCTCTTAAACACTACTAACCATAGAAAAATAAAAAATGTGGGTACCACAAGTTAGGATGATGTGGAGACTATTATGATTTTCATAAGAGCTATGGTTACCAAGAATTTAGTGGGAGGGTTGAGACCACAAATTAGAAGCAAGGTGAGATATGAGAAAACTTCTTCCAATGTTGAAGCTATCAAAATTGCAATTCATATGGAGAAGAGTTTGGAAGGAGATGAGAGTGATTTGGTGGTGAAGGAGGTTGTGCATCCTCCTCAAGGTTAAAATAATGGTAAAAATTTCTGATGCTTTGGTGACAAGGGTTTCACCACAAGTATAGTTGCTCCAATTCTTGCACTTCCACCAAAAGATCCACTACAAATCATCACAGAACAACTTATAGATCTCAAGATCAATATAATGCAACTATGGGAGAAGAGAGAGGTAGATCAGAATGTGGAGATAGAGCCTAGGAGTTATGGAAGCTATCTATAGAGAGGATGCTAACCAACCAACAATTTCAATGATAAAAATTATTACGTTGTAGAGGAAGAAGTCACATCCAAAGGAATTGCCCAAATTCCACTTAGCATGGAGCAAGGATGCCTATAGAAGGAAAGAGGAAGGTAGTGAAACCCAAGTGGCTCCTAATCAAAACAAAGGTAAGGGGATAGCATCCATAGATGTGGTTGAGAGCAAGTATGAGAAGAGGGAGTGCTCAAACTCCAAAGGTCTTAATTTGGAGCTTTTGGTACAAAAGTGTAATATTCCAAGGACAAGAGAACTCTTCAAGAGAGAAAATAGAGATTTCACACTCAATCCTTTGATGCCCTAAAGGAGCACCTTCTCTTTATATTATAGCCAAAGAGGATCTCCTCCAAGGAAGCTACACCATAAGATTAGGTACATGGATAGGAGACCTGTCAACAATCTCCACCTCAGATTACTTGCTTGGATAGGTGACATGTTGGTCCTGGTCCCATCTGGTTGGTCAAGTAGGCTTTGACCACCAATTTTCCACTACTCCCATGGAATTTTGTCCCTTGTAAGGCTCAATGTTTCTATGTCTTTTTCATTTGTAGTAACAATGTGGCTTGGTTGTTGATTGGAATTGGTGTCATCGGCATGCATAACTCTCCAAGTACTTTGATTGTTGGTGCTGGTTTTTAATATGGCTCCTCTTCTTGCATTACTTGATCCTTCTTGACAGCACATACTTGATTTTGCAATTTCTTTATGGTCATCTTGATTTCTCAAAACTCGTTCAACATCCCCTGCATTGCTTCATCAACTCCTACATCTATGGATCCATGATTCCTACACGACCAATGTTCACTTGCTACTTCCTACTTCAATAGAGGGTTAGAATTATCACTCAAGAGGGTGCAAAAAATATGGGGACTACTATCATTAGGTCCTTGGAGGCTATCACTTGTTGATAATATTCTTCACCAAAATTGCAGACTACAAAATCCCTCAACATCACTTTTGGTCTAACTACATAATGGATTTCTACTTGCATGTTGAAATGGTGCGGATTCAGTACATTCAGATCCATAACATCATAATAGAATGTAGATTGTCAAATCCCACTCTCTGTTGTATACCACCATAGGTAGAATCACCGGGTTTGGTGAATTCATCACTCGGTCCATGAATTTTGTTCCAAAGGGATAAACTAGCAATACTCTTATTTTCTTACACTATCATAGAGAAAATAATCTACGTGGGACATTGATGCCATTTGATGTGAGATTGTTTTTCTAATGTTATAGTGAACTCGGCATTTTTTTTTATATTATTATGTCTCGGAAGTTATTTCTGTTAATATGTCTTAGGAGTCATTTTATGTTACCTTGTCTCATGAGGATTTTTTTTATGCTATGGTAGAGCCTGGAAGTTTTTTTATGTTACATAAGCTCAAGGGTTTTTTTTATGCTACATAAGCTCGTGAAGAGAGGAATTTATAGGGATTTGAGAAATATAAGGAATGTTTCAAAGGAAGGGATTTTTTTCCAAGAGAAAGAAAGTGGGAATATCAAAGGAGTTGCACTGAAAAAAGAGATATCAAGTGGAGCTTTGAAAGGGATAGTAGGAGCATTGAAGAAAAGAGGTTCTAGGGAGAAAGGTTTGGACAAAAGGGCTGATAGGGAAATTTTCCTGAAGGAAGAGCTTGTGACAAGAGGAAGGTGAATTATTGAAAGGGGAGGGATCTGGCTGTAGGTGAGGAACATGGGAAGGAGGAGACCTTAGGCCTGGACAGAAGAGAGAGGGATTTTTGAAAGGGGTTTAGAGGAGCTTTTTGAAGGAGGAAGGGGAGAAAACTTTAGAAAGAGAAAAGGCATGGTCTTAGAGATAGGAGAGGAGAAAGAGAGACAGGACAGAGAATTTTGGGAGGAAGGTTGGGTTTGAGGGAGAGATAAATTCAAAGGAGAAGAGCTTAGGGCTGGTTGGAACAGAAGAGAGGACATTCAAGAGAAGAGAGATTTGGTGCTTGTGATAGAAGAGAAATTTGAAGGAGAAGAACTTGGACTGGCAGGAACAGAAGAGAGGATTTGAGAGAAGAAGGATTTGTTGCTTGTGATAGAATAGATAAATTCAAAGGAGAAGAGCTTAAGGCTGGCTGGAACAGAAGAGAGATTTGATGCTTGTCATATAGGAGAAATTCAAAGGAGAAGAACTTGGACTGGCAAGAACAAAAGAGAGGATTTGAGACAAGAGGGATTTGTTGCTTGTAACAAAACTAAGAAATTCAAAGGGGAAGAACTTGGCTTGCAAGGACAAAGAGGTAGGAAAGGAGAAGGGAATTATCAAAAGAGTTTTGTGACTTGTGTGACAAGAGAGCAGAGCATTGAGAGAAAAAGGGATTAAGCTTGCTGGACAAAATTTCTAAAGAGTGAAAGGTTTTGCCCAGACTAAGTTTAGAATGCAGCATCAAATGAGTAAGTGAGGTCTGGACAAGGGAACCCTCAAGCGGTTGGTTTGGACTGTGAGCCAGCCTGTCTCTCACTTAGGATGAACCTCTGATGGCTATTATGGTAGCGCACTATGGACCAAAAAGGCACGGAACCTCAACTCCATCATACTCCTCTAAGGCTAACACTCCAAGACTAAAGACATTGCTCACTAGAGAACTCAATGAGAAAGAGATAGTTGCAAATGAAAGGATGATGAGTACCTCCTCACTCCTAGTTTATATACTTGTGAAATAATTATGCACCAAAGTTACTAATTATTGGAGTAACTCAAGTTACTAGGCTAAAAGTCAAATAAAGTCAAAAAGTATAAAGGAATATCCATCCACATGGGCATATTCTACTAAGCATGTGATTTTATCTTGACCCAACCACAAAATCAAGGATTTCTTCACATCGGCTATCCTTGGACTATAGAAGAATCCAAAACAAAAGGCTTGCGGGCCCAAGAGTTCTCAACTCTTTTGTCAAAGCCAAACATCTAGGAATAATACTAAGTCAACACACTAGAATCCAAAATAGTGGTGCTCATCTTTTCCACTTCCTCTAAAGTAAGGTCCACTCTATCTTAGCTATGAATAACTTTAGCTAGTCATGACTAATGTAGAACCATCCTTTATCTCTCAATTAATACCAAACTAAATATCATAATACCACACACATGCACAAATGGGTGTTACATTTACTCCCGGACTAATTTTTCATTTTTTCCTCAAAGTGAAGGTCTTTCTACCTTCTATGATACATCTTCAACTCATCATGGTTAATCTTATCAAATTGTCTTCCTCCCAACTCCTTGATATCATAGGTGTAATTGCTTGACACCTTCTCCACTATGAAAGGTCCAAAGTACTTAGGCAAAAACTTCTTTTGCAGTCTCTTGAATCAAATGGAATCAAAAAAAAATTACCCAATCACCTTCTTTGAAAGGCTCCACCTTCTTCTTGCCTTACCTCTTGTCATAGTTCTCCTTTTGTTTCCTTTGGGCTTGCTCCACTTGAACCATAGCAACTGCTCTTGCTTCTTCCAATTCCATGAGTTAATCCTTCCTTGACTTCTATGCATCACCTCCCTGTGTTTTCTTCAATCTCCTATGAATGCTTTGAAGATCGGAAGATCAAAGTGAATAGGTAAGGTATACTCAATACCATATACCAATTGAAATGGGGAATATACGATAGAAGTCTTCATGGTTATCCTATACTCCCACAAAATTGCATGAATCCTCTTGTCCCAATGATGTTTAGCCCCTTCCATTTTTGCATCTTTGGCCAACATCATGCACAAGGTCTGATTGGTTCTCTTTGCCAAGCCATTAGAATTTGGCTTAAAGGATGTAGTTACTCTATGTGTGATGGAGAAATGTCATAGCATGGCTATAGGAATGCTTCTTGTAAACTCTCCGCCTTTATTAGAAACCAACTCCAAAAGACATCCAAACCTAATGATAATGCATTCATAAAGAAATCTACCAACTTCATCTTCATTCTTGCCCCTTAATGGTCTAGCCTCAACCCACTTAGTAAGATAATCAGTAACTATCACAATATACCAATTATTCCTTGGGGTTCCATTGAGAGGACCTACAAAATCAATTCATCACCTCTCAAAAGGTCCTAACAATGGAATTGATCTAAGTGCTGGAGTGGAAGTAGACTTTCTAGCAAAAGCTTGACAAACATGACAAGTTTTGCAATAATCAAGACAATCCTTGAAAATTCCTCTCCAATGGTAACCTGCATCTAGAATCTTGAAAGCAGTCACCTTTCCTACAAAGTGTCCTCCACACACTCTACCTTCATGAAACTCTGTTATGAGTAGGATAGACTCTTCCTTACCCACTTCTCTTTAAAGAAGATCATCTACTCCTTGGTGAGAAAGAATATCATCCACCATTGTGTAAGGTCTAGATCTGGTTGCAAGGGCCTTCTTCTCCCTAGCATGCATCCTTTTGGATAGTTACTTCTTGTCACAAAATCCACAATCTCCTTGTACTCCATTGGAACCTCTTGAGTGATTGAGATTGTCATGAGCTCCTCATCCAAGAAGGAATCATGCATTGGCTCATCTCCATCATGATCATAGGCCCTAGATAACAAATCAGCATTTGCATGTTTCTTTTGTGGCCTATCTTTAATGGTGTAGTCATACTCAGACAAGAGTATCATCCACCTTGTAAGTCTCCCTTCAACATAAGGCTTGTTGAAGATGTACTACAAAGCCTTGTGATCTGTAACAACGGTGGCTTTCCTTCCAATCAAGTAGTGTCTAAACTTCTTGAGACCAAAGATCAATGTTATCCCTTCTCTCTCCATGACAAAGTAGTTTTTTTCTGCTAAAACCATTTGCCTACTAGCATAAGCTATTGGATGATCATGCTCATCTTGGTCTAATTGACTAAGAGTGCATCCTATAGCAACATTGGAAGCCTTAGTGTAGAGGATGAAAGGCTTACTCCAATCAGGTTTAGCAAGAATTGGAGCTATAACAAGGGGTTGCTTGAACTCCTCAAAAGCTTTGAGAGCCTCTTTGTCCTCCAAAATCACCATGTAATCTACACCCTTCTGCATGTAGATGGTCAATGCATAAGCCTTGCTGGAAAATGAGAAGATGAACCTCCTATAGTACCCAACCATCCCCAAGAATTTGTGTAACTTTGTCAAGCTTGAAGGGAATGGAAGGTCTGAGATTTTGCTCACCTTCTCAAGATCAATTGTTATTCCATCCTTGGAGATGATGTGCCCCAAAAGTAGACCTCCTTCACATCCAAAAATTCACTTCTCTAGGTTGAGTGATGTATTTGCCTCATCCAAGCATTGCAAGACCTTGATTAGGTGCTCAAATTGCTCCTCCTTGCTCCCATAGACACAAAAGTCATCAATGAAGTCTCTCACAAAATTTCCCAATGAAAGGTTCAAATACCTTGTTCATGAACCGTTGGAATGTGGATGGAGCATTGCAAAGCCCAAAAGGCATGACCTTGAAAGCATAAGTTCCCCAAGGTGTGGTGAATGTGGTGAGTTGTTGATGCTCTTGTGCAATCTTGATTTTAGTTATATCCACTATAACCATCTCCAAAATTGTACCTCTCATGACCTACAACCTCCTACTAGATCTCATCAATGAATGGCAATGGGTAGTAGTCCTTCTTGGTAATAGTGTTGAGCTTCTTGTAATCCACACATACCTTAAGCTTACCATTCTTTTTCTTCACAATGATAATTGGAGACATCCATTTTGAATTCTCTATTTCAAAGATAAATCTAACTTTCTTGAGCTCATCAATCTCCTCCTTCATAATCAAAGATATTGGTGAGCTAATGCGACATTACTTTTGGCGGATTGGTCTTGCATGGGACTTCACCTCTATCGTGTCCTCCTCGAAGGTGACTTCCTTCAAATCCTTGTAACTAAAACCAAACACAAGGATGAACTTGCGGAAAATCTCCTCAAATCTCACCTTCTCCTCCTTGGTAACATTTGGGCATACTTGAGGGTAGATAAACTCCTCTCTATCTCCTCAAGTGTCAATGGTGATTTATTTGGGTCCTTCAAAACCTCTAGCTCAGGTGCAAATCCATAGCACACAAGGGATACACATTTGAATCAGATTCAGATTCATCCTCCTCAGTGGAAGTCTCCTATTCCATGCTTGTGTCTACACTTGAAGCTCCTTCTTTAGAATTTGATTCCCAATAATCAGAAGATGGTGTATTTGAATGTGAAGTATTGGTGGTGTTAATGACAGGAACTATAACTCTATGGTTTGATGACCCAATCTCAAGTACCTTTGTACCATTGATTAATTGTGTGGGTTGCTCTCAACCGTGGCCTCCCAAGAAGTAAGTCATAGTGTGAATCCTTCAAGACTTGGAAAGTCATGAGATTTTGAACTCCTATAACTGAAACTACCACTTTATCCATCATCCCTATTGGTCAAACTTGTTGCTTTTTTGCCATGCTCACCACAAATGTTGAAGGTCTTGAGGGTATCATACCCAATTTCTTCATCAACCTTTCTGACATGGCATTCACTGTTGATCCTCCATCAACCAATGCATCCTTGATGTTATGACCATTCACTCTCACATCAATCTTGGAGGCATATGCACAAGCCTCCCATAGTGCTAGCTTAGCATCCACCACCCCCATTGATAATAGAGCTTTTGCCTTCATTTTCCTCTTGCTCCTTATAGAAATCAAACCACCTCCAAGCTCCTTTCTCAAAGTAGGATTCAAAGCAATAAGTTGGCCCATTGTGATGTTAGCCTTATGATTACCAACATCCTCCAAGACATTGTAGTTCTATTGTTGCTTTGATATCAAGAAGTCCTCCATCCCTAACTTCTTTCTTGGAGTCTTTGTTGTTGATGGTGTTGAGATACGAGTGCTCCTAGTAGACATGGGAGTATCTTTGCTAGGAATAAATCCTTGAGAATAATGCACATCCTCTGCAAAACAAGCTCTCTTCTTCTCTTGTGCCAAAAGCTCCAAATTAAGACTATTGGAGTTTGAGCACTCTCCCTTCTCATACTTGCTCTCAAAAACATCTATAGATACTATCCCTTTACCTCTTTTTGGATTAGGAGCCACTTGAGTTTCATTATCTCCCTCTTTCCCTCTATTGGCTCCTTCATAACCCCTTCCTCCATGGTAAGTGGAATTTGGGCAATTCCTTTGAAAATAGCCTCTTCCTCCATAACCAAAACAATTTCTATCATTGAAATTGTTGGTTGTTTGGCCTCCTCTATATGGATAGTTTCCATAACTCCTAGGCCCTCTTGCGACATTCCAATCCACCTCTCTCTTCTCCCATAATTGCACCACATTGATTATGAGATCTACAAGTTGTTCTGTGATAGTTTGAAGTGGATCTTTTAGTGGAGGCACAAGAATTAGAGAAACTACTACTTGTAGTGCAACCCTTGCCACCAAACTATTAGAAGCTTCCTCATACTTGTACCCTTGAGGAGGATGCACAACCTCCTTCACCACCAAATCACTCTCGTCTCCTTCCAAACTCTCCTCCATACGAATTGTGATCTTGATAGCTTCAACCTTGGAAGAAGGTTTCTCATATCTCACCTTGCTTCTAATTTGTGGTCTTAATCCTCCCACAAAATTCTTGGTGAGCATAGCTCCTATGCCAATCATAGTCGTCTCCACATCATCCCCACCCTTCCTCAATACCATGCAAAATCTGGACTCTAACTTCTCCATTCTTTCCACGTAGACTCTTACTTTCTCTCCGCTTCCTTGCTTGAGAAAAGTAGCTTCACTCATCAATCTCTCATAACTCTCATCTGGAAGGAAGATCTCAATGAGTGAAGTCAAACTCTCCCAAGACTCTTCTTGTTCATCTTTCTTCCTTCTCTTTTGGTATTCTGACTCATACCATGTAAGTGTTGCATCCTCAAAGAAATTTGGTAGTAATGAGGCCCACTCATTCTTCCTTCGCTCATTATTTCCTATGCAAGCTTTCTTGAAGTCTCTCACAAAGGCCTCTACATCTTCTCCATCCTTGCCAAAGTTAAAGAAAACTGGAAGTTTCTCCATCTTAACTCTTCACTATCTTTCTTTTCTCTCAATTTCTCTTTTTGTTTTTTCTTTTCTCTCACTTTATAACTAATAGAGTATGTACATGACTAACACCATTTGAGAGTAATCAAGATCTCTCAACACTCTCTTTAAATTCTATTTTAAACTCTCTTTTCCTCAAATCCACCTCTACAATCACCTCAAACCCTTGGGAAACCTTTCATAGTCTCAAATTCCCCTCTTGATGACCGACCCTCCATGTTCCCAAGATGAATCTAAACACCCAAACATGCTTTTTGTTGCTCTCACACTCCTCATGCATGAGATCTCAACTTTGCAACATTGACCCTTCTTCACAATATCACTCAAATCTCTCAATTGGTATGTCATAGTACTCTAAACTATTTCACACTTGATCACAACTTCAAGGTGTCCCTCCTCGCAGAATTTCGGACCTTTTCATTTAACCATTGGCCTAGGCACCTTTCTTTTCAGCACACATATTTCAGATTTGGTCTGAAAACCACCCCCTTCACTTTAAAAACTCATAACTCTTTTGCACAAGAATGATCTCTCTCTAATTTTAATGTCAACAATTAGGATACAATGCATTGAATTTTCTTGGAAATTTTTAGAACAATCCATTGAAATTTGAAGAAATGGAAGACTCTATACAATTTTTGAGAGAGCATGCAGTTGCGGGAGTAGTTTACCCTATGAACTTTCAAAAATTCTAGCCTAGTGCGCATAGTAGCTCTCACAATAATTCCAAGTATGCCAACTTAAAGATAACCTAAGCTATAATCTATTGAAATTTCAAGTCTAGATATCAAAGTTGAGATTTTACCCAAAATTACCTTAATCTCCAAAATCTGCAATCCACCTCACACAATCTCTCTGAATCCTCTAAAGTGTACAAAATGTACAAAATCACCTCAAAGACATCATAATGAATTACAAGGTATACAAATGTGTCCAAGTTCTCTAACATAAGTTCAGCCCTCTTCTCCCCTAAGGTTCTCTCCAAGTGAGCTCTCATAGTCTTCTTTTGTCTAATATAGAATTGTACGCAAAATATTATCTTGCCTTCTAGAGAGATCTTGGCAACAGAACCAAAAATGTGAGTCAGCCTATCTCTCACTCAAATGAATCTCTGATGGCTATTATGGTAGCGCACCATGGACTAAAAAGGCAAGGAACCCCAACTCCATCATACTCCTCCAAGACTCAAGACATTGCTCACTAGAGAACTCAATGAGAAAGAGATAGTTGCAAATGAAAGGATGATGAGTACCTCCTCACTCCTAGTTTATATACTTGTGAAATAATTACGCACCAAAGTTACTAATTATTGGAGTAACTCAAGTTACTAGGCTAAAAGTCAAATAAATTCAAAAAGTATAAAGGAATATCCATCCACATGGACATATTCCACCAAGCATGTGATTTTATCTTGACCCAACCACTAAATCAAGGATTCCTTCACAAGAACTATCCTTGGAGTACAAAAGAATCCAAAACAAAAAGGTTTGCGGGCCCAAGAGTTCTCAACTCTTTTGTCAAAGCCAAACACCTAGGAATAAAACTAAGTCAACACACTAGAATCCAAAATAACGGTGCTCATCTTTTCCACTTCCTCTAAAGTAAGGTCCACTCTATCTTAGCTATGAATAACTTTAGCTAGTCATGACTAATGTAGAACCATCATTTATCTCTATATAAATAATATTTCTCAAGTATTAGTAGTACTAAACTAAATATCATGATACCACACACATGCACAAATAGGTGTTACAAGACTGAACGGAGAGAGAGAAGGTAGAGATATTTGAAGCAGATTGGCTTGGATAGGGACAGAGGGAGAGAATAAATTATTGAAGTTAAAAAGGGCCTGGCATATAGAGGAAGAAGAGAAAGAAATTTTTGAAGGAGGGTTTGTTGGACAGAGGACAAGAAAATTTAGAGAGGAAGTGCTTTGAGAGAATGTTGGCCTTTGGATTATGACAGAACATGTGAAGGAGAGGAAGTGCTTCAAGAGAATGTTTGGCCTTTGGATTGTGATAGAATAGATGAAGGAGAGGAAGTGCTTTGAGAGAATGTTGGCGTTTTCATTGTGACAAGACTGGCGAAGGAGAGGACGTGCTTCAAGAGGATATTGGCCTTTGGACTATGACAGGACAGGTGAAGGAGAGGAAGTACTTTGAGAGAATGTTGGCCTTTGGACTATGATAGGACAAGGGAAGGAGAGGAAGTGCTTCAAGAGAATGTTGGCCTCTGAATTGTGACAAGACAGGAAGGATAATTGTGGAGGATACTGAAGATAGACTCTTGAAGGGGTTTTGCAAGACAAATTATGGAAGAGAGAATCTTCAAAGGGCTTTGCTGGAGGTTAGTGAAGAGAAATCTTGAGCAAAGAAGATTCTCTAGGACTGAAGAGGTTTGAAAGAGAAATTTTGAAGGAGAGGCTAAAGGTGGCAGAACAAAGGAGAGCCATCAGAACAAAAGGCAAAAGTCTCAAAGAAGAATCCACCGGACAAAGAATACTTGGAGAAAATCTCAAAAGGAGCTACGATAGAACAAGAAGATGAAGAGTTGTAAGCGATAGGGATTAGAAATTGGTTGATTATAGTTCTTTCTTTTACATGCTTGGACAGTTAAAGAACATTAGATGTGGTTGCTATATGATCTGGAGCTGTTTGGCTTTCCCCAAAAGGTTTATAAACTACAAGGCTTGGTATTGTGATGAATATGAGGATCCTTGTGATTGGATGTGTATATTTGACCCGTGAATAGTGTCAAGGAGAGGACTCCATTCTCAAAGCTCCTAGTCTAGTTACGCAAGCAGATCCTAACAAGTCAGATTTTCTCTAACAAGTCAGATAAAATCCACCACCGTCCCCATATTAATGGAATTTGAACATTAGCTAGTGAAACTTGAAGATCAAGATGATCTAATGAAACTCAACATGAGGAACCATTAAGAAGAGCCTATGCTCAAAGCAGTCATAGCCAAGCTACTCTAGCAAGAAGGAGACTACCATCCAGGCAAGAGTAGAGACAATGGCTGATTACAAGAGGTTTTGAATCATTGACAAACAGAGCAGTCTAAGCGTGAGCAGCCAGGTGCCCAATGCATTCTCAAGACCAAACAATTCCCGTGATGTGGTGCCCACATATTTTATTTTTTTCAAAATAAAGGAGAAGAAGTGTATAGAGATGTCAGATTACGCCTGTATGGCCAAGGAAGGCAAAGAAAATTGGCTTTGGGATGAAACCCGAAGTAAAGTGACTTTGGGTCATAAGGCAAAGTACTCAGAAATGCCCTGTCAGCATACAATACGAAGTAAAATGTCTTAGGATCGGGGGAAGCTCAACCCGAGGCAAAGACAGTCTAACAACCTTTCGTCGGGGCGAGAAATTCAAGAAGGGGCCGTTTCAAAACTGGCGGCTCATACGCGCGAAGGTTGATTGACAGTGACCGGTGCATGCCGGAGGTGTGATTTCTCGGTAGAAACTCGAAGCGACGGAAGATGAAGAAGTGCAACTCTATAAAAATCAAAACTGCAACAAAGAAATGTTGAGCAATTTTCCTTTGCCGTTGAGGAGTCGTCTTGCAGGTGATCGGGGAAAGGGAAATAAAGTTATACTCGGGTTAGTGTGCAAGGGAGAAGTCACGGGAGAGAAATCAAGAGACAGTAAGAAAGCAGAAGAGATGAGAGGAGGGAAGAAAAACTCTGAATTCGTAGTGAGAAATCATGCAATTTGGAGATTAGATGTAGTAGCGAGGATCGAAGTCTTGAGCCAACTTTGGATCACCTTTCTAACATGGAACTGGAACGTAAGTTTTCCAAGATTCATGACAGAAATCATTGAGAGTAAATGTCTCGATGGTCCCAAGGAAGAAGGACAGATTTGGATTGGAGACTCGTACTCGGGAAGGAGGCGGGTTCGGAGCAGGGAGCCACGTTCTTGGGAAAAGGAGATAGCCCAAGAAATGTAGGAGGTGAGAGATGCCTTCTCGTTGAAGAGAACGAAGAATGGGTACAAAGTTGAGAGCTACAAAGACCCTGTGAGGAGAGGATTTGTGAGTGCACTAATGGCCATCCTGAAGCCAGAGAGAACCACTTATGTGATGAAACACCAAGCGATGTTCTTTCACAAGCTATTTGCAGGAGAACCGATCAATTGGGCAAGGTGTTTTCATGGGAGAACGAGGCAGATGGTGTGGAATCTGCGGGATAAGTCGCCTCCACACTACATCGTACCATTTACAGCACACTTCTACCTCGGGTTGAATTTGCTCAATTTGGCGGAGCGCAATAGAATGGTGTCTCATTTCCCTCCTGACTTGAGAAGAGAAGTCGACGCGGAGGAGCAGCAATACATTCTCCAAATCCGGAGCACGGACGACTACTATGCAAAGACAGGGAAAAACGTGGAGGTCGTGGTAAGTACCCCGACGAAGAAGAGAACTCGGCACGCAGAAGCCAAAGAAAACAAGAAACCTCGGAAGATGCAGAAAAATAACCCGAGGCGAGGGATGTGGTGATTGAGTCAGAAGATGAAGACTCAGAAGGCGAGGCCGAGCTCAAGACGGAGGACTCGGAACGTGAGGAGGAACCTGAGCTGACACTGCAGAGCGGAGATACTAGCAGTGACAGTGACGACGGCGGAGAAATGGCCTCGGCACTAGCGGCTGAAGAATACGAAGAAGAAGTGCAAGCCAAAGTAGAAGCCGAAGACAATGCGGCGCTGGAAGACGAAGTACCGGTGCTCGAGGAGAAGAAGATCGCAGTACAGCAAGGAGTTCCCTTGAGACGTAAGGCGAAGTGTGAGGTGGGGCCAAGTAAAGTGAAGGAAGAGGTAGAAGACAACATGAGTAGTGAGGCATCAATCCCGATACAAAGACTTCAAAGAAGAAGGCGCGTATCAGGAGAACATGAGGAGAAACAAGAAATTACTCCGTGGGAGGAAGAAGTTGCCAGTGAGGGAGTAGAGTACCTGCAAGAGGTAGTATGCCCGTTGTTGGTAAAGTTGGAGAAGAAGAAGAAGGAGATGCAGTCGACTTGTCCAGAAGTAAAGATTGTATTGCAGGTGGTAGCAATATTAGAAGAGGAGAACTCGGAGTTGAAGAGGAGTATAACCCGAGGTGAGAAGGAGAGAGAAGTACTGCAAGCGGAAGCAGTAGAGAGAAGTCAGGTAATCGAAGACCTGAAGAGAGAAGTGAGCTATCAAGAGGATCTTGCGAGGGAGAGTGATATCGCAAGGGAGAGACAAGTAGCGGAGCATTAAATCTTGAAGCAGCAATTTGCTGATTCAAGAGTAGAGCTTATCCATGCTATGGCGAGAGTAGCATCAAAGGAACAAGAGCTCGATCGAGTGATAGAGAGTATGGAGGAGAAGAAGCAACTCTGGCAAAGAGAGTTGTCTGTACGGTATAGAGAAGAAGAGAGATTACGAGAGTTACTTCATAATTAGGAAGAGAAAGTTGTAAAGAAGGAGAAAGAGAAGGAAGCAGTGAAGGCCGAGTTTGAGGAAGAGTTGGCGATGTACAGAGAGGAATGGCTTGTAGATCGGGAACGAGAACGAAAGACATGATTGGAGCCATTGAAGGAGATAGTCCTCAGAGTGAACGCAATGTTAAGTACAGAAGCCAGCGTTCGAATTGAAGAAGCGCGACTGCACGAGTTGAAGTTGTTGGTGCAGGAGATGAGGCGAAGAAAAGCAAAGGATACGGAGATGAATGCCTTGTTAATCAAACTAAGAACTCGTGTAGATAGAAAGGTGTTAGAAGTAGAGGATAACATCTCAATTAGATTAGACTTAGTGAAAATAGAGTTAGAAAAGCTTTGGCAAGATGTTAAGGCGAAACCCGAAGTAGATAACATAGGAATCCAAATGTCTTTGGAGTTGCCCTCAGAGACATTAGAGAAGAGTGGGTCGAAAGATGAAGAGTTAGATAGATTACCCACTACTGCAATTTCAGATCAGGAAAGAGAGTTGCTAGATCTGGTCGAAGAAGTAGGAGATGTGAAACCTGAGGAAAATGTAGTAGGAAGTAAGATTACTTCAGGTTTGGGTTTGAAAGCCGAGGAAGAAGTAGACATCGGATCGGATTAGTAACCGATTTGAGATTTGAAGGGGCAAATATGAAGAGGTGCATTGTCATTTCGGATCTGCAGGTTAGAACAGTTGTTGTAGAACAGTATAGTTGTTAGAACTGTCGATTGCTTCCTTATTTAAGAGTGGCATTTGCATGAAATTGTTGTTCAGTGCTCATTATTTCTGCGAATAGATAAAGCAAAGTGCTGTGAAGCAGTGCTCGTCGCTTGAGCTTAATTCCAAGTATCAACGTTGTACTTGTGTTTGTGAGTGTTTGGAGAAATTTGAAGTGCAAGTCAGTGTGCTTGTTGGATGTTGGATTCCACAGCCTTGATCTTCATTCTGTGTATTTGATCTTGAGTGAAGTGCAATTGAAGCAATGCCTTGACAGATCTGAGAGGAATTGTAGTGTTGGTAGTATTCTGCATTTGGGAGTGCAGTATGAAGTTGATGTGAAGCAATTTAGATCGAGGAAGTTGTGCCTTCAGTGGAGGGTTGGAACACAATTCTGAGGCGAAGTCGTTTTGCAGTGAAGTGCCGTTTTTGGGAGAGCCTGAATCATCACAATCAAGATTGTTTGGAAAGAATTGAAGGATTTGTGATTATGGAGTGTGAATTTGTGACAAGACTGCGAGTCAGTGCTTGTTACTCTCTTCTGGGTGTGGTTTCTACTTGAGAGACTAAAGAAGAACTCAAGAAGAACTAAATTGTTACTTTGCTTTGTATTTGGACATTTCTGACTCGTATCTTTGCGGGAACGAACTTTACTTACCCAATTACCACAAAAGTGATATTTGCCGGGTTCTCACATGTGACAATGCTAGATGCACATAATCTTGATGTGAAATGGATTCAAGAATGGGAAGCTAGGTGGAGGAAATTGTCCTCCTGGTGCATCCATTGCATCCATTCTTCTAAAGCAGTTCCCAAGTCTAAAAATTGCACTATGTTCTCCACCTCAAATTACTTAGTTTTAATAGCTCATGCTCTTCCAAGAGGGATGACCCACTCTCTTAGATTAAAATATCCACTTTGATAGCATTGTAATACATCAAGAACAAGGGAACTCTTCAAGAGAGAAAACATAAATTTCACACTCAATCCTCAGATGCCCCAAAGGAGCACCTTTTCTTTATTATATAGCCAAAGAAGATCTCCTCCAAGGAAGCTCCACCATGGGATTAGGTACCTGGATAGGTGACCTATCAGCAAGCTCCACCTTCAGATGACTTTCTTGGATGGGTGACATGGAGGTCTTGGTCCCATCTGGTTAGGCTTTCATCGGTGGGGATCTTTTAGGGAATCTTCTTATAGGAATCTCAGAATCATATGGGTGAGGTACCATTGGAAAGCTCTTGGTGAGACCAACTAGGGAGAAGGGAAGGTCAATCTACTCTCCTATGGATGGGGAGGGGTTGGCATATTTTTGAGGTCTAATTCATCCGTTTAGGCCTCCAAAATTACCTCCAAAGTTTTTTGGCCTATTTTTGCTTTTGCCCTATTAGTAGAAGTGCTCTTTTGGTGATAATTCTATCTGATTATGTTCTCAATCATGTGTAAAATCCTTCCAAATATCACTACTCCAAGTTTCACCTCTAGATCATATACCTAGCTATTGATTCTAAAGTTTCCAAGCATGTTTTGGTTTTTGGCATATTAATAGAAGTACTCTTTTGGTGATACCTCTATTTGATCCACTTAATCCATCATGTATAACCTCCTTCTAGATATTATCAACCCAAATTTCATCTCTAGATCATCTATCTAGTTATTAGTATTACAACGAGAAGAAGAGAGTTAGTTTTGGAGATGATCATCTCCAAAACTAACTCAAGTACACATTTCTCAAGGATTTACTCCTAGCAAGGATACTCCTACTAGGACTACTAGGAGCACTCACACAAGCACCTCAACACCATCAACAACAAATACTCCAAGGAAGAAGTTAGGGATGGAGGACTTCTTGATCTCAAAGCAACAATGTAACTACAATGTATTGGAGGATACTGGTAGTCACAAGGCTAACATCACAATGGGTCAACTAATCAATTTGATTCGTACCTTGAGAAAGGAGCTAAGAGGTGGTTTGAGTTTTGCAAGGAGCAAGGAGAAGAAAGCAAAAGCTCCAATATCAATGGGGGTGGTGGATGCCAAACCATCACCATAGGAGGCTTATGAATATGCCTCCAAGATTGATATGATAGTGAATGTCACAACATCAAGGATGCACTTGTTGATGGAGGATTTGCAATGAATCCCATGTTAGAGTGGTAGATGAATAATTTGGATATGATACCTTCTAAAACTTCAATATTTATGGTGAGCATGGAAAACAAGCAACAAGTTTGACCATTAAGGTTAATGAATAAGGTGTTAGTTTCAATTATGGGAGTTCAAAATCTCATGACTTTCCAAGTCTTGAAGGATTCAAACTATGATTAGCTTCTTGGGAGGCCATGGTTGAGAGCAACATGCACAATTGATCAATGGTACAAAGTGTACTTGAAGATTGAGCCATCAAACCATAGAGTTATAGTTCTTGTCATTAACACCACCAACAATTCACATTTAGATACACCATCTTCTGATTATTGGGAATCAGATTCAGAAGAAGAAGATTTAGGTGTGGAAACAAGCATGGAGGAAGAGATTTCCATGGAGGAGGATGAATCAGAATCTGATTAAGATGTGTATCCATTGTGTGCTATAGATTTGCACCTAAACTAAAGGTTGTGAACAACCCAAATAAATCACCATTGACACTTGAGGAGATAGAGAGGAGGTTATCTACCCTCAAGTATGGTCCAAAGGTTACCAAGGAGGACAAGGTGAGATTTGAAGAGATTTTCTACAAGTTCATCCATATGTTTGCTTTTAGTTACAAGGATCTAAAAGAAGTCACCTTGGAGGAACACAAGATAGAGGTGGAGGAGCATGTATAATACTCTGAGGATGGAAGACTTGACGAGAAACACAAAATAAGAAACACATAGTTTCACACTCAAACCTCCGATATCCCCAAGCAACACCTTGACTATATTATATAGCAAAGATGACTACCCAAAAGAAGTTCCACCCTTGGATCAAATACATGGATGGGTCACATGTCCATGATCTCTACCCTTAGATTAGTTGCATGCATGGATGACATGTTGGTCCTGATCCTATCTGGTTGGTCAAACCACCTTTGACCAAAGGGAATCTTTAGGGAATCTTCTTGTAGGAATCTCCAAATTGTATGGGTGAGGTATCATTGGAAGGCTCTTAATGAGATAAACCAAGGGGGAGGAAAGGCCATCTTTTCCTTCTTTGGTTTAAGGGTGGGAAAAGCTGCATATTTTCAAGGCCTAATTCATCCGTTTAGGCCTCCAAAATTAGCTCTAAAGTTTCTAGTCCATTTTTTACTCCTACCCTATTAGTAAAAGTCTTCTTTTGGTGACACCTTTGTCTGATCTACCTAGCCCATCAGACATAACATCCTTCTGGATTTTACCAAGCCAATTTTCACCTCTTGCTAATATGTCTAGCCATTGGTATTACAAACCTCCTCCCTTTTAACACGTAACATTCTCATTGCAAAGCTGTTGCTCAAAAGATTTCACTAACAATGATGCATTGGTCAAATTGGCTATTGGTTCCCATGTTGCCTCATACAGGGGTTACCCTTTCCAATGTACCAGATATTCCACATGCGGCTGGTGAGTGCCCCAGATGCATTTCTGGAGAATGTATTTGACCTCAAATTCCTCTACTTCATCCACAAGTGTTGAACAGGGTTGACTTTTTGGTATGGAAGAAAATTGAGGCAGTTGGGGAGCATATCTGCATAGTAAGGACACATGGAAAACTGAGTGGATCTTCATATGTGGTGGTAGCTTGAGGTGATAGGTCATTGCATCAATGCAATGAAAAATGGAAATGGCCCAATAAAATGAGGTCTGAGCTTGCAATGGCCAACTAAAGTGAGGTTGGTTGTTGATAGGCAGACTTGTTCCCCAATATTTAACTCCATGTGCCGGCAATGTGCATCTACATACTATACCCTAAACTTTGTTGATTTTGGGCAATCTACAACCTATTTTTGGCATTCTCCACTCCTTGTTAGATTTTGGAAACAAAAGTGTTGACAACCTCCACCTTGGTATCCACCGGGCAGATCTTCATCAAGCTTGAAGGTGTGAAAGGGTGCTCTCCATGCACAAGGATGAATGGTGTGGCTTGTGTGGATGCATTGACTGAATTATTGTATGCAAATTCCACCAATGGGAGTAAAGTGTCCCACCTTTCTTGCTCTTCTAGGGTGAACCCCCGGATCATGTCTTCAATAGTGAAATTAGCCCACTCTATTTTTCCATCAATCTATGGATGGTAAGCCATTAACATGGCCAATTTGGTTTTAAAGAGACCAAAGAGTGTTCTCCAAAACAATCTCAAGAATTGAATTCCTCTATCAGTGATGAGCACTTGAGGCAAGCCATGGTGAGAAAAGATTGCATCTAAATACAGTTGATCTAATTGTGGAGCAATCACATCCTTGGTGGTGGGACGCACATGGATCATTTTGCTAAGGTAGTTGACAAAGACTATGATGGAGTCAAACACTAAGGTGGTCTTGGGCAATTCACAAATCCATGCTTACTTGTTCCCAACATTGTGTATGAGAAGGAAGGAGTTGAAGGAGTCCTGTGGGAGCTTGATTTGAATCTTTATTTTGTTGACAAAGTAAGCAACTTTGAACACACTCCAACATATCATTGCTCATCTTGGGCCAATGGTAATGGCGTTTGGCTGCATCCAAGGTCTTGTCAACTTTTACATGACCTACAATAGCAGAATCATGACATTCTATTTAGGATGGTGGTTCTTGTGGCAGTGTCCTATAGGATCCACAACCTACCATCACAAAAAAAAAGTCCTTGGGTACTAGTGATGCCTTTGGATGATAGAGCTCCTACAATCTATGGGTCAATTTTTGTAAAAGCAAGACTTCTTGGCCAAAATTCAAGGTTCATCTTGATATCTACCACCAAATTGTTTACCATAGGCATTTAGGTAATTGCATTTGCAAGTTGCTTCTTGCCTTCCACATATGTGATAGTCATGTTGAACCTTTGTCTCCGCTCCGCCCACCAAATATATCAACAAGATAGATCTTTTTGTGTCTCTAGATAGACTAGAGGTTTGTGATCTATCTCCACTAAAAATGCCTTCTTGCCTAGATAGTGCTTCCAATGCTTGGTTGCAAGGACAATGGTCAACTCCTCTTGTTTGGTGGTGTGATAGTTGTGTTCTGTTGGTAATACCTTCCAAGAGAAATATGCAAATGGGTGCTAGCTGTCATGCCACTCTTGTTGTAAGACCACTCCTATTGCCACGCTTAATGCATCTATAGCCAACTTGATAGGATGCTTTGGATCATATCATTTCAAGATTGGGGCATGTAGTAATGCATCTTTCAATTCCTAAAAGGCCAATTCTTGTGCGGTTCCCCAAATCCACTTCTTTCCCTTGCCAAGTATGCTTTTAGAGGTTGTGCCACCTTGAAAAAGTCATTGATGAACCACCATTAAAACCCCGTCAATCCTAAGAACTCTTGAGTTGAGTCTAGTCTTCTCGAGCACTCCACTTTTGAATGACCTTGATGTTATCTATTAACACTTGGATACCTTTTGCACTTACTCTATGCCCCAAGTAGTCTACTTCAAACTTGCCAAATTCACAGTTTGAGATTTTGGTGTACAATTGGTTTTGCTATAGAATTTGGAGCAATTCTCGTAGATGTTGCTTGTGTTCCATCATTATCCTACTATATACAAGGATGTCATCTAGGAAAAGAATCATAGATTTATCCAAGTATGGATGAAATATGTCATTCATCAAACTCATGAAAGTGGCTAGTGTGTTGGTGAGATCAAACGACATCACCAAGTACTCAAGGTGATCGTACCTTGTTTAAAAGGCAGTCTTGTGGACGTCTTCCTGAATCCAACTTTGGTTGTAACTTCTAGACAAGTCAAGCGTGGTGAAGTGTTTTGCCCCATTGAGTTGATCAAATAGCTCATCCATGCAGGGTAAGGGGTATTTATTCTTCACCATTTGCTGATTTAGGCCTTGATACTCAATGCACATGCGCATTGTATCCTCCTTTGTCTTCACACACAAGACAGGAGCCCCAAATGATGATATGTTGCATTGGATAAACCCTTTTTGTAGCATATCCTTGATTTGAGCCTTACACTTCTCCAGTGTAATACTACGAGGACAAGAGAAGAGAAAAAACACACATTGCACACTCAAACATTCGATGCCCCAAGGGAGCACCTTCTCTTTATTATATAGACAAAGAGGATCTCCTCCAAGGAAGCTCCACCATAGGATTAGGGACACAGATAGGTGACATGTCAGCAAGCTCCACCCTTGGATTACTTACTTGGATGGGTGACCTGTCTGGTCTAGGTCCTATCTGGTTGGTCAAACAAGCTTTGACCGGAGGGAATCTTTTAGGGAATCTTCCTGTAGGAATCTCAGAATCACGTGAGTAAGGTACCATTGGAAAGCTCTCAATGAGACAAAGTGGGGGGGGGGGGAGGGAAGGCCAGCCTCTCCTCTATTGGGGGGAGAATCTGCACATTTTTTAGGCTTAATTCTTCCGTTTAGGCCTCCGAAATTGCCTTCAAAGATTTCAGGCATATTTTGGTTCCTACTCTATTAGTAGAAGTCCCCTTTTGGTGATACCTCTTTTTGATCTGTTTACTCCATCATGTGTAACATCCTTCCAGATGTTACAAACCAATTCTCACCTTTAAATCATATGTCTAGCTATTGGTTCTAAGGTTCTCAAGTCTATTTTGGTTTTTGCCCTATTTGTAGAAGTACTCTTTTGGTGATACTTCTATCTGATCTATTTTGACCATCATATATAACATCATTCTAGAAGTTACCAAACCAAATTTCACATCTAGATCATATGGCTAACCCTTGGTATTACAGCCTTCCCTCCTTTTAAGACGCAACATCCTCGTTGCGTAATTGTTGCTCAAATGCTTGTACCAACACCGGTGCATGTGCCAAATTGGCAGCGGGTTCCCAGGTTGCTTCATAGAGGGGGTAACCTTTCCATTGTACTAGATATTCCACCCGCAGATGGCAAGTACCACGCATGCGTTTTTGGAGAATCCGCTCTACTTCATATTCCTCTATGCCATCAATGAGTGTCGGACAAGGTCGAATGTCCTATGTGGAAGGACCTTGGCCTGATTGGGGAGCATATCTGCATAGTAGGGAGACATGAAACACTAGATGGATCTTCATATGTGGTGGTAGCTCAAGGTGATAGGCCACAACGCCGATGCGACGAAGAATCGAGAAAGGCCCAATAAAACAAGGTTTGAGCTTACGAGATCCAACTAATGTGAGGTTGGTTGTTGATAGCCACACTTGATCCCCAACATTGAACTCCATATGCCGACGGTGTGCATCAGTATATTGCTTTTGTCGATTTTGTGCAATCTGTAACTTGTGCTTGGCGCTCTCCACACCTTGTTGGATTCTAGAAACAAATGTGTTGACTGCATCAACCTTGGTAGTCACTGAACGGATCTTCATCAAGCTAGAAGGTGTGAAGGGATGCTCACCATACATGAGGAAGAATGGAGTGACCTGGGTGGAGGCATTCACTGAATTGTTGTAAGCGAATTCCACCCACGGTAGTAAGGGTGTCCCACCTCTCTTGCTCTTCTAAGGTGAAGCCGCGTAACATGTCTTCAATCGTGCGATTAGCCCGCTCTGTTTGGCCATATGTTTGTAAGTGGTAAGCTGTAGACATGGCCAACTTGGTTTTGAAGAAACCAAAGAGTGTTCGCCAAAACAAACTGGTGAATTGGGTGCCTCTATCGGTGATGAGTACTCTAGACAAGCCATGGTGAGCAAAGACTGCATCTAAGTATAGTTGAGCTAGTTGTGGAGCGGTCACCTCCTTGGTGGTAGGACGTACATGAATCATTTTGCTGAACCGGTCCACAAAGACCACAATGGAGTCAAACCCTGAGGTGGTCTTGGGTAATTTGTAGACAAGATCCATACTCACTTGTTCCCAACGTTGGGTAGGAGTGGGGAGAGGTTGAAGGAGCCCTGTAGGAGCTTGATTAGAAGCTTTGTTCTGTTGACAAAGTAGGCAGCTACGCACATAGTCCATCACGTCGTTGCTCATCTTGGGCCAATAGTAATGGCACTTGATTGCATCCAAGGTCTTGTCTACTCTCACATGAGCGGCAATGGCCAAATCATGACATTCTGCTAGAATGGTGGTGCGTAAGTCTAAGACATTTGGAATCCATAACCTGCCATCCCAAAAGGTGAGTCCTTGGGTGCTGGTGACACCTTTGGACGATTGCGCTTCTACAATCTATGGATCAATTTTTGTAGCAGCTAGAATCTCTTGCCAGAATTCAAGGTTAATCTTAACCTCTACCACCAAGTTGTTGGCCATTGGCATACGGGTGAATGCATCTGCTAGTTGTTTCTTACCTTCCATGTAGGTGATTGTCATGTTGAAGCGTTGTCACCACTCTGCCCACCAAATTTGGCAACGAGATAGATCCTTCTGCGTCTCGAGGTAGACTAGAGGTTTGTGGTCTGTCTCTACAACAAATGCCTTCTCGCCCAGGTAGTGCTTCCAATGCTTGGTTGCTAGAACGATGGCCAGCTCTTCCTATTTTGTGGTCTGGTAGTTGCGCTCTGCCGGTAACAACTTTCGAGAGAAATATGCAATTGGATGCCATACGTCATGCCACTCTTGTTGTAGGACTGCTCCTATTGCTACGCCTGATGCATCTGTAGCCAACTTGATTGGACGTTTTGGGTCATACCACTTCAAGATTGGTGCATGTAGCAAGGCGGCCTTCAATTCTTGAAAGGCAAACTCTTGTGCGGTTCCCCATGTCCACTTCTTCCCCTTGCCAAGTAGTGCCGTTAAAGGTTGTGCAACCTTGGAGAAGTCCTTGATAAATCTACGATAGAATCCCGTCAACCCCAAGAAGCTCTTAAGTTGAGTCTGATCTTCTGAGGCACTCCATTTTTGAATGACCTCTATTTTATCTGTCAATACTTGAATGCCCTCTACACTTACTCTATGCCCTAAGTAGTCTACTTTAGACTTGCCAAACTCACACTTTGAGATTTTGGCATATAACTGATTTTGTCTTAGAATCTGGAGAGCCTCTCATAGATGTTGTTTGTGTTCTGTCATTGTACTACTATATACTAAGATATCATCCAAGAAGACAATAACAAACTTATCCAAGTATGGATGAAATATGTCATTCATTAGGCTCATGAAAGTGGCAGGCGCATTGGTGAGGCCAAAAGGCATCACAAGATACTCAAAGTGGCCATACTTGGTTCGAAAGGCAGTTTTGTACACATCCTCCTTTGCAATTCGGATTTGATTATAACCGCTTTGCAAGTCTAGTTTGGTGAAGTATTTTGCTCCATGGAGTTGATCAAACAGGTCATCCATGCAAGGTAAGGGGTATTTGTTCTTCACTATTTGTTGATTGAGACCCCGATAGTCAATGCACATGCGCATTGTACCATCCTTCTTCTTCACAAACAAGACAGGGGCCCCATATGGTGATACGTTGGGTTGGATGAACCCTTTCTGTAGCATCTCCTCAATTTGAGTCTTACACTCCTCCAACTCATGAGGTGATAGGCGATATGGGGCCTTACAAGGAGGTGTCTTCCCCAGGAGTGTCTCTATTTTGTGATCTACTTGCCTTTTAGGTGGTAATCCTGAGGGTAGATCATCGGGAAAGACATCCTGAAACTCATCCACCACATCCTTCAATTTCTCAATAATTTGTCCAGCAAGTTGTGCACTCTGGACTTCTCTTATTAGACCCATAAAACATCTATCGGTCTTATAGACAGTTGTCGTCCCTACGACATATAGAGGCAGTTTCTACCTGTGTGATTTTTCTTTAACCCCAATGATTGACCATTGGTGAGTTCTCAATACTTTCTTCCTCCAATCCACCATTAGGTTGTACTGCTCCATCCATGGCATGCCTAAAATTGCATCATAACGGGCTAACTGTATCACTTGCCACTCAATTGCTTCTTGATATTCTCCTACAGAGAGGGTTACCCGTCTAGGTAATGATTCAATCCTCTCTGTTTGCCCATTTGGTAACTCTACTTCTTCACTTCCATCTCTCTCTAGATCCATTCCCAATCTTATTGCAACAGAGCAAGACAAGAAATTCTCTGTTGCTCCCGGATCTATTAATACTCTCACTTGATTACCTTCTAGGATTCCATTCACGACAATCAATTGTAAGGTTGCCTTTTGGGATCTTTGCGCATTATTCTTCTTCCTTCCCTCCCTTCATTGCTTCCTTATTGAGCCAGTAAGGCCGCGAGGTACATTTACTGGTGATCTTTGTTTTCCGAAGTGGTTTCCACCTCCTCCTCTTCAATGTGCCTCTCCATGTTGTTCAAAGATTGCCTGTACGAAGGCCAAGGGCCTCTAGGGAAACGAGTGCAACAATTGGTAGATATGTGCCCAATACAACCACAATTGTAACAAGGCGTTGTTCTCCTCGAGTCCCTTCTCCTCGTGGGACTCCATCTCTTCGTTCTTCTACCCGTCCCCGCTCCCCTTGAAGCGGCCGTGCTCCTTGATCCCGGAATTGAAGGTTGCCCAATTCCATCGGTACTGGTCCACCCATGTGTGGCATTTCTACCCAATAATGTTGAGGTGGAACTACTCCTTCACCCTCACCTAATGCTTCTGCTATTCTTTGCGCACAAGCAATGGCTTCAAATACCGTGCGAGGGTTTTGCACCATGACTTCTTGGCGAATCTGCTCTTTCAACCCTCATTTGAAATTATCGAGAGCCTCTGCTGGACTCATGTCGGTAATTGCGACTTGTAGATCCAGAAATGCCCCTACATACTCTTGTATGCTATTCTTCTGTCTCAATTTTCATCGGGTTTGAGCCATCTGCACAGAATCCATTGATTGGAAATTCTTCAGCAGTCCTTCTTGCATTGCTGTCCATGTGACCTCCCTTCTCTCGGCCAACATGGATCATTCCCAAGCATCATACCATGTGAGCGCTTTATTGGTCAAGTACCACATGCAAACACGCCTGCAGCATGCTCTGTGATCTCTGTTGAGAACAATCGGAAATATTGATTCATTCTCGAGATCCAATTTTCCACTACTCCCATCATACGCTGCCCCTTGTAAGGCTTGATGTTGCAGGTCTTCTTCATCCGGAGTAGCAATGTGGCTTCATCGTTGATAGGGTTTGTAGGCACGGGTGCCTCTCCAAGTACTTCGGTTGCAGGTATTGGGTTTTGAGATGGCTCTTCTCCTTGCATGGCTTGATCGTTCCTGAGGATCTGCACTTGACTTTGTAATGTCTCCATGGTCATCTTAATCTCTCAAAATTCATTCAGCATCCCTTGCATTCCTTGCACCAGCTCTTGCAACTGCGGATCCATGGTTCCTGCAACACCCAATTGCTAACGTCTACTTCAATATAGAGTCAATATAATCACTCTGGAAGGCGCACAAACTATCGGAACTACCATTGGGACCTCAGAAGCTATCACTCGTTGAAAATACTCCTCACCAAAATTCTTAACCACAAAATCTCTAAACATCAATTTCGGCCTCACTACATAACGGATTTCTACTTGAGTGTTGAAAGGGAGAGGATTTGGGACATTCATATCCATATTATCATAAAATAATGTAGATCGTCAAATCCCACTCTCTGTCATATATCACTACAGGTAGAATCACCGGGTTTGGTGAGTTCATCACTCTATCCATGAATTCCACACCAAAGTGATAAACTAGCGATACCCTCATCTGCTCACGGTGGATGTACATAACCTTGATGTGGAATGGGTTTGAAAATGGAAAGCCAGGTGCGGGAAATTGTCCCCCCGGCGCATCCATCCTATCCGCTCTCTAAAGTTCTTCCTAAGTCTAGCGATTACTCTATATTCTCCACCTCAAGTTACTCAGTTTCAGTAGTTTGTGCTATTCCAAGAGGGTGATCCACTCTCTTGGACTAGAACACTCGCTCTGATACCATTGTAATACTTCGAGGACAAGTGAAGAGAGAAAACATAGTATGCACACTCAAACATTCGATGCCCCAAGGGAGCACCTTCTCTTTATTATATAGACAAAGAGGATCTCCTCCAAGGAAGCTCCACCATAGGATTAGGGACATAGATAGGTGACATGTCAGCAAGCTCCACCCTTGGATTACTTACTTGGATGGGTGACCTGTCTGGTCTAGGTCCTATCTAGTTAGTCAAACAAGCTTTGACCGAAGGGAATCTTTTAGAGAATCTTCTTGTAGGAAACTCAGAATCACGTGAGTAAGGTACCATTGGAAAGCTCTTGACAAGACATAGCAGGGGGGAGGGAAGGCCAGCCTTTCCTCTGTTGGGGGGGGGGGGGGTTTTGCACATTTTTGAGGCCTAATTGATCCGTTTAGGCCTCCGAAATTGCCTTTAAAGATTTCAGGCATATTTCGGTTCCTACTCTATTAGTAGAAGTACCATTTTGGTGATACCTCTTTTTGATCTATTTAGTCCATCATTTGTAACATCCTTCCATATGTTACCAAACCAATTCTCACCTTTAAATCATATGTCTAGCTATTGGTTCTAAGGTTCTCAAGTCTATTTCGGTTTCTACCCTATTAGTAGAAGTACTCTTTTGGTGATACTTCTATCTGATCTATTTTGACCATCATGTATAACATCATTCTATCACCTCATGAGCTGGATGCAATACCAAGGGTTAGCCATATGATCTAGATGTGAAATTTGGTTTGGTAACTACCAAACCAAATTTCACATCTAGATCATATGGCTAACCCTTGGTATTGCATCCAGCTCATGAGGTGATAGACAATTTGAGGCCTTACAAGGAAGCATCTTCCCACAGATTATTGCAATTTTACAATCCACTTTCCTTTTTGTGGTAATCTTGAGGGTAGCTCATTTGGGAAAACATCTTGAACTCCTTGACCACATCTCTCAATTTATCAATAACTTGTCCATTGAGTTGTGCACTTTGGACTTCTCTTATTAGGTACATGACACCTCTGTCTGTCTTGCAGATAATTGTTATTCCTATGACATATAGAGGTAATTCTTGCCTTTGTGCTCTCTCTTTAACTCCAATGATCTTCCATTGGTGGGTCCTTACTACCTTCTTCCTCCAATTGATTGTGGGGTTGTAGTGCTCCATCCATGGCATACCCAAGATTTCATTATAGTGAGCTAATTGTATCACTTGCCACTCAATTGCTTCATGATACTCTCTTACAACAAATGTTACATTTTTAGGTAACAACTCAATCCTCTCTATCTGTCCATTAGGTAATTCTACTTCCTCATTCTCATCCTTTTATAGATCTATCCCCAACTTTATTGCAATAGAGCAAGACAATAAATTCTCTATTGCTCTAGAATCTATCAATACTCTCACCTAATTGCCTTCTAGGACTCTATTACCACAATCAATTGTGAGCTTGTCTTTCTTATTTTTTACGCCCTTGTCTTCTTCCTTTCCCCACTATTTTGTTTTCCCTTGAGCTAGTAAGGCTGCAAGGTATTATTACTAGTGATCTTTGTTTTCCAAGGTAATTTCTACCTCTTCCTCTTCAATTCTTCTCTCCATGTTGTTCAAAGATTGCCTATATTGAGGCCGAGAGCCTCTAGGAAAACAAGTATAACAGTTTATAGCAAGGTGTCCAACACGGCCACAATTGTAACAATGATGTTGTTTTGCCCGAGTTCCTTCTCCTTGTGGGACCCCATCTCTCCTTTCTTGAACTCATCCTTGTTTTCCTTAGGGTGGTTGTGCTCCTTGTTCTCTAAATCAAATATTACCCAATTCCATAATAACTAATCCACCAAAGTGTTGTGTTTCAACCCAATAATATTGAGTTAGAATTACCCCTTCACCTCCTCTTAGTGCATCTACTATTCTTTGGGCACAAGCAATGGCTTCAAAAACCATGCAAGGGCTTTGTACCATTACTTCTTGACGGATTTTCTCTTTCAATCCTCATTTGAAAGTGTCAAGAGCTTGTGCAGGACTCATGTCAGTTATTGCAACCTATAAATCAAGGAATGCCTCCATATATTCTTGTACATTTTTTTTGCTTCAACCTCCATAGTCAAATTTGGGCCATCTGTATCAAATCCACCGATTGGAAGTTTTTCAACAACACTTCCTGCATGGCGTCCAAGTGACATCCCTTCATTTTGCCAACCTTGATCATTTTCAAGCAAAATAACATGTGAGAGCTTTATACATCAAATACCCACATGCAAACACACTGGCAAAATGATTGGTGATTTCAATTGTGAACAATCAAAAGTATAGATTCATTCTTGAAATCCAATTCTCTATAACTCCCATGGAATGTTGTTCCTTGTAAGGCTTGATGCTGCAGGTCTTCATTTTTAATAACAATGTGGCCTCATTATAGATTGGAATCAATGTCATTGGCATGAGTGACTCTCCATGTGCTTTGGTCACTAGTACTGGGTTCTGGGATGACTCTCCTTTGTGCATTGCTCCATCGGTCCTAAAGGTATATACTTGACTTTACAATGCCTTCATGGTCATCTTGATCTCCCAAAACTCATTCAACATTCCCTACATTCCCTACATCAACTCTTGCAATTGCGGATCCATGGTTCTCACATACAACACTACTCGATCGCTCCTTCTTACTTCAATAGAGGATTAATATGATCATGCAAAAGGGAGCATGGACTATTGGAACTACCATGGAAACTTTAGAGGCTATCACTTGTTGATAGTATTCTTCATCAAAATTAAGGACTTTGAAATCCCTAAGTTCCACTTTTGACCGCTTAACGGATTTCTACTTCAATGTTGAAGGGAGAAGATTTGGTATATTTGAATCCATCACAATAGAATGTAGATTGTCAAATCGCACTCTCTATTGTAGATCACCAAATTTGGCAAATTCATCACTATATCCATGAACTTTGCTCCGAAATGAAAAACAAGATACACTCTCACTTGCTCATGCTGAATGGACATAATCGTGATGTGGAATAGATTCAAGAACAAAAAGCAAGGTACTAGATATTGTCCTCATAGAGCTCCATCTCATCCTCTCTCTAGCACTCTCTTAATCTATCAATTTCACTAGGGTGTCTCTCCTCAAAATTATTCAATCTGAATAGCCCATGTTCTTCCAAGAGGAGTGATCCACTCTCTTGGATTGAAAAACCTTACGTTGATAATATTGTAATACTCCAAGGAGAGGAGACCTAAAGAGAAACATAGAATAAGAAACACACAATTTCACACTCAAACCTCTAATGCTCCAAAGGAACACCTTGATTGTATGATATAGCAAAGTGGACTACCCAAAGGAAGTTCCACACTTGGATTAGATACATGGATGGGTGACGTGTCCATGATCTCTACCCTTAGATTAGTTGCATGCATGGGTGACATGTCAATCCTAATCCTCTCTGGTTGGTCAAACCACCTTTGACCAAAAGAAATCTTTAGGACATCTTCTTGTAGGAATCTCCAAATTGCACAAGTGAGTACAGTTGGAAAGCTCTCAATAAGACAAACCAAGGGGAGGGAAGGCCAATCTTTCCTTCTTTGGGAAAAGGGCTTTTGCACATTTTCAAGGTCTAATTCATCAGTTTAGGACTCCAAAATTAGCTCTAAAGTTTCTAGGCCATTTTTTACTCCTACTCTATTAGTAAAAGTCATATTTTGGTGATACCTCAATCTAATCTACCTAGCCTATCATACAGAACATCCTTCCAAATGTTACCAAGCCAATTTTCACCTCTAGCTAACATGTCTAGCTATTGGTATTACAACATGCAAGATCAATCTACCAAAAGCAATGTTGCATTAGCCAACTAATAGCTTTGGTTGTGAACGAGGAGATTAATAATCTCAAGGAGGCTAGATTTATCTTTGAGGTGGAGAATTTAGAATAGTTGTCTCCAATTGTGATTGTGAAGAAAAAGGATGGCAAGATTTGGGTATATTTGGATTAAAAGAAGCTCAATGTTGTTAATAAAAAAGATTATTACCCTTTGCCTTTCATAGATGAGATCTTGGAAGAGGTTACAGGTTATGAGAGGTACAATTTTAGAGATTGTTATAGTGGGTATAACCAAATCAAGATTGCACTAGAGCATCAACAACTTACCACATTCATCACACCTTAGTGAACTTATGTTTTCAAGGTCATGCTTTTTGGGCTTTGCAATGTTCCAACCACATTCCAACGGTTCATGAACAAGGTGTTTGAACCTTTCATTGGGAAATTTGTGAGGGATTTCATCAATAATTTTTTTGTCTATGGGAGCAACAAGTAGCACTTTGAGCACCTGATCAAGGTCTTGTAATGCTTGGATGAAGCAAATGTATCACTCAACCCAGAGAACTGCATTTTTGGTTGTGAAGAAAGTCTACTTTTGGGGCATTTCATCTCCAAGGATGGAATAGTAGTTGATCCAAAGAAGGTAAGGAAAATATCAAACCTTCCATTCCCTTCAAGCTTGACAAAGTTACACCAATTCCTGGGGATGGTTAGCTGCTATAGGAGTTTCATCTTTTCATTTTCCAATGGGGCTTATGAGTTGACCATCTACATGAAGAAGAGTTCAAGAATTGGAGGATGATTTTGGGTGACAAGGAGCTCAAGCAATCCCTTGTTGTAGGTCTAATTCTTGTTAAACCCAATTAGAGTAAGCCTTTCATCCTCTACACTGATGCTTCCAATGTAGCTATAGGATGCACTCTTAGTCAATTAGACCAAGATGGGCATGATCATCCAATAGCTTATGCTAGTAGATTGTAATACCAAGGGTTAGCCATATGATCTAGATGTGAAATTCGGTTTGGTAACATCTAGAATGATGTTATACATGATGGTCAAAATAGATCAGATAGAAGTATCACCAAAAGAGTACTTCTACTAATAGGGCAAAAACCGAAATAGACTTGAGAACCTTAGAACCAATAGCTAGACATATGATTTAAAGGTGAGAATTGGTTTGGTAACATCTGGAAGGATGTTACACATGATGGACTAAATAGATCAGAAAGAGGTATCACCAAAAGGGGACTTCTACTAATAGAGTAGGAACCGAAATATGCCTGAAATCTTTGAAGGCAATTTTGGAGGCCTAAACGGATGAATTAGGCCTCGAAAATGTGCAGAGTCCCCCCCCCCCCAATGGAGGAAAGGCTGGCCTTCCCTCCCCCCTGGTTTGTCTTGTCGAGAGCTTTCCAACGGTACCTTACTCATGTGATTCTCAGATTCCTACAAGAAGATTCCCTAAAAGATTCCCTCCGGTCAAAGCTCGTTTGACCAACCAGATAGGACCTAGACCAGACAGGTCACCCATCCAAGTAAGTAATCCAAGGGTGGAGCTTGCTGACATGTCACCTATCTGTGTCCCTAATCGTATGGTGGAGCTTCCTTGGAAGAGATCCTCTTTGTCTATATAATAAAGAGAAGGTGCTCCCTTGGGGCATCGAATGTTTGAGTGTGCAATCTGTGTTTTCTCTCTTCTCTTGTCCTCGGAGTATTACATAGATAGACGGTTTCAACAAAAAAAACTATTTAGTGAAGGAAAGAGAAGGGTTGGTAATAATCTTTGGTCTCAAGGAGTTTAGACACTACTTGATTGGAGGGAAAACCACAATTGTCATGGATCACAAGGCTTTGAAATACATCTTCAACAAACCTAATGTGGAAGAGAGGCTAGCAAGGTGGATGATACTCTTGTCTAAGTATGATTACACCATTGAGGATGGGTCAAGCAAATGCTGATTTTTTATCTAGGGCCTATCATCATGATGGAGTTGAACCAATGGATGGTTCCTTCTCAGATGAGGAGCTCATGACAATCTCTCAAGAGGTTCCAATGGAGTACAAGGAGATTGTGGACTTTGTTACAAGAGGTAACTATCCAAAAGGGATGCATGCTAGGGAGAGGAAGGCCCTTGGTGGATATTCTTTTCACCAAAGAGCAGATGGTCTACTTCAAAGAGCAGTGCATAAGTGAGAGTCTATCTTACTCATAAAGGAGTTTCATGAAGGTTTAATGTGTGGGTACATTTTCTAGGAAATGTGATTGCTTTCAAGATTCTACATATAGGTTACCATTAGAAGGAGATTTTCAAGGATTGTCTTGATTATTGCAAAACTTGTCATGTTTGCAAGCTTTTGCTAGAAAGTCTACTTCCACTCTCCCTCTTAATTCTAGTGCTATGAACTTTTAAGAAGTAGGGAATTGACTTTGTAGGTCCTCTCAATAGAACCTGAAGGAACAATTGGTGCATTGTAGTAGTTACTTATTACCTTACCAAGTGGATTGAAGCTAGACCATTGAAGGACAAGAATGAAGATGAAGTTGATAGATTTCTTTATGAACGCATTATCACTAAGTTTAGGTGCCCTTTGGAGTTGGTTTTTGATAGAGGAAGAGAGTTTACAAGGAGCATCACTACAACCATGCTACAACATTTCACTATCACATATAGAGTAATTACTTCTTATAAGCCAAACTCCAATAGCTTGGTAGAGAGAACCAATCAGACCATGTGCATGATATTGACCAAAGATGCAAAAAGAGAGGGGGCTAAACATCATTGGGACAAGAAGATTCATGCGATTTTGTGAGAATATAGAACAACCATGAAGACTTTGACCAAATATTCTCTATTTCATTTAGTATATGGTATTGAGTCTACCTTACCTATTCACTTTGATCTTCCTACCTTCCAAAGCACTCATAGGAGATTGAAGAAAGTACAAGGAAGTGATGCAAAGAAGTCAAGGAAGGATCAACTCATGGAATTAGAGGAGGCAAGATTATTTGCTATGATTTGAGTGGAACAAGCCCAAAGAAAACAAAAGGATAACTATGACAAGAGGCAAGGCAAGAAGAAGGTGATTGGGTAATGTTGTTTGATTCCATTCAATTCAAGAGAGTGTAAAAGAGGTTTTTGCCTAAGTACTTTAGTCTTTACATAGAGGAGAAGGTGTGGGGCAATTACCCTTATGATCTCAAGGTGTTGAGAGGAAAACACTTTGATGAGGATTGACCATGATAAGTTGAAGATGTATCATAGTAGAGAGACCTTCACTTTAAGGACAATCTTAGTCTGAGGGTAAAGGTAACACCCATTTGTACATGCATGTGCTATTGTGATGTTTAGTTTGATATTATAAGTACTTGAGAGATATTATTTATATACATAAAAAAAAATTTTACATTAGTCATGATTAGCTAAAGTTAGTCTTAGCTAAGAAAGATGGAAACTTACTTTAGAGGAGGTGGAAAAGATGAACATCACTATTTTGGATTCTAGTGTATTGACTTTGTATTATTCCTAGGTGTTTGGCTTTGAGGAAAGAGTTGAGAACTCTTGGATCAACAAGCCTTTTTTCTTTGGATTCTTCTATAGTCCAAGGATAACCCATGTGAAGAAATCCTTGACGTAGTGGTTGGATCAAGATAAGACCACATGCTTAGGAGAATATTTCCATGAGTATGAGTATGGATATTCCTTTAGACTTTTGAATTTAGACTTTTAGTCTATTAACCTGAGTTACTCCACTAATTATTAACTTTTGTGTGTAACTATTTCACAAGTATATAAACTAGGGGTGAGTAGGTATTTATCATCCTTTCATTTGCAATTATCTCTCTCTCATTGAGTTCTTTAATGAACAATATCTTGAGTCTTGGAATGTTAGCCTTGGAAGAGTATGACTGAGTTGGGGTTCTTTGTCTTCTTAGTCCATGGTACACTACCATAGTATTAGAGATTCATCCTGAGTGAGAGACAGGCCTACTCACATACTAGACATCTCATATGTTGTGAGTAGATACATGCAAATTCAAGGAAACAACATTGGTAAATTGTGAAGTGGATACTTTGTAAAGGAATATAAATATTTTCATTGTCTTTGATGTGGAGAAGGACCAAGAAGGAGGAATTACAAGGCATGTAGGCATGTAGATTTTGATTTGGTCGAAGACTTGGATAAGAGAAGGTCTACCACAAGATTTATTTTTATAGTTGTTGGTGGTGGAGTATGTTGGAAGTCTACTTTCCAATCTACTATTGTTCTTTCTACTACAGAGGCAAAATATATGGTAACAATTGAGGCTGCCAAAGAGGCAATATGGCAACAAAGATTAGTCGGGGATGCCAGACTCCCTAACATGAAGTCCACACTTTTTCATGATAGCGAGAGCACTATTCAATTGACCAAGAATCAAGTATATCAATCAAGGATAAAGCATATTGATATGAGACATCCTTTTACCATAGAAGATGTGACAAATAGTGAGATCCATTTGCAAAAGATTGGCATAGAGGTAAACACAACTAATATCTTGACTAAACTTATTCCTATTGAAAAGTTAAAGTTATACATGAACTTGCTCAACATTCATTCAATGTTTAGGATGATATAGTTTATCCAAGCAAAAGGTGGAAAGTGTTATATTTGCTCAACATTCATTCAATGTTTAGGATGATATAGTTTATCCAAGCAAAAGTGGAAAGTGTTATATTTGGCTTGTTATCGTTGACTTGACTGATTATTGAAGACTATGACAATCAAGAACAAAACGTTGAATGATGAAGCAGCGAGGTGCGGGGACAGGTCTCATCTAGATATATTCAATCACTACCGTGAATACTAGATACCCTGAATAGTCAATATTTAGGAAGTGCGAGAGGTCCTCAAGACGATGTTTCCTAACGCGGATATGTTGCCCACTTGACTACGCGCACAGCGCGATAGACAAAATTCACTTGAAAATTTTGTTTTCCCACAATCAATTTATGGACCTCCATGCTAAAATCAAAGCTACAATGTCCAAATCCATTGAAAGACATAAACATTACGGCCTTAGAGAATGGACGTATGAAGCTATTGTAAAATTGTTGATCTTTTCCAAATCTTTGAGGACAAATGTGTACATACTCACAAAGAAGCTATCGATTCAACATTGAGCTTTTTCTTATCCTAGATCTCAAACCTTGCGTTGATTCTGCACCGGAACTGCTCCTATCTATCCACACTATGAGATGCAGGGTACAATTAGACGGCTGTGTTTGGTGGAATTGAAGGTCTCCGACCCATGATCTTAAGCATTTTGCGCCTTCTCTTGCACTATTCTAGCAACACCGGAGGTAGCATTCTGAGCCTGGTCAGATTTCTCAACTCCAAATTGCTTGGCTTGATTGGCCTTTTTGCCTCCAAACCGCTTGGAATCTGTGCAGACTCGGCAGTGGATTGTGCGAGTAGCAGTGTCAAGAACTATGTGCTTAGCCTCCTCTGCCTATGAGCAGTGACGTCAAATCCCCTGTTTGTATTGGTTGGATGCCCTTGTAAGACTCAGATTTCCAAAAGGGTAAGTCGCGAGCTAATATATATGAGAGTTGAAGAAAGATACTACGCAAGATGAGTTATCACGTAGACAGTGCTTCGGCGCAAACGATGCAATCAAACCAGTTGATCGTGTAGCAATTGCAGAGTCTGATGTGACTTGCGAAGCCTTCTCAGGGAAAGGATGAAGCAGAGCTGCTTCATCCTTTCCCTGAATTGCCTTCTTGGCAGCCACATCTGTGGGTTCTACAACCTCGTTCTGCGCAAGACCTGCCTTCTCAGCTACCATGTGCTTACCCTGGATCCCCTTCTCAATTGTGAAAGCTTTAGCCTCCACAGCCTTGTTCTGAGCAGCAGCGATGGTCTCTGCGGCTATCTGCTTGGTGGAATTGAAAGTCTCCGATCCATATCGGACAGCTTGACCAGACTTTTCTTGGATGTAGTGATTGGTATTGGCCGCTGTTTGCTTTGTCTGATCCCAAGCATTTTGCGCCTTCTCTTTCACTATACCAGTAACACCAGAGGCAGCGGATTTCTCAACTCCAAATCGCTTAGCCTGGTTGATCTTTTCGCTTCCAAACCGCGTGGTATTCTTGGCACTGGATTCTATGTTATGGTCAGCAGTGTCAACAGCTATGTGCTTAACCACCTCTGCCATTTGAGCCGTGGCGTCGTATCCCCGGTAGAATTGGGTGGACGCCATTGTAGGATTGACAAATGCAAGGAATGAAGCCGCGAGCTAGTGTAAGAGAGTTGAAGAAAAGCACTATGCAAGATGAGAGACCAAGTAGATAGTGGTTTGACACAACATTCCAAATTGCTACATATGAAGGAGATAATTGAGACTCAAGATTCCTACTAACCACACAATAACATTAACTAGTGCAGAGGCAAAGCTCCTATGCAACGCAATAAAAGCTGCATGAATTGGAAGATAACCTCGTGTCAGCCATTAAAGGGTGCAGAGGCAAAGCTCCTGTGCAACGCAATAGAAGCTGCATGAATCGGAAGATAACCTCGTGTCAGCCACTTGTCAAGTGGAGAGAAGTTGCCCATTCTAAGAACGTCAATGCAACTTTTGTTCTCTCGCGACTTCCGGACCAATCTGTGCACATCACCTGATTCGTGGTTGTGCACTACCTGTGAACTTGGTTTCATCGGAGTTTCCAACCAGTTTTGTTGTTCCGGACCCATTTGTGATTTGTGATCGAGAATGACTGGAACCTAAAAAGTTGGACTTGTCACCTCAGAAACGAGCCCAAAAAGGACAGAAAATATGCAGGTTTGTTGCATGTTTGACATTCGGCTCTCGGACAGAGTTTAGGCCAACTCTGTCGGGTTTCTGACGTATGGCGTTTCTCAACTTTTTACTTGGAGTTTTGAGTAACGGATCGGAAAATGAATGGAGAGGAGAGTGAAAGGGAGAGAGAGAAAAGAGGCAAGGAATGGAAGAGTTTAGAGAACTCTTCACTCGCATACATCAAGAGTTGATTCTCAATTTTGGTTCCATTAGTATCTAGATTGAAAGCCACGGTGGTATTTGGATTGAAGGTGAAAGAGAATTGAGTAGAAAGTTATAAACAATTTTAGGTTTTTTAAAGTACTAATGATTATTTCATATTAAGAACAATGGGTTTAGCATTTTAATTATTAACTTTTTGGTATTTATTCTTGAGTTCCATTAGATTTAGTCTAAAAATTTTGAGATAAAAATTGAAAATAATGGAAGTTTACAAATTTTAAGATTTATCAATATTGTATTTATTCAGGTGAGTTGGGATGTTAAGGGTTGTTATTTTACGAGAATTTTATTGTTACGAGAATATACTAAGAGAACCATAGTGTGATAAGATTGGTATTCTTATGTTAACCATGGTTACATTTCCTCGCGTAGGGCCGCTTAGAGCGCCTCGGGATACACTATGCCCGATGTGTCATTGTCATCTTACCTCGCATGGGGTAAAGATCCATGTGAGAAAGATGCACAAGGATTATAATCGGAATATTTGGTATGCTCATATGAGGCGAGCGACCATATTGTCAATAGTGACACTTGGGATTACACGTTTCTTTTGTCCCTTTGTTGATCGATATCCTTGCAAGGATACCGATGGAGTTGTGAGAATGGTTAGCATCTCAAGTGGGTTGTATTTTAGAGTTAAATGAGACTAGTTTTCCATATCCACATTCCATATGCTACCCCGTACACTCCATGATGAGGTTAGGCATACTATTTGCCTACCGCTTGGTCATTTGGCACATGATTGGACGAGTTAGCATGGTTCTTATTCCTCTTACTCCATCAATGGTTCATTCCTTATGCTAGAGGGGGTGTCACACCATTTGTAGCATCGCACCTAGATTGCTCGGACTCTGGAGTAGTAGTGTTGGTAATCAGTAGTATTTTGGTAGTTACTCATAGACTATTTGTTGACAGTTAGATTTCATGTTGGGGGTACTGACTACATGGTGGGGTCCACTATCACTTAGCACCGTTTGCACCGTCAAATATACCATCAGTAGGACTGTTAGGGTTGGAAACCAAGCGGTATATGTTTGAAGTGCAGTTGCAGAGAGCTCACTTCTCTTATGTTGAGCCTTCAAGATCCTTGCTATGGTGGACAAAGGCCAAAGAGCGTCACCTGGATTCTCTTAGCTAGAGTGGGTGTGGTATGACTGTAATCAATACCAATTCTTGGCAGATTATGGAGTGACACAACACAAACTAATGTGATTGAGTGTGATTTGAGTTGTGTAAACATATTGATTACATTAGAGAAGTGCTGTCACGGGGAAATTGGGTACATGAATTAAGAGTGTTGGTGGTATCTCCAAGACTTGCTCATCATTGGTAGTTTGATTGGAGTTTAGATTCTCTCTAGCGTGCAAAAGCTTGTTCGACTGATATAGATTTGGTAGTAGGGCAGATGGTGTGCGAAAGTGTTGGCTAAATTTGCAAAGAGAAGCAATTTTCAAATGGTTGTTGTCATTTTGAGCTTAAGAGGTGAAATGAGGAGCAATTTGGTGCAAGTTGAGCTCAAAAAGTGAAATTGAAGGTAGAGTTGGGAACCCATCATTGTGAATTACAAATTTGGAGAATCTTATCAGTCCAATTTGGCTTGAATGAAGATTTAGCGGGGGATTTGGTGGTCAACCAACTTTAGGGATTTACGTTAGATTTTTGCTAGAGTTTATATCACATGTTGGCCAAATTTGCAGGAGTTTTGCCAGATTTGGAAGAGGGTTCAAAGTGGCAGATTTTGGCTAGAGTTGGAGGAGCTTGGCCAGATTTGGAGGAGTTTTGCCAAATTTGGAGTGGGTTCAAAGTGGCAAGAAGAAAGGCCTCATTTGGCTGAATTTTGATATTTATAAGCTTTGAGCCATAGGGTTGTGAACTATGAGAGGCCAACTTGCTGGCGTGAGGCTAGCTAGTTTAGAGTAGATTTTGGTCATTATTTGGCAAAATCTACCACCCATGGTAGATTGTGCACAACAAGGTTTGACTCCTAGATCTTTGGTTTCTAGATTGGTGCCCTAGTTAATTGGTCCATCCTCACTTGTTGTCTAGTGGTTGTTCTATTGTTATTTATACACATGTAGCTTTGGTTAGGAGAGACAATCCCATTCTTGGTGATCCTTGTAGCTTAGGAAGTAGATAACTCATATTATGTCAAGTGTCAAATGATTGCAAAGTTAGTCTAGTGTTAATTTATGAGATGGAGTGTTTTTATTTAGATTTCTTGTGATTGGACCCCCTCCAATATTTTCTTCCTATTTGTGCACCATGTTTGTGTGAGGTGCCTTGAGAGCCATATTTGTGTGAGGTGCCTTGCTTAAGAGCGTTGATGCTCTGGTGTGCTCTCGATAGTGAGGCCAGAGTGATGACCAGTCAGATTGCCTATGTTTCTCTTTCATGAGATAGGAAATGATGACCTATAGACCATGAGAGTGCTTTAACACCCATTTGTGCATGTGTGTGGTATTGTGATATTTAGCTTGGTATTACAAGTACTTAAGAGATATTATTTATATAGAGATAAAGGATGGTTCTATGTTAGTCATGATTAGCTAGAGTTAGTCATAACTAAGATAGATAGGACCTTACTTTAGAGGAAGTGGAAATGATGAGCACCACTATTTTGGGTTCTAGTGTGTTGACTTGGTATTATTCCTAGGTGTTTGGCTTTGAAGAAAGAGTTGAGAACTTTTGGGCCTACAAGCCTTTTTGTTTTGGATTCTTCTATAGTCCAAGGATAGCCCATGTGAAGGAATCCTTGACTTAGTGGTTGGGTCAAGATAAGATCACATGCTAGTGGAATATGCCCATGTGAATGAATATTCCTTTCTACTTTTTGACTTTACTTGACTTTTAGTCTAGTAACTTGAGTTACTACGGTAATTAGTAACTTTGGTACGTAACTATTTCATAAGTATATAAACAAGGGGTGAGGAGGTACTCATCATCCTTTCATTTGCAACTATCTCTCTCTCATTGAGTTCTCTAATGAGCAATGTCTTGAGTCTTGGAGTGTTAGCCTTGGAGAAGTATGATGGAGTTGGGGTTCCTTGCCTTCTTAGTCCATGGTGCACTACCATAATAACCATCAGAGGTTCATCCTAAGTGAGAGATAGGCCGGCTCACAATGCGTGTTGTGTTAGCAACTTATAAGTTGCCCTTTCCACTAGTGTAGTTTTCATAGTTAGAGCTACATTAGTGGGTGATGTTTGGTTGGTACATTGGCACTTGGTGGTGTGGGTACTTGGTGGCATTTGCACTTGTGGTGGTTACGGTTGCTAGTTATAGTTTCCAGTTACTTTGTCATGATGGAGTTCTCTAGGGATTCTAGAGAAGATAGCACTATAGTGCGCAATGGGTTAACTTGAAGTGGCAATCGGTATCAACCTGTATCTTAGGTCCTTATGAGAGAAGAGATTCACTAAGTTGGAGTTTGATGTAGGAGCTGATTAAGTTGAGAGAGTACTTGGTGTATTTGCATCGGTGTTGTGGGACATGGACAAGATTTATAGGGCCTCCAAATGCCCCAAGCATTACTCTAGTACAATGGGTACCATTGAGTTGGATGACTTCATCCAAGAGTTTGATAGTTGGTGTGATCTACAACAAATGCAGAACCTAACTTTGTTCACACCTTTCAAGGCATGGAGGGGGTTATTTTAGCACTTAGAAGGTCCATCAATGAATGATTACCATGAGTTTAGGAGAGCTCACTTAGAGGAAATTGAGCTATGGAGACAATATTGCTCTCTGAACTATGTCTCCATCTCTTCATGCACGATTTCTAGGGGTAGATCAGTTGTACCCACGAGTTCTAGCTCTAATAGCATTGGTTGATCTTTTGGAGATGGTGCTACTACAAGCAGAGGTACTACTACAAGAGGTGGTTAATATTGGAGTTTAACCCTATGGTAGATTTCTTCTAGTGTTTGAGGCAAAACTACCAAGGAATGCGGATTGATAAGTTGAGGAGCTTGCAAGAGTTCTAACAAAAGGCTGGAGAGAGCCTACGCCAGGCATACACTTGCATGAGACGGCTGATCAGTTTTACTCCAGAAATTATTGAGGGCTTGTGAGCCGGCCTGTCTCTTACTCAAGATGAACCTCTGATGGCTATTATGGTAGTGCACCATGGACTAAGATAAGAAGGCAAGGAACCCGAACTCCATCATACTCCTCCAAGGCTAACACTCCAAGACTCAAGACATTGCTCACTAGAGAACTCAATGAGAGAGAGATAGTTGCAAATGAAAGGATGATGAGTACCTCCTTACCCCTTGTTTATATACTTGTGAAATAGTTACGTACCAAAGTTCCTAATTGCCGTAGTAACTCAAGTTACTAGACTAAAAGTCAAGTAAAGTCAAAAAGTAGAAATGAATATCCATTCACATGGGCATATTCCCCTAAGCATGTGGTCCTATCTTGACCCAACCACTAAGTCAAGGATTCCTTCACATGGGCTATCCTTGGACTAAAGAAGAATCCAAAACAAAAAGGTTTACGGGCCCAAGAGTTCTCAACTCTTTGCTCAAAGCCAAACACCTAGGAATAATACCAAGTCAACACACTAAAATCCAAAATAGTGGTGCTCATCTTTTCTACTTCCTCTAAAGTAAGGTCCCCTCTATCTTAGCTATGACTAACTTTAGCTAACCATGACTAATATAAAACCATCCTTTATCTCTATATAAATAATATCTCTTAAGTACTTGTAATACCAAGCTAAATATCATAATACCACACACATGCACAAATGGGTATTACAGGCCAGGCAGTCAAATTTTGGCAAGTCCATTTTGGTATAGGATACAAGATAAGGAGTTACGGCATAGCACACAAATTAGAGTTTGTAGAGTTTGTTATAGGCTACTTTGCCTACGTTATAGCTATATGACTGGTTAAAGAGGATGATTCATGAACGGATGAGTGTTCTCTGAATTATGGATGTTGTCAAGGGAAGGGCTGCATTTTTTGGAGCTCTCGGTCCAGTCTATGTGACTGACAATTTAGTGATTGATACGATCGGGTTTGACCACCATTAGTTGTTAGTGGCTATTTTGCAGGTCTCACCAAAGCCGTCCTAGGAGTCTGTCTGAGCCAAAACCACAACCCAAACATAAAAGAGAGCTGGGAGTGAGACTATATAGGAGTAAAGCTACGAGGCCAAACACAGCCAAACATAATTGAACACAATAGATCAACTTTAGGCTATGAGATCCAACATACAAACCCTGGGAGAAACCTACCTCTGGGAGCGATTAGAACAACCTGACCTATATAGACGAGCCTTTTTTGGCCATACCAAAAAAGGAAAAGAATGTCAAACTTTAAGAAGACTCAAGTCATTGACAACAATTGCAACTAAGCACGAGCAGCCAGGTGCCCGGTGCACTCTTGAGGCCAAAACCCCGCGACACCAACTAATTGCAACTATCACACCATAGAATGAGAAGAGTTGGCCATTGTCCTTACAACCAAGCATTGGAAGCACTACCTTGACAAGAAGGTATTTGTAGTGGAGATAGACCACAAACCTCTAGTCTACCTCAAGACGCAAAAAGATCTATCATGTCACCAAATTTGGTGGGTAGAGTGGCGACAACAATTCAACATGACCATCACCTACATGGAAAGCAAGAATCAACTTGCAAATGCATTCACCTAATTTCCAATGGTAAACAATTTGGTGGTAGAGGTCAACGTGAACACTAAATTCTAGCCAAAGATTCTGGCTACTACAAGAACTTATCCACAGATTGTAGGAGCTCAATCATCCAAAGGCGTCACCAGCACCCAAGGACTCACCTTTCATGATGGTAGATTATGGATCTCAAATACCACAGAATGATGCACCACCATCCAAGCAAAATGTCATGATTTTGCCATTGTAGGTGATGTTGGAATGGATGAGACCTTGGATGTAGTCCAATGGCATTACTATTGGTCCAAGATGAGCAATGATTTGATGGAATACATTTAGAGCTACTTACTCTATCAACAATATAAAGCTTCTAATCAAGCTTTTTGATGACTCCTTCAACCCCTCCCTACTCCTACGGTAATACTCCAAGGACAAGAGAACTCTTCAAGAGAGAAAATACACATTTCACACTCAATCCTCCAATGTCCCAAAGGAGCACCTTCTCTTTATTATATAGCAAAGAGAATCCCCTCAAAGGTAGCTCCACTCTTGGATAAGATACATGGATTGGTGACCTATCAGCTAGCTCCATCCTTGGATTAGTTGTTTGAATGTGTGTCAGTACTTGTCCTATCTAGTTGGTCAAATGGGTTTGACCAAAGGGAATTTTTAGGGAATCTTCTTGTAAGAAGCTTAAAATCACATGGGTAAGGTACCATTGGAAATCTATCAATGAGATGAATCATAGGGGGAGAAGGCAAGCCCTTTTTCCCCTTGATGAGAAGGAATCTTTCCATTTTTTTAGGCCTAATTCATCCGTTTAGGCCTCCAAAAATAGCTTTAAAATTTTCAAGCTATTTTTGGCTTCTAACCTATTAGTAGAAGTGCTCTTCCAACAATACCTCTATCTGATCTATGTTCTCCATCATGTGTAACATTCTTCTAGATATCTCCACCCCAAGTTTCATCTCTAGATCATATGCCTAGCTATTGATTCTAAAGTTTCCAAGCATGTTTTGGTTTTTGGCCTATTAGTAGAAGTACTCTTTTGGTGATACCTCTAGCTTATCTACTAAGTACATCATGTATAACATCCTTCCAGATGTTACCAAACCAAATTTCTCTCTAGATCATCTATCTAGCTATTGGTCTTACAAACCTTCCTCCTTTTAAGACGCAACGTCCTCATTGTGAAGCTGTTGCTCAAAAGATTTCACTAACATTGGTGCATGGGTCAAGTTGTTTGTTGGCTCCCATGTTGCCTCATACAAGGGGTACCCTTTCCAATGTACTAGGTATTGCACACTTGGATGGCGAGTACCCCGGATGTGCTTTTGGAGAATGCATTCAACTTCATACTCCTTTATGTCATCAACTAAGGTTAGACAAGGTCGACTTTCTTGGATGGAAGAGAAGTGGAGCGGATGGGGAGCATATTGGTGTAATAAGGAAACATGAAACACTAGGTGGATCTTCATATGTGGTGGTAGCTTGAGGTGATAGGCCATGGCTCCTATGCAACAAAGGATGGAGAAAGGTCCAATAAATGAGGTCTGAGCTTATGAGGACCAACTAACTTGAGGTTGGTGGTTGACAGCCAAACTTGATCTCCCACATTGAACTTTATGTATTGGCGGTGTATATCTACATACTGCTTCTATCAATTTTGGGCAATCTGTAACCTATGTTTGGCATGCTCCACCTCCTATTGGATTCTAGAAACAAAAGTGTTGACAGCGTCCACCTTGGTAGCCACCGAATGGACCTTCATCAAGCTTGAAGGCATGAAAGGATGCTCTCTATACATGAGGAAGAACGGTGTGACTTGTGTGGAGGCATTCACTAGGTCTTCATACGTAAATTCCACCAATGGGAGTAAGGTGTCCCAACTCTCTTGCTCATCCAAAGTAAATCCCCAAAGCATGTCCTCAGTAGTATGATTTGCCCTCTTTGTTTGTCCATTGATCTATGGATGGTAAGCTATGGACATAGCCAATTTGGTTTTGAAGAACCCAAAGAGTGTTCTCCAAAACAAACTAGTGAATTCAGTGCCTCTATTTTTGATGAATACTCAAAACAAGCCATGATGGGAAAAGACTGCATCTAAGTACAATTGAGCTAGTTGCGGGGCAGTCACATCCTTGGTGGTAGGATGCACATAAATCATTTTGTTGAGTTGGTTGATAACAACTATGATGGAATCAACCTAGAGGTGGTCTTGGGCAATTCACAAACCAGATCATGCTTACTTGTTACCCACATTGTTTAAGAGTGGGGAGAGGTTGGAGGAGTCCTATGGGAGCTTGATTAGAAGCCTTATTTTTTTGACAAAGAAGGCAACTCCAAACATATTCCATCACATCATTACTCATCTTGGCCAATAGTAATGGCATTTGATTGCATCCAAGGTCTTGTTCATTCTAACATGATCTACAATAGTAGAATCATGGCATCCTGCTAGGATGGTGGTTCTTAGATCCATATCATCAAGGATCCACAACCTACCATCACAAAAGGTAAGTCCTTGGGTGTGCTTGTAATGCCTTTGGATGATTAAGCACATACAATCTCTGGATTAGTTTTTGTAGCAACACAAATCCTAGGCCATAATTCAAGGTTCATCTTGATTTTCACCACCAAATTGTTTGTCATCAGCATTCAGGTGAATGAATATGCAAGTTGCTTCTTGCCTTCCACATATATGATTGTCATGTTGGATTGTTGTCTCCATTATGCCCACCAAATCTGTTGATGAGAAAGACCCTTTTGTGTCTTGAGATAGACTAGAGGTTTGTGGTCCATCTCTACCACAAATTCCTTCTCACCCAAATAGTGCTTCCAATGCTTGGTTGCAAGGACAATTGCCAACTCTTCTCATTTGGTGATGTGATAGTTGCATTCTACCAATAGCAACTTACAAGAGAAATATGCAATTGGATGCCATCTATCTTATTGTAGGATTGCTCCTATTGCTACAGCTGATGCATTTGTAGCCATCTTGATTGGACATTTTGGGCCATGCCATTTCAAGATTGGTGCATGTAGTAATGCATTTTTCAACTCTTGAAAGGCAAATTCTTGTGCAATTCTCTATATCCACCTCTTCTCCTTGCCCAATAGTGTTGTTAAGGATTGTGCAATCTTGGAGAAGTCCTTGACAAATCAATGATAAAACCCCATTAATCCCAAGAAATGCATGAGTTGAGTCTAATCTTTTGGAGCACTCCATTTTGAGTGACCTCTATTTTATATATTAACACTTAGATACCCTCTACACTTACTCTATGCCCTAAGTAGTCCACTTAGATTTGCAAAACTCACACTTTGAGATTTTGGCATACAATTGATTTTGTTGTAGAATTTGGAGGACTTCTCATTGATGTTGCTTGTGCTCTATCAGCATCCTACTATAGACTAAGATGTCATCAAGAAAAATGACAACAGATTTATCCAAGTACAGACAAAATATATCATTCATCAAACTCATGAAGGTAGCTAGAGCATTGGTGAGGCCCAATGGCATCACCAAGTACTCAAAGTGACCATACCTTGTTCAAAAGGCCATTTTGTGTACATCTTCTTCCGCAATCCTGATTTGGTTGTAACTACTCTAAAAATCAAGTTTAGTGAAGTGCTTTGCACCATTGAGTTCATCAAACAAATCATCCATGCAAGGTTATGGATATTTGTTCTTCACCATTTGTTGATTCAATCCCTGGTAATCAATGCACATGCACATTGTTCCGTCCTTCTTCTTCACAAACAATACAAGAGCCCCATATGGTAATACGTTGGGTTATATAAACTCCTTCTGCAACATATCCTCAATTTGAGCCTAACACTCCTCCAACTCCTGAGATGATAGTCAATATAGAGCCTTACAAGGAGGTATCTTCCCAAGAATTATCTCAATTTTATGATCTACTCTCTTTTTTGGTGGTAAACCTACAAGTAATTCATCCAAAAAGACATCTTGGAACTAATTGACCACATCTTTTAATTTCTCAAGAATTTGTCCATTGTGTTGAGCACTCTGGACTTCTCTTATTAAACCCATGAAACATCTATTTGTCTTACCAATAGATGTGGTCTTTATAATATACAGAGGCAACTCTTGCCTTTGTGATCTTTCTTTGATCCCAAAGATCTTCCATTGACTAGTTTTCACTACTTTCTTTCTCCAATCCACTATGTGCTCCATCCACGACATACCTAAGATTGCATCATAATGAGCTAGTTGTATTACTCACCACTTGATTGCTTCTCAATACCCTCCTATAGAGAGTATTACCTTTCTAGGTTATGGCTCAATCCTCTCTGTTTGACCATTAAGTAACTCTACTTTGTCCTTCTCATCCTTCTCTAGTTTCATCCCCAACCTTGTTGCAATAGAGCAAGACAAGAAATTCTTTGTTGTCCTATGGTCTATCACACTCTTAGCGGATTGCCTTCTAGCACTCCATTAACAACAATTAATTGTGCATTTATTTTCCTCCTTCTTTACATACTTGTCCTCTTCCTCTTCCCACTTTTACTCTTCTTCACCAAGTCCGTAAGGTTGTGAGGTACATTTACTAGCTATCTTCATTTTCCAATGCGGTTTCCATATCTTCCTCTTTAATTTGTCTCTCCTTGTGGTTCAGAGGTTGCTTGTATGGAGGCCAAAAGCCTCTAAGATGATGAGCATGACAATTGATGGCTATGTGCCCAATTCTGCCACAATTGTAACATCATTGTTGTTCTACTCAAGCCTCTTCTCAACGTGGGACTCTTTCACTCCTTTCTTCAACCCATCCCTGTTCTTCTTGGAGAGGTCTTGCTCCTTTGTCTTGTAATCAAATGTTGCTCAATTCCATAGGTACTGGTCCACCAAAATGGTGTGTCTTGGCCCAATAGTTTTGCATTAGTGTTGTTGCTTCACCTCCTCCAAACACCCCTTCTATTCTTTGGGCGCAAACAATGGCTTAAAAATTAGTATAAAGATTTTGCACCATTACCTCTTGTCAAATCTGCTCTTCTAATCCTCTCTTGAAATTGTCAAGAGCTTTGGTTGGATTCCTATTGGTTATCGTAACTTGTAGATCCAAAAATTCCTCCACATACTCTTGTATGCTATTCTTTTGCTTCAACCCCCAGAGTCTGGTTTGGACCATTTGCACGGGATCTATAGATTGGAAATTCTTAAGCAGCCCTTTTTTCATGGTTGTCCAAGTGACCTCTCTTCCTTCTACCAACAATGATTGTTCTCAAGCGTCATACCATGTGAGGGCTTTATCGATCAAGTACCCACATGCAAACACTCTTGTAGAATGATTAGTGATCTCCATTGTGAACGATCAAAGGTATTGATTTATTTTTTAAATCCAATTTTCACTACTCCCATGGAGCATTGTCCCTTGTAATGCTTGATGTTGCAGGTCTTCTTCATTTGTAGTAATAACGTGGCTTGGTTGTTGATTGGAATTGGTGTCATCGGCATGCATAACTCTCCAAGTACTTTGATTGCTAGTACTGGTTTTTGAGATGGCTCTCCTTCTTGCATTACTTGATCCTTCTTGACAGAACGTACTTGATTTTGAAATTTGTCCATGGTCATCTTGATTTCTCAAAACTTGTTCAACATCCTTTGCATTCCTTGCATCAACTCCTACAATTGCAGATCCATGATTCCTACACACAATTGATGTTCACTTGCTACTTCTTACTTCAATAGAGGGTTAGAATGATCACTCAAGAGGGTGCACAAACTATGGGGACTACCATTGGGACCTCTAAGGCCATCACTCGTTGATAATATTCCTCACCAAAATTGTGAACTACAAAATCCTTAAACATCACTTTTGGTCTAACTACATAATGGATTTCTACTTGCATGTTGAAAGGGTGAGGATTTGGTACATTCAAATCCATAACATCATAATAGAATGTAGATTATCAAATTTCACTTTTTTTGATATACCACCATAGGTAGAATCATCGGATTTGGTGAGTTCATCACTCTGTCTATGACTTCTGCTCCAAAATGATAAATTGGCTATACTCTCATTTGCTCACGTTGGATGTACATAATCTTGATATGGAATGGATTCAAGAATGGGAAGCTAGGTGTGGGAAATTGTCTTCTTAGTACATCCATCGCATCCGCTCTTTAAAGCCCTTCCCAAGTCTAGCAATTGCACTATGTTCTCTACCTTGAATTACTTAGTTTCAGTAGCTCATGCTCTTCCAAGAGGGATGATCCACTCTCTTGGATTAAAACACTTGCTTTGATACCATTGTAATACTCTGAGGACAAGAGAACTCTTCAAGAGAGAAAACACACATTTCACACTTAATCCTTTGATGCCCCAAAGGAGCACCTTCTCTTTATTATATAGCAAAGAGGATCCCCTCAAAGGAAGCTCCACCTTTGGATCAGATACATGGATTGGTGACCTATCAGCAAGCTCCATCCTTGGATTAGTTGTTTGGATGGGTGACATGTCACTCTTTCATATCTAGTTGGTCAAATTGGTTTGACCCAAGGGAATTTTTAGGGAATCTTCTTGTATGAAGCTTAAAATCACATGGGTAAAGTACCATTAGAAAGCTCTCAATGAGAAAAATTATGGGGGGAGAAAACAAGCCTCTTTCCGTGAAGGTGCCCCACTCATTCCATTTTTGAGGCCTAATTCATCCGTTTAAGCCTCCAAAAATGGCTTTAAAGTTTTCAAGCTATTTTCAACTTTTGCCCTATTGGTAGAAGTGCTCTTCTAGTGATACCTCTATCTGATCTAAATTCTCCATCATGTGTAACATCCTTTCAGATGTCAACACCCCAAGTTTTACCTCTAGATCATATGCCCAGCTATTGGTTCTAAAGTTTCCAAGCATGTTTTAGTTTTTGGCCTTATTACTAGAAGTACTCTTTTGGTTATACCTCTAGCTTATCTACTAAATCCATCCTGTATAACATCCTTCCAGATGTTACCAAACCAAATTTTATCTCTAGATCATCTATCTAGCTATTGGTATTATACCTACACAACGTTAGGGACAAGTGAGTATGGATCTAGTCAATGAATTAGTCAAGACCACCTTAGGGTTTGACTCCATTGTAGTCTTTGTTGACCGACTCAGAAAAATGATTCATGTGTGGCCTACCACCAAGGATGTGACTGCTCCACAACTAGCTTATTTGTACTTAGATGCAATCTTCTCTCACCATGGCCTATCTCGAGTGCTCATCACCAATAGAGGCACTCAATTCACTAGTTTGTTTTGGAAAACACACTTTGATTTCTCCAAAATCAAGTTGGCCATGTTCACAGCTTACCACTCACATACTGATGGGAAAACATAGCGGGTTAAATTGCACTTTTGAAGACATGCTACTAGGCTTCACCTTAGATGAGCAAGAGAGGTGGGACACCTTACTTCCATTGGTGGAGTTTTCTTACAACAATTCAATAAGTTCATCCACTCAACTCACTCCATTCTTCCTCATGTATAGCGAGCATCCCCTCACATCTTTGAGCTTGATGAAGATCTGTTTGGTGGCTATCAAGGTTGATGCAACCAACAACTTTGTTTCTAAATCCAACAAGGTATGAAGAGCGCCAAGCATAGGTTGCAAATTGCTCAAAATTGATAGAAGTAGTATGTTGATGCACACCATAGGTACATGGAGTTCAATGTTGGGAATCAGATGTAGTTTTCAACAACCAACCTCTCATTAGTTGGCCGTCGTAAGCACAGACCTCATTTTATTAAGCATTTTTCCATTCTTCATCAAGTCAATGTTGTGGCCTAGCACCGTGAGCTACCACCACACATGAAGATCCATCCAGTGTTCCATGTTTCCTTATTGCATACATACCCCAATCGGGCCACTATCATTCCACACAAGATGTTTGACCTTGTCTAACACTCATTGATGGCACAGAGGGATATGAAGTGGAATGTATTCTCCAAAAATGCATCTATGGTACTTGCCATCCATGGGTTGACTAATTTTTATAGTGGAAAGGTTACACAATATATGAGGCAATATGGAAACCAACTGCCACCTTGATCCATGCATTAGTGTTGGTGCAATCTTTTGAGCAACAACTTCAACAAGGATATTACGTCTCAAAAGGAGGGAGATTTGTAATACCAATAGCTAGACACATGATCTAGAAGTAAAATTTTGTTTGGTAACATTTGGAAAGATTTTATACATGATGGACTAAATAGATCAGATAGAGGTATCACCAAAAGATTACTTCTACTTATAGAGCAAAAACCAAAATAGACTTAAAAACCTTAGAACCAATAGCTAGACATATGATCTAGGGGTGAACTTTGGTTTGGTAACATCTAGAAGGATGTTTACATGATGGACTAAATAGATCAAAAAGAGATATCACCAAAAGGGTACTTCTACTAATAGAGTAGAAACCAAAATATGTCTCAAATCAATTGAGGGTCTAAATAGATGAATTAGGCCTTGAAAATGGGTAGATTCTCCAAACCTCCCCCCCCCCCCCCCCCCCCAAAAAAGGGTTTGTCTCATTAAGAGCTTTCCAATGATACCTCACCCATGCTATTTGGAGATTCCAACATGAAAAATTCCCTCTAGTGAAAGATGGTTTGACCAACCAAATAGAATCAAAATAGACATGTCACCCATACATGCAACCAATCTAAGGACAGAGCTTGCTTACATGTTACCAATCCATGTATTTGATCCAAGGGTGGAGCTTCCTTTGGGAGTGTCTCCTTTTGCTATATAGCACAGTCAAGGTGCTCCTTTGGGACATTGGAGTTTGAATGTGAAACTTGTATTTTATCTTTTGTGTTTCTCTATTATCCTTAGAACATTATATATTTGGTATACTCTCCCTTAGTATTGCCCATCAACCGACTTACCTTCTCCGTATAGATTCTCCTTCTTTCACTTTCCTATCACGTCTGCGAGCTTTTGATAGAAGGATTAAGGGAGTCTTTGGTGATATGTTTGGACTATGGACATTTGATTGTGTGACTAGGGATTTGGCATGTATACAGACATCTCTACCAATCTCATGCGGAGGATTTATTATCTATGTAAGAGATAACACCAATAGCATTTTTGGGTAATTGGATTTTCTTGGCACCCCTACTTTCTTCCTATTTTGTGGTTGTTGATAAGCTACTTTGGATACTTATATGACCAAGGTGGAAGATGGATCTTTTTCTCTCCAAGTGTTATTGCAAGAGATGAGAGATGGTCTATCTCTATGGGAACAAGAAGACCTTCCATCCTTTTCTTTTCACTACCATAAGATTAGACCAGAGGTTTTCAATCTTCCTTGATGGAGTGATAGTCTAAACATATACTACATTCTCTCTTTGTTGACTCGTCCATTCCTTGGGCCACTAGAGCAGGTATTTGCTCTTGCTTTGACAAGGGTGTAGGCTCTTGGATCCTAGTTTAATCATGCATACAGACTTGCACCAACCACTTTCTCTACATTGATGAGGTTTTGCCTAGGTTTGGCCCACCGTTTACATTGTCATTACTCACTTGTGAGTGTGGTTCTACACTAGATGCAACAATGGTCCATATGACACGATGTCTATGTGGAGGATAGAAGATAAATACCCATGATGCCATCAAGGATATAGTGTTTGCTATGGCACAAGAGAGTGGATACTTTGCTTGGAGGGACCATTCATATTCTTTGTAGATGACAAGTGTCAGAGCAAACTTATATTTGGTCCGTGATGATTAGGTGACAATGACAGATGTTGTGGTTATAGATCCTACACTTGATGTAGTTTTGGAAGAAATGATTACTCATCCTCTTGGATGGGTGGCAAGCAAAGAACATGCAAGGTCTCCAAGTATATGGGTATGTAGCAAGGTCAACTCTTTGTTCCTCTAGCCTTGGAGTTATATGGAGCTATGGACACAACATTTGACACATTTGTTAGGATGTAAGCAAAAGCTTATCATATTAGAAGCTAAGAGATATCATCTCACTCTCATACTTTGTAGTATACTTTAAACAATATGTATCCATTGCTCTATAGAGAGAATTGGCTTGTTCAATCCATAGGAGAGCAATCATTCTAGGTTATGGTTCTTTAGATGCTCCCATAATTTGTAGACTTTATGAATTGTATAACTCAAATATCTTAGGTGCAATAGGGCAGATTTCTCATGTGGATACTATTGGGGCTGTAATGCTCCGAGGACAAGAGAAGAGAGAAAACACAGATTGCACACTCAAACATTCGATGCCCCAAGGGAGCACCTTCTCTTAATTATATAGACAAAGAGGATCTCCTCCCAGGAAGCTCCACCCTAGGATTAGGGACACAGATAGGTGACATGTCAGCAAGCTCCACCCTTGGATTACTTACTTGGATGGGTGACATGTCTGGTCTAGGTCCTATCTGGTTGGTCAAACAAGCTTTGACCGGAGGGAATCTTTAGAGAATCTTCCTGTAGGAATCTCAAAATCACGTGAGTAAAGTACCATTGGAAAGCTCTCGATGAGACAAAGCAAGGTGGAGGGAAGGCCAGCCTTTCCTCTGTTGGGGGGGGAATGTGCACATTTTTGAGGCCTAATTCATCCGTTTAGGCCTTCAAAATTGCCTTTAAAGATTTCAGGCATATTTTGGTTCCTACTCTATTAGTAGAAGTCCCCTTTTGGTGATACCTCTTTCTGATCTGTTTAGTCCATCATGTGTAACATCCTTCCAGATGTTACCAAACCAATTCTCACCTTTAAATCATATGTCTAGCTATTGGTTCTAAGGTTCTCAAGTCTATTTTGATTTCTGCCCTATTAGTAGAAGTACTCTTTTGGTGATACTTCTATCTGATCTATTTTGACCATCATGTATAACATCATTATAGATGTTACCAAACCAAATTTCACATCTAGATCATATGGTTAGCTCTTGGTATTATAGGGGCCTAGCACCATTCTACCTCATTTATCTCTCCCATTTATGGCTTGATGAGGTCTTCTCATGCTTCATGTGTTTTATATACTTTCCTTTTTACTCTCTTGAAATTTTTGCAATATATTGACTTCCATTATCACAATATGTTGTATCTACGTGCTGCAATTTTGTGAACCCACTTCATACTTGTCTCAAACTTCCACTTTTGCCCAAATTATTGTAGTGCATAAACCACTAGGTTTTGTGCTATTTCCAACCCCATCTCTTTATTCCAATCTTCCTTGTTCATTTGTGTACTTTCAAATTGTCATTTGCTGATAGTGAAGTTCAAGCTCTCTGGTTTCCATTTTAGGTGTTCAACACTTTGTGAAGATGGCTTCCAATTAACCATGATCTCTCTTAGCCTCTCTCTACATAAGCCTGCACACATAAATAGATCAAATGGTCAAATAAATAGATCTTACTAACATAATCTATCAAGTATCATGATATTATATATGATCACTTGCCTCCATTATGAACATGAAAGTGGCAATGTGGCCAAGTGATAGCAAAGAAATGGGAAAGTCAACCTCATAGAACACAAGAAGGATGGGAAGATTCCATCAAGCCATACAAGGGAGAGACAAAAGAGGTAGAATGGAGCTAGGTCCCAATAGTATTGATATGAGAAATCTGCCCTATTTCACATAAGATATCCAAGCTATGCAAGTAGTAAGGTCTACAAACTATTGGAGCATACAAAGAAGCATCACCTAGAGTGATTTTCTCTTAAGGATTGCACCAGCCAATGCTCTTTATAGAGCAATGGACACAAGCTATCAAAAGTAAGCTACAAAGTATGAGAATGAGAGTGTTACCTCCTAATATCTTATATGATAAGCTCTCATGCACTTCCTGATAAATGTGTCAAACGCCATGTCTATCACTCCATATAACTCCAAGGCTAGAGGAACAAAGAGGTGACCTTGTTGCATACTCTTATACTTGCAGACCTTGCATGTTGTAGCACCAAACACTACCCATCCAAGAGGATAAGTAATCGCTCCCTCCAAAATTACATCATGCACAAGGTCTATAACCACAACATCCACCATTGTCACCTGATCATCTTGGACCAAGTATTAGTCTACTTTGACACAAATAATATGACTGCTCCCTCCAAGCAAGGTATCCACTCTTTCATGCCATAGCAAACACAATATCCCTAATGGCATCATGGGTAGCTATCCTCTATTCTCCATAAGGACACTGTGTCATATGGACACTAGAGGAGAGTATACCAAAAGCCACATGCAGATTTCCTAGTAGAGGAAGGTCATCTACATGGAAAATATCTTCTACAAGAGCAACGTTTAAGAAGCATGTGACAAAATCCTTGGACCCTACTAGCACTCCGAAAATATGTAGTCCATATGTAGATGTGACACACTCCTCTAGAAGCTCAAGGTGGGAAGGGGACCATGCTATACACTTTGATACCTTGACTCTTAAGCCTACAAGATGTAGCTTCTTAGTCAAGTGATCAAATGCCTGCCTAATCTGATCTATGGGGCCCATAATGCGTGTATTGTCTGCTAAGGAGGGAAATAAACAACCTAGCATGGCCAAAGTAGAAGGTAAGAGAGCTCTAAAGTGAACCATGGCAAACAAAAGTCCCCTTAAAGGATCTCCTTATTGTGTATCGAGAATTGACTTGAAGACCGTGACTCCCTCTTATGACCACCCCTGCTAGAAGTAAGGGAAGTAGGAGAACCATAGTGCAACCATAGCACAAAGGGAATGAGACTCACCAAGGATCTACCGGCCTCCCTAAGCTCTCTAAAGATGGATGCTCAAGAGATGCTATTGAAATCATTCTCAACATTTGCTTGTAGGACAACCCACTCTGGATGGATATGTAGGAGTGCCTTGATGCCTAGGGAAATAGCCTCACAACCTTTAGGTATAGCTACTCCAAACTAATGTGGACTAAGGTGCTCTGGAAGTGAGATAGATGTTGAAGGACAATGGTGCAGGGTAAAAAGATCTCTCCAATAGCGATCAGTCTAATACCCCCTATGCCCTTCTCCATCATGAAAAGTAGATTAGCCTCTAACACCCAACTAACTAATGTAGGAATATTTCCTTTGCTGTTTTTGCAACCACCTAAAACAGCTTGGTAAATTCACTAGAAGGACCATTTGCTTGAAAGCAATCTCTAAGATGTTCATGTACCATCCTTGACAAGCCGCTTGAGGAGAGGCAAGGTGTAGTGCACAATGCTTGTGCAAAAAGTGACCTTTTAGGACATAAAAGCTACTCAAGCTGATAATCTAAGACCTCAAATAATATTTCCTCTCCTTCTATAAGATGTAGTGAGCATATGGAAGAGATAATCTCATCAATGGGACTATGTAATACCAATAGCTAGACACATGATCTAGAGATGAAATTTGGTTTGGTAACATTTGAGAGGATATTATACATGATGGACTAAGTATATCAAATAGAGGTATCATCAAAAGAGTACTTATACAAATAAGGTAGAAGCCAAAAATAACCTAAAAACTTTATAGCCATTTTTGGAAGCCTAAAAGGATGAATTAGACCTCAAAAATCGAAACATACTCTATTCAAGGAAAAAAGGCTTGCCTTCTTCTTCCCATGATTCATCTCATTGAGAGCTTTCCAATGGTACCTTACCCATGTGATTCTGAGCTTCCTACAAGAACATTCTCTAAAGATTCCCTTTGGTCAAACCCATTTGACCAGCTAGATAGGACAAGGACTGACATGTCACCCATCCAAAAAACTAATCCAAGGATAGAGCTCATTGATAGGTCACCAATCCATGTATTTGATCCAAGGGTGGAGCTTCCTTTTAGGGGATCGACGGATTGAGTGTGAATTCTTAATCCACATTAAGATTATGTACATCCAATGGGAGAAAATGAGAGTATCGTTACTTTATCACTTTGGAGTAGAATTCATGGATAGAGTGATGAATTCACTATATAATAAAGAGAATGTGCTCCTTTAGGGCATCAAAGGATCAAGTGTGAATTTTTAATCCACATTAAGATTATGTACATCTAATGGGAGAAAATGAGAGTATTATTAGTTTATCACTTTGGAGCAGAATTCATGAACACAGAGTGATGAATTCACCAAACCTAATGATTCTACCTGTGGTGGTATATGAAAAAGAGTGAGATTTGACAATCTACATTCTATTATGATGTTATGGATCTAAATATACCAAATCCTCACCCTGTCAACATGCAAGTAGAAATCCATTACGTAGTTAGACCAAAAATGATGTTTAGGGATTTTGTAGTCCACAAATTTTAGTGAGAAATATTATCAACAAGTGATGGCCCCTAAGGTCTCAATATTAGTCCTCATAGTTTGTGCACCTTCCTGAGTGATCATTCTAACCCTCTATTGAAGTTGGAAGTAGCAAATGATTATTGATCATGTGTAGGAATCATGGATCCGCAATTGCAAGAGATGATGCAAGGAATGTAGAGGATGTTGAAAAAGTTTTAAGAAATCAAGATGACCATGGAGGCATTACAAAATCAAGTACAAACCCTCAAGAATGATCAAAAATTGCAAGAAGGGGAACCGTCTCAAAGCCCAATACTTGTGATTGAAGTATTTGGAGAGGCACTCGTGCCTATGCCATTGAACCGGACAATGATGAAGCCATATTGTTATTCCAGATGAAGAAGACCTGCAATATTGAGCCTTACAAGAGGCAGTGTGCTATGGGAGTAGTGGAGAATTGGATCTCAAGAATGAATCAATACTTCTTATTGTTCTTGATGGAGATCATTAAGCATGCCGCATGTGTGTTTGCATGTGAGTACTTGACCAATAAAGCCCTCAATGGTATGATGCTTGGGAACGATCAATGTTGGTAGAAAGAAGGGAGGTCACGTGGACAGCAATACAAGAAGGACTTTTGAAGAATTTCCAATCTATGGATCTTATGTAGATGGCCCAAATCTGACTATAGGGATTGAAACAAAAGGATAGCATACAAGAGTACATGGAAGCATTTTTGGATCTACAAGTTGCAATAACTGATATGAGTCCAATAGAGGCTCTAGACAATTTCAAACGAGGGTTGAAGGACTGAATTTTCCAAGAAGTCATGGTACAAAATCCTTGCATTGTATTTGAAGCCATTGCTTGTGCTCAAAGAATAGGAGGGGCAATTGGAGGAGGTGAAGGAGTAGTTTTATCTCAACACTATCAAGTGGAAATGCCACACATGGGTGGACTAACACCTATGGAATTGGGCAACCTTTGGTTTTGAGATAGAGGAGCATGACCGCTTCAAGGAAAGTATGAACGGGTAGAAGAATGGAGAGATGGAGTCCCACAAGGAGAAGGAACTTGAGGAGAACAAAATTATTGCTACAATTGTGGCCATATTGTGCACATCCCCATCAACTATTGTGCTTGTCTCCCTAGAGGCCCTTGGCCTCTCTATATGTGATCTTTGAACAACATGGAGCAACACACGGAGGAAGAGGAGGTAGAAATCACCTCATAAAATGAAAATTTCCAATAAAGATACCTTGCGGCCTTATTGGCTCAATAGGGAAGTGGACAAGCTAGGGGAGGAAGAAGATGAGTGTCCAAAGATCTAGAAAGGAAAACTCACAATTGATTGTCATGAAAGGGGTCTTAGAAGGAAATCAAGTGAGAGTATTGATAGATCTTGGAGCAATAGAGAATTTCTTATCTTGTTGTGTTGCAATAAAATTAGGGATGGATCTAGAGAAAGATGAGAGCAAAGAAGTAGAGTTACCTAATGGGCAAACAAAGAAGATTGAGTCGTTATCCAAAAAGGTAACACTCTCTATATGTAACAATATGGAGTTTAGCGACAAAGTCAGTCGGGCTCACAAAGTAGCACATAAGACAAATTAGCCTAGAATATTCCGGAAGTATCTAGGAAGCTTCTTGGGAAGCTTCCTGACTAGCTTAGCTTGAACCTTAAGTAAGTAGCTTCTAGAAGGAAGCTTCCAACTAGCTTAGCTTGCACGCCAAGTAGGCGGCTTCTAGAAGGAAGCTTCTTGAGAAGCTTCCTAGTTAACTTGGCTTGCACTCTAAGAAAGCGGCTTGAGGAAGCTTCTTGAGAAGCTTCTCAAGGGCCTTGTATGCTACCTATAAATACCAAAGCCAAAGCTCATGCTAGGCATTTGGAGTTTTCACTCATTCAAGTGTCCGAATGTGAGTTTCCATTCTCCTATTTCTCTCCACGGATTTGGTCTTTTACATTGGTATCAGAGCAAGAATGAGATGGATGGAATTTATGGACCACCTAATCCACTTCCACTGGACCATTGGGATTTTTGCATCCAAATACTACCCAAGCATCATTTCACACAGTTCATCACCTCGTACTTTGGACAAGATTTTCTGCATATGATCACCATATCTGAGGAACCCTTGGTGCTTCCGGTTGTAACTTATGGAGAACGGTGGACGTGCTATTTCTATGTGTTAATAAATTAGATAGATTGGGAGTGGTGTGATAGAGGAGCAACCATGGCAGCAATACCTGATGTTATCCTTGCTATGCAACAACAAATCAAGCACCTTACTCGATTGTTGGATGAATGAGATCTTCAACAACAAGAGCAGGTAGAGAGAGTACCAATTCGAGAAGGAGAAGATCGGATCAGGTTCCCTAAACCCAAGGTATTTGAAGGCAAGAATCTCCCGGGTGTAGTGGAGAATTTTGTGTTTGATTGTGAATGTTATTTTGAAGCTACCAATCTACAAGATGAGCAAAAACAGATTCTCTTGGCTTCAAGCCAATTGGATGGAGTAGCAAAGCTATGGTGGAGATTCCAAGTAGAGCGAGCCAAACAACAAATGGTTACACCAATCTTGACATGGGCAGAATTCAAGAGCGCAATAATCAGTCGGTTCCAAGCTATAAATGTCACACGAGCTGCACGGGATAAGTTGGCAAAGTTGAAACAGATTGGCTCTGTAAGAAGTTACATCACTTAGTTCCAAAACACCATCATGCAAATTCCAGATATTTTGGAAGGTGAAGCTCTGGATCGATTTGTGAGGGGCTTGAAAGCAAGAACCAAATTAGAGGTAACCATGCAAGAGCCACAACACTTGGAGGAAGCCATGCGGTTGGCCGAACGTTTTGATTCCTTGGTGGCAACAACTCGGTCTCAACCTTGACCCCCACAAAGCCTACCAATACACTACACACAAGTGGAGGAACCAGCACCAATGGAGATTAATGCAATTCAACAAAGACCACTGGGCATGGCAGACAAGGAGAAACTGTGACAAAATGGTGGTTGTTTTTATTGTCGCCAGTTGGGGCATTGCATTTTTCTTAATGTCCACTCAAGAATGGACAACCTCAACAAGTTGCCCAAGTGGAGGTTGTGGAGCAGAATGATCAGGGAAATGAGGAATCCCAATAGGAGATTTTGAGCCACCTACTGGGAGCTTGATTAGTTCTAATGGGATTGAAGGCTCGACCTATGCAAATCTACTTCACTTGCAAGGTATGATATCTAATCGGGGTTGTAGGATTTTGGTTGATTCTGGAAGTTCATAGAATTGCATGTCTATGCAAGTAGCAAAGGAATTGGGTATTCCTATCAAGCCAGTGATTGGAAGTAGTTTGATGATGGCGGATAGTAGAAAAGGTTTTGCATTCCGCACCTCGCATCTTGTTACCTTCAAAATTGGGAAGGAGTATTTGGAGTGTATGAGGTTTGTAGTGGCACCTCTACACTATGATATCATTCTGGGTCTACCTTGGCTTGAACGTCATAAGGTTCAATTTGATTGGACCTGACGTCAAATTCAAGTACAATACCAAGGTAGGAATTTCCAATTAGGTTGTTTGGCACCTCTGAGTAAGACACCTAAGAATAGTCAGTCCCAAGATGGGAAGTTTGTTGAGAAGGTAGCCATAGAGCTTATTTGGAAGGGAGATGAGTCCCAAGATGGGAAGTTTGCCAAGAAGGCAACCATGGAGCAAGCTTGGAAGAGAGATGAGTCCCTAGAAGGGAAGTTTGTTAATGAAGCAGCCATAGAGCAAGCTTTGGAGGAAGATAAGTCTGTATTTGCGGTGTGGATCAAGCCAATTGCACAAGAACAATCTGAGGAGGGCCAAGTGCCGCATCAAGCAACGGTTGATCAGATAGTTCAAGAGTTTGCAGATGTGTTTCCGGATGATCTGCCAAAGGGATTACCCTCTGATCGAGGTATGCCCTTCAAGATCAAGTTATTGCCAAGGAGTACTCCAGTGAGTAGACCAATCTATCGGCTCTCACCAAAGGAGTTGGAGGAGTTAAGAACAACACTTACAGAGTTGTTGGAGAAGGATTTCATACGACATAGTACCTCTCCTTGGGGAGCACCGGTACTATTTGTTCCAAAGAAGGATGGAGGACTTTGTTTCTGTATTGATTACCGTGAGCTCAATAAGCAAACCGTGAAGAATGCATATCCCTTGACTCAGATCAATGACCTACTTGATCAATTAAGTGGAGCATGCTACTTTTCCGAGCTAGATCTTTGTAGCGGCTATTGGCAAATTCCTATTGAAGGAGAGGACGTGCACAAGACTACCTTTTGCACAAGGTATGGACATTTCGAGTGGAGAGTTCTACCTTTCGGACTCACTAATGCTCCAGCAGTCTTCATGGATCAGATGCATCGGGTGTTGGAGGGACTATTGGATCAGTCCGTGGTGGTGTTCTTAGATGATATCTTAATCTATAGTAGGACAGAGGCAGAACACAGGAATCATGTGTGAGAAGTCCAAAGACGACTACAACAATGGAAATTTTACTGCAAGAGGTCAAAGTGTGCTTTTTGGCAGAAGGAGGTTACCTTCTTGGGTCATAAGATCTCATCAGAGAGGATCAAGATGGAAGAAGAGAAGATCAAGGCCATTACTGATTGGCCTACCCCAAAGAATGCTACCAAAGTACAAGCATTCAATGGATTGGCCGGTTTTTACTGACGGTTCATCCACTATTATGCTCACGTGGCTGCACCAATGACTAACCTCTTGGGAAAGAACTTGAGCTTCCAATGGACCACCAAGTATGAAGAAGCATTCTAGAAGTTAAAGCATATGGTGTCTTCAAGACCCATTCTCCAACCATATGATCCTCAACTACCTTGTGTGGTTGATTTTGATGCTTCTAACTTTGCAATTGGAGCTATGTTGCAACAAGAATTTTGAGATAGACTACATCCTATTGCCTTTGTGTCTCGCCGACTAAATACAGCTAAAAGAAATTACTCTGCTTGAGATCGGGAACAACTTGCAATGGTATATGCCACCAAGGTATGGAGGCATTATCTCTTGGAGAAACAAGTGATCATGCGAACTGATCACAAGCCATTGTTGCAGACCTTACACTTAGAGCACATGAAGAGTCGACATCATCGATGGGAAGAGCAACTCCAATTGTTCAACATCAAACTTGAGTACAAACCAGGTTGGTTCCATGTCATCTCTAATGCTCTATCACAATGACCTGATTTGAAGTCTCTTCACCTCATCGCGGCAGCAATTACAATGGTGTCAATTGATCCCAAGATGCATAACGAGTTTTGGTTAGCTCTACAGCAAGATCACTTCTTCCAAATGGTACATGGTCGGCTAACAACAAGTGACAAGGAGTACAACACCTTCTCCTTCAAGGAAGGCCTTCTATTCCATGCGGACCGGATCTATGTTCCAGCCAAAGGTGATCTTCAACTTGTGCACCTTCAAGAAGCCCATGATTTACCCATCGTTGGTCACATGGGTGTGGACAAGACCTTGGGTACCCTCCAACGTCAATGGTGGTGGCCCAACATGACACGGGATGTTCGAGAATTTGTCCGATTGTGTGAGAGCTGCCAATGTAACAAGGCCTGCAACCAGAAGCCAGGTGGACTCCTTCAACCACTTGCCGCTCCATCAGCTTGTTGGGAGTTTTGGTTAGCTCTACAGCAAGATCACTTCTTCCAAATGGTACATGGTCGGCTAACAACAAGTGACAAGGAATACAACACCTTCTCCTTCAAGGAAGGCCTTCTATTCCATGCGGACTGGATCTATGTTCCAGCCAAAGGTGATCTTCGACTTGTGCACCTTCAAGAAGCCCATGATTTACCCATTGCTGGTCACATGGGTGTGGACAAGACCTTGGGTACCCTCCAACGTCAATGGGGGTGGCCCAACATGACACGGGATGTTCGAGAATTTGTCCGATTGTGTGAGAGCTGCCAATGTAACAAGGCCTGTAACCAGAAGCCAGGTGGACTCCTTCAACCACTTGCCGCTCCATCAGCTTGTTGGGAGTATGTGAGCTTGGATCTCATCACATCCTTGCCAAAGACAAAACAAGGACACATTGCCATTGTGGTGTTTGTGGATAAGCTTAGTAAGCAAATCCACTTGGCACCAACTTGTGATACCGTGGATGCTCCAACCTTAGTGCAAATCTACTTTGACAATGTCTTCAAGCATCATGGAATGCCACGCGTACTCATCTCTGACAGTGATCCTTGCTTTACCATGAAGTTTTGGCAAGCACTCTTTTAGATACTCAGCACCAAGCTTGCTTTGTCCACGGCCTATCATCCTCAAACTGATGGACAAACCAAACGTGCAAATTGTACATTGGAGGATATGTTGCGTGCCTTTGTCAATGTCCACCATACCAATTGGGACAAATGTCTTGCCGCTATCAAATTTGCCTACAACAATTCCAAACAGGCAAGCACCGGATTCTCTCCTTTCTTTCTCAATTTTGGCCAAGATCTGCTTGTTCCAGATTCTCTTCTTGCTCCCCCTCCATCTCAAGTTCCTCATACTTCCACATTCTTGACCACTATATCCCAATCTCTCCAACAAGCCAAGTCTCACCTCCTTGTTGCTTAGAATTTCCAAAAACAATATGCGGACCACCATCGTCGAGATCTCACCTTTGAAGTTGGTGATAAAGTCATGCTATCCTCTAGTAACCTCCCTCTCCCACTTCATACCCAAGTTCGTAAACTTGCCCCTAATTGGATAGGACCCTTTGATATCACCCAAATTGTCTCTCCGGTTGCTTATCGTCTTGCCTTGCCTTGTCACATGCATATCTATCCTGTCTTTTATATTTCCAAGTTGAAACCCTTTGTTCCTAACCCCTCTTCCTTTTCCTCTTGAATCCAACCTGCCCCTCTTCCTATCCCTATCAATGATCATGAGGAGTACAAAGTTGATTGTATCCTTGCACATCGCCATATTCAACGAGGCCGTCGCCAACATACGGAGTACAAGGTCCTTTGGAAAAGGTATCCCCTTCACAATGCCACTTGGGAACCTCTTTCTCACCTCCACAATGCACAGACGGCCATCTAGGAATTCGAAGCTTCACTGGCGACAAGGACGTCATCAACTAGCAACGGGAGAATATGTAACAATATGGAGTTTAGTGACAAAGTCAGTCGGGCTCACAAAGTAGCGCATAAGACAAATTAGCCTAGAATATTCCGGAAGTATCTAGGAAGCTTCTTGGGAAGCTTCCTGACTAGCTTAGCTTGCACCTTAAGTAAGTAGCTTCTAGAAGGAAGCTTCCAACTAGCTTAGCTTGCACGCCAAGTAGGCGGCTTCTAGAAGGAAGCTTCCTAGTTAACTTGGCATGCACTCTAAGAAAGCGGCTTGAGGAAGCTTCTTGAGAAGCTTCTCAAGGGCCTTGTATGCTACCTATAAATACCAAAGCCAAAGCTCATGCTAGGCATTTGGAGTTTTCACTCATTCAAGTGTTCCAATGTGAGTTTCCATTCTCCTATTTCTCTCCTCGGATTTGGTCTTTTACATTGTAGGAGAATACCAAGAGGCAATTGAGCGGGTGATACAATTAGCTCGTTATGATGCAATCTTAGGTATGCCTTGGATGGAGCAATACAACTTATGGTATATTGGAGGAAGAAAGCAATGAGTACTTGCCAATGGACAATCATTGGGGTTAGAGAAAAAGCACATAGGCAAAAATTGTCTCTTTCTGTCACAAGAACAATAGCTATTTGTAAGATAGATAGATGTTTCATGGGTTTAATAAGAGAAGTCCAAAGTGCACAACTTGATGGAAAATTTCCTAAGAAATTGAAGGATGTGGTAAATGAATTTCAAGATGTCTTCCTAGATGATCTACCCTCAAGATTACCACCAAAAAGGAGAGTAGATCATAAAATTGAGATACTTTCAGGAAGACACCTCTTTATAAGGTCCCATATTGTCTATCACCTCAGGAGTTGGAGTAGTGTAAGGCTCAAATTGAGGATATGCTGAAAAAGGGGTTTATCCAACCTAGTGTATCACCATACTTGTCACCTATCTTGTTTGTGAAGAAGAAGGACGGTACAATGTACATGAGCATTGGCTATCGGGGCCCCAATCAGCAAATAGTGAAGAACATATATCCTTTACCTCACATGGATGACCTATTTGATCAACTCAATGGAGCAAGACACTTCATCAAACTAGACTTGTGGAGCGGTTACAATCAAATTTGGATTGGAGAGGAAGATGTATACAAAATTGCCTTTTGAACCAAGTATGGCCACTTCAAGTACCTTATGATGCCTTTTGGCCTCACCAATTCACCTACCACTTTCATGAGTCTGATGAATGACATATTTTGGCCTTATTTGGATAAGTTTGTATTGTTTTCCTAGATGATATCTTAGTATATAGTACGATGATGACGGAACACTAATAGCATCTATGAGAAGTCTTCCAGATTCTAAGACAAATCACTTGTATGCCAAAATCTCAAAGTGCAAGTTTGGCAAGTCTGAAGTAGACTACTTGGGGCATAAAGTAAGTGTAGAGGGTGTCCAAGTATTAATAGATAAATAGACGTCATTCAAAAATGAAGTGCTCTAGAAGATCAGACTCAACTTAAGAGTTTCTTGGGGTTGACGGGGTTCTATTGTCGGTTTGTCAAGGACTTCTCCAAGGTGGCACAGCCTTTAACAACACTACTTGGCAAGGAGAAGAACTGGATATGGTGAACCACACAAGAGTTGACCTTTCAAGAATTAAAAGACGCCTTGCTACATGCACCAATCTTGAAATGGTATGACCCAAAATGTCCAATCAAATTGGCTCCCGATGCATCAAGAGTAGCAATGGGAGTAGTCTAACAAGAAGAGTGGCATGATGGACGGCATCCAATTGCATACTCCTCTCAAAAGCTATTTTTGGTAGAATGCAATTATCACACCACAAAGCGAGAAGAGCTGGCCATTATCCTTGCAACCAAGCATTGGAAGCATTATCTTGGCGAGAAGGCATTTGTAGTGGAGACAACCCATAAACCTCTAGTCTACCTCAAGACACAAAAAGATCTATTTCATTGTCATATTCAGTGGGTAGAGTGACAATAACAATTCAACATGACAATCACCTACATGGAAGGTGTAAAAGACCAAATCCGAGGAGAGAAATAGGAGAATGGAAACTCACATTGGGACACTTGAATGAGGGAAAACTTTGAATGCCTAGCATGAGCTTTGGCTTTGGTATTTATAGGTAGCATACAAGGCCCTTGAGAAGCTTCTCAAGAAGCTTCCTCAAGCCGCTTTCTTAGAGTGCAAGCCAAGTTAACTAGGAAGCTTCTCAAGAAGCTTCCTTCTAGAAGCTGCCTACTTGGCGTGCAAGCTAAGCTAGTTGGAAGCTTCTAGAAGCTTCCTTCTAGAAGCTACTTACTTGAGGTGCAAGCTAAGCTAATCAGGAAGCTTCCCAAGAAGCTTCCTAGATACTTCTGGAATATTCTAGGCTACTTTGTCTTATGTGCTACTTTGTAAGCCCGACTAACTTTGTCGCTAAACTCCATATTGTTACATATTCCCCCGCCGCTAATTGGTGACGTCCTCGTGCCAGTGAAGCTTCGAATTCCTGGATGGCCGTGTGCATTCTGGAGGTGAGAAAGAGGTTCCTATGTGGCATCATGAAGGGGATACCCTTTCCAAAGGACCTTGTACTCCATATGTTGGCAACGGCCTTGTTGAATATAGCGACGCGCAAGGATACAATCAACTTCATACTCCTCATGATCATTGATAAGGACAGGAAGAGGGGGAGGTTGGACTCAAGAGGAAAAGGAAGAGGGGTTAGGAACAAAGGGTTTCAACTTGGAAACATGAAAGATAGGATGGATACGCATGTGACAAGGCAAGGCAAGGCAAGGCAAGTCGATAAGCAATAGGAGAGACAATTTGGGTGATATCAAAGGGTCCTATCCAATTAGGGGTAAGTTTACGAACTTGGGTATCAAGTGGGAGAGGGAGGTTACTAGAGGATAGCATGACTTTATCACCAACTTCAAAGGTGAGATCACAACGATGGTGGTCCGCATATTGTTTTTGGTGATTCTGAGCAACAAGGAGGTGAGACTTGGCTTGTTGGAGAGATTAGGATATAGTGGTCAAGAATGTAGAAGTATGAGGAACTTGAGATGGATGGGGAGCAAGAAGAGAATTTGGAACAAGCGGATCTTGGCCAAAATTGAGAAAGAAAGGAGAGAATCCGGTGCTTGCCTATTTGGAATTATTGTAGGCAAATTTGGCAGCAGCAAGACATTCATCCCAATTGGTATGGTGGACATTGACAAAGGCACTCAACATATTCTCCAATGTACAATTTGCATGTTTGGTTTGTCCATCAGTTTGAGGATGATAGGTTGTGGACAAAGCAAGCTTGGTGCCAAGTATCTGAAAGAGTGCTTTCCAAAACTTCCTGGTAAATTGAGGATCCCGGTCGGAGATGAGTACGCATGGCATCCCATGATGCTTGAAGACATTGTTGAAGTAGATTTGCACTAAGGTTGGAGCATCCACGGTATCACAGGTTGGTGCCAAGTGGATTTGCTTACTAAGCTTATCCACAAACACCACAATGGCAGTGTGTCCTTGTTTTGTCTTTGGCAAGGATGTGATGAGATCCAAGCTCACATGCTCCCAATGAGCTGATGGAATAGCAAGCGGTTGAAGGAGTCCACTCGGCTTCTAGTTGTTGGCCTTGTTACGTTGGCAGCTCTCACACGATTGGACAAATTCTCGAACATCTTGTGTCATGTTGGGCCACCACCATTGACGTTAGAGGGTATGCAAGGTCTTGTCCACACCCATGTGACCAGCAATGGGTAAATCATGGGCTTCTTGAAGGCACACAAGTCGAAGAACACCTTTGGCTGGAACATAGATCCGGTTTGCATGGAATAGAAGGCCTTCCTTGAAGGAGAAGGTGTTGTACTCCCTGTCACCTATTGTTAGACGACCATGTACTATTTGGAAGAAGGGATCTTGTTGTAGAGCTAACCGAAACTTGTTATGGATCTTGGGGTCAATTGACACCATCGTAATTGTTGCCGCAATGAGAGGAAGAGACTTCAAATCAGGTCGTCATGATAGAGCATCAGGGATGACATGGAACCAACCTGGTTTGTACTCAAGTTTGATGTTGAACAATTGGAGTTGCTCTTCTCATCAATGATGTCGACTCTTCATGTGCTCTAGGTGTAAGGTCTGCAACAATAGCTTGTGATTAGTTTGCATGATCACTTGTTTCCCCAAGAGATAATGCCTCCATACCTTGGTGGCATATACCATTGCAAGTTGTTCCCGATCTTGAGCAAAGTAATTTCTTTCAGTTGTATTTAGTCGGCGAGACACAAAGGCAATGGGATGTAGTCCATCTGGGAATTCCTGTTGCAACATAGCTCCAATTGCAAAGTTAGAAGCATCAAAATCAACCACACAAGGTAGTTGAGGATCATATGGTTGAAGAATGGGTCTTGAAGACACCATATGTTTCAACTTTTGGAACCCTTCTTCATGCTTGGTGTTCCACTGGAAGCTCAAGTTCTTTCCCAAGAGGTCAGTCAATGGTGCAACTACATGAGCATAATAGTGGATGAACCATCGGTAAAAATTGGCCAATCCATTGAAAGCCCATACTTCTGTAGCATCCTTCAGGGTAGGCCAATCAGTAATGGCCTTGATCTTTTCTTCTTCCATCTTGATCCCCTCTGAGGAAATCTTATGACCCAAGAAGGTAACCTCCTTCTGCCAAAAGGCACACTTCGACTTCTTGTAGTAAAATTTCCATTGTCGTAGTCATCTTAGGACTTCTTGCACATGATTCACGTGTTTTGCCTCTATCTTGCCTTCTATTACTTCTGTTACCTTTTTTGTCTCTCCCTTGTACGGCTTGATGGGGTCTTCCCATCCTTCATTTTCCCTACGCGATCGCCTTTTTTTGTATCTTGCTATAGATTAAGATATCATCCAAGAACACCACCACTGACCGATCCAATAGTCCATCCAACACCCGATGCATCTGATCCATGAAGATTGCTGGAGCATTAGTGAGTCCAAAAGGTAAAACTCTCCACTCAAAATGCCCATACCTTGTGCAAAAGGCAGTCTTTTTCACATCCTTTCTATCAATCGGAATTTGCCAATAGCCGCTACGAAGATCCAACTTGGAAAAATAACATGCTTCACTTAGTTGATCAAGCAAGTCATCAATCTGAGGCAAGAGATATGCATTCTTCACAGTTTTCTTATTGAGCCCATGATAATCAATAAAAAAAATGAAGTCCTCCATCCTTCTTTGGAACAAATAGTACCGATGCTCTCCAAGGAGAGGTACTATGTTGTATGAAGTCCTTCTCCAACAACTTTGTAAGTGTTGTTCTCAACTCCTCTAACTCCTTTGGTGAGAGCCAATATATTGGTCTACTCACTAGAGTACTCCTTGGCAATAACTCGATCTTGAAGGGCATACCTCGATCAGAGGGTAATCCCTTTGGCAGATCATCTGGAAACACGTCCGCAAACTCCTTAACTATCCAATCAACCATTACTTGATGAGACTCTTGGTCCTCCACAGATTGGTCTTGTGCAATCGGCTTGATCCACACCGCAAATATAGACTTATCTTCCTCTAAAGCTTGCTCTATGGCTGCTTTACTAACAAACTTCCCTTTTAGGGACTCATCTCTCTTCCAAGCCTGCTCCATGGTTGCCTTCTTGGCAAACTTCCCATCTTGGGACTCCACTTCCTTCAAGGCTCACTCTATGGCTACCTTCTTGACAAACTTCCCATCTTGGGACTAACTATTCTTAGGTGTCTTACTCAAAGGTGAGACAAACTAATCAGAAATTCCTACCTTGGTGTTGTACTTGAATTTGGCATCGGGTCCAATCAAATTGAACCTTATGACGTTCAAGCCAAGGTAGACCCAAAATGATATCATAGTGTAGAGGTGCCACTACAAACCTCATACACTCCAAATACTCCTTCCCAATCTTGAAGTAACAGGATGCGAGGTGTGGAATGCAGAACCCTTTCTACCATCCGCCATCATCAAACTACTTCCAATCATTGGCTTGATAGGAATATCCAATTCCTTTGCTACTTGCATAGACATGTAATTCTTTGAACTTCCAAAATCAACCAAAATCCTACAACCCCAATTAGATATCATACCTTACAAGTGAAGCAAACTTGCATAGGTCGAGCCTTCAATCCCATTGGAACTAATCAAGCTCCCAGTAGGTGGCTCAAATTCTCCTACTAGTATTCCTTGTTTCCTTGATCATTCCACTCCACAACCTCCACTTGGGCAACTTGTCGAGGTCGTCCATTCTTGAGTGGACATTCAGCAATGTGATGCCCCAACTGGCAACAATAAAAACAACCACCATTTTGTCGCAATTACTCCCTATCTGCCATGCCAAGTGGTCTTTGTTGAATTGCATCAATCTCCATTGGTGTTGGCTCCTCCACTTATGTATAGTGTATTGGTAGGCTTTGTGGAGGTCGAGTTCAAGACTAAGTTGTTGCCACCAAGGAATCAAAACGTCCGGCCAACCACATGGCTTCCTCCAAGTGTTGTGGCTCTTGTATGGTTACCTCTAATTTGGTTCTTCACCTTCAAGCCCCTCACAAATTGATCCAGAGCTTCACCTTCCAATATATCTGGAATTTGCATGATGTTGTTTTCGAATTGCGTGATGTAACTTCTTATAGAGCCAATCTGTTTCAACTCTACCAACTTATCCCGTGCAGCTTGTGTGGCCTTTATAGCTTGGAATCGACTAATTATTACGCTCTTGAATTCTGCCTATGTCAAGATTGGTGTAACCATTTGTAGTTTGGCTCGCTCCACTCGGAATCTCCACCATAGCTTTGTTACTCCATCCAATTGGCTAGTAGCCAAGAGAATCTGTTTTTGCTCGTCTTGTAGATTGATAGCTTCAAAATAACGTTCACAATCAAACACAAAATTCTCCATTGCACCCGGGAGATTCTTTCCTTCAATTACCTTGGGTTTAGGGAATCTAATCTGATCTTCTCCTTCTCGAATTGGTACTCTCTCCACCTGCTCTTGTCGTCAAAGATCTCGTTCATCCAACAATTGAGTAAGGTGCTCGATTTGTTGTTGCATAGCAAGGATAACATCAGGTATTGCCGCCATGGTTGATCCTCTATCACACCATTCCCAATCTATCTAATTTATTAACACATAGAAATAGCACGTCCACCGTTCTCCATAAGTTACAGCCGGAAGCACCAAGGGTTCCTCAGATATGGTGATCATATGCATAAAATCTTGTCCAAAGTGCAAGGTGATGAACTGTGTGAAATGATGCTTGGGTAGTATTTGGATGCAAAAATCCCAATGATTTGGTGGAAGTGGATTTGGTGGTCCATAAATTCCATCCATACCATTCCTACTCTGATACCAATGTAAAAGACCAAATTCGAGGAGAGAAATAGGAGAATGGAAACTCACATTGGGACACTTGAATGAGGGAAAACTCTGAATGCCTAGCATGAGCTTTGGCTTTGGTATTTATAGGTAGCATATAAGGCCCTTGAGAAGCTTCTCAAGAAGCTTCCTCAAGCCGCTTTCTTAGAGTGCAAGCCAAGTTAACTAGGAAGCTTCTCAAGAAGCTTCCTTCTAGAAGCCGCCTACTTGGCGTGCAAGCTAAGCTAGTTGGAAGCTTCTAGAAGCTTCCTTCTAGAAACTACTTACTTGAGGTGCAAGCTAAGCTAGTCGGGAAGCTTCCCAAGAAGCTTCCTAGATACTTCTGGAATATTCTAGGCTACTTTGTCTTATGTGCTACTTTGTAAGCCTAACTAACTTTGTCGTTAAACTCCATATTGTTACAAAAGGCAAGAAGCAACTTGCAAATGCATCACCAAAATGCCAATGGTAAACAATTTGGTGGTAGAGGTCAAGATGAACCCTAAATTTTGTCCAAAGATTCTAATTGCTACAAAAACAAATCCCTAGATCATAGGAGCTCAATCATCCAAAGGCATCACCAAAAACCAAGGACTCACTTTTCATGATGGTAAATTATGGATCTCAAATGCTCCAGAATTATGCACCGCCATCTTAGCAGAATATCATGATTCTGCCATTGCATGTCAAGTCGGAGTGGACAAGACCTTGGATGCAGTCCAGTGTCATTACTATTAGCTCAAGATGAGCAACAATGTGATGGAATATGTTTGGAGTTGCCTACTTATCAATAGAACAAACCCTCTAATCAAGCTCCTACAAGGCTCCTGCAACTCCTTCCTACTCCTACGTAACATTGTGAATAGGTGAGTATAGATCTAGTCTGCAAATTGCCCAAGACCACCTCAAGGTTTGACTCCATTGTAGTATTTGTTGATCGACTCAGCAAAATGACTCATGTATGCCCTACCACCAAGGAGGTGACGGTTCCACAACTAGCTTAGTTGTACTTAGATGTAGTCATCTCTCACCATGGCTTGTCTTGAGTGCTCATCATTGACAAAGGCACTGAATTTACTAATCTATTTTGGAGAACACTCTTTGGTGTCTTCAAAACTCATTGGTCACATCCACAACTTACCATCCACAGACTGATGGTAAAATAGAGCAATCAAATTGCACTATTGAAGATATGCTTTGGGGCTTCACCTTAGATGAGCAAGAGAGGTGGGACACCTTACTTTCATTGGTGGAATTTACATACAATAATTCAATAAATGCCTCCACCCAAGTCACACCATTCTTCCTCATGTATGGCAATCATCCTTTCACACCTACAAGCTTGATGAAGATCCGTCCAATGACTACTAAGGTTGATGATGTCAACTCTTTTGTTTTGAGAAGCCAACAAGGGGTGGAGAATGCCAAAAATAGGTTACAGATTGCCAAAAATTGACAAAAGCAATATGCCAATGCACACCATTGGCACATGGAGTTCCAAGTGGGAGATCAGGTTTGGTTTCCAACAACCAACTTCACATTAGTTGGCCCTCGCAAGCTTAGACCTCGGTTTATTGGATCTTTTCCCATTCTTCATCGAATTGATGTTGTGGCCTATCACCTCAAGCTACCACTACACATGAAGATCCATCCATTGTTCCATGTCTCCCTTCTATGCAGATATGCACATTGATCAGACCCCTATCCCTCCATACAAGACATTCAACCTTGCTCGACACTCATTGATGGCATGGAGGAATGCGAAGTTGAATGCATTCTCCAAAAATACATCCATGGGACTCGTCACCCACATATGGAATATCTCATACAATGGAAAGTTTACCCATTGTATGAGGTGACATTGGAGCCAACAGCCAACTTGACCCACGCACTAGTGTTAGTAAAATCTTTTGAGCAGTAGCTTTGCAATGAGGACGTTGGTCTTAAAAGGAGGGAGGTTTGTAATATCAATAGCTAGACATATGATCTAGAGATGAAATTTGGTTTAGTAACATCTAGGAGGATGTTATACATAATGTAATAAGTAGATCAAACAAAGGTATCATCAAAAGAGTACCTCTACTAATAAAGCAGAAGCCAAAAATAGCCTGAAAATTTTTGTCATTTTTGGAAGCCTAAACGGATGAATTAGGCCTCAAAAATAGATACATTTTACCCTCCTCCTCCTCAAGGAAAAAAGGCTAACCTTCTCTCCCCATGATTTATCTCATTGAGAGTTTTCCAATGGTACCTTATCCATGCAATTCTGAGCTTCCTACAAGAAGATTCCCTAAAGATTCCCTTCAATCAACCCCATTTGACCAGCTAGATAGGACAAGGACTGACATGTCACCCATCCTAATAACTAATCCAAGGATGGAGCTCGCTAACAAGTCACCAATCCATGTATCTAATCCAAGGGTGGAGCTTCCTTTGAGGAGATCCTCTTTGCTATATAATAAAGAGAAGGTGCTCCTTTTGGGGCATCAAAGGATTGAGTGTGAAATTTGTGTTTTCTCTCTTGAAGAGTTCTCTTGTTCCTTGGAGTATTATAGACTAGCCATAGACAAAGAGTGTAGTGCTCATGTTTCTCTATTAAACTCTCCTGCTTGACCCAATGTTCTATACCATTGTAATCAAGTGGACTATTTGGTATCTTGTGGCAGAATCTGTCTCCTAAAACTTGCAACCTTACCAACTCATCTTGTAGGGCAGCCCAATCTCCCACTCAGAATTGATGAAATCTAGCAGTCACCTCTCTATGCCCCACACATCCCCTTTAGCATATTGAAGGCACCATTGAGAAAGTAAGAGAAATAAGAACCATGCTAATTCATCCAAGGGATCACGTGCCAAACGATCAAGTGGTAGGCAAAAATCCTCTCTAGCCTCATCATGAAATGTACGGGGTAGCCTAAGGAATAGACGTGGACATGGAAAACTAGTCTCAAATCATTCCAAAATACAACCTGCTTGAGATACTAACCACTCCCACAACTCGATCTGTATCGCTAAAAAAATCAAGGAAGGGATAGAAGAAGCGTACGGAATCCCGGGTGTCACTATTGTCGATATGGTTGCTCATCTCACATGAGCATCCCAAGTGGTCTAATCATAATCGTTGTGCATCCTTCCCACATGGGTCTTTATCCCTTGCGAGGTAAAGCACCGATGACACATCATGCATGGTGCATCCTGAGTCCCTCTAGGCGGCCCCACATGGGAAAGTGTAGCCATGGCTAGCACAAGAATAACAATGATAACACACAATGCTCCTCGCCCATTCTTGGCAAATGTGAAGCCAGATTAATCAAAAATTCTCCATATCTACCCATACCTACAAAACCATAACCTGTCACATCCCACCTCACATGTCAAAATACTATCTCTCCAAACTCTAAAAACTATAAACTCTTATAATTTTCAATTTACATCTCAAAAATTTTCAAATAAGCTCTAATGGAACTCAAGTCATAAAAATAAAAAGATTAGAAATGAAAATTCTCAACTCATCACTCAAAAAATTTCAAGTAAACTCCAATGGAACTCAATCATAAAAATAAAAAGATTAAAAATGAAAATTCTCAACTCATCACTCAAAAATTTCAAATAAGCTCCAATGGAACTCAATCATAAAAATAACAAGATTACAAATGAAAATTCTCAACCCATCACTCTCAATGTGAAATAAGCTCCAATGGAACTCAATCATAAAAATAACAAGATTACAAATGAAAATTCTCAACCCATCACTCTCAATGTGAAGTAGTTACTCTAAACCCTAAAAAACCTAAAAGTACTCATAACTTTTTACTCAATTTTCCATAGTCTTCAATCTAGATACCAAATGGAACTCTTATTGAAAAATGAACTTGATATACTGTTCACAAGAATATCATCAGTACTCTTGTGAGATATGCAGATGTGCTCTCTAAAACTCTAGAATATCCTCTACTCCCCTCTCACTCTCCCATTCCTCGCTATCCCGTTCCTCGCTATCCCGTTCCTTCCTCGCTACGGCTGAAAACTTGGAATACACCGTCCAGTAATATCTGGAACACACAGTCAGGTAACATCTCTGTATGATATGAAACTTATCAATAACTTTATTTAGACAAAGACATTCTAATAATGGGGTTCAGTGGCATTGGAAATAGACGTTCCAAGTCAAACTTCAAGTATGATAGGTCAATTCAAGGTAGACCTATATTTCCGTGAATTCAATGCTTATTCGCACCTGTGCTTTACTTGCATACTCGCTACTCCGAACGCGAATGCAGATGTTTGTAGTTTAGAGCACAACCTGTGAATTAATGACTACTCACTATTTTTCTTCAAAGATAAATATTTATGAGTCTAGATTCACAGTGAAACAACTTTCATTGCAATGAATCAGTCGACATCGATCCCACACTAGCACTTGAAGAGGAAGTGAAATTTCATGCTTAAATCGTGAGATTCTCAAGCAGAAAGACACACTGTAAACGGGTACACGCTTTGATGACAGAAGATTATTTTATAAAAGTTTCACGAATAAATCTGTACATGTACTCTCCAGAATCCTTGGGGAGATCTTTACATCCGCAACCTTGTGGCGGAGTATTTAACGTTGTCTTTCAAGCATAAACATGTGATCTACTGAGATGGCTTACTAGTCTCGCCCATGACCGCATCTTTCGCACCCAAAACAGCTCCTCTCACGGCTTCCACTCCTTGTTGTAGGTAGCTGCCGCTGCTATCCTTTGTGGCTACTGCAGAGTCTGAGGTGTACTGACCCGCTTCCGATGCCTTCTCAGCTGCTACGTCCTTTCCCTCAACTGCCTTATCGGCAGTCACATCTTTGGCTTCTAGGGTCTTGTCCTGCGCAAGACCTGCCTTCTCAGTTGCCATGTCCTTGCCCTGAACTGCCTTCTCGACTGTGAAGTCTTTAGCCTCTACGGCCTTGTTCTGCGCTGCACTAGTGGTATCTGCGGCTGCCTGTTTGGCGGAATCTAAGGTCTCCGTTCCATATTGAGCAGCTTGACCACCCTTCTCTTGCACAAACGCATTGGTGTTGGCAGCTGATTGCTTGGTCTGATCCCAGGCATTTTGCGCCTTCTCTTGGAGGGTACCAGCCATGCCGGATGCGGAGTTTAGAGCTTGCTCCGACATCTTGGCTCCAAATTGCTTGGCCTGGTCCGCCTTTTCGCTTCCCAACTGCTTGGCCTTCTCGGCAGACTCGGCAGTCGATTGCTTGGTGCGTTCAGCAGTGTCAGCAGCAGCATGCTTAGCTTCCTCTGTCTTATGAGCGGTTGCGTCGTAACCTCTGTTGTACCGATTGGAAGCCATCTTCACAAAGTGTTAATCAACAATAACGTATACCTTAAAGCTTCTACTTCAATGTGAGCGAACGAGAATGTGACTGTACAGGAACGAGTCGAAGAAGGAAGATTGGATTAAAGAGATGATATTGGGATCATAGCTGAACCGATCGGTTTATGTAGTGCAGCAATCTAGGCAGAAGCAGGAGTTTGCAATCAAGTGGGTCACGAAATTGCGCCACGTGGGTAACACGTGTCCACATAACAGAGATAATTGCTTACAATCTTTAGGAGAATTGGACTAAATTCAGTCCGATCGCACACGAACCTGCACATTTTTTGTCCTTCTGACCTCGGTTTTGCGATGAAAGGTTAAAAGAGCTGTTACGCTACAAATTGGCGAAATCACAAATCACAGTTTGTCGTCCTCAGCATGAAACTGGGAACGTGGTTGGAGATGCACAGGTGTCAATTTGGGAACTCCACGACAAGCAGGTCAGATATAATCCACGACTACTAATCAATTGATGTGCATGGAATGAACTGACGACATGAAAGGACGAAAGTTGAATCGACGTTCTTGAAGTGGTCGGCATCTCTCCACTTGACAAGTGGCTGACACGCGGTGTCTTCCAATTCGCGCAGCTTCTATTGCATTGGACGGGAGGTTTTGCCTCTGCACTACTTAAAGTTGACATGCGGCATCTAGAAATCATCTATCTCAATCATCTCCGTCATCTGTAGCAACTCGGTCTATTTCGTCGAACTACTGTCTACTCGATCACTCATCTTGCGTAGTGTTTTACTTCAACCCTCGTACATTCTAGCTCGCCACTTATTCTTTTGGATTTGTCAATCTAACAATGGCATCCAACCAGGGCACTGTTCAAAAGGCAGAGGAGGCTAAGCACACAGCTGCTGACACTGCTGACCGCACCACACAATCCACTGCCGAGAATGTCAAGCAATTTGGAGGCGAAAAGGCCGATCAGGCTAAGCAATTTGGAGAAGAGAAATCCAACCAAACTCAAAAAGCCGCCTCTAGTGCAGCTGGTGCAGTGCAAGATAATGCGCAAAATGCTTGGGATCAGACGAAGCAAACTGCTGCCAACACCAACCATTACATTCAGGAGAAGGCTGGGCAAGCTGCCCAATATGGATCGGAGACCTTAGATTCCACCAAACAGACAGCCGCAGATACCATAGGTGCTGCTCAAAACAAGGCTGTAGAGACTAAAGATTTCACAGTTAAGAAGGCAGTTCAGGGTAAGGACATGGCAGCTGACAAGGCAGGTCTTGCGCAGAACAAGGCCGTAGAAGCCAAAGATGTGACTGCCGACAAGGCAATTCAGGGGAAGGACGTTGCAGCGGAGAAGGCTTCGCGAACCGGTCAACACTCCTCAGACTCTGCAGTTGCTACAAAAGACACTACTGGTAGCTACCTGCAACAAGGAGTGGAAGCCGTGAAAGGAGCGGTTTTGGGTGCAAAAGATACGATCATGGGCGAGAGCAATAAGCCATCTCAGTAAATGACCAATTTGAAGATTAGAATACAGCGTCTACTACTCTTGCCACAACCCTATCGGCTAGTTCTACACGATAATTTTCGACAGTTTTTCATGCACAAAGATTGTTTTCACATTCATAGAAAATTTTTAACCTACATGTACAGATTTGCTCTTAAAAAGATTTTGCTTCAATATATTCAGTCAAATGCGAGTATCCTCTGTACTTGCTTGTAATTTATGTGCTTTGTGTGACCCCACCATCGATTTTGCTGAGTCTGACAAACTCTGCCTTGCTAAGAACCTTACTCTGGACGTTCTTCAGTACCGGTTGGATTGGCTCGTAATTTGTCATCTTCTATGAATATATCACGTCTCTTTGTGGTTGTACACTTGATGCAGTACCACCGGGAAAATAATATGTTGCATGATGAATAATCTGTAAGAAATTCACCGTGAAGTGAATTCACGTCTTGCCAGAACATGTTGCATCGAACGAAAGAGAACTTGTCCTCTGTTCTCGGCTATAACTGCAATCCTACGAAGGAAGAAACTTACAAAGCATCCGTTTACATACTATATACATGACCACGTTCGAGTAAACTACGTTACTATTCTCTACCACGTTCATAAGAACAGTCAAGGAACTAAATGCCCCGCTCAGCATTAAAATACCCACGTCTTTTTAGGAAGATGGGATGGAGAAAAAGATACAACAATTTATAGAAAACTGATATATACACCCACACTTTTTAATATTTCCACACCCCACATATATATTCGAGCGGTAACGATGAAATATATACCCGAGCGATGATGTTGGCTCTCGCGAACTACGAAGATAAGTGGCCATCCATTCCAGCCAAGATGGTGAATGGCGGTCACCCTGCAAGTGGGAGTGAGAAAATATGTAAAAAAATTGAGACGAGATATTAATTCTTAATTCTATATAAATGTATTTGCAGTATTTTCTTATGTACTTTGTTTGTTTGCTTTACTGGAGATGCATTGAAAAATGTGTTGGCTATAAGATTACTCTTATCGATCGCTTTCTTGTGGCATATTCTAAACTGTCCATTTTTCGTTTGATCTATTTCTTTTCTTTCCTTTCCTTTCGTTTCCTTTTCTTTACTCCAACATCCGCCTACACTTACGGTTTTTTCTTCTCTCTTTGTTTCTTTTTTTCTTTTGGCGCAGGATCTCATCAGGTAATTAAACCACTTGATTGGTTACTTTTTTTTCTTGATAGATTTCTTGACAGTAAAAATTTACTGTTTCTAACAACTGGGATTAACGGTCAAATCAGGGCATTTGGCTGGATGATGATTATGATGGGATTTATTACTATACATATAGATATGGGGTAATTCTAATTCTCTATTCTGCCCGCTCTCTTTCGGATATCTTTCTTTTCTTTCGGAGCAGACTCTGTAGCATATTTCAAACCTTTTTCCCCGTTTGTTACATTTTCCTTTCTCTCGTTGGAATCGCCCTTGAGTATTCTCAAACTTCCTTCTCGCTTTTCCTGTCACTCTTCACTCTTCACTCTTCTCTTCTATTTTGAATTCATACTGTATAGATTATTATAAAATTGCTTATTTATCCTCTGCTATATCATAAATTCAGCTTTCCTCCAGAACGTTTCATTACCTAGAAAGTAACCGTTGGATTCTTTTTGTTAAGTTTATTTCTGGTATTGATTTTTCTTATGTAAATTTGCTTCTGATGTTAATTCATATTTGAATTATAATATTTTTTCTCTTCTTTCATAATTTACTGTTTTACGTTGCTAATTTACATTAAAAAACTATTTTTATGTTATATTATCTTTTATGTCGATATTCATAATTTAGAAGCTACTAAAGGGTCGTCGTTATTGTTGATGCATATTCATACAGAAAATTATAAATAAATTATGCACATCGATACTTGTCCTTATCAACGGTATAGACTAAGTGTATTCTTTGCTCTAACTTTTAATACCAATCCTTAACTTTTGGTACCTTCCTTTAACAAGAGTTGGAAGAGATTGTATCCTTTATCTCAATCCTAGTTTAAAATTAGAATATAGTATATATTTCTGTCTTTACTGTATATAGTCTCTTTCTTGTAATGTAAGCATGGGCCCAAGAGAATTTAATTGTATGTTTTCACGGGATTTGATTTCCTACTGGATTGGTATAATCATGACAAAGAATAAAACTTTCGATAATATCATATTGATCCAGATTTTTGAGACTAAGTAATTTCCCCTATTATGCTGTATTTTATTATAACGGAAATACGAATTGAGAAATTGAATTTAATAAGCTCTCTAGTCAAATGAAATACTTTCGAATATCAACCCATTCTGGGAATACCTACCAAGATTATCTTCTTCTATGAGTGCATGTGCTTGAAGGGTGTTACCCTTCAAGCACATGCATTTAAATCATTACGTGAAAATATTCAGTATTTGGAGTTATAAATACATTTAGTCCGTCAATCGGCCCAAAAAATTTCTGTAATAACCAAAAATGGATCTAGATGTATATTAAATTTTATGAAAATTTTGTGTAATTACAGTGATGAATACAGACCTAACCAACTTTGAATAGGAGTTTCTTCACATGAAAAATAGTAGATCTTTGTCATCAAGATATCATATAAATCTGATTTCATATTTATTTATTTAAATTGTAATATTTTGATGTATATACTATGATAAAACTAAAGTTTCATGCCTCTGGTGCTTCAGGAAACAAGATCTCTCAATGAGAAAATGCTGAGCTTCCTCAATCAGATGTTTATACTTTATTGATGTAATCCTGGGAAAAAGAATGACCACTTCCAATCATTCCTGTCGTTAGTCGCTGCCAAAGATGTGAACAACTAGATACTCAAAGACCCAAAGTAGATGTCATCATAATCAGAAAGGAATAACTCGAGAAAAGCTTCCGTGCGCAGATACATGCTTTAGAGTAGAGTCTGGCGGGTTCAAACGACGTGATTTAAGAGGAGAGATTGAGATAGAAAGTTGTTGCCATGTTAATTGCCAGGACCTATGATACACCATATAAAGCATCAGCTGAATATCTATTCATACATCGAGATTTTGATATGTACTGACTGATGTAAGTATAGAGGGATTGAAAGAGAGTGATTGTAATCGACGAGAAGATTCAACATTCACCCTCGTGATTGCGAAAGAACGAAGTTAAGAAGAAGTACAAGTTTTGTGTTCAGAAGTGCTCTCCTCTTCACGGGCAAAATGACGAATCCCGCTGTAGATGTGAATATTTTGCTGGTGTTGTATATACTTGTGAGCAGCTTGCTGGTATTTTTGGTTTCGTTAGAGAATATTGAATCAGATCAGCGGGCAGAGCAATCACGGAATCCAGGATATAAACACCTCGTGGATTCGTATTTTAAGGGAAGCACATATGGCTCTGTGGATCTCAATTTGGACGTTCGGAGGCACTTGACTGCGACAGGGACCATTACTGTGAAGCAAGATGGAACGGGAGATTACACAACTATTCAGGAAGCTGTGGACGCTGTGACGAACCCCAACAGCGCAAGAGTTGAGATTACAATATATTCTGGAATCTACGTGTAAGTAAACTGTCTGTAATCAAGACTTCTTACTTTCGTCTTGTAAGGAAGTAAATGTAGCGCCAAAACTTCAACTCATATTACACGGAATATGCATCTTCCATGCGAGTTTTTCTTAGTTTACACAATCAACATCTCCTCTTATGATATCCGAGGATTGACTTCGGCTTACATAGTTATGTTTATCAAACCAAATTCAGTTCAGATGCAGTTCTGATACATTGGAAGAACATCTGTTACGCAGCGAACGGGTGGTAGTTCCGGCTGACGTGAGTTATCTCACTTTTAGAGGAGAGGGATTGCCTTACCCTGTAATCTCTTGGAATGACACTGCCACTTCAGCTGGCTCAACTTCGAACAGCAGCACAGTTATGATTGACGCAGACTTCTTCATCGCGAAAAACATCGTGTTCGAAGTATAAATTTCATGCATCCCGATATATTGTTAGCCTTGCACACGTTTTAGCTAGAATTTTGGCAGATTTTATCCCGTTCCCTTGAGAAGTAGTATAAACCATCACCCTGATGATATTTGTCTTCGCATCTCATTTTGTATGTACTGTTGTTCTGAAGAATACAGCACCCGCACCACCGCCAGGTGCAGTGGGAGCACAGGCAGTAGCACTGAGAATCACGGGTGACAAGGCAGCATTTTATGGTTGCCAGTTCCTTGGGGCGCAAGACACTTTGTACGACTCGAGAGGTCGCCATTACTTCAAGGACTGCTTCATTCAAGGGTCAATCGATTTTATATTTGGGAACGGACACTCAATCTACTCTGTAAGACCCCGTTGAGCCCAAGGCCAACTTCATATTACTGGTACTGAGAGAATATTCAAGAAACTCGATGTACTTTTGGTGCGAATCTGTAGAAACTTCGGTGTTTTCCTGGGTCTCTTCGCCACTGTTGGTAGGTGATTACTGAGCCACAGATAACAATCGACTGATCGGAACTTAATACGTCTGAATACGTCTACTATAGGGATGCCACATCAACTCCATAGCTACTACATCAGGGTCAGTAACCGCACACCGCCGCCAAACTACTGATGAAACTACAGGATACTCATTTATCGACTGCAATATAACGGGAACAGGCTTAATCCTACTCGGTCGTGCTTGGGGACCTGCATCGCGGGTGGTGTTCTCGTCGACTTATATGTCTGACATTATCACACCAGCTGGATGGGGAGATTGGGGTAACGCATCTGCAGATACGTGAGTTTCTTGTGATCATCCTGATTGATATATTGGTTCCACGATTTCGTCAATTTTGTTATATTTGGTTGTGCTTTGCAGTTGAGAAGCTCCCGGATCCGACCTGATCATACACGCTGGTGAAATGTGACCGATTTCTAAGGCTACCTGTTTCCCTGCTCGTTGTTCAGCACTGTTTTCTACGGAGAATACAATAACTCGGGCCCTGGAGCGGAACTCTCTGGCCGCGCAAGCTACGCTCTAAATCTTACAGCCGTTGACGTCCAACCATTCTTAGAACTTAGTTTCATTGATGGTGATTCTTGGATCGACCCAAATTTCACGTAGCCCGTATAGTTTCTGGATTTCTATTTTTCTGCATCAATCTGAATTTGAATCCAACAGGCTAAGATTGTATTCTCTTCGTCAATCTGTATTCCGATCAGCAGTCTTAGGCGATTTTAGTTGGTCGTTGTAGTTGATCATCTTCTTCACAATGACTTGAAGAAGCTGGTGTCAATCTCCCACCGGTAGACTTCTCTAGACAGTTTCTCAGAAAATTAAGTTATGCCGTTAACATGAACAGCACTTTGAACATGTCGGCAACAATTCATTTATAGATACTTCTGACTGGAACCGGACTCGTTTGCTTTAACTTCTCTATACTTTGATGTTGAGCCCTATAAATAAAACTAATACATGACTAACTCAAGAAACTGTGATACTCAAGTTACTTGAGGGTCGCACCAAATCTTTGCCCACGATCGATTGTCCCAAGCCTAGCTCTCACTCACTCAACCAATCAATCAGGGCAGATTTCGGAGCAACTGCAAGTAGTTGTATCAGATAATCGTAGCGCATGTGATTGCATGGAACCAACCTAATTACTTCATCACCTCTAATTGGTGTTTCCCAGCCTAAAACTAGTTTTATGCACAATATCATTGGATGAAAGATAAATGGATTGGGGAGTACACTAAATTGATATTTGACCTTTGACAAATTTCTTCAACGATTTATCATTTCCAACATGGCGAATGCATTGTATGGAGATATCTGAGAAGTTCCCCACACAACTAAGAGCCATCCTTAGTTATCCTTGGTTGGGAAATACAAATCGTGAATTTGTGATGTATTTCACTTGAGAGTTTTCCGAATGCAACATTTTAGGAATGTCATAAAACGTGTGCATTTAGGATAAATAAATTATTTTAGACCTACAGGAAACTAAATTACAGTTTATTATTTTTAATTTAGTAATAAAATCCAAATATATTCTTTTGAATTAGTAGCTAATTTTTCCATGTATTTTGAACATAAATAAGAAATATACCACGGAGAATGTCTAGTTTCACTCTTTGGTTTGGTTAGATTTTGGTAAGTCGAATTCCGGAGTACCTGTGAAATTGATAAAATATTGTTGAGAATGACGGTCATTACGTGCATACCTCTACATAGTTGTTTAAATTACAGATTAAAAGTGCAAAACATCCATTCACATAAAGATAACGTATCCAAACAAAGAAATTCAATTTCTGTGTAAAATGCATAAAAATATAATATATGAAAATCAGTTAATAAAATAAATAAAAAATCCGTACTAAGTTTTATTATCTACTAAATCATCCGTCATTTCTCTGACGGTCTCTTCCTTTGCCTCCTCTTCTCTCATATCTTTTCTACCGCTTTATATCCTTCTCAAGGACACAACTATTCTCCTCGTGATCTAAAAATACTGTTTCTACTGTTTCTCGTACCTCCACAAAAAGAATGAATAATAATGATAGTTGATACGCGCTACCTTATTGTAACGACCTCTTGTAATTGTAACTCTGGTTAGCTAGACTAGGGCTGGACTATTATAAAAGAGAGTTGGTAGACGTTCTATGTTACACATTGGTTTCATTATCTGGTATGTTCCAGTGGACTTAGCCTCAATAAGATGAACTATGTATTTTCTTGTGTCGATAGTGGTACATGCATTTCTCGGATATTATTGAATTGGACCTACAATTGATATAAGAGAGGATTCCTTGAAAATAGAAGTGGTATCGGAGAGGATTCCTTGAAAATAGTGAACTAGAGGATTATGCTTGATGTTCGCAAGGATCGGATTCATCAATTCGCTTGCCTGGTTAGTGAGTAGGGTAGTGTGTTGGGAGGCATCTTATGGTATGGTCGCTCATTTGAGAAGCCTATAATTTTACTCCTGTTATTGCCTGTTGGCTCCGGTGGTGGTTTATGGATTGTGAATGGCAGCTGTTTACAATTCCACACATTTAGTACCTTATGGTATGGTCGCTCATTTGAGAAGCCTATAATTTTACTCCTGTTATTGCCTGTTGGCTCCGGTGGTGGTTTATGGATTGTGAATGGCAGCTGTTTACAATTCCACACATTTAGTACGGATGCTGTTGGTAAGCCTGGTCATTACTTTCTATTGGATAGGAGGAGCGAGATTCAGAAGTAGAACATGTAGATTCTCAACGGCACGAGAGGAATTGGTTACCCTGACGCGAACGTTTGGTGTTCTAAGAGTTGAAGTGGGGTCACCTTTTCGAAAATGTGTATTGATCTGGGACACTTAACCGTTTCAAAGACTGCTGCTAATCGAAAACAGAATTACAAGAGATTGACACAAGGAAATGGAGGAGACAAGAAGGGCAAGGGTACATCTCTGTTTTAGAGGAATAGAATTTCACAAATGTATAGTTAAATCATCAATTTTTAGTCTCTTCGTGCAAATTAGAACAGGTGGACGTTTTGGGATAGCACGTAATTTCTACTGCAAATTGTCTCGCTATATAAGGTCTATTCGCCTCGATCTGAAACCCTTTCAGGTTGCATTAAAGGGATGGTCACACACAGCTGAGAGACATATTCTCAACTCGGCGCATCGCACACTCAGATGTTTGTGCTTTGAATCTTCATAAACTTTTCAGATGTGCTAGAAAATTCTTGACGTCGCAATACATTCACAACATGTAGTCTTCTCGGAATCCTATACTAAATTTTGTGTTGAGGATAGAAGCAAATGACATATCGCAATTCAGAACTAGAAGAACAAAGTAGGGGGCATTAATGTTGCCGGCTAGGCGGTTCTCTTACCATCTTTATCCGCTTAGTTAACAGGCTAGTCTCAAAGCAAGGTAAATACACTCTCAAAACTGAGCGGCAATCTGACCTTTTGGACAATTTACTAGTTCTTATGATCCACACAGCTATGCTCTCTAATGATGCAATTTAAGTTGTGTGTGGTAGTGTATATGGCAACTGCACTCTCAGGCTACCTTCTCTTTGGAGAAGCTACAGATTCAGACATCTTGGCCACCTTTGACCAAGATCTAGGTATTGCACACAGCTTATTGTGGAACGATTTAATCTGTGTGGGTTATGTGGTTCATCTCTTCTTTGTTTCCTTGTCATACATTTCTCCTTCAGGAAAATTGTAGATTCACTCCTCTTCCCCTCTAGAGCTCCTCTCCAAGACACCAATGCCAGGTTTAGCATCCTTACTGCATCTCTGGTCAATTCTCCTCATGGCAGTTGTTGCGAGCGTTGTTGGAGTCACTACTCAAATCTACTCTTTTGTCACCTGTCAATCTTAAGTTCTCCATCTCATTCACCCTACTCCAAGCAATCAGGTTGGCGAGTAAGTCTCAAGACTCTGCTTCCGTAGGGAGAAGGTGATTGTTCCCAAGACCATGATGGAGATGCTTATAATTCAGCAGAAGGTTTGGGTGGTCATAAGAATGTTTTCTGCCCATATGGTAACACTTTTCCATCCCAAATTCAGCATGAAAATTTTTTTGTTGAGTCAATGGGGTCAAGGACTGAAAGGTTAGACCAAAGAAAACTTTACTACTTGAGTTCATCGTCAATTGGAATAGTAATTTAGATACATAAACCTATTGGCAGAGAAAACCTTCTCAAGCCACAAGCTTCAAAGGTTATATCTTCCTCTACATCAAAAGAAATTTCAACAAATCGTAGAACAGCAACCCTTGTAGTGAAAGCAATAGCAGCTGCCAAGAACCACCTTTTGCTACCTGTCACCATCAAGCGGGCATTGGAAGCTGATTTTGGCTTTCTTTATTCAAGCTAAGTGGAGGGAAGTTGTTGTCAATCATTGATTAACAATAAGACTTGGGAGTTAGTGAAGCTCTAAAACATCAACAACTAGTGGACAGTAAGTGGGTCTACAACTGAAAGACAGACCCATTATGGAGAAAAGAAGATCTACAAGGCCACGTTGGTGGCCAAGCAATTCACACAAGAAAAAGATGTGGATTAAAATGAGGTTTGCTCTCCTATTGTTAAGTATGCTACTATATGCTTATTGTGTGGATGTGCTGATCTTCATGAGACAACCTATGGGGTTTGTGAAGAAAATATGGTTTGCAGGTTGCTAAAATCCTTGTATGGATTAAAGCAAGCCCCTAGAATGGATAGGCTTATCACATAGATGGGATTAACATACGACATTTTGAATCTTCATTGTGATAGCCAGAGTGCTTTACATCTACCTATAAATCAGGTGATGGACAGAAGAGTGAAGCACATCAACATCAAGTATCATTTTCTTAGACAGTCCTTGTTTGACAAAATGATTGAGCTAGTCAAGATTAACGGTTAACTCAATCCTACTGATGCTTTTACCAAAGTGATTTCTTTAGAGCGGTTTTTTAGACATTGTGCCAAATTGCAGGTTTTGAATACGGGCACAAGCAGAGTAGAGTAGCAATTGTGTTATCTGTACATATGATTTTACTCTATCATTTTTAGGGTACGGCTTAGTTCTAGTTAACTCTAGTTTACTAAGGGACCTATGTTAGTTTTCCTTCTAGGACTTCCTGCAGAGTAATCCTATAGGTTATAGAGGTTAAGGAGTCCAAGACATGAGTCAAGGGGGAGATTGTTAGGAGTTAACTCAGGTTTTGAGTAACTCTAGTTAGTTAGACTAGGGTTGGACTACTATATAAGAGAGCTGGTAGAAGCTCTTTGTGACATATTAGTTTCATCATTAGTAAAGCTATTGGTGTGTACCTGTGGATGTAACCTCAATAAGGTGAACCACGTATTTTCTTGTGTTGATCATGATGCATGTATTTCCCGTGTATTACTGAATTGGACCTACACTTGGGTGGTGGGATCAATTAAAAATTTTATTATATTTACTTGAGTGGTGAGTTGGCTTTGAAAATCTTTCTTTGCAGTTACCAAATATCTGCCTTATGCCAATTTCACATATGCGATATGGAGCAAAGATCCATTCCCAAGTGACTAGGCTTGGAGAAATAAGAGAGAAATCAGTGATAAACTTTTGCTTGGAGAATTAAGAAAGCAACTCGTTGATGCCTTTAGGTGGATTCTATATATATTACAAGCTTCTCATTAACAAGAATGATCTTGTGCATATAACCCACCCGCATATACTCCACACTTTCTTCTTCTTGATGGTACGATATACGCCAAGCAGATCCATGGACATTTTGCAATCTTGCCTCCAAACATCAACCGTCCACATCTTTTGCTTATTAATCATGCACGCACCACCAGCATTCTTGAAGTTATATTTGTACCAAATGTTGCCATTAACACCTTAAGGTTTCAGAGAATCTGTTCAATAGTAAGCGATGTAAAAAATCAAAAAAAAACCAATAATTTTTCCAAAATCAAGAAAATCTTTTCCGGAAAGGCCACAATCATCTTGTAGATTCCCTCTTGAGCTAATATATGCTTGTCGTTATGCATACCATCCTTTAGGTTATATGCATAAGGAATATCGAATATAGTCAATGTAAACCATAAGGGATATCAACTATAGTCAATGTAAACCGCTCCTTGCAAACATCAAATAAGTTACAAACATTTCTATTGACTAAACCCAATTATTAGTATTGTTACTTGTGAAGTAAGAACACTACTTATACTTAGAGGGTGTGTTTATTTGCACTCTTTAGTTTGTGCACTTCCGTCTATCTCTTGCAAGGGTTTTCTCTCACATTTGAGGATATCTTCTTTTACATTGTATCATCATTGCATATAGTGCCGCTTCATTTTGGATATCCTTTGTGTAGAGTAACAACTGCTTCGTAAAGCATTACTCACAAACTAAACATTCTCTTGGAACTCATTGTGAAAGTACTCATTCTCTTATGCAAAGCATAATTATGCTCAACCCCGTCAATATTATCATCATGAGAAAAAATGCTAGCTTTCACATTGCCTCAATGCAGTGTAAAACAAAACCTAAGCAAAACAAAACACCAGGTATGGGTATGTGAATAGGGGCACTTGTGAGGTTATTTATGGTCGCCATCAATAACATAGAATCTCTAATGGCAAGGAGGGAGGACTAATCCACTACTCCTTCATCAGGTAGTCTGCTTGGTCAACTAGAAGGATGAAATTTTATGAGTTAAAGTAGTAGTTTGTCTTCTGCATCTTGTCAATCAATTTGTTCACAAAGTACCAGTGAGTAATAAGTGAACAAATCTTATCCAGCCCCCAATTCTCCAAGCTTCAAAGAGCCCAATTCTCCAATTCACCAAGCTCCAAAACGGCGCAAATGATGATCTATTAGATATTGATGTTCAAAATCTTAACCAAAACGCAGCATCTGACTATTGTGGTCTTGTGTAACTTGTTTTCCTTATTGAGAAGAGAACTTGTTTTCCTTTCATCTTCCCAAGCAAATATAGAGACAAGCCAGGAACTTCCATGTTGATGTGTGATTCCTCTTTTATAAACCACATAGACTATGGTGAAGGCGAGAAGGTACCCTCTTTTACCCAGAAATTCAAAAGACTTATGCATGAAAATATTCTTGATATGATTGATTTAGAGATCTTCAAAAGAATGGCAGAAAATTTTCATTAGTCTCTGAAATATACGTTTTCCAGACAATTAGATTTAAAAAGAAGAAAGTAAAGAAAGTGTGCTACAATCAGTGAACCTTCTTTGTTCCTTGATGATGATTGTGTTTACTTTTGTTGAGAGCGGGTGTTTGAACATACTGGCTAGCAGAGCACTTGTGTCCAACCTAGCTCATAGTGAATTTACCTATCTATTGGTCCTTCAAACCCCTCTCTATAAATTTCATTCTCAATATACAATAGCCAAAGCCTTATGGAGAGGCATGATTAGACTGAACTTTTGTTCGAACTGGCCGACAGTGTATTCAATTGAAGTTTTGCAGTGTTGTAATGCTCAGCTACTCCATGTTGTAATTGCTCGAAAGGGAAAGAAGAAAAGAAGTCTCACAAGAAATGGGTGTCTGAGCTTTCCTTATAAGGATTGAGAACTGGTGTCCCGATTGCTCGTGTATCTCGCACAGCCCACAACAACATTTTAAGTGCGGTTGATTTACAGGATTGACATAGCGTGTGAATTTGAGAACGAAAGAGTGCGTTCCTGCGCCTCAATGATATCCAGCTCCTAAAGTTCTGGGCTCAGGATGCGTGAAGCTTTATGCCAGTGAGCTATGCAGCAATCATTCTATTTAGTCTCCTGTGAATACATATGATTGATCTTGACTCAAACAATCAGGATGTTCGAATTAGATAATCAAACCGTATTGTGTGTCCGAGATCTTGTAAGTAGACTGTGAGCTCAAACCGTGGCTGTGGCATAGCACATGACCTCATACTCTCAAGTAGAGTTTACAGAAAGTGACGTGATGATTGGTTTCATGCGGGATCCAAGTTTAGCCGAGTTCACAGCAGAAATGATATACATGTAGTGCAGCTGGTGCGGGAATCAAGTTAATCAAATCATTTCCCGGTTCAGGAAAACGGAACCCACGAAGATATTTCCTTGTTGTTATTGTAGGTCATCTTCTCGCTGGAGGGACGCTGAGTCTTCCTGAGCCCAAGTTTGATCCCGTGAACGATTTACAAGAAATATTCGCCTGCAGACAGATTCTCTGAGGAGTTCTTTGTGCCCAGCCAAATGCTCGACAAATTCACTAAGGGACAGTGTGACCGAGGATTTCAAGAGTTCTCGGTCCAGACTTGTTCATTGTCGTTTCAACGTTGCATTTGCTTACGACCCCAGGATTATTGGGGGGTCTTAGTGTTTGAATAGAAGTTTCTGTCGTGTGAATCCCGTCAAGGGGGAAGGCTTGATTTTGATCTCTTCTTCCTGCGCGATATGGGTGTAAAAGCGTCGTAGTAGTTCCTGACATCCGTGAAAGGATGCCATGGGACACTTGCCTCGGCTGCTACGCAATGGCATCTGTAAGGTCGGGGGCTTCGGGGGTGACGATGGACGAGAGCTCTGAGAGAAGTCACCTCATTATATACCCGGACTTCGAAGGCAGTCCTTCTGAATGTGTGGAATACTTTCTGAACGACTTCGAATCCATCGCACAGTACAATGAAGAAGGTACCGACGAAGAGAAGTTAGGAATTCTCCCCGGCTTGCTGAAGAAGCGAGCCGCTGTGTGGTACAAGTTTCTGCCCAAAGAGGAAGCCCAGAATTGGGGGCATCTCCGAGCTGCATTTGTGAATAAGTTTCGCCGAAATTCTCATCGACTGCTGACTAAATTGAGCCGACTTAAGCACAAGCAGGAGGATTCAATCCGCAGATACTCAATTAAGGTGATTAAGTTGATCAATGCGTTGCAGATGATCGATGGACCCTACCCTGAGAGATTGAAGGTTTGGTGGTATCTGAACGGACTGCCAAGTTCCATTAGAAGTTACTGTCGGCAAGCAGATAGCACAACTTTAGAAGCTACAATATCTACTGCAAAAAAATACGAATCTGCAACGCAGGTTCCACGTGGAGAGGTTTCTGCTCAAGTTCCAGAGAATATCGAAGAGGGGAGTTTATATTCTGAATTTGATGCTGGAAGCCTTACTTCTCAAGGAAGCTTTTCCTCCAGTGTTCCAGGGTCAGTTGAGTCGAAAAAGGGCAGGAAGATCGTCGTGAAGAATGTGTATTCTTCCTCCTCTTCTCCATCTCGTAGAAATGCAGCGCGCAAATCTGCCGAACCAGTAGGCCCAACGAAAGAAGTTGGAAGATTTATGCATTGTCCTGTTTCAGGTGTTAAAAAAGGGCCTGGAAAGGTAAATAAAAAATTAGAGGAGAAAAGCGCAGTCCCACCGAGGCAGAAATTCACAAATTACAGTAAGAAAGTCGAGCGCCTCACGTCGAACCTTGTGAACAATGTGCAAAAGTTGACCGTGAAGACGAAAGAGCCAATACAACCACAGGAGAAGAGATTATGCTGAGAATTTGGGCAGCGCAAGTTGATGTCGAATTGCTGCATATATTTCACAGTACGGAAAAGTCCCTCGGCGCCCATCGATACTACCATCTTCGGCACTTCGATTAGGTTCTGGATCCACAAAAACCGCAGCCTGGGCCTTTTCTTTCCGGAAAAGTTACGTCTTTTATAATAGCAGCATTAAAACTCACAGTTGTTTATTTGGCGATTCCGTTGTGCTTGTATTTCTCTCCCGTTTCCAAACTTGGAGCATACAGTGCTAAGTCTCCATACCTTAAGCTCCGATATTGAAACAAAAATTTCGACAATTTGGCGTTCTTGTAAAGAGATACAGGCTTTGAGAACTATGTGGCCTGCAAAGTAGGTGGCTGTAACCGGTATACAGCGCTTTAACAATTAGGCTCTGCAAGAAGCTGACTTTGAGCTACCCATCTCTTCCTGTAGGATCAGATCTGCTGACTTGAAATGGATTTGGTCCACTCACACACGATGGCTGCATATGCTTCTCAGACTCCGAGAATGTAAGACCTGCTTATAGATAAAAGCACCATGTTTGAACGAATTTTTCAAGAAACGTGCACCCTATTTGACTCTATTGCCATCAAATTACTGTACATAGACATGAGGCTGAAGCTCCGTCACTCACTAACCTATACCCTACAGTCTCACAGCTGCTACGTCGCCAAGCTTAGTTGTGCTTGAAAGAAAACGCCGAGGCAAAAGAATCTTTTCAGTCTTCAGATATGAACCGATCTTTCCGGACCTTGAATAACAACCTCTGTTCGTGGATGACACAATTATGTTAGGATCAAAAAGGATGCCCAACCCACGAATAGAAGCAAAACTGTTTGATTGAAAGCAAAACCTACACGAGGAAGGGAGGGAATCTTTTACCGCAAGTATTTGTGTGTAAGCCTTGAAGCCTGTTAGAAATCGTATGTACGTGCTTGTTTTCTTCTGATCCCCTGCTACTGCTCTGACGCGAGGCACCAGGTAGCCCGCAACCTGCAAGAGAAGGGACATCAGGTAGTTGAAAAGTTCCTACTCTGCTTGTCAAACAGCAAGTCACCAGTATCGTGGTCAGTTTTCCCAAGTACATCCTTTTAACCAAACGATATAAGACCTTAACTTACAAATTTCTATAACATACCTTGTCTGCAGGCTCCGCTAAAACATTGATGAAGAATTTGGCCTGATGTGAATTTGGCCAAGCGATGAATGTTAGCTCGAATTATGATTCAGTTTCTCAAATCTAGAACTTTATTTCTTCCGGTTGAACGTCAATATTCATATATGTGTGGCGAGAAACAACTAAGAAGTCGGCAAATCAGCCTGCTATGTCCTCTTTATATCTCATTAGAGAAATCTTCCAGCAGTATGAGCAGCAAATCTCTTTTCTCTTCTTATAATTTTCACGCTGCCTTGGAAAAGAAAGAAAGAGAAAAAAGATTTGCTGCTCATTCTATAAGATTTCTTTCATGAGATATAAAGAAGATGAACGCTTCAACAAACTTGGACTATACCTGCCGTGTGTCACTCCCAGACATAAGAAGATCTGTAGTCACCATCCCTGGCTGTTTATCAAGATGAAAGCTTCGAGGTCAGTAATATGCTCTGAGTCTGGAGGGATTGACGCATAAGGAGGAAATCAGCCGAGCATAAGCCATCGAATAAGACCATTTCGAAGCCATTTTGATTAAATTAATCGTGACAGGGTCTCCGAATTGATTTTGTGTGTCTTTCCCAATTAATCTCTAGTGTAGATCTCCAGAAAAATGTTTAAAGCAAAGTTTCAAAGGACCTACCGATAGATTATGAACAACCACATTCTTCACCCCTTGCATACGCAACTCTGCCTGAGAGAAAAAAGAAGAGAATGGAAAGTAGTAAGACAAAAGATCCCGGGACCTAGGGATGTATACAGTCTAGAGTAACGTAGCATCTGCGACAGTGCCAGGGTTAGAGTCGCATTGCTAATCAATGTAGCGTTTTAGTAAATCTCGACAGTGTACAGACACTGTCAAGTAGGTGCAACCTCAACTGTTCGACAAATTCAGTCGTCAATAATAGGAATGTGATAGAAAAATGGCTAGTGTGAACCAAAAGAGTGGAAAGACACGCAGGAAGCATACCTGCAAAGATTTAGTAAACTGCGCAAGACTGCGCTTAGTGGCTCCATAAACTGCGAATCTGCGCACAGAAACACAAGGCAGAAAGCCCCTCTGAGATACGGAAAAATCTCATCAAAGTCGTCGAAATTAAAATATCCTTCGTCAAAGATATGATAGCACTGAACGTAGGTTCTTTCAACACTAGACATCAGTATTCCATGACCTGCCTTAATCACTACCCCTGCACTAATTATCTGCATTCACACCTGATAAAGTACTACCACACTAAAGCGAACAAAAAGGTTTGATCTGCCAGACTTAGGAGTAGCGTTTCCATCAGCACCAGCTCCATCCATATTGAAAATGTGCCCGCCGCGAGGTTGCTTCCTCATTGTTCTGATTGCCTGCTCTCAGCACAATTTTTGTGATAATTCAGCTGACTAAATTCTGATACTCGATTTCGCCTCTGGACTCGATATTTGATTCTGGTCCTGGACTAGAGAGCTCGGGTGTCCCACACAATCCCACTTAAGTATTCCATGAACCCTTCACCACGTTTCGTAAAATAGAAAGGTGGGGTAAGGCTTCATATGAGTTGCTAGTGCAGACAATAAGAAACTCATGTTTAAAGAATTTCTTCGATTATACTGTCAAAGCGTATTGCATAACAGAGGGAAAGAAGTTATATACCTGCCGGCAACAGAGCATAACTCCAAGAGTATTTGTCTCCACAATCTCTCTGCACAATAACGGAGATTAGTTGGAAGGCAACAGATATCAAGCTCCTGAAAGATTCTCTAATTACCCGTTGCAAACCTGCCAAGCTTTAAAAAATTACTCAAGCCTTCCGGCTTCATTTAAACATACGCGATGTCGGCGTCCTCTGTATCTGCTAGCGGCTTGTATGTGTAAGCATTTGAACCAGCATTGTTGATCTGGAAAAACCGAAGAAAGAGATCAATGGGGCTGGGTCATGGTATAAGACTGCTAAGAATGGAAGATCCTGTCAGAAATTTCCACTGCTGTATTGGAGCAGCTTTGTCCTACTGTCACCAACTTCTAGAAAGAAACAACCAGTGGGAGAAACGATACATACCCATACATCAACGTAACCAACCTCCTTCTTGAAAAACTCTGCCAGAGCTTCTACACTTTTGGAGCTACTGACATCGCATGTTGTCCCCTGTCAAGTATAAAAATAGCTTAGAGTCTTGATCCTTTTGTGCTGACAAGACTGAGCTGGTTTACATGTCACAAGCGACGGAGGTTCTGGAGGAATGGGTAAAAATGATCACTGAAGATTCCAAGTTAAGAGATGGTTCTAAGTCGGAGCACGAAAATCTGGAGTGGGTAGTGACAGCTTACCCAAACTCGTTCTTCGCCAAATTCCTGTGTGAGCTCCTTCAAAACATTCTGAACACGCTCCTCTGGAAATTTAGAAAACCACCAAGTGCAATAAACCGAGGAGCAGGATCCACATCTACATCAGTGCCGTGTTGCATTGGAGTAAGCATGGCATGAGAAAGAGAACGAGAAAGCGCGCTTTTGCTTACCCTAGCTCGGCAGGGATTTGCAGATGCTAGATTCTTCCTTATGAAAGCATAATAATCCAAACAGGCGCACATCACTCCAGTTGAAGCAAGCATTCAAGCATTCTTGTTCCTCGAGCAACAATTTTTGCGACTTAAAGTTACCATGGGACCTCTGAAGGACTGGGACGTTCGACAGTATTGTACAGTAAGTCTTGACGAGTAAACTTAAACAGACAAAATTAATTATAAAATTAATAAAAACTTGCGCATAGTATCAGACACATTGTGTACCTGATCGAGAGCAGATGATCACGTTATCTCCTTCCCGCAAAAATTCTTTAGCAAGAGCATATCCAATACCTGTTCAGGTCAAACAAGACTTTCTTTCAAAATTTGAAAAGAATACTGGTATACTTGAAATTTGAAGTTATTGACATACATGAAGAATGATCAATAATGAGAGAATTTCAAGTACATCAGTACACGGTAGTCTCCAATCCATGCTACAGCTGACACAGTCCCTCGCGAGGACTTCTTGGCCACAGCGGAACATACCTTTAGTGGACCCCGTAATTAGAACGTTATAGGGGGCACGCATCTCTTGGGAAGCGACAGGAGGACGAGCAATTTGTTCTTCTGATGTTGCAGGACCTTTGGCTCTGACAGAAGGCACCATGTGCCCTCGATTCCTCGCACAAGACACCCGTTCCAATTTCTTCTCAAACTCCCGGAATCCTCGACCTCTACTCCGTCCAAGAACGACATGGCCGGTAGAATTCTTCTCCTTGGAACAGGAAGAAATGGCTATGGTAGTAACGGGCCTGAACACCGGACCCAATGACAAAACTCCAACCATCATAAAATTCGAAGTTTTAAACTTTCTGCCTCGTCTTTCTGTGCGATTTCTACAATCAGAATCTTCGACTTCTCTCCATCAAATGCAGCAGCAGCTGTGTGAGACATTCAAAGCTGGAGTTCAGATATTCACGAGGACCGCAGCGGGAAAGTCAGTCTTGTACGTGGTAGAGGGCCCTGATGTAGTAAAGACAATGTAGACCGTAGCACAAATTACGTAGTCGGCCGGTAGCGTAAAACAGTACGTTGCGTTACAGTGTAAGGCCAAATGAGGACTGCAGTCCGGTAACTACTGTATTCATAACCAGAAACATTTTCCCGGTCGAAGTGGAGTGCACTATCTGTTGGCTTATTATTGTAGAGGTCGAATTGTTAGCCCGAACGTTAAGTCAATGAAAGACTATTTTTCAAGGAAATAATGTACCTTCACGAAAATACTGAGGGGTTTCCAGTTCGAAATTTATGAAACGGGTGCGATTATGAAATCAATGTGAATAAATATCTAAAAACTTGTTTCAAAATATAGACATAATGTAAATTAAATAAAAAGATAAATTTAAATTGTAACACATGGTGAATTCCATATAATCGACAGTATCAGATAGTTTTTATAGCTATGGACAGATAAACCTTAAATTTCATGAGCACCTCTTGACATATTCTTGACATAACAACAATACAAAACAACATACAAGAGAAAGTAAACAGCTCCGATATTTTACCTCTATTTGGACGACTTACCATCTCCCAATCAACAGAATGGGTGATGTCCTGTACTTTATATATTTGAAACGCATAAGTCCTCTCCATCTTTGACCATTTGAAACCTTTGGATTGATAGTACAGTACTGGTGAAATCTTTATCTTGTCTATTCCAGAGGAACCGTCTAATTAATTAATCTAATTATAATCCGGGTAGGTTAAAGTTAGAAGCTATGCTTAAAGCAATACTACCAGATATAACGGCGATCTCGGTTCCGACGTTGCTGTTCCATTTTAGCATTAGTACTATCATTTGCACGAAGTTTCCTAACCTGGATGTGCAATACAGACTTTGAAACTTCAACATGTTGAAGTTAAGGTCAAGTTTTCTTCCGGACTTTCTCCAGATTCGGGGGTAAATTTCCAAATATATGTCAAAGAAAATAATCAATTAATTAATTAAAGGTAAGATATAGAAATTTCAATGCATCAATACGCTTTACTCCGTAATGGTTGTAGATATTGGTGTTCAAATTACAAGAAAACTCTGAGCTACTCTGGATAGAATCCAAGTAGTAGTAGCGGTGGCTTTCTTCACCAGATCACCTGAAGATATAAAATCTATGCTCCGTTCTGGTATTTTGATAGACACACAAAATATATACTCGGTAGGAAGGAAAAGAAAGTACAAAGCACCAAGGACTGCCGAACCGAGTATGGTGCCCAATGAAACCTAAGCACAAATCAAAGCAAAACCTAAATCCCCAAGCCAACCCAAGTGGAAATAACAAAGCAACCAATTGAAAGGGAACAATAAACTATTTTTGAATTGTGTGATAGAGATCCTCTAATGGTATATCTGGTAAGTAAAAGGGGAGTTCATCAGACATAGTGTGCACTCCTAATGCTGATGCAAGTCTATGAAGACCCCAAACTTGACAACATTGTAGTGTGATTGAGACTCTTAAAAGTAGAAGGTGAACATGGTTTGGGAGATAGTCATAGCCCCTTTCCTCTACAAGCAACCTCATGTTGCTTCCCTAAGAAGTCAATCAAAGTGGTGATGAAGGTGCCCAAATATCTCTAGAGCTAGCGGAACAAAGGTATCAAAGGCAAGTTTGTGGTGCATAATGATCCTCTTTTCCTTGAGCTACAATGGTAGCAACTGCTCTTGCTTGAATGTTTGCTCATGCTAGTGTCTTTGCTCGTAGGTTTGCAACCGCCACATCATACACCACATAGTACACCAACCATTTGTGAATATGATGATATATGCTTTCACGTGGCGTGGAAATGGTCCTAGTAAGTCCAACCATTGCTCAATCTATATATGGGGCCGTGTAGAGTAGAGTATTTGAGCCATTGTACCTCTAATATTATCATGAACTCTGGTGGGTTCTCTTCTTAGCGCATTGTAAAAGATGTATGTGTTATGTGTTATATGTGGAACCATAGGCGCACGGGTTGAGAGTTTGTAATACTAGTAGCCCAAAAAATAAACTAAATGTGAAAATTGGCTTGGTAATATCTTTAGAAATATTATAGATGACAGTCTAAGTATATAAGATAGAGGAGTCACCAAAAGAGTACATCCACTAATAAGGTAGGAATAAAAAACACTACAAAAACTTTAGAGTCAATTTTGGAGACCTTTTGATACATGGATTGGTGACATGTCAATGAGCTCCACACTTAGATTAGTTGCATGGATGGGTGACATGTAAATCCTTGTCCTATCTGGTTGGTCAACCAAGTTTGACCAAAGGGAATCTTCAGAGAATGTTCTTGTAGAAAGTTCAAAATAGCATGGGTGAGGTACCGTTGGAAAGCCCTCAATGAGAGTTTTTCTTGCAAAGTTAAATAACTCAATTTTCAAGGTCTAATTCCTTTGTTTAGGCTTTCAAAATTGATTCTAAAGTTTTCAAGGTGTTTTTAACCTCTACCCTATAAATAAAAGTACTCTTTTGACATCTTATCTGATCTACTTAGACCGTCATTTATAACATCCTTCCAAATATTACCAAGAAAATTTCCAACTCTAGACAACAATGGTATTACACTCACCCATGCTATTCTCAACCTTTTATAAAAAGATTCTCCAAAGATTCCCTTTGGTCAAACTTGTTTGACCAACCAAATAGAATAAGGATCAACTTGTTACAAATTCATGCAACTAATCAAAGGGTGTAGCTTGCTGACATGTCACCAATCCATATATCTAATCTAAGGGTGTAGCTCCTTTTGAAGGATCCTCTTTGTTATATAATAAAGACAAGGTGCTCCTTTGGAGTTAAAGGAGTTTTTTGGGAGATCCAGTCTTGTGTGCTTCTTGGTTTGTTATGAAGCCCTAGTAAGGATAGATGAGGAAGACCTAAATGTTAGAGTACAATGGAAAACTCCTCAGATGTGAAACAAAAATCCTTTATCAAAAGAGAGGAATGGAGGAAAGCTCTAGAGCCTTTCCCTCCATAGGACAAAATCCTAGCTCTATTAGATAATGGTGCATCAATGAGGATTCTTGTGAGGATGTGGGTGTGCATATGCTCATTGATGTTTGCTTGAATCTTACTAGACTCTAATGAAACAAAGTTGGCAACATTGGGACAATTGTGCATGCATGGTTGTAATACAAGTAGCTAGACATATTATCTGGAGGTGAAAATTGGCTTGGTAACATCTAGAAGAATGTTGTGTAAAATGAGCTAGGAAGATCAGATAGAGGTGTCACCAAAAGAGTACTTTTACTAATAGAGCAAAAGCCAAAAATAGCTTGAAAACTTTAGAGCCAATTTTGGAGGCCTAAACAGATGAATTAGGCCTCAAAAATTGGAATAGTCTGAATCCTCAAGGGAAAAATGCTTACCTTCTCCTCCCTATGATTCATCTCATTGAGAGCATTCTAGTGGTACCTCACCCCCTTGATTTTGAGCTCTCTACAAGAAGATTCCATAAAGATTCTCTTTGGTCAAACCAATTAGACCAACTAGATATGACAAGGATTGACATATCACCTATAAAAAAACTAATCCAAGGATGGAGCTTGCTGATAGGTCACCAATCCATGCATCTTATTTAAGGGTGGAGCTTCCTTTGAAGAGATACTCTTTGTTATATAATAAAGAGAATGCGCTCCTTTGGAGCATCGGAGTATTGAGTGTGAAACTTGTGTTTTCTCTATTATATCTCTCCTGGAGAGTTCTCTTGTCCTTGGAGTATTACAATGGTATCAGCACGAGTGTTTTAATCCAAGAGATTGGATCACCCCTCTTGGAAGAACACAAGCTACTAAAACTAAGTATTTTGAGGAGAGAAAACATAGTGCAATTGCTAGACTTAGGAAGTGTTTTACAGAGCAAATGGGATGGAGGCACCGGGAGGAAATTTCTTGCACTTAGCTTCCCATTCTTGAATCCACTCCACATTAAGATTATGTACATCCAATGTGAGCAAATGAGAGTATCTCTTGTTTATCACTTTGGAGTAGAATTCATGGATAGAGTGATGAATTCACCAAACCCGGTGATTCTACCTATGGTGGTATACAACAAAGAGTGGGATTTGACAATCTACATTCTATTATGATGTTATAGATCTAAATGTACCAAATCGTCACCCTTTCAACACGCAAGTAGAAATTTGTTATGTAGTTAGACAAAAGTGATGTTTAGGGATTTTGTAGTCAACAATTTTGGTGAGGAATATTATCAATGAGTGATAGCCTCTAAGGTCCCAATGGTAGCCCCCATAATTTGTGCTCCCTCCCAAGTGATCATTCTAACCCTCTATTCAAGTAGGAAGTAGCAATTGAACATTGGCCGTGTGTAGGAATCATGGATCCATAGTTGCAAGAGTTGATGCAAGGAATGCAAGGGATGTTGAACGAGTTTTGGGAAATCAAGATGACCATGGAGGAATTGCAAAATCATATACATATTGTCAAGAAAAATCAAGTAATGCAAGAAGGAGAGTCTTCAACAACCAACACCAACGATCAAAGTACTTGGAGAGTTATGCATGCCAATGATACTAATTCCAATCAACAACCAAGCCACATTGTTACTACAAATGAAAAAGATGTGCAATATTGAGCCTTACAAGGCATAACGTTCCATGGGAGTAGTGGAAAATTGGATTTCAAGAATGAATTGGTACCTTTAGTTCTTCACAACGGAGATCACTAATCATTTTTCATGTGTGTTTGCATGTAGGTACTTGACCAATAAAGCTCTCATATGGTATGATACTTGGGAATGATCATTGTTGGTAGAAGGAAGAGAAGTCACTTGGATAGCCATGCAAGAAGGGCTGCTCAAGAATTTCCGATATGTAGATTTCGTACAAATGGCCCGAACCAGACTCTAGGAGTTGAAGCAGAAGAATAACATACAAGAGTATGTGGAGGCATTTTTGGATCTACAGGTTGCAATAACCGATATGAGTCCAAGCAAAGCTCTTAACAATTTCAATAGAGGATTAAAAGAGTGGATTTGCCAAGAAGTAATGGTGCAAAATCCTTGTACTATTTTTGAAGCCATTGTTTGTGCTCAAAGAATAGTCGGGATGCTTGGATGAAGCAAAGAAATAACACTAATGTAAAACTATTGGGCTGAAACACACTATTTAGTGGATCAATTCCTATAGAATTGTGCAACATTTGGTTCTGAGATCAAGGAGCAAGACCTCTCCAAGGAGAATGGAGACGGGTCAAAGAAAGGAGAGAAGGAGTTCCACAAGGAGAAGGAGCTCAAGCAGAACAACAATGATGTTACAATTGTGGTCAAATTGGGCATATAGCCATCAATTTTTATGCTCAACCCTCAGCCTCCATACAAGCAACCTTTGAACCTCATGGAGAGATGAATTTAAGAGGAAGATATGGAAACCACATCAAAAAATGAAGATCACTAGTCAATGTACATCATGGCCTTACTGGCTTGGTGAAGGAGAGTAAAAGCGAGGGAAGGAAGAAGCCAAGTGTGCAAAGATGGAGGAAGATAAATGTACAATTAATCATTGTAAATGGAGTGCTAGAAGGCAATCCAATGAGAGTGTTGATAGACCTTGGGGCAAACCAAGAATTTCTTGTCTTGCTTTGTTGCAATAAGGTTGGAGATGGAACTAGAGAAGGATGAGAAGGATGAAGTAGAGTTACCTAATAGTCAAACAGAGAGGATTGAGTCATTACCTAGAAAAGTAATACTCTTTATAGGAGGATATCAAGAAGTTATCAAGTGGAGAGTGATACAACTAGCTTGTTATGATGCAATCTTAGGTATGCCATGGATAGAGCACTACAACCCCATCATAGATTGGAGAAAGAAAGTAGTGAAAACTAGTCAATAGAAGATCTTTGGGGTTAAAGGAAGATCACAAAGGCAAGAGTTGCCTCTGTATGTCATAAGGACCACATCTATTGGTAAGATAGATAGATGTTTCATGAGTTTAATAAGAGAAGTCTAGAGTGCCCAACATAATGGACAAATTCCTAAGAAATTGAAAGATGTGGTCAATGAGTTCCAATGTGTCTTTTTGGATGAATTACTCAAAATTTTATCACCAAAAAGGAGAGTAGATCATAAAATTGCGATAATTCCTTGAAAGACACCTCTTCGTGAGGCCCCATATCAATCATCACCTCATGAGTTGGAGGAGTGTAAGCTCAAATTGAGGATATGTTGCAGAAGGGGTTTATCCAACCTAGTGTATCACCATATGAGGCTCCTATATTGTTTGTGAAGAAGAAGGACGGAACAATGCGCATGTGCATTGACTACCAAGGATTGAATCAACAAACAATGAAGAACAAATATCCATTACCTTGTATAGATGAATTTTTTGATCAACTCAATGGGGCAAGGCATTTCACTAAACTTGATTTGCGGAGCGGGTTACAACCAAATCAGAATTGCGGAAGAAGACATACACAAAATGGCCTTTCAAATAAGATATGGTCACTTTGAGTACTTGGTGATGCCCTTTGGCCTCGCCAATGCTCTAGCCACTTTCATGAGTTTGATAAATGACATATTTTGTTTGTACTTGGGTAAATCTGTTATTATTTCTTATAATGACATCTTAGTCCATAATAGGATGTTGATAGAGCGCAAGCAACATTTGCAAGAAGTCTTATAGATTTTATGACAAAATCAATTGTATGCCAAAATCTCAAAGTGCGAGTTTGGAAAATCTAAAATAGACTACTTAAGGCATAAAGTAAGTGCAAAAGGTATCCAAGTGTTAGTAGATAAAATAGAGGTCATTCAAATATAGAGTGCTCAAGAAGATCAGACTCAACTCAAGAGTTTCTTGGGATTGATGGGGTTTTATTATCAATTTTTCAAGGACTTCTCCAAGATTACATAGCCTCTGACAACACTATTGGCAAGGAGAAGAAGTGGATATTGGGAATCATACAAGAATTGGCCTTTCAAGACTTGAAAGATACATTACTACATGCATCAATCTTGAAATGGTATGACCCAAAATGTCCAATCAAGATGGCTATAGATGCATCAAGTGTAGCAATAGGAGCAATCTTACAACAAGAATGGTAGGATGGATGGCACCCAATTGCATATTTCTCTCATAAGTTGTTACTGGCAAAATGCAACTATCACACCACCGAACGAGAAGAGTTGGCCATTGTCCTTGCAACTAAGCATTGGGAGCACTTTCTGGGTGAGAATGCATTTGTGGTAGAGACATACCACAAACCTCTAGTCTACCTTGAGACACAAAGGATCTTTCACGGTGATAGATTTGGTGAGCAAAGTGGAGACAACAATTCAACATGATAATCATATATGTAGAAGGCAAGAAGCAACTTGTAGATGCATTCACCCAAATGCCAATGGCAAAATATTTGGTGGTGGAAGTCAATATGAACCTTGAATTCTGGCCTAGGATTCTTCCTACTACAAAAAGTGATTCATAGATTGTAGATGCTCAATCATCCAAAGGCATCACTAGCACTCAAGGACTCACCTTTTGTGATAATAATTTATGGATCCCAAATGACATGGATCTAAGAACCACCATTCTAGTGGAATGTCATGATTCTGCATTGTAGGTGACACTAGAGTGGACAAGACCTTGGATCCAATCAAGCACTATTACTATTAGCCCAAGATGAGCAATGATGTGATGGAATATGTTTGGAGCTGCCTACTTTTTCAACAAAATAAGGCTTCTAATCAAGCTCCCACATGATTCTTCCAACCTCTCTCCACTCCTACACAATGTTGGGAACATGTAAGCATGGATATGGTTTGTGAATTGCACAAGACCACCTCTAGGTTTGACTCCATCATAGTATTTGTTGACCAAATCAGCAAAATGATTCATGTGCGTCCTACCACCAAGGATGTGATTGCTCCACAACCAGCTCAATTGTACTTAGATGTAATCATTTCCCATCATGGCTTGTCTCAAGTGCTCATCATAGATAGAGGTACTCAGTTCACTTGTTTGTTTTGGAGAACACTTTTTGGGTTCTTCAAAACCAAGTTGGCCATATCCATAGCTTACCATCCATAGATTGATTGACAAACAAAGGGGGTGAATCACATTATTGAGTACATGCTTTGGGGCTTTACTTTAGATGAGCAAGAGAGTTGGGACACCTTACTCCCATTGGTAGAATTTGCTTACAACAATTCAGTGAATGCCTCCACACAAGTCACACCTTTCTTCCTCATGTATGGAGAGCATCCTTTCACACCTTCAAGCTTGATGAAGGTCCGTTTGTGGCTACCAAGGTTGATGTTGTCAACACTTTTGTTTCTAGAATCCAACAAGGAGAATGCCAAGCACAAGTTGTATATCACCCAAAATTGGTAGAAGCAATATGAAAATGCACACTACCAACACACGGAGTTCAATGTGGGAGATCAAGTCTGGATGTCAACCACCAACCTCAAGTTAGTTGGTCCTCATAAGCTCAGACCTCATTTTATTGGACCTTTCTCCATCCTTTGTTGCATTGGCGTCGTGGCCTATCACCTTGAGCTACCACCACATATGAAGATCCATGCAATGTTTCATGTTTCCTTATTATGGTGATATTCTCCTTGGCTGCCCCACTTCTCTTCCGTCCAAGAAAGTCAATCTTGTCCAACACTTGTTGATGAGGTGAAGGAGTATGAGGTCAAACGTATTTCTAGAAATGCATCCATGGTACTCGCCATCCACATGTGGAATATCTGGTCCATTGGAACGGGTACCTCCTATATGAGACAACATGGGAGCAACTTGACCAACGCACCAATGTTAGTTCAATCTTTTGAGCAACAACTTCGCAACACGGACGTTGCGTCTTAAAAGGGGGGAGGTCTATAATACAAGTAGCTAGACATATTATCTAGAGGTGAAAATTGGCTTGGTAACATCTAGAAGTATGTTGTGTACAATGGGCTAGGAAGATCAAACAGAGGTGTCACCAAAAGAGTACTTCTACTAATAGGGCATAAGCCAAAAATAGCTTGAAAACGTTAGAGCCAATTTTGGAGGCCTAAATGGATAAATTAGGCCTCAAAAATAAGAAGTTCCTCCCCCTTCTCAAGACAAGAGATTTTCTTTCTCCCCCTTATGATTTGTCTCATCGAGAGCTTCCCAACGATACCTCACCCATGCAATTCTGAGCTCTCTACATGAAGATTCCCTAAATATTCCCTTTTGTAGGACAAGGATGGATATGTCACCCATCCAAACAACTAATCCAAGGATGGAACTTGCTGACATGTAACCAATCCATGTATCTGATCCAAGGGTGGAGCTTCCTTTGAGGGGATCGTCTTTGCTATATCAAAAAGAGAAGGTGCTCCTTTGGGGCATCGGAGTATTGAGTTTGAAACTTGTGTTTTCTTTCTTGCATCTCTCCTCGAGATTTCTCTTGTCCTCAGAGTATTACGGCCTAGTAGTAGGTCATGAGTCAACCATAGATAAATTTGAAAATCATGGGTACTTGACTCCATTGTCATGATAGATGCAAATAGAAAAAGACTACCATGGTGTAAGAACATGTTGGCTAAGCAAAGGGCCCCTAGGGCACATGCACCTATAAACATTGTTGGTGCAATGGACTTTTGTAAGTTGAGACCACATCCTCCCATGGCTATGAGTAGGGCTATATGTAGTCTACACCACTACTTGGATAGTTGTGGGACTGTACATGCCTAACAAAGTGGAGAATGTATGGATGTTTTTGGTTTTAGTATTGGAGTTAACACATAGCATATTTGACTATCTATTTGGATCATAAAAGATGAAGTTTCATTGGATGGAATGAGTATTTTAAACACAAATTGCCAAATTGGTGTAGTTGGTAATTGAAACTATGATCTATTGGCAATTGGTATTTAAGACCAAAGAGTTCTAGGATGATTAGGATTGTATTTCATGATGTGAGAAGAAGGAACAAAAATAATTCTTTAAGTTTGAGAATGAAGACTATTTAAATGTTTACACGATAGACTTCATATCTGTTGCATAGAAGCCTTTATAAAGGTTGAGTGACTCTCAAAATTAAACTCCTTTTGTAGAATAAAGATTAAGAGTTGAAGCTAGATGTTATTGCAATAATGCTTATATCTATAATTGTATTCAAAACTCTATTCCACCCACAGGGATTGATTATAGGGATTAGTTTAATCAATCTCTCAAATAATTGGAGAAGATTTGGATAATTTCCAAACTGAATTAATGGTTACATATTTTACCACAAGCTCATAGAGTTTACTTAGATCAAGATCAATTATCTAGGTATGAACTTAATACCTTAATAATTTGTATCTTGTTACTTTTGATCTAGATTTTAATTTCATTTTGATTTTTATCTAATTTGTTCTTTTGATTACTAAAAAAGATGTAAAGAACAAGCATTTCTTCTTCTATGGATAAAGATTATGATCAAAATCATTGATAGAGGAATATATCTTAGATCCAAGAACCAAGCCTATATTATATTAATTATTGACACTTCTTAAAAAGAAGAAATAATAATTTGATTATATATAAAGAATCCAAACTTTAGTATTGATATATATATATATATAATTTATTGTGACATAGTAGTTTAGTTTTTGATATTTAGTTATATAATTAGTAAGTGTATAGTGAAATCTCAACAATTTTAGTATGACCATATTGCAACAATTTTCAGTGAATGATAATATCCAAAAAATTCTTTAATACCATAGAAATATATAAATAAATAAATTTCATATATTAATAATAATTTTTATTAATAGGAAACCTCTACCTCAAATAACTAAAATTTCAAAGTATTAAGAAATACCTCTGTGATATTACTTGAAGAACCTTCATTTATAATAAACATGATAATATAATTTATTATCTGAATTTATTAGCCTGAATTTCCGATAATTATTGATAAATTATATATATTTAAATTTAGAGATCTAAAATTAATAAGATATATTTCCCTCTAAAAATCATGCATGATTTCAAAAGCCAAAAAAAAAAATTGGTTAAAAATTGTTGTGGTCATAATATCTTTACAATAATTTATCTTAGCCTTCTAAATTTAGCTTTAAGGTAAATAAAGCCTCCCTTGAAATTATAACAATGCATTATTAAGAGTGTTTTTTTCTAGACTTATAAATTTTTCTACTTCTGAATATTATAACCTTTATAATATACTATATCTTACAAAATACATGTTTATTGTCATGTTTATTACTTAGTATTTATTATTTATGTCTTAAATATATAAATCAGTTATATAATTGATAATAGTTTCAATTTACTTATAGGTATATAAAAATAAAAATAATAGTTGAATTATAGTTTTGATTACAAAGCATTGTAAATTTAGGGATGCATGTCATCTCACAAATCTTAGAGGTAGTCAAAGTTGATATGATCTGTATCATTTTATTATATATGAAAATGAAGGTCTAGATAATTAATTGCTAATTGGAAATAGTCAAGAACCATGTAAACTATTACTCCAAATCTAAATTTCTAGGAACGTATACACTATCTAAGGCTTAAATACCCTCAATAAAACTAGCTAACATTAAGATTGCCTCCACAAAACAAAGAGTTATTACCTTAGCAAAGCTAACTAAAGTACAACTTAGCTTAAATCTAGGTTAGTTGAATAGCAATAAATCGAGCAACTTTCTTATACTTATATGTAGTTAAGTATAAGGTTTTCTACGAGCTTTACAACGCGCATATATTCTTAGTGAGGCTGGCTATAGTAAAATTTAGGGTATTTGAGTGATAATAAATAGAGCAATCATCTTATATGCAATAATGAAATTTTCTAGAAGTATACTTGAGCATACTATTAATGATAAAAATCAAATTTACAAGTATACTTTTGTATCTTTAGTAGATCTAAATCTTGATAGAGTTTAGTTGTCACTTGGATAATTTCAGTATCTTATATCTAACTAGATTAGATGATATTCATTAATTATTGATATATTATGTATATGCTCAATTTGTATGATCCTAGATAAGTTAAGAAACATACATACATTTTAAGAGACTTTTCTAGTTTCTTAAAATGTATATATTTTTTTGTATTTTGTATAAATCATATATAATTGACATGAGAATGAATATAAAAGTGGTAGTATGATTTATTAAGTTGAACCAGTTCCTTAGAGAACAAACTAAGAATAAAAGAAAGTGGAATATGTACTCAATTACTTATGATTAAAGTGTGCAATAAAGTGATTTTCTACTTAGTTGTTAAATATTGAATGTAATAGATTGAATTTCTACTCATTTCTCATTATTCAGTGCAAAAAAAATGAAGTCTCACTCAATCATTCATACTTTAATTGTTATATTAATTCACTATCTTGCAATAAAATAACCATAAACTTATAATCATGAAAAAATTCCATCGTAAAGTAAAATTATATTGAGTTATTAAATAGAAAAACGTTTGAGATTCAAACAAAGAAGATGAAACATACAGGCATAGGGTAGAGTAGAATAGGATAATAGAAAAAATTTTTTACCTTTCAAAATAAATAAGAAAGAAAAAGGGACGTGCTCACACAAAAGAGGTAAAATAGGGCTTGGCTCAAACAACATTGCAGCAATTGGATCTGTCCTACTACGCTTACTGTATTTAAACTATGGAACTCATCTCACCTTTAAACCACTAGATCATTTCGAGAAGAACTCCCTAATTCCCTAACGTGATCAATTCTGCTTTTTTAAATAGAATTTCCTTAAAAGAGTACAAGTTTACGAAGCATGTCTTAGAACCTGTTTAATTTCACATGTGATTTTTTTATTATGGATTGGACCAGTAGTATTTTTTCTAAAACAATAAATATCATTTATCCAAAGTAAATTATAAGAGAGAAAGTAATAGTAATAGTTCCTATTCCGTAATGTATTGAGAGTACCTATACTAAAAATTAAGTTACAAAATGGAAAAAAGTGATAGTGATAGCTATTTTATGCGTAGTATAATAAGCTCTCATTTAATTTCTAACAAATGATATCCATAATGATAATTAAATAAATTTTGAAGTCTAGAAGAATAAAAATATGACCTTCTTAAATACCTTTATACTTGTAGGATTTGGTTGCCTTAGCTTCTCTTCTCATGCATGATGATAAGATAATAATAAAACAATCATGTTCTTCCAATTTGCATCTCATGTGGAATTCACATATATCATGGTAACCTGATTCTTCTAAACTCTATGTATATTTGCTCTAACTGAATCATCTAGAGGACAATCCGGTGCTCTTTTGGTCATCTAAACTTATGCATCGGATGATTCAATCTATTTGTGGAAATGATCTTTTGATACCATACTTCAATGTATTTCAAGTGATAAATCTTTGGAAGAATTAATCAATTTAATAAACACATAAACTACTGCTGCGATTGAACTTTGACATACACGAACGTAAAGAGCATGAGAAGAAAGTAAGACGCTTCATACCTAGTTATTTTTGGTTGTTGTTAGTTATAAACGTCAAATCTTTGAATCTTAGTACTTCAATTACTAAGATATAAAGTAATGATAAATGAATTTAACCATCATTATATATTAGGGGGGTTTCAGAAATAACTTTACTAAGTTTCATATAATTCTAAACTAATTTATAATCTAATTTTGACGTGCGTGAAAAATCTACACGGGGTAGCCCGAAAAGCACATTTGGGTAGACTCCGGAACTTCGTCCAAGTTCTTTATTTTTAACAAATTCTTTAATAGATGAATCGTAGGAAATAAAGGATATGGAATTTGCACCATATCCATATAAAATTTTAATTATAATTCAGAGTTAATAATAAATCATCTGATTTGAACTTTATTTAAATATTAGAGAGAGAATCCAAGAAAAGTCTAAAGAAAATGCTAGAAGGGGTCAAGAGGTGCCAGCATGTATAGTGAGGGTACTCGACCTTTCATTTCAGTGAGGAAGGCATTTGTTTGCAATGGTGCTGATTTTCCAAATATATTCTTGTAAATTTCATATAGTCCAGTTTCGTCATCCACTTCACTTATTTGGTCTAACATGCATTTTATTTAGAGTAGATTTCTCATATAGACTCTATTGGGGCTTAGCCCCGTTTACCATTTTTGTTTCTCCCTTTACAGCTTGATGGGGGTCTTCCCATCTTTCGTTTTGTCTCCGCGGTCGCCTTCTCATTCATATTTTATTTCGGTAAGTGGGAATTTCAATTATAAGTATCAACATAAATTACACTAATTTCCCGGAATTACGATTCAGTTATTAGTTCATGGTCGAGTTACAAAGTTCACAAAAAAGAAGAAGAAGAAATTTATTATTTATCCATAGACATCTGACAAAACTATTTCCGAAAGCCCCTATTGTCTAGTGTTCGTTTCTATTGATTCCCGTAATATGCCGGCATGAACTCGTCCGTACGTGGCAAAATTAGGAGAGTAGGTTATCCCATCCGGCAACATGTGCTACCACGTGGCAATTACTGTTCCAATTGTTGAAATATACGCGTCCGCACTGTCGGCCGAAAATTTCAGGTGGATTTGACAGTGTTTCTGGTTTGTTTCACAAAAGCTTCAAAACTTGTGTACCGTGAGCGCTCAATTGTGTGAAAGGATGGGCAAATTTCTGAGTATGATCACCAATTGAGATAAAAAATCTCAAAATTTTTGCGATTAACATGCCAAATTATACTCCAACGGTAGCGTGTCGATCTCTATAGCCGGAGACTGTACTTTTTGTTCTTCATTTGGCTGCAATTTGCCTGGCGGAATTTCCAAAGGTTTGATTAACTTTGTTGTTACCGTCATAGCTTGCACGATTCAATCCAAGGAATTCGTTTTTGCTGATTTCGAAAGCGCTTATAGTGAACCGGTAATTTTGTTGCTCGAGATTCTTTGTTGTCTTCCTCAAGCAATTGTTGAAATTGAGAGCTGTTTTTCTCCTGTTGTTTTTCAACCATTATACTTGACAGGTTCATGAGCATTAGATCATTCTAGACGCATGCACGGATGAGGCGCTTCGTTTGAGGCATTTCTTTCGTTTGAAGATTTATGTCTCGACTTATCATTTGACATTTGAAGTCTGCTCTCGTCGTTTTAGGACACGTTTTCGCCCTGAGAAGACGAACTTGTTTTGGTGGAACAGCTGTAGGTTCTCTGCCAGTGGTTATTTGAGTGCTTCTTCTTGCGGTACATGTGACTCAAATTTCCTGCTTTGATGTTCAATGAGATGGGTGTTGTTGCCAGAACTTCTATCCTCGTTTTGTAGTATTTTAATCTTACCACGAGTGAGTGTTTCTTCTGACGCAATGAAATTTTAACAACACTAAGCATGCTCTTTTCCAGCTTGTTGTCACTCAGCTCCTTATGTTTGAGGTGCAGCAAAACCATGAAGTCAATTGTAAAATCAGTTTTGTGGTTTGTTCAAGAAGCTGTGCACTTATCAACTGATGTTAACAACTATGATATATTCTGTTGCCCGATCCTAATGGTGTAATGGATCTGCCTAATACTTGTGCACTTTAAGGGTAGTAGAAGTCTGATAATCACCCAGATGGATCTACATAATGAATGCTAAGGTGGTTGTTGAGTTCAAGTGTATAATGGTACTGATTGTGGATTTCTTCCTGATTTGTACCGTGTAGTTAGTACTGGCGCGCAGTGCTCTCTCTAAACGGAACGTTGCAGCGGGATCGAGTTCTACAGAATATCTTTGCTCTCCAAGAAGAGCATTATCATAACGAAGAAGGACGACTTAGGCAGGACATGGGGACCGCAGTTGTGCCTGGAGTTTATGTGAGGCAATCTCTTCCTGGAGGAAGTTTTGCCACAGACCGGGAACCTGGAGTAAATAGAAAGAGACTTTCAAGGTGTCCTGTTGCTTTATCAACGAATTATACCTCCTATGGCAGATGCTTATTACGATTGTCCTGCAGATCACCACGTTCTCAGGCTGTAACTATGAATATGTCCACGCAAGATGTGAAGAACTTTTCGTCCAGCTTGCTCGATAATCTTAAATCGCGGTTAGGTTTCAAGGAGAGCAGGGAATCATTTGTTACAAAGGAGGAGATAGAGGAGGAAGTACGTAAAGAGAAAGCTATTAAAGTGGACATAGAAGCTGAAGCTAAAAAGGAACTTAGCAGTAGTGGGTCTGTGACTGTGGAGAGGCAGGAGGATGACGAAGAGATTGTCTCGGTAACCAGAGACGAAGTAGACCCGGATATGATATATGAAAGGCGGGAGAAAGATGTGAAGGCAGAAGAAAAGAAGAGGCCACTTTTAACAAGTCCTGGCTTTAGCTTTTCGGCAGCTGGTCTCCTGTTCCCCTACCATCTAGGAGTGTGCGAGTGTCTAATGGAGCATGGTCATTTGACGGTATGTATCACTACCACTCCTGCTTGGGTGTATGTGGTTACGTCTACCGTCCACTGGTCTCAAGACAGAAGAATATTTCATCTGTGTCCTCTAAATAAGCTCGGATTCTACTTTTGGCTGGAGGAAGTATCAGTTCAGTGCAGCTTCTTTACATTCTTGACATTTTCACGTAGTATGGGGGGTATATGAGTTGTGGACATACAGAAGAAATAGTTTCCTAGCCCCTTTTTTTGAAGATGAATTCGGCTAGTGAGTCACACAAGTACGGATCAAAAGGAAAATGTGCATCTGCCTCTTTTCTCTTTCAGGAAAACACTCCTTTGGCTGGATCATCAGCTGGGGCCCTTGTTTGCGCAGTTGTAGCTGGTGGGGTGAAAATGTCTGATGCTATGCTTGCGACCAAGGAGTTATCTAGAGATTGTCGTGCCAACGGAACAGCTTTTCGACTCGGGGTGAGCATGATTTCGGTTCTTATGGATGCTTCACTCTGCTAGTTAATTTCCTCTCATTTGCAAGAACTAAACGCTAACCGACGTCTTGTCTATCATATTCTCAGTGTAGCTCAGCACACAGCACTCTCAAGGTCTTGTGCATAATATTCTCTTGGAAATAACCTCTTCATTTTCGACTTACTAATTAATTGTGGCCAATGTATTCATGTGCAGGCAGTGTTGAGAGTCTTTTTGAACAATTTCTTACCTGAAGATGCACACCTAAAGGCCAACGGAAGAATTAGAGGTAAGAAGCCTTCAACGGCAAGCTATTGGTGGTCCACATATGGAGCTTTGTCTTATATTTGCGACTGATGGAAGTTATCCATTTATCGAAGAGTTATCCATATCTAGTCATCAAAAGATAGATTCATCTTTGCTGTTCTTTCGAACTCAGTATGATCTACTTAGGGTTGATATTGTTGACCGGTACTTCTTGCCAGTTGCTATCACACAAGTATTTCGGCAACCAAGAGGCTTGCTAGTTGACCAATTTGATTCCAAGGAGGACCTTATAAACGCACTCCACACCTCGTGCTACATTCCTGGGTTAGTGGACTATTTTTTATGTCTCATCTTTTGAGTAACCACCGATAATCAGCATGTATTATCATTGTCCATTGGAGAACACGTAAGGCATCTCTTTTAAATGCATTGGTGATTCTGTGCATTTTCATGAGCTTTACTTTGACACGGTTGTCTTTGACAGGTATCTGGCACCAAGGCCTGTAACTTTATTTCGTAATCGCATATGTGTCGATGGTGGTCTCACTATGTTCATGCCCCCTACAGCAGCGGAGAAAACGGTAATTTCCTTTGCTTGACGACATATGATTATCTCAGTGAAGTGGGTTTCTCATACAGTTGGTGAAAAACTGCTCGGTGAACAGAACTGATTTTTCTACTTCACATTTTGACTGAATATGTTCGTGTCACAAGCTCCCTATAAGTGTGCCTGCTGATTTGAGTCGTACTCTTATTGCACAGATCAAAGTGTGCGCTTTTTCTGCTGCAACATATGGACTGACAGGTATAGAAATCTCCCCAGATTGGAATCCAAAAGAAACAAGAGCCACTAACAGACAGGTATGAGACTTCCACCAGCACGTAGTAGAACACATCTTGAAGTTTGTTTGTTTCATTGGATACGGTATCTGGATTCTAACTCCACATACATAAAAATAATAACTTTGTGAACTCTCCGTGTTGACTTCCAAATTTCTTCTGCCTGTACATGCAGCTGTTAAATTGGGCATTGGAACCTGCAGAAGATGATACCCTTGACGAACTGTTTGCACTTGGGTATGAAGATGCTTTGGTGTGGATCAATAAGCAATCCTCTTCGGGGTAGTTGCCTCCTACCTCTGCGCACTTTGTCTTGTTCCTAGTAATTAGCGTGCAGTTTTAAACCCTCAGTCGAGGGAAATGTATAGGGTGGAAGGCTTATCGAAGGGAGGTACAAACGCCTCAGCTCATTATCTCAGCTGAATGCTGAAAACCAAGCTCACGGCTGTTCTAGATCTTTGTTAATTTGAACCTTAGTTACTCTGCCGAACGTACAAGTTTGCTCGACGTACAAGTTCTTTAATCGTATGGAGATTATCATAAATACTTCTGCTGAATAGGAGCAGCTGTTTGTACTAAAATGAACCTTTTGAGTTGTAATTTACTGTACCAGATATAAAGGGGATCAAACTCGGTCCATAGTTCATAGGAGGACAAAGAAAAGACTATGAATTAATAACGTTGTGCATTCAGTCTTGTGTCAACATTATTGCATGATCAATGGATCTCGTGAGACCCCAAGGTTCTGTCAAAATCCTTTGTTTCGTGGTTGCACGGTCTTTCCACCTTCGACTGTTTCTTGGAACGGTGGTGGCTGTAGAGTTTCATTTGGCTGTGGATCGTTGAATTACCAGTAGCCTAAATGAACAATACATTTATCGACAGTACTTATCCAAACACAAAAGCTTTTTGCAGAGTAATGGTTTCAGCACAACTTGGCACGAGAAAGTTGATAAGTACAGTATTTTTGTTGATACCGGAAGGGGTTTCATCAGATGTTACTTTGTTTCGAACCTTTTAGCCTTTGGTTTGGCCATGGCACTTTCTGGGTTAGAAGTTAAAGAGTTTGTAATAAGACAGTCTTTCTTTCTTGGGACTCATAAAACTCCGTCAGAATTATAGAGCAAATGTGGAAATGATCGTTACTTCAATCCTCAGCAATCATCTTCGAGGAATAGATTCATGTAACGATCAAATTCCGCCGTAGATGCTTGAAGTAGTTTGGAAATCTCTTGTGATTTCACGTGACTTCATGCAAGTGAATATCCAAAAAGGGGGTGTAACATACTCAGGTCGTTTTGTTAACCAGAACGAAGTCTGGAAAAGTATTGAAGTCCTCTACACGCGTAACTTATTTACGGCTAGATACTTCTGTGTTCACAGAGATCCTTGGATTCAGCTTATCACCAACTCCTCGGAACTCATCACTTTCTCCATGCACTGCCAGGCTTTTCTCCTGAATCCATACTACGACGTAGCTCTTCCAAAGATTGAGCAGCCGCATTGCTTATTCCAACTCACCGGTTTTTCGATAGCCCTTGTCCGTTTCTCCATCCGAGCGGGGACATAATCAGTCAGTTTGTGTATGTCTCCCTTCTTTCTTCATTAATCTCGAGACCGATAGAGGGAATGTCACTTAACTTCTCCCAGGCTTCAAAGTGCTAGATACTGTCCTTATTTTATGCATGTTATCACATTACAATACACGTTCAGTTAATTTGAATGAACTGGCACTAAGACAACTTAGACACACAAGAATGTAACAATATAACAATTGTTATATTCAAGGATAGTCAAACATACCTTGCAGATGTGGTGGTTGAGAACCCCTTATGACTTATGAGTATAGTTTTGACAAGAGCCCGCATATAGGCGGGGAAGTAATGGCCATTACTTCTCCGGATAAGAAGGATTAATGCGCACCATGGTTATCCTCTAATATCTTCGTATGGTTTGATGTTGAGATATCCGAGTACTTTCATCATCGCTTGGATAAACTTTGATAAACTTCTCAGGGAGGCAATATGAAGTTCGCTGCAGAGGAGAGGAACTCTAGGTATTTCTCAAGCCATGTTCACCTCTTACTATAAACAGTAAATGTCAGTCATTTTAGAGTGCTTTCAAACTTTAGATTTTCATTGACGAGCAAGCAACATGAAATTTGTTGCAGAGGAGAAGAGCTCTGGGGACTCTCAAGCCATGTTCACCTCCTCCTATAAACAGCAAGTGTCAGTCATTTTAGAATGCTTTCAAGCTTTGGATTTTCATAGATGAACGGCTGCAGTAAGAGCGCCTGGCGCATCTAAGGTCCTCCCTCCCTTACTTACTTGATATTCTTACAGGACCTATACACACCGTTCAATAATAGATTACTTTGTTATTAGTTCTTCGTCCTAGATTGCTTAGTGGGTCTCCCCTTTGCTTGGCTTCGCTACCTTTGTTTTAATTTTTGAGGTTTCTGGGATCATTGGTTTCGTACTCGCTATCTCCTTTTGCACTTGTTGATGCTTGTACTCTTTTTTGGTTTTCACTTGAGTGATTATATTGGACTTTTAGTTTTAAAATAAAAAGAATTACAAACGTTAAAAGATAATAGATAGTTTACATGTAGACTACCCATAAAAATCCTAGTATTTTAGCTTAGGCGCAAAATCTCTAGACAAATTTGACGCATTTCAAATTAGGCAAATCCAATGGTTTCGTCCTCTTTCACTTTCCTTGCCAGAGTCCCTACTCCGTCCCATAGCCAGAGTAAAAATTACCTCAACGCAACACAAGGGAAGTTTTTCCCATTGTCAATTATGATTCTTGAGGACTGCATTCACGGTAAGATTCAACCGTGTTTTCTTTGAGATGCAATGGACCATCCTTGATTTTTTTAGTAACCTTGACACCCTTCGAGGATCGTTCTATCTGCAAGAAACATCGTGCTATTCTTGAGTGTTTGTAGTAGTCCTTCAACTTCTAGGCAAGAACGTTTCTGAGAAGATCGACGTATGTGCGTATAATTTGAAATCACCTAAGTACAATCAGATATGCTCACACATCTTGCAAGATGCGTGGGATTCTATTATTCTCTAGTTGAAAAGATTGCGTTATATGTGTGTGAGAAAAATTGGTTAGAATCTATTGGTTGGTTGGAGACAGTAGTATACAAACGATAATAATGACTACTTACTGTCGATAACAAGTGAAACTTTATGTTATGACTTACTGAATAAGTCAAGTAAGACACTGAAAGGACATAAGGACCTTTCAGTTATGTACCTCGAGGGTATCTCCCTCATAATCATTATGAGATATTCATCTCTGGATAATTGCCTGCTAGCCTACACACACTTGCATGTATTTCTCTGTTCTAACATGGTATCAGTCTCTTTTTCAATTTGACTACCTAAAATTCTCAATTCTCAAGAGGCTGCAGTCGGCCAACTGCAGTCTGAGGCCCCTGTTAACGTGACAGCGGCCATCCTCAGAAAACAGAATTTCGTCGCACCATCACACACTTCCGCGCTAGCATTACCATTGAAAGCTTTCACATTTACATTTTACAAGCACAAATTAACATTCCTGCAGAACTACCACACGATGGTAGTTTCACCTAGGTTTTCCACGAGAAAGCCATTCGCCACTGCATTGCCGACCCTGTTCAGCGTGTGAAGCGACCCGAGTCCTTCCCCGCATACACGCAACGTCTGCAGCCAGCCGCCCGATGGCCTTCTCCAGCGTTTTTTGTCCACGCATTGCTACCAATAGTCACGTGAAATCAAGGTAAAGCGGACAAGACATCACCACTCCAAGAAGTGGCCCCCTCAATTGTTTCATGTAACAACAACCTGCACCCAAGCAGCGGACTTCAAAATTGTCCCCGGAGACAACTGTAGGTTCCTCCAACAGAGACATTTAATCAAGAAAGCTTCCTTTCAAAGAACTTACGATGTCTAATGCATTAGACACAAAATCCTGGCCCATATTTGACGGCACACATTACACAATATGGAAATATAAAATGTCACAAAAGTTTGATAGTGATCACTCTTGCCCATCGTCATGGGACAGAGGCTTGCCCAGTGCTAGTTCCTAACGCCACTGTAGGCCAACCGCCCACAAATCAAGCAGCAATCACCACGTGGGTTACACAAGATAAGAAGGCCTTCATGGCCATTACTGATTGTTCATTGACAAGCATAATGAGGCTCATCATGTCCTGCACAACCGTGCATGAAGCCTGCCAAATGCTTGAACATAATTATGCACAGTCCGACGTAATTACTAAGTCCTACCTTAAATGCCAATTTTTGCACTTGTGGATGCAAGTAGTGCAATCAGTCACCCAACATCTCAATATGTTCAAGACCCTAATAGCTCAATTGCACGCAATGAACATAACCGTGGAACGAGAGGATGAAATAGCAAATCTATGCCACCCTTGTATGACACATTAATTCAAGGTTTGCGGCCACAACTTAGCCAACTCACAGTATAGGAGCTAATGAGCACCTTCCTCCAAGAAGAGGAAGCTCAAACTCAAAGGTCGTTGGATGGCAACCATTTGCTATACTCCGGCCCAAAGCCCTCAAAGTCAGACAGGAAGTCGTAGGGTAAACTTAAGCCCAAACCAAAGACTGTCTGTCCCCATTGCAAAAAGATGGGACACTAGGGAGCCGATTGTTTTGAACATCCAATGCATGGAGAAGCAAATTGCAATAAAAAGAAAAATAAACCAAGTTCTAACCCTTGCCAGGGGAACTTTGACTACAGCAAAGGCAAAGATAAGGTGTTAGTGACATGTCTTGTCTCCCAAAGCAAAATGAAATCACTTGTAGACACAAATTGCTGGTACGTGGACACGGGCGCTACTCATCACATTGCGTTTGACCGCACAACATTCACGACGATGGATTCTATCCCGGCTCACCAAGACAATATGATTCTCCTTGGTGATAACATCACTGTAAAAATTGCTAGTTGTGGCTCTCTCCGCTTACACATTCCAAGCACAAGAACCTCGGTTCTTGTTACTAATGTTTACTGGGTGCCACAGCTCACCAAGAACCTATTCTCTGCTTGTGAACTTGACCACAAGGAAGGAACACTCACCCTTCACAACCAAAAATGCATTCTCAAAGACCAAGAAGGTGACGTTCTAGCACAATTTTCATTACACAAAAATCTATATCTAATAGGACATACAATTCTTCTCTTTATGGCCTCCTCAAAGCAAGCCCTCAGCGCTAGTGTCACTTCCATGGAACAACAGGCCACTGATGGCAACTACATCAAGTTTCCTACAAATGACATCAATGATGAAGGCACCTTCAGCAAATCCTTACAGCAAGTTGCACTCATCTCTGTAAAATCCCACCCCGTGATGACACATCCGTCCCTTCACTCGGATTTACTCACCAAAGTCCCCGACAAGGCAACAACAACATCTCGGGAGCACCAAGCTCCTTCATTGACGCTCTCCACCAAGAAGGACGACACGGACGGTGCCCCAGGCAGCAGCCTTGACACTATCTTCAAGCCTTCAGAAGCGGCCCTTATGGTAACTCAAAACCTAAGTCCTTCGGCAAATAGTAACACTCAACACCGAGGTCTTCCTCAGTCACAAATCACTTTTGCTAGTGATAAGGGACACACTGTATTAATCATTCATGGGCACTCCTCTGATGTGGATTTACCTTATCTTAATATCCACAACCCCCACTTTATCACTTGCTGAAATTACCCATTTGCTATTTCCAGCTCATTATTCCATCTAGCACTACAATATTATCCACAAATATTGCAGAAAATACCTTCAACCCTCCCACGGGTTTTGCCCTCCTCACAACATCAGACCATCTTCCTCAAGAGTTTTTATGGACAAACGTTTGGGGCACATTAATATTAATCGAATGCGTCAATTAATGCATCAAAATCATTTAAATGGCCTTCCTTCTCTAGACACTTCATATGCACAGCTTGCCGAGAATGGCAAGTAGACCAAAGTAAAATTTCCTCAACAAACCACTTACCGAGCTACCTCTCCATTAGAGTTGGTACACTCGGATCTTAGTGGCCGGATCACCCCAACTACATTCTCTGGTTTTGAATATTTTATGACCATCATAGATGACTACACCAGATACACGGTAACCCCGGTTGTTGAAACGAAAGAGTGATTTTTTTACTGCATTTTGGGAATATAAGCTTTGGGCAGAAAATCAAACCAATCTGTGAATTAAGGTTGTACGTTCTGATGGTGGTGGGACTATATGTCCACATTATTTAATAAATTCTGTGCTAAGCATGGCATTGAACGTCAGTGCACAGTTCCTTATACTTTGGAATAAAATGGAGTCTCTGAACGTAAGAATCAGACTCTTCTAGATGCTGTACGTATAATGCTTCATGATGCACAATTGCCTAAGGCCTATTGGGGTGAGGCTGTTCTTTGTGCAACATACTTACAAAATTGATCACCCACCAAAGCAATACAATCTAAAGAAACTCCTTACTCTCTCTAGTTCAACCAACAACCAACCTTAGTCCACCTCAGAATTTTTGGGTGTACAACATTTGCTGGAGTTCATGCGGAGAAACGCACTAAGTTGTATTCAAAATCTGAAGTTCTAGGCTACAGTCCCATTAGCAAGGGATTCAAATTACAGAGAAAAACTGATAGTTTGGTATTTACAGCAAGGAACGTTCTTTTGAGGAGACACTTTCTTTTACTAAGAAGAACTCTTTGCATTCACAACCGTCAGATGAGGATATTCGTAGAAATGTGAAATTCTACACTCATGCTAGTGGACTACATCCCAAACCACCAGCATTCACTAACATGACCACTCCTACATTTATACCTTTGGATGGCCCTCAGTCTCAGGCTTTACCGGGGATACCAACACTTGGTGCTACTCAAAGTTCAGGTTCAGCTGGTCCTATCCAAGAAGCTATTTCTCCGCAAGCAGCCCTGCCTCAAGCACCAGCACACAATATTGCTGCTCTTACCCCTTCTCCACCCAGAGCATCAGCATCTGGTAGACCTTCACCAACTTCTACTCTGCAAGTGGGAGCTAGGTCGTGGTCACTCTACGACAATGACGCTTATGACTTAGGAGGATCCTCTTCCCAACCTGCGGAACACATACCAACTTCTGAGTTGGTATAACATCTTGGTGATACTTCTGTTCCCCAGGAAGTTCATGCAGGCCGCAAGTCACCTCTCAAGACTTACGTACTTCAGAAGGTCCGGCATCTGACAAATGCTTTTCAAAAGTGTACATCAGACCAATCTGCCGGACCCTCCACCTCTGCTGATTCTACAGATCAGGAATTCCCTAAGCAACCAGCTCAACCGGTTCAACTGCGCCGTTCTGAACGCTCCAACAAAGGAAAACCTCCAAAGCGTAACCCGGATGAGAACTATAATGTGGAATCCCTCATTCCAAAGAGCAAGAAAACTCAGAAGAAAGCTCTTACAGTCAGCAAGGATACAATCCCTCTTCAGCCGGCTACTTTACAGCAAGCTCTCCGTTCTCCCCAATGTCATCATTGGACTGCAGCGATGGAGAAGGAGCTTCGCTCACATCAAGAAATCAGTACATGGATCTATATTGATCTACCTCCTGGCAGAAAGTTAGTTTCCTGCAAATGGACGTATAAGTTGAAACTTAAACCAGATGGTACAGTAGACCGCTACAAGGCCAGACTTGTTGCTGGTGGATTCACACAAATATAGGGAATTGATTTTTTTGAGACTTTTTTTCCTGTGGTACTAATCCAATCCGTGATTTTCAGTCTTGCTGCTCAACATCACATGCACGTCCATCAAATGGATGTAAAGACAGCTTTTCTAAATAGCATTCTAAATGAAGACATCTACATGATGTTGCCCCGGGAGTTACTCCACCAAAGAAGGGCCAAGTATGCAAACTCATCCGTGCTATTTACAGATTAAAGCAATCCTCTCGGGAGTGGAATTTACTCTTTGATAGTCACCTGCTATCTATTGGTTTTACTAAGACTTCAGCTGAGGGCAACGTGTATTTTCGACGCAAGGGTTCTGATTTTATCCTTCTAGCGTTATATGTTGATGATACACTGATAGCCAGCACCAGCCTTACGTTTCTCTCCCTTATCAAGGAACAACTGTGTGGCAGATTTATGATGACTGATCTGGGCCCTGCTCAGCATTGTCTCAGTCTACAGATTATCCAAGACCCACATCGCAGTTGGATCCGGACCAATCAAACTTATTGAGTTTGATCTTATAGATGCAAAATCTGTATCTACGCCTATGTTACCTGGATTGAAGCCCTCCAAACAGGACTCGCCTCAAACTGAGGAGGAGAAGTTAAAGCTCCGAGAGTTTGGTTTTCCTAAAGCAATAGGCTCAGTAAACTGGGCAGCAGTTTGCTCGAGACCTGATTTGTCATTTTCAGTGGGAGTATTATCTCAATTCATGGATAATCCTGCTGATAAACATATCACTGCAATGAAACATTTGCTTAGATACATAAAGGGAACAATTCATTATTATGTTGAGTATTCATACCCTAAGGTTCCTAAACCTTTATATGGCTACTCAGATTGGGCAGGAGACATAGATGAACGTAAATCCACATCAGGTTTACATACAGGAATAACTTAGCTCCAAGTTTGTTGTGATTCACTTAGTGACAGTAATTATCATTAAGTGGGAGTGTTGGAGACAGTAGTATACAAAAGATAAATAATGACTACTTATTGTCGATAACAAGTGAAACGGTATGTTATGACTTACTTAATAAATCAAGTAACACACTGAAAGGACATAAGGACCTGAAAGGTCATATCTATTCAATTATGTACTTTCGAGTGTATCTCCCTCACAACCATTATGAGATATTCATTTCTGGAGAATTGCCTGCTAGCCTACGCACACTTGCATGTATTTTCCCTATTCTAACATGGTTCAGGGAGTTTCTGAATGTTTTGAAAGGCTTTGTTCATGGAGCTTGTGTTTTTGTTTGATGGGTAACAGTGACTTGTGGTGAACACATTATCCGGGGGGTTAATGGGGGGTTTCAGATTTAGGATTCACTGAATTTTATGGATAGTGGACTTAAATGTCTAACATTTTTTCGGGTATCCGTAACATTTTCTCCGTAAACAATGGAGTGCTTCCGCAAACTGTTTTACGGGCGACAAAAACGAAACACATCACGGTGACCCCTAGTCCCCGTGATGTGTTCAGTTTACGCATTTACGGGGTTTAAGTAATGATAATTAGGCAGGATATCAAGGGAATGTTAGCTGATAAGAAGACATAACTACTTAGCAATAGTTATACAAAGAGTGACGAGTGTCGAAAGGGGAATATGGGGACTATCCTCGCTTCATATACACGTAGGAAGAGTCCGAGAGAGGGAGATAACAAAGAATTTGAAAGTTTTCCCTCATATAGTAGGTTGGTTGGTGATTCAAATCCTTTCTTTTGATGCCAAAGCTTTGTTGAAATAATGGAAAACGCTAAATAGAGAGTGTGGTACCATCTACAGAACTTGCAGTTGAAACCATGGGGGAGTTCCGTTAGAATAGATTGCATTTGAAATTGAAAACCATGGAAGATTATCACTTGAACTATATTTCCCTTCACAATCTATTGCCTCTGTCATCCTTGAGTCCATTACTACCCTTGTTCTATTTGTAGAGTTATTGAATATGATTTTGTAGGGGCTTAATGTGGGGAGCAAGGAGAAGGGTGGTGAGGAAGATAGATTCAGAATGATTCTAAACCACTATATGCAAATTTTGGATTATTCAAAAGAACTTGAACATTTCTGTCAAATTCATGGGGGTGGAAATTGCAAGAAGCCCGAGCTGAAAAACAGTAGTTAGTTATATGGCCACTTTTCTTGTTTGAGATGGGAAAGGATTTCCCAATCATTGAATGGAGAGAAATTATACAAGAAGTGTGCACGATACATGAAGTCCTACCATGAAACTTGGGATTGGAAGAACAAGAGTATAGGGGAAGGCCTTACCAATAGAGAGAGTATGTTGGGATGGAGAACAATAGAAGATAAATTGAATCACATGTGTCCTTGCTTTGACACTATGGATTCAATGTTTGGTGGTCATGTAAATATATGTCCACCCGCCCTTGTAAGAATTGGGTTGGGTGATGAGGTTCATATCTTGGGACCATGCATTGGAAACAAGGTTCATGGTGGAGACAAGGGTCATGTCTTTGAAGAGGGTGTAACACTTGAAGGGGTAATGGAACAAAAGGTCATCACTATGATATCCAAGAGTTTGGAGAGGGTTCTCCCATGAGTGTCTTGTCACAAGGAAATCTGTTTAGTGTTTTGAATACCCAAGGGCAAGAAATTTTTGATGAGTTTGAGGATGAGAGTCATGTAAAACCTGATTATGTTCTACCAATACATGTTCCATCTATGAGTGTCCAATTAAGGCTTGAAGGTGTTACTCCATCTAGGATAAGCACAAGAACAGTAGAAGAAATGCTACCTAGGGAGGCCCCATAAGCCAGAATAGAAGAAAAGGAGATCAAAAAGTAAGAGTAGAAGAGGAGATCCAAGAAGGAGAATGTGAATCTTGGAAGAAGAGTAGAATCTCAAAAGTGAATTCAAAGATTGACATTGCACATTATAATTTTGATGCAAGATTTGGCTAACCACACTAAATAGAAAAGTGAGAGCATGGAAGCTCAAGAAAGATATTAAATGGTAGAAATAGAAGTGTAGAAGATTGCAAAGATATCAATATCTTGTTGAGGCAAAACTATTAAATTTGAGGGCAAGCAGATATTAAAATTTGAGAAAATTAGATGTAAAGTAGAGAAATTTTGCATAAAAGAGCAAAATGCAAAATTCAAATGGCTCTACTCTATGACTCTTGAACTAGCAAAGATAGGTAAAAATTTTGAGGAAATAAAAAACATAATTACTGCACTATCTTGGATAGATTTAGGACAAACTTCTACTTATGGTAGCAAATGTGGTATTCATATTTCTTCAAAATTAGCCTTTGTTGATAAATCAGGTTTTAATGCTAGAAAAGTACAATGAAGTTAGTAGCTACAAGGAGAATATTGCAAAAAGGTGATGGCACTCCTACTAAGAAAATAATTGGTATCATAGGAAAAAGTAGGTGCTTAGCAAAGCAATTACTGTGTAGGGCAGAATATGGTTTTAACAAGTGGAGGTGGCCTTCTTTCTCAGCCATTTATAGAAGTGTTGGTTCTATGGGCAGAAAATGTCAAACACAATACAATATAAGTTATTGGTGGGGTTTGGTCCATTGGCTCATCTGTTTTGTTATAAAAAGTTCTTACAGGTGTGAAGTTTATGATACAACATACAACCCGCTAGGAGTGCCAAGGCTACTGATCAAGGATCTTTTGTAAAACCACACTTACAACAAGTTTTCATTAAGTAGGGCCGGATTGATTGCTCTACACATTGGCGATGATGCTGCAAAACCAGTAGGACACCATGTCATATGGACCGCTGCTGCATCTAGTGTAGAACCACACTCACAAGTAAGTAATGAAGATGAAAATGGGTGGATCAAACCTAGGAAAAACCTCATCAATGTAGGAAAGTAGCTGGTGCAAGTCAAAATGCCCTAATGCACAGTTGAGCTAGGACCCAAGAGCCTGCACCCTTGTTGGAGTGTGTCCATGATAGCTTATTCACATTTTATGGGCCAAGAAGGCCCGCATAAGCAATATTTCCAACAATATTAGGGGCATTCTGCTATAATTTCAAATACTGATTTGGGGTATAGTGGTTAAGTCTAAATGAAGGAGAAGAGCACTCCGTAGCCTTGTTAACCACACGCTCACCATAATACCAGGGCAAATATCCCAAAGGCTCTCATTTAGTGGATGATTCTAACATACAATGAGATTGTTGGAATGTATCTACTGGTACATGAGAGCTCTCAAATACTATAAAATCCTCCATTGCATTGGCTAACAAAGTATACAATCCAATCTGTGCAAACTTTCCAACAGCTGAGCTATTGCAAGTTTTGATATGTTAGGAGATATTATTATTGTGGAGCCAAAGCTTATATAGCATTTTTAGGTAAAAGAGTTATTGAACACATGAAATTTTTCCTTCATAAAACCCCATTTCATAGTGGCTCTGTGCTAATTCCCAAAAAAGGGGGGTGCAAAGCTATATGTTGAAAGTATACCTACTATAATTAATCATACTCCAAGTATTGTACCAAGACCTAGTTCCATATGGTTCATTTTTTATTTATTTAATATGAACAATTGTATGCCTCTTATTTTTCTCCTCCCTATGACAATTTTTTGCTATACAATTTATGCAAGCTTGGCTTGGTTTCCAGTTTTTGGTTAAGAATTTCTTTTTGGTAGCTTGATTTGACTCTATTGTGTGTAGGCTTTAAAAAAATCCAATGAGTTAATAAAAAACTTGTTATAAAAAAACAAGCAACTTTGTAGTTGCGACACATAAGTTATAACAGAGTAGCACTTGGAGGGATGTAGGATGATCTCAAGTGCTTGCAAGGTGATAAGCACTCAAAGTGTTGACCGATCAAGCACTTATAGGCCCAACTGCTGAGTGCTCCATTGGAACTTGTCCTTAAGCACCACCATGATTTGAATGCACTGCTAGATCTATTGGGAATTGCCGCCAAGGAGCCATTACATTCAAGACAACCTTTAGCACTTGGTGGGAAAGCTTTGCACATGGGAAATGAGTGGAAGAGAATCATTTGCATGTGTGAGAATAACACCTGACCAAAGATGCCATGTAGATACCATGTAGATGTTGGGTAGATGCCATGGAGATGTAATTCTCATGTACAGAAGGGGATTGCACACTTGCTTCTTAATCACTTGCTTCTTAACCACCAAAGGGTTGAGGAATGACCTGAGATTTGGACTATAAAATGAGGAGTTTGGCCTACATTGTTGGTTAGAACTTGCACTTTGCTTGGAACCATGCAAAATCTTTGGCATCCTTTTAGTGAGGTAGCACTTGCAGTGATTCTTAGCACTCATAGTGGCACATAGTACTTAGAGTCAAATCGACTACAATTTTCTTTTCCTTTATACTATCAAGAATCATGGTGTTTGCATCAAGAATGCGTAGAAAGATTTGAAAGGTCATTCTTTAGGTCTCTTGCAATAACAAATGGGCCATTTATTGTAGAACTATAGTGATTCAGAGAATACATTTGGGGGTTCTTGCTTAGGAATTGGGAATTGGGAAATGTGAATTGACTAACTTTATCATGTTTCACAAGATAAGAAGGAAGAGAGAGGATATCAGGGGGAATGAGAGGTAATCTCCATAATTGGACAAAGAACTTTTGGCAAATGGCACTCAGCCTAGATGTAGGAGTTTTAGGAGCCATGATCTTGAACTTTAAGCTCATAGACAAGGAGTTGATAGGCAAAGACAAGGAGTTGATAGGCAAGATCAAGGCCACCTTCAATGATTAGAGGTCAAAGAAAAATATGTAGAGAGTAGCCAATTACAAATCCCTACACAAGGAGCCATAGTAGAGGCGGTTATGAGACTTTTCAAACCCAAGAAAGCCACCTACTTGATGAATAGCCAAGCTGTATTTTTTGATTACATGTACCCAAGCAAGTGAGTAGATTGGGATATATTTTTGGTTGACATGCCAAGTCCTTGCACAAAGACTTTGAGGAGGAAAAAGTGCTATATACCTTGCTCAATTTGCTATGAAATATCACATGGAGAGCAATCTCCTAACCAGAGAGGAGAGGAAGAGGTTCCACACTCACATTCATCCTATAGGTTATTTTGATGACCAATCTAAAGGACCAACATTGATCACCAATTATAGAGAGCTGGATGATGAATTTGCTAAGACAAGAATTTTGTGCCTATAGATGAAGAGTTGGGGTACCAAAGGCTGCAAAGAGGAAGAATACCACCCACAAGAAGCACCCTTCCTCAGACAAGAAGCCACAAGCATCACTCAAGTAGTAGATGTATTTTCATCAAAAGGGATATAAAAAATGATAAAGATAAGGAACAAGGGTTCTTTACCATACAAGCATCATCTTCTATATCATACAAAGGAGACTTAGGAAGATGCAAAGTCTATTCCAAAATTTTAGGACCAAGAAATGAAGGAATCCTCTATAGGACTTGAGGAGGACATGAGTGGAGAGGTTGCAACAAATGTTGTTGAGTCCCATCAAAGAAGAAAAGCCACCAAAGAGCCAAGTGCTCAAATGCCCAAGAAATTTGGCATGAATTTCCAAATGGGCCAAAGTCCTACAACCAAAGGATGACCAAATCACCAACAATGCCAACAAGGAGTATGTCTACATTGATACTTACATTCTAGATCTTGCACCAAGGGCATAGTCTATAGTTGAAGAGAAATCAACACCATCAATGCCAATGCTAATTTGAGAAGGAGCCAATTTTTTCATACATTAGTAGGAGCGGCATCACAACTGATGGAGGTATTGTTGCCTCAATACCAAGCGGAATGTCTTGACATTGTAGATTATACTCCACTTGTCCAAAATATGCATAAACAGGTCTACACATGGAAGGCTAGAGAAGACTAATCAAGGAGGAACCGGTGCAAGCCAGAGACTTGTACAAGGAGGAGGTGACAAAGGTATGTGCCTTGTTGTAGGAAAACCAAGAGCTCAGAAGGCAAAGTGCCACCTTGGTGAACAAGCATGACCACCAAGCCGAGGTAACTTGGAAAGTGCAAAATGAGTTGATTCCACCTTGAGTTCAACATAAGTAGTACAAGAAGGGAGCTAAGGAACAATTTTGTGGCAAGTGCCAAGAGTTGGAGAGCACTTGGAGTGAATTGAAGGAAGCCCATGATTGAGTTGTCACCTTATAATTTTGAGTGCAAGAATATTGAAAAGAGGTGGAACTGCAATTGGTTTGCTTGATCAAGGAATTGGAAGAAGAGAAGACCAAGCAAGTAGAGAGTGCCTTCTTGGAGGACATACAAAAATATAGAATAAGATATGCAAACTAAAGAGATGGAAGAAAATTGGCTCAAGACAAGTCATCAGATGGAGGAAGCTTGGAATTTCTTTGTTGAGAAACTAAAAGAAGGAGGACAACTCAAGCAATGCAAACAAAATATCATGAGCTAAAGTTAAAGTTTTAGAGATTGGAGAATCAAGTTTACAAGAAGGAGAGAATGAATCTAATATCCTTCTGATTAGGAGAGCACATTGATAAGTTATTCACAAAAATATACTAGACTTATATGTTAAAAATAGCTAGGGACCATGCTCAAACTGATAAGTTAATTAATTACCTAAGAGGCAAATGCAATTCACTCTGCCTAACAATCCAAGAGCAAAGGCACTCCTCCAAGGAAAGCCTTTTGTGGACAATAACACTTTGTTACATCTAGCTAGATACTTGGAGTTGTATAGTAGATGGCACTCAAAATTGTATATACTTCTCAAAGAGTGCACTCAAAGTTGTATAGGACTTTGGAGTTGTAGGTCCAAATGTTGTAGGATAAAATTAGATTAGGGAGGAAGACCTAACACCTTCCTTGACATGTGTTAGGCACCTAATCAACATGTAGGTGATTAGGATAAGATAGGATTAGGATATTAAATGAGTGATGTTCCATAGAGATTAAGATTTTCAGGAGATCTACTTGGGCTCTTGATCCCTTTGGCTCAAAACCAGAAAAGGTACTTAAGGTTGAGAACTGAAGGCACTTGTGTTTATTGCTTCATACTTCAATTATCAATAAGGAGTGCTTTGAATTCTTTGCAAGTTATATGTATTTCCATTTTATGTGTTGTCAATGTGTCTAAGCAAGAGTAGAGATGAGGAATTTCATAGTAAGGTCTCAAGTGCTCAATATTGAGCAGGTACTTGCCTTTGATCAAGGTGAGCACTAAAGGATCTGAAGAAGTGAACCTGTGCAAAGAGTGGATTGGAAAGCTCACCGCATGGGCAGTACCACAAAATCAAAAGCCTTAGACATCAAAATAGCCAACATGAAGTGAGTCTTGTAAGTAGTGCTTTCAAGGAAGGATGGAATGCACATGTAGTGATGACTTTGGAATAAAGTGGTACTCAAAGTGAAGTGATCCATTACCTTTAAGAGCAATCCTGGCTAGAACTTAGAGTGAAAGTGTTTCTTTACTCTTTTTCATGTAGTGTGCCATAGTAGGTGATACTACCCTCTTCTAGGAGTGGTTCCTACCCAAGACGTTAAATAGGAAAAAATTAAAAAATTGTGACATTGTGACACGTTGCTCCATTCTCAATCATTTCTAACCTATATTCTTATGGGAATGACCTGTTCTTACTGATTATATTGTACATACATCAACATCAGGTTGTCATAGCAGCTATACTATAGATCTTAAATTTCTAATGCCCAACTACACTCTTGGAAACAATTCTAAATTTCCAAGGCACAACTACACTCTTGGAATTGATGATAATGATGATTATGACATGTAAACCACCTTTCTTGAATAAAGTGCAAGTGAATGTCTTCTTTTGTAATTCCATTGAGGTCATATTTATAAATTATTGGTGATGAAAATTGCTTCTTGCTCCCCCAAGGATGATAATTAGAATGATAATGATGTCTGTACGGTTCTTGCTGGTCTGTATATATGGAATAAGCTGTCTCCATGTTTGTGTGTTTCTGAATATGATATAACATGATAGTACATCGCAAATGATAATGATGGTCTACATATCTATATAAACTATTCCTTTTATTTTTAGTTTCATTCACTTGCATAAGAAGCATAAGTATGGATGTTTGGTTATTGCATGTGGGCCCATGTTTTGTTAAATAACTAAGACAAAAGACTTGCAAAATAGAAAGAAACTTGCAAAAACCTGCAAACAAACTTGCTAAATTTTAAGTATGCACTTCAAAGTAGTATGCATGGTATGCATAGGATGCATGGTGTGCATTATCTCTTAAAGTTCTATAAAAAAAAGAAACTGTTTCCAAACTATAATTGTATGCCTTTTGGAAGCATACTATTAGTTAGTGATGATTTGGTTTCTTCTATTTCTTCTATTGCATTTTTGTTGTGATAAAAAATTCATGCTTGGACACCTGAATGGTGTTTATTTCCTTTTGTGACAAGTGAGTTAAATAGTTGTAATGATTTCTATGAGTGCATCTAAAAGAGGGGGTTGCATTCTTGTGGATGCCACCAAGAAAGGAAATCATTTTTGGGATGCCATGACCAAGATTGTGCCAATATGCATATGTGTAATAAATTGAACCCTTGCTCCTGGCTGACTATTGGACTCTTCACATTCAAGAGATTGTGCAGCTCTAGTGTGGAAACCAAGAATCTACTTACAAATAAAGGTCATAGTGGTTACAAATAGACAAAAGAGAGAATGGGACCATGTAGAGGTGGAGACAAAAGTCTCATAGTACTAATTGCATGGGACTTTCTAAGCAAGCTATCCTATCATAAAAGATTGAGATAAGAATATCAAACACGTAATTCTTCTTAGGACACTTAAGTTCTTGAAGTAGGAAAATTAGAAGTCTACAACTAGAAGTATAGATTATTTAAAGGAGGCATGACCACTTTAGAGTTTCATGCAGCAAGTAGGTGGGATTTATAAGATGTTTCAACCAAAGATAATTTCAAAGGAACAATATACACATCAAAGGTGTATGTATGCTAATAAAAATAAAAATGATATGATGGTACAAAAGAGGATTATCTATGAAGTATGATTTGAAGGAAATTCTAATTTATCCTCAAAGTGTAGAAAGAAAGGACTATACATCCACATTGATGCTCTTTCTTGAGAAGGTAGAGGTGGATCCTGTAAACATTTGCTAAACTCTCATTGGGTCAAAAATATAATCTCTAAGCTGAGCCAATGTGCACTTGCCTTAAAAATATAATAATTAGGCATGGACCTTCTCTAAATATTTCTAAAGGAACTACCAAAAGGTCTAATAAGGAAATGTGGGATGTCCTAGGTGTATGCAAAGGAGAAGACAATAGAGGTTGTATAGCACCATGGGAGTGGTTCCTACAATAGGGAAGTCTGCATTATCAACTATATATATATATATATATCTAATAGATAGACCCAATGATGTAAATGTGATGTATGGTCTACCCATGAAACCCCTATACTCATTAATAAACCCATCCATCTTACCAAATCATCCCATGAGGTGTGCTTTGGTGTATACTCCATTGAGTAAAATACCTCAATCCCATATAGACTTGAGTAGTTGCTCTACCTCCCTCCTTGTGCTACTTGGTCCATATGATAACCTAAAAATGTGTCACACAATACTCCACAAACTCTCTAACTCCAAGTTAGAGTATATAGTAAAAAGTACTACATGCTCTATAATAGCTCCATCCATGCCCTAGTGTGTGCTCATACCACTCTAAGAAAAGAGAATATCTAGTCTACCTTATATCAATTAGACTAACATACAAAATTAAAATCTTTCTCCTTGGATCTCAAAGATCAAGGAGATGAGGGATGACTTCTTTGGATGAATGCATCCTCTCTCTCAAATTACTAAGCCTATAAATCCTATTTCTCAAAGTCATATGCCTCTCTTGAAGCCACCTAAACTCCTCAAGAGTTACTCTAAAAAAGTTGGGGTGAGAGATAATTTGAAACTCATTGTCTATATGTAATATCCATATCACCTATTTGCACATAAAGCTCCTCTCTATGCCCTCCAATCAAAGTCAAGATTTTTGGGTCTCCTTGGAATAAGTCTCTTAAACTCCCATGTGTCTAGTGGCATGAGTCTATGTGGCCTAAGTAAAAGTCTCTTGATGTGCATATGATGTATAGATATTGTAAGTCCCCATGTGAATGACTCTCTAGATTAGTATGAGTTTGAGTTTGAGTCCCCATGTGCATTGCCAACTCAACAGGGTATCTACTAAATGCACCATGAAGAAATGGCTTCATATCCTCATAAGCACCATCTAGCTTAGTCCTCACCTCCTCTAGAGTGCTCCTTGTCTCTCCCAACTCATCTCATTTCCTCTCTAAAGACTCCATAGTAGCTCTAAAATCTCTAGACTAAAATAACTCTTTAAACCAATTTGCCTTGGATATCAACTCTTTATGTGTCACAAACCTATCTAACGCTACCAATCTCTCTACTCTAATACTTTCTTGAATCCTAAAACTCATCCCTTTTCTATCACTAACTTGTCTAACTCTACCAATCTATGTGCTCTAGTACTTTCCTCAATCTTAAAGCTCCCCCACTCTTTATCACTAGCCTATCTAACTCTTTCAATCTATGTGATATAATACTCTCCTCATTCCTACAATGCATCTCCATTTAAATGGTGAAGTTGCTTGTGTACTACAACCAACTCTACCTCAACCGCATGAAACGTGATCTCTGCACAATCATAATCCTCCAAAGTAGATTGTGATATCATCATCTTTATGGCCAAGATAATGTTCCCATGTACCATCTTTGGCCTCCTAGCTAGGATCAAAAGAGAACATATCATCTAGAGAAATGGTCGGAAGTCTACCTTGCCAAATATCTCATGGCTATCTGGTCTCTCATTGACAACCAATCCTCTATCAAACTATGAGGAATATTCTTCCTCCTCCTTGACCTCCCATGGGGAAAAAAATGATTCCCATATCAAGCTCAGATTAAGAGTGAGCACTCTTTTCCAAACTCTATTGGAATGAGTATGCTTGTAACAACTAGTCATAAACTCGGTACATAATGGAATTTGGAAAAGTGGAAACACAATCATTCACAAGTGAGTGAATGGAATAAATGGTTTCAAACACTAATACATAAGGGTCATCTAATATTACACAATCATGAAACTCTTGGCATGAAAAATGCTATATATATTTCCAATGAAATGAGGAAAGCAAATGGTATCATTAACTTGACAATGAAAAGGGTCTTTCATAATGATAATATGCTAGGCATAATTGAGGTTATGATAAAAAATCCATATTAATCATATCAGTCAGTCATATCAATTAGGCACAATACCCATGTTAGTTGCTCATCTCCTCCTTCTTTTGTCACATGACTACTTTTTCTACTACCATATGGGTTGGTGTGGTTGGACTAAGAATTGTTAAATTAGCTGCTAGAAAGAAGGTTTGTGGTTGTTTGTTAAAAATCTCCCTTCCACATCCCCGAGGGCAAACAAACTCCCATGACTCCTCATACTTGTTGAGACATAATTGTTGAGACTTTCCAATTTTGACTTTCAGTAGTGTGTCATGGCTTGGCTTAGGGTATGAATAAGGCATGCCAACTGACACAATGGCCATACGGACAAGGACAATGACTTTAGTTTTCTTTGCAATAGTAACCATGGGCAATAAATATTCATGCAACATAACACAACGTGAGAACAAACAACATTGGCCAATGATTAGTGTATTTAACTTTAGATAGGTCTAGTGAGCTTGAATTGGAACTTGAACTTTTATGACACTTTTGAAGCTAAAGGCAGGCAGAACTAGAGTAGATAGATAGGTTGTCAAGGTAGAGAAGAATAAAAGTCTTCTATGAAAAACTAAAACATCCTTTTTCTCTCATACTAAACTCCATAAACTCTCATGATCCTTCAAGAGATTGTGGTTTGTGTCTAATATATTAATAATATGATAACATACTCAAGCTGACATAGAGTATGCAAAGGTTAATCCCAATCCTTAAATGCTTGCACAAGGAGGAGTCTCACAATGTTCTTGACTTGGGCAGTTCATGTCCTCTATGCTAATATCTTCATGCTCTCAAAATGTCATGGTTCTCTTCAAGGTTATACTTGCTTGTACTCATTGTATACTATAGGTACCTATGCATCAGAAATCTTAAACCAAAACCAAAACTAAGCATTTGGATTTGAAGTAGAGCGCAAGTGTGATAGCTTAGTGTTGATGTACTTATAGTATAATAAGTAAGAATAGTTTGTCCTCACAAGGATATTGGTTGGAAATGCCTAAGAATAAGCTAAACACCACATTATCACAAAATCTAAGTTCATTTATTGTTTCATATTTAACCTCTTGGGCAAGAAAAATCTTATAAGAGGATAGTGTCACCCTCTATAGTGCATTACAACAAAAATAAAACAAATAATCACTTTCATTCTAAGATCTAACCAAGATTGATCCCAAAGGTGGTGGATGGTTCAACTTCGAGTGCCATTCCATTCCAAAGTTACAATTTTTGCAATTGTGTTCTACCTTTCCTAGAAAGCACAACTTGGAGGATTACACTTCATGCTACCCATTGTCTAAGTATTTTGATTCCATGGTACTGCTTGTGTGGTGAGCTTCCCAATGCACTCATTGCACAAGTTCAGTCCTTTGCATCATTGAGGGCACACCCTGATCAGGGGTGAGTACCTGCTTGGCATGAAGCATTGAAGACCTATTGTGAAATTCCTCACCTCTACTCTAGTCTAGACATTGAACAACACATAAAACAAGAGACATAGAACTTGCAAAGTAGTAAGAGTACTCTTTACTTGTCGTTAAAGTATGATATTTAGAAAAATGGATGAACAAATGAACATGAGTGCCAATGGTTATGGTACCCACAATTTTTGTTTTGGAAGGGTTTTGAAGAAGAAGAGTATTGCTGAAGCCAAATTGAAACCAAATGGAGAAGAAATGAGAAGAATCATGTGTATGGATTTGACCCAAGGAAGTCAACTTTGTTTCTTTTGTTCTATGATTTTAAAATTTTTTATTTTTATTTTTAAATAATAAATACTGTTATTTGATTTACCAACATGTAAGAAAATAATCTTTTTGTTTTTTTATTGTAATAATTTATAAAGATATAGCTTACAAAGATCCACACAAAAGAGTAGCATAACTCAACATCTGTTAGGATAGTTTTCTTTGAGTCTTTGCACCTATTTGTTTTTCTAAAACAAAATCTGGCTTAGGATTGTAATTGGTGTGCCAGATACTATTCCAGTAATTGGTTTTTTCTTTAGTTTTCAAGTAGAATATTTTTTCTATCTAGGTTGGTGCTTGAGTGTTAATGTGAACAGAATATGTCAATAGCTACTACTTTTTTTTCTTGTTTGTTGATCTCCAATAATTAATTCTCATTGACCACATCCAGTAGGAATCATTGAATCAATAGCAATAAGTCTTCTTTGCTTCCAACACAAATGACCAAATTTTTGTATTTGAGAAGCAAATAATCCAATTTTTCAACTATACATTGCTAACATAAAAAATAAAATAATATGGATTTTGGGTTACTGGCCAAGCAACTAAAGTAGCTAAAGTAGCTATACTAGTTACAAATGCTATCTTTTTGGAAACCAAAACAAAAATTGAAATTATTTTTCAAAACCTTATAAAATCTTTAAAACTATTTCAACAAAAAATAGGTTAGTTATTATTAAAGTGCTATAGCTCAATGGTAGAGTACCTAGTTTACTTAACTAATTAATGGTTGCATAGGTATTTTTAATTTTGAAATTGAAGTCTAAAAACTGAAAATTTGAATGAAAATAGGAAAATTCTATTATTTAGAGATACTTAGTTGGTATTTTCTTTTGTTAGAGCAAGAAGAACTTGGATTGGACTTGGAGGATGGTGGACCCAAAGTAATGTTACTTTGCATTAGAATGATCAACCCTATCCAACAATGCTCTAACCACTTTGACTCAAGCCCTACCAACAAAGAAGGTACATTAAGCAAAAATGGGTACTTTGTGCAAGGATAAATTGGAAGGTGATAGGAGTCATGCATGCCTAATAGGTGATTATTGATTGAGGATTGACCAAAGAATGACTAAGGATTGGAACGGTATAAATTCAAGACTTTGTTGAGGAGACCCTACAATGTTGAAGAAATATCCTATCTCTCTAAAGAGTTTTCTTGAAAGTTTGAGAACCATGAGCCGAGTCATTAGTTTGCTTTGTGAGAAACTAGGAGTGAGAAAACAAACGATGCCAATGAAGGGTAGTAAATAGGTTCTGGCACTTTTGGTCCAAAATCCTGCAATTTGGAGGTTGGATATGCTAGCAAGGATTGAAGTCTTAAGCTGACTTTCGATCACATTTCTGGCATGGAATTGGAATTTAAGTTTTCCAAGTTTTATGGCAGAAATTGCAACTACTAATTGTAAAGATGGTCTCAAGATGGAGAGGAAGAGAGGGAATCCAACTTGATTGATTGAGTTGGATTGGAGACTCATGTTGGGCAAAGATGCAAGGGAGCCTATGGGGATCACCTTTGATTGGAGGTATCATCTTGCAAAAGAAATTGAGGAACTTAAGGCATCCTTTAGTGAACCTCAAAATAAGAACAAGTATAAAGTTGACACTTATGTAGACCCAATTTAAAGAAGTATAGTTAGAGCAGTGATGGAAATGTTAAAGCCGGATCAGACTATATACATGAAAAAGTAGTAGGTAGTATTTTCCTATTTGATGTTTGCAGGAGAGAGTGTTAATTGTGCAAAGTGTTTCCACTACTTTGTACCTTTTACAACGCATCTTTGGCTTGAACTTACTTAGCTCCAAGGAGAGACGGAAGACGGTGTCACATTTTCATCTGGATCTTTGTCAAGATGCAGACAAGTAGAACAATGCTACATGGCAACAGTTAAAGAAGGAGATTTGTACTATGCCAAAAATATGATGTGAGAAGATGGTGACAATGCGGAGACCAAAGGCAAAGAAGTGAGGTCAACTTGAAGATACTGTGTCACCACCAAAGAGAAGAACTACTTGAAGAATAAACTTGAGTCAAGACACAACAGTGGTGGATTTGTTGTCAAGGGCTGAAGAAGAGGAAGAAGCAAAATCTAACAATGAAGACTTGAACGAAGAGATGGCTCTATAGAGTAAGGAATAGAGCAATAGTGATGGAGAACCTGATGTCCAACAGTCAATAGGAGAAGAAGTTGAAGGAGGTTTGGATCAAGAATTCCAAGAAGAAATAGATTGCATGGGAGGAGGTGACAACCCTTGTGTGGAGTTGCCGGAAGAATAAATTCTAGAGAAGGAGGATGAGTTGAGATTGGTGTTTTAGAGGGGAGCACAATCTTGAAGACTAGTCAAAGCTGTCCAAACTAGATAAAGTGAACCTAGAGTAGAAAGGGAGGAGAGTTTGCGGATAACTCTTTATGGATAAGGAGATCAAGAGTTTGGGTTGTAGAAACTCTGGTTGTCAAAGAAGAAGAAGTGAACAAAGATATTTTTAACAGAGTAACTTATTTTTTGAGTATCATTTGTCCTTGGTTGGAGTATTTGTAGGAGAAGATGCAAGAAATGAAGGAGATGCATCCAGATTTGGAGAATGAGCTCCAAGTGGTAAAGGTGATGAATGATGAAGTGCAACAACTGAAGGAGCATTTGGTCAGAAGTGAGGAAGATACCAAGATACTTTGGGTAGATGCAGCAATCCAACAACATCTTGATGATTTGCATGGAATCTTTGAACAACATAGGAGTTATTTAGAGCATCAGAAAGAGGAACTGAAAGAGTAGAAAGAGAAGATAGAACAATGGAAGAACCACATTAAGTGTGGCAAAGTGGAGTTGAACCATTGTAAAGATCAACTCAAAATGCATGAGCAAGCCTTAGATGAACTTAGACAAGTGATTAGAGATAAAGATAAGGCTTGGCAAAGAGAGTTGGTGAGTCAAGAGAGAGAAGAGCAAAGGTTGTTGGAATTGGTGAAGAGAAGTGTTGCTCAAGTGGCTAATGAAGAAGTAGAGAGAAGGAAGTTAGAGGTGAAGTATGCTAAGGAGTTATAGGTACTTTTGTATGCAATTAGAGGAAGCAATGACCCAAGCCAAATCATCATCAGTGAAGGAGAAGTTGGGTTTAGCGGAAGAGATGGTCATCAGATTAAATGTGATCCATAGCACACAAGTCAAAGCCAAGTTACAAGAAGTGTATTTACATGAGCTGAGGTTATTAGTGCAAGAGACCAGAAAGAAGAAGGCAAGGGATGTAGCTCTGAATACTTTGTCAGTTAGTCTTCAAGATAGAGTAGATAGGAAAATTGTTGAAGTAGGAGACAATGTTGGTCTCAAACTAGATTTAGTAGATCTAAATTAGATAAGCTTTGTAGCAATGTGAAGATAGGAACCCATGCAAAGTAGTTGAAGTAGAAGTGTAGGTGACTTTGGGTGAGTCACCTAAGTCAATTGAGAGAGCTAGAGTATAGAAGGAGAATATAGTTAGGTTAGATATGACTTTAGTCTTAGTTTAGACTAAAGATGTGATAGAATTAGAAGTAACAGATGAACTTGAATTGCAAGAGTCACTTGAAGGTAATTTGGGTGTAGAAGTTGAAGTAGAAATTGGATTGGATAAGTAGTAATTTTTAGATCTAAAGAGGTAGATATGAAGAAGTGAAGTGACATGTTGGATCTAAAGATTTGTAAAGTAAAAATTGAAGTAGTTTAGGCATGTTAGATCATTGATGAGTGCTCTGCCTATTTAGAGCAGACATGAATAGTATGATTTTTTCAATTCATTATTGATTTTCAAAGTTGAGTAAAGCAAAGTGCTATAACATAGTGCTTGTAAAAGACCAAGACCAAGGAGAGAAATAGGAGAATGACTGATCACATTGGGATACTTGAGTGTGGGAAACTTTGAATGCCTAACATGAGCTTCAGATTTGGTATTTATAAGGAGCATACAAGGCTCTTGAGAAGCTTCTCAAGAAGCTTCTTTGATCCACTTTCTTGGAATAGAAGCCAAGTTAACCTTCTAAAAGCTGCTTACTTAGTGTGCAAGCTGAGCTAATTGGAAGCTTCTAGAAGCTACCTACTTGGGATGAAAGCTAAGCTAGCCAAGAAGCTTCCAAAGAGGCTTCTTGAATATTCTAGGCTAATTTGACCTATTTGCTACTTTGTTAGCCCTAACTAATTTCATTGCTAAACTCCATATTGTTACATATTCTCCCACCGCTAGTTAATGATATCCTCATTGCCATTAAAACTTCAAACTCTTGGATGGCTATTTGTGCATTTTAGATATAAGAAAGACCCCTCATGTGGCATTATGAAGGGGATACCCTTTTCAAAGGACCTTGTACTCCATTTGTTGTTGATGGCCTTGATGAATGTGGCAATGTGCAAGGATACAATCAACTTTGTACTTGTCATGATCATCAATAGGGATAGGAGGAAGAGGAGGTTGGACACAAGAGGAAAAAGAAGATGGTTAGGAACAAAGGATTTCAACTTAGAAGTGTGAAAGATAGGGTGGATGTGGATATGACAAGGCAAGGCAAGTTGATAAGCAACAAGAGAGATGATTTGGGTGACATCAAAGAGTCCTATCCAATTAGAGGTGAGTTAACAAACTAGGGTATCAAGTGGGAGGGGTAGGTTACTAGAGGAGAGCATGACCTTATCACCAACTTGAAAGGTGAGATCACAACAATGGTGGCTCGCATATTACTTTTGCCAATTTTGAGCAATCAAGAGATGAGATTTGGCTTGTTGGAGGAATTGAAATATAGTGGTAAAAAATATGAGGAACATGAGATAGAAGAGGAGCAAGAAGGGAATTAGGAACAAGTGGATCTTGGCCAAAATTGAGGAAGAAATGAGAGAATCCGGTGCTTGCCTATTTGGAATTATTGTATGCAAACTCTACAATTGCAAGACTTTCATCCCAATTGGTATGGTGGATGTTGACAAAGGCACAAAGCATATCCTCCAAGATGCAATTTGCATGTTTAGTTTATCCATTAGTTTGAGGATGATAGGCCGTGGACAAAGCAAGCTTGGTATCGAGTATTTGGAAGAATGCATGCCAAAATTTCCCAATGAATCAAGGATCATGGTTTGAGATGAGTACACAAGGCGTCCCATGATGCTTGAAGATAGTGTTGAAGTAGATATGTGCCAATGTTGGAGCATCCACAATGTTAAAGGTTGGCGCCAAATGGATTTGCGTACTAAGCTTATCCATAAACACCACAATTATTGCATGACTTGCTTTGTCTTGGGTAAGGACGTGATGAGATCCAAGCTTATATGTTCTTATTGAGCAGATAGAATAGAGAGTGGTTGAAGGCGTCCACTTGGTTTTTGGTTGATGGCTGTGTTGCATTGGCAGCTCTCACACAATCAAACAAACTCTTGAACATCTCGTGTCATGTCGGGCCAACACCATTGGCATTGGAGAGTATCCAAGGTCTTGTCCACACCCATGTGACCAATGATTGGTAAGTCATGGGCTTCTTGGAGGCGCACAAGTTGGAGATCACCCTTGGATAGAACATAATTTGGTTCTCACAAGATAGAAGGCATTCCTTGAAGGAAAAGGTGTTGTGCTCCTTGTTGCATGCTACAAGATGACCTTGTACCATCTGAAAGAAAGGATCTTGCTATAGAGCGGTCTTAAACTCAAGTTGGACTTTGGAGTCAATTGATACCATTGTGATGAGAGGAAGAGACTTCAAATCAGGTTGTCATGATAGGGCACTGGGAATGATATGGAACTAACCAAGTTTATACTCAAGTTTGATGTTAAACAATTGTAGTTGTTCCTCCCATCGACAATGTCTACTCTTCATGTGTTCCAAGTGTAATGTTTGCAATAAAGGTTTGTGATCAGTTTGTATGATCAATTGTTTCTCCAAGAAATAATGCCTCCATACCTTAGTCGCATATACCATTGCTAGTTGTTCCCAATCTTGAGCAGAGTAATTTTTTTGTATTTAGTCTATGAGACACAAAGGCAATGGGATGTAACACATCTGGGAATTCTTGTTGCAACATGGCTCCAATTGCAAAGTCAGAAGCATTAAAATTGACCACACAAGGTAGTTGAAGATCATATGGTTAAAGATCATATGGTTAAAGAATGGGTCTTGAAGACACCATATGTTTCAGCTTCTGGAATGCTTCTTTGTGCTTGTTGGTCCACTGAATTCTTCTCCAAAATATCAATCAATGGTGCAACTAAATGAGCATAGTAGTGGATGAATTATTGGTAAAAACTAGCCAATCCATTAAATGCCCATACTTATGTAGCATCCTTTGCAGTAGGCCAATAAGTGATGACCTTGATTTTCTCCTCTTCCATCTTGATCCCCTCTGATGAGATCTTATGACCTAAGAAGGTAAATTCCTTCTACCAAAAGGCACATTTTGACTTCTTGTAGTAAAACTTTTATTGTCATAGTCATCTTAGGACTTTTTCCATGTTATTTGCATGTTCTATCTTTATCTTGCTATAGATTAAAATATCATCCAAGAACACCACCATGCATTGATCCAATAGTCCATCCAACACCCTATGCATCTAATCCATGAAGGATACTAGAGCATTTGTGAGCTCAAAAGGTAGAACTCTCCATTCAAAATACCCATACCTTGTACAAAAGATAATCTTTTGCACATCCTCCCTATCAATGGGGATTTGCCAATAGCCACTGCAAAGATCTAAGTTGGAGATTTATTGTGCTCCACTCAATTGATCAAGCAAGTCATCAATTCAAGGCAAGGGATATGCATTCTTCACTACTTTTTTATTGAGCTTACAGTAATCAATATAGAAACAAAGTCCTCCATCCTTCTTTGAAACAAATAGTATTGATGCTTCCCAAGGAGATGTACTATGTTGTATGGAATCCTTCTCCAACAAATCCATAAGGATTATTCACAACTCCTCCAACTCTTTTGGTGAGAGCCGCTAGATTGGTCTACTCATTGGAGTACTCTCTGGCAATAACTTAATCTTGAATGGCATATCACGATTAGAGGGTAATCCATTTGGCAGATCATCCAAAAACACATCTAAAAACTCCTAAACTATTTGATCAACCATTGTTTGATAAGGTTTTGATCCTCCTTAGATCTTCCATATGCAATTGGCTTGATCCACACCGCAAAAATAGACTTATCTTCTTCCAAAGCTTGCTCTATGGCTACTTCATTGACAAACTTCCCATCTTGGGACTCATCTTCCTCCAAAGCTTGCTCTATGGTTGCTTCATTGACAAATTTCCTATATTGGGACTCATCTTCCTCCAAAGCTTGCTCTATGGCTGCCTTCTTAACAAACTTCCCATCCTGGGATTGACTCTTTTTAGGTGTCTTACTTAGAGGTGCTAGACAGCCTAATTGGAAAATTTCTACCTTGGTGTTGTTCTTGAATTTGTCATTGGTTCCAATCAAATTTAACCTTGTGATGTTCAAGCCAAGGTAGAATTAGAATGACATCATAATGCAAAGGTGCCATTACAAATCTCATACACTCCAAATATTCTTTCCCAATCTTGAAGGTAATAGAATGTAAGGTACAAAATGCAAAACCTTTTCTACCATCTTCTATCTACTTCCAATTACTAGCTTGATAGAAATATGTAATTCCTTTGCTAATTGCATGGACAAGCAATTTTCTAAATTTCTAGAATCAACCAAAATTCCTCAACTTAAATTAGATATCATACCTTGCAAGTGAAACAAACTTGCATAGGTCAAGCCTTTGATCCCAATAGAACTAATCAAGTTCCTAGTGGCTTGAAATCTCCTATTGGGATTCCTCATTTCCTTGATCATTTTGCTCCACAAACTCCATATGGGCAACTTGTTGGGGTCATCCATTCTTTAGTAGACATTCAATGATACCCTGTCTAATTTGGCAACAATAGAAACAATAAACATTTTATTGCAATTTTTCTCTATTTGTAGTGCCAAGTGGTCTTTGTTGAATGACATCAATCTTCATTGGTGTTGGCTCTTCCACCCATGTGTAATGTATTGGTAGGTTCTATGGAGGTCAAGGTTGAAACCAAGTTGTTGTAACCAAGGAATCAAAGCGTCCGGCCAACCGCATGGCTTCTTCCAAATGTTGTGGCTCTCGCATAGTTACCTTTAATTTGGTTTGTGACTTCAAGCCCCTCACAAATTGATCCAAAGCTTCACCTTCCAGTATATCTAGAATTTGCATGATGGTATTCTGGAATTACATGATGTAGCTTCTTACCGAACCAATCTACTTCAACTCTACCAACATATCTCATGCAACTTGTGTAACATTTATAGCTTGGAATTGACCAATTATTGCACTCTTGAATTCTGCCCATATCAAGATTGGTGCAATAATTTGCCATTCAGCTCACTCCACTTAGAATTTCCACCATAGTTTTGCTATTCCATTCAATTGGTTGGAAGCCAAGAGAATCTATTTTTGTTCATCTTGAAGATTGGTAGTTTCAAAATAATATTTGCATCAAACACAAAATTATCCATTACAATGGGAGATTCTTGCCTTTGAAAACCTTGGGTTTTGGAAATTGGATTTGGTTTTCTCCTTCTCAAATTGATATTGTCTCTATGTGCTCTTGTCATTAATGATCTCGTTCATCTAACAATCAATACGGTGCTCAATTTGTTAATGCATAACAATGATAACCTTTGTTAATGCATAACAATGATAACCTTAGGTATTATTGCCATGGTTACTACTTTATCACACCACATGCAATCTACCTAATTTATTAACACATAGATGCAATACGTCCATCATTCTTTATAAGTTACAATTAGAAGTACCATGGGTTCCTCAACAAGGTGATTGTATTCAGAAAATTTTGCCCAAAGTATGAGGTGATAAATGGTGTGAAACAATGCTTGGGTAGTACTTGGATGCAAAAATCCCAATAGTTTGGATGAAATGGATTTGGTGGTCCATAAAATTCCATTCATCCCGTTCTTGCTCTGATACCAATGTAAAAGACCAAGACCGAGGAGAGAAATAGGAGAATGGATGATCACATTGGAAAACTTGAGTGTGGGAAACTCCAAATGCCTAACATGAGCTTCAACTTTGTTATTTATAGGGAGCATACAAGGCTCTTGAGAAACTTTTCAAGAAGCTTCCTTCTAGAAGCCGCTTACTTGGCATGCAAGCTATGCTAGTTGGAAGCTTCTAGAATCTTCCTACTTGGGATGCAAGCTAAGCTAGCTGGGAAGCTTCCTAGATACTTCTAGAATGTTCTAGGCTAATTTGGCATATTTGCTACTTTATTAGCCCTAGCTAACTTCATTGCTAAACTCCATATTGTTATAGTGCTCGTTATTTTAGCTTAGTTTTGAGTATCAATCTTATGTGTGTGTTTGTGAGTATGTGGAGAAGTTCAAATTATAGTCTGAGTGGGTTGGATGTTAGATTTTATTGCTCTTATTTCCATTTTGTTTGATCTTGAGTGGAGTGCAATCAAGGCAATGCCTTGACAAATCTATAAGGAATTGTTGTGTTGGTAGTACTCTGCATTAAAGAGTGTAGCACTAGATTGATGTAAAGTAATTTTGACTGAGGAAGTTGTTCCTTCAATGGAGAGGTGGAATACAATTTTGAGGCAAAGTCATTTTGTGGTGAAGTAGCCTTCTTCAAATGATTGAATCATCACAATCAATATCAATTTGGAAAGGATTTGAAGAATTGTGATTATGGGTGTTGGTTACTTGTGATAGGTTTGCTAGTTGAGTGCTTGTTACTCTTGTCTAGGTGTGGTTTCTACCCAAGAGATTAAGGACACAATCAAGAACTAATTTGTGATTTTTACTTTCTATTTAACTATTCTTGACTAGTATCTCTATGGGAACAAACAATTACTTATTGATTATTGCAAAAGTGATAATTGTTGGGCTGTCACAAAAGAAATTGACTACTACTTTGTTACATAAGTAGTCTAGTCTGGCTTGATCATGACTATCATAGCACTGATCATACTTTCCCTTCTCGGGTCTACATAAGTATCCATCTTAAATCCATTCTTCTTCCAAGGTTTACTAAAGGAAGCCTTTAGTTCCTCCGTTTCTTCCGTAAGATCACAACTTTGATTGATGGTAATCCTCATAAGCTCTCCTAGATTCCATCTTAAAACTAACCTCCAATCCATGTTGGTCCATCAAGCCAAGTTTTCTCTTTTCCCCTCCTTGTTTGGACCATCCTCACAATTACTAGCTATGATTTATGTCATGAATTATGGGAAACTAAGATTTAAATTCCATGCTAGAAAGGTGATCCAAAGTCAGCTCAAGTCCTCAAATTAGGCTATTATATCAGCTTGTCTAATTATAGGATTTTGGACTTGTGGCTTAAACTTATCTTCCTCCTTTGAATTGCATTGTGTTACAATCTTTTGCACTCAGCTTTGTGCATAGCAATCCGGCAACTCGGTTATCAACTATAACCCGTTTCTCAAAACTACTCAAAGGTAGAGGATAATCTTTGATCACCATTGTAGGCTCTCTTTGACAAAGTCTCAATTTCATACTCCTTGGAATTGCAGTCATTCTTTAATCAAACCTTAGTTGCAATTCACATCTAATGCATAGCTTACTCTTGTTACTATCAAATTTATCTTTACACAAAGTAATTGTTCACATTGGATGTACCTTCTTGGTTGGTATGGCTTGAGTCAAGATTGCAATTAAGGCTTCTTTGGATCAAGTCTCTTCATCTTGATACAAAGTGTCCTTACTTTGGGTCTTTTGTCCTTCTAAGTCTGATCCAAGTATTCCTCCCTTTGATACAAAGACAAATTCCTTTGGTTGCATCAGATTTCTTTCTTTTGATCCAAACATCCCAATCCCTTCTATCTATCCTTTGTTTCTACTTAAAAATAAACTTTCTAGCCTAAAAATTGTAAAAACAAAAAAAATTGGGTACCACATTACACCATTGACAATAAGCTAGGAAAGAAGCAAGCAAATGATGATTTGTTATCTATGGCTTGTAATCTTGATAGAGAGGAGCAAATGGATGATACCTTCTTGGATGAGGAGCCCATCACAATCTCTATCACTTAAGAGGTTCCAATGAAGTACAAGGAGGTTGTGAACTTTGTTACAAGTGTTAACTATCCTGATGAGATGCATGCTAGGGAGAGGAAGCACTTGTAGCAAGATCTAGACCTTACATAAGGGTGGAGAAAATTCTTTTCCATCAAGGAGCAGATGGTCTATTTCAAAGAAAAATGGGTGAGGAGGAGTCTATTCTACTCATGAAAGAGTTTCATGATGGTTTGATATGTGGGAGTCACTTTGTAGGAAAGGTGACTACATTCAAGATTTCAAATGCAGATTACAATTGGAGGGGAATTTTCAAGGTTAGTCTTGATTATTGCAAAACTTGTAATGTTTGTCTAGCTTTTGCTAAGAATCTACCTCTACTTCACCTCTCAAATCAATTCCATTGCTAGGACCTTTTGAGAAGTGTGGAATTGAATTTATATGTCCTCTTAATAGAACCCCAAGGAACAATTAGTACATTGTAGTAGTTATTGATTACCTTACCAAGTGGGTTGCAACTAAACCATTGAGAGACAAAAATGAATATGAAGTTGGTTGATTTCTTTATGAACACATCATCACTAGGTTTGGATGCCCTTTGGAGTTGGTTTTTGATAGAGGAGAAGAGTTTACAAGGAGCATCATTATAGCCATGCTATGAAATTTCTCTATCACACACAAAGTGACTACCTCCTATAAGCCAAACTTCAACGGCTTGGCAGAGAGAACCAATCAAACCTTGTGCATGATGTTGGCCAAAGATGCACAAATAGAGGGGGCAAGAAATAATTGGGACAAGAGGATTTATATAGTTTTATGGGAGTATAGGATAGTCATGAAGACATCCACCAAAAATTCTCTATTTTATTTTGTATGTGGTATTGAGTTTACTTTACCTATTCACTTTGATCTTCCTACTTTTCAAAGCATTCATAAAGAAATAAAGAAGGTATAAGGAGGTGATTTAAAGAAGTCAAGGAAGGAGCAACTCATGGAATTGGAGGAGGCAAGAGAAATTGCTATGGTTTGAGTGGAGCAAACCCAAAGGAAACAAAAGGAGGGCTATGACAAGAGGCAAGGCAAGAAGAAGGTGAAGCTCTTCAAGGAAGGTAATTGGTTAATGTTGTTTGATTCCATTTGATCCAAAAGGGTACAAAAGAAGTTATTGCCTAAGTACTTTGGACCTTTCATAGTGGAGAAGGTGGGGTAATTACACCTTTGATTTCAAGGAGTTGGGAGAAAGACAGTTTGATAGGATTAACCATGATAAATTAAAGTTGTATTAGAGAAGGTAAAGGGACTTTCACTCTGTGGACAAAGTGAAATCTTAGTCTAGGGGTAAATGTAACACTTGATGCATGTATGCTCTATAGAGATATTAATTTTAATATTGCAAGTAATGGAGACATGTTATCTATATGGAGTTTAGCTAAGCTTCTACATTAGTCATCATTAGCTAGATTTAGTCCTAGCTAAAATAACGGTATACATGAACTCTAAAGTGCCACAAGAATCAGTTCATTCAAATCACACTCAAATTGGATTTGTACTTGCTCCTTCAATCAACAATCTATTATCAATCAAACAATGATTACAATCAAGCCACACCCACTCTAGCTAAGAGACTCCAAATGACACTTGCCAACCTCTATCTACCATAGCTAGGAACTCTTAGGCTCAACATCAGAGAAGTTAGCTCTATGGAGTTGCACTTTGAAAGTATACCCTATTTTCTGACCTAAGTCTCTAGCCCTCATGGAACCATTGAGGGCACATCCGACAGTGCAAATAATGCATGTGATTGTGGGTCCCATCATGTGATTAGTAGCCCTAACATGAAATCAGACTGCCAATAAGTAGTCCATGAGTAACTACCAAAATACCTATGATTGCCGACATTATGACTCTAGCATCCGAGCAAACTAGCTTTGGTGCTAAAAATGTTATGACAACTATCACATTCATACATACATACATACATACATACATATATATATATATATATATATATATATATATATATATATATATATATATATATCACTACACAACATTCATTATTGTCAACATCATACTCTATAGAAGAAAAACTCACACATAAGTCATACATGAACTCTAAAGTTCCACAATTTCCTTCCTATTTTGTGGTTATATCCCTCTAACTCTAGATGGCCATCTACTCTAAATATGTGATATTCCCTCTGGTGGGCAAGAATTAAGGAGGTTGGGTACTATCAAGCCCCATCATTAGTAGTTTGTCTACAATCTATACCACATAAAGGATGAACTAGCTATAGGTCAAGTACATACAGGACATAACCACTATTCTTGAGGAACCACCATGAGGGGAGGAGTCAAGCATGCCATATGCCATCCTCTTGAATAGTTATCACTCACCAACATAGTAGCAACTCCACCAAAAGAGCCACATAACATACACCTCAAGCATGTACATATAGGTGCTAAGCTTGGGTCCATAGTGCCATCAATGTTTGGGAGGTGACATTGTGCACATGATCCAACCAAGGTAATTGGAGATCTCAAGTGATCTCTTTGCAAACCATACTTAAGCAATTCTCTCTTCACCATCTGAACCACTCTCTCTTCCCAACCATCTGCCTTAGGGTGATCTCAAAAGGTAGTATGATCATCAATCAAGGCCTTGTCACACAAGACTTGAAACTCTCCCAAGAACTTTATACCCTGATCAATCAAAACCTCAATTGGTGCACCAAAATGACTAAGAACCCAATCTAGGAACAAGTAAGCCATCCCCTTCATTGAACTTGTCAAGAAGTGCTACCAACTCAATCCACTTTGAGAAGTCTCCACCATAACCAAAACATAATGATGTTGTCCCACAATCAACAATAAAGGTCAAACAAAGTCCAAACTCCAATGGTAACCCAATCTTATAATAGGTAATGGATGTAACTATGGCATAAGAGCATTAAATGATGCTCTAACTTGGTCATAAACCACACATCTTGCAACAAATGGCTATACATTGGTCTGCATATTGTGTCACCAATAATGACTATGGAGTAAGCTATATGTATGATTTACTCCAAAATTTTCTAGCTTTTCATGAGCATGACATACCAACTATGGTCTTTGAGATAGAAATGGTACTACTCACACTCTACTACCCACCCAAGTACAAAGGTGTTTGTCTTCTAATCTAAACCACTTAGCTCATTAAAGAACATGATCTCTCTCCTTCGCACCAATTGTGTCACACTAAACACCAATGCAAAAATAATCCATCACTAAGACATCATCATGAATGTCTTGCTAACTTGTACCAATATCTCCACTCTTTGGATCTTTGACCTTAATAGCTCCCTCCTATATGTATTGAGATAGATACCACCAAGGCCTCAAAAAATATACATAGAAAGGTAGATGCATGCCAACTTGGCACCATCTCTTCATCTATCTCACCATGCCAACATGCTTTGGTTTGATCCCATTGGTTGGGACATGGGTATCTACTCAACCCATCTGTATCATGGTTCACCACTTTAGGTCTATGAAAAATGTTGAAATCATACTCTTGTAAAATCATATCATGCAAGCTTTCCTAACAGCTTATTAGACTCCATCAACTTCTTTAGTGATTGATAATCAATGATGAGAGTGAAAGGATTACCAAATAGATAACATTGGAAATGTGTTATTGCCCGAACTACTCTTAAGCAATGTCCCTCATATGAAGTATACTTCACTATTGTTGAATTGTTGGAGCAACTAGCATAGGGAACCACAAACTCCTTCTTGTCATCATCTTGTTGGGTGAGCATTGCTCCAAGCCCCAACATACTCCAATAAGTATGAACCTAGAATGGTCACCCTTTGATCAATCTCCTAAGAATAGTGGTAGATATCAACCTTTCCTTGAGCTCTATAAAAGCTCTCTCTTGCTCATCTCCCCAACACCACTCTTGTGTAAGCTTAGTCAGCTTCATCAAGGGCTTGGCAATGACACTCTAAAATATTGGCAATAGAAATTTTCCAACCTGAGGAATGCTCTCACTCTACTCACATCCATAGGCTGAAAAATACATGCAATGGGCTCCACCTTGGTTTGTTGAACATCAATTCCTCAAGGGTAGATAGTGTGACCCAAATACTCCACTTGCTTTAAGAAGAATCTACACTTCCTAGGATGTAATTTGAGTCCATGAGATCTCAACCTCTCAAACACCTCAACAATTGTTTCTCATGCTCCTCCACAATGGTGCTATAGACCAAAATGTTATCGATATAGCACTAAGAAAAATCCAGTCTTGTCCATGACCCCATTCAACAATATATTCTTTAACCCAAATGGTAAGAGCCTCCACTAACATTATACATCCTTACCATTAGGATCAATAGCCCAAAATTTTGTCTTGGACTTTTCTTCCTCCTCCTTGATCAGCAATTGATGACATCCTACTCAAAGATCCAAAGTGTTGAAAACCTTTACACGCCCATTCGCATCAAAGATCTCCTTAGGTGTAGGCATAACATAACAATAAGCCCTAGTTTGTTGGTTGATAGGATAGAGATCTCCATAGATCTACATATCTATGTAGTTTCCATGCATATCCTTCTTGGCTAACATCAATGTAGTTGAAGCATACTCTCCATGTGAAATCTCTACCAGACCAACCTCAAAAGGTCTCTACTCTTAAATCAATGCTCTCTCCATGTCACTATATCTATAGGGACATCAAAAAATTGGAATATCACTAATAAGCTCAATCCAAATACCTAGTCCTTTTAGAGCACCCAAATCCTTCATATTGAAAGAAAACAACTCGTGTAGCTCCTCAAGAACCTCCAAACTTTCCATCTTTCCCCTCTTGTAAGCTTGGCTCCAATGTTTAGCTCCCAAGTATTTGCTATAATTGATGCAAGAGTGGAAGATGCATTGATTTGCTACTAAACTAGGCCCTTAGGAGCAATAATTTCATAACCCCAACCACTAGAGTCCCCAACCTCAATGTGGAAAACTCCCTTTGCTTTGACTGCAAGCTCTGAACGTCATCTATTTGCATCCCAAGTTGACCAAAGGTGTAACCCAAGTAGACCACACTCACTAGTAGCCATTGGTTGAGTTCCAAGAATACCTTTCCCACTCAATTTAGTGCCTCTAACATGTGTTTGAATTGTCTCAATGAGCAATAGATCTCACAAAAGTTTGAGTGGTGATACCTATCAAGTACATCATATGATGCTCTTCCAAGCCAAGGCTCACAATCTAGGTCAAAACATTTAGGTCCATAGCTTGACCTAAAACCTAATTCTTGGATGCCTTTAACACTATTATGACAAAGGTAATATTGGTACAAAAACCCATTTTTTTTTCTCTCTCTCACTCATTGGCGTGAGGCTTCACCAAATACTATAATTGTGAGTCCCAAATAAGTCCAAGACCTCCTTCTTAAAAAGCATGGGAGCTTGGGAAAGTCATAAGTGTTGGCAATATGGCTCTTGACTATCCAAAAAGTTTCACCATTGCTATAGGTGACCTATTAGTCACTACCACCGTTTGAGGCTGGTGCCCAAGCTCCAAATGTCATCAACAATAAAGAGATCTAGTTGTTGAATCCATCATAAGCACACTATAGAACTTCTTTAGGTAAGAGGTTCATTCACCAAAGACAAAGATGATAAGCCCATGACCCCACTCTAGCTACATCCAACAACATTGTAGGTCTCATTCAAGAATGAACCTCATGTGTACTTGCCACTACCCATGTATGAGAATCACCCATCAAAAGAATATTCTCCAAAATGTAGATTAGAGAAATGGACTGATGAACCTAGAGATGTTGTAGTATAATATCATCTCCTAAAATAGACCAAAATGGGGATGCTAGAGACCTTGACCTTAGCAATCATGGGTATGTCTCTTACATTACCATCCAAAAATCACCAAATGAATAGGACTATGTCTCTCCAAATCCTACATCCCCAAGAAGGAAATGACTATTGGTAGGGCATTTTGGTAACCTTGATTGTTGATAGTGGTAATAACTCAAGATACCAATAGGCCAAGTATGCCATATGATGTAGAGAGACTTGCCTAGAAGTCTTATCTCTCTCCACATACAAGTACCTCTATACTTGTATATCTACATGTAGTATTGTAACTAGTTTAGTGCTAATCTTACAAGAAAAACTCCAATAGACATACTCTCTCTACTACCAAGCAATGAATATGATATCCAAAGGTGACAAGGTAATAGACTCTGAAAATTCATCCTCACATTGGTCTCTTGGTGGTACAAAGGCTCCATTCCAAGCTTTTTATATCAACTAATTTACATGTTGCTACAATGCCTTCTCAAAACTCCACAAAGGAACATCCAAGGTGGATGGAATGATCTCACTTGTAATCCAAATGCACGTGATCTCCTTTGCTATTGGATTATCTTCTACATGAGCGTTCCCTTCCAATAAGTCACCAAGCCAAGTAACAAAACCACTAAAAGTTGAAACTGATGCCATGATCCTTGACTATAGTGGGCCAAGACTGCCACTACTAAAGTGTACTAGTAAGAAACATATCCGTCCCTCACTTGACTCCCAGCCTGGTCTATAGGAGGTTGTCTCCTCCTAATAGTCAATATTGAAACCCATGGAGTATGACACTACCCCACCAACTAGCATATCCTATGACTCTACTACTATCACAATGGCATGAAGCTATCAATCAAATGATAAGGCTAAATCTGGACAATGAGCTCTCCACATGATGAATTGTGATGTATTGTGTAGAACCTTCCCTCTCCTAGAGATGTCTAGATTTTAAATGGACACTTTTCCACATTGGTCTTTTGTAGCTAAGGATCAACAACTAGAGCCTTTGCCAACATAAGGGGCTGCACACCAAAGTCTAATAAGGCTCTTTGTGTTGTATAGACCTTCCATAGAGGTCCCACCAAATGGGAAATCCCTCTCTTTTTACCTAGTAGGACAACTCCAAGTGTGAATTGAGCTCTCTCAAAGGCAGGTCTAGTTGGTAAATCCTCCAACCTAGCCATTGCTACTTGCCATAAACCACTAGTTGCTGAGTGGATCCCATGCTCCTCAACCAAGCCAACTCAACTATCAACCATATGTGCTCTAGAAGTATGAACCACATCATCCTTACTCTCACAAAGTGTGGCAACTAATCAAAACATTGGATTTGGGTCAACTTTTAATGTAAACATGTCATTGGCTAAGAATAGAGGAAAGTGAATAATTAACTAAGCCACTCCAAACATTATGCTGTACTTTTGTGTAGTAGTAGGTGATTGACTAGCATTTGGTTCACCATGCACTCCATTACCACCTACTACCCCTACAATAGGATATCTAGGAGCCATGGATGTCATTTATAGTGCCTTAAAGAGTGTGAAAGATTAGGGAAGTCTGACTTGTCTACCAATCTCTCCTCTTTGTAGGTCCAACTCCATTGATGCTCCTCTGAGCTTCTAGAGCACGTATGACACTCCTTGTCACTATTGCAGATGCATCTAACTATGATGCTTCATGCATAAAGTCCAAGATGTCTTTATCACCAGCATAAGAGGTGGAAGCCTCAACACCCAAAACTAATCTTGTTTGGGCTATGGTCATGCTTACCAATCTCTGCTCCAACTACTCAATCCAAGAGGCTATGGTTGTATCAAAAGCAAGAGTAGGTATTAAACTCCTACCACGTGTGGGTCCTCTACCACCTCATCCTCCATGACCTAGAGCTCCTCTACCACTTGCCATAATAGCCCTACCACTCCATAACTCTAGATGAAGGTCAAGCACTGGTCACTAGTGTTACCAAATCTATAGAAATGGTCACACTATCCTTATGATAGCTGTGATGCACTAGGAGTATCATGTCCATTGCCTTGAGTTCACTCTCTCTTATGGTGAGATCCACCACAAGTCCAACAAGCAACATCACTATTTACTAGTTGTTGTTGACTTGAAAATGAAGGTAGGGGTCTAGCTACACTAGGCCCTCCACTTGCTCCATAAGATCTAGGTTGGCCACTCTACCCTCAAAAGCCAACATGATGTGCACTTTGATGCACTCTAGAAGGAATAAAATATATGGATGAGGTCTTCCTACCAAATCCAAGTGTCACCACTCTCTCCACCATGTTGAGCTCAATATGCTAAACTTAACTAAAGACCATGTCCAAAGTAGATGAGATAGTCAATAACAACATAACATCAAGTACTTTACCAAATCCAAGTTTCACAACTCTCTCTACCATGTTGAGCTCAATATGCTCAACAAAACTAAAGACCAATGCCAAAGTAGATGAGGTAGTCAATAACAACATAACATTACGTACTCTACATTGCAACTCCTTGTGTAGGATCCCATACCAAAACTATACTACTTGGGCCTCAATAACTCCTTGAGTGAACCTAATTGGCTATCTCATGCAAGTGTATGCCTCATATAGGATCTCTCTAACCTTCCATTGGGGCTTCTACAAGCTCCTCAGCTTGTCACTCCACACTCCCTAGTAGTTCTATCTCAAGCATTGGAAGAATTCCACCATGGGGTTAAACCTTGATATTGCACCACCTCTTGTAGTGGTTCCCCCACTTGTAGTAGCACCATCTCCAACTAATGCACCTCCACTAGATATACTAATACTTCTAGAGCTAAAACTGATTGTTATTACCAGGTGTAAAAGACCGAAACCGAGGAGAGAAATAGGAGAATGGAAACTCACATTGGGACACTTGAATGAGGGAAAACTCCGAATGCCTAGCATGAGCTTCGGCCTTGGTATTTATAGGTAGCATACAAGTCCCTTGAAGCTTCTCAAGAAGCTTCCTTGAGCCGCTTTCTTGGAGTGCAAGCCAAGTTAACTAGGAAGCTTCTCAAGAAGCTTCCTTCTAGAAGCCGCCTACTTGGCGTGCAAGCTAAGCTAGTTAGAAGCTTCTAGAAGTTTCCTTCTAGAAGCTACCTACTTAGGGCGCAAGTTAACTAGTTAGGAAGCTTCCCAAGAAGCTTCTTAGATGCTTCTAGAATATTCTAGGCTATTTTGTCTTATTATCTACTTCATAAGCTCGACTAACTTCATTGCTAAACTCCATATTGTTACACCAGGCTACCCCTACCAACCAAGCCTAAAGTGAAAAAGATGTGGCTCAGAGACCAATACTATCACTATATCTTAAATTGAGCTTTCTTGAACTCATGATAGCTTTCCATGTCATGAATGGTGTGAACAAAGTCAAGTTTTGCATCTACTACAGGTCATACCAATTATAAAACTCCTAGATAAGGTTACCTTAACTCAATGGTACCCACTATACTAGAGTAGCACCACTTGGGCCTTTGGAGGCCCCATGAATTCATCCATGTCCCACAGCAATGGTGTGGACACATCTGGTGCACTCTCAACTAAATCAGCTTATACATCAAACTCTAAATCAAATTCAATCTCTTCCTTCATTAGTACCTAAGACCTAAGCTAATATCAAGTGCCACTCTATGTAAACCCATTGCGTACTACAATGATATTTCCTCTAGAATCCTCAAAGAATTTTATTATGATAATGTAATTCAAAATTGCAACTATAACCACCCCAAGTACCCCACCAAGGATCACCACCAAGTGTGAGCACTAACTAAACACCACTCACTAACAAAGCTCTAACTATGACAACTACACTAGGGGAAAAGGCAATCTATAAATTTCCATCACAACATGCAATCTCACGGTTTGTAAGTCATCACTTCTGACCTCACCGGAGAGAAACATGGGTAGTCTAATTGGTCATCACTCTAACTGCACTATTGAGAGCACACTAGAGCACCAATGCTCTAAAGTCAAGGTAGCTCACACAAACATAGTGCATAAATAGGAAGTAGAGAATAGAGTGGGTCCAATCACAAGAAGTCTAAACAAAACCCTCTATCTCATAAATCAACATTAGATTGAATTTACCACCATTTAGCATTTGACATAATAGGAATGTCTAACTACTCCTAAAATACCAAGATCAACAAGGACAAGATCGAACCGCCTCTTCAAGCCAAAGCTACATGTGTATAGGTATCATGCGACCAATCGTTAGGACAACAAGTGAAGGTGGACCAATTGGCTAGGGTACCAATCTAGGAACCAAAGATCTAGGGTTTAAACCTTATTGCGCATAATTTTTAATGAAAGGTGGTAGAATTTGCCAAACAATGACAAAAACTACTAAAAACTGATCTAAACTAGCTAGCTTTATGCTAGCAAGCTGACCCTTCATAACCTCTCTAACCCTATGCCTTGAAGCCTCTAAATGCCAAATGAGTCCATTGTTCTTGCCAATTTGAGCACTAGCTAAATAGCAATTTTTGCAATCTCCAACTCTGGACAACCTCCACCAATATGACACACATCTTCTACAATTGGCTGACCGCCAAATCTTTTGCTAACTCTCAACTTGAGCACTCTCCACCAATCTGACGAACCTCCTCTACAATTGGTTGACCTCCAAATCCTTTGCTAACTCTCAACTTGAGCTAGAGTGCTTGAGTAGTTCATACAACCTCCAACTTTGGACAATCTTCACCAATCTAACACACCTTCTCTACAATTGGTTGACCACCAAATATTTTATTAACTCTCAACTCAAGCCAAATTGAAAGGATGAGGATCTCCAAATCCCTAATTTGAAGGGATGCATTTCAATCCACCTCTAGTTTCATAGTTGGAGCTCAATTTGCACTAAATCAACCTTGAATTCACCTCTTGGGCTTAAATCAAACATCCACTATCTCCAAAGGACCCTATTTTCAAAAAATTTGGCCAACATTTCCATACACCAACTGCTCCATTTCAAAATTTTCATCAACTTGAATAGAGCTTCTACACCACAATCATTCTCAAGGAAATCTAAGACCATTATTGGAAATACCAATAATCAACCAAGTTTGGAGATACCACAAACACCCTCAGTTCCTACACCAATTTCCCCTTGACTCTCACTATAATCGATTCATTCTTCCACTTGAATCACACTCAAATTGGATCTATACTTGATTCTTCACTCAACAATCTACCAATAATTATGCATTTATTACAATCAAGCTATAGCCACTCTAGCTAAGAGACTTCAAGTGACCTCTGTCGGTCTCTATCTACCATAGCACTCAAAGGCTCAACATAAGAGACATGAGTTCTCTGGAGTTGCACTTTGAAGGTACTTCTCTACTCAACCTAGATCTCCAACCCTAATTGCACCATTGATGGCATATCTGATTGTTTGGATGGTGCAAGTGACAATGGGTCTCACCATGTGATTAGTAATCATAACAAGAAATTGGACCACCAAAAAGTAGTACATGAGTAACTACAAAAATAACTACAATTGTGAACACTATCACTCTAGTATCCAAACTAGCTTTGATGCTACAAATGTCATGACAATCATTTTCCTCAAAGAGTTAGGAAATTATATATATGGGTTGCACTTCAAAGAAGTTATATCTACTTCTTTCATGAACTAAGTATTTAGCTTAAGGATCTTATTTGAGTCTCTGTGTTGAATTGATTTCACTTACATCTTTGATTGCATATTTGTTGGAGTAGAGGTGAGGAACCTTGCACTAGGAGCGTGTGTTTGAGTACCTTCTTAGGAAATTTACTTTAAATCAAGGAAGTTACATTTGATATTCAATGTGCTTGAGTGCTTATGCATGAAATTCCCACATTATTAAGGAAGTTTCCCTTGACATTTTGAGTGAGCAAGTCAATGTGATGAAGGATTTTGAGAACAATAGAGCATTGAGAGTACCATGGAATAGAAAAGCCAAGTAGAAAATCAATTTTGGATTTTTTTAGAGATTGCATTTTCTAGGAAGAGATGTGCACAATCAACAAAGGCATTAAAGTGAAAGAACCTTTGGCTTGAAAACCAACCTTGAGCATGAAAACTAACCTTTGGGGTGAAATATACATACAAAAAGGGACTAGCTACCAAGGTAAAAGAAGCTCTAAGAGGAAGAGGCCTTAAGTGTGAAGTGAACCACCACTATCAAAGGTTTATTAGATTAGATCTTTTGTTTGAGTGATTGCTAATTTCTCTTTTTTGTAGGATGCTATAGCATGTATCCTACCCTCTTCTAGGAATTTCTCTGCCCATGAGGTTAAATAGGCAAGAATAAAAACTAGTGATATTATGATATTTTATTCTCATCACTAGTCATTTCCAACCATTTCCTCATGGGAACTACCTATTCTTACTGATATTACACTATCAGTATGTTGACATTGTGTTATAACAAGTTGCAAAAAGGAAATGTCCATAAATATATTTATAGGTACTCACCTACCTTACATGTAGTTTCCTTTTCCTGAATATTGAAAGTTAGATATGATGATCAAGCAAAATCAGAAGGTTTAATCTTAATTATTGTACCATGGGGATGCCACTTGTTAGAAGTTAGAAAAATCTAAGGTCATACTTTGATGATTCTATTTCTAAAGAAGTTCTCAAGAGTTTGGTTGTGAATCATAATTTTAAAATTGTGTGTTTGTGAAGAAGTACTACAGGAGTTCAAGAGGGAATAAAGCTTGTGAGTAAATCAAAATCAAGGGAGATCAAGAGGGAAAAAATTTCAAAATTACAATCCTCATCAAGAGGAAAGCATGGGTGTTTATTGTCTAGAAGTGTTTCAACTAGATAGGTGGGCAAGATCACAAGGGGAAGGTGGGAAAATAAGGGAGAAAGGTGGCAAGATGGAGATAAAAGTGAGAGTTGTAAATCTGTTTGAAGAAAGCTTTGGCTTGTCACCACATTGGGAAACATATTAGAATCTTTTGGGTGCCAAAGGTCTTGGGGACATGAAGTTATTTTTGCAAGGCAACAATTGCAATTTGGGCCACAAGGACTGGTATGTGTGGGAGTGTCATTGATGATGAATAAAATGGAGTGCACATCATCCAAGAGAGGTTATCTAATGAACCTTGACTCTCAAACTACTCAATCTCCCAACCCTCTAGCAGAATTTTTCTCCAAGAGTCATAGATTGCCACAAACTCCTTAATCTCTTGACCCCCTAGTAGTAGAAGAATTTTGTAAGAGTCATAGACAATCACCTCTAGCTAATTGTACTACCTTGGTCAACTCTCAACTATTGATCCTATAGCCCTTATTGTAGCCGGCTAAACCGTTTCTTAAAGCTACATACTATCACCTCTTGCTCATTCTACCATCCTTGTAGCTCATGTAGATTCCCTCACCACTTTAGATTCTACCACACTCATAGATTCTATTGTTCCACATCCATGCAAATTCCAAGATCTTCCAAACATGGTGGTGTCTAAAGGACCATCTGGGCTGTCAAAAAGAGTATCCTTGGAGCCATCACAGTTGTCACTTTCCTCTGGTTGTAAGCAAAAAACTATTGATAAAGACAGGTTTAGAATGGTATCATACCATTACAATCAAATTTTAGATCATCTTGAAGACCATGACCATTCAATCAGATCAATGGAGGCAATTGCAAGAAGCCTGTGCAGAAGAGCACAGCCTTCAACTGCATGGCCACTTACCTTGTAAAGTCTGGAAAGGGCTCTCCAGAATTGAGGAATGGCAAGACATTAATCAGAAAATGGGTCCATTATATGTTGTCTTTCAATCTGCTTGGAATTGGAAAGATTAATGCACAAGAGAATTTTTGACTAACAAGGAACAAAAGCAAGGATTAAAGACAATATTAATGACAAGTTTAATCATCTGTGTCCCCACTATGTAAAAATGGATATGTTGTTTGGTACTAGAGCTAATATTACTTTGCCTACTCTTGTAACTCTAAGATTAGAGAATGATTTTTTAGAGATGATATTGGAAGAATAATCTTCTTCCCATGAACTCTAAGTGCACTTCATGCTGGCAAGATTACACCGGTGTCTAGAACTGGTTTCTTGGAGTGTTTGCATTCCACTATTTTTTGTGAACCTAGCACACAAGAATCAGAGTATGTTCCTTATGTACCATATTTTGAAGGCTTTGCTTCAATTGAGCACCGGTAGGAGGAGTAGAGAAGCACCCCATCACATCCAAAGTACAGGCCTCAGCCAAGTATTCCAAATGTGAAACCCCGAGCCTTTCAAGGAGATCAAGAAAGAGAAGGGGAGTTGGATGGTGAGAATGATGGAGTGGAATGATAGAGTGAATCCAAGAGAGAAGGAAGTATCTTGTGTTAAGACGCTCTTCTCTTCAATTGTAGTCGCATTTGCACATAACACATGACCTTTTATGTGTTACAAAAATTGAGAACTAAAACCGTCAAAGCCAAAGAGAGATGCAGGCTTGCTAAAATTGAAGCACGGAGACTTACCAAGATGGAGAAATTGAGAGTGCTGAGTAAATGGAGAAGATGAGATGGAGAAGAAGAGAATCAAGGGAAGGAATGCAAAATCCAATTGATTTCAAAAAACAATTATAGAGTTAACAAAAGTAGTGAAAACCCTTGAGAAAATAAAGAGTATCATGAGCGTCAAGAGCATGCTTACATGACACCCTACCCCTATAGAGAATATTGAATAATACTTATCAAGATTACGGAGTAATAATAGACGGCTCTTACCACTTGAATTGGTTTGTCACGCATGTATTCTCCTTGGTTCATATATATCACTAAATAAATTATCTTTGTTGATCTTATGTGTTGGATTCTATGTTTCATTGTTTGAATTTTGTGTAAGGAACTTTCTCTCCCGGAAAATGATCTCCTTCCGTTCTAAGAAAACGGAAATTGAAAGTGTTTAAATTTTGTGTACTGAAGCTCTTCCCTCCGAAAATGATCTTCTTCTCCTCTCCTTAAACCATATAAAATCGAACGACTTAAAATTTTTTCAAAGGGATAGAGAAAGAAATGAACCTCTTCGATGACTCTTCACCCTCAACAATGAAAACAATTACCTTCTGGTCTAGAGAGTAACACCTCTTCCAACTCATATAGACATAGAAAATCTATCTGTCTGGAAAATCAAGTATAACGTTTGAAAGATTTTAGAATTTTTGATATTCATTAGGAGATTCTGAAATTTCGATAATCACGGAACCCAGCTGTCCCGCATCCCTACTTGCCCCGCGCAAACACATGCGGCTTGTGCAAACCGCGAGAATGTGGCCTTCGCGGGCTGACAAACTATCTTATCTATCAACACACACAAGTTTTCTTGCTTCTTGAAAGTTTCTTGGTGACATCGAGGGTGTGCAGGTGAAACCTGCTCATGGGTACTTAAGAAATTTGCTGAATAGCCCCGTGCTGGGTTAGGTCACAAGGCTAACGAGTGATATTCGCAGATCGAAGGAAAAGGTGAAAGTATCGAAAATTCATAGGGTATTGGCTTCTTCAAAGAGTTCCTGCTGCTTTTCTAAATAACTATCAACCATATTATATGTGTTTTGCTTTATAGAAAAAGTAAACGCACCTCTCTCGATGTTACTGATGGACAGATACTACTGCAATTCTAGTGCTCTTTTGCATCCAAGGACTTTGGAGTCGCACACTTCACAACGATACACTGTTGTCCACATCGAAAATCCGACGTGGGAAGACTTGGCAACAGCTGATTCAGAAAGGAAAATCAATCTAATCCTGGGACAAACAATCTTCACAGGTAGAAGTACAGGCAGAGAAAATGAGGACTCTTAGCTCCTTCCTGTTACGTGGTGCTGGCAGATGTACGAAACATTTGACCGAGCTGGAACCTCCCGAGGGAAACTGCTGCGTTATTAACATGGTGTGACGCAGTTTCCATATTCTCTCAAGCTTCAATACACTCCAGTACCAAGAATGCCGAGCGTGAAACCTCTGGTTCCTTGAATATGGTTCTTTATTAAAGTTCCCCTCACTTTATTCGATGGCGTTCTCTAGATGCAATTTGATTTGTTTCTCTAGGTTCTCGGTCCTGTTTTCCCTCAGTCGAATGCCCCATGCTCCATTCTTCTTGCCTGAGCCCCGTTAATCTCGGAGGGCAGGAACATTAACGGATTTACAAAGAGGGGAATGTTTCACGCACTTCACAGTCGTGGATGGATATTCCCAACCTTCCCGATTGATCCAAAATTCTTGGGCTTTGGGCAGAAGCTTGGGACTTCCGATTGTGTTCTTGTTTTGGTGTGGTTTCATCTCATTCAGGCCGTTTATCGTCATTTTCCTTTTTCTCAGTAGGAGCTCTCCTCTCTTCTGATCCGGAAGTTTCTCCTCCCTGATATACCGAAATCCCTTCTTAGAATGTCGAATCCATATTTGCTCAGAAAGTGTGCTCGACGGACAAGATACTCAGTGTGGTAAAGAGCTATGAACTACTATTACCAATCGCAGAGGATTTATCAACCGGGCAATTTGCTCCAGGCCTCCACCAGTAATAGGCCGCCAATTGAAGAGAATGATGCAGCTGCGCGAAGGATAGCCCAAGATCTTCAAACTCCTACAAATCCCTTGGCAGGAGAGATTTCATACGTGAATCTACGTCCCGTTGAGTTCAGTCATCATCGTCACACGCATCATCTTCTACCTTCTTCTCTCCTTGCCAATGGCAATATCAAGATCAATTGGATTAAACCCAGTGAAGCCCATGTGTTCAAGGTGGACGTATGCTTTGTAGTAAGCATGGGTTTGGTGAACCAAACTTCTAGGATCTGCTGGAACCTTGAAAGACTTTAGAACAAATTCTTCTTGCTGAATTAATCTTTTCCAACAGTATCCGTGTGCTATCTTGCTGCGATCTCCAGCCCATTCATTTCTCACTAGCTTGTAGCCATTAGCCCTCAATGTGACGTAGCAACTAAGGAATTCGGCACTCATTTCCAGTTGCGATTACATATTTCTGTTTCCAGCACACCTTCAGATTCTTCATATTCGCAATGCTCAGTTTGCAGGCAGGCAGTAAGGCATGTTGTCTTGTGAAAGAAATGCGCGGTCCTTCCTTAACATGCTTCCTCTGAGCATGTGAACCATGAAGCTTTGTTGACAGACCCAGAATATTAACAAATCTGCATACCACAGGTTGGTTGTGTCTCGCTTTCACAGGTTCTAGAGCGACAAACTCTGACCTGCACATGTGGAGAAAAGTTGTTTCCATTTTCGCAATCCTCTCGTGCCTCGGGACTGTTATTGCACGTCTCCGAAAGCAATCGTATTTAATGACCAGATCAGGAACGGCTCAAAAAACATTTTTTCATTAAAAGTTTTACCAGTTCAATCAATGGTTCACTAGCTGGCTCCATCATAGAAGTTCTACTTTGACAGAAGCCCACTTTGATCTAATTCAGACTAACATGATCTGATTCAGATGCCTGGAAAGCTTTTACTCTCACTTTTACGTCTCCTACGATCATGAAAGCATATGTAGGATTTGTAAGGATCACCAGGTGGTTTGCTAGGTATGCATAAGTTGGTTTGCGCCGAAACTGAATACATCCAAATTTGACAAACTGCTTCATTGAAACATTTCAAACAGAAACCGTGCAATCTATCACCATACGATAAAAGAAACAAGAGACATGATACAAGACAATAGAACAGTATAAAAAAAGTTACAACACACATGATACAAAAAGCAATGTGTCAAAGTCTCCCTCTTCGTATGATTCCATTGGTTCTTTTCGAATGAGAATATGAATACTTATTGAACCTTTATTATTTATTAGAAGGGACCCTTCTACTAAATAACAAAGGGTGAAAGTTAGTTATAAGGAAAAGCAACAGCTCATAACTAGTGGTCTTGTATCTTTTTATTGAAAATTTCTCTATCTTATGAAGATATATTTTGAGATTTTGAAAAAAAAACTCTCTTCTCTTTTCTCTATCTGACTCCTATTAACAAGAGAACCCATGGAGCATTTTTTTATTTTCACAACTCCTACACTCCTAGGAGAGAATTTTTCCAACTCCTACTCGGTATGACTCTTACTAACTAGAGAGAACCCACTGGTTTTCCTTTTCGACCCGTACTGATCCCTATTATTTTTTACTCCTACGTGCAATCTATTTTTGTTGTTGTTTATTTTTTGTTGATCCCTGCTGCGTGTGACTCCCTAAACTCCTACTAACCTTACAAACCGAGAGCAAAGAGAAAATTCACAATGATTTGTTTTCTAGACTCCTATTCACTATAAACTATGAAGAAGTTAGATTCGAATTCAAATCAAAATTATTATGAACTCTCAAATTTAAATTCCTACGGACTAGAAAGAAATTCACAATGATTTGTTTTTTAGACTCCTATTCACTATAAACTATAAAGAAGTTAGATGCGAATTCAAATCAAAATTATTATGAACGCTCAAATTTAAATTCCTACAGACGAGAGGAAACCCGAGTGCTTTCTCCTCTACTCCTACTCGCGATAAAGATGGGTTCAAATTCAGATCTGAACTCTTTTTCTCCGAATCTGAACTCAAATTCAGGAGAGTATTGCACGATTTTCAAACCCTGTTTGTAGTTTTCCGCAATGAACTCTTGTTCGTAGTTTCCGGCAATGAATTCTCTTCCTTCTTGGAATTTCACAAGGCAACGTTATTTGTAATCAGGACTCATCTCTCGCCCCTAAACACTGCGACCAGCTCGGGACCGACCTTTCCAATTCCTCGAGATCCAATTCAAGATGCAATCTTTTGTACCTGGGGCTCATCTCTCATTCATACCAGATATAATAGCTTGGGACTCATCTTTTCAATTCTTTCCAATTCCTTGAGCTCAAATTCAAGATGTAAATTTTCATTTCTTATCTGTATTCGGGATTTATCTCTCGCCCATCAACTCTCGTACCATATATAAGAAGAGCTAGAGACCCTAGAGATTCAACTCAACATGCAATTTTCATTTCTTATCTATACTCTTGTACTCTGGACTCATCTCCCTATCAGATGGGGATCTATCTCCCCAATCTATTCTCGACACCTAACTTTCTCTCAAATTTGACCCAGAATTCTCAAGATTCAATTTCTAATCTCTCAAGACTTCCATAAATTCTAAACTTTCAACACTAGCCCATCAAGACCCAACATTGCACTTCAAATCATTTATGGGCACCAAACTCATTTCTAATCAAGCTCATTGTCCAGACCAGGTCAGAGCAATACTAATCACTAAGTGAAGGAATTAATTTTTACGGAACCGCCTCATTTCAAGGGACCCCGTAGCAAACTACGGGTCACATTCTGGAATGCACGTAAATTATTTATAGTCACGGGTGAAACTCCGTACAATCTGAAATCCCCTTTACCCCACACAGCATAAAAATGTTCAAAATCACCCATTAACTTTTGTCCGAAACCTTTCATGGGAGTGAAAATGTCATTCTTGAAATGCACTAATGCATGTACCTTCACGTTGTGAAGATGATTTTCTGATCCCTATATCGAGATCAGAAACCGGTTATCGAGATCAGAAAATCATTTTGACAACATGTCTTAAGCAGTTTACTTTGCGCATATACTAGATTGTTTACAAAGCTTGTTAACAAATTCCGAACACGTCATAAGTACTAATGCAGTTGAGTTTTATTGCACTCTATTCTGCTTTTTTGTCATATCATGCTCTCACGTATGCTCCCATGTTCAATGACAAGGGAAGTGTAGTTGTGTCATGCTAGAATACCTTTATGTGAATGGAGCTGACGTATGCTGAACAGCGTGCAACTAATGTATCTCTCGGGATACGTAATTGTAGTTGTTTTAGAAAGACGATAGCTAAATTATAAAAGAAGACGATACTACAGGACATGTTAAGTATACGTGCTACATTCCCTAACAACAATCTCGAAATTTTTTTGTTATACTTCAGCATAAGTTGAGACGAGCGTTACCGTTTGTTGCCTTCTTAAAGCAGTGAAGTTTTGATGTCCTTCTTTCACGTTACCACGCTATCTTCTGTTTTGGTCGTGGTAGTACAGGAGCAATAACGCGGTCGGTCAGGTAACCGCGTAGAATTACAACAATTTTCGGCGCGGTATCCTCAAATGGGGAATCACGGCGACGAGCACTTCGCCTCCTGCGACGCTGCTGCAGATATTGCTAGGTCGGTCGGCCATTTCGCAGAGGATCAGAGATGCTCGATAGAGCATTTTTTAGAACCCGATAGAGCTCGGGTTTGGATATTGTGAATACGAATCTATCTGCTCTGATTTTCGGGTCGGGGCCCCAGTGGTGGAGAGAAAGTTGTGGAGCTTAAACCCGAAGCGTCAGTCAATGGAACATGAACTAGCGAACCTTTGCTCTTCGATCGCATGTTCTACAAAGTCATAGCAAAATCAGAGAATAAAGGTGACAGCGGGAATACCTGCGCATGCTAATGCGTGTTCTGCATTTGTAAACCTTCTTGATAGCTTATCTCAGAAGGTCTATATCAGGTCCTCTTCTGCTCTGAAAATGTAATCCGAGATTCTGTTCTCGATTCTATCAATACTAAAAGGGGCAGATAATTATGGCATTACAAATGTGGGCATGTTCGAAAAGATATTGCAAGAAGTTTATCGCCAACCGGGCAATCTCCTAACATGACGTCCGGATATTATCCATTTATTGAGAGAAAGGACGATCGCGTAGAAAAAACGAAGGACAGGAAGACCCCATCAAGCCGTACAAGGGAGAGATGAAAAGATGAAATGGAGCTAAGCCCCAATAGAGTCCATACGAGAAATCCATTTATTCAGTAAAGGTTTGAGTAGACCCAGGATCTGTACGTGGAGGTAAATGTGGACCATGTAGCCGTAATCGTTGCAAAGGTGTTGATTCTGAAACAAGAACCCCGATCCAGCCTGTAGACTCGGATGGCCCCCTACTGTAACGGGAGGCACAGTCAAGGAGACTGTATGATTGAGATCAGTGAATAAGAATATGAGGAGAGGATGATAGAATTGGACTCGCGAGTAGAAGACCATTACCTTATGCGTACGCGGAGAGAAGATGTTATGTGCACGTGCAGCTTGGCCACTGAAAGAAACCTAAAGTTGGAGCTGGATTCGACAATCAAGCTCGAGTCCAATGGGATAGATTTTTGAATCCAGCGCTGCCAGACCCCACATCCACAAGTGTACCTTACATAACCGCCTCAATTTGAGGACGTGGTCAGAAAAGAAACAGAAAATGTCTTAAAAAATGTGAAAACTTGCTAATGTAGGTTATAAGCAGAACTACCGATTTTATATTCGTTCTCACACAAAAAAAATTAAACTATATTGAATTTCAACTAATCTCACACGAAATCAAACTATTCTAAACTATAATAAGACGTTATATCAAGTCATGTTTATTCCTTAGATAAACCTTCAAATTCATACTTTCCCCTATTCTTTTTTTTCTGTATCACTCAATTTTTAAGAGCAAATCACAACAACCAAAAACAAAATCAACACTCATCATTGAGATATCAACATTTCTTTACAAAAATTCTAGTCTCTTTGGATATTCAGAATTCTTCAGAATACTGGATTCTCTCTACAAAACAAATGAGAGAATGTTGCAAGTATGTAAAATAGTAGCAAAAAAGTAGGTATGCCATAACCGCAAAGGAGGCGTGCTGATGCACTTAGGTAGAATAGTCTAGATTAGAATCAAGGACCAGGAGCCAATTTTCTTTGATGTGGTGGCATTGGAAGGAGCCAGCCGCCACAAAGGGAGGATTAAGAAGGAGGAAATTTTAATCTTTAAGGTTTCAACCCATGTATAAAAGGGGGCTTAGTCCATTATAGGTGGGTTGGTTGACTTAAAAATGATGGTTGGCATTAGTTCAGTGAGTCGTAAGTCAATTGAGAGCCACTTAATAGAATAAGGCGTAGGACTTGGACTAGGAGAGAATGAGTAGAATGCAGTAAGGTGCTCCTTGCAAGGCAAGGCCATGAATGGTCCTCCATTGTAAAGTGACAAATCACACTCAAGAGTTATAAAGCTTAAGTGCCTTGTCTAATATGGCTCTCTGTGTCCCACATGGATGACTGGTAGACACAATGGACGAATGTAAACTTGTATGACTTGATGTTCTGGTTGATTCTTGCTAACCTCTGATCCCATTACAAGATGTCCTATAGTCTACTGGTAAGCATGAGTATTGGTGAGTAGAGAGTGACAACCTAGGAGGCCAATGGGCTTTAAAGGTGATAGACCTGTTAGCCATCTCCAAGGTAAAATGCCCTATGGTAGACTTGATATCATAGAATTACTATGTGCACTAGGGGAATCCAGTCCACAATTCCTCTGCAAGCCTGAAGAAGGCCTTGCTACATCAGGGCTGTCCCACAATTTCCTTGTCCCATAGTGCTCCATGGACAAACAAAGGGTTAGGTCACACCAGTCAATAGGACATTAGCCCACACCCAGATCATTGAGACGTGGAAAGAGCTAGAAGAGCTCACCAAAGAAAACTCTTGCAAGAAACTAGAAGTAGACATTGCTTTCAATGAGAAGGTGACATCTCTACAATCAGAATTTAACCTCCTTTAAAGTGACTTAGCAAAGGCTCACCGCCAAATTCAATCTGCCCAGACAGATAAGACTACCACTGACTAGCATTTAGTGGATTCCCAAAAGAAGGGAAGGAACTAGAATGAGAACTACATGAACTCCAAGATCAAGTATCCTATGATAAGGAGAACTTTAATGCTAAGGTATGGGAACTAGGTGTAGCAGCTGACACTTCCCAAAAGGAGACAGAAGAGTTGAAGGTAGTCTGGTCCGCATTGGAAGCAAAGATTTCAAGTTTACAGAAAGAAAAGAGCATTGGATAGGAAGTCCAGAATGCTCTAAAGGGAGAATTTTCTTCTTTTGCTTAACAATAAATGGGCTTGTTACAAAGAAGGCCCAACACAAGAAGGACCTTCTCTACTACATGGAGAAGAGAAAGGAGCAGCAAGTTGAGGTCAAAGCAAAGTAGAAATCTCAAAATGACCTCATTATACAAAATTGGAAGTTGGAGTAGAGAGTAAACCAACTACTCAAATTTATTAACCAAAACAAGCTGGAAGGCTCAACCAAGGCCAAGGACTCCAAAGGAAAAGAGGACATGAAGAATCTGTGATACCCAATTTTGAGCAAGATTGAACATTTTCTATGGAAACTACCTCAAATGTCTATCAAAAAGAGTAAAGGAGACCAAATTACGGAAATAGAGCAAAAGAGCCCTTATGGCTATTCTAGTAAAGGACCCTGTATAGAAATTATAGAGGAGTTATAGTGTATTATAGAAAGAAAAATTTGGATTCAAGGAAGTCACATTACTCACCAAAATTAGAAGGGTAAGGTAGTGTAAGAGTATCTTTATAGTATTTGTAATAATGACCATTGTTAAAGGTGCCAATTACCATGGAAGAGAGGTTCTTTTGCGTGTTTTTCATAGAGAGTTCAAAATTTGAAATCTAACTAAAGGAGGAAACAAGAAAGAATTTTTTTCTTTTGAGAGAATTCCAAAAGCCACAAGTATCAAGAAGCACAAGGATAAGAAGGAATAATGAGAAGAAGTGGGAATTACACATATAGAGAGAAATTTGCAAATTCAATTGAGTGAGGAGACATAAGGTGAGGTAGTCGGAGTGTAAAGCAATTGACAATCAATGAGAAGAGCAAAATCATGAGGAGGAAAGAGGTTGCTTTGAAGGTGAAAAGCATAAAGGTGGATAGGATGGAAATGTTTGTGAGAAGAAAATTTGTGAGGGAAAGTAATCTATCATTTTTTTCTTTGGGATTTGAGTTACAATTTGATGAAAATTGGCATGGAGATTAGAGAAGGCAGCTCCCAAAAAGTAGACATTCTAAGAGGAAATCCAACTAAGTGGACATAAGAGCAATGGAAAGTAGTGTTGGGGTCAAACTCAAGGGAGAAAAGTGCCATGAAGTGGGATTATCCATATGCAAATGCTAAGAAGAGAGTGAACAAGGTAAAGCATTTGTTTGCAAGAGGACGTAATTTGCATATTGGGTGGAGCATTGCACTTTACTAGGACCCGATGAGAAGAGATGTGGTTTTGAATTTACTTAGATTGCTAAAATTCCATCATTGCACTTACTTAAATGTTAGTCAAATATTGGTCTTTGAAGATGTCTTTGTGGGAGAGCAATAGAATGGGCAAATGAATTTCAATAATGGGTGAAGCAAATGTCAAATCAGGTAAAGGGACCACATTATATTGTGCATTTCTTGATTCATTTCTACATTGCTCACAATTATTGAGTGATGAAGAGTGAATAGATTTTCCCTATCATGTGCTAAGTAAAGAACAGGTGAAGGAACAACTTGAGTAGGAAGTTTTGGTGAAGAAGATTCCAAACCAAGTTGTTGAGTTTATGCATGTTGAATGTAAAAGACTGAAACCGAGGAGAGAAATAGGAGAATGAAAACTCACATTGGGACACTTGAATGAGGGAAAACTCCGAATGCCTAGCATGAGCTTTGGCCTTGGTATTTATAGGTAGCATACAAGACCTTTGAAGCTTCTCAAGAAGCTTCCTTGAGCCGCTTTCTTGGAGTGCAAGTCAAGTTAACTAGGAAGCTTCTCAAGAAGCTTCCTTCTAGAAGCCGCCTACTTGGCGTGCAAGCTAAGCTAGTTAGAAGCTTCTAGAAGCTTCCTTCTAGAAGCTACCTGCTTAGGGCGCAAGTTAACTAGTTGGGAAGCTTCCTAAGAAGCTTCTTAGATGCTTCTAGAATATTCTAGACTATTTTGGCTTATTCTCTACTTCGTAAGCCCGACTAACTTCGTCACTAAACTCCATATTGTTACATATTCCCCCGCCGCTAGTTGGTGATGTCCTCGTCGCCAGTGAAGCTTCAAATTCCTTGATGGCCATCTGTGCATTCTGGAGGTGAGAAAGAGGTTCCCATGTGGCATCATGAAGGGGATACCCTTTCCAAAGGACCTTGTACTCCATGTGTTGGCGACGGCCTCGTTGAATATGGCGACGCGCAAGGATACGATCAACTTCGTACTCCTCATGATCATTGATAGGGATAGGAAGAGGGGGAGGTTGGACTCGAGAGGAAAAGGAAGAAGGGTTAGGAACAAAGGGTTTCAACTTGGAAACATGAAAGACAGGATGGATACGCATGTGACAAGGTAAGGCAAGACGATAAGCAACAGGAGAGATAATATGGGTGATATCAAAGGGTCCTATCCAATTAGGAGCAAGTTTATGAACTTGGGTATCAAGTGGGAGAGGGAGGTTACTAGAGGATAGCATGACTTTATCACCAACTTCAAAGGTGAGATCACGACGATGATGGTCTGCATATTGTTTTTGGCGATTCTGAGCAACAAGGAGGTGAGACTTGGCTTGTTGGAGAGAGCGGGATATAGTGGTCAAGAATGTAGAAGTATGAGGAACCTGAGAGGGAGGGGGAGCAAGAAGAGAATCTGGAACAAGCGGATCTTGGCCAAAATTGAGAAAGAAGGGAGAAAATCCAGTGCTTGCCTGTTTGGAGTTGTTGTAGGCAAATTCTGCAGCTACAAGACATTCATCCCAGTTGGTATGGTGGACATTGACAAAGGCCCGCAACATATCCTCCAATGTACGATTGGCGTGTTCAGTTTGTCCATCAGTTTGAGGATGATAGGCCGTGGACAAAGCAAGCTTGGTGCCGAGTATCTGAAAGAGTGCTTGCCAAAACTTCCCGGTAAAGCGAGGATCACGGTCGGAGATGAGTACGCGTGGCATGCCATGATGCTTGAAGACATTGTCAAAGTAGATTTGTGCTAAGGTTGGAGCATCCACGGTATCACAAGTTGGTGCCAAGTGGATTTGCTTACTAAGCTTATCCACAAACACCACGATGGCGGTGTGTCCTTGTTTTGTCTTTGGCAAGGATGTGATGAGATCCAAGCTCACATGCTCCCAACGAGCGGATGGAATGGCGAGTGGTTGAAGGAGTCCACTCGGCTTCTGGTTGCTGCCTTGTTCCGTTGGCAACTCTCACATGATCAGACGAAGTCTCGAACATCTCGTGTCATGTTGGGCCACCAACATTGGCGTTGGAGGGTGCCCAAGGTCTTGTCCACTCCCATGTGACCAGCTATTGGTAAATCATGGGCTTCTTGAAGGCGCACAAGTCGAAGATCACCTTTGGCTGGAACATAGATCTGGTCTGCATGGAATAAAAGGCCTTCCTTGAAGGAGAAGGTGTTGTACTCCTTGTCGCATGCTGTCAGACGACCGTGTACCATTTGGAAGAAGGGATCTTGTCGTAGAGCTGATTGAAACTCATTGTGGACCTTAGGGTCAATGGACACCGTTGTAATTGCTGCCGTGATGAAAGGAAGATCCTTCAAGTCAGGTCGTTGTGATAGAGCATCGGGAATGACATGGAACCGACCTGGTTTGTACTCAAGTTTGATGTCAAACAATTGGAGTTGCTCTTCCCATCGATGATGCCGGCTCTTCATGTGCTCCAAGTGTAAGGTCTGCAACAATGGCTTGTGATCAGTTCGCATGATCACTTGTTTCCCCAAGAGATAATGCCTCCATACCTTGGTGGCATATACCATTGCAAGTTGTTCCCGATCTCGAGCAGAGTAATTTATTTCCGCTGTATTTAGTCGGCGAGACACAAAGGCAATCGGATGTAGTCCATCTGGAAATTCTTGTTGCAACACAGCTCCAATTGCAAAGTTAGAAGCATCAAAATCAACCACACAAGGTAGTTGAGGATCATATGGTTGAAGAATAGGTCTTGAAGACACCATATGCTTTAACTTCTGGAATGCTTCTTCATGCTTGGTGGTCCACTGGAAGCTCGAGTTCTTTCCCAAGAGGTCAGTCAATGGTGCATCCACGTGAGCATAATAGTGGATGAACCGTCGGTAAAAACTGGCCAGTCCATTGAATGCTCGTACTTCTGTAGCATCCTTCGGGGTAGGCCAATCAGTAATGGCCTTGATCTTCTCTTCTTCCATCTTGATCCCCTCTGATGAGATCTTATGACCCAAGAAGGTAACCTCCTTCTGCCAAAAAGCACACTTTGACTTCTTGCAGTAAAATTTCCACTGTCGTAGTCGTCTTAGGACTTCTCGCACGTGATTCACATGTTCTGCCTCTGTCCTGCTATAGATTAAGATATCATCTAAGAACACCACCACGGACCGATCCAATAGTCCCTCCAACACTTGATGCATCTGATCCATGAAGACTGCTGGAGCATTAGTGAGTCCGAAAGGTAGAACTCTCCACTCAAAATGTCCATACCTTGTGCGAAAAGCAGTCTTCTGCACGTCCTCTCCTTCAATAGGAATTTGCCAATAGCCGCTACGAAGATCCAGCTTGGAAAAGTAGCGTGCTCCACTTTGTTGATCAAGTAGGTCATCAATCCGAGGCAAGGGATATGCATTCTTCACGGTTTGCTTATTGAGCCCACGGTAATCAATATAGAAACGAAGTCCTCCATCCTTCTTTGGAACAAATAGTACCGGTGCTCCCCATGGAGAAGTACTATGTCGTATGAAATCCTTCTCCAACAACTCTGTAAGTGTTGTTCGCAACTCCTCCACTCCTTTGGTGAGAGTCGATAGATTGGTCTACTCATTGGAGTACTCCCTGGCAATAACTCGATCTTGAAGGGCATACCTCGATCGGAGGGTAATCCCTTTGGCAGATCATCCGGAAACACATCTGCAAACTCCTAAACTATCCGATCAACCATTGCTTGATGCGGCACTTGGCCCTCCTCAGATTGTTCTTGTGCAATCGGCTTGATCCACACCGTGAATACAGACTTATCGTCCTCCAAAGCTTGCTCTATGGCTGCTTCATTCACAAACTTCCCTTCTAGGGACTCATCTCTCTTCCAAGCTTGCTCCATGGCTGCCTTCTTGGCAAACTTCCCATCTTGGGACTCATCTCCCTTCCAGATTCGCTCTATGGCTACCTTCTCAACAAACTTCCCATCTTGGGACTGACTATTCTTAGGTGTCTTACTCAGAGGTGCCAGACAACCTAATCGGAAATTCCTACCTTGGTGTTGTACTTGAATTTGGTGTCGGGTCCAATCAAATTGAACCTTATGACATTCAAGCCAAGGTAGACCTAGAATGATATCATAGTGTAGAGGTGCCACTACAAACCTCATACACTCCAAATACTCCTTCCCAATCCTGAAGGTAACGGGATGCAAGGTGCGGAATGCAGAACCCTTTCTACCATCCGCCATCATCAAACTACTTCCAATCACTGGCTTGATAGGAATACCCAATTCCTTTGCTACTTGCATAGACATGCAATTCTCTGAACTTCCAGAATCAACCAAAATTCTACAACCCCGATTAGATATCATACCTTGCAAGTGAAGCAAACTTGCATAGGTCGAGCCTTCAATCCCATTGGAACTTATCAAGCTCCCAGTAGGTGGCTCAAAATCTCCTACTGGGATTCCTCGTTTCCCGGATCATTCCGCTCCACAACCTCCACTTGGGCAACTTGTCGAGGTCGTCCATTCTTGAGTGGACATTCAGCAATGCGATGCCCCAACTGGCGACAATAAAAACAACCTCCATTTTGTCGTAATCTTTCTCTATCTGCTGTGCCAAGTGGTCTTCGCTGGATAGCATCAATCTCCATTGGTATAGGTTCTTCCACTCGTGGTACGGGTAGGTTTTGTGTAGGTCGAGGTCGAGACCAAGTTATGGCAACTAAGGAATCAAAACGCTCAGCCAATTGCATGGCTTCTTCTACGTTCTGTGGCTCTCGCATGGTCACCTCCAATCTGGTTCGTGACTTCAATCCTCGCACAAATCGATCCAGAACTTCACCTTCTTGGATATCTGGAATTTGCATGATGATATTTTGAACTTGTGTGATGTAGCTTCTCACTGAGCCAATCTGCCTCAACTCCGCCAATTTATCTCGTGCAGCTCGGGTGGCATTTATAGTCTGAAATCGACCAAGTATTGCATCCTTGAATTCTGCCCATGTCAAAATCGGTGTAACAATTTGTCGTTCAGCTCTTTCTACTCGGAATCGCCACCAAAGTTTTGCCACACCATCCAACTGGCTAGAAGCCAAGAGAATTTGTTTCCGCTCGTCTTGAAGATTGGTGGCTTCAAAGTAACGTTCACAGTCAAACACAAAATTCTCCACTATGCCTGGAAGATTCTTGCCTTCAAACACCTTGGGTTTTGGAAATCGAATGCGATCTTCTCCATCTCGAACTGGCGCTCTGTCTATCTGTTCTCGTCGTTGCTGGTCTCGTTCATCCAACAATCGAGTAAGATGCTCGATTTGTTGTTGCATTGCAAGGATAACATCCGGTATTGCCGCCATCGCTACTACTCTATTCCACTACTCTCAATTTATCTAGTTGGTTAACACATAGATACAACACGTCCATCGTTCTCCATAAGTTACAACTGGAAGTATCAAGGGTTCCTCTGACACGGTGATCATATGTAGAAAGTCCTGCCCAAAGCGTGAGGTGATGAATTGTGTGAAACGATGCTTTGGTAATATCTGGACATGAAAGTCCCAATGGTTTGGCGGAAGTGGATTTGGTGGTCCATAAATTCCATCCATCCCATTCCTGCTCTGATACCAATGTAAAAGACTGAAACCGAGGAGAGAAATAGGAGAATGGAAACTCACATTGGGACACTTGAATGAGGGAAAACTCCGAATGCCTAGCATGAGCTTTGGCCTTGGTATTTATAGGTAGCATACAAGACCTTTGAAGCTTCTCAAGAAGCTTCCTTGAGCCGCTTTCTTGGAGTGCAAGTCAAGTTAACTAGGAAGCTTCTCAAGAAGCTTCCTTCTAGAAGCCGCCTACTTGGCGTGCAAGCTAAGCTAGTTAGAAGCTTCTAGAAGCTTCCTTCTAGAAGCTACTTGCTTAGGGCGCAAGTTAACTAGTTGGGAAGCTTCCTAAGAAGCTTCTTAGATGCTTCTAGAATATTCTAGGCTATTTTGGCTTATTCTCTACTTCGTAAGCCCGACTAACTTTGTCACTAAACTCCATATTGTTACATTGAGGGTTTGGAGAAGCACAATGGTAAGGATGAACCTTCAGGTCCCTTGGGAGAGATCACATTGCAAAACGCTAGGTGGCCTTGATGGTGAAGCCAATAAATTCTTGAACAAAGAGAATGGCAAGGAGAAAAGAAGATTTGGATGAAGTTGAAGAGCCAATGCTTGCCAAAGAAGTTGTGGAAGGCCCCAATGTAGAAAGCAATGATGGATTGAGAGAAGGTTGCAATGTAATGTTGGTGGATTTGCCTTTGATGAGTCCAAAGCAATAAGATGAAAAATTAGAGATGATGGGGTTGGAGAATTGGGAAGGATTGGTACTAGAGAAAATTGTGTTTCCAAGGAAGAGGAGATGTAGAGTAGAAGACGGTGAGGAGCTATACTTTGATCAAAGCATGTAGAGCTCTTATCTCATTGATTGAAATTCTAGAGTAGATACATCAAGATTATCCTCACATAGAATTGTTGGTGGGATTGCCTAAGTATCTTGATAGGAGAAAAAGAAAGATTACTATGGTGGTTGAATTGCAAAAGGTCAATGATTTGTAAAAGAGGGATATTGAAGAGAGAGACAAGAGAATAGAGAAACTAGAAGTCAGATTGCAAGAGAGTAGAGATGTTGGTGAGAAATTGTTGTTGAGAGTAGACAAGATTGAGAGTGCAATTTGACAATTGAAGGAGAAGTCAGTCTCAATGACCCTTAAGCTTCAACCTAAGAGAGATCAGAGTGTTTTAGCTAGTCAATCTATGCCAGCAAAGTTAGTTTTAGTTCAAGGGAAGTTACAAGAATTGGAGTCCAATACCTTGAAGCAATAGAGTGCTTGGAAATATGTAGTGGAGACTAAGGACCATGAGATAGAGGAATTGAAGAAGAAACTTTCAAAGGCAAACTTTCAACTTGCTATGCTAAGAGAGGACAAACCTATAGAGATTGAGGAGAAAGATATAATAAAGAAGCTAGTGATTGAAAATTTGAAAGAGTGTACCTCTACAAAGAGGGTAGCATGGTTGTGTAACAGATTAAGGGAACTCATCAATACCCTTGTCAATTATGCCTTAACAAATGATGAGCTTAAACTATTGTGGAAGCTTAGGAAGAAGGTATAGTTAAGTAATGGAAGGAGATGAGAGAAGTGGCAATTAAGTTTGCGACTAGGTTTGATCAGAAGGAGAAAAGTACAAAGGATTACCTTAAGAGTAGCATCATGAGGTAGAAGAGAAGTTAGAACAAATCGTAATAACCTTTTGGATATGCTAGAGCTTGTAGGATAATTGTCACTAGAGACTTGGCAATTAGCAAATAAGTAGGAGATGTTGGAAAGCAAGATACTTGTTAGGAGTTCAAGATCTTAGGGCTATGATGTCTCTAAGGATGTTAGGGTAGGATTGTAGAACACAAATAGAGCAACTTCAAGTTGTTGTGTATTCAATTTTGCATGAAGTGAAGAAGTAAAAGAGCTATATGCTCCTTGTCATTTTGTGTCTATCGTATCATCATCTTGCATGTGAATTTTTGGATTCATGTTATGTCAAAATGTTTGGTGTATATGATTTGGAATGTGTTTGAAGATAGTGTTTTGATGGAGGAATTTGTAGCATTGAGTGGAAAAAAATTGCAAAGTGATAGGTAACAAGATAATAGAGTCAAATTGGGACTTTGCTATTGGAAACACATTCAAGTTACCCTTAAGAAATCCAAAACCCAATCTTCCAAGATTTGATTCTTCAAAATAAAACCTCAATTCTTGACATTTTAAGGAGATATTTTAGAAGTTGAATGAACTTAAATTCCAAAGTGCAATAAGCCAGAAACTAAGAAGGGAATTCTGGAAGTATATTGACATTTTACTATGAATTCCAAAGTGGTAATTTCACTTTCTTATGGGTGTGATCTTGACCCAAGAAGTCAATGATGTGCCAATCCAAACTTAATTTGGAATTTGTCCTTGCTTAATATCAATTGTGATAGTATCTTCATGAGATCAACTTGCATTTACATTATATTTGCAATTTTATGGCAAAGTGGTTTCTGACATGCAAAATTTTGGTGTTGTTATAGGGGATATATCCTTGGAAATGGTGAGAAGCAAGAAATGCACACATGGGCAGAAATGCATGTTGTCAAGAGACCAACTCCCACAAGACACGAGGTCTTCTTCACCAATTACAAAACAAAGTGAGCAACTTTGGAAATGATACAAGGCAAAGAGTAGACGGGAAATTGAGCAAGAAAATCAGCAAAGGGATATACTCCTTCCAAGATCAGTTTTTGTAACATTTGCTTCATTCCTTGAAGAAATTCAAACAACACAATAGTGAAAATGTTGGAGATGCTATTCTTAAATAAAAGATGATTGGTACCTAATTCTTTTAATACTAATAACTCTTCACTATGAGCCCAAAGGGGAGCTTACCAACTCAATAAGCTAATTACTCAATATATGGGCAAAGGGTATCCTACAAAGATGGCATGCACCTTTGGACCAAATTATCAAACTCAGATTGCCAAACTATTGATAACTTTGTTGAAATCCAATCTCATACATTACTAGAGGATTTTTCAAGGGAAGCAAGCCTAGGACCTTCAAGAATTCAAGATTTGTCTCATTACCCTCATGAGATAGACTACTCTTTAAATTGGATGAGTCTTGTAGGGCAAGTTAGTAGCATAGAAGATTATTGGGACTTAAGAGAAAAACATTGATCCAACCCTCACATTTTCAAGTACCCAAGAAACTCTACCATTAATTTAGAACTAGTAACGGTGCGGATTTATTTTAACAAGAGCAAGAAGTATCTATACCAAGAGAGTGTCTAGAAACCAAGCAAAACTTTGATAGATCTTCTATTAACGAAGACTACCTAGGTAGTCCTAAAGTTAGAGAAGGACCAAGAAGTAGTTGAAGACCAAGAAGAGAAAAGAGCAAGTGGCACATAACAACATGTTGAAGTTGGATCTTTTCCTATAAAGATACCTATTTATGTGACACCTATGAAATCTCAAGTTACAATTATGGCAAGTTCACCCGTTACTTGACAAGGTTATCTAAAGGAAAAGATGAAGAGGAAGACCCAGATATGTTTGTTAATGACTTTGAAGCAATTTCAATTTCCAACAAAGAAGATGTAGATGGAGCTCAAACACTGATTTTTTTCAAGTCTATTAAAGAAGAAAGCACAGAGGTGGTACTCTCATCTTAGCAAAGGGACATAAAATTTAACAGCTTGGGAGGTCATCAAAGCACACCTCTTGGAAAGATTACGGGAATTAGGATATAAGTCTTATAATATTTTTCTACCCTTAATAATTTAGTGAGAAGGAAACATGAAAAACTCAAAGACTACATGGAGTGATTTAATGCACTTTTCAATAGAATATCCAAAAATGAATCTGCTATTGGGTACTTAGAAGCACAAGCTATAGCTTGGTTCTTGGGATGGCTGACTATGATCAAGTGGGTTCCTCAAGTGGGATGCTTATGTACAATCATACAAAAAGTCACACTCTCATATCAACTTCTTTAGGCCCAATACTCCTCGAGATAGTGTTTGAAATCAACAAGGGCCTGATTATAACACTCCTAGTGGAGTTGGTTTGAAGTTGCCCTAAGAAGAGACCAAGCAAACAAATAATAGTCTTATAGATAGGGGACTTGAGGAGAGGAATTCTATGATAGAGGAGACTGTCACAACTACAAGCACTATCCATCCCATGTCTCGGAGCACTACATAGGTCAACATGCCAACTCGAGGAGAGTTGGTGATTGATGAGTATCAAAATATAAGGAGTTAAATGGAAATGACCTACATAGTGGACCTCTTAGAGCTGATAGCAGAGGAAGGGCTTCTAAACTTGAGTAGAAAAGATACCATGTTGGCCATTATAGAAGAAGAAATGAACCAACTTAGCCCATATGTTGATAGAGAACATACTACCATGAGAATAGTGTAGCATCCTAGACCAAGGGAGGTTGTAGGATCTTCTAGAGGCAGTCCTCTAGGAAGGAGTTGGAGGCTTCTCGGGGAAGACCAATTAGCACCAGAGGTAATGGACTTGGTGTGCTGATTAGCATAAAGTACAATGGTGATTACCGATGACTTTACTTTCTTCATGAGTTTTACCCAAGCCTTGGAGTTCCTAGGCCTATAAGGCCAATCAAGGTGGCACCAAGAATGCAAGAGATCCCAAGCCTTGAACATTGCATTTGGGATATGACAATGATATGTGCAATCAAGTGGGACAACTTTTTGCCCCCAAAGGTCATAAAGAGGGTTCCTCAAGAGCTACAAGAATTCCAAGATGGTCCAATTTGGTATTCCTATAGCACCACGAGTCAAGTTATAACCCCATCCTGATCACCACTCGACCATTATTCATGATGTTTCCAACTTTGGGGATCATCAATGTCTACTAAGTGGAGGAAGCCCCTCAAGCCTTATGCCAAGAAGATAAGGAGTGGTCTACATCTCTTGCTATAGTGACCAAACCTAACTCAAGATATGAAGGTGGATGTTCTTGTTGCTTCAATAGGCTACAATAGGAAACTATAACTTTTATTTTGGTACACCAAGTCTATTGGTTTGACTTTGCACTCCTCATTATGAGACCGGCAATAAACCAACATGTCTTGTTACAAGCAATCTTTGATACAAAACAATTCTCCATGTTATGGGCTTGTGGAATTGAGTTTTGGGATCTCTTCAAAACCCACTATATACCAGTAGAAGGATTACTAAGGAGGACCTCTGATTACAATATCCCCATGAGTTAATGTATGTGGCAGTCAACCTTTTGTATTTTAATTTGAGGTACTTATTGGATTATTTCAAGTTGGTGAACTAAGGCTTGGTATTGAAACTGATCTTCTATCTTGGATAGGAATATGTCAAAGAAACCTATGTCATTGATTCTAAAATTACCCAGATCCACCAAGATATTAGGTTGCATTATTAGAGACCCCAAGTCTCAAACAATGCCAATTAGCACCATAGTGCAAGATTTAAGGACTACATTTGAGCAATTTGGACAAAGAACTTATTCCAACTTTATTCCCATCTTGGAAGTTTGTCTAACGGTCTTGGAGAAGTGAGTGCAACACTCTAGAACACAACCCTTCAAAAATTCACTATCTTATGATGTATTGAGAAATTGTATGATCAAGTGCTTTGACAAGAAGTGGAACACGGATCTCAATGACAAGGAAGAAGACTCTAGTGATCCTTACGGTCTTCAAGCTATCATATACATACTTGAGTTCAAGAAGCCCAAAGTTAAAGGATTACCCTTACCCTATCACTTGGTCTAGGAAATTTGGGTAAGAAGTTGAATTATTCCCGTAGTTGTACATGAGGATTTCCATTATGTGCTCAAACAAGATACAATTCCTCATGCAAAAGTCTGCTTTGAAAACCATGCAAGGTTGATGGTGCCAATCAATAACTTGTTATGTTGATTTTCCCTTAGTACCCAAGGACTTGTGCTTCTAGCAATCAATGTAAGAGATATGGAATCCACTAGACTCTAGGCACCATTGGAGCTCTTCCTTAAGGTCTTAAGAAGCAATTGAAGGAAAGGTTGGACTTAGATGTGCTACTCGCTATATGGAATCCAATACTATTCTTGCAAGAAGAAGCTACATTATTGGCCAGAGGTACAAGCATACCCCATTGGAGTACATGAGACAATGGATATGCTAGAAACATATGAGGGGAAATGGTATGTAACTCCAAGTCAAGTAGTTTTCCAAGAAGATATATATTGCAATATCTTAGCTCAATTATATCATTGCTTGCATCATGGTGATATCAAAGAAAATAGTATGATCAACTCTTTTTGAGATGCAATCAACAATCTCACCTTTATGTACCTTTTAGAAGATGCAAACATGTGGGGTTGTCATTTAGGAAGGACCTTGGAGTCGATCCACATGGATGGATTCATCCAAGTATGGGATATCATCTTCAAGGATTATCAAGAAAGAGATCATATGTGCATCTACTACCAAATGAGAGCCCAATTCTTCCCCTTTTCAAACAAGTGCAAGAAGAAGAGATAGGCTTCAAAGGATTGCCTAGAGTGCAAGAACCTAGAGAGGGTTGTGTCAACCAGATGAAGTAGCTACTAAGGAGCATATTAATTGCAGAGAAGTAAGTACTATGGGAATTGAAGTATGTGACTTCCATTATGAGCAAGTTGCTATAGGACTCCCTCTACAAGATGTACTTGTGGGACTAAGATAAGGTGTGGGATTCCTCTCTACAAGATGCACAAGAGAGGAGGCAAAGATTATTATATGCATGTGAAATAGTAGGACAAAGTTAGGTAGATGATGAATGGAAAGGCGGTACGTTGACGCACTTTGGTAGTCTAATCTAGATTAGAATCAAGGATTACAAGCCAATTGGAATTTATTGGAGGTAGCATTTGAAGGAGATAGCCATCATGGAAGAAGTATTGAGGAGAAACATAGAAATTCTTTTCTGTGTCTACTATGGTGAGGTTGGTTGATTGCTGATGATTCTTCAATAGGCTGTCTAGCAAAGATTGAGGGTTAACTAGCAAGGAGGAGTACTTGGTTAAGGTACTTGAAGGAGAAAGCTTATCATATAGTATCAAAGTGGGTGACAAGTCTTAGGTTGTACGTGACAACCCGCAACCATGATATATAAAATCTGAATACCTATTCCATCATAGGTTCTTGAGTATATGTATTATTAGTACCAATGGATGATTATGCAATGTGTATGATGGGTTGCTATTTTTAATCCTTGATACCTTTGACACACTAAAAGATGTCTTATAGTCCTCTCGTAGTGCAAGGATTGATTGCCATAGTGACAATTGAAGAGGTTGATGGGCTCTTAGGGGTGATAGACCTACGAGCCATCTTGTAGGTATCTCATGGTAGATCCTATTTTGTAATATGGATACATGTGTTATGTGAATCTTGCCCATAGTTCCCTCCAAGCTTGGAAAAGGACCGGCTATTGTCATGGAGATCATATAGTCTTTAGAATGCACCGGGCACCTAATTGTTTGCAATTAGACTTCACAATTTTCCAATGGCACAAGTAGCATGCAAAATTTTTGAAAGTGGCCTCTTCTCTCTATCTTCTACTCTTTGATCATTCCTTATTACTCAAAAATTCCCTTGATACTTCTTTATCCTTCCAAACCAAAAACCCTTTTCAATGCTTCTCTATCTTCCCACTCTTTGATCATTCTCTATCACTCAAAATTCCATCAATAATTCTTTGTCCGTCTCTCCTTCTGCAATTCTCTCTTCCATTCCCACTCCCCCCACTAGACTCTTCCTCTGTGCTGATTTTTCTCCCCCAAAACCCTTTGATACTTTCCTATTATTCCAAAAATTCCCCTCCTTTGATACTTTCTTGAGCTCTCTTGTCTTGTGTTTCTCCCAAAAATTCCTTTCCTTTGATACTTTCATATACTCTCTTGTTCTATTTCTCCAAAAAAAAAAACCGCTTCATCTTCAGCTGACTCCCCTTCTAATAAGTGGCCTTGGCACTATCCTTCCCCCAAAAGACTTTTCCTCATTGAGCACTTTCTCCTTTTCTATCTTTTCCTCTTCAAGAGTAGTCAAACGGAACTTCTTGGATTCTTTATTGTCAACTTTTGACTTAACTTTAATTGGATCACTTTGAACTTTGGATACTAGCTTTTTTGAAACCAAGTCCTCAACTTGTTACTCTTCAAGAGAAGATTTAGCTTTAGTCTTTTCTTGCCCCAAGGCCTTCCACGCCATTTGACTTCCTTTCCTCAATGTTACTTTAGTAGCTTGTTTCTCCTCCTCCAAATTCCGTATCTTCATTTTCTGTCCTAACTCTCTGTTATACTCCAAGGACAAGAGAAGAGAGAGAAACACAAATTACACACTCAACATTCGATGTCCCAAAGGAGCACCTTGTCTTTATTATATAGACAAAGAGGATCTCCTCCAAGGAAGCTCCACCATAGGATTAGGCACACAGAAGGTGACCTGTCAACAAGCTCTACCCTTGGATTAATTACTTGGATGGGTGACATGTCGGTCTAGGTTGTATCTGGTTGGTCAAACAAGCTTTGATGGGAGGGAATCTTTTAGGGAATCTTCCTATAGGAGTTTCAGAATCACGTAAGGTACCGTGGGAAACCTCTTGACAAGACAAACTAGGGGGAGAGAAGGCCAGCCTTCATTCCATTTGGAGAGGGAGGTAGAATATACACATTTTTGAGGCCTAATTCATCCGTTTAGGCCTCCAAAATTGCCTTCAAAGATTTCAGACATATTTCAATTCCTATTCTATTAGTAGAAGTCCCCTTTTGGTGATACCTCTTTCTGATATGTTAAGTCCATCATGTGTAACATCCTTCCAGATGTTACAAACCAATTCTCACCTTTAAATCATATGTCTAGCTATTGATTCTAAGGTTCTCATCTTTTTTGGTTTCTGCTCTATTAGTAGAAATACTCTTTTGGTGATACTTCTATCTGATCTATTTTGACTATCATATATAACATCATTCTAGATGTTACCAAACCAAATTCACATCTAGATCATATGGCTAGCTCTTGGTATTACACTCTCTGCCTTTTGATGCCTTTCTCTCTTCTTATGACTACCTACACATATAGCAGCCCACTATTTTGACAACTCTCTAAGTTACTACCTAGAAAGTTCATGCAAATATTGAAACATGTTGTTGTACTCCATACTACTAGCACTTTTACTAATTCTACATAATTTTCTCTTGGTTTACCTATCACACTAAATAGCACTAATATAACATATAGATTAATTTCCCAACAACATCCACTCCTACCAATTCTATGCAGCCTCCAATTTACACTATCAAGGTTATAGAAGATCTAAATCAAACCTTCTTCCAAAATGTCACCTGGTACATCTTCCATGTTGCCTTTTCAATTATCTCCTTCTACAACTCCAATTCATCATTGAAAAGTTTCACCCTCTTCTTAGTATATGGCAATCAATGCTCTGTAGCATCTAACTCTTGTATTTTGTAGGTTGCATTCTCATGGACCTTGGTGACTACAAACAGTCCATGCCATCAATGGCCAAACTTCTTGAGTGTGGAATGTTGCATGTCAAGGCTATTGTCTAAAATTAGCACCTTATCCTCTTCATTGATAGGTACTGGTTGTAGTCAATGAGTTTTGTTGAAGAGAACAATTGAAGAATGTTGTTCTTCAATTGCACCTCCTTTACCTTGTCTCATGCCAACTATATTGTCTATGGTGTAAGATCAAAATGTTCAATCCGACACATAATCAAATTTTTTGTAGAAGCCTTATCCTCCCATAGAATAATCCTCCAACTGGTGATATCTTCTTTCACGGGCATAATAGGTAAATGTCTAGACACTAATTCAACTGGTGGTATTCCAGTCATTGAGCTACAAGTTAGCCTATCTGCCATAACACCAATGGTAACAAATCAGGCCACCTATGTATTCTACCTTGGCAAGACTTTACCAAAGCATTTACAAATGGTGGATGACCAATAAGGTCATCCACCATCCACTCTTACCATTTGCTTCTGGATTGTATGTAGTTTTCAAGTTTAGCGTGATGTTGAACTTAGCAAAGAACTCTATAGCTTCATTTGCATCTAAATCCTTCTGATCTACTCTCATAAAAAAAACCATGCTTAGCAACAATATCCTCCAAGATGAAGTGACATACTTGTTCAATGTTATTGACAACAATGCCTTTCCTTCCACATAGTTAGATAGATCTTCCCTAGCCAAAACAAGATATCTTGCTCCTCAAACTCTTGAAGGCATGTGGACTAAGTCAAGAATCCACTTAAAATGAAGGTTCAGTAGATACATTGGACTCAATCTATCTTTGTGCCATATTTGGAATAAACTTGGCAAGTCTCATAGATCTCCATGTAACACCTTACATTTATGTAAATTCCAGGCCACCTATACAATCCTCAAATGTGCTCATATGTACCTTGAACTCCATGATGGCCTGCATCATCTTGTCATGCAATTCTCTTGTAGTATCTTCCCTTTTATGTCCTTATTACCCACTACTCTCAATAGAATCCCATTAAGGTTCTTGGGTCTATGCCAAAGATATCTTCTCTTCAGCAAGAACTTGCAAGACTTTCTCTCAATCTTCTCAAACTCTTCCATGGTCCACTTTGAATTTTTCTCTAAGGAACTAAGATATTTCCCCATGATAAGAAGATCATTCGAGTATAGCTCTTCTCTAAAGGGTAGGTCTTGGTCTACTTCATGTATGTCAACTCTACAGCCATTTTCAGCCTCATCATAACTTGCTCTAGACGGCATATCAACTACTGATTGTCCTTTCCAACTACATGTCTTAGCTCTAGATTAAACATTCAAATGAAAGCTATCCAACCTAACATTGCAATATCTGGTGTATCACAAGTAGCACTCATTCTTAGTAGCAATAGGCAATCTGTCTCCAAAATGACATATGCACCAATCAAGTAATTTAAATCTTGCTTCAATGCTATCTTGGCACCCGACAACTCTTGTTTGATTTGAGGGTACCTTCTTTGTCACTTTGTGAAGATTCTTGCTCCAAATCTTGTTGCAAATTTGTTGCCACTCTCATCGCCTTTGTAAAAGACCAAAACCGAGGAGAGAAATAGGAGAATGGAAGCTCACATTGGGACACTTGAATGAGTGAAAACTCCGAATGCCTAGCATGAGCTTCGGCCTTGGTATTTATAGGTAGCATACAAGACCCTTGAAGCTTCTCAAGAAGTTTCCTTGAGCCGCTTTCTTGGAGTGCAAGCCAAGTTAACTAGGAAGCTTCTCAAGAAGCTTCCTTCTAGAAGCCGCCTACTTGGCGTGCAAGCTAAGCTAGTTAGAAGCTTCTAGAAGCTTCCTTCTAGAAGCTACCTGCTTAGGGCGCAAGTTAACTAGTTGGGAAGCTTCCTAAGAAGCTTCTTAGATGCTTCTAGAATATTCTAGGTTATTTTGTCTTATTATCTACTTCGTAAGCCCGACTAACTTCGTCACTAAACTCCATATTGTTACAGCCTTGGCCCATAGCCCATCCAACAACATAAGGGCTTGAATCTACTATTATTATGATTTGACGACCATGTGCATAGTCAAGTGGACAAAGTACTGGAGAGTTCTATAGTGCTTCCTTCAACCTCTTCATAGCAATGGAATGCTCCACCCTCCAAACAAACTTGATCCTTTTCCTCAAGAGTTGGTAAAGAGGTTTTGTAGGATGAGAAAAATGCGGTATCCATATCCAATAGAAAACACATGCTTCTAAGAACCTCCTTACCTCCTGAACTAAGGAGCAATCCTTGATCTTCCCAATAATATCCACCTTCTCTTGGTTTGGTTTGCGGCTATACAACCCACACATATGACCTACAACCAATATCTCATGAAGTCTAAATGTTGATTTCTCCCGAGAAAGAGTCACTCCTGCCTCTATCAATCGCTTCAATATAGCCTCCACATCTTGAATGTGATCCAAGACAAATTTTCTTATACCGCCATCCATCAAGGTTTCATCCTTCTCACCTATTGTGTAACATTTAATAGATATGTCATCAAGAAATGGATGAGTTCTATCAAGAATGAAAGGTTGCAAGATGCGATTCATATCACTTTGCATATGTGCCGTTGAGTTTGTAGCTCCCATTGGAAGAGTGAACATGAGCATCATGCCTAGTGGAGTTCACATGGTGGTTATATCTCGGCTTCCTTTTGCAAGTTGAAACTGATCATATCTCAAGTACAAATCCCCAATATAATAGAAGGCCCTCCTTGCAAACTCCTTTGCAAAATCATCCACAACCGGACCTACACCAAAATTCCAAATTATTACCTTGCTTGGCGGTTGCATATCTTGTATGAATCGCAACTTGCCATTCTTCTTCCTTACCATGAACCAACGGTTGGAGTACGTAGCTTTTGATGGCTCAAGAATCCTAGCTCTGATCTTCTCCTTCAATAGCTCTATCAACTAAGGCCAAAGTGCCTTTGGTATCGATATAGGCCTCAAATCCCACAATACATGTAAAAATGTGAATATAATCATTGGGGTGACCTCTTGTGGATTCAAACACCCTATCTCCTCAATCTTGAAAGCAAAAGCTTTCCCATACTTAGCAATCATCTCTTTAAATGCTTGGCATTCAACCTCCATAAGCAAACCATCTCCTCAAATTGTAAGTTCTGTCAAGTTTTCCTTAGTAAAAGAATGGCCAATATCTTCCACCTTCCTCAACCTTGGTTCTTCTTGAGTCCTCTGCAACAACTCTACTGCATCCAATGGTAATGAAACAGCAATTGGTCGTACCTTCTTATCTACCATCTTGTACTTGGTGTTACAATAGACTTCACAAGCAAGTTGAGAAAATGGCTCATAAAGTCCTCTCCCTATCTCAATCACTGATTCTCCCTTCTCCATTGAAGCAATCACCTCTTTGAATAAATTGCCTTCTCCTTGATCATCCAATATGCCAATGATAATCTCTCCTTCCTCCATTGTCTTTGTTGCTTTAAGAATTTTCTCTCTTCTTCTCAGCATATTTTGCAAACTTCTTGTTGTATTCTTTGTATGCACAAAGCATACAATCCTATCCTTTTGGACCCCAATATAGGTTTTATCAAAATAGTCCTTCAAATTGATTTTTTGTGATAGAATTATGTATATGGTGCTTTGTTCTTCCACCTTACCCATCAAGTTGCCTAGTGGAAACCCTCTCCTCCAATTTGCTTCTTTGGATCTCTCAATTCCCTCCTATTCCTACCGCTGCCCAGCAAAACAGTAGGAAACTGAACTATCCATGCTCCATTTTGACTCTTGACTTTAGCGACAAGAGTGCCATTGTTCAAGACCTTGCTTCTCATTCTAAGTTGTGTGATGAAAGGTTGGCCTAGTATGATTGGATAAAGCAAGGTATCATGAACAAACATATTAAGCAACTTTATGACATTGCCAATCTTTATCTTGACATCTGGACAAGCTCCCCACAAAGTATTCTTGGTACGGTTCATTGATTTTACCTTCCAATCAATGTCATGATCTACCTTCCATTGACCTTCCTTGTAGATCATTCTTGACATAAGGTTAACTTCAGATCCTGAGTCAATCAATGCTCTCACTAGATGCCTCACGCCTTGTATCTCAATCTTGCATTCATTGTAACTTCTTGTCCAAAAAGAATTTTTTACTTCTTCATACACTAGCATGAATGGTTTCTCCTCATCAATAGTAGCATCATAGACATTGCTTCCTTGGCGGTGTCTCCTAAAGTTTTATGCTCAATCTCCACTCCATAGGTACTCACTTCTTCATCTGCATCACCTCCATCCTCGTGTAGTAAGGAAGTACGAGGACCCTCCTTATAGAAACCCTTCTTCTTTGCTCTTGCCAAGATAAGATCTTGCACATCTTTTTGCAAGCTTCCAAAAAACTCATCATTTGTGAAACCTCTCACCTTTTGCTTCCAAAACTTCCTAGTAATCTCTTGAGGATCAAGTTCCATCTCTCTATCACGACTTAACAATCAACCTGATCATTTTCTTGGAGATCTTTCTCCAAACTTCTTGCTAGCCGTATCATTCAAGTCCATTTGAGAATTATTTTTCCCATTCAAATCTTGATCCATCCTCATGGGAGTGTCATCAAACTGTACTTCCTTCCTTCTTGTTTTCCTCCTTTCTAGTTCCACACACTATTGCTTCTCTTTTAATTGCTCTTCAACTTCAGACTGTTGATCAACCTTCCTCTTTGCTTCAATCATTGTATCCCAAGTAGCACCAACCTCCACAATGATAGCCGTAATAGCAATGGGTGCATCCCATCCAAACTTCCTCCAAATCTGCTCTACCAACCTTTTCTTTTCCACTTCATCCAAATTTGTACTTATTTTTCTCTCACTCACCAAATTATACACAGTTGGCTCAAAGGTAGCAACAACCATGCCCGTTTCTCTTTTGCCCATATGCCTTTCAAACAAAGCTTTCATGCCTCCTCTGTTACCGTTCAATGGTATTGGCTCACCGGTATCATAAAATGTTATCTTCTTCATCTTTGGCTCTCCAACAAACTTCACCCATTGTTTGTGAAATGCATCATTGCATTCTCTTTTGGTATGATTTTACTATCACCCCACATGCATCCATATGGTTGCCTTCTATCTCCACCTGTTTCTGTAACACTAGTTCCACCTTGCGGTTGATCAACCTTTGTAGTTACAACTTTTAGCCCTTCCATCAACCATGAAATGTAATCCGCTGCTCCATCTTTAACCACCTCAATTGCCTATTGTTCCACCTTCTCTCTGCTAGATCCAATAAGATTACTCCGAATATGTACCTTGGATATTGCTTCCTCATCTAGCTCTCTTTGTCTCCTCCTTTGGCTCACCCAAATAATAGCCTCTTGAATGTTCTTCCAATCAATATTTCAGAGGTGCTTAGGTTGAAGTAGATCAAGTGCATACTCCAACTCATCTCGTAGACGATTGCTTGCAGCTTGTAGATAATAGTTAGACTTTTGTAATTGGATTGCTTCAACTTCACAATTAGACAACGGATTCCACCTTTTATTAAACTCTCTTAAAAGATTTTGAGGTCCCAAAATGTTACTCTTGTCATTCATGCAATCCAAGAACAAAGTTTGAGTGACCCATTCTGCATCTTGTAGCAAAAATTCTTCCTTCATCATTTGTGAAAACTCCTCCCACAATATAGCTCCTTCAACTAACCTTTCAACAATCTTTCTAATTTCAAAATCCACCAAGGTAAGAAACCTTGTGATTGCAATGCAAGGTCATGAAGCTTAACATCCCTCCAATAGACCTTCAAATACCTTGTCACATCCTTACTATCAAACTCACCTTGATGGTCCACCACCGCATGCATACATTTAGTAATCTGATAAGGTTGTGCTCTTTTTCTATCTCTTTCTTCATCTTGCTCGTCCTTCGTGGCTCTCATGTTTGCCATGACTATTGGAAATTTCTTGCTCTCTTGACATTGTTGCAAATTATGATTCTGGTGCCATCTTTTCCTCCACTCAAAATCTGCTACTAATGCCTAAGTACAAGCCTCAAGATTTCCCAACATGATCACCACTTATGTCGCAGGGATTGTATGGTCTTGAGAATGCATTGGGCACCTAGCTGCTCACACTTAAACTTCACAATTTTCCAATGGCACGAATAGCATGAATAAAGTCTGAAAGCGGCCTCTTCTCTTTGTCTTCTACTCTTTGATCATTCCCTGTCACTCAAAATTCCCTTAATACTTCTCTATCCTTCCAAACCAAAAACCCTTTTTGATGCTTCTTTGTCTTTCCACTCTTTGATCATTCCCTATTGCTCAAAAATCCCTCAATACTTCTTTGTCCTTCCAAACCAAAAATACTTTTTCATACTTCTCTATCTTCCCACTCTTCAATCATTCCGTGTCACTTAAAATTCCCTTGATACTTCTTTGTCCTTCTTAACCAAAAACCCATTTGATACTTCTCTGTCCTTCTCTCCTTCTTCAATTCTCTCTTCCTTTTCCACTCTCTCCCAAACAAACTCCTTCTCTCTGCTGATTTTTCTTCCCCAAAACCCTTTGATACTTTCCTGTTACTCCCAAAACTTCCCCTCCTTCAATACTTTCTTGTACTCTCTTGTCTTGTTTCTCTCAAAAATTCCTTTCCTTTGATACTTTCCTATACTCTCTTGTCCTATTTCTCCCAAAAGAAAACCGCTTTGTCTTCAGCTGATTCCCCTTCCATTAAATAGCCTTGGCCCCTCTCCTTCTCTAGAAGACTTTTCCTTGTTGATCACTTTCTCCCTTTCTATCTTTTCCTCTTCAAGAGTAGTCAAACGGAACTTCTTAGGTTCTTCATTGTCAACTTCTGACTTAACTTTTGCCGAATCACTATGAACTTTGAATACTGGCTTGCTTTCAACCAAGTCCTCAACTTCTTATTCTTCAAGAGAAGATTTAGCTTCAATCTCTTTTCTTGCCCCATGGCCTTCCACGACATTTGACTTCCTTTCTCAACACTACTTCAGTAGCTCATTTCTCCTCCAAATTCCCTATCTTTATTTTCTGTCCTAATTGTATGCCTCTTGATGCCTTTCTCTCTACTTGTGACTACCTACACATATAGCAGCCCACTATTTTGACAACTCTCAAAGTTACTACCTAGAAAGTTCACGCAAATATTGAAAATCACCATTGTACTCTATACTACTAACACTTTTACTAATTCTACATAATTTTCTCTTGGTTTACCTATCACACTAAATAACACTAATGTAACATAAAAAATATTTTCCTGATGACACCATGTAAGGACTATTCCACAATCTTTTGTCCTATAGTGTCCCATAGCAAACTATGGGTTAAGTTGTGCACACTCGCACCAAAAAACCATTCTTCTACCATGCTTTGTGGAACAATTTTCCTCCTCTTGGTCTTACCCTAAGGTAAACAATTGCAAATCATAGCATCAATGAGAATAATATCTCTCCCTCTAACTATCCCTTTTATGAGTGTTCCTCTGTCCAATATGCACAAACTTGGTGCATATTGCTACCTTTAAACACAAGTCAATACAAAGATAAACATATATCAATACCCAAAATCCATATTGCAAAACCTAACATGACAACAAAAAATTAGAAACTTGAGTCAAAACCCATTCGCACAAACCACACAAACCACTTTGTTGTGCAACATGCATTCACGCTAATTATGCAAACCAAAAAACCATGCAATTACTTGCATAGATTGTATGGCAAGTGTAATTAGGTTTTGTATGCCATGCTGGTTGTGTGCCAAAGACAAGCTTTGATAGGATTTGGCATAAATTTTTGCAAAAATTTGAAAATTAGAAACACCATTCACAATTCATAAGTAGAAAACTTACATGCGGTTTAGAGTACTCAATCCCAAGGGCAATTTTCAATCCAAGTATATCCATATTGATTTCCCAAATATGCTCTACAAAAACTCAGATTTGTAATTTGTCCAACCAACACCAGTGGGCATAGTGCATATATTCAATGATAGTATGAAACTTGATAATCTAGAGTCCTTCTAAAGTTTCCTCCATATTTTTCATCTCAAATGCTCTCTTGTACATCTCAATAGCCATCTTGAGTTTTGGGTTTTGCTCTCTTCTCAATTTTGGATCCTTTGTTTGCTCTTCTACTCTCTTTCCTCTTTTGAACTCTCTCATCCACTCTCTATCTTAGCTCTCTTTGAAATCTTTCCTTCACGTTTCACTCTTCCATTTCATTCAATTTTGAATTTGTACTCTCTCTCCTTCTTGTTTCCTATTTCACTGAATTTTGGATTTGTCCTCTCTCTTTCTTGTCTCTCTTTGAAATCCTTCCTTTCATTCACATTTCCTTCTTCCCTTTGTTTCCCATTTCACTCAATTTTGTCCTCTCTCTCTATTCTCTTTGATCTCTAATTTTACTGAATTTTGAATTTTGTCTCCCTCAATTCATGAAATTTATCTCCCTCTTCTTTCTCTTTGTGCTAAATTATTATGCCTTGTTGTTGTTCTCCTTGTCCTATTCCCTTTCACATTCCTCTTCCTATTCATGAGATTTTGGCATTCCTTTTTTTCCTTTCATGAAGTATTTCCCTTCGCTCTTTAATGATCTTGAAAACTCTTCTTCTTGTTTCTCCCTCCCAAATTTCATTTCTCCCTTCCAAAATCTTTTGTGTTCTCTTTAATTCCTCTACAATTCCCATTTCTCTTCCTATTTTTCGAATTCAAAATCGTGGGGTACACCTTGGACACCAATTTAAATCAAAATACCTCATATGTCTCATAGATGCATTAGCTAGTCTTCATGACCTTTCAACCACTGATGACAACAAAATTACACTTGTCTCCCTTCTTGACCCTTCAACCCCTAAGACTCCCCTACTCCCAAACTCATGCATTCTTGATTCTTCTCAAATTCCTCACTCATGCGTTCCACGTCATCTCTATAGCTTTGCATTTGGTACTCACGCATCCCAAGCAACCACAATAGTTTTAGCACATGAAATTAATCCATCCTAATACTTAATACTTAATTACACCATCTTGAGAGTATCCTAATAGAATCTGAATATTCATGGGTTCTAATCAAGAAACTCTTCAAAATTTTACTCTCAATTTCCTCCTTCAAAATCATCCAGATTGATTTTGGAATGTTGTGTTTGCTAGTTCAATCAGAGAGTAATGATGTGAAATCCTCATCTATTGCTTTCCCTTTGCTCAAAGTAGAAGGTGCTTGGCAAGGGATCAACAAGACTATCCTCAATAGCTCTCCAAATGTACCATATGTAGATTCATCCACATATTGTTTCTTGTCAGGAATGGGATAAGAATGTGAAACGTGATTCAAAAGAATGTAGTATTCTATGTTTTCAACCATACCAAGTTCATTGTGATCTACTAAATCCCCTATTTTCTCTCTATTTGGCAGCGCAATGCTCAATTTTTTTATTCTCTTATCCACTTCTTCTGGATGATCTTGGAATGGTGTTTTTGCTAGATCAATTGGATTGATTTTGGAATTTTATGAAGAAAATGTTGTTGTTACTAGAACTAAACATCTTGCCTTGGATCAATTAAAACCAGATCAATTAAAACCAGAGTAAAAGAGTGGAGTAATTGAGAGGGGAGTAACTTGGTACCACTCAAGAAAGGGAGGTGAACAAGAGCAAGAGAACAGGCGGGGTGTACATGAAGCTGAGGTGGACAAGAGCAAGACAATAGGTGCATGCGGTGTGCATTACAAGTTGAACGGGAGCAAGAGAACAGGCGCCCATGCATAACATCCATTGGGCCTAACGTGGCATTGTGATATTTGCTTAAGTGATTATTGATCAATGAAAGCCATTAGCAAGAATAATATTTCAAAATCCGCGATAGGCAAGGTTTAGGTTATTTGCCCGGAAACACTTGTGTCCCTAATAACCGTCACGTTTCAATTCTCCGTTTGGGTTTTTCGGCCAGTGGTACAACCCCTAGTAGAAAGCTTTTCAGTTCCCGGTTGTAGTTTCAATAAAATTGGTACAGGGTACCTGTAAAAGTGAAAATGGCAACCGCATAGGAAAAATGAAGGATGGGAAGACCCCATCAAGCCATACAAGGGAGAGACAAAAAGGGTTACATGGGGCTAAGCCCCAATAGAGTTTGTATGAGAAATCTCCCCTACCGCACCTAAGATATCCGAGCTATGCAAGTCGTACGGTCTACACACAACTGGAGCATCCAAAGAAACATCACCTAATGTGATTGCTCTCCTATGGATTGCACCAGCCACTGCCCTCTGTAGAGCAATGGACACACGCTGTCTAAAATATACTACAAAGTGTGAGAGTGAGAGTGGTACCCCCTGTCGCCTAACATGATAAGCTCTCGCACACTCTCTGACAAATGTGTCAAACGCCGTGTCCATCGCTCCATATAACTCCAAGGCTAGAGGAAGAAAGAGGTGACCTCACTGCATGCCCCTATAGTTGGAGACCTTGTGACCTACTATTGCACTCGCCGCCCATCCAAGGGGATGTGTAATCACTCCCTCCGAAACTGTATCCCGTGTAGGGTCCATGACCACGACATCCGCTACTGTCACCTGATCATCTCGGACCAAGTATAAGTTTACCTTGACACGTGTCGTGTGCAAAGCATATGAATGCCAAGCCAAGTATCCACTATCTCGCGCCATAACAAACACTATGTCTCTAAAGGCATCATGGGTAGCTATCCTCTGTTCTCCAAAAGGACATCGTGTCATGTGGACCGCTGCTGCATCTAATGTAGAATCACACTCACAAGTGAGTAGTGAAGATGCAAATGGGTGGACCAAACCTAGGCAAAAACTCATCCTGTAGAATAAGTAACTGGTGCGACGTTGTTATGAATCCTACGGGTACCTACGTACCTTTCACCCTTGTACGGGCTCGATGGGGTCTTTTCATCCTTCGTGCTTTTGAAACCCCTGGTCACGACACGACGAGCGTTAACATTGGATCCGTATACTACTTCCGGTTATGTCGTATTGAACTCTTGTCGTCTTCTGACGAGGAAAACCCGATGATCACCAGCTAGTTTTCTTGTTTCCCGTACGTAACCATTTCTGCATTATCGTCTGGCGAAGAATGGATTTCGGTAACGGAGGCAAAAGGAGACTGTCGAAGGATGAATGTGCGATGCTGACAAACGAGAAATTTTCACGATGGGAATTGAGCTTCAGGGAGACCACGTACGATGGAGAAAAGCATTTCACTTAAACTCGAGGATATTTCCAGTCTCCTTTCTGTCTTCTGAGGAAGCATGGGATCGGTGATCTATGAGCCAATGGAATAACTGTTTCACCGGACCGGTCCTGATGGAAGATGAAGTCAGTCGTGCATCAATATATTTGTTGTTTGATCCTGGATAGTGGCTGAGAGGCGAGACACCCCGCGTGAAAGGTGCGGTTGTGCCAGTTCTCACGGAGAGATGTATTTGGCAACATGGAGATAATATGCCGCCATTCTACTTGACCAGCGGCAGTACAAGATAAAATGAGACACACGAGAGTCTACTGCACAGATTAGCAGGTATCAAGGTCCACATAGAGGACGCAGAGGTTCCGGAGGAACAAAAATTGGGCTGCTTAGAGACATGACAATCTTCGTCCAAATACGCTCCCAATTTCTGACTGCTCTTCTTGCTTGCGGGTAGAAATACCAGAACCAAGCGCACCTGTCATTCGAGCGCATGAGCTATGCGCCAAACCTTTTGAATGTGTGCAAAAGCATAATATAACTGTATTCCTTTTACCGGCAATCTGCAGTTGCATTGCTCAACAGTACGGTACTAGTCTTCATGATCATGTCAGTCTCCAGACAGGTATAAGACATCCTGCTAAAGTATTAATAGACCTTACAGAATAGCATGAGAATTTGAACGTGCGGGACATGAATACTAAATAAAATGCAGGCATCGCTTGCATTTGTGTTTTATAATCACATGGTCATGGTGATGCATATTTGTCACAGGTCATAACTTCCCCGCAAACAATACAGTACACAAATAGTGCCCCGATACAGGACCAAAGTTTTCGCCGTAAGTACATAAGTCTGTCTGTGGTCGAGGAATACGGAAGACAGTGAGCTTGATAGGCTAACATTGCACATGAACTCTCCCTCAAAGTCGCTACAAGTTGCTCCATACCAACGGCTCAGGTCGGGGTAGCGTACTAGCATTGCGGATGGAGGTGCCTGTTTTGCATCTTTGGAGCCGTGAAGTTTCAAAGTTAAGCTTCATTGCTATAGTTGATCACTCGCATTCGTCTCCTTTGAAGACGGACACAGTCATGAGTGTCATGAAAAGGTTCATGCTTCCATGCGAGCATCAGCCTCGTGTGGCGGAATCGTTGGAATGGTCCCACAGTGAGGGAGGTGTATGGTGTGAAGGGTTGGGTTAGAACAGGGGTCTTTCTCATCAGCCCGAGAATCTGTATCAGGTATAAGTCTGATAATTTCAAAGACATGGCTGCGAACTTCACTTGCTAACTCTAACTAGACAGGTCTGCTCATCCATCCTCCCAACATCGGGTGTGAGCGTTCCTGGATATGGCAATGACTGCAATCGCAATTAACTTTATTATGTAATGTGTAAGTCGAGAGTCATTTTGAGCTTTGGATGTTCGGCGAACTATGAATAGACTTTAACGGCAAGAAAGGTTGAAGATAGAGAAGAGATCTTCACTTTGATACGAGGCAAGAATGACCGTCGAGGAATTACTTTGATGACTGAACCAGTTTCAAGGCCTACCACGTCAATAAATGATCAATCAGGTATGCGACCATCACTCAATTCTTTTCTTAGAGCATCCAATAACTAAAGTTTGCAGTTGTGGTCATCGTTTGTGGTTTCACGTTTACTCGTTGGAATGTCGGTCTTCAGCTACGTAGGTCTTTCCAGACAGTTCTGAACCAACATGACCATTTGATACACGATGCCACTGTCAAACATGCATGCGGGTGGACTGATGGCTTTACTAGAGAGTGCCGCTCGAAGAGCTGCTGCCAAGCCAATATAAATTTCCTTACATCAATACTAAGTTATTGCTAGTTTTCCTTCGGTCTTAGACCATGGACGTTCGAAATCATATTGTCGAACATGGCGTTGAGCAGCATGGGAACTGTGGTATTTTTTGCGCTTCTGTGTGTACCACACCTGCTGGATACATGTGCATTGCGTCTGCGCTATCTGCAAAGACTTCTATTCCGCTAGGCTTGAGAATGTGTCCTTGCAAAGTCACAAGCCGGGTAATGTAAATTTACATAATCATCCGGCACACAATACTAGAATGATATACAGCCATATTTTCGATGTCCACACAACTCTTGAGGGCAGTTTCTCCTGTCACCGTCCAGCATGAACAAGCCCTGAAAGTTAAATCTAAGCCGCAATTTGAGTTGGATACTCAGATTACACACTATTTGCCTCTGCCTCTAGTATGGTCGAGGGTCAATTTTGCTAGCCAGGTTAGGTGATTCCGCTGAACTGACTAGAGTATAATTGCAGGAACAATTACTGTAAGTTAAGTGGTGGACTCTCGGAGACAGCAAGGATAGCAGAATGGCTCGATTTTTCCTCTTAACAGCGCTAGCTCTAATTGCTAGCATTGCCACAGCAACTGAAGCTCAGCTATCTGAAACCTTCTACAACAGGACCTGTCCTCAAGCGGTGAAGACCGTTTCCGACATTGTGGGAGCAAGAATTCGGAAAGACAGCACCATCGCAGCAGGCTTACTCCGCCTGCAGTTCCATGACTGCTTCGTTCGAGTAAGAAATTACAACTTCATACTGGAATGTCAGATGGCCATGCATATTTCTGATTATCCTTCAACTGTTTTGATATTTCACGCAAGCAGAGAAGTTTTTTGGTCGCTATATAGACAAAGAGGTTCTTGTTTTTTACCAGCTTCTCCAGATTTAGGCTCATAAATAGGAATCTGACGGCGTTATCGTTATATACTCATAAACCAGGGTTGTGATGCGTCCGTGCTTCTGGATTCCACAATCAACCCGTGGAACCAGGCCGAGAAAGATGGACCACCTAACAAAAATTCTTTGAGAGGTTTTGATGTTGTGGACGAAGCAAAGGCTGCGGTTGAGGCGATCTGCCCTGGGGTAGTATCGTGCGCTGACGTTCTCTCATTAGCTTCTCGGGATTCAATCTTAATGGTACGTTTATTCTTCCCTGCAAGCAAGTTAAATCATGGTGTTCGCTTGCAACTGCAATGAAGAGTTGAAGTTATACTACTTCATCATCACATTGAAGTTTGAAGGGAATCACGAGACTTCTCAGCTTGTAGGAAGCATTCGTGGTCCATTACGACTTAAGTGGGTATTGTCGCAGGAGCCGTACAAAATCCAGGGCAACTGCATTAGAAAATGAAATCAAAAGAATCACGAGAGAATCTTCTGAACCAGCCCAAAAACTTAGCAATTACAGATTCCTCAAGATCATACATGTATGTCTTATATTTCGTTGGGAGTTCATGCAGATCGGTGGGCCGTCGTGGAGTGTGCCCTTGGGTCGTAGAGATGGAAATATTTCTCGCGGCTGGGAAACTCTATCTAATTTACCACCACCTCATGCAAAGTACTCGGATTTGATCAGCATTTTTGCTAAGAAGGGGATGTCAGAGAAAGACATGTTTGTCTTATCAGGTTGGTTCCTCAACCCTCAAGATGTCAGCTAGTTTATGTGAACTGAATACAGATTTACAAAACTGAAGACGGGACTTCATCAGCATGATATCAAATTGAGGATTGATCTAGACTGTAAAAGTAGTTTGAGAGTTGAAATGTTTAGATGTCAAATATTAAAATGCCCGGGTCTAGATTGTGGACTGAAAGTTGCTGTACCTACTTGCAGGTGGACATACAATCGGGAAAATCAGATGCAGTCTCATCCAAGATAGATTGTACAATTTTTCTGGATCACCAGACGGGGTGGATCCTTCGCTAAATTCCACTTATGCCGCTGAGTTGAAGCAGAAGTGCAAATTTGGGGATACCACTACGAAAGTACCCCTTGATCCCACTTTGGGCGGAAACAAGTTCGACAGCTTGTACTACAACAACCTCAAACAAGGGTACGGAATTTGCAAGTCTGATGCAGTTTTGACCCAGAATTCAGCACTTATAAATAGATATTCAACAGGCCCAATTATGCCTTTCTACTGGGACTTTGCTAAGTCCATGGAGAAGTTGAGCCAAATCTCTGTGCTGACGGGTACAGCTGGAGAGATTAGAAAGAAATGTAATATCATCAACTCTCGCTGAGCGTGAAATGTTTTAATTTCAACCAGGTCTAGGTTTTACTGAAGATTGGGTGCTCACTAACCCTCATTCGCCCGAAGCCGTGAACTGAATCGGCTGCTAGTGGTGCTTCAACAAGATCATAGTCTTATTGGAGACTTAGTGTTCCCTCACGAAGCTGTTATTAAACCAGCTGGTGTGGTGCTTTAGATATTACCAAATAATACTGAACTTTGGCTAGACTAAATCAAATCTTGATCATAGATCTGAAAGCGTAGGCTCCATTTAGTTGCAGATCCACGTGACTGCGAGCGTAGAAGGTAATACGTTGCATACAAGCAATGAAAAGGTTGTATTTGGGACCAGATCATTCGTTTCCTTGGTCTTTTCCATCCAAACAAACATAAACTTCGTTTGGATGCGGCTTCATCCACATTTTTGGCTTGATTTTGTGGTGTTCTAGTTTGTTTTGAACTTGTTTGTCCAAAGAGTATAAGCCCTTTTTCTCATGAAATTGTCATGAATTCTTCTCCGTATGGTTCGCATCAATGACATGTCAATTTGATAGATTCCACAAAACGACAAAATACATCAACATTAAATATCTGGTACATTGAGAATAAGCTTGAAGATAAACATGAATCAAGAATTATTGTTCTACCTTCCAAGAGAAGATCAAAGAGAATAGCCGTTCTCTTTACACCTTATGTGTTATAAGGATCTGTTCGGATGCCCAACTTTCCACCTTTAGCTTCATCCTTAGCTTTTAGAGTAGTCCACTCAAGGACTTCATTTGTAACCACACGTCTTTGCTCTTATGCTACTCTCCTTCATATGCAAGAATTCAAAGTAATCCCAACATGTAACTTTGGATCCATATGCTATATAGTTAAGTTTTCCCACGAAATTTTTTCCCAAAATCAAACCCCCAATGCAAGATAGTCATTGACTACTCATAACAACATTCCATGTATTTTAAATGTCTCTGTCTCTTTTTCTACACTAACATCAAATGCTTGAATTCTCCTTCAGAGTAATTGCAACTCATTTTTAAACAATTGCAAACATGTATCAGTAATATCACCTATCAATAACTCCTTCTTAGGAATGATTAGAGATAAATGAAGAAAAATCCTTGCGCAAAGTCAAGGAAGCAAATTCTTATTGACTAATATAATAGCCCAAGTAGAGCATTTTGTACTCTTATTGGAAAGTGGATCAAACCATTCAATGTCAAAGCATAAGTTCCAAGGCAATTAGAGAGAGGTGAGCAATATGCTTCCATGCATTTATATCACCTACATGTTGCATCAATCCATACTTGGATTAGTTTGTCATTCATGTCATAGTTGAACGTACGTTGTAACAAAGACAATATAAAAATATCTTAGTACTTTACTTGGTATATTATCTAATACTTTACTTTGTATGTTTAACTTTAAACTTGCATGTATCTATTCTTGCGATATTTTGGGCAGGTGTTCAATTCATCGTACTCAAATTTAAATAAACATATCCATTACTATAAGCATGAGTTGATATGTAATTCAAGTCCAACTTACTAATTAATTATTTAGTATGGTAAGGCTTACTACCAACTGTAAATAGATAGGAACCGAACTGTCTCACGACGTTCTAAACTCAACTCACTTAACACTTTTATCCGCGGACAATCTAACCCTTGGGAGGAAGTTCATTGCTTTTTGGGAAAAGCTTCTTGTTTCAATAATGCAAGAATCTCATATATTATAATATGCTGATAAAAAATGTATAAATAATTAAAAAAAATTGGAAAAAAAAAACTTACTTTCTTCTTATGAAAACAATCTACATATACTTCAAAGAGCTTCCTCATTTTATAAAAAAATTGAACTGATCCTATTCACCATCAGCTTACATTTATCTCATCATAATGATTGAGGTTTAGTCTCTTCACAAATCTGATTTAGATGTGCAAATATCTCCTCTAGCATCTTACCTATTTGAGGTTCCTTGGTACTGCTCATATGAGTTGTCAAATATAGTTTCCTTCAGTTTGGATCTATGGGTAATTGCAAAATCTATGAATATTTTGATTATCATCCTAGAACACTTGTTTTTGATAAGAGTAAGATTTGAGAATAAATAATGAGATAGAGATAATTTTTTAATTGGAAACACAAGTGTTTCTTAATGTCGTGTTCAGGTGAATTATCCAAAAACACATTAATAATATATATCTAGCCTCCCTACCCAAGCCTAATATTCTCTCAATTATATTCATCTCTAAATAATCATAAGATATCTCCCAAAAAAGAGATTGTGATAAAGTCATTTGAGTTATATATATCTATGCTCTCTACCCAAGCCTAATTTTCTCTCAATTCTAATCATCTTTAGATAACCATACGATATCTTCAAACAAAACAAAGAGATTGTGATAGAGACAAAAATAGAGATAGAGATCTCCAAATAAAGAGATGACACACCATACTTAGCAACACCAAGTAAATCTCAAAGTTGTAAGGTTCCTTTAATTTATATTTAGATAGTAAGTGCACCTGAATGGTAAGTCATGCAATATGGCATTTTGTGCTAGAGAGGGATTATTGTGGTTCATCTTAGTGAGAAATTCTACTTATAGCTTAGGTCAAACGATATGGTTCATTAAAAGACAAAGGACTTTCCTCACCTTTGAAAGGTGTTATATATTTATGTTTCTTAGGCCATGGAGTTGCAAGTACTAAGTAGCTTGATAAACTTATCCTATATATCCATGCTATGTAATGTAATGAAAATTTGAACTAGAATATCAAGACTTGAGATTGAGTCTAAACACTCTTATTTCAATGGTTCATTTATTCTTACTTTTGAAGATATGACTGTGTACTGTAATGATAATTTGAACTAGAATTTCATAGATGGAGACATGTTACTTTGGCAAGAACTTTTCTTGTAATGTACGCATCAATTTATCATTTTTTGAATCAGAATTTTGACATACTTTTGGAAAAGCCTAACTAAAGCATTCAAAACATGAGATATGGATCAACTTTGGATATTATAAAGAGAAGAATATGGATTACTATTACAAGATCAACTCTTATGGTTGTATGCGTAGTATAAATAATTGACAAAGTTACTTTTCAAAAGCACAAGAAAGAATAGTAAAGGCAAAGGTAAGATATTGCATATTGTAAAAAATAGACATGTTGGTGTTCAATTGATGATGAAGATATGTTGCTTTCATATTTGTTGTTACAAGGAGACTTGTTCCTTTTAGAGACAAGATAAAGAAAATATTACATATTCAAAAATATATATATATATTATAGACTACTTTTGATATTTTTGGTATGGATATTAGCCATTGGACATATGTATGTGAACCAATAATGTCAAAGATTAAGTTCAAAATGTTTGATGCTTGCATCATACTCCCACTCTCTAATAAGAGTTTAGTATGTGGTAATTATGGTTAACTAGGTTCTATAAAGAGTTGTAATCTTGAATTTAGAATTATTTGTCAACAAACATAAATTACCTTGTTTCTATATTACTCTAGTGATTATTTGCCAGCTAAATTTTTGCTCTTTGAACTACAACATACAACATGTTCTGATTTCATTTGAGTTGCACTCTACTTATTCTTGTTATCAATGCTTAGAAGAAGCTCAAAAACCTTAAGTAACATTCATATAGTGTTATAACTATAATCCATGTAGTGCCATAACTCTATTTCTTTGCTTGTAAGTAGAGACTGACTAGGTTGACACACCTTTTTGCCATGGTGACACCCCTCCATATTACAAGACTCTAATTTACTTACATCTCATGAAACAAGATCATCAAGATCACATGTACTAGTGAAACCAATCAGAGTCTTTTGATGTGGAAGGGGTGTCACCCTAGCAAAAAGGGTGTCAACCTAGAGGCTCCCTGCAAATATAGGAATACAATGTTACCCACCTCCTATATGAACTTAGTTTCTCTTGTAATTTTGTAATTGAAGCATCTACCTTAACATTAGAAAAATACATCATTGTAAAACATGGTATTAGATAACTTAATTGATAATATTAACAAGTTTTAGGATCTAATCAAACCATAGATAATCCACCTCAATTTTGTAAATATGTCCCATAATACTAATAATAGAACTTTCAATTAGTATGTTTTTGAAGTCATAGTCATTGATCTTGTCAACATGTTCAACAAGATCACTAGGCTTATCAAGAAAGTTGCTAGCCTAGTAGTAAATAATGAGGTCCCTAGACTAGTTGACATAATTGCTAATACCTAAAAGAGTATCTTAGGTATTGATAAAAAAAAACCTCTTGATATCTAAAAAAATTATTTGTTGTAATAATGATAACCATACCAAGAGGAAGTTAATTAAACAGTTTAAAAACATTGACCTAAAATTTCCATTCCAATTTAATATCAAAATTTATCAAAAGTAGAAATATATATCTCTGACCAAAAATATAATAACCATACCAAGAGGAAGTTAATTAAACAGTTTAAAAAATTGACCTAAAATTTCCATTCCAATTTAATATCAAAAATTAATAAAAGTAGAAAATATATATCTCTGACCAAAAATATAATTTGTTTTTCACTATTTTCAAACTAGCAAAGAATTAAAAACTCTTTATGTTAAATTAAAGTCTTTGTGAAGGTTCTATTAGTAATCTAATACATGCAATAAACCAAAAGTAAGATACAAATATAGAGTACAGAGTTGAAATTTAAGAAGAGGAGTAGAATTTTGATATAAAAGATGAAACAGCTTTAATATAAAGTATAAAAAAGATATACAAATTCTTATTTGCTAAAAAAGCATATCAATATTATATAGCTAAAATAAGCTCAAGATTCATTTCAAAATATAAATTTTATAACACTATGTACATGATAACTTAAACAGAATTTGATTTATCTTTATAATAAAGAATTAAAATCATGCTAACTATATGAAAACCTTTGGATGTGGACACACAACTAATACGAATGCAAATTTATGAACGATCTATGATTATCCCTATATTAAATAGGTTATGAAAATTTTCAAAAACAGAGTATGTCCGAAGATTCATATCATTTTAAAGAATGCCATTTCTTGCAGCTACATGGTAAACAACTAAAATACTAAAACAATTGTACTTAAGGAGAGTTAGGACCTCTGCTCACTCATTCTTTATTTCTTTTACTATATAGGGTCAACCAGGTGCCATAATACTTAGACTCTACTTAGACTCAGAATTCAAGAATATTTCAGTATAGATTCATACAACTAATTTTACTCGTTAAATCTTTAAAGGTTCCTGGAGAGGTGGACTTGTGGATTAATTGTCATCATTTTAATCAACATAGAAAGCGACCTTTTTAGACTTGTGTAAAAGGATTACTAAACATAAAAGATTCACAGATTTCAGTAGAAAATCACACCAAGAAAAACATACCGTTGCTGTGGATCCCCTTCCGTTTGAACCGTATCAAAATACTTAAAGTAAAACATAGGCTCCTACGCTTCTGCATACTAGAATACGCTTCTACATACAGTATCCACGTTGACGCATGCCTATACATAGAGTACTGTATGAAAGATTATTTTACGTAAACGGATATGATGAAGGGAAGAAAGGCGACCGCGAATGAAAAAAAAACGAAGGATGGGAAGACCCCATCAAGCCGTACAAGGGAGAGAAAGGGGGCAGGTTGTTCTCCTAGACAAGAGACTTCCAAGGTGCGAGACACCACAGGTCAACGAGGGCAAGGGCAGAGAAAAGCAAGGACGCCACGTGGCAGGAGGAGGATTACTGCAGTTCGACACAAAACTCGAGTCCAGATCCATGCCGCAAAGGTAACCTGTCCCAGCCGGAAATGGGTCCAGGGCATACTGCCGGCCGGATGGTAGAAGTAGAACAAACCCCCAATTGAAGCGAGAGTGAGACTGCGCTCGCGCTGCTCCCTCGGCCAGCAGCAAGCGATGGTGCAGGACGGGGGGCGAGGAGGAGGAGGGGAGGGATCGACAATTTCAGGAGGACCAGCGATGGGAGGAATGAGGGATGCACATGCTGGGGTAGGGAGGATGGGGGAAGGAGGAGGAGGAGGTGCAGGTGCTGGAGGTCAAAGTTTTGTTGGTGGAGGTGAGAGAGGGGGAGCAGCAGGGATTTCGAGGATTTCACAGCTCGGTGGACATCAGAGGCAGCGTCCTCAGCAGAGAAAGCATCCGGAGCCCTTGCGTCGAGCTGTTGCCAATTGCCTGTCTGCTTCCTACAATGCGGCTGCCTCAGCTTTCACGTCTGAAGCCGTTCGCACTCTGCAGGTCAGGACCTCGTCTGAGACCAGTGTTTGAATTGTCTGCTAGGTCGCAGTTAATGATCGTCTGTTAGATTGATGTACGTCATCTCAAACTCCGGTTATCGGCGACGTCAGGGGTTTGTTATGAAAATCACTTTATTCTGCAAATTATCATGTAAAAATTGTAGGTTTAGGAAGAAAATTTCTCTTCAAATAAAATAGGACGGCTGAGCAGTAGCGATGCTTTAATTACTAATGGCATTACCTAAACTCAAAATTTTCCCGGTGATCTTCATATGAGGTCCTACTGCATTGTACATTATCTCAACCAAATGAGCTACGCTCTTTTCCGTCCACTGCTATGGGGAGATAGCGTATCTAGCTAATAGAGATTTATTGGCTTGTGCCTGAAAGCCACTGTTAGATCATCAAGAATTTAGAGCAAAACACATGAAGTACAAAACAGAAATGCAACAAGTTTGTTGACCTCGCTCAACTTCTAAATACTCAATGAAAGAGTTTTACCAGCCGTTTACCGAGTTCTGATAATTTGATGAGCTATATGGTTTGTTCCCTAAACGTTTTTTATTTCAATACTCGCATTTATGTCCGTCATCGACATCTCTCTGATTTGATGAATATGTATTTTTCGAGCAGGATTATCTTGCGAACTCGGCTACTATGGATTCTGCGTATATTGTGCTACTTGATCATGCCCTTGCCGAGAGGGATCGCAGGTTTGTGTTTGCAAGTTGTTTCATGCACGATATCAGATAGGGCGTTGATAGTTGATTGTTTAACTTCAGGGGCGATGAGCATTGAGCCTCCGTTTGCTCGGTTGACATATGTTTCAAATGCTACGGCATTTGAAAAATATGCGCTGTAGCCTTTATGTTGACGAACGAGATTTTGATGAACAGTCCATCATTTGATATGTTTTGAGGGTTGTCAGGTTTGTGGACGACGCGTGATTTACTCTGGAGTTGTATGTTCTATGTTCACCAATTTTTTGTTGCTCTGTTACTAAGTGTGCGCTGTTAAACTTGCTGCCAAATATTCTTCACTTGGAAATTAGCATCCTCTTTCTTGACTTTCCTCATCTTGTTTGCAGTCCGCCTGTCATCACCAAGTGCGTTTCTTTGCTTAAGAGATATCTTTTCAGGTACTTCACGCAGGTTTACCTTTGAAGTTTCCTGATCACGAAGTTCAATCTGTTTGAGAATTTCAGAATTAACAGCGGGGCAGTTTTAATATCTGCTAGAATTGATGGGCATCTTACATGGGACCTCAGTTTTGGTATACGGCCCAATCCGCAATCATACTTTCCTTGTTCGGGATCTACAACATCCTCATGATTGTGGCAGGACCCTCTGCCTTTTGCACACTGTCGAAAGCAAGTTTGAGTGACTTTACTTGGCTCTTGGGGTTGCAGATATGTTCCCAGACCAGCTACTCTTCAACAAATTGATGCATTCTGTGGAGGTCTTATAGCAGAATGCAATGCTGCAGGTGGAACTGTTGGGAAAAGAACAACTCCTTGGGTACCGCCAGTCAACGAGCAAGCTGCCTCTACGAGCCAAGGAGCAACACCATCTCCGGGTGCAACAACCCTACCCTTCGCGTCAGCGGCTCTTGTCAAATCTCTGATATACGTTAGAGCATTAGTCGCTCGTAATCTCCCTCGATACCCTTACCATTCGTCCAACAATATGCCATCGTTAGCTAAACCCTTAAAGCCAGCTCTACCGTCGCCGCACACCAGACCGTTCACAAGCCCCTACGATAGAGGGCTCAAAAGAGCTGTACCAGATGACAGGGAGGCTGTGAAGTCAGCCGCTTTGTGTATATCAGGACTGGAGGAAATCGATGAAGAAGATGGAGACTATATTGCCGTGGATGTGATGAAATGGCGATGGCTCGGGGGTAGAGGGCAGCCGTCCTGGGCTCCTTCACCTGTAATGATGGACAGGTACGTCAGATATTTAGGCTGGAGTTGTCGTGAAGTTTATTGTAAGACTCTAAGCGAGGCAACACGATAAAATTTGTGCTCTAGATCTTCACGTTGCACATGGTAAATATTCGATAATAGCTGACGACATATGGATTTAGCGATGTGATGTTTTGGTTCTACTTGTTTCCATGGTTGTTGATTCTGTTGCAAATATTATGTTTGACAGCGGTGGGATCGCACGACCACATGTGGAGCGCATGCAAAACTTAGCTGAGCAGGGAGCTTCCGCACTTATGTTAAAGTCAATTCAGCAGAAGGAAAGTGAACTACAAGCTCGAACAGGGGAGCGATTGCTGAATAGTATGGAAGGTATTGCGGAACAAATTTTATTGCCCTCCACAGTCACAGCCGTCACAGACCGGCTAGCCGTGAGATCTCACTTGCGAGCTGTGGCAGCGGCAAAACGCTACAAACCGCTCACTTCTCAGCGATGGTTGGACTCCTATCTCTGCTTGAATTCACCTGTGTTCAGTGGTTATGATTCTTTGCTTGGCAGCAAATTGAGTTGTTGGATCTGGTTTTTCCATGTACATACTGCTGCCTAAGGTTTCCTCTGCAATGTTATCCTTGACGATGATCTGCTTGCTTATTTATCCTGCTCCCCGAGTGTCATAAGTCTTTTGGGTATTTGTTCAAACGTTTTGGGTAAAGGTTTGAAATCATTTGATGAAAGTTAAAGAACAGCAGGATTGTGAAGCCAGTCCTTGAAAATAATGTGGATTGGGAAGGTTTTAATGGTCGATTCAACAAGGACCATGTTTTCTTACTGCAGAAAATGTTATCTGTCTTTGTTGGTGCAATTTCAGCTTATTTTGTGCCACATTTTGGACTTTTGTTGAAATGTCTTTCTGGCAAGTCCTATCTAGGTCTGATCTGCATTATGTAGGATGTATATCCTACGTATGGGGTTTCAGGTGTCATTGCTAAACTGAGCCGTTCGTTACCTTCTAGACTGCTTGGATTGAACCGAATGTAACTTTCTCCTGTGAAGGGATGGCGATGCCCCACACAGCACACTTCGTCGAAGAGCGAGGCCCTTATTTCAGTACAGACATTACAGGTAAGCAGATGGGGGTTTAAATCAGATATTTGCTCGAGAAGAAAAGGTCCCGTTCTTCAATGTTGGTGTTCTTGGACGCACTCTAGATTATCTTTGAGACTTGGTTCTTATAACTTTCGTCATGCTTCTGTGCTCCGGTTGATGACAGTGAGCAACAACCTCTACGTTTGAGTGACGCGGAAATGGAGGAGGTGATTTGTGCCGTTTGTTCAGAAGCATCCGGTTCAAGTGGAAACACCTTAGCCCTAGTACCGGCGCTTCCAAACAACCAGGGTGGAAAGCTCGCTCCAGAGGCTGCAGATGTCGCTGCAAGTGTGCTGATCAAGCTTCTGATTGATATGTAAGTCCCTAATCCTATCATTTGACTGGTTAGTTACTGACACTAAACGAAATGCTTCACTCAATCTTTGGTTGTGATAAATGGTGGCTTGTACAGGTATATAGCAGATCCTCTGACAGCTGCTCCACTCACGCTTTCCATGTTACAGGTGAGCTCTTCCAGGCATTACCTTTACACCTGCTGCAAAACAATATTAATTTACTGCTGAAGTACTTGGTATCTTCCTATTGACTATTGAAGCTTAAAACAGACTGAAGTGCTCCACTATCTTCTAGTTATACAGCTATATCGATGACTGTTTCTTCTCTCATATCGAATTTTGAGAACTACTTTGATTCTGTGTCACGTGTTGATCTTCAGAATTCCTGTCACCTACTAGGGTGGGCTTAATTGGTGCTGCCAAAATGGTTATTGAGGTTCTGAGTGACAAGCTGCATCGGTAATTGTGCAGGGCATGTTGACCTCACAAGCAACAAGCGTTCGAATGCGTGCATTTGATTTGATACTCAACCTTGGCGTTCATGCTCATCTTCTTGAGCCCATGCAAAGTGAAGATCAATCAACAGCAGAGGAAGCGCCCTCTTCTGAAGCTCCAACAATGGAACATGGATCGTTCTCTTCTTTTGGCTCACTCCCTGGAGGTGATAGGACTGGTGACCGCCACAAGATGAACAAGGTTCACCTTGATGCTTCAGAAAGTTTTCTAGAGAAACCTGAGCGTGGTACTCCTCCTGCAGTTGGACGATTTGAGGCGTGGCTGTTAGTTATTTTGTGCGAAATGTTACTGCTTCTTGTGCAGGTAAATAATGTATTATCTTGCACGAGATTGAGTTGAACTCTTGTAATGCGTTCTATCCTTCCAGGAGAGGTTCGATGGTTCCTCTGGCTGGTACAAAATTCCATGCAATGTGTGAATCAAGTTCCTGAGCATTGAACAAGCATCCTTCACGTCTGAGAATGCCGAATCCAACGGATAAGATGCTAGCAGCGGGTTTTTTACCTACTCATAATTTTCAAACTGGAGAACAACACTCTGTGTTTTGATTTTGTTGTGTTATAAAGCATTCTGACTCGTTCTAGATGTAATTTTCATCAGACTGAAGAAGCCGACGAGGGCGTGTGGGCAGCTGCTCTAAGTTGCCTCTTGTACTTGGTATGTGACCGAGGTAGGATACAACGACGTCGACTGGATGGGGTTGATATCAGAGTAAGTTCATAAAGGATTGTGCCCATTTGGGGGGTTGGAGAACCCCTATCCTCCATCACCAAGGAACCATTTAGATGAAAGTCTTCCTAGAGTTGCTTATTTTGAACTTGTCGCTGAAGCGCGAAGTTTAGAATCTCACTCTGAGTACGTAGTGCACGTAGGGCTAGGGGGGAATTATCTATGCCCAGGTTTCTAATGCAGGGATGTCTATTACAGGCCATCAGAGCCCTTTTGGAGATAAGCTGGGAGTACGGATGGGCAGACGAAGTACACTGCCGACTTATTCGCATTGCTTGCAATTTGCTGTACAGAACGCCTTTCTTAAATGATGGGTCTGTGACGAGTAAGCCTACTCTCGATCTGGAACAGATCGAAATAATGGGTGGTATTGAGACAATTTGTGATGAGGTAAGTCGATTACCAACTGTCAAGTACTTGAAGAATGATATGTTTGTTTACGTTTCTGGCCTCTTTATTGGATGTCCTATGCCATGTCAAATTGAAGACGTGCACGTTGTGGTTTGGTTACAGTATGCACGAGCCAAGACCTTGGAAGCGAAGCGGAATTTGTTTGCAGTCCTCTTTGACTTTGTTTTGTACGAACTACAAGACGCAGCAGCCACTACACAGAAGCAGGTGCCTGGAACTGAGGAGATACAGGCAGTTGCAACAGCTCTTTGCTTAGCAGAGGCACCGGAATGCTATGCCCTTGCTTTCAGGCAGGGACTTGCTGGAGTAGGGGAAGCCCTGTCAAAGTCAATTGTCACTGCCATGGCCCGTGATGTCACCAGTGGTCGCCTTTCTGCTAAGGTATTACGTTTCCCTAAGTATAGCATGATAACAGCGTAGACATGGCGAGCGTGACGATAAATAACATGAAAAGTATGCAACATCTAGAGCTGGCCAAGGAGGGAAACTTTTCCCTTAACGTATTTGGTATCGTGCTGTATACTATTTGAAGATGCCCAGTTAATGCTGTCAATATATCCCAAGGGCATTGAGCATCAATTGACCATTTCGTACTGTTTCTTAAGAACTCGCCGAGGCAGCACACGTTGACTGAAAGTTGCCTCATGTGCAGCTATTGGAGGATATCGTTGGATCTCTAGATGGATTAGCAGCCGCATACGCACACCCGGAGGATGAATTCATGGAGTTACTCCCTGTCACCATGACCAGCGAGGGCCTAAACAATGATTCTAGCAAGACTACTCTTGCTGAGAATATGCTTGATTCAGCCCTAGTGGCGAAGGCATGGTCGACGCTTGAGTCCTTATTACACTCCTCTCGAGCATGCTATCGATGTAATGGATATGTCTGGCTACTTGAGCTTTTATCAGCAGAAATGGCTCGGGGGAGTTCTAAAAGCAGTAAACTGAACACCAACGCATTGCAGCGTCAACTTGGCCTATTAGGAAGTTTGGACAGAGCAACAGATAATGAGACTCCTGAAAGTCAGAAATCTGAGAAGCAGAAGCAAACCCCAACCATATCATCGGCTGTGCGGCTCATGTGTGGTTTACTGAAATCAAAGCGGCCATCTATACGGCGTGGTTTTGTTGTAATTCTGGAGAGGGTTTTACTTCAGTGTCAACGGTACGGTTGTGATCTTGAGTTGAATCTATCGACATTGGCGGATGGAGAGGCTTCAAAGCCAGAGGGTGTGAAGAGCATGGGTCCCCAAGATCGTGCATTGGCTATGCTAGGCTTAATGAATGGCGCTCTCTGGCAGGCTATATCTGCAAATGACACGGACCGCGTGAATATTCTTCAGGTAGGTCATTGTACATATGGTCTTCAAAACCAGTTCATGACTGAGGCTTTAATGACCATCTTGTGTGATCAGCAAATGTCCTGTCAAGTTTTTGTTAATCGAGCCCGAGACGTGCAAAGCTGTTGTTGCAAATTGTGTGTTGTCAGAATGCAGGCCGCGATCAAACTTACTATCTTACTCTGCCGTCATAAGATACCGGTCTGTAGTGAAGAACAACGGTGTCGCTCACATGAGACAAGATTTCTCAGAGACCATTTTTCTCGTTAACAGGCTTATAATCAATACTTAAAGAGCACCGTATTGGGCTTATACTGTGTTCCTTTGCCAGTGGTTTCATTACCCTTCTGGATATTCAACTCTGCAATGGGCTCGAAGTTGGATTTTGGACTTCACAATAGGAAGGATAGGAACTAACAAGTTTCTTTCAGTTCAGAGGGCCTCTTTTTTCCTGTGTGAAGTAGTTGCCGGTTTTTTGCTGGTAATAATTCTAAGGGTTTGTGTGTTCGTTATCAGATGTGCAACATGATGTTCTCCCAACTTTGTGTAAGTTGGCCCCTTCCTTTGAATGGTACAAACAGAAGTATCTCAACCAGTGGGAGAGCAGACCCTTCCTTACTGGATAATTATAGTGCTCAAAGACAGGGTGGTGGAGATGGCATGAGTGGAAGTAGAAGTACATGTGGGGCAGCCAACAGTGGAGGCAGATCTGGTTCAGTGGCTTCTATGGTTTTGAACGGTCAAGCGGCTGCTCCAAAGCTCTTGGTAGCCAATATGCCTACAGCTCTGCTCTACTGGCCACTGATGCAGCTGGCCGGCGCTGCAACTGAGGATGTAACTTTAGGTGTCGCTGTAGGGAGCCGGGGTGGAGGCAAAGTCCCAGGCGGAGCTTGTGACGTGCGGGCTGCTCTGCTGCTGATTCTGATTGGGAAGTGTACCGCCTACCAAGTTGCCTTGGAAGAAGTAGGTGGTGAGGAGTTTTTCAGGTAACCAAGATACTCACTCTCCGTCTCAAGTCTGTTCTGCGGATCCCCATGAGCTTTTGAGTATTGCCTAAATGGATAGGTTGAATGATTGCTTGGTCCATATTGTTCAAAAGTTGGAATCTTCACAGCGATCGTGAGCTCTGATCGACTGAGTTGATATAGAGGACGGTTTTATTGCCAGATTATAATCTCTGGTTAGTGCGACCAGTCGTATAACCCCTCATATATGGCGCTGATGACATGTTTCATAACATTGCAGATCGCTTTTGGATGACATAGATGCACGTGTTGCATACTACACTTCCGCCTTCCTTTTAAAGAGGATGATGTCAGAGGAGCCAGAGAAGTATCAGCGCATGCTTCACAACCTTGTCTTTAAAGCCCAACAGGTATTTATTTGGGGTTTCTGTCTGCTATTGGTCTCAAGAATGTTCGTGGTTGGTTGTGCGTATCATGCGTAGGGCAATGGTTAAAGGATGAGTTATATCTCATTTTAGTTTAGGATGAGTACGACCGTGTCAAGCTTCAGTTGATGAATTTTTGGACTCGCATACTGATGTATATTGTGGTTGCCTATTATCAGAGTAACAACGAGAAGCTGCTGGAGAACCCGTATTTGCAAATGCGGGGCATCCTTCAATTATCCAGTGAATGTGACAGTCCATCCTTCCAACTTGACAGTTAGCAACCTTGCTACTGATACTGCTCCGTATCAATTGCATCCTCGCCTAGCATTCACCCTACTCGGTCATGTCACCCACAGGGATGTCGGTGAAAGCGTTATGACCGACTAATTTCTCTGTACTATATTTCCGCTTCAAGGTGTTTATCTGCGCTCTCGACTCCATGAGGGATTGTCGGCAACAGCAGCAACTCTGTTGATGTACCCTATCACGTCTTACATATGTCCCAATCAGGTATTATACTCCGAGTCCTGACGCAGTTATCATTCCAAATTCAAGGCCACAATATCTTCTTCACTTTGGTTGGACATTCCAGAGCCCGAAAGTCGTCCATGGACTCGGGAAAGAAACGACTTGAGTGTTTTAATGTGAATATTTTCTGTTAGATTCGACATCTGACGATTACCATTTTTACTGGAAAATTGCAGGAGATTCGGTGATCTATAAGTCAAATGCAAATACTACAATTGTTCCCTTCATGGGGATTATATTACGACATTCTGGTGACCATATCATGGTATCGCTGGTCTTTGAGGGGAGCACGCTGCTTCCTCCTCACCTTAAACGTAAACGGTAAGAGTAGTAAGAGTCCCAGGTTCACCGAGTTGCCTAATAGAAAAGGGCCCACACCAATTGTCACGATTCCAGTTTGGACCTGTGTGCCGTGTGAGTTAGGAGACTAGCTAGAACTATTAATCAAGCTGCCAGGCGAAGAAACCTGCTCCTTTTGCAGTGTGGTCAGCGGAAAGCTTACTTGTATTTTAGTGTTGAGTTCTCTTACTACTGCATGTTTAGAAATTGCTCCATTGTGGGAGGGTTTTTACTCTCCATGAACAGTTTGGTGTTGGTGTCAGTTTTGTGATGGTAGTGGTGGCCCTCACCACCAACACCACTGTTGTTGGTGGTTGCCTTTCGAGGTGGCACATTGCCACCAATTTTATGTATATTTGTCCTACAGAATTACTCTGATTACCTTAGGCTTGTGCTCTCAACTCAGGTCATATACCGTCACTGGTTATCCATGGAAGATTCTATCAGCATGTATGGACAGTCTGGTGACAATACATGCCATATATGGGGCAAGAGGAAGTATGGGTTTGAAAAGCTTATGTGCAGCGGCACTAGGTCGAAGCTATACCATACCTGGAATGACAAGAACAAGGATGACACTCGTACAGTTCGTACTGAATAGTCAGTTTCTAGCCCAAATCTAAAACAAAGATTCAGCTCACTTGAATGTCACGTCTCCAGGGCTTTAACCGCTTATCAACTTCCATATAATCTTCGCAGAGCAACTTTTCGTACCCAAACTCTACTGCATCATGGGCCCGCATCTCTTTTATTGGTAAAGTACGCAGGTCCGAGAGGTCGACTAGAAAGAAATGGAGTCAGGATCAGAAGTTCTCCTTCTGTGTGTAAGACATGTTGGATAAGTTACCTCATTACAGGTAAGACCAGCATGAAAATTGCCGGTATGTTGGGAAGCCCAGAAGCTTCTATGTGGACTTGTTTCAGGTCAAACAGAGTAACTCACTGCATATTTTCTTCAGCATGTAAGAGGGTTGATGGCCACTGCTAGCTCCGTAATGCATTTACAGCAGATTCGTGAAATAATTACATCGATTGACGGAGAGAGTGTTTTGTATGTTTCCAATAGCCGCCGAAGTGCTAGCAAATTTTTCGCGTCAATCACTTGATTCACTTTTCTATTAGTGTTCGGACTCCTACTCGTTCCCACTAGAAGTGAGCTCAAGAAGACATAAACTAGTGGGGAACCTTGTGCTGCAGGCAGATGATGGAATGGGGCACAATCCCTTTGTTATATTTTTAAGGTTTGATAGAGACGCCATCTCTTAGATGTGCATGTACGTGTTTGCAATCATATATGCATAGAGGCGAAGAGTTGTTGACACTAACGAGGTGGCGTGAAGTCAGTATATAGTTGTACACGAGACATCTGTTCAACGTGCACATGGAATTCATGTCAAGAGAGGGTGAACATTGCATGAAAGTCCTGTAAACTTGTAGTGCGCTATTAAACACGAGACCTACTGCTTAGAGCAGACTTTTCTCTGTATTTGTCGACCTTGTGATAGTATGTCAAGACTTCACCAATGTGATGGTGAATTTTTGTTGAGTCCGGGTACCTCTGGCATAGTTGTATTTTCCTCGAATTCCAGTAACAACTTAGTTGTATCTTCACAGTCGATGCATGTGCCACACTAGTTTACTTTCCTTTCATATGTTTACTTTTCTGTTAAGACACAGTGTGCACCTTTACTTCTGCCTGCAGATTGCACTGGATTCTACAATTAAACCATGCTAGGTGTCTGTCAAAGTGTTTCCTGGATCTTCTACTTGAAATTTCAACCCTGAGTAGATTGAATGCCCAACGGAAGAAGGCAGAGTATCGGTCGCCCACAATTTACATTTCATGGTGGAATTCTCCATGTTACCTCCGTGATCTTCACTCGTGTCTGCTGAGCAAGTATCAGACAGCTCTATCGTGGAAGGCGACAACAACCAGCTATGGAGTACAAGTTCAATTTGAAACATATTCGAATGAAGGAAAATAGGTTGTAAAATTGTTTAAGGATAAGTCGTCAAATTACTTAATTATGCTTATACATGCCTAATTTAGATGGGATATGTATTATTCCGAACATGTGAGTAATTTATTATATTGAGATGTTCGAGATGGTCGAACTGATAAAAAGATAGATTCCGTATTATTTGCAATATCAAGCTGGTTGTATATAAACCATACTATATGTATAGAAAACACACCATATTATGGTGTAACTAGTTAGTTACACCATAAAATTCAGAGCGTTCACAACGTTGAATAACAAAGATACAGATTACACGATGAACATAAGATGTCTAAATATGGAGGACATGATTTCTAGGTGTACATTTTCCTGTTGATCATTTGCCCATTGACGTTTGTAATATTGATATGAGGGTCGCAGGGGATTCCATGTACCAACACAAACCTATGTGATACGAAACACCTCGAGAATATTGATATTCATGCCCACTAAGTGGATTATAGCACAAGAGTTTTGAGTCTGTAGTTTGCCTTCCAGAGTTGTATGATATTACACTACTCTATGCAACCTCGTCAAGCCTTGCTTTTTAAATGAAGTGCAAATAAGAATGAGAGAGTCACAAGATTCAAAACCCACAAACGGGGTCATCGCATGGTAGATGCCCCGAGACCCAAAATCCTTCTGAAAGCCTAGAGCACTTTGATAGCATCTCTGTGCATGATACTGTTCGTTAGGCAAACGAAGAGGAAGCACTCGGAACTTATGCGGAGCAACTTCAGAGAAAGACTTAACCGTGCCCCAGTGCCACGTGTTCGACATGGCAGCCGTCAGTAATAGTTGGCGTCGAGTGAGCTCGGCCTGGCCACCAATGTTCTTGTGTTTTAATTTGTCGCCTTTGTGAAATCCATTTGCCACATAGGATCGCCATGTAACGGGTTTAATGGAGTCAGTAGTCTTTTTGCCAACTTACGGGTCTGCCAAGTTAAAGTGCCAACTATGGAGGTGGGGTGAGTCTGTCTATCTCTGGAGCAACTTGGGCTCCTCCAAATCCCACTCTCCCCGAACAAGGAAGAACTCTCTCGAGACACTGTAGAAGACAGGAGAGAGCTTCACCTTCATTCTGTAACCCGAGTATGGTGGGTAGCACACCTCAAACAGAGGACTGAGAGGGGTTCTCCTGGCTGAGTATGGAAGAATTAGCGGGCTGAAAACCTTAAATTGAGACAGAAGTGACGCAGTGATTCTGGAATTCTCTTTGGGAGCTTTGGCCGGTGCCGAATTTGGACGCTTTGGTGAGATGGGAAGAAGTTGATGAGATTGAGAGGAATGATAGACTTTCTTCACATTGAGCTGTAAATTTAGCCTAGATTAGATGGTTCGCTGTGTTCTAATTTCGTGGAAAAATTGCACACATGCGCTGTGGATTGCTTCCAGGCTCAAACAGAAGTGTCGCGGGATTGATAGCACTGCACCGTTGCTCAGAGGGTAAAATTTCTGAAGAGAGATCATCTCGAAAAGGAAATTAGATAGGCGAACTGAAGAACAGTTTCCAGGCAGGATGCCTACCCCAAAGTATTATTGCGATTATTGTGATAAGCAGTTCCATGACACGCCTGCTTCTCGGAAGAGACATTTACAAGGCATCATGCATCAACGTGCCAAAAAAGCTTGGTTTGATTCATGTGGAGGTTGGCCTTCTTACCTGAACAAAATCTGATTACTTCTTACATGCAGTATTATACAATGGACGAATTTGCAGTGATTAAAACTGTACAATCAATGCTCTCTAATTTTCTTTCAGAGCATCGATTTCTGCGACAGGTTTTTAACTGTCTTCTTTATCATTCAGAGCAAGAGGACTCCAGCAGGGGAGTTTGTGCTTACTTCTTAAAAACGGTAAGTCTTCCTTGATAGCAGGCTGCCACAGATTCAACAGTTTCATATATTCTGTACGTGTCATTGTTTCCACGAGCTTCTGTTTTCTTCAAATATCATGGTGATGAGTATTAGCTGTGATCAGCATTCTGTCTTCTTCTTTTTTTTGTTAGTTTGCACTGATACTATAAGGCTCTACATGCTATATTGATAGGAACGGTGGTTTGTCACTGATACGGTGAGAATTGTGAGGGTAAGGAAATGAGTTGGGATTATATCTTTTAAAGCAGCACAGGCACCAAGTCTGCGGTCCAGGACCCTGGATTGGTGGTCGAAGAGTGCAAGAAGGACAACAAGAGAGAAGGAAATGTATGAGTCAGAGGAAACCGGTCTGCATCTGTCCTAAGTCCTAAGTGGGTTTCGATCCCCCGTGCTGCGAACAGCTTCTACTCCCATCAGTCATATATGAGTCAAGGGAAAACTCTATGATGTGGTAGGAGCACTCGTGGTACAGAATTTTTATTTTTTTTGAGAAAAGACGGAGTATATTGCTTGTGAATTTTATAGCCGCTGAACGCACCTTCTAAAATCTTAAATTCCCCCTCATTGTTAGCAAGGTAGTTCAAAGCGACTAGGACGTGAGTAAAGGCTTCATGAGACTGGCTCAGCCCTTAGAGTGTTCCAGTAGTTTACCAAGCCAGGCCCCCTTGCAGCTCGTAATCAGGTAAGGTCAACGAATATTCCAGTGCTGATGTTAGGGGAAAAATGTGTATTTGTCAAAATTAAGCTTATTCGTCAAGAAGATTAACTTTGTCAGAGTACCTGTTGTTTCAGTGTTGTCGAATGACTCAACAACCCAGTACACATTTGAGAACTGTCTTCTCTCTACGATCTGTATTACTGTTGTAGCTAGGTAAGCTATTTCTCGTCGAAATGCTAGCGGGGGGGTCGCTGGTGGTGTGGGAGTGTGGTGACTTCCCCGGGTGAATCGGCTAGCAACAGCAACAAGACGAAAGGTTAGCGATTGCATTACGGAGATATTTGAGAACGCACTGACTGATTGTTCTACTTCTTTCGTGTTTTAGGGCACATGTCAGTATGGGCAGAGTTGCAAATACATTCATCCTGCACAACCAGCGTCTCCTTACCCGGGAAATAGTATATCAGGTGCGTTTATTCTTTCATAAAACCTCTTTCAAGGTTTCTCTAACTAGTAAAATCACAGTACAAAGGCAAAACATATTAAAAAGTCCTCACACTGGGACAATAGTATTCATGTCGAAGAGCTGAACCTAGACAAAGATTCAGCACCGCGACCTAGTGATCACAGTTATCCCAGTCCCTTGAGCTGACGCCATATAACTAGGTATGAGAGCAGAAATTTGTTCAGAATGTCACCGTAGTTTCTCTGGGTTTTGCAGGCATGAATATGTATGAACCTCCCATGGGCCCTCCCTTGACAGACATCACAGGAATGATGCAAGGAACTTCACACGGTAAGTTGGCTTTTCCTGCTTCAAGGTGTTTTCAGTTTGACCGTCACGGAACGTAGCTTAACAGGTAATACGGTAAAGTTTCTGTATATCAAAGAATTCCAAAGCTGTAATGCAAACCACTTTGTTATGAATCTGCACATGTGTTGATCTCTGGCCGATATCAATGTGTAATACTGGAATCTCCGTGACTGTACAGTGACACGAAGTCAGGGAGAAAGTAAGCTGCCACCTTCGCTTCAACCACCGCCTGAAGGTGGCTATCCATCTTTACCGTTTGTAGACTGGGGCTGATGACGTCAGACGCCAAAAAGCAATAACGCTTACCTTTCACCTCGTTATAACTTACCATATAATCAAGCACGATGACACAAGACAGCCTGGGTAGAATCTGATGCATGATAACGTTTCTCCATAACAGATGGTCTCGGGAGACAACATGTATAGAAATAGATCGACAGCCTCTGATCATTGAAGAGGTGCAAGACACTTCCCACGAGTTAATTTCCATCTGGCCTTGTCATGATAAAAACTGCCTCATTCCAGACTTGGAGCAAAGGCTGCCACATTTGTGACCTCAAAGGTTCCTGAGAACTGACGAACTATTTCGTAGAGATTCGTCACTATCAACGTGATCATTATTGCATAGACTAAATTAGTTTATTCCATTTTTTGCGTACCCACTTTGGTCGGTAGAAAAAGCTTGTTGCACGAGTTACGACATATCTTTTGTTTATGCTTTATGGTTGTTTTCAAATACCAAAAAGGGCAAGAAGCCACGCATCAAGATCAGATTAATAAGACTGCAAACTGAGGGAAGAAGCAGACTAGCTGCATTTGATCTGCTACAGTTTGAAAGTCCGTAGAAGAGAAAACGTCCTTAAAAGGCAGTGAATGCAATCGACTGGGACTTAAATGGTCTACGTCTACTTGCTCTGTATTTTGAAAATGGACAATACATTAGGTGACAAGACACTCTCAGAGGACTAAGCCTCCCGCATGTGAAATCTGATTTGGCGTAAGTAGTCGGGCAAAAATTTCTCAACTACATATCCCCGAATTCCACTTAAAACTAAATATGATACAGTTGTATTGAATAAAGATCAGAGTCCCATATTTTATACAACGCCTTGAGTCATCTTCTAGACTACTTCCCACGTGAAAGGGAGGTTTAGGGTTAGAGACGCAAAGAGTAGCTTTGTGTCCAATGGAGACTGATGTGCTACTGTTTTAATTGGACTACCACATTACAAATCCTTCACAGCTAGATCAGCCGGAAAAAGCTGCGACTGGAAACTACTAACAAGATAACTCTGTCTTTCTGCAAGACAACTTATTTTGCTCAAAATGAATCTTTGACTCTGAAGTATCTCTTTCAGAACGAGGATGAATATGATACACATAGGAAGGTCAGCTCTACGTCCCCATGATAGAATTTTAAATAGATTTTGGTGGCAAGAGTTTCGATCGCTGCACAATGGGTGGGTCTCCCTTCTTCATGCGACTTCCTCCACAACGAGGGCACTGCTATCACAAAAGAATGTGTCAATAGATATGAGACATGTTCACTACCCAACCCTGACAAATTCCCGAGCATCGCGCCAACACAAAGTTCAAAAGGCTGGACATAGATATTGCAGTCTAAAAATTACAAGCAAACCTACCACTGCGTTACACTGCAATCAGAACCGAAATAATGGGACGCCTGGGTTCTCACCTTCTTCGTGCACGACCCAAAACATCGCGGACAGGATCCCATGTGACTCATCTTGCCTTCCCATAAAATCTTCCCCCGCCCTTCACATACATCGCAACATTCTATACCGTATCCCTCACACCTACTGCATAATTTCTGCACATATGAGAAGACGTAAAGGTCAGAGAATCGATGACATTTATAAACTGAAGACCCGCAAGGTCTAAAATGCTCAGAAGTCCTCAGATGTCTCAAGAGTCTGCTCTAGTTATTATTTCAAAATTTTCGTTTGGCGACTGAAATTCCAATCTCTGTTTACTCAAGTAAGAAAAACCAGGTCTCTCGGATGTACGACAAACATCACTTTCCTCAATTTGTTTCTAAAACCTAAGAAGACAGATTTTTCCCATGTACTCAGTAGCAGCCCATGGTCTTACCTTTGGAGTTGCAGCAAAGAGACCTTTCTTCTGTACAGCTGTGGCAAGACCCAAAAGAGCGACAGATAAAGCCATAACAAGGCCAACAGGACCTGCAGAAAGTGTGTAAGCCATCATCACAAGCAGTTCAATGAAGACATGTACACAGATGAAGCAAGTCAAATTTATCCATGCGAATGAAAAGTCCACTAAATTCTGGCCTGGAATAATTTCTATCGGGGATATCTACATACCTCTGAACTTGCTGGCACTAGCCAGTGGTCTGCCTGCAACCCCAACTGCACAACTAACAGTTCGACTACCAGCAGCGGCAAAACCCTGAGTTAAAGACATAGTCGCAGGCCGCAGTCTTGCACTCCTTCGGGCTTCAACATCATGGATAGCTTCTGCAGATTTCAGCAAACTACTGTTTGTAAGCTAATAAGATCCTCATCCTCCTACGTCACAGAGATTAGTTCGTTTGCACCATGATAAGAAGAAATACATCACAATCTGAATGAAGGTTGTGATATAGTCCTGCTTCTCGTAAAACCGGAACCTACTTGGTTAGCTACCACGCCTTTATGACAAGACCTTAAATCTCTAGATCACTACACTTGTATGACATCGAACAGCCACATACGTGTATGGGAACCACAAGTATCATGCCGTACATCTAGTCCTTACACCTTGAGAACTTCATTGAGGTTAATGAAGGAAGGGCATTTGATGAGAGATGTACCTATATTTTTACTTACAGACGGGTGATCTCCATGCGCAGCGGCAACAGGATCATGGGGACCGCAGTAACTGGTATCATTATCTACGTCTCGGGTCTGCTTCAGATACTCGTAAACATTAGAACCGCTCCGTTGTATAGCAACTTCTTGATTAGCTTTCTCGGTGGTAAAATCTACCAGAGACACAGAAGCCGGAGACGATAATGTTCTTAACACGCTTCCTGGCTGCCCTTCACTATCCGGGACGAGAGATTTGATTCTGGACGCTTCAAAGCTTTCGACCAGAGGAGAATAAAGGCACCTGCGAGTAGAGAAAGGACTACAATTAATCTCTGAAGCAAGCCTCAAGCAACATGTTGCTAGTGGGTAGTGGCATCCCTCCATCTTTCCTTGCCCTAACGCCATGAGAAGGCAGGCTACTCAGCACAACTTCCTGCCAGACTGAGTTTAAACGTACGGGCTTACAGTGGGTCATTCTTCTAAGTTACACACCTTTCCTTCATTAAACTCGAACTCATTCTCTACACAACGAAACCAAGAGATCGTAACTACATGACTCCCATGACTCTAATAACTCATACTACGGATGGTGAAGGAAAATATATTAAGCAACTAGATCATCTAGAAAACAAAAGCCGGGACTGCTCAGCCAAACTGTGGCCAAAGAAAGATGGAATACAGCAGCTGCTACTGTACATTCTCGTTCAAAATACTGCTCTTGTAGATCGGCGAAAGATATATCAGCTTGCGCCATCTCTCGGCATAAATAGAACGGACACCGATCTTCCAAACAGATGAGTATGAGTGTTGCCACAAATGAGAGAATGAGAGACTTCGGAGAGCAATTCACAATTGCAGATATAGACATTACCTTGTCAGCTGAGGTCGTCTTCTTTTCAAATCCTGTTTACTTGGTAGCCTCAAATCCAACGGCAGGCCACCGAAATCTTGCCTGCTCCTCGCTAGTTCGTGGGAATTCACCCTCTGCAAAGGAAGTCTACCCAGTTCGGAACTCGCTGCAAAAATCGTCGTGGAATGACCGCAGGGGCAAGCGCAACCACTCACTCCTCTCAAGAGAAGCCCCGTAGATTCCATCTTCAACTACCGTACCCCTCTCAAAATCCCCTGAAAACAACACTTATACGCAAACTCCTCCTCTGCCTCCTCGAAAATTGATTTCCTTTACCAACTCTCCAAGAGCTTGCAAAACTGATTAGTACGACAACCCAGCAGAACCTCCTTCCACAATAATTCCAATCGCTGTACGCAACCCCTAACCAACACCTCCAATTGCAAGCCCTCGACCTCTTGGAAACTCCACACGGCGATGTCTCAACCAAATAAACCGTCTGATGTACAGATTCAACAAAGGCGCGTGCCACGGAAATGAAAGTCGACAGGATATATTTCTTCAAACGTAACGCAGTCAGACAAAACAATTGGCTCACACCCTTGGCCTCGAGAGCTTATGGGGCATTGACAGCAGCCAAAAGGTGGTCCAATACGGTAAATCCTATCCAACCCGACAAACCTGAAGAACAATCTACTAACAGGAAGATTCACTTCCTTAGAGGTGATAACTCCTGTTCACTCGGATTCAAAGCAATTCTGCTTTCCAGCACTCATATCTGAGTATCTTGGATTCTTTCTCGGGTTTGTTCGAGAGTTCTCGCTCTTTCGTCTACGAGTCGCCCCTTCTGGTTCCAATGTTTGATTCGCTATCGTCTTTCTGTAACCAGCGATCAATAGCTTGTGCGTCACTGCATGACTGGTCACTCGTTCCTTCCGCGTTCCGTTCGTGCTGACAACTGTGTGGGAGGCCTACCAGGTTGGGGTGCTGACCTGGTTGACTGCGGACTGCAAACAGTCCTTTCCGTGCTGATTAAACTTGGATTCACTAGACGAATTAACAGATTTAAAACCTTCTATGCCCGTCTTTTCATGCTTAAAACTGTTCCCTTAATTTCTCTCCCAAAACTAGGTCTCCTAGTGTTCAGAAAACCTTAGAGTTACAGGTTTTCTGTTGTGTTTCACAGCTTAGTGATATGAGAGATATATATTTGCTATGTGCAACCATAATTTAATTATTTTGACTTTTTTTATGGGTTGGTTATTTTAAATAGGAGAAGGATAACTCACAGGACCTAGTTTCGTTATCTTGGAGAGTTGTCCGATGTGCTGAAAAGTAAACCATTAGCATTATATTAGATTAATCGTTAGATTAAAGTTAATCAGGCCATCAAACCTAAAGACGGAAGACATATGACGTTCATCTGAGAATGTGACGTGAAAGCTTCATGGGACCTTTCCAGCATAGTGACCCACAACGTGCCTCACGCGAAGTCGATGATGATTGACGATTGAAAATGAGATTCTTCCTCTGACTGTTGCGCAAGACGTGGACTTCATAAGGTCCTTACATTCAGATTTCTGGGCCCACCTTCCATACTTCTCCGTCCCCACTTTCCGCAGAGAACCAGAGACGTTTGCCACAATGGATCCAGATTGTCACGTTTCCGCGCACATGCACCCGTAGATAATCAACCACGTGATGCATATTTACGTGGTTGAACTTACCAAACAACTGTGGATGATTTATTCCTGGAGGAGATTATTCACCAAGACTAGGATTCACACTTTGGTGAGTTTTTTCCCATGTTTGTATTCTTTTTATAATTCTCTCTTTCCCCTATATCATCAGTATGGTTTTTCATCGCAAGGAGTTAGTATTCTCCCATGAGCATCGGAATGAGTTATTATTATTGAATCAACTCATGGTGTGTGAACTTCTTCGTGAATTGTATGTGATAGAAAGATTCCCTACTTAAGGAGATTTTCATTTGCAATGGTTCAGTTTCAAGCTCTTTTATTCATTACTTTGGCTATGTTAAAATTATTTTTCACATACTCAACAAACACATACAATTAACCTTTTAAACTATATAAGGTAGGTTCTTTTACTAAATGATTATAATTGATTACATTTTTACTTTGAGAGTAAAACTAAAAAAAAATGAAGAACATAGTACTTTCTATATATTCCTTCTCGCCTCCGAATTCAAGAGACACCTTCCTGTTACATCTGGAATCTAGAATTTAGAGATTACTTTCTTATTTATTCTTATATTTGTAGTATCCAAAGATCTTTGTTTTCTTCTTGTGGTTGTTTACAATCGTGGTTTAGGTAAATGCTTTTCTCTCCAAATACTACTTTTGCAAAGGCGAGATGGTTTGTATCCTCATGTAGAAAATAATCTTCCATCCCTTTTCCCCTTTGCTTACCGATTGAGTTAGAGATTTGCAGACTTCCTTAGATTGACAATTTTAGTAGATTATATTTTCTCTTCCAAGACTCCCTTAGATTGACAATTTCAGTAGATTATATTTTCTTTCCAGTTAACCCATCTATTCAGAGTGTTACTAAGGTATATCTTTGCTCTGGCTTTGGCAATCGTGCAAGTTCATGAATCAATTTTTTTCTCTGCAAAGATCTATCTAGGTTCTAGATTTGGTTGATTTATATGTATCTTGATTACTCACTTATGAATGTGATACTAGGGTCCATGCAGAAAAGATCCACATCATCTATTGGTTTTGTGGAAGATAGAGATATAGGAGAGTGGCGGGATACTGCGCTTGGAGGGAATATCTATACATTGCAAATGATACGAATTAGAATAGACTTATATAAGATTCTAAACATTTCGATGATAATGATAATAGCGTATGTTATGATTACAGACAGATTCCACATGTGATGTAATTTTAAAACGGATAAGTACCCATTCTCCAAGGTCTACACCAAGTAAAGCGGTCTACAATTATAGGGTATGCAATAAGGTCCTCTAGCCTTCTAGGTTTTTGGGCTATAATACGTCATTTGACACGTTTGTTAGCTATAACATAATAAAATGAGGGGCATTACCTTCGTTTTCTAATTTACTTAATTTCTCAAGTGTATATTAGGGTTTAGACATAGGTATATTAGGGTCTCCGAAATAGTTTTGACTGATGTCTATGAGATAAATAACAAATTTTATAACTATTTTTAGTGAACTTTGTTAGAAGATGAGGTACTAATAAATAAACGGCCCATAAAATATTTTATTGTATATCATGTGTAATTTGCATTCATTTATAAAAATCAGACACTATATTATATTACTAATGTTTAAGATTATCGTATTGAAATAAATGATTGTCAAAAGAGATGATGTGGCTTTGTGAGAGAGTTGTCACGCTTTTTGGTGGGTGACTCTAAGAGTAGGATTTATGACATTTTTGGTGGATCCAAAAATGTCTCTCTCAACTATTCAAATTCAAATTCACCATCTGCAAATGCAAATGTTATCTGCAAATGCTTCTATTAATAAATTAAACCGATGTGTTTTGTAGTTTTGCATTGGTGTGGTGGTCCATTTTGATAGATTAGTGTGGCAAAGGAGATAGTGTGAGTTATGGAAAATGATTTGCATCGCCTTGCAGCCACCAAGAAATTAATTGAAGGTCAAGGAATTTTACTCCAAAAGTGCAATAAAAATTTAGCATAACGAGATCAAGAACCTGATTGCAATGCAGGCTCACATTTAGATGCAAATTCAATTGGTGCTATCGAGCGGCTACCAGCAGCAACGAGTGGCTTCGAGCACCAACAAGCGACTACGGGTGGCTATGAGCAACAACAAGCAACAATGAACAATGACGTGCAAAATCTCATTTAATCCTAAATTAACACATTACACCGTGCAGCAATCGATGCATACCAGATTCACCCTAAACTAGGCACTTTATTAACCCTAATTAATGCATTCCGGTGTGACCACAGAAAACTCTATCCCTTATTTTCTACAAGCCACGTCTTATAGAGTTTACTAACAAAAAGGAACTTAGCCAGAACTCTATAGCGGGACTCTTTCTTCCTCCCGCCCGCACCCGTACCAATTTAGTCAATGCTCTTAATAATCTATATGAAAGAAAAATATATATAGAGAGATTCGTAAAACTATTTCTGAAACCCTTATTGCTTGGTAGAGAACCTTTATTTTATTTGTTACTTTATTTCACCAGGGTATATTGGTTTATCGAGAGCCTTGGTCCACAAGAAAGAAATAACATCAAATAACGCTTTTCCGGATGCTCCAAGTGTATATTAGGGTTTATTATTTTCTCAAGTGTATATTAGGGTTTCAGAAATAATTTTGACGGATGTTTACGGGATAAATAACAAATTTTGTAACTATTTTTAGTGAACTTTGTTAGGAGATGAGGTACTAATAAATGAATGCACCATAAAATATTTTATTGTATATCATGTGTAATTAACATTCATTTATAAAAATCAGACACTATATTTTATTACTAATGTTTAAGATTACCGCATTGAAATAAATGATTGTCAAAAGAGATGACGTGACTTTGTGAGAGAGTTCTCATGTTTTTTGCTGGGTGACTCTAAGAGTGGGATTTATGACATTTTTGGTGGATCCAAAATGCCTCTTTTAATTATTCAAATTCAAATTCACCATCTGCAAATGCGAATGTTGTCTGCAAATGCTTCTATTAATAAACTAAACCGATGTGTTTTGTAGTTTTGCATTGGTGTGGTGGTCCATTTTGATAGATTAGTGTGGCAAGGGAGATAGTGTGAGTTATGGAAAATGATTTGCATCACTTTGCAGCAACCAAGAAATTAATTGAAGGTCAAAGAATTTTACTCCAAAAGGGCAACAAAAATTTAGTATAAGGAGATCAAGAACCTGATTGCAATGTAGGCTCACATTTAGATGCAAACTCAATTGGTGCTATAGAGCGGCTACCAGCGACAACGAGTGGCTTCAAGCACCAACGAGCGACTACGGGTAGCTATGAGCAACGACAAGCAACAATGAACAATGACATGCAAAATCTCATTTAATCCTAAATTAACACATTACACCAGTCAACACGATGCATACCAGATTCACCCTAAACTAGGCACTTTATTAACCCTAATTAATGCATTACGTTGTGACCACAGAGTTTTCTGTATCCCTTATTTTCTATGAGCCATGTCTTATAGAGTTTACTAACAAAAAGGAACTTGGCCGGAACTCTATAGCAGGACTCTTTCTTCCTCTCGCCCGCACCCGTACCGATTTAGTCAATGCTTCTTAATAATCTACATGAAAATATACAGAGATTCGTAAAACTATTTCTGAAACCCTTATTGCTTCCTAGAGAACCTTTATTTTATTCGTTACTTTATTTCACCAGGGTATATTGGTTTATCGAGAGCCTTGGTCCACAAGAAAGAAATAACATCAAATAACGCTTTTCCGGATGCTCCAATAGTACATGGATTATTGAACTTACATAGTTCTACAATAAAACAGATTTTTCATTCCAGTGTTATCATGGTTTAGCCCTATTTTACCGTTCAGAATTTGACGAAATCTTCACATCTTTCTTGTTACCCTATGGATGTCGTAAGATAGACGACATCCATAGGTAATGACGACGACATGGAAGTACTGGAGGTTGTATTGGCATACTTATGATTGCGAATTCCGCAATCTTGATAGCAAATATCAAGCTCGGTTTCATTTGAGACCAAATTTCACTAAAGAGATAAAACACTCCCAACACCAATTGAACCACCGTAGAATCAATTAGAATCTTAACTGTTGGGAAGATGAATATTAAGTAATGTGGTACATGCATATAACTTGCATGTCTTAACCGTCTTAATCTTACCTGTAGGTGGGTTCAAGTATGTGGATATTCTACGTGCCCAAATCTACGTAAGAATACCATCTATTCTTGAGGAGCACTTTTATAGAAACATTTCCTAGATATGCTTCAATGAGACAAAGCATATTGCTAGAGAAAATGCTTTTCATTGGAGGCGTGAGGATTGTTCAAGATTCTGAGTGGAGAAGTAGAATTTATTAACATGCTTGTGTATTTTGAAAGACTTCTAAACTGAGTATGCTCTACATTTCACTGAGGTGAGTAGGATGTTTGAATATTCTCACAACAGACGTGCGTCTGAATATTTCTACTGTATGCAGCAGTTGAAGAGGATACAATGCGTTAACTGACTGTAATCAGTCAAAGCAAAACTTCCAGTGGCACGAATAAGAGAAATTGGCCGAGAAGACTACGATTAGATTTGAGCTAATAACAAGAGGTTGTGAGCCACCCTAAGGAAAGCATGAAAAGTGAGTTATCTCAAGTTCCCTAGTGTCTGCCATATACCATCCGCAAAAGATTTTGGTGGTTCCCACTCAGAAAGATATTTTATTAAGACGGATAGTGTCAAGCCAAGTGAAGGAATAAGAGCCCACAATAAAGTGGCGAATGATATCCATGTGGTGGTCTGGCTAGAAGAGTTTCATAATGCAGACACGACTCGCAAATTGAATCTATCGATGAGTGGTGTTCATTGAAGGGACTCGAAACAATCCTCCACTTTCAGCTTCATGCCATAACGTAAAGTGCATGGAAGCCCACCACTTATCTTCACCATTATCATGCAACGTAGCTTCTTCTTCATTGCTTAGTCTCACGGCAAGGCATTATGTCCAAGTCAGACAGCGTTAGACAATCTACATGCGGCTATTCTGTCCACTGTAGTAAGTACAGCGGCAGAAAGAAGGCAGGAAAGCCCATTTTCTTTACCGTTTACAATTTCCTGGTGGAGTTCATGGGAACAGGAGATATAATAGATTTTATGTGTTGAATAATGGATTACAGAACTCTTCGCAAACAGCCCAGTTCCGTTGTATACATACACGTTCAATATGACAACGTAAGGTATATGGGGAAGGGAAGGGCTCCTAGTGGTATATGGGAGATTTGACTACATGTGCTCAGTTTTCGTCTGGAGACACATGAGCAGTGTACTTCAAAGGCCGGGTTCGGCTTTACTGGAAGCTTCAAATTAGTGAGAATCACTGTTCTTGTACATTCGAAAATGAGGCCTCCTTAAGCTTAGCTGCTGCGTCGTTCCCTTTGCTCTTAAAGTCGTGAGTCAAGACAGACTCATGACATTAGGTGCAAGTCGGCGACCACAAAAAAGAGAGCTGAAGATCCAATCAATTGCTCTACTGACGATCAAATTATGCATGTGAAACAATAGCTTCTGGACTGTGACCAGAAGTAGAAGATACATTTGGAGCACTACTAAAATGAGAGTTGTATGGTACTGCAAACGTTCTCTTTGAAGTTTGTAGAATGCAGGTTTTGATGTTTATTAGAGTACCATGAAGCACTCTGCAGATTAGTAGGTGCATCTGATTCTAGTGACTTCTTTCAGAGCTTTTGCAGCAAGTAATGAATCTATGACCATGTTCAAATTTTCAGCTGAAGTGTGTTCCAGATCGCCTTGTTTGGCTTGGTTATAGACACACGCGCAGCAGCTAAAAGTTCCCGATCAGTCAACGTCAAGTCGAGTCCATCCTCTAGCGAGCAGGGTCATCGCCAGCTGAGGGAACCATCTCCATGTACTGGAGCTGTGTGAAGCCAAATCAATCGATTCTAAAATACAGAGCGGAAGACGAACGATTATCACTATTTCACAACGGAAATTTTCCTACAAAGACCCAAAGGAGCTAGATCTTTGGCGGCACCAGTGAGGTCCACGCTCACATCCCATAGTCGAGAGGCTAGCTGTCGATCGGTAGCTTTCGCGCTGGGATTGGTTTCTGTGCAATCTTCATAATACAAGCCTGAGCTCTTCACTTTAGGTGAGGATGCCAGGTATATCGCTGTAGATGCTCCTTCGTCAGGTGTCTGTGGTAATGGACCAAAAGAGACAGAAATCAAGAACAGAAGTTTCCATTGAGAGAACCTTATTCAAGGATAATTCTAGTAAAAGTTATGGATGTGTGGCTTGAATGAAGAAACTAAAAATAAATAAATGGCTTACTCGAAGTCCAAGTAGCTTCAGCAGAAACGAGCGGACGCCATCCTGAAATGGGAGCTCAACGGCTCCTTCTTTCTTTAAGCCTTGAGGGAATACGTAACGAATAAGCTGCAAACACAATCAGCTCAGCTTCAGACCCCACACATGTACAATCTTGAGAGGCATTCTCCTGTTCTTAACATGTGAGCTTAGAGAGATGCTGCGTGACTGATCTCTCTAACCAACTAGGTCTTAAAGATAACTGCAAACTAGTAATATACTCAACTGATAGGTAAATGCTACCTGTGTATCGACGATACCAGGGTGCATAGAGTTTGATATGATCGGTAATCCCAGCTGCTTAACCCGTTTTGCTAACTCCAAAGAGAAGAGGCAATTAGCAAGTTTTGATTGGCCGTAAGCTCCCCAGTTATTGTATGCTGTACATGAACAAAATGTTCAGTGAAGCAAATTGAAGATGTCTGTCAATATATGCATCAGCGTCAGTTTGAGCAGCTAATAGACAAAATGGCAAAATGGACATTGCAAGTAAAATTCGTAGCGCTTACCCCTTGAATTCTTGTAGTTTAAGTCGTTAAAATCAATATCTCCAATGCGGTGGGCAGCAGATGCAAGCACCACCACCCGTGACTGAACCCTGACATCAATGTCTACCAGTCAATATTTTTCATATCTCAAAGTTTCATGTTCAGCAGACAGTTGTTGCTCCATGAACAGGTTCACGTGAGGAACAAACCCTTCTGAGGCACTTGCAGCGAGCTTATCCATTAGCAGAGCAGTTAAAAGAAAATGTCCCAAGTGGTTAACCTGATTGCAGCCAGAAGAGTCAGCATCTGAACTTTTGTTTGGTAAAACACACCCATGGACCAGAAGCAAATCGATAAGCTCCAACATAATGTGACAACGGACAACCGACAGGCTCAACTTGTAACGAATCCAAACATACCGACCCTCTAATTGTCTGCTATCTTCCACAAGCTTCACCTGACAACCGGAATGATGAGGTGTCTTGTACTTGTAGGTAGGACCTAGATTAGATTCAAATGGAACTACATGTCAACTCGACTACCGTACATGCCATGCCATGAAATTCTAGGACTCGACTACCGTACATGCCATGAAATTCTAGGAACTTATCTCAAGCGAGTCGAGCAACCCTCTAAAACATTACTAGAGGAAAGAAAATTTCTGAGATGTCATTAATATTGTGTTTCTCACCCCAAATTGAGTCTCAAAACCATCCTCTGTGTATGACTGAGGACATGCCATTATACCAGCATTATTCACCTGAAACAGAGCGGCTGCAAGAATAGTTACCATCTGAGAACTTACGGTTACAATCGAGGGAAGCTTTTTCAATGCAAACATCACGACTTATCTACGCCAGATAGCGGTCCATTCAATCACGTGCTGGCCCTGAGTAGGATTAATAAAGATGTGGACTAACGCAGACGATCCACACCGAAATAGCAGTCAAGCATTGCAGAAGTATTTCATTGGGCCACATTGACTCTGAGAGTCCAGCGAGAATGCAGAAACTGATTAGATTTCTTCATTGAGTACTCTGAATTATATGCTCTATGCACGCTTGATAACACTTCGAGCTATTGCAAGATACAATAAGGAACAGTAGGAGCTTACCAGGACATTGAGAGCAAGACCAGTGTCTTTGTATTCGGTTGCAAATTGCCTCACAGAGTCTAGGGAGCCGAGATTCAAGATCATAGAGCTATTGACAAGTATAACAAATCAGTCGTATCAGTTGCCACCCAGGCCTTCATGCAAAACAAACGTGGTTATCTCTCTAACTTTCAATCTAGCCAACATTATTGTCTGAGCTTCGTAATCTGGAAAGAAGTTAACGAAGCTCAAAGTTTCTCGTAGGCGGGGAATCCCGTTAGAGTTCTAAACTTCACAGAAAAATACATGCAATCACCTAACGTTTTTGTTGTTTGTCAGACGCGTAATTTCTTCCGCAGCATCCTTCCCAGCTTTCTCATTCCTGCACGCTACCTTTCCAGGACGCAGTCAAAAAGCTTAAACTCCATTCTACAGTTGCACAGATTTCAGTTGCACACAAATGTCCAATACTACAGGTTTCAATACATGAATTTTCGTATTTCAGTGAAATTGAAATCATCACAAATAACAGAATCAGAATCTTGAGAATCTTACCATCGACAATCACCAGAACTCAATCACCAGTAAATAAGGCAAGTAGACTTCGACTCACCTAAAGTTACAACCATTCCCTGCCTAGCAAGCTCCAAAGCCGTTGATTTGCCTATACCTGTTCTTCTCGAACACCAAGAAATTACATTACTCCTCTTAATTTCAACTGAACCTCAGAAATTTCTGTGTGTGCAACTAAGTATCTTCCTCACAAAATCTCATTCAGACCGGGAGATACCTTTCCACTAACCTACCTCAACGGAATTGAAAGCGCCCAACTTTAATCCACTCAACACAATCAGAAATCCAACAGTTTCTACTAAGTTACCATCGTTATTGGGGAAACCGAGGTAGCAGGCTGATTAATCCGCGAAGTTGTGATGTTCATATTTGAAGGTATTGATAATCTCACGATTCTTACCACTATTGCCGCCAGTAACTACTACGTGACGTTTATCATCTTTCGAAGTAGAATTACTTGCCGAACTAGAAACAATGAGCTCGCGACCTCTTTTCTGTTGGATGGATATGAAACAAACCAATATCAGTGCGTAATATTTCACCAGGAAATGCAGAGAGGCAGATATCGAACAGGAAAGATATCTTTCTGGTACTGATTCGTAACAACTGCAAACGTTGGGACTCCGAAACATTAGGACAAGGTCTAAAATTCCGCAATGTTCCCGTCACCGGAATCGATGTGAATGATTCAATTCAAATTCTTGAGACTACTTGTAAAATTCTTTACGTCTACCGGATAGTGGCTCAGCCGCAAAAAACCTCCGTACTAATGTTAAACTCTAAATGGGATCTTGTGTTAAGGAAGCTCTGTATGGAACACTTGAATTCCACCAAAGATTCTATATAATGAGCAGATTCTGTCATGGCAAGTTCATTCACATTTCCGTAACAAATATTCGAAAACCACATAAGTTCAATCGCTACAAGAAAATTCAGACAGCACCATTTAACATCGTGTCCAATTCACACAAGAGCTACACTCATTTGAGCTAAAGGCTGCAGTCTTGGTACTTCGGGAACTCAAAGCCTCAAAATTACCTGCGAAATGGTCAAATTCAATCTGAGGCCACTGGTGGTGGAGCTGGACACAAAATTCTCACAACCGAATACACAACTCCAGGCCAATTTGTTCCCACTCTTTAGTGCCCCAGCGAAACAGATTGAGGAGGCCATGGGGCTCTCTCTCTCTCTCTCTCTTTCTCTCAAAGCAATTCCTACCAGTCTCTTGTTGGCTCGTCGCTTATGTGTAGTGTTAGACTGCAGTTCCTCTTTGTTCTAATATGGAGTATCACTTCATAGAAGAACATGGAAATTCTCGATCCACTTCAGTTCGCGTACAGATCGCCCATCGCTATCGTAAAGCGCGCGTAGGGATGCAGGAGCTCTAGAGGGTCGATTTACCAAACAGAGGAGAGGCGCGGAGCAGAGAGAGTGCGAAGAAATCGCAATGACAACAATCCGACGTTTCTGTTGTGCAGATCTTCTTCGTTTCACCAATGTCAATTTGGATCATCTTACGGAAACAGTGCGTTTGAGATTTACTCCTCTCGACTTGGTTTTTGAAGCTTTTGAAGGGGATCAGGGTGCCAGCTTGGAGCTCTTTTGAGGGATTTGATAAAGATAGGAGGAAAGAGAATTCGATGTAGTTTTAGGTATGGATTTCGGAGACAGATGAATGCACTGCTCAAGCGGAGACATGGAGAACTTACTTGTGTTTGTGGGATTATGTGCAGTTCAATATGCCTTTCTACCTCACTTATCTTGCGAGATGGCCTGATTACTTTCATATAGCTGAAGGACCGAATGGTCGCATCATGGGATACAGTACGTGCGTCTGTCTGGGGCATCCGTATGCAAAGCTTACACATTTTTTAACGCTGCTTTTTACCTCGTGTTTTGCTTGAAAGATCGCTCCTTGTTATGCTTTTCTCAAATGTTGCCGATTGATGCTGACGACAGTATCTGCGTTCCGCATCGTTGATTGATGTCTTCCTTTACGATGTTACGTTTGCGAATTGTTGAAGGAAAATCTGTGCAAACAAATTGTGGGTAATGACCTCTAATAAGGTCAGTAATATCATGCAGTCATGGGGAAGGTAGAAGGTCAAGGGGAGTCTTGGCATGGTCATGTGACCGCCGTAACCGTGGCACCAGAGTACCGGAGGCAGCAGCTGGCCAAGAAGTTGATGAACATCCTCGAGGAAGTTACGGAGAAAACGTAATTGACCATCATATTGCTCATCGTCCTCAAACTACTGATTGAATGACGTTCCTGTCAGACGCTCTTAGTTTCCTAGTCCTTGCATCAGCATCATGATCGAAGTAAAACTGAGCCATGAGCAGCATGCAAGTTTCTAACTAGAATGATCACAATTCCAAAATTTGCAGCTATAACGCTTTTTTCGTGGACCTGTTTGTGAGGGCATCCAATGCACCAGCAATAAGGATGTATGAGAAGGTGCACTTTTCTTCTCTGTCTCGTGAAGCTTCTAGACTCGTTTGTGTCCCTTGCATTCGCTCTCATGACAAGTACTAGGCCGATCAGTAACATCTTTAACGACCAGAAGGCTTTGTTGCGTCTTGTGGTTGTAACGATATCTGCATGGAAAATGCAGCTTGGGTATGTAGTATACCGGCGAGTTCTTCGATACTATTCAGGAGAGGAGGATGGACTAGGTATGACCAAATCACTTTTATACTGGCTTGTGTGACGTGCTATTTCATCTCCTGTTGTAGCAATGACGCAAATGATTTTCTGCAAAGCAAATCGGGGCCAGACTAAGTGGACAGGGTTCAGAAGCCGTTGCATACCAGATATGGATCCTCAAAAAATCTCATGCTGTGGTTTTCGATCGCCAGATATGAGAAAAGCAATGCCCAGGGATGTCGAAAAGAAGTCTGTTATTCCATTGAAGCGCCCTGTGACACCTGAGGAGCTTGAGTACGATTGAGAAGCCACTCTATCGTATCCAGGCTCATAATTATCCTGCACACGGAGATCAAGTTCAAAGAAAGCTGAAGCTTCTCTTGCTCATCCCGTTGGAGAACGTGTACAGGCACATTGCAAGTTTTGGTTTTGGGCACTGACAGCTGATCCCATCCAGTGGGGTCAAGCTTGTGATGCCCCCACCCTCCCCACCCAAGATTCACAGCAGGATAGAGGAGACAGTTGAGATAGGAGAACATTGTTACTCTTTTAACACTGCCCACGCATCCATTGGAACTGGAAATTATGTGACACGGACGGTTTTGGTCCTCTTAAACAAGATTAGAGCGAAACATTTGTACAGCAGATTCAACATATATCGAGATACTCAGGTTTGCGAAATGGCGGTCAATTTTGTGCTTTCTTGGGCCCGTTATCTGGCAACAGAATATGAAATTGTAATCCAAGTACAGTTACTCGATAGGCATCTATGGCTATGTCTATGTGTGATACATTCCGCTAGTAAACGAACTTTAATGCCTCTTCTCCACACACTGCAGAGAGACCTTACAGTCATGACGGAAGAGAAGAAAGTGTCAACTGGAATTCGCATGTCTATTCTGCGGATACGGATACCTGTGGTTCACTGCGCTAAGAATTCGAGAATGTAGTCCGAAAGTGACAAAATTGACCGTGTATATTGTCAATTAGTTAAGCGTCGTTTTGTCACGAACGCGGTGTGAGATGTCAGTGGTCTTCGGTCGGTTTCTTCATCTGCGGCATTGCCAGAGCCAATGCCGATGTGGAGAAATAAAAACCCCATTAGTCATGAAAAGGTATCCGTGTCCATGACAAACCCTAAATGGTTTGTCATGGATACGGATACCTTGTTTGAATTGGCGAGACCAGGCATCTTTTATTCGAAATCAGGGATGACAAATGGTTTGTCATCCCCTGATTTCGAATAAAAGATGCCTGGTCTCCTGGTTCATTAATTTGTATAAGTGGCCATCATCTGCAGCGTTTACAAACACGAGCCGCAGTGAGAACAGTATTGCTTGAATTCCAACTGCTGGCCCCGTGAAACGATGGAAGTTATGAAAGATGAAAGTCATGCGTCCTTCGTCGATCTGTAATTGCAAGTGCCCACGCAGCATTTCTCAAGTACGTCGTGAACCTCGATCACGACGGAAGTTCTTCCCACAAATACTTGCACTGGTCCACTAGCTGGACAGTAGGTACAGCCGACACTCTACACTCAGACATCACGAGACAATGATGTGAGCAATTTTCCATCATAAAGACGACTCTTGCACCATAAACAGAAAACGATAGCTGTAATTGAAGTTCATGATATAATCAAGGCATCAGAAAGCGAACTTTTACTTTGATTAGTTCACAGTCCACGTAGCAGGTCTTAGCTCCTGAATCATGGTAGAACCAGAAGAGATTGTAGCTCCTGATTCTCGTGACAACCCCAAATGAGGATGGACTTCGGGAGCCTGTGGACCCGGCTCAAATTTTGGTGCGTCTGCTAAGAACGTGACTTTAAGCTGTGCTCTATGATATGTCTCAGGAGCCGGCAATCTCATTGGATATGACAACGACAACCTACTAACTCACTTTCTCTGAATAATTAGTAGCAAGTGAAGTGACTTTGGTACATCTCCGGCAGATGGTAAGTTCTTCTTTCCCAATGACACTACGATGCTTCCGAGGGAGAACCATGTGTCTGAACTTACTGGCGGATCATGATCGTCTTGGTAATGCCACCATGTCTTGAACCCTCAATCTGCGAAATTCTTCTATGTGGACAAGACTTCTCATCTCGATGCTACTGGTATGTCTGCTGGAGGGACAAGATCAGCATGTCCAGCACACTTCACGATGACACCCTTGCTGAAGCTATCATTGTTCTCCACCTCAGGAGAGGCATGCTCTGCCCCCCTCCATACAGCAAGTACGTCGTCTGTCCTAAATCTTTGAGTAGTAGTAGAGTCTTCCATGGGTGTCGTATGGCCATGCTCAAATGCAAGAAGACCAGTGTAAGCAATCATAGCACCGTTGTCGACGCAATACCTATCATCTGTTGAGTAGAGTCTGCCTCCTCTCTCTTCGCACATGATTTGCATCATCTGCTGTAGCCTTATGTTGCATCCAACACCTCCGACAATCAGCACGTCTTTCTTATCACAATGGGCCATGGCTCTCTCCGTTATCTCAACAAGCATTGCAAACACTGTTTCCTGTAACCAGAAGACAGAGATTTCCTTGAAGGTTGATAAACAGGCACATCCCGGAAACATGTACACACCCTTCCTGTCATTAAATCTAGCCTCACCAGAGAACGGAATAAACAATAAACAAGAGACCTACTCCCCTTCAATTCTAAAATCTACTTTTTTTCTATCAGAATTTTAACGCTCACTGATGCTTATGAGCATATTAATATTAAAAGAAGTTCAGACAAAAAGAAAGCAAATTTAGAGCAGCGTAGAAAATGAAACCTGTAAGGAAAAACACAAGTCTGCAGGCGTGCACTCGTTCGCAGCTAACTTGCGATTGGCAACTTCTTCGATGAAACTCTCTATTCCACTAAAGGAAACGTCCATTCCTTTGACCACGTAAGGCAGCTCAACATACACGCTCCCCTTCTTCGCAAGCTAAAAGTCACAAAAGCAATCTTTTCATCGTCAGCTTCAGGATTGTCTCACACCAGATCCCATCATACTCTCATTCACGTAACTTCATAATATATTTCGACGCTTAAACTGAAGGTCTAATTCTATCACTTTTCTCTGAGGTTCAAATTGATATCTCTCAAGTACAGCCAGAAAATGTACCTGCTCAATATTGTAGCCAGGACTAGGATCGTTAGAGATTTTCAAAACTCTTGCAAATCGATCCAAGCAATTGCCCACGGCAATATCAATAGTTTCACCAAATATCCTGTACCTCCCTTCGCTGTAAGCAATAACCTGAGTGTTTCCACCACTAACATACAGCACAACAGGATCCTCAGCTCCACACACCACTCTTCCCATCTCTATGTGAGCGACGCAGTGGTTTACCGCCACAATTGGTTTCTTCCACAGCTGTGACAAGATTCTAACAACGATTGCAGAAACCTGTAATGGTCCCCCCATGCCAGGCCCCTTGGTATAGCAGAGACAATCAATTTCATCCGGCCTGATATTTGCTTCAGATAAAGCCGCATGTACCAAAGGAAGTACGTGCTCCTGGTGGTGAAGTGCTGTCTCTCGGGGCAAAAACCCATGACCGGGGGGTGTGATGTACGTGTGTCTCGGATTGGCCAGAATCGTTCCGTCTGATTTCACAATGCCAATTCCAATTTTGTTCGCGGAACCTTCAAACCCTAGAGCTATCATGGCTGTATCGGTCGCAGCAAAAACCCTACCGATAAAAACCCTGCTAAGGGTTTAGGGCTTAAGCTTTTACAGGACTGCACGAATAATTTCAAAATCGTTTTCCTCCTGAGAAAATTTTCAACACCTCTTTCTCAACCACAACTCCTTTGATTCTCCCAACGACACCCAATTCGGAAGATTTCCAATACTGCGACAGTCCTAAACCTTTTAATTACTCACGACTTCTGAAAATCTCCTGCAAGTACTGAGAGACATGCATTAAGAGGGCGTTGAGAAGTTTTGGTGAGGATCTTAGTAACCTGCGTATTGAATGCTCATCCCTCAGTACGAACATCTGCAACGAAATTTTCAGCGAACGATTTCGATTGGTGTTCCTCGCCAACAGTTCGGCAACGACGACGAAATCTGAACCTTCGAATAGAATCTGCTCACCTACAGTACCAAACTGGGCTGATTTCTCCGCTTGTTGACGTGTACGCCTCACAAACGTCTCCTCCCCTCGTTACTTTGTGCATCGCAATAAGATGGTGAACCTCATTAGCGCCGTAAGTAGGGCTCCTTCATAAGATTACGGAACAAAATAACATAATTAGGTACAGAATGAAGGAGAAATATAAACATCCCATTGTCTAAAATCTGCAGGATCAGGTGCATTTAACTTAACATCTGTGTGGATACGCGGAGTTAGATTTTATGTTCTTGCAGTCGAGAAAATGAAACATGATGTAAGTTGATTTAGATATTGTTGTGAATTAATTTTCATCGTTTACTCATAAAACTCCTGATCTTCAACATATTCAGAATTCTTCTCTAAGAACAAGGTAGGTTTCCATGATATGCACATATTAATGAAGAGTTAAATTCAAAATTCGGAAGGTTTGAGAAGCAAGTGTGCTAACTTGGCTAGGTAAGATAGCTTGAAATCTTACTCTACAATTTTGTCGAGTGCATATAACTCGATATATAGCATTCATCATTAGGACATAGTACACTCTAGAAACATCATTTATACAAAGGTCATACATTGTTCATCTTCAATTCGAATCATAAATCAACTCAATGGTCTACCAACATCATATTCTAATTACGATTAAGTCACCACTTTAGCGAAGAAACTCCAAGTAATATCTATCAACCTCTATTTACCCTAGCCAAGAGTTAGAAATGAGCTTTTTGGAGTTACACTTCAAAGATATAATTGTTTACTCGACCCAAGTGATGATAGATCCCACGGTGTAACCAATAACCCTAACATAGAATCTGACCATAATTAAATAGTCTTTGTGACCAATAACGCTAACATAAAATCTGACCATAATTGAATAGTCTCTGAACAACTATTAATATAACTCAAACCACAAAGATTGTCACTCTTACGTTCGTGTAAACTACCATCAGTCTTACAAATGTTGTGACAATTTACCAAATTCATTTCAAAATCTAATGTTAGCTATACATGTCTCAAAGTTTTATCTATTGACTATTATTCACTAGATTCAAAAAACTACAATTCACATGCAAGCTTAAATCTTATAAAATTATTAAGTGAGGAGAGCTTATTAAATCTTCACCAAACTCATAATTATGGATCAATAGAACCATAGAGATCATGTAAACGATAGAAGTAATAAGGAGCTTATACATAGTCATCACATCCCATTCTACAGCAATGGTTTTTCATGAGAGTAATAATCTTGCTAAAGAGTACATAGGTAGAGGAAGGTAAGGTATTTCTTAACGTTATATGAATTTAATGTGTTTGCATATAAACTACTTCAAAGCAACTATGAAATCATGGGGTTAAGACAAGAATGAAAGAATCATAAAGAAATAGTTTACAAAGGAAATGGCAAACCCCATATCTGAGTTTTAAAGTTCATAGATTTGAATCTTAGTTTGAATCAGAGTCATGGTGGATGGCTTATTTTTCTTCCTCTTTTCCCTTGACTTTTATCTTTCATCAATTGATCTTTATGGAAAATTTGGTTCGTTGTTGTTATTTGTTGGTCTCTCAATGTTTCCTTTGAGTGATTTTGTTGATAGATCTAGGTTTATTATCTTGTGGATGCTTTGTTCTTCATCGAATGGACTTTAGGATAGAATCTCAAAACATTTCTCTTTTTCCGTCGATATAATCGATCTGTTCTTCCATTGTTGAAGTTGCGTTTAGTAATATTTTTTAGTATTCCTTTAGTCGGCGATTAAGAGGTATTTTTGGACGATATGATGATTCATTAGGATCACCAATATTACAAATCACTGAAAGTTCTTGCACACCTAGAACACACGCCTTATTAGTTATGGTACTCTACCTCGGGAAAAATTCTGCTTAGTTATATCCTTCTTGTATTCTATCATTTTAATTTAGTAATTTAAGTATACTTATATATTACTGAAATTTATAATTTTATTATGAAATATTTTATCATTTTTCTTAAAAGACTAATATTATATTAATTACAACTCCATTTTACAGAGCTCTCTTAATAGTGATAAAGAAGTGCGCAAACTATCCATTTTACCTTTTTGAAAAAATATCAATATAAAGTTAAACCATAAAAATAAAAATACTCATAAATTTTTTTAATTTGGATGAATATATATTACTAATCATAATATTACTAAATAATATTTTATATTAATATATCAACTCATGCTATTGTGTTATTATCAATTATTCTTAGCAAAACCTTTTGTGACCATTTTCTGACATATTAACCAAATTGATTATATTTTGAAGGAATTTTTTTTACATAAAAATAAATCATAGATAATAAAATTAAATAAATACATAGATAGCAACATAAATTGAGAGTATATTTTAGAGTGTAGAGCATGGTTCCCTAGAGGTACCACTATAAGTTGGAAGTGACTCATCACTTCCAACTTATAGAGAAATATAATACTTTTAGAGTGTATATCATATTGGGTATGCATTCTAGTAGGATTTAATTATTTTGTTAGGAAAAAATCCAAATGTTACATTTATAAAGGATACTTATTTTATGCAAATGACCTTACTCTACTAGGGAATGCATATATATCATTTGATTTAACCTTCTCTAGTATTGCTTATCAATCATTATACGAGTCTCTTTCTCCTATTCTTTTATCATGTTTGAGAGTTTTTGATGGAAGGATAATGAGAATCTATGGTGATATCAAAGGTTCTTAGTGTTGCACTAAGAACCTTTGAGTATGTGATATGGGATTTGGCATATAGATATTTATCTCTACCAAGCTATTGTGCAAAGGTAAATCAACTATCTATAGAGAAGATGACACTTTTAGCATTTTAGTGTAGTTGTGCTCTCTTGATACCTTTTCTTTTCTCTTGTTTTGTGGTTACAAATAAGCCAATCTTGAAGACTTATGTGATGAAGGTCAAAGAGCATTTTTCTTTTCTCTCCAAGTGCTTATGTGGTAGATGTATCCCCACAAGTAGAAGATGACCGTCCATTCTTTACCTTTTTACTTTTTGATTGGACCAGAGGTTTGAGTTTTTCATAATGAATAAACAATTTTAACAAACATTGCATTTTCTCTTAATTGATATATCCATTCCTTGTGCTATTGGGTCACATCTTTGCTCCTGCTATGGAAAGGATGTAAGCTATTGGATCCTACTTCTACCTTGCATTAGGACATTTTGACTTGCACTAACTATTTTTTCAATAATAATGAGGTTTTGTCTAGATTTGGTTCATTTATTGCATCATCAGTACTCACTGGTGAGTATGGTACTAACTTATACGCAACATGGTTCTTTTATGACTCATTGCGCTTGGAGGACAAAGGATAGCTACCAATGATGTCATCAAAGATATAATATTTCTATGGTGCAAGAAAGTAGATACCTCACTCTAAAGGAGTATTGGTATACTTAGCAAACAACATGAGTTAAGGTAAACTTGTATTTGGTATGAGATGATCAAGTGATAATAGCGGATATTGTAGTTACGGATTAGATAATATAGTCTCAGTGGGAGTGTTGATTACCCATCCACTTAGATGAGTAGTGAATAGCAAAGGTCTCTAAGTCTAGGGGTATGCAACAAGATCACCCTTTGTTCCTCTTGCTCTAGAGTTATATAAATATAACATTTGAGACATTTGTCAAGGAGTACACAAGAGTTTATTATGGTAGACATCAAAAGATACTACTCTCACTTTCTTATGTCACAATCTGCTTTAGACAACATATATCTATTACTCCATATTAGGTATCAAAAGATACCATTCTCTCTTTCCTACTTTTGTAATTTATTTTAGACAATATGTATCTATTGGTCTGTAGAGAGTACCAGCTGATGCAATCTATATTAGACAATGCATTTTTTCTCCAATAGTATACAAGACCACACGATTTGTATAGTTCACGTATCATAAGTGCAACACGACAAATTTCTTATACTTATATTATCGGGGCTGTGCTCCATTTTCACTCTTTTATTGTGTGTACCTTTATACGATTTGATCGATGGATCTTCCTATCCTTGTTATTCTGTGTGGGCCGCTTTCTTTCAAGGGTGAACAATGTAACACAGATAGAATAACCATTAAACCGTCCAAATATGAAACCTAAGAGGTAAAATGAAACTAAGCCCCGTTTGGTGTTAAGTCACCAAATGTAACCGTTGTCAAATCTGCCACTCGCTGGAAACTAAGAGCAGAATCTACTACTTATCAAACGTAAGGCAAGGTTAGAATCTACGACTTATCAAAACGTTACGCAAGGTGAGGGACAAGTCACACGAGATTCTTGGCTTCGCTCGAGCTGCATCCGAAGTGGACGCCACCAAAATGCAAAATATCTTGCTGACGTGGACATGGAGATAGGCGGGGAACAATATGAGAGCGAGTCAGGGAGAAGGAACAGATACTGTCCGACGGACAAACTCTCTCATTCTGTTCGCCACTGAAGAGAATAATGGACAGGACTATCGATGTGGTTTCCTCTGGATTTCGGTGCAATGTGAGTTTAGCGGCACCGGTCAGACGCGCGGGCGCCATAATTGGATGCCAAACAGGATTAGAGTCATTTGAAGTAGTGGGATTGAGTAGACAAATTTTAGGAAGTTCAGGGCAACGATTTCGAGGAAGGAAAATTGGAACTCGTGGAGTCGGACTGCTAGAATATGTAGATGTGCGGCCGCTTCGATGTCGGAGCAAGATGTTTGTTCCAGGTAAGGATCGCGTGGAAGGATCTTTCAGTTGTTATGTAAGGTCATAGCAACGGCCCGTCTCAGAGCAATTTGATGTCGTGTCTTGCAGGTTTCGGGGAGAAATCGCCTGAAGCGAAAGCAGCCGAGTCTCTTCACAACTTTTTTACTTATGTTGCTGTGAAGATTGTTTGTTCGCAGCTTCAGGTTCGATTCATCGAGCTTTGCTGTATTCAGAGTATCGCCGGTTCCTTAATTGGCAGCTACTTTTTGTTAAAATGGTCAATTAGACGAGGAATTGAGTAAGAAAGAGCCTGCAGTTCAAACACGGGTCGTGCATCGCTGTACAGTTGATGTGATTCGGAAGAACGCTTTGTTGGTCGCAGGATTACAACAAGGAAGCTTATAAAGACCTTATGGCATTTGTGGACCGCAATTCATTAAAAGATGGTGACAAATTCGTTGCCACCTTGTTGCGGGAATCAGATCGACACAGAAAACTTGGTAAGTAAGAAATTTAGTGCAGGATCATGTACAGCGCGAGCATTCATCCGCATGGATCAATTTGGAAAGTAGAGTCTTTACCCGAATTTCCCACCAAATTGAGTGATTTAGAAGCTCTGAAGGACGTGGACGTAAGTACTTCGCTATTTCTAGGTTTCGTATAGCGAGCTCTGTCATTCACACTTCCAACTTGTTGAATGTGATGTGGAACGGCAATTCATTCATTTGAATTGCTCGGAGCAAATCTCATGCCCCAATAAATTTGTGAAGTTGTCTAGAGATACACTTGATATGCAATCCTTGGAAAAAGTGGCGCAATACTGACGCTCATTGAACATCTGTGTCATCATCATCTGTCTCGCTGCGGTCCTGTAGCCCTGCGCATAATGGAAGTAAGTTCACATAAATTCTTCTTATCTGAATCTGCATATGTTCTGTGCTTATGATCTGACTCTGTGTAATTTGAACCTGGGTCTCCAGAGCTAAACAAAGAATCGCTACTGCTATTCTTGAGCAGTGCTCAACGTGTTGTCAGACCGATGTTATGTATCCGTGACGACATGAGTGCGTTTTAACAGGTGCGGTCAGCATACTCCACTCAAGACTTCGAATGGGATAATCTTCAGAGGCTTTGCGGAGAGGTGCTGATCTCTTCTCTAGCGATCCTTACAGTCAAAGTAATAGCTTCTTTTTCTTTGATGCTTCTTTGGAAGTCTGCAATGATCATCATAAAAAAGACAATGAAATATCCCTGTTCTCGTAACATACTCGCAGTAACCGCACTTGATTCCACCATTGAAGTTCCCATAGTTTCCGTACATGAAGTTGCTTGACCGCAAGCTGCACTATACTCACAACCTTCTTTTGAATCACTTGAGGACTAATATTGAGACTGCAATACAGCAAAATAGTGCTAGTGAATGTTGTGAAAGGGGTTCAGGAAAGGAACTTGATTTTTATTGATCTTGACTCAAGAGGCAAGAAAATCAAGACGAACATAGATATTATTTCCCTCTAAGCAAATGACCAGGAATATCCGTACTAACTACGTGATACCACGTTCTTACTTTAGAGTTTGCCAAGCAGTCTTTCAGGTGAGTTCCTGTCGGGTACAGAAGAAAGATTTAAAGTGGTTAAGCATGGAGAATCAATCAGCAGGATGTATCAATAAAGTCTGCTTGGGAGTACTGCGCGGCTTCTGTTTTAGGTTTTAGTGCTAGCTAAGAACTAATTGTGGGTTTTTATCGTGACAGCAAATGGAAGAAGCCAACACCCGCTTAATGAGGGAGTTCCTGGTGGAGACCAGCAACATGGGTTCGTGAAGACGAGCGGCGCCAAGAACTAGGTACATTGGTAGGGGTATGCTATCAACGCAATCTGCTCTTGAGAGATCCAACCGTGGGTATATATTATGTGTGAAGAAAGCCAAATTGAAAATCCTGAGTCGATGGTCTCTTCATGTGGACCTTTATCAGTTGTAAGTAATGTAATTCACTTTAAGATTTTTGTTTCGATGTTCTCTTCATGTCCATCTCATATGTATGCAAGGTAAATTTCATTTCTTCTGCACAAGATGGCCATATTGGATACACAAGTCTAAGATCGAGGAATTTCTTCCACATAAATATAAGGTTGCATTGTTTAAGATCTGGTATGTATGATCCTCAGAGTTCAGAAGTTGGGTGTAAGTTTTGCAGTTCATTCCTGATCATGAAATTTTGGATAACGTGCGTGGTAAATTTGTTGAGGAAGTCCCCAGCAAATTTTAATCTTAATCAAACAGGGGTGAATCCCAGTCTTCATACACTCGCTCTGGGGACAGTCTCATTTTGATGGGACTCGGGCATTTACGGTGTACGAACTTCTTCATGCCATGCCTTTACTAAATTATTTTTTCTTCTCTTTTCGTCTACAATTGTTCCAGTTGCTCAGACTTCGAATGAGTTGCAAGCACATCCAATGCATAAGTACCATCGATGCATCGTGAATGTTGTCCTAACCCTCGGTGCAGGTTTACACATACTTGCATCTCTATGTACTTCATAATTTTAACGATCTTTACATCAAGAGTCAGAGTCAGACGTGGGCATGGAACCGGGTTGTTGTAGAACGGGTTCTGTATTCATTACGTAATTCGTTCCGGAGGTTTTTTTCCAAGTTGAACTCGCAACAGCATCACGTTCCTCCTGTTTATTCATGTCAGGTCTTTCTGTACATGCGACTTTGCAGAAAATATTGGAATTCCATTTCACTTTGAAGTTTGATGCTATTGTAAGATGTGCCTGAAGACACTTAATATTACTCTCCTCCACTGATACCAAGGATACCATCATCTACAACTTGAGCTTCTCTCTCTTGCTTTTGGTATAATATCGACATAGACCATTTGTTGTCACTTTACCTCCATGCAGTGCATGATGTCCACATGACGGAGAGCTCAGTGTATTTTCTGAACCGAGGAGGATGCCTTAACTCTAAAGTCTTCTATGAGATCCTGCCTAGATATGGGGTCATTCATGGCACGACTAGACATTAAGAAATTGAATGTCCTGGTAAGACCTTGAAGACATGCGCGTCAGGAGTCTTCACTCAATCAAGTGTTCAATCAAGTGTTCGCCACTGGACTTACATCATTGTGGAACGATGGGAAAGCCGATGCGAGAGAGCAAGTAGAAACAGTCAAAAGGATCAAATACGCTGCTAACGGATATAAGTTGAAAGGCATTTTTTCCAAGAGCTCAGGGATCAAAATCTTCGTTACACTCCGCACAGAACTCCCGTTCCAAGGAGACAACTGTCGTTCTCACTGCAGGAAGAGAAATGCTGAAGCGTTTCGGACTGGCATTGCTATGATAGTTGTGGAAAGCTGAAAAATTCCGCTGGAGTCAGTGAAGTCTGAAGTTCTCAATGGTTCAGTGGAGAGCCATAATTCTTTGCCATCAATGTATGATGCCAGGAACAGGTATGTCAATTCTTCGTCTGCACAGTCCCGTATCGAAGTTCAGTGTAACAGTCAAATGTGGTGCTTAAGTTCTCTGGAGCTTCCAGAACCTTCACTGCAAACTGATTGGTATCCGAAGAAGTCTTGAAATTTTCCTTTTCTTCCCCCCCTAACAGGGGGAACACAGACCCGAAACACCTTTATAACGATAAGGGGCCAAAAGCCAAATACAAGACGGTACAGTAAGGGTGACAAGAAGCCAAGAGTACACAGGACAAGTTCCAGAAAACGACTGCACTGGGTAGGGAGGCCGGGGAATGAAAAGACGGAAGGCCAAGAGTTCACCGAAGGAGCACGGGATACAAGCGCAGGTCCTGAAGAAGTCTTGAATTTCGAGATTGAATTCACAATCTTGCTACTGGTCGGAGATTTCTCGAGTTGTCGTGCATGCTTTGATATGTTTCTGCAGACTTTCTGTCGGGTCGGAAACTTTGGCAATCAGTTCATACTGGTGACCAGAAAACTCCGGTTCAGTCCTAACTCTGTAATACGATTACATTCCAAGTCACCGTGACACTAACGATTACTACAGATCAAGAGGAAGCGATGGAATCACGATTGAAGAGACCTTCACAACACCTCTCTTCTTTATAGTTCTGCATTGGCATGTCTGATTGAACTGTCGTCACTAATAAGAAATGTTGATGATCTTGTAGGAATTCCCTTGGTATTCAGAATGCATGTTACTGATAGTGTCTATTTAGTAGGCATAAATTTTAGACTGCAGGTTATCTTCTGTTGGATATACGAGCATGGGATCATGGGAGCATATCATTTTCCGCAAACTAGACTCTAGATCTTTTTGCTTTGTATTTTCTATAGTACCAAAGCCAATACAAAAGAAAACTAGAATTTGAAATTCTAGATTGTGTGCTTTTAAATAAACTAGATTGTTTATTACTAAATATAAATACCGCATTATTAACCAAAACAATAGCAATTCAGTTCAAGGTATAGAATCTGACATGAATTTGAGTCCTTATAGCTAAAGCTTCTTTCAACCTAGGTCTAATTGCCAGTGGTCAACTTCTCCGGTACAAGCAGTGGATATACTCGATTTTCATTAACTCGACAAGGTGATGAAACTTCGTAAGTGTATTAAAAGATCAAATCTAGGTAAATTCTGCCAAAGTTCATCATCATCATTCATCGGGTTGATCGAATTGTACTCTTTCTTAACTGATCAATTTCTTATCTAACTTTTAATATAATCTTAACTAGTAATATGACATCAATGTCCTATGGCTTCTAAATTAAGGGTCATCCACAATCTTTAACCAATCTGGGCTGTAATCTCGATTTTCAGGGGGATTCGCTGGAACTTCTTGTTGTTGCTGATCTTGTTGCTGTTCAATTGTGCCTTCCTCTTGGTTTTGCTGGTGATATAGCAATGGCTGTTGTTGTTGGTGTTCGGGTGCAGCTTCTTGTTGTTGCTGCAGTAGTTGCAGCGGATCCTCTTCTGGTTCGTCTAGTAGTAGTTGTAGCGGATCCTCTTCTGGTTCGCCTAGTAGTAGTTGGAGCAGATCTTCTTCTTGGTGATATAGTGCTTGTTGTTCAAGTTGTTGGTTTAGTTGTTGCTCTAATGGATCTTGTTGTTGTTGGTATAGCAGTTGTTGCAGTGGATCTTGTTGTTGGTATAGTTGTTGTTGTAGGGGATTTTGTTGTTGGTATAGTTGTTGTAGGGGGTCTTGTTGTTGATATAGTTGTTGTTGTGGTGGGTACTGTAGTTGTTCTTGTCGGTAAAGTAGAAGTTGTTGTTGTAGTTGCTGATCTTGCTGTTCCTTGCTGAGATATGTTTGTTGGTAATGTTCTTCCTGTTGTTGGAAATATATTTGTTGTTCTTCGTGCTGCTCCTGCTGCGTCTGTATCAGTATTTCAGCAAGCTCCCTATTTACTGGCTCATGCATCAATAATTCAGCAATGGGCGGTTTCAGTGCAACGTTCATTTCTTCTTGTTGTTGATGTTCACGTTGTTGAAATTGTTCCTGCGGCTCTGGTTCAAAATCTTCGAAGTCCGCTTTCATGAGGAGTTCCTCTAATTGGGGGTCTGGTTCAAAATCTTCTATGGCCTGTGTCATGAATAGTTCCTCTAATTGGGCTAGGTTCAGAACCGGCTGCCGCGGTGAAGCCCGGGCAATATCAACATCACCTTGATTTAAATGAACATCGATTTGATCATTAGCAGGTTGAAGTGCCTGTTCTTCTCTTGGATCCTCGAGGATACCATCCTGGAGTCTTGGGGCTACTGATGCCCCTGGATGTGGTTGGCCTCCTCGATGCTTCTTAAGTCTGGGTGGCGGAATTTCTTCTGCGGCTTGGGTCTGAACTACTCTTTCTGGTACTTCTGCCGCCGGGGCAATATCAACATCACCTTGATTTAATTGAACATTGATTTGATCATTAGCAAGTTGAACTACCTGTTGTTCTTCTCTTGCACCCTCGAGGATACCATCCTGGAGTCCTGGGGCTACTGATGGCCCTGGATGTGGTTGACCTCCTCGATGCTTCCCAAGTCTGGGGGGTAGAATTTCTTCTGCCGCTTGGTTCTGAACTACTCTTTCTGGTAAAATTGGTTGAGGTTGGCGTCGACCTACACGACCTCTCCTACGACCTTCTCCAGAACCTCTCCTTCGACCTTGTGGACCACCTGTTGCAGTATCTTGCTCGCTGCCAGCTTCTGGATTTGTTGGCAGTGGATCTTGCTGTTGACCTTGTTCGTCATCTTGATGTTACACAAGGACACAGAGTAAACGTCATGAAGTTCATGCGTGGATTTCATAGAGGTAGATCTTTTGTAGACCAAAAGCTTGTATCGGTTTAATCAGAAGTGAAATAAGCGGGCATTAACTCATTTATCGAACAACCTGTTTCCTTTTACTCACCTGGATTATGTGCGTCCCTAAAACCAGCGTTCCGAATCTGCTCGTCATTTTCGTCGAACAGATTCGCTGCCTCGGGTCTCAAAACAATTTCACAAGCTTCGTCTATCCAAGCTGGATTGTGGGTTCCATCGTGCGCATCATTATTCCAAGGCAAACCTCCCCTTGCCGCAGCAATCAAGTTGTACTGCCTTTCGGCTTCTCTTCTCGCAATCTCACCTCTTCTAGCATACGTAGTGCCTCTTTTATGTCTGTAGTAATTTTCCGTGTAGGTTCGCAACTGCAAGCGCAAATTTCAAGTGCGATAGGGAAACGTTGAGTCGTCATTTTCATAAGACTGAGTGCTCAACTTAACCAAAGGTCCGGAAACAGAAGTAAATGGTTGTTGAGGAACCAACTGGGACTCTATGTATTGCGTTGAAGAAAACTTCCCGAAGTTCTTTGGATTTGGAATCGAGGGAAGTCTTCGCAGGAGTCCAGAGATTACGTACTAATACGGGGACTATCTTTCTACATGTAAGTGAGATTCTAACTTGTGCTGCAAAAGTTCCACTAATGACGAGTACCTTAGTTTCAACAACTTCTTTGGCTTCTCCAGGGTATTCATGGATTTCGTCCAAGAATGTCTGCTTAACCATTCGGTCGAAGGACGAAAAGCCGAATCTTTTAGTCTTCATTTTTGTTGGCAGCAAGTATTTACTGCCCAGAGAAGGTCGAAAGTTATAATGTATTTCTGGTCTCTTTCTAACAGTTCTTGTGATGAAGTTTTGATGATTACTAGAATCACGGATATTACTAATTTAGCTTGCATAGTTTTATCAATTTAGAAATTTAAATTGTACATGACTAAGTTTTGTAATGGACAGAAGAAAATAAAGCGTCTGTCCATTCTAAAGGTTGCTATCATAATCAGTAGTTAAGTTAAACCTATCAAGATGACTCAATTGGTTGTTCCCGTTTAGTACCAGCTGAAGTAGTATTGCCACACTACCTGTCAATTAACTTTTAATACAAGCAGGATGGTATTAAAACAACTAAGAATGCTTAAGGTGTGACTTATAAGGAACCCGTGCCCTTCTATCCGTTTTCAGGCTACATTGTTTAACTTTTAGTACCCTCCCACTTACTGTTATATAGCTCTTAGTCCAACAGTCCAAGAGACAAGTGTTAGTTTTACTTATTAGATAAACTTTCGTAGGTGTACTTTGAGTCATTTCACATCCAATGGTTTAAAGCAGTATAAAAGTATAAACGAACGTCTTCATATGCATGATAATCTCTTCAATTTGAGCTCTGAAAACAATTTCTTGTAGGATTTTTAACTACCTAATTCACTGTTGCAAGACTATGTTATCGAACACGAAGCAATTTTCCATCTCTCATCAAATTCAAGTTGTTGCGAACAGCACCGCTAAGGTTTAAGTTGGAGGTCTGAAAAGCCACTGCAGCTGATATCGAACTTTTAAAATACGTGTATGATGTATGCCAAATTATGTTAATATATTTTGTGATGATTACGAATTTTTTTATAATTTATCACTTAATATTCCCGTTTATCGTTTCAAAATGTGAGGTCCAAAAACTCTCCATATAAGTGGACGGAAGCAACTGTCAGGTGGGGTCCACTTACTCCAAAAAGTGCATTTCAGTAGGGGTGAGCTGGCGCCGCGCGTTTCTTACCACCTCGCCCCTCTCTTTAACGTAAGCTTTGATGTTATTTAATCTGCGGCTTACCTGTACAGAACGACGGTGTGGTAAAAATTTAGTTACAGGGAGACATTTACAGTAACTACAGAATCACAATGGCTTTTCAGGTACAGGAGCTTTGCTCTTTGCTGAATCAGGTTACTACCATACAGATTAATGGTTCCAAACTTCATCGAATTCCTTCACTGAAATACATCACAACAATCACACATCAAGGCATTATACACTTTTCATACATGTCCTATCGATCGCATTTTCAGCTAAGTGTAAAGTGTAAAGACCTGGCATAAAATCATGTAGGGCTGGCTATTCACTGTCATTTAAAATGTTTTGGTCAGACTCTCCTCTGTCCAATCTAACATCTATTCAAAATTTTTGGGAACTTCATATAGAGGGATATACTAGTTAACGTATTTATTGGATAAATGTTACTAGCAGCATGAGATAATACACCACCTGGTCCATATAAGTACCCACTTAGATCTATCAACTTAGACTAATCAACTTACATTTAGTGTAGCCATTTCAGTAGAATTGTGTAATTAGTAAAGGGGGACAACCCCAATTTAGTTGATTTAACTTCGAGGAAATATGCATAATACCTGCTCAGGGTGGAAGCCGGTCAGCTGTCCGACCAAGATTCTCGCTGGATGGGGCAAATTCGTGTTACGGCTTCTATGCATCTGATCTCCATGGGACGCGAGGATGCAACTGGACAGAGGACGGTGAAGAACATTGTGATGCTTGCTTGAGTTCTTGGACAATATGAAATCAATCGTTATGACGCGGATTGCTTGTGCTTGGAGTTCTTTTGGTGATTAAAACAATAAGTTTTCATGATCAGTTACTTCTTGTGTCAAGTATTGTTGAAATGGATGTTTTGCATGTAGATCTGGCATTGAAGATATGAAATGGGATGGGATGGGATGTTGTGTGTTGTTAATAAATCGTGAAAGAAAAGTCGTTTCCTTCTAGATTAAACTTCGTCTCAGTCAAGCTTGAAGACTTAGTTTAGGTACTAGGTATCTACAGCCTTCGAGTCAAAATCGAGTCTTAGGTATATGTGTTAAATACGACTTCTGATCTATGCATGCTTTATGGAGTTCCGGTGCGATTTCACAACCATCCATCAAATTTCTTCTTTCGGAATTTTAAGGATTTTTTCAGAAGAGAACCCTTTCAGAAAGTTTGTAATTAGCCTTCTTTTTGGGGGATTTGATACTAGTCTTTGAAAGGGGAAAAGCTTCCAAGAAGGTTGAATTTTTGTTGAAAAGCACAACCAAAGGGTCCAGAATATTGAGCTTTTGGTTGTGCCTTTATTTTCAGATTTATGTTACTGTGAATCTTATTGAATTGTTGTTAAAAATTATTTAGTTATGGGAATATATCAGATCTCCAAGCGCCATATGAGATAATTCTAAATTCTAAATTCTCGATCCTGAGTGAAAATGTTTGCACTTACGTCAGGACTCTGCTCGCATCGCCTGGCCACCTACACATCTTCAAATAACCAGCGACTCGGTCGTTGTATTCGTTGAATTCTCTCGAGTATCTCACGTATGTTGTCACCATACAGTATATTAGCTGTAACAATAACGTGCATCGATATTAGAGACAACAAAGAGAGAATCTGATGCAAAACTTCTATCATATTCACTTTGACATGTACTCCGATTGAAACTTCTGTGTTTGATGTAATTATCTACTAGGCTATTACATCCAACCACTGCGAAAGTTAATTTTCATCTAGAGAGCTCGATAGCCGTAATGCAAATTCAAGGAGGAACTTAAAAGTGTCTCTCTTTACATGGAATTCAGATATTCCGGGAGTTGCTCCTTAGATCGATTATTTTAAATCACTTCACGAACATGTTCTTGCTCTAATTCAGTGCATGATATCGATGGCATTGAGATTCAATCAAGATAAAGAGGTTGCTGCCAGACAAACCATCGTAATAAATTGTATGCTGTACACAGTTAATAGTCCCTTCCCCAAAGAACACTCAGCTCGTGTTCTTACAAAGTCACTGACAGTATCAAAAGAAATTGATTACAACTCGAAGAAATGGCACACTGTCATACCCTTTTGATGAGAGGCATTAGTTCCTTCTTTCCATCAAAGACCATCCTGTGCCATCTTAGCCTGTTGACGATATCATCGTCATTGTCTCTCCACCATGTCGGTCCAAGAAACCGTGCCCAACAAGAGCATGTCCAGGCAGGCTGCCTTACGATATCTCCTGGTCGAGCGCCCGTCTCATGCTCTATTAGTGCATGAACTGTTTGGGGGAGTCCGGTAGTCTGAGAAAATGCCCAAGCGATCGTTGTTAGTAAGTTTCGGATTTCTCAAAGTTGCCACAACGATCTGGAGGACAGTCTGCTGGCTAGCTACCTTCGTCACACCACGAACCTCCTGGCTATAGCACTGAACCGCGTAAATATGGCTTGCTGTTGTAAAAGTGCCTTCTAGAGATTCCAGGACATGCTTCTATTCTTTGGGATACTCGGATCAAACCTGCACATCTCTGTGGCTCGCAATCTCTTAATAGATCTAGCTTCAAGCTGCTCATGTCGACCGACCAGATTAGAGGATCTGTTAAGTATCTGAGACAAGTGCATTTAATCTAAGAGTTACCATATATATTAACTCTATCACTGATGCAGATCATATGCCCACCGGTGGTTTTACCATTACTGGTGAACATCATTAGTGACAAGGCCTAGCTCTACCAACTCTGCATGTTGTCCTCGGGATAGCAACCACATCACTCATACTCATAAAACTTGGAAGTAATTGCCATTTCTAGCGCTATTGTAGCTGCAGCCCACACAAGTTTCCAGCGTGTGCTTGTTGTTCATTTGGTGTCTGTGTTTCACATGGCGATGCAGCTTAAACCACTCAAGACTCCAGAAATAAGGAGAAAACCTCAGTAGGAAGAAAAGGACTGCAAGAGCCAAGAGAAGATTGATAAATCCAAGCCTTAGGAAGCAATGACAATGACAAGCACAAGTGACTTTCAAGCTCACTTGGTACTCAGTGAAAAGTCTCCAAAGCCTTTCCACTATCGTAGGATCGTCCCACCAATTAGAACAGTACTCATGGGATCCGGCCCATATACGGTTCATAATCCCGGGCATCATCTCCTGGAAATCATAAGGAGCTGGCCAAAGGCGATGACCCGAGTTTTGCAACGGGTCAATTTTTGGAGGAATACGATCTTCCTCGTTGGGGAGGTGTTCGGGAATTTCAGGTAAAGCCCACGAACCACCAACTTCAGGGCCTTCCGGTGGATCTCGAGGTCCAGCGGGTATTTGACATGGATTACTGAGGGCGGCTGCAATTTCGGCTTGGTGGACCGAGGTGCGAGGATCAACATAGTTAGCTGCTCCAACGGGACACGGCACAATGGGCTGTTCGTTTGCTTGAGGTCTTGTCGGCTTCGGGGGTTTTGCTTTAATGGGTTCTTTCACCCGATTTAATTGGGCCCAGAAGGAGACAGCTGAGTCTTCGGGTTCTGCTGGTGCGGGTCTAACCAAGCTCGCGGGTGCAGTTCCGAAACCAACCCCCAGGTTAGGGGACGCTAAAGGAATGCGATATTGAACTTCGTTTGGGATCTTCGGCATTTGCAAATTCACTAGATCAGCAGCCCCATCTGCGCGAGGAGTAGGAGCCTTAAAAGGATCGGCACCTCGTTGACTAATTTGAGGTCCAACTTCAATGGATGGTAAACCAGAATACAAACCTCCTAGGCCAGAAGGCGCCCCAGGAGGCCGCATTGCAGATGCTGTGTCGAATCCGTTTGATTCGTCCAGCATTTCTATATCCGGTAGATCAACATCCCTACCTGCATCAGGAGTAACTTCCAAAGGAATGGCACCTCGTTGATGAATTTGAGGTCCAACTTTAATGGATGGTAAACCCGCATACAAACCTCCTAAGCCTGGATGGGGCCCAGGAGGTCGCATTCCAGATGCTGTAAGGAATTCGTCTGATTTGTCCCGTAGGTAGAAATCCCTACCTGCGTCAGGAGTAACCTTCGAACGAACAGCACCTCGTTGATTTGCAGGTCCACCACGGTCACCGCCTCCACCATCATCGTCATTGTCATCATCATCACCACGCCAGCCATCGCCGTGGTCAAATCCCTCTGTTTCTTGACCTCGCCGGCGTGGGATGGATCGACCATATCGAGCCGCTGTTGTTTCTTCAAAAAAGGACCGAACTTTCTCCCAAAGTGACGACCCTGTTACTGGAACTCCTTCGAAGTTATACATCTCCCCACTTCCTTCTACCATTGGACGATCGTAGAACTCTCGGCCAGATTGGATCATACGTAAAGCGGCAGCCGCTGTGTCCAATTCCGGTTGCACTTTTTCGAGGTCCCCCGATTTATCTTCTATAATCTTCACTATTATACGCATTTCATTCTTTATTTCGGCAACTTGGGATGGCTGTAGCGCGGAGGCTGCTGTTTCCACTTCCTTTTGCATGCACCGAAGTCGTTCAATTTCAATTTGTATAAGTTGTACGACTTCACTAACATCAGAATACCTCTCCGCGAGAAGTTCTTCGTCTTTAACAATTTGAATGTAGTCGCCTTCAGTCCATTCCAATTCTAGTTCGGATCCCTCGGATCCAGAAGAATCATGGGCGTACAACGTACTGGAACCTTTCTTTGCAGACGTACCAGCTCTATATTCAGGATGTTTTGTTCCTTCGAGTAGATCTCGCTGTTCTCGAAGAAATTCTTGGGCCTTGTGGCCGGATGGATTCGGATTATTGAGTAACATCGCGACCATATGCGCTGGAATTTCACCTTTCTGACGGTTGTCAGGTTGAAGCCTTAGCTTATCTGGCCATGGTTGAAGCTTTAGCTTTTCTGGTTTCTCTTTTCCAACAGCGTTGGACGATGGAACATCAGAGTCTGAAGACTCTGAATCAGGCTTTGGAGCCTGTTTTATACGTTTAACTCGAGTAGCTCGTTTCTCTACTATACGAACTCGCTCTAGGTCCTTGCGACTCACATATACAGCAGACTCTGGGCTGACAACAACTTGAGCACTCTCGACGACGTCGCTTGCACGTCCACTGTAAAGTGGGCACTCAATCGGTGTTCAGAAGCAGTAGGATGCCCTCAAAGCTCAAAATGCCCTACTATATATTTGAGGCATATGGCGCAGAAGAAAACATAAGCAACAAGATCATTCCTTGCCCAAACAAAATTTTAGATATCAATTATGTTCCTGGCAGTTGTCACGAGGTGATTTTTACGGTACCAAGAGTGCTGTGTGTGCTTGCCATAATGTGCATGTTTTACATGTTTAGTCTGACTGAGAACTCTGTTTAGTGCGCTCAGTACAGGAATGTACTGCCAAATATTCTAGTTCAGTGCATCCTGGAAATTGATGTTACGTTTCCTAACGCAAAATTACACGTCCAGTTCTAAGCATCGTGAAGACTTTTGTTCCTAAAACTTGAAAAAATTTGCATAGGCGTTGATCGATTGCACATAACTCAATAAAGATATTTCTAGTGACTGTAACGATGATAAAATGTGAGGAGGATGTACTTACTAGTGCGTTCTTATGGAGTGTCAATTGAAGTATTGGTGACATGGAAAATACTCAAACTTACAATCAGTGCAATAGTAAATATGCTTCTTATCACTTAGAGATTGCTGATATGGTATTCCAGATCATCATTGCATCTATCTCAGAACCCGTTTTCACGTACCAAGGTAGTAATAGTCTTCCATATCTCCATGCATGTGACAGGACGCTACGTTGTTGAAGAGCCTGCAACTGCAGCTGCTTCTCTTGCTGGCCTCTGCAAAAGAGTAGTGCTAGCGTTAAGAATCTTTCTCAATGCTAAGGTTGAAACTCATGGTTCCATAATGTACTCATGGTTCAGAAAGAAACAGACCAGGTCTTACATCATTATCTCACTTCATGAAATCTTATCTATGCTATTACTTCAATTGAGCTCTTTCCCGTGCATATGCATGGTTGTATATATACTCAAATCTAGAGTCCCCATACCTGGTAGAATTATCCTCAGCATTATCTAGCCCTCCAGCCTGCTTTCTCCCATAGTCGATAACTTTGGCTCGTTTTTTTGGAAAAGTTGATGGGGACAGTAATGCTTCTCTTGAAACATCAACTTCAATTGTCTCTTCACCCGAGATTGCTCTGGCTCTCTTTTTGGCATCCTGATCTCTTGGCTGGGGCGAGGATGTTTCTCTTGAAGGACTAAGCTCACCTGCAGCAGCCTCTTCGACAGTTTCGTCTGTCTCGCAATTGTTCCAGAACCTATGAAGCGGCCCAGAAGAAGAAGTGAATAGCAATCTCAAAAGCGGAAACCATAAAGATGGTCTACTGAATAGGTGTACAACCAAGACACATATCATGGTATTCTCTCGATTATAGAAAATCCGTCGGGTTTGATGCAGTTTAGTCGGCGTCGACAGCCAGAGGACTTAATTTGACGTGAGATGAGCACCAAAACCTACTGCAAAACTAGTCCTGACGACGTATACAAGTCCACTTGAATTCAATTTGGCGCAATTCCTCGTTAAATTGGATATCTGAATACAGCGACTTGGACCTCAATAGTACTTCTCGGGCCTCACACATCGACCTGACTTCTGTACATGGTGTATATGGTGGAAATTAACCAACCTTCAACTAGCAGTACACGTTAGGTTACGTTTCATAGCAAATTACTGAGAGGAAGCAGAAAGTCATCAATAAGCATCGGCGGGTACCATCCCAGTGAATGATCCAAGCAGGGGTAATTTATGAACACCTTCCAAACCAACCTTAGTTTACAAACGTTTAGTGGCAATCATTTTCATCAGAGTGTGTGCTAAATGATAATTGTCACTCCAAATTAAAATAGCTAGATATCAGTCACGCATTCACTTTGGAGATGAGCTGACTTTTATTATTCTCTTACCACTGAGTCCATGGACTAGGTCCACGCCTTCTGGCTTCCAGGAAAAGATGAGTCCTAGCGCTCCCGGATTCTTGCAAAGCTGCAGCTATCGCCCGGGCTAGTGCTCGTCTATTTGCCTGCCTGTCCTGTGCGGAAAGATCAAATACTCCATTGCCTCCTTCGTCAAGAAACGGATGAGGTCGTTCATTCGGATCCAGGCCAGCTGCAATGGCACGTTGCTTAGCGTCTTCCTGATGCTTCTTAAACAGACTTAAGCCAACAGTCCTAGCCGATACCCAACTATCTTGGTTGGGTGAGCCAGGGCCTCCAGGCTTGCCATTGGGGCTGCCTTTGGGTTCATCGTCGGGATCGCCACTGGGATCACCCGGGGCGCCACCTATAGGTCTTTGTGCACCATGGCCTTCATCCTGGGCTCGAGGCTTTTGAGCAGCAATAGCTTCCTGCTTTGCAAGCTCGCCGTCGCCATCGCCATCACCACCACCACTGTCATGCATACGAGTGTCTTCGCCATCACCACTGTTTTGTGGACAATGGACTCCGTCCTGGGCTCTAGGCTTTTGCGCAGCAATGCCTCCCTGCTTTGCAAGTGGCTCGCCATCGCGATCTCCATCTCCATCACCAATGTCATGCATATAAGTGTCTTCGCCATCACCAATTCCCAAAGAGTAAATGCCGACTTGGGCAGACGGTCCGGCGTTCGGTGAATCAGAAGCTCTTGGTCTTACAGGACTTAGTGATACTACATCATCTATGAATCTGCAGGATAACAACGTTCAAGGCACTTACATTTGCTTGTATATATCTACTAAAGTTGATGTTTCTTTCTATGTAAAATCTAGCGTCTATTGTTCTTCATAGCCAAGAGAATATACAAGTCCTCGTACCTGTGGGCACTTGAGAATCATTGAGCAATCTGACGAGTCGAAGGACTTCAGGAGAGACGAGGGGATTGTAAACGTGGTTAGTCCTCTTTCTTTTACATTACACAGAGTGGACCCGTTACTTTGTGGAAGGAATGAGGAGAAAAGGACCTAGAGGAGTTGATCTCAAGGACAAAACTTACATGTATAATTGGGAACATGAAGATTATCATTAGTTGGAACTACATGTATCTGCCATGGAATGCGTACACAAGTAATTTGTAAGAAACTTACGATTAAGCCTCAAACTACGTCCTTTCGTGTTGTTCAATCAGAAGACTGCTTAATGTTACTAGTGGTATGAGGTAATACTGGTCATAGATCAGCAACGTCTTGTCTACTATAGAAAACGGACGATGAATCGCTGTGTCATCTTACTCACTACTGTTAGAAGTTCTGTTTAAGCTGTTCAGATTACCAAATGCCTTGGATTTGCTCCTTCAGAACCAGCTGCAGAGGTAAATGCCTCGAGGAGAACAATTAAAGATATGTTTTGAAATGAAAGCAAATCCAATCAGTACGTTGAGCATTCTCGATTGCTAATAAACATGTTGAGTGGTAATGACACTTACGTGAGTTTTCCTTCACCTGCAGCTATAGCTGACGCTGACGAGTTTTGTACACTCGTAGACTCAAATATGGCTCTGCAGGACGACTACGAGATATAGCTTCATTTGCATATATTACTGTAAAAGCTGATATGTTTTGAATCACATTCTTAACAGAAAGGATTCTTCGTAACCAAATTCCCATTAGTTGAGCGTTCTCGATTGCAAATGCACATGATGTTGAGTAGTCAGGATAGTTACGTGATTTTCCCTTTAGCTGAAGGTAGAGCTGACGTTGACAAGCTTGGTACGATTAGGTTGTCATTGATGGATCTGCAGGACAACAACGAGATATAACTGTATTTATAGATAGTGCATAATGTAGATATTAATACTTCTCCACTCACATTCTTGACGGCAGGCCTCTCGTACCCATGTGAATAAGCTATTCCAATGACGACTTGAGTGGTTAATTTATATCTTAACGAAGTAGAACCTTTCCAACCATTCGTGTAAAGGGAGTATTCTAACTTGAAAACCGTGATAATATGCTGTCTACTGCAAAAAGACCCGATCAGTTACTGAGCATTCTCAATTGTGTATGATGAAGTGGTAACATTGTGAGTGGCAAGAGGGATTACATGATCGTTCCTGCTTGAGCCGGGCTATCGGTACCACTGGGTGATTTTGATCTTCCAGGACTTGATGCAGGTATTCCCGCAGGTTGAGCTGGGGTTCCTGCAGCTTGAGCTGGGCTACCGGTAATTCTGGGTGACTTTGATATCACCGAACTTGACGCAGGTGTTCCTGCAGATTGAGGTGGGCTACCGGTACTTCTGGGTGATTTTGATCCGCCCGGACTTGATGCAGATGATGCTCGTGATCTTTTTGCTCCTGTTTTGACTTTTGTCTCCTCAGATGTAGTTTTAGAGGGGGGTCGTTCTTTTAAACCTTTCACCATTATTTCATCGGAAGGGCACGCATTGGCGATAAGGATTTGCTACCTCACCTCAAAATAACTTTATCTCTTCTACATACGCTTTCTTCTCACGGTATGCACCAAGCCACAAAGGATATCGATGTATAATATCACTGGTCACCGATGTCAAGCATGACAACGCTGAAAAGTAGTTTATTAGCACATGTACAGTTTTGAAGCTGAAGAGGACATGGGCTAACAGTAATTTAGCGAATAGAAGACATTCGACGTCGACTTCCGCATAAAAGAAGAGTTCCTACTGTACGTGATGGAGGATAGGCTACTAAGTCTGAACATGAGACTGATCAGAAGGCCTGCAAGACAAATGTGATTGAAACAACCAGTGAATAAATCTAAGTATCTCTCATTACCTCACAACCATCTAAATACCTCTAAATGTCTCGGTTTCATGATGAGTCCTAGGTCGATCTACGAATCTGATGGTACTACGTTTGAACTGAAAGACTTATGGTTCTCTCTTACCCGACATTCCGCTCGGGTACCAGTTCCATTACGAACAGACCTTGGGCTACCCGACATTTCTTGAGTCTTCTCTTTGTCCAGCTACTTTATTACTATCCCATGCATTTTGGACAGGGTAGCAATTGCGATGAATTACAGATCTGGGATTGCAAAACCTCTCTACGTCATGGAAGTCTTTCATCTGCACGTATTGGCATCTTGAAAATTTTAGGTTAATCAAGCTTCCGTCAACATTAAATCTTGCTCACTCAAATCTTTTGTAGCTAACATTGCAATCAATGCAGTTCAACATCAACTCTACTGTATCGTTTGAGCTTCCTTTCCGTCAATTGCAATTTCCATGTACAGCACTTGGATGATTTTTATAAGCGTTACCTTACACTTACAAATGTATTTATATTGATCATATCTAAATCGGTACCTGCAAAAGCGAGGCACGTACATTTCATCCATAGTTATCCCCGACCAACGTCCATTGGTGTTACAGACATGATACAAATTTCAGGACGCAAAAATATGGTTGATGAAACAGCAAACTCTAAGACTTGATTACCATGTCTGTTGTAAATGGTCGCACTTTTAACGTTTTCTCAACGCAAATACTTGACAATATGCATGCTTTTGTCAAACAGTGATCAAGTCACGTCAACATAAAATATTTAGGAGTTCCAACGGGACATACCTTCAACTTGGGATGTTTGTAGAGCTGTTACCTGTTGCAATTCGAGTTGCAGTCCATAGGTCATACCTTCTCTCCTTCATTCTCTTCAATTTCTGGATCTTGTGTGGTTGCAATTGCTGTGCATGTGATGTCTTGGTTTCAAATCGTCGCTCAGGAATTCGTCACCTCATGGACTTCCAGATAATCTATCCATCAAGCAGCAACAGCAAGAAATTGTGCCTCGTTGGAAGAAATCTGAAAGTCGTTTCAAACAGAATCATCAATCCCCGTTCGGTGAATGTATTCACGGCGCGTTACAATACGTTTGAGCCCTTGGGGTTTAGGGTTGCAGACAGCCGATCACCTTCGAAATATGGAGGCTTAAACCAAGCGAATCGCGTCGCTTCAATGGTTGTAGCTATTCAAGCGACGGTACTTTCACCGTCATTTATTGAACGGTATCAGTTCTCGATTTGAAAACAAAGATTTTAGGTTTCTGATTCAAATCTCAGGCCAATGACTCCCACAGTGGGGTATTCGCAACATATCGTTGATCCCTCGACTTCAAAATCTGACGTTAAATTTGAATCACTTCTTGTACACAGTCTTGCAAAGTGGTGATGGACCGTAGTTGTCACTAGTTCTACTGCAGGTCGAGAACAATTAGTCATGAACGCACAAAGAATCTGGCACTAGAACTCAAGATCTCTTGTCACCGAGACGATGCAGAGAGTTTCACTGAGATGGAAGTAAGATGGAGAATCGTCAACGAAAATTGAAGTGTGGAAGTTTGTGTGGATATCAAGTCGCGTGTCCAGAAACGATTATCGAGTATACATAGTGCGAACTGTCGAGAACATATTTGAGGACCTTCATGGATCTGTCATGGATCTTCGTGGATCTTCCTCCAAAGATTAGGCATTATTTTCATCCACTAAACGTTGCAGTGATTTGATGACCGTATACGCATTGTTATCAAATTTTAGCAATATCCAGTACCGACTCAGGTGCTTTGTGCCGTGACTGGACCTCATATCACCTACTAAGTCGTCGTCGTCAGAGAACGAATGATCATGAATGAAGGAGCAATAGGGATAAAGTATCTGAGATAGAATACAAGAGATGTGCAGAAGAAAGGAAGTTAAAAGTACGTGAAATTGCATGAAGGGAAAAACAAATACAAAACATGGAGACCTTGTGGTTTTAATATGAGGACAAGCTTGACTCCTTGTATGAGGAAACGGTCAAGAGCAATAACGTGAGAAAGTACAGCGAAAATCATCGACAGTATCCCGTGTACGTGAACCACAATTCACCCTGTTTTAATCGACTGCAGAACCGGAACTATACTTTTCATATTGAGATACCTAGAGGTACAATGAATGTTGAGATGTATGTGAACCTTGCACACTCTGACTGCGAACATAACCATCCGGTGCCTGATTTCTGTCAAGTTGACCGAGAATCAGGACCAAGATTGGGCAGCTACTAGAACTATTTTTTCTGTAACGTTTCCTGCAGCTAATCTTTTGATGCATGTTCGATCGTTCTTTTTAGTTCCAATTGTTCACGTAGTATAATTATCCGTATGGCGTAATTGGCGTGGCGCTTCTGAACTATAATCAAGGCATACGCAAACAATGTATCATAACTCCTACGGAGCACTGACTGAAGAACATATTTTTCCCTCCGTCTTTTAGCTAAGGGAAGTTGTTCCTCAACTATGTTAGGCATCATAATCTATGAAAATTTGATTGTCAGGACAGGAAAACGAACAAACACAACGAAGTCCACACTTATGGACTTCATTCTCATCTCAGTAAAGAAGTTCTGATTTCCATGACAAGAATGCGAACAAACCCAATGTTGTACTCTAGATCTCAGAACTTTTTTACATGCATATATCAAAAGAAGAGGCTTCCTTTTATCTATCTGAGTGACTGAACTTGAATTTACGAATAGTCCATCACAATATGAGCCAACGTCTTAAATGGTGGATCAGTTCATTTTCATTCTCTTTCCGTACTTGCTTGATATTAGTCATCATAAGATAGCGATGCAATCTAGGGAGCACCATTACCAATCGATGTAGTTGGTTCCTCACAGTTCACGATCAAATGTAGTTGGGAGAGACGCTGTCCTGATAGGTTTGTGCCTGGTCCTCCATTAACCTCTGATTTCACACGTTAGATACTCATGGAGGGGTCGACTTCAGCCTCTACCTTCTCCTGATATCTGCAGATGACATGATAGATAACACACGACGCAGGGTGGACCTTTTTACTTGGTAAGAACTTGAACTGCAGATGCCAAATCTACCAAAATGAAGAAGTGGTTATTATAAAAGATAACCAGTGCGAAACCTTCGTCTCGGCTTAATCTGTTGAACCAAATTCATGATCTTATCTTTGGATATCGAGTCCACGGAGCTCATCCTGATGATTTCATTACCAAGCGTAGTAGTCATTATACCATGCTAGGTATGTTTCTCCCCATAACGCAAGTCAGTAATTTGCTCCATGTTCCGTTTCTCTTTCCAGCTAGCTATCTGAAACAGGGAGGAGACGTCCTTATCCGTGAACTCATGAGGAGATCCAGTTTGCGAACTTGAGAGTTATAACCTGATGAGATCGCCTTTCAAGTGGCCATATCCTGCTTATAGTTGGATACCTTTGGATATGATTCTCTTGTTGTGGTGTTTTTGATAATACTGGCAATTAACTTCCCCCGAAGGCTAAGCACACTGAAAAATTTTGCATGTATATTCTGTAACCTGACAGGCCATGACATTGAGACGGATTTGGATTCCTGTTGATTGAGATACAATGACAGCGGCTCATGTTTCAAATTGTGACTTAACTCAAGTTTGTCGAACTTAAACGTAACCACTCATCAGAAGCAGCTCACTAATCAGGTTCTCTACATTTCTGAACGCCCCTATAAGAAGATGATCCATGAGATCTTAAAGCAGTTTAGGTATTGGGTGTATACGGGTAACATTTGGGAGGTTAATAATAGGTATCAAAACCCTCATAGAAGTCCGACAAAGACGAGAGAAACTGTCACAGCTATGTTCCCGAAAAGTTTCAGAGTACTGCACGTGTTCTGTTTAGCGCCGTGTGATACTTTCGTATTACACTGCGCTAAACTTTATACTATATTATAGAGAAACAGGTTTATCTGCTATGGAGTGAACAAAGGCATTATAACTCCCCTTCCAATTGCACAAACCTGACAGACTTGAACAAACGGAATATGCCCATGCTTTTCCTCCTTCCTGATTAAATATTCAGTGTTTTCATGCGAGTGGTCGATTGATGTTTTCTCTCGTTGAACTTTGGTCAAATTCTTTTTTTCTTCTTTCTGATCAAAGATTCAGTGTAGTCATGCGAGTGGATGATTGATGTTTATTCTCGTTTGGTGAAATTCTTGGCTTCAAACTTCTTTGAGATGGAACGTGATTCATGTGATCTAGAATCTGTCAAAAAGAGAAATGTCGACGGTTTGTGACTCGTGATGTCATGTACCTACCTGCTTACTTCTTTAGTGTCTGCTTTCTTCGTCGGTATTGTCCAAACATTCTCGGGTCCATATTGAGAACCTTCTAGCATTTCTTTAAATGACGGGTTTGTATCCAACGGGGATGCGAAGATCCATCCCCAGATGACATAGGGAGATACACCATTTTCCGTGATCATCAGGGTACCACAAGTAATGCTTTCAAAACCCTAACAACAAACTGACAAGACTCAAAAAGGATATACTCGAATAAGATATTCAGCGAAAGATCACTTGGGGAAGACCTACATCAAAATCCTGTAGCTGTCCAGTCGTGCTCCCAAGGAGACTTTCATAACTAGATGGACGTCGGCATGCAATATTGAGCTTTTTCTCAAGTGATGTTTCGAGTGCACTGTGTCTCAATATTTATTTGAGTTGTTTCTGCGGATGGTAATTCCATATGCACGAAGATGCTTTCCACTTGCCTCTCTTTCTCATACATTTCCACTATGTACCTGTAAATACAGCTCCATATCTTCCAGAGATATTCTCTCGCGTGTCTTTACTCTTTTCTCTACAAATCCAAGAAACCCAATATATATACTTCAATAAACTAACAAGCAGCCTCCCCCTCGTCTCTTCTTTCTTTACAACTTCCTTGTTCCGTGTAGATAGCTCAAATCTGTCTAACGCCCACAACGACATTATGGAAGACAACCAAATTTCCGCACTTCATCACCAGTATCTATCCGAAATCTCATAAAAGGACAACTGAGAAAGAATCGGTTGACCAAAGAGAAGTTCGATCGCGTCGTCAATAACATTCAGATGTTATTACCATCGAAGGAACAAAATTTATATACACAGAATTGTGTTGAAAAACTTAAGGATCTAGAACATTGGATTTAACATCACCCGACTGCTGGTCTACGCTTAGATCTACCGAGAACTATCTGAACTAACCACAGAGTGCATAACATCATGTTTATCGAAATTTGAATTCCAAGAGAAGCTGTCCTGCTCCAAAGACTTGTTGGTGGTTTCTACAAAGTTGTTTCTACTAAACCAACTTCTCATGGCTGCCTTTGAAAGAAATTCCTCGTAACATTTAACGTACATATCAGCTAGTAGAACACTCGGCACACTTGTATGCCTCCATCTTCGCTACTTGCTCTTGGCTCAATTTGACACAAGAAGGATGAAACCAGTCCAGGCAGGTCTCGCATTGTACCATGAAGTGATCGGGATTGTATGGCATTTCGCAAACACAATAAACATCCACAACCTCTGGAGATAGTACCTTTTGAGCGGCCTTGTATTCAAATCTCCAGAAAAATACATATTTGTCCACTTCGGTCAACTTACTGTAATTCTTGTATGTATGAACCACGCACTTGTCCTGAATAGTGTCTGCATCTTGGGTGTCGTAATGGTCCGATAGACACACCTCCTGCTCACCGTGGAATGAACGCCGACCACTAATGGTCTCTTCAGGATGATAAAACCATCGAACTTTCACCACTACTTTCTCTCTTCGTCCTGTCTGAATCTTCTGAATCTTCTCTATCCTCGCCACATATGGAGGTTTATTGCGCTCTTGAGCCTGAATCAAAACACAGTCACCGACCTTCACAATCTTCCGAGACCCTTGGATAGTGTAGGAGGGAAGCGTCATTCCTCCCAACTTCTTAGGATCTTCTGATTTTCTCTTTCCCTCTGGGATTCCTTTCCCCACACTTCGAGGTGGACTACCTGTAGGCGACAGAACCGCTTTCGCTCTCTTTCCCGGTGCGATGCTCAACCTCTTCTTCGTAAGGTTCCTATTTTCTACTCTGTTCGTTGGCCGTGACACCTTTTTCCCCATGCGTCCCAAACTTTTGGAACAAGGAGATTAGCTGTTAGACTCCTAGGGTAATTATATCCTGCTTCCAGTACTTGTCCAAATAGAGCAGCGGTCCAACCATCTAGTGAGAAAAGATCTATCCCAATGGTCTTGTTGTAAGAACCCCTGGAACATTTAGTCAGTGCGGTAAGTCGCGTGTGTGAGCTATGCTGAGACTACAGCAAAGAACCTCCACCTACAAAGCAACAAACACACCAAAATATTCCAGTAACAAGTCACTCATGATGATTACTGGAAGAATGTTCTGAGGTCGGTGAACGCTAACAATGGACAACTTCAGTATCACCTGCCGGACCTAGTCTCCTTCTATCGTACAATTCATGTCTTAAAGGTGTTGATAGAAATGTAATCAAGGATACACTCGTCTCTAAGATCTTGTTATTGCTACCAACTAGTCGTTGAACTTGATTGATACTTCTCTTCCTCACGTGAATTGGTGCTGTACCTGTTCTTTCCACAATATGCATGAATATATATCCTGCAGGACTCGTCCTGATTCATACTTCCGCGAAACTCATGCAGTCTTTCTAATTGCATGCCCGGGTACTACGTCTCACACGCGTTCCCGGAGGATACCTATCAAGATTCTAATACGTCGGACAAGACTGTAACTTACAGAGTACAAACTTCAGTCCCCCATGAGAACTACACACTAGAACCAATTAATTCCACCGTCCTCAATGCCGATTACAAATCCGCATGCATCCTTTCCACTAGTCGAACTGCAGCCTACTCTCGACAAATATTTACTCCACACAACGACATTCTGCTGCTCATCTGTTCATTTCATCAACATGCTACGCTCGTCCACTACCATGCTGCATACCATCGGACAAAGGCTGAAGAACAACTCAAAAGCGTACCTTATGCAACAATGTCGACCAATCATTGATCCAAAAATTCCGCTCCCAGTTCTGCCCCGTTTCTCCTCTCTTTCTACTCCCTCAATCTTTGCAATTTCACGAGCTAATGACGTTCTAATGGTTCTTGCCTCGTCCTGCCACTCCACACACCTGCCTTACTCCCGTATCGATCTTAGCGCCTAATCCAACTACGGTAATTCAATCTTAAACCTTCTAAACCCTAATTCGCCCAAACAACAACACGAACCGAACATTCAAAGACACTGACACAAGAAACCAAATGCCTCGCTCCTGGTGACAGCATTCGTCTAGTGTGGAGGTAGGAACTATTTCTTCCCTCGGACACTCGACGATTGCAAGCTTTCGCCAGATTCTCCAGATGAGTGAAGCGAGTAAGTACATGCGAAGAACATAGCTATGCCCGAAAGCCGAGGCACCACCAAAATTTGCACTAGCGATTTGTGACCAGACGGGACCTACAATTAGGCCCCCACCACCCCGTGATTGGGCTGCCATGGTGGTTCACACAAACCCGTGATTTCGGCTCATTCTGCGTCCTCCGTCCGGAGTACTGCGTTTGCGAACCTGGTTACTTTCGGAGGGAGAGTGAAAATCTTCAGTGTGCCGGGGAATTATCGGGGCAGGATACCAGATGCTGGGAATCCTCGTGGAAAGCACCCACTCAGAGTTGCTGAGATATGACCGGAAGTTTCAAGACGGAATCCAGAATGTCCTGGGTCCACCCTGATTTCCTGCCGAGCCGGCAACTTGCCGGGTGACAACCACGTGGAGATGAGAGGGCGGAGAAGGATTCTGGTCCAGTTCAAGGACCTCACCACGTGAGGAGGCTCTTAGAGCAGCAGGTACCAAACTACTTGTATTTATCTCGGAGGTTCCGCATTTTATTTTCGTGATTTTATCTACTATGTTTTCTGTTATTTATAAGATGTTAAATAAATGATACACGGCAAAAGAACGAACATCCTCATAAGAAGCAAGCATGATGCACGATAAATAAATGGTGGGGGCTCCTGAATATGGACTTGACTTTATATTCCTGAATATTTTTTATTTATTTGTGATACATCAAAAAATAAGACCTAGTTAGGACCATATTTTCTTAAATTCTGTTGCGTGATGATTAAGATTACTTACTTGACTTTAAATATGTAATAGATGTTATATAAGGAGTCATATACATATATCTTTGATTGATATACATATTGCACTTAATGGGTTCTTGATATCCCGTTCCTCGAACGACTTCTAAACTCATTTCCTAATATATTTTTGATTTATAGTATTATGAAAACATACATAGAATCTATACTTCAAGAATAAAATTTGAAATAACCAAAATTTTCTTGTTTGAATGTTTTAGATTAATTCTAACAGGTCAAGTAAGTGATGACGTAGTTGAGAGGAGTGATAAGATAGGATAGACTCAACATATTATCATCTTTTTCTTAATACAGCAAGGTTGAACAATACCTAAATCATTATGTTAGAAAATTTATATAAGTATTATCGATAATATAAATATTTTACTTTTAAAAAATGATATTGAATAAAAATTATAAACCAAAATTTTCAATTTTCAATATTTAAAAGATTAATATTTAAAATATATAATAGTTTAATGTATGGAGAGTTTAATACGTTTATTGGAGATGCACGCCTTTTTTTGTTTTACAGGTTTTACGTCACCGTTTTACAATATTTTGCAGTATTCAATGAGCTTTATATTTTCACTTTTCTATTTGATAGACTAAAGTATATCGCGGGTTTTTATATAGCGAGCTTTCATTCTTCTATGGGTGCGAGAACGCTAGCACTGGCTAATAATTTTTTTATGTTCCGGTAATAATATACCGTGTACGACTTCCAAATTTGATGTACTAAATAAGATAAAATAGACTTTTCGTAATGCTATCGGAGCCAGGCCCCTCTATTACTCCCAGGATATCCCTTGAACTACTTTTGAGTCTTTTTTTTCCCTTTTGTTATCTTATAAGTGCTCTCATATATGTAGAAAATTTTATTTTTTATATAAATAAATAAATAAATAAATGAATTATTAAAAAAGGATTCTATTATTTTTTTAAAAATATTTTAAACTAAAAATATGATAAAAAATTATATAATTAATTCTAAATATAAATATTATAAAATTATTAATATTAAAAAGAGAAAATATGATAGTTAAATATATAAATATTTTTATTATGAAAAGTCATCTTATCACATGAAAGTAATATTTTATCCACTAAATAAGATAATTAAAACTATATAAGATAATATTAAATAATATGAAATAATTGTAATTTAAGATATATGCTATTACACTTAGTACCTAGATCATAATTTTAGTTTATTAAATTCTTTGATATTTTTATATGATATTATTTCCTACCATAGAATAACTCTCTCACGGGGAATAAAAGTTCTAAAGTTCAAGAGCATATTTAGAAGTATCGACGGATGTGAAAAGAGCTAACAAAATTAAACAGATATAAGTTCAATACATTCTTATTAATTATATAAGTGATTAAAAACTACACGTACCCAATTTAAAATAAAAACAGCCTTTACTTACCTTCATAATTTATCTCACTAGATTTTAAATTTTATTAAAAATTAATATAATTTATACTATTTTTAGATTATTTATTCAAAATAAATTTATTCATATTTAGAAATGGAACTTATATTTGTTATTGTTGAAGAAGGATACCCTTATGGTCGCACCATGCAACAAATACAATTTCTGATTAGTAGGATAATCAAGTGGAAAAAATTATCCAAAATGAGACTAAACTTACTCATTATATTGATGTAGTTTCTATTCTATAATTATATTTTTGGTATTTCATAATTTGAATTTTCTAGTAATATATAATTAATACTTCCAAATTCTTCTATATTTCTTGCTATACTTATCACACTTTCTAAAATAATGAAGATATAAACCATACCTCAAGAAATTTATGTCCTTTATGATAATAATATTAGTAAGCTCACCTCTTGTGTTAATGGGACCAAGTGGATGATTCACAAGGAAGTTTTTGCAACCATGATCATTTATTCTTGTAGGATTTCAAACCATCCACAAACGATATAATCCAAATGATAGTTTATTCTAATAGGATTTCAACCCATCCACAAATGATATAACTCAAATTAATTTGATATAATCCAAATGATAGTTTATTCTAATAGGATTTCAACCCATCCACAAATGATATAACTCAAATTAATTTATTAGGAATAAATGTCATGATCAAGTTATACATTCAAAACTTTATATCCCTAATAATATATTTTGAACATAGTAAATGATTTATCAGATATATGAAATTCATGATTTAGTCAAACACCCAAACATTCACTTTCTTAACATCTTTTTATAACTAGCAACTGACATAACAACTCTTTGTAATGTTTGAATGAACAAAACAATGTCATGGTTGTTCTATGGCTACCTATGGATAGTCAAATTTGCATTTGCAATAGCTCCATTCAAGCAAAATATTTCTTTTTATATCTTTATTTTTCTATTTATTTTGTTAGCTCTTGTAGGAATGCTCTTGAATTTCAAAGAATCCACAAATGATATAATCCAAATTTGGTTATTATGAATGGTGTCATGATCAAATTATAGTTTCAAAATTTCATATTCCTAATAATATATTTTGAACATAGAAAATGATATATCAGATTGGCTAAATTGTGAAGAATTTCATGATTGAGTCAATGTTAAGACATTTACAACGCAAAGCTAGTTTGCTTGGGTACTAGAGTGTTAACCTTGGCAGTCATTGTTCTACCAATAGTTATTAAGAGACTACTTAATGGTGGTAAGATTTTATGTTAGGGCTATTGATCACACCATGTAATACCAAGGGTTAGCCATATGATCTAGATGTGAAATTCGGTTTGGTAACATCTAGAATGATGTTATACATGATGGTCATGATACATCCGATAGAAGTATCACCAAAAGAGTACTTCTATTAATAGGGTAGAAACCGAAATAGACTTGAGAACCTTAGAACCAATAGCTAGACATATGATTTAAAGGTGAGAATTGGTTTGGTAACATCTGGAAGGAGGTTACACATGATGGACTAAAAAGATCAGAAAGAGGTATCACCAAAAGGGGACTTCTACTAATAGAGTAGGAACTGAAATATGCCTGAAATCTTTAAAGGTAATTTCGGAGGCCTAAACGGATGAATTAGGCCTCGAAAATGTGTAGATTCCCCCCCAACAGAGGAAAGGTTGGCCTTCCCTCCCCCTGGTTTCTCTCGTCGAGAGCTTTCCAACGATACCTTACTCATGTGATTATGAGATTCTTATAGGAAGATTCCCTAAAAAATTCCCTCCGGTCAAAGCTCGTTTGACCAACCAGATAGGACCTAGACCAGACAGGTCACCCATCCAAGTAAGTAATCCAAGGGTGGAGCTTGCTGACATGTCACCTATGTGTGTCCCTAATCCTATGGTGGAGCTTCCTTGGAGGAGATCCTCTTTGTCTATATAATAAAGAGAAGGTGCTCCCTTGGGGCATCGAATGTTTGAGTGTGCAATCTGTGTTTTCTCTCTTCTCTTGTCCTCGGAGTATTACAATGGTATCAGAGCAAGTGTTCTAGTCCAAGAGAGTGGATCACCCCTCTTGGAATAGCACGAACTACTGAAACTGAGTAATTTGAGGTGGAGAACATAGAGTAATCGCTAGACTTAGGAAGGACTTTAGAGAGCGGATGGGATGGATGCGCCGGGGGGACAATTTCCCACACCTAGCTTTCTATTCTCAAACCCATTCCACATCAAGGTTATGTACATCCAGCGTGAGCAGATGAGAGTATCGCTAGTTTATCACTTTGGTGCAGAATTCATGGACAGAGTGATGAACTCACCAAACCCGGTGATTCTACCGGTGGTGATATATGACAGAGAGTGGGATTTGACGATCTACATTCTATTATGATAATATGGATATGAATGTCCCAAATCTTCTCCCTTTCAACACTTAAGTAGAAATCCGTTATGTAGTGAGGCCGAAATTGATGTTTAGAGATTTTGTGGTTAGGAATTTTGGTGAGGAGTATTATCAACGAGTGATAGCTTCTGAGGTCCCAATGGTAGTTCTGATAGTTCGTGCGCCTTCCAGAGTGATTATATTGACTCTGTATTGAAGTAGACGTTAGCAATTGGGTGTTGCAGGAACCATGGATCCGCAGTTGCAAGAGCTGGTGCAAGGAATGCAAGGGATGTTGAATGAATTTTGAGAGATTAAGATGACCATGGAGACATTGCAAAGTCAAGTGCAGATCCTCAGGAACGATCAAGCCATGCAAGAAGAAGAGCCGTCTCAAAACCCAGTACCTGCAACTGAAGTACTTGGAGAGGCACCCGTGCATACGAACCCTATCAACGATGAAGCCACATTGCTACTCCGGATGAAGAAGACCTGCAACATCGAGCCTTACAAGGGGCATCGTACGATGGGAGTAGTGGAGAATTGGATCTCGAGAATGAATCGATATTTTTGATTGTTCTCAACAAAGATCATAGAGCATGCTGCAGGCGTGTTTGCATGTGGGTATTTGACCAATAAAGCCCTCACATGGTATGATGCTTGGGAATGATCCATGCTGGCAGAGAGAAGGGAGGTCACATGGACAACAATGCAAGAAGGACTGCTCAAGAATTTCCAATCGGTGGATTCTATGCAGATGGCTCGAACCCGACTATGGGGATTGAGACAGAAGAATAGTGTACAAGAGTATGTGGAGGCATTTCTGGATCTACAAGTCGCAATTACCGACATGAGTCCAACAGAGGCTCTCGACAATTTCAAACGAGGGTTGAAAGAGCAGATTTGCCAAGAAGTCATGGTGCAAAACCCTCGCACGGTATTTGAAGCTATTGCTTGTGCGCAGAGAATAGCCGGAGCATTAGGTGGAAGTGAAGGAGTAGTTCTACCTCAACATTATCGGGCAGAAATGCCACACATGGGTGGAGCAGTATCGATGGAATTGGGCAACCTTTGATTCCGGGATCAAGGAGCACGGCCGCTTCAAGGAGAGCGGGGACGGGTAGAAGAACGAAGAGATGGAGTCCCACGAGGAGAAGGGACTCGAGGAGAACAACGCCGTTGTTACAATTGTGACCGTATTGGGCACATATCTACCAATTGTTGCACTCGTTTCCCTAGAGGCCCTCGGCCTTTGTACAGGCGATCTTTGAACAACATGGAGAGGCACATTGAAGAAGAGGAGGTGGAAACCACTTTGGAAAATGAAGATCGCCAATAAATGTACCTCACGGCCTTACTAGCTCAATAAGGAAGCAAAGAAGCGAGGGAAGGAAGAAGAATAATGCGCAAAGATCCCGAAAGGCAACCTCACAATTGATTGTCGTGAATGGAATCCTAGAAGGTAATCAAGTGAGAGTATTAATAGATCCAGGAGCAACAGAGAATTTCTTGTCTCGCTTTGTTGCAATAAGCTTGGGAATGGATCTAGAGAGAGATGGAAGTGAAGAAGTAGAGTTACCAAATGGGCAAACAGAGAGGATTGAATCATTACCTAGACGGGTAACCCTCTCTGTAGGAGAGTATCAGGAAGCAATTGAGTGGTGAGTGATACAGTTAGCCCGTTATGATACAATTTTAGGCATGCCATGGATGGAGCAGTACAACCCAATGGTGGATTGGAGGAAGAAAGTAGTGAGAACCCACCAATGGTCAATCATTGGGGTTAAAGAAAAATCACACAGGCAGAAACTGCCTCTATATGTCATAGGGACGACAACTGTCTGTAAAACCGATAGATGTTTTATGGGTCTAATAAGAGAAGTCCAGAGTGCATAACTCGCTGGACAAATTCCTGAGAAATTGAAGGATGTGGTGGATGAGTTTCAAGATGTCTTTCCCAATGATCTACCCTTAGGATTACCACCTAAAAGGCGAGTAGATCACAAAATAGAGACACTCCCGGGGAAGACACCTCCTTGTAAGGCCCTATATCGCCTATCACCTCATGAGTTGGAGGAGTGTAAGACTCAAATTGAGGAGATGCTACAGAAAGGGTTCATCCAACCTAGCGTATCACCATATGGGGCCCCTGTCTTGTTTGTGAAGAAGAAGGATGGTACAATGTGCATGTGCATTGACTATCGGGGTCTCAATCAGCAAACAGTGAAGAACAAATACCCCTTACCTCGCATGGATGACCTGTTTGATCAACTCCATGGAGCAAGGTACTTCACCAAACTGGACTTGTGGAGCGGTTACAATCAAATCCGAATTGCAGAGGAGGATGTGTACAAAACTGCCTTTCAAACCAGGTATGGCCACTTTGAGTATCTTGTGATGCCTTTTGGCCTCACCAATACGCCTGCCACTTTCATGAGCCTAATGAATGACATATTTTGTCCATACTTGGATAAGTCTGTTATTGTCTTCTTGGATGATATCTTAGTATATAGTAGCACGATGACAGAATACAAACAACATCTACAAGAGGTCTTCCAGATTCTAAGACAGAATCAATTGTACGCCAAAATCTCAAAGTGTGAGTTTGGCAAGTCTGAAGTAGACTACTTAGGGCATAGAGTAAGTGCAGAGGGCATTCAAGTATTGACAGATAAAATAGAGGTCATTCAAAAATGGAGTGCCCCAGAAGATCAGACTCAACTTAAGAGCTTCTTGGGGTTGACGGGATTCTATCGTAGATTTGCCAAGGACTTCTCTAAGGTTGCATAGCCTTTAACGGCACTACTTGGCAAGGGGAAGAAGTGGACATGGGGAACTGCACAAGAGTTGGCCTTTCAAGAATTGAAGGCCGCCTTGCTACATGCACCAATCTTGAAATGGTATGACCCAAAACGTCCAATCAAGTTGGCTACGGATGCATCAGGTGTAGCAATAGGAGCAGTCCTACAACAAGAGTGGCATGACGGATGGCATCCAATTGCATAGTTCTCTCGAAAGTTGTTACCGGTAGAGCGCAACTACCACACCACAGAACAAGAAGAGCTGGCTATTGTTCTAGCAACCAAGCATTGGAAGCACTACCTGGGTGAGAAGGCATTTGTAGTAGAGATAGACCACAAACCTCTAGTCTACCTCGAGACGCAGAAGGATCTATCTCGTCGCCAAATTCGGTGGGCAGAGTGGCAACAACGCTTCAACATGACAATCACCTACGTGGAAGGTAAGAAGCAACTTGCAGATGCATTCACCCGCATGCCAATGGCCAACAACTTGGCGGTAGAGGTTAAGATTAACCCTGAATTCTGGCAAGAGATTATAGCTGTTACAAAAACTGATCCACAGATTGTAGAAGCGCAATCGTCCAAAGGTGTCACCAGCACCCAAGGACTCACCTTTCGGGAGGGCCGATTGTGGATCCCAAATGTCCCAGAATTACGCACCACCATTCTAGCGGAATGTCATGATTCGGCCATTGTAGCTCATGTCGGAGTGGACAAGACCTTGGAAGCAGTCAAGCGCCATTACTATTGGCCCAAGATGAGCAACGACTTGATGGACTATGTGCGTAGTTGCCTACTTTGTCAATAGAACAAAGCTTCTAATCAAGCTCTTGCAGGGCTCCTTCAACCTCTTCCCACTCCTACCCAACGTTGTGAACAAGTGAGTATGGATCTCGTCTGTGAATTACCCAAGACCACCTCAAGGTTTGACTCCATTGTGGTCTTTATGGACCGGCTCAGCAAAATGATTCATGAACGCCCTACCACCAAGGAGGTGACCGCTCCACAACTAGCTCAACTATACTTAGATGCAGTCTTTGCTCACCATGGCTTGTCTAGAGTACTCATCACCGATAGAGGCACCCAATTCACAAGTTTGTTTTGGCAAACACTCTTTGGTTTCTTCAAAACCAAATTGGCCATGTTTACAGCTTACCACCCACAAACAGATGGCCAAACAGAGCGGGCTAATCGCACGATTGAAGACATGTTACGCGGCTTCACCTTAGAAGAGCAAGAGAGGTGGGACACCCTACTACCGTTGGTGGAATTTGCTTACAACAATTCAGTGAATGCCTCCACCCAGGTCACTCCGTTCTTCCTCATGTATGGTGAGCATCCCTTCACACCTTCTAGCTTGATGAAGATCCGTCCAGTGACTACCAAGGTTGATGCAATCAACACATTTGTTTCTAGAATCCAACAAGGTGTGGAGAGCGCCAAGCACAGGTTACAGATTGCACAAAATTGACAAAAGCAATATGCTGATGCACACCGTAGGCACATGGAGTTCAATGTTGGGGATCAAGTATGGCTATCGACAACCAACCTCACATTAGTTGGATCTCGTAAGCTCAGACCTCGTTTTATTGGGCCTTTCTCGATTCTTTGTCGCATCGGCGCTGTGGCCTATCACCTTGAGCTACCACCACACATGAAGATCCATCCAGTCTTCCATGTCTCCCTACTATGCAGATATGCTCCCCAATCAGGCCAAGGTACTTCCACACAAGACATTTGACCTTGTCCGACAGTCATTGATGGCATAGAGGAATATGAAGTGGAGCGGATTCTCCAAAAGCGCATGCGTGGTCCTCGCCATCCGCGGGTGGAATATCTAGTACAATGGAAAGGTTACCCCCTCTATGAAGCAACCTGGGAACCCGCTACCAATTTGGCACATGCACCAGTGTTGGTGCAAGCATTTGAGCAACAATTGCACAACGAGGACGTTGCGTCTTAAAAGGAGGAAGGTCTGTAATACCAAGGGTTAGCCATATGATCCAGATGTGAAATTCGGTTTGGTAACATCTAGAATGATGTTATACATGATGGTCATGATACATCCGATAGAAGTATCACCAAAAGAGTACTTCTACTAATAGGGTAGAAACCGAAATAGACTTGAGAACCTTAGAACCAATAGCTAGACATATGATTTAAAGGTGAGAATTGGTTTGGTAACATCTGGAAGGAGGTTACACATGATGGACTAAAAAGATCAGAAAGAGGTATCACCAAAAGGGGACTTCTACTAATAGAGTAGGAACTAAAATATGCCTGAAATCTTTAAAGGCAATTTCGGAGGCCTAAACGGATGAATTAGGCCTCGAAAATGTGCAAATTCCCCCCCCACAGAGGAAAGGTTGGCCTTCCCTCCTCCCTGGTTTGTCTCATCGAGAGCTTTCCAACGGTATCTTACTCATGTGATTCTGAGATTCAAATATGAAGATTCTCTAAAAAATTCCCTCCGGTCAAAGCTCGTTTGACCAACCAGATAGGACCTAGACCAGACAGGTCACCCATCCAAGTAAGTAATCCAAGGGTGGAGCTTGTTGACATGTCACCTATGTGTGTCCCTAATCCTATGGTGGAGCTTCCTTGGAGGAGATCCTCTTTGTCTATATAATAAAGAGAAGGTGCTCCCTTGGGGCATCGAATGTTTGAGTGTGCAATCTGTGTTTTCTCTCTTCTCTTGTCCTCGGAGTATTACACACCATTAGAACTACAATTTGCACCTTCAAGTAGACTATTAGATAGGCTGTCAACAACGTTAGGATTAGAGTTCCAAGTCAAGTCTAGAAGGGTATAGCTCAAAGTGAAGCTCCAAAGAGCTCACTTCTTTGATGTTGAGCCTTTGAGCTCTTGCTATGGTGGACAAAGTCTGATGTGCATCACTTGGAATCTCTTAGCTAGAGTGGGTGTGTCTTGACAATGTAATCAATGCAAGTTGATGGTAGTTTCTTGAGTTGATAGATGAGTTTTTGATCCAAGTTGAATATGAGAACTGAATCTATTACATAAGAAAAGAAGTGAGTCAATGGGAAATTAGGTGTAGGAACTATGGGTATTATTTGTATCTCCAAGTTGGGCAGATCGTTGGTACTTTCAATCATGGTCTTGGATTTCTTTGAGAATGAACATGTACAAAAGTGTTGCTAAATTTGTTATAAATTTTGCCAGTTAGGAGGATAGTGTGCAAAAGCATTGTCAAAATTTATCAAAATTGAGGTTGATTTGAGATCATGGATGCTCAATTTGAGTGTGAGAGAGTGAAATTAGAAAACCTTGATATTAAAATTTTTATCTGAAAAGCAAAATTAGAGACGGATTGACAAATTCCTGATTTAGGAGGATGGGTCATTCCTCCCAAATTAGGAATTTAGAAATCCCTATCCCTCACATTGGAGAGATTGTGATGTGTTAGCATAGGATGTAGGAGTTCTCTAGATTACAAAAGAGTTGGAGACTTGTAAGATTGGCAACGGATTGATTTGATTTAGAGGTTCAAGTTGGTAGAAGTTGGCCAAGTTCAAAGGTCAAGTTGGCTGACCTCAAGTTGGTAGAAGTTGGCCAGATTTGGAGGTGTGTTAGAGTTGGTGGAGGTTAGCCAGATTGGAGAGAGAGTTTGAATTAGCAAGAAGAAAAAACTCATTTTGTTGAATTTTGGAAGTAGTTCAAATTTGGCAAAGGTTAGCTAGATTGGAGAAGAAAAACCTCATTTTGTTGAATTCTAAAGGTAGGTCAAATTTGGAAAAGGTTAGCTAAATTGGAGAGCATTTGAATTGGCAAGAAGAAAGGTCTTATTTGGTTGAATTTTGGCATTTAGAGGCTTTTGAGGCATAAGGTTGTGAGCTAAGAGACTATAAGACCTACAAGGGCTAGTTTGCTAGCATGAGGTTACCTAGTTTAGATGATTTGTTGATAGTCCTTTGGCAAAATTTGCCCACCCTTCAAGATTTTTTGTAGTAGGGTTTGCACCTTGGATCTCTAGTTGCTAGCTTGGTGCCTTAGCATATTGGTCCACCCTCACTTGTTGACTTAGACACTGGTGGACTCATACCTATATCCATGTAGCTTTGGCTAGGAGAAGACCTTTTATCCCATCCTTGGTGATCTTTGTAGTGTAGGTATAGATAGACTCTCCTATTATGTCAAATTTTTGTAGAGTCAATCTAGTTTAGATTTGTGAGATAGAGGGTTATCATTTAGATATCTTGTGATTGGACCCCTTCCATTCTCTACTTCTTATTTGTGCACCATATTAATATAGAGGGTTATCATTTAGATGGCTTGTGATTTTACTCCTTCCGTTCTCTACTTCTTATTTGTGCGCCATATTAATGTGAGGTGCCTTGATCTATAGGGAGTCGGTGCTCTTGTGTGCTCTCAATAGTGAGGTTAGAGTGATGACTAGTAAAACTATCTATATTTATCTCCAATGAGGTAAAAAGTGATGCCTTATAGACCATGAGAATGCATGTTGTGATGATAGGTTACAAGTCACCTTTTCTCTTAGTATAGTTGTCATGGATAGAGTTACATCAATAGGTGGTGTCCAATTGGTGGTAGTACTTAGTTATGGTTGTGGTTGTGGTTTGGGGTATATCATCAAAATGAATTTCTCTAAGGATTCTAGAGGAGATTTTGTTACAATACATAGTGGATTTACTTGGAGTGGTACTTGGAATCAGATAGTATCTTAGGTCTAATGAGGGAGGAGATTGATTTTGGTTTGGTGTCTAACACAAGAGCTAATTTGGTTGAGAGTGCGTGCACATCATGTGTCTACATTGTTGTTGTAGGACATGGACAAAATTTATGGGGCTCTAGAGGCCCCAAGTGTTGCTTTGGTATTGTGGGTACTATTGAGTTGGATGACTTCATCCAAGAGTTCAATAATTGATGTGATATACAATAGATGCAAAATCTGACTTTATTCACTCCTTCATGGCATGGAAGAGGTTGTCCCAACACTTGGAGGGTCTGCCAATAGATGACTACCATGAGTTCCAAAGAGCTCACTTGGAGGAGATTGAGCTATGGAGACATTATTGGTCTTTGAGTTATATTTCCATCACTTCATTCAATTTCTAGAGGTAGATTGACATCACACACATGTTCTAGCTCTAGTAGCATTGGTGTAACTAATAGAGGTGCACTTGTTGGAGATGGTGCTACTACAAGTGGAGGTACCATTACAAGAAGTGGTGTAGTACCAAGGTTTAACCAAATAGTGGAGTTCTTCTAATTTTGAGGCAAAAATACCAAGGAGTTTAGATTGACTAGTGGAAGGTTGGAGAGAGCCTATGCAAGATATACATTTGTATGAGACGGCTAATCAATTTCACTCAAGGAGTTAGGTCCAAGTAGCCTAGTTTTGGCATGGAATATTGGACAAGGAATTGCATGAGTAGAGTACATGATGCTATGTTGTTGTAGGCTACCTCACTAACTTTGGTGGTGGTCTTTGGTTTGGCAAGGCGTATCAAGCTCAACATGGTAGAGGAGAGAGTGGTGACATGTAATACTCCAAGGACAAGAGAAGAGAGAAAACACAGATTGCACACTCAAACATTCGATGCCCCAAGGGAGCACCTTCTCTTTATTATATAGACAAAGAGGATCTCCTCCAAGGAAGCTCCACCATAGGATTAGGGACACACATAGGTGACATGTCAGCAAGCTCCACCCTTGGATTAATTACTTGGATGGGTGACCTGTCTGGTCTAGGTCCTATCTGGTTGGTCAAACGAGCTTTGACCGGAGGGAATTTTTTAGGGAATCTTCCTATTTGAATCTCAGAATCACATGAGTAAGGTACCGTTGGAAAGCTCTCGACGAGACAAACCAGGGGGGAGGGAAGGCCAACCTTTCCTCTGTTGGGGGGGAGGGGGGGGGGAATCTACACATTTTCGAGGCCTAATTCATCCGTTTAGGCCTCCGAAATTGCCTTCAAAGATTTCAGGCATATTTCAGTTCCTACTCTATAAGTAGAAGTCCCCTTTTGGTGATACCTCTTTCTGATCTTTTTAGTCCATCATGTGTAACCTCCTTCCAGATGTTACCAAACCAATTCTCACCTTTAAATCATATGTCTAGCTATTGGTTCTAAGGTTCTCAAGTCTATTTCGGTTTTTGCCCTATTAGTAGAAGTACTCTTTTGGTGATACTTCTATCTGATCTATTTTGACCATCATGTATAACATCATTCTAGATGTTACCAAACCGAATTTCACATCTAGATCATATGGCTAACCCTTGGTATTACATGACATCTAGATTTGCTAGGGAGACCTCATCCATAGTTATTTATTCTTCTAGGGTGCAATAAAGTGCACCACATCATATAAGCTTTTGATGATAGAGAGGATAGCCCCAATCTTATAGAGCAAGTAGAGGATCTAGTGCATCTAGACCCTTACCTTCATTTTTTGGTCGATAGTAGCCAATGAGTGGTGGTGTTGCTTGTTGGATGTGTGGTGGATCTCATCACAAGAGTGAGTATACCCAAGGTATAACAATATAGAGTTTATAGATAAGTTAGTTGAGACTAAGGTAGTAGTAAATAGGTCAAATTAGCCAAGAGTTATAAGAATATTCTAGAAGCATTAGGAAGCTATTTGGTAACTTCCAAGTATTGGGTAATATACATGGTAAGTGGTGACTTCTAAAAAGAAAGTTCTTGGGAAACTTCACAGCTAGCTTAGCTTGCATACCAAGTAGGTAACTTCTAGAAAGAAGCTTCTTGGAAAGCCAACTAGCTTAGCTTGCATGCCAAGTAGGTGGCTTATAGAAGGAAGCTTCTTGATAAGCTTCTCAAGAGCCTTGTATACTCTCTATAAATATCAAAGGCCAAGCTCATGCTAGGTATTTGGAGTTTCCTTCATTCAAATATCCCAATATGATGTTTCACTTTGGTCTTCCATTCTCCTATTTCTCTCCTCGGTCTTTTACATTGGTATTAGAGTAAGAATGGGATGGATGGAATTTATGGACCACCAAATCCATTTCTGCCAAACCATTGGGATTTTTGTATCCATGTACTACCCAAGTATCATTTCACGGAGTTCATCATTTCATGCTTTGGGTAGAATTTTTTGAATGCAATCACCTTGTTAGATGAACCCTTAGTACTTCCAATTGTAACTTATGGAGAATAGTGGACATGTTGCATCTACGTGTTAACTTAGATGAACTATAGGTAGTTTGATAGAGTAATAATCATGGTGCCAATGGCCAAAGTTATCATTGTCATGCAACATCAAATTGAGCACCTTACTCAATTGTTGGTAGAACAAGATGATCAATGACAAGAGCATGTTAAGATAGCACCACTTTGAGAAGGAGAAGAGTAAATCCAATTTCCAAAGCCCAAGGTATTTGAAGGTAAGAATCTCTTGGGCATAATGGAAAATTTTTTGTTTGATTGCAAATGTTATTTCAAAGCTACAAATCTTCAAGATGAACAGAAATTGATTTTCTTGGGTTCAAGCCAACTGGATTTCAAAGTTATGGTAGTGGCTCCAAGTGGAGCGATCTGAATAGCAAATTGTTGCACCAATCTTGACATAAGGAGAATTCAAGAGTGCAATAATTGGTTGATTCCAAGTTATAAATGCCACACAAGCCGCACAAGCCATGCAAGATAGGTTGGTAAGGTTGAAGTAGGTTGGCTCTATAAGAATCTATATCATACAATTCCAAAAACTATTATATATATCACCAATTCAAAATTCTAGATATATTGGAAGGTGAAGCTCTAAATCAATTTTTGAGGGGCTTGAAGTCACAAACTAAACTAGAGGTGACTTTGCAAGAGCCAAAACACTTAGGGGAAGCCATGTATTTGGCTGAATGCTTGATTCCTTGGTTGCAACAACTTTATCTTCACCTTGACCTTCATAAAACCTACCAATACATTACACAAAAGTGGAGGAGTTGGTACCAATGGATTTTATGTCATCCAACAAAGACCATTTGGCACTATAGATAGAGAAGATTGTGACAAAAAGGTGGTTACTTTTATTATTTCCAAATTGGACATCATTTTGCTGAATGTCCACTCAAGAATGGACAACCTCAACAAATTTCCTAGATGGAGTTTGTGGAGCAAAATGATCAAGGAAATAAAAAATCCCAATAGGAGATTTCAAGTTGCCTATTGAGAACTTGATTACTTACAATGGGATTGAATGCTCAACCTATGCAAGTTTGCTTCATTTGCAAGGCATGATATTTGGTCATGGTTGTAGGATTTTTGTGGATTTTGGAAATTCAAAGAATTGCATATCCATGCAATTAGCAAAGGAATTAAGTATTCCTATCAAGTGAGTAATTGGAAGTAGATTGATGATAGTAGATGGTAGAAAGGGTTTTGCATTTTGTACCTCACATCTTGTTACATTCAAGATTGGGAAGGAGTATGTGGTGTATGAGGTTTGTAGGGGCACCATTGCATTATTATGTCATTCTAGGTTTGCCTTGGCTTGAATGTCATAAGGTTCAATTTGATTGGACCTGATGATAAATTCAAGTACAACACTCAAGGTAAGAATTATCAATTAGGTTGTCCAGTGCCTTTTGAGTAAGACACCTAAGAATAGTCTGTCCCAAGATGAGAAGTTTGCTAGTAAAGCAACAATAGAGCAAGCTTTGGAGGAGGATAAACCTATTTTTGCAATATGGATCAAGCTGATTGCACATTGAGAATCTGAGGAGGGCCGGAAGCCTCATCAAGCAATGGTTGATCAAATAGTTCAAGAGTTTGTAATGTGTTTCCACATGATCTACCAAAGAGATTACTCTCTAATCGTAGTATGCCCTTCAAGATGTGCACCTCTTCCATTACCATTGTTGTAAAAGACCAAGGAGAGAAATAGGAGAATGGAAGATCAAAGTGAAAATCACATTGGGACTCTTGAATGAAGGAAACTTCAAATACCTAGCATGAGCTTGGGCTTTAGTATAGGGAGTAAACAAGGCTCTTGAGAAGCTTCTCAAGAAAATTTCTAAAAGCCATCTCCTTGGAGTGAAAACTAAGCTAATTGGAAGCTTCCCAAGAAGCTTCCTTTTAGAAGCTACATACTTGGTGTGTAAGCTAAGCTAGCCAAGAAGCTTCCTCCTAGAATTTGCCACTTGGCATGCACATCACCCAATATTTAGAAAGTACTAAGTAACTTCCTAAATGATTCTAAAATTATAACTCTTGGCTAATTTGGCCTATTTGCTATTTCTTTAGTCTTGACTAACTTATCTATAAACTCCATATTGTTACAATTGTGCTTGTAACTCCCATGTCCAAAAATACATCTATTGCTCCTACCTTTGCTTGCAACTACATACAAATCATGATCTTGTTGCTATGAAGACTGTTGGTTTCTTATCAATTGCATCTCTTCACTTACCAACAAGGGGGCAAATCTTGAAATGAAGGAAAAATCTCATGCAAAACAATCAATGTCTGAAAAGATTGGTACTCAAGACTCAATCCTTGTAAGGTGGTCGTGCTCAAATTTTCATCATTTATTGTGACTCCAATGATACCAAGTTGGTAAAAAATACCCCTTATGGATAGAATGTACTCATTCATAGATTGTGATCCCTTTTTGACAACATTAAGCTTTTTATTCAACTACAACATGCAAGCCTTGATAGATGCCTTAGACACCTTTGCAATCGCCGCACATGCACCTTGTGGTGTCTCTGCATCTTGAACATAGCCACACATAAAGGCAGAAATAGAAATTGTGAGGTAATGCAAGACTTGGTTGGCTCACTTCTTCCATTTTCTCACCTCTAAGCTCTTATCATCTCCTTTTGGTTTCATCTCCTCCCTAGTGACAATCTCCCATAGTTATTGTCCTATAAGGAAATACTTCATGCACAATTTCCATACAACATAGTTTCCCTTGTCAAGCTTCTTTCTTATCGTAGAGCTCACATCAAATTCAACCATGGTTGACCTTTAGGAAAAAATAAATGACCTAGTTGTCTGCTCTGATTGAGCATAACCCCTCATGCATGTTGTCAAATCTACTCTCAAATTTATGCATTGCTGAATGTGCACATTTGTCAACCCAAAAATAAGACAAGAAAATCAAGAACTGGCCATAGTACATAGGAAAAACACCCGTTCAAAGTAAAACTGATAAAAAGGACCTCCTTGATGGTTGTCAAAAGTAAAAAATGCCAAGAAAATGCTAATTTCAGATTTGGAAGGCCAAAAAAATGACCGCTTAATAGTTTGCAAATTTTTGATTGGTAGTTGAATTGCTAGATGTTGAGAAGGTTTTGTTTAGATATATTGCCTCCAAAGAATTGTTTGTCCAAATCTTTGATTGCATTGAAATTTGATAGATAAAAAAATTCAAGCCTTGTGAACAAGATAGCTTGAAAGGAGCTAGGTGATGTCATTTTGGCCCTCAAAAATGCGATCAAAGTTTGTCAAGGTGTACTTTTGGCATTTTTCTTCACCATCTTTTGGCTGATGGAACTCTAGGGTACTCTAGGTGTAGTAGAACTCTAGTCCCTAGAGTTCTACTACACCCTATAGTTGCATACCTACTACTACACCACAATAAGGATTGCTTTCTCCAAGGTGTAATTCTCTTGCTCATCTTGCACCAACATGCATCCAAGCTCTATGTGCTCTCTACCACTTTGATACCATGTCAAGAAATTTGGAACTCACCCAAGAAAGAGAGAGGGAGAGAGAGAGAGAGAGAAGATGAACCAAGAGAATGATTAGGTAGGAAATCCCTCCTAGTATATATACAGATATGACAATAATGTGCTACACACAAGGATGGTAGGCCAAGAACCTAGAGTGCCATGGAGGTGGTGGCATCCTAACTAGCTTTGTAACATGTATACTAAGTAGGAATGCAATGCAATACAAGTTTCATCTAAACTTGAACACTTATAGAGAGCTTGGAGTCTCAACACATAAGGCATATCAAATACTTGGGGTAGATAATTATTTAGAGTTAAAGAGATCTATAACACCCATTGGTTTAGTTCACACTTATAGAGAGCTTGGAGTCTCAACACATAGGGCATATCAAATACTTGGGGTAGATAACTATTTAGAGTTAGAGAGATCTATAACACCTATTGGTGTATGGATGCTCTAATATGATATTTAGTTTGGTATTGCAAGTAGTTGAGATATATTATTCATATAAAGTTAAAGCAAGTTTCTACATTAGCCATGATTAGTTAGAACTAGTCATAGCCAAGATAGAGTTTAATCTACTTTAGAGGAAGGTGAAAGAGTGGACGCCATTACTTTGGATTCTAGTGTAATGATGTTTTATTATTCTTAGATGTTTGACTTTGAAGAAAGGGTTGAAAACTCTTGGATCCACTAGCCTTTTTGGTTTCAATTTCTTTATATTCCAAAGATAACCCATGTGAAAGATTCCTTGACTTATTTTTTGGGTCAAGACAAGACAACATGCATAAGAGATTATTCCCATGACCTTGGATATTCTTTTAGACTTATGACTTTTTATGACTTTTTTCCTAGTAACTTGAGTTATTATGGTAATTAGTAACTTTGGTGAGTAACCATTTCACAAGTATATAAGCTAAGGATGAAGAGGTACTTTTCATCCTTTCATTTGCAACTAACTTTCTCTCATTGGATTCCTTAATAAGCAATAGCTTGAGTCTTGGAAGTGCCTTGTAGTTCTTGCCTTGGAGGAGTATGATGGAGTTTGGTTCTTTGCTTTCTTAGTCCATGGTGTGCTACCTTAATAGCCATAGGAAGTTCATCTTGAGTGAGAGATAAGCCAATTCACATTTTTGGTTTTGTTGCCAAGACCTCTCTAGAAGGTAGGATAATGTTCCACATACAACTTTATATTAGGTAGAAAGAAGCTATGAGAACTCACTTAGAGAGAACATTAAAAAAGGAGAGAGTTGAACTTATGTTAAAGAACTTGGATATATTTGTATACCATGTAGTTTATTATACATGTTTTTGGTGTGATATTATACATCTTGCAAACATGAGAGAATTTGGAGAGATTGTGTGACATGAACCATAGATTTTGGAGATTATAGTCATTTTGGGCAAAACTTCAAGTTTGAGATCTGGACTTGAAATTTTTCATAGATGATAGCTTGGTTTATTCCTCAATTAGGATTCTTGGAATTACTATGAGACCACTATGCACCAATTTATAATTTTTGGAAGTTGGTAGGGTAAATTGCTCCCTAAAACTACATGCTCTCTAGAAATTTATACCCATTCCACCATTCATTCATTTTTAATTGGATTGCACTGATCTAATTATACCTTCTAGCTCAAAAATCAAATAGAGATCACTTTTGGAGAGAGAGTTATGAATTTCTAAGCTGAGGGAGGTGGGTTTAGGGTGTATTGAATAGGGAAGTGCCTAGGTAAATGGCTTGATGAAAAGGGATAAATTTTTTTAGGGGAAGATGCACTAGAGTGTTAATTAGGTGTGAAAAAATTCAAAAGAATAGGAGTTAACATTTGGGAAAATTGATTGGCATTGTGAAGAAGAGTACATTTCTAAAAGGATTGAGCTCTCATGCTTGTGGAGTTTGGGAATAACCAAGAGCATGTTTGAGTGTTTAGATTCATCTTGGGAGCATGTAAGGCCATCAAGAGTGAGACTTTAGGTTCTGCAAAGTTTCCCAAGGGATTGAGGTGATAGTAGTGGCTAATTTGAAGAAATGAGAGTTTAGAGTAGAATTTGAAGAGGATTGAGAGGATTCAAGAACCTTTAATGCATGGAGGAAAGAATGATTTTAAGTGTTTTTATGTAAAGAGAAAAGACATAAGGCAAGTTCATATCTATTCAGCTTTGAGAGTAAGAGATTGAGTGAAGGAGAGGTTTACTTGACTTGGGATTGCATGTTGGACCTTCTTCACCAAGATGGGGATGGGGAAGATCTAAGACCAAAGAACTATGTGAGTGAAATGAATTCCAAAGAGGCATGAGTGTAGTGGAGCAATAGCACTTTTTGAGACCTCATTGAAAGATCTTGGACAAAGTCTTAGTATTGCTATGGAGAAACTAACTTCATCAGATAGTTTCTCAAAATTAGTGATGGAGCTAATCTTTCAATTGATGGATAAACTATCCATGAGAATTTGATTAATATGAACTTTAGGATATGATCATGCAATGAAAATATAGGAGTAACCTAAGCCTTTTTTTTTTCTTTATGGTTGACAACTCTTAATTGGTATTAGTCTTTTTTGTACTCTATTAGTTATAGGGTGAAAGAAAAAAGAAAGAAAATGAAGAAGGTAATGAGATGCTAAGATAGGGAAACTTTTGGTTTTCTTTGGCAATGATGGAGAAGATGTAGATTTTGTGAGAAAATTCAAGAGGGTTTAGATGGAAAAAATGAGATAAGGAAGAATGATGGACTTCATTATTACTTGATTTCTTTGAGAATGAGGATCTTACATGGTATGAGTTGGAATACAAGAAGAAAGAGAGGAGGGTTACCAAGAAGGGTCTTGGGAGAGTTAAACTATAGTAGTCATTGAGAACTTCTTCTAAAGAAAGTTATGAGAGATTGATGAGTGAGGTTATCTTCTTCAAGCAAGTAGATGGAAAGAAAGTGAGAGCATATGCAAAAAGAGTGGAAAATTTAGTCTCAATTTTGCATATTGTTGAGGAAGAGTGGAGATGATGCCTAGAATACTATGATTGGGATAATAACTATGCTCACCAGGAATTTTGTGGGAGTGTTGAAACCACAAATTTGAAGTAAGGTGAGATATGAAAAACTTTTTTCCAAGGTGAAAGCTATCAATAGAGTAAAATATAGAGTACAAACATGACAAAGAAATCACTTGGCCCTTTGAATCCTACCTTGAAGAAGGAGCTTAGGAGTGGTTTGAGCTCTATAAGGAGCAAGGAAAAAAAACCAAAAAGGAAGGCTTTGATATGAATGGGAGTGGTGTATGCAAAACAAATACCATGGGAAGCTTGCAAATATGCCTCCAAGGTTGATGTAAGCATGAATGGTCATAACATCAAAGATGCACTTGAATGCATTTAGAATGAATGCCATGTCAAAAAGGTTGATGAAGATGTTGGGTATGATACTCTTTAAACCTTCAATATTGGTAGTGGGCATGGAAAACAAGCAACAAGTCTGACTGGATGGGTGTGATGGACAAGGTGGTAATATGGATTATGGGAATTCAATGTCATGTCTTTCTAAGTCTTAAAGGATTAAAGCTATGATTTGCTACTTGGGAAGCCATGGTTGAGAGTATCTTGTACAATTGATTAATGATACAAAGTGTACTTGAGAATTGGGCCATCAAACTATCAAGTTATAATTATTGTAGCTAACACAATCCACACTCCACATTTAAATACATTATCTTTTGATTATTGGGAATCAAATTCAAAAAAAGGAGCTTGAGGTCTAGAAACAAGCATGGAAAAAGAGACTTTGATGAAAGAAGATGAATCTGAATCTGATTTAGATGTGTATCTGAATCTAAATCTGATTCAAACTCACCATTGATACTTGAGGAGATAGAGAAAACTATCTACCCTCAAGTATGGTCCAAATATTACCAAGGAGGAGAAGCTAAGATTTGAAGAGATTTTTTTGCAAGTTCATCCGTGTGTTTGCTTTTAACTATAAGGATCTCAAGGAAGTCACCTTAGAGAAACACCAGATAGAGGTGGGATCACATGCAATATTTGTTCACCAAAAGCAATGTCACATTAACCCACCAATAGCTTTGATTGTGAAGGAGTATATTGGTAAACTCAATGAAGTTGGGTTTATCTTTGAGGTGGAGAATTCATAATGGTTGTCTCTAATTATGATTGTGAATAAGAAAAAAGGCAAGCTTTGGATATGTATGGATTACAAGAAGCTCAATGTTGTCAACAAGAAGGACTACTATCCTTTGCCCTTCATTGACAAGATCTTGGAGGAGGTTGCGGGTCATGAGATATACAATTTAGGAGATGGTTATAGTGAGTATACCCAAATTTAGATTGCACTAGAGCATCACCAACTTATCATATTCACCACACTTGGAGGACTTATGGTTCAAAGTCATGTCTTGTAGAATTTGCAATATTCCAACCACATTTCAACTATTCATGAACAAGGTATTTGAACCTTTCATTTGGAAAATTTATGAGCAATTTCATTGATGACTTTTGTGTTTATCAGAACAAGGAGGAAAATTTGAGCACTTGATCAAGGTCTTGCAATGCTTGGATGAAGCAGATGCATCACTCAACCCAAAGAAGTGTATCTTTGGTTGTGAAAAAAGACTACTTTTAAGGGCATATCATTTCCAAGGATGGAATAAGAGTAGATCTTGAAAAAGGGAGGAAAATCTTAGAGCTTCCATTCCTTTCAAGCTTAATAAAATCATGCCAATTTTTGGGGATATTTGGGTACTCTAGGAGGTTCATCTTTTAATTTTCTAAAAAAAATCATGCATTGACTATTTACATGAAGAAAGGTATAGAATGCATGGTGATTTTGGAAGACAAGAAGACTCTTAAATCTTTTGAGGAGCTCAAGCACTCCCTTGTATGTAGATATAGGATGCACTCTTATCCAACTAGACCAAGATGATCATGATCATCGAATAACATATGCTAGTAGTCAAACGGTCTCAACACAGAGAACATGTCACGCCATTTGTAGTGCCGCATCTAGATGCTTGGACACTGGAGTTCTAATGATGGTAGTTAGAGTTATTCTAGCAGTTTCTCAAAGACTTCTTTCCGACGGTTAGATTTTGTGTTTGGGGTACTGACTTCACGGTGGGGCCCACTATCACTTTGCACCGTTTGCACCGTCGAGTATGCCGTCAGCGGGACCGTCAGCGGTTTCAGAGCTAGCTTGAGTCCAGGGGGTATAGTTTCAAAGTGAGCTCCAGAGAGCTCACTTCTCTGATATTGAGCCTTCGAGTTCCTGGCTATGGTGGATAGAGGCCAGCGAGCGTCACCTGGATTCTCTATGCTTGAGTGGGTGTGGCTTGACTGTAATCAATGCCCAGTTGTTGGCAGTTTATAGAGTGACAGATCAAGTACTGATTTGAGTTGAGTTGAGTTGAGAGTGGTAAGCAATCTGATTATTGTGGCACTTTAGAGTCTATGTATGACTTATGTGTGAGTTGTGTTTCTATAGTGTATGATGTTGACAGCGATGTATGTTGTGTAGCGATGTATATACGCACAACAAACATGTTTAGTCATAGAAAAGGAAGGGTTGGTGGTGATTTTGGTCTCAAGAAGTTTTGGCACTATTTGATTGGAGAGAAGGCCACCATTGTCATGGATCACAAGGCTTTGAAGTACATCTTCAACAAGCCTTATGTGGAAGGAGGGTTAGCAAGGTAGATGATACTCTTGTTTGAGTGTACCATTGAGGATAGGCTAGGGAGGAAACATGCAAATGTTGATTCATTATCAAGAACATATGATCATGATGGAGTTGACCACATGGACGATTCATTCTTGGATAAAGAGCTCATGATTATCTTAATCACTCAAGAGGTTTCAATGCAGTACAAAGATATTGTGTACTTTGTTACAAGAGGTAAGAGAAGTGAAGTCAGGGGAAAGTGGGTGTAGGAACTATGAGTGTTGGTGATATCTCCAAGCTCGGTGGATCGTTGGTAGCTTGATTCAAGTTCTATGTTTCCCTAGTGTGCAGAAGCTTGTTCAAGTGATGCAGATTTGGCAGTTAGGCGGACGATGTGCGGAAGCGCTGGCCAAATTTTGAGCAAAGAAGGAGCAATTTTTGAGCAATGGTTGTGATTTTGAGCTAAGGAGGTGAAGGCATGACCAATTTGCTGCGAGTTGGGCTCAGAAAGTCAAATTGAAGGTAGAGTTGAGAAGCTCTTCTCATGAATTTGTGATTTGGAAAAACCCATGTTGTCAATTTGGCTCGAGTGGAAAGTTAGCGGGGGATTTGGCATACATTCATCTTTAGGGTTTACGTCAAATTTTGGCCAGATTTGGAGGAGTTTTGCTAGTTTGGAGAAGTTTCACCAATTTTGGAGGAGGTTCGAAGTGGCAACAAGAAAGGACTCATTTGGTTGAATTTTGGTGCTTTGAGGCATAGCGCTACGAAGGCCTAGAAGAGCCAGAAGGGCCAGCAAGCCAGCTTGCTGGTGTGAGGCTAGCTAGTTTAGAGTAGATCTTGGTCATTGGTTGGCAAAATCTGCCTTTCCTACTAGATTGTGCGTAGCACGGTTTGACCCCTAGATCTCTTGTTCCTAGACTGGTGCCCTAGCCAACTGGTCCACCCTCACTTGTTGTCCTAGTGACTATGCCACTGTTATCTATACACATGTAGCTTTGGCTAGGAGAGGCAGTTTGATCCCATTCTTGGTGATCCTGGTAGCTTAGGACTTAGATACAAACTTCTCTTATGTCAAATGCCAAATGGTGGCAGAGTCAGTCCCATGTTGTGTTATGAGATGGATGGTTTTCATTTAGATTTATTGTGATTGGATCCCCTCCATTCTCTGCTTCTTGTTTGTGCACCATGTTTGTATGAGGTGCCCTGACTTTTGAGCATTGGTGCTCCAGTGTGCTCTTGGTGGTTAGGCTGGAGTGATGACCAGTCAGACTACCTTTGTTTCTCTCCGGTGAGGCAGGAAGTGATGACCTATAGACCGTGAGAGTGCGTATTATGATGGTAGGTTACATGTTGCTCTTTCCCCTAGTGTAGTTATCTCGGTTAGAGTTACATTAGTGGGTGGTGTTTAGTTGGTGTTGGCACGTGGTGGTGTTGGCACTTGGTGGGGCACTTGCGGTTGCGACTTGTGGTTGCAGTTGGTGGTTCGGGTTTGCTGTTGTAGTTACTTGGTCACGACGGAGTTCTTTGGAGATTCCAGAGGAGTTAACCTTGCAGTACGTAGTGGGTTTACTCGGAGTGGTTCTCGGTATCAGCCTGTATCTCAGGTCCCAATGAGGGAGGAGATTGACTCTGAGTTGGAGTTTGACACAGGAGCTGATTCAGTTGAGAGTGCACTTGGTGTGTCCGCACCGTTGTTGTGGGACATGGACAAGATTTATGGAGCCTCCAAAGGCCCTAGGTGTTACTCTGGTACATTGGGTACCATTGAGTTGGATGACTTCATCTAGGAGTTCGATAGTTGGTGTGATCTGCAGTAGATGCGGAACCCGACTTTGTTCACACCGTTCATGGCATGGAAGGGGTTGTTTCAGCACTTAGAGGGTCCACCAATGGACGACTACCATGAGTTCAGGAGAGCTCATTTGGAGGAGATTGAGTTATGGAGACAATATTGGTCTCCACACTATGTCTCTATCACTTCAGGCTCGGTGGCCAGGAGTAGATCGGCTGTACCTACGAGTTCTAGCTCGAGTAGTGTGGGTGGAGCTAGTGGAGGTGCACTAGCTGGAGATAGTGCTACTACGAGTGGAGGTACCGCTGCAAGAGGTGGTGTGGTACCGGGGTTTAACCCATGGTGGAGTTCTTCCTATGTTTGAGGCAGAACTACCAAGGAGTGCGGACTGACAAGCTGAGGAGCTTACAGGAGTTCCAGCGGAAGGCTGGAGAGAGCCTACGCAAGACATACACTCGCATGAGGCGGCTGATCAGTTTCACTTAGGGAGTTACTGAGGCCCAAGCAGTCCAGTTTTGGTATGGGATACTGGACAAGGAGTTGCGACATAGAGTTAGTGATGCTACGTTGTTGCAGGCTACTTTGCCCACTTTGGCAGTAGTCTTTGGTTTGGCTGAGCGTATTGAGCTCAACATGGTGGAGGAGAGAGTGGTGACATTTGGATTTGGTAGGGAGACCTCATCCACGGCTGTGACTTCTTCTAGAGTGCAGCAGAGTGCACCAGGCCCAGTTGGTTTTTGAGGACAGGGTGGACAACCCAGAGCCTATGGAGTGAGTGGAGGGCCTAGTGGAGTTAGACCCTTACCCTCATTTTCGGGTCAGCAGCAGCTAGTGAGTGGTGGTGTTGCTTGTTGGACTTGTGGTGGACCTCACCATAGGAGAGAGTGTACTCAGGGCAGTGGACCTGATACCTCGGGTGCATCACATCCAGCACAGAGGCAATGTGAGCACTGCCACAGATTTGGTCACACTAGTGACCGGTGTTTTGACCTACACCTGGAGTTACGGAGTGGTAGGGCTGCTATGGCAGGTAGTAGAGGAGCTCTAGTTCATGGAGGACGAGGTGGTAAAGGTGGTGGTAGAGGATCTACACCTAGTTGGGGTGCAGTACCTGCCCTTACTTCATACACAACTATGGCTACTCGGATTGAGCAGTTGGAGCAGAGATTGGCTAGTATGGCTATTGCTTAGAGGAGATCAGATTCGGGTGCTGAGGCTTCCACCTCATATGCTGGTGATAGAGATGCTTTAGACTTCATGTGCGGAGCAGCATAGGTGGATGCATCTACAGCAGTGACTAGGAGTGCAGTACGTGCTCCAAAGCCTAGAGGAGCATCAATGGAGTTGGACCCACAGAGAGGAGAGGTTGGGAGATAGGTCAGACTTCCCCAGTCTTTCACGCTAAGGCATTACAAACAACATCCATGGTTCCTAGACGTCCCAGTGTAGGTGTGGTAGGTGGTGATGGAGTACATGATGGACTACCTACTAGTCAGCCACCTGCTAGTACACAGACTGAGTCTAGCATGATGTTGGGAGCGGCTCAGCTGATTATGCGGCATCCTTTGTTTTCAGCTAGTGACATGTTTACATTGGGAGTAGGGATGGTGCCGTTCCTACTACTAGAGGAGAGGTGGTTGGTAGTGGAACTGACTTGGTTGAGGAGCATGGGATCCGTTCAACAACCAGTGGTTTATGGCAGGCAGCAACGGCTAGACTGGAGGAGTTGGCAACTAGACCGGCCTTTGAGAGAGCACGGTTCACACCTGGTGTTGTCCTATTGGATAACCAGAGGAGGATTTTTTGTTTAGTGGGACCTTCAGGGAAGGTCTATACACCACAGAGAGTCTTGTTAGACTCTGGTGCATAGCCCCTTATGTTGGGGAAGGCTGCAGTTGTCGGTCTAGAGTTACGGAAGATCAATGTGAAGAGGTGTCCATTTCAGATCCAAACATCTCTAGGTGGTGGTTCAATATAGTACATCACACGTAGAGAGCTTGTTGTCTAGGTTCAGCCTGGTCATCCGATTGATAGCTCGGTGGTGAGAGCTTAGGCTATTGCGATGATAGTTGAGTCATATGATGTGCTAGTTGGGGGAGCAGTGTTATACCCCATGGGTTTCAGCATTGACTATTGGGAGGAGACAGCCTCTTATAGACCTGGTTGGCAGTCTGGTGAGTGAAGGGTATGTCGCCTACCAATATGCTTCAGTAGTGGCAGTCTTGGCTCACTACAGTCCGAGACTATGACAACATCAGTTTTAGCTTTCAATGGTGCAATTACTTGGCCTAGTGACTTGTTGGAGGGGAACGCCCATGTAGAGGATACTCTAGTACCAGAGGAGATCACTCGGCTGTGGAGTACGAGTGGGATTGTTCCATCCACCTTGGATGTTCCATTGTGGAGTTCAGAGGAGGCATTGTAGCAACATGCGGATCAATTGGTGCAGCAGGCTTGGAGTGGAGCCTTCGTACCATCAGGAGATGAGTGTGAGGATGAGCCTCCAGAGTCGATTGCTTTGGCACCTCTGGATACCACACTCATTGCTTGGCAGTATCTAGTAGAGGTGATATGCCTATTGGAGTTGTTTGGTGGGATCAGCACAGGACTAGCTGCGGTGTTACAGGCGGGTATACAAGTACAAAGATACTTGTATGTAGAGAGAGATGAGATTGCTAGGCGAGTCTCTCTACATCATGTGGCACACTTGGCCTATCAATATCCGGAGTTATTACCGATATCAGCAGTCAAAGGTTACCAGAAGGCCCTACCAAGAGACATTTCCGTAATGAGGGCGCATGACCTAGAGAGACATGGGCCTATTCACTTGGTGATTTTTGGATGGCCATGTCAGGGACATACACGTGCTGGTAGAGGATTGGGTCTTCAGGATCCTTGTTCTAGTGTGTTTTGGGAGATGTTACGAACACTACGACATCTCCTGGTTCATCAGTCTGTTTCTCTAGCTTACCTTTTGGAGAATGTTCCTTTGATGGGTGATTCTCGCACTAGAGTGGTGGCAAGTACACATCAAGTCCATTCTTGGATGGGACCTGCTGTATTGTTAGATGTAGCCAAAGTGGGATCACGAGCTCATTGTCTTTGTCTTTGGTGGATAAACCTCTTACCCAGAGAGGTTCTACAGTGTAGTTATGATGGGATTCAGCAACTAGACCACATTCTTGTTGATGATATCTTGGATTTTGGGCGTCAGTCTCAGACAGTGGTAGTGGCTGGTAGGTCACCTATGGTAGTGGTGAACCTAGTTGGACAACTTAGAGCTGCATTTCCCACACTCATGAGTTTCCCAGGCTCTCATGCTTTTTGAGAGGGAGGACTTGGACTTGTTTAGGACTCACAGTTACAGCAGTTGGTGGAGCCCAACGCTGATGAGAGAGAGCGGGCGATGGGTTTTTGCACCGGTATTACCACTGTTCCAGTAGTGTCAGAAGCATCTAGGCGTCAGGTGTTAGGTCAAGCTATGGACCTGAACTGTTTGACCTGGATTGTGAGCCTTGGCTTGGCAGAGCAGCGTAGGATGTACTTGATAGGCATCACCACTCGGACACTTGTGAGCCCTGTGCCTATCAAGATGATTCAAGCACATGCTGGGGGCGATGGACCGAGTGGACATGGTATTCTTGGGACACATCCAGTAGTTACTAGGGAGAGTGGTCTACTTGGAGTCCATCCAGGTGAGCGTGGGCTACTTAGATTACATCCTTGGTCCACATGGGATGCAGCCAGAGGATGTGTGGAGCTTGCAGCCAGAGTGGAGGGAGTTTTCTACACAGAGGTTGGGACCTCTAGTGGTCGGGAGCATGACACTATTGCTCCCAAGGGCCCAGTGTAGCAGTCAATTAGTACATCTTCCACTCCTACTACAGTTACAGAGGATACTTGGGAGCCAGATCTTGGACCCAAGCTTGCTGGAGAGGAAAGACGGAGGGTTTGGAGGTTCTTGAGGAGTCACACGAGTTGTTTTGCCTTTAGTATGAAGGATTTGGGTACTTTGAAGGGACCTGGTATACGGATTGAGCTGACTAGCGACACACCAGTTTTCTAACGTCCTTATTGATATAGTGAGATGGAGAGGACATTGATTCAGAGCCAGAGTAGTGACCTTTTTGAGGCTGGTTTGGTGGAGATTTCACATCAGCGGGAATATGCATCAGCGACAGTGATGCCAGCCAAGAAGGATATGCATGGCAACTATACAGATAGGCAGATGTGTGGAGATTACCATCCTATCAACCGATAGACCAGGGCTGATCGGTATGCCATGCCTACACCGGAGGAGATTTTTGATACGATTGGGCATGCAAAGGTCTTTAGTACTTTGGATCTTTGAGTGGGATATCATCAATTGCCGATTAGGGAGGAGGATAAGTCCAAGACAATATTTTAGGCTATTGATCCTCATGGCAAGGATGTGTTATATCAGTGGAGGTTCTTACCATTTGGGTTAAAGAACACTCTTGCTAAGTTCCAGAGGGTCATGGATAGGATCCTAGCTGGATTGGATTTTGCTCGGTGCTATATTGATGACATTTTGGTTTATAGCACTACTGTGGAGGAGCATGAGAGGAAGTTGTTGGGGGTGTTTGAGAGGTTGAGATCTCATGGACTCAAATTACATCCTGGGAAGTGTAGGTTCTTCCACGAGCAGGTTGAGTATTTGGGTCACACTATCTACCCGGAGGACTTGGTGTCCAACAGACCAAGGTGGAGGCTATTGCACGTATTCCTCGGCCTACGGATGTGAGCAGAGTGTGAGCATTCCTTGGGTTGGAAAACTTCTATTGCCGCTATGTTAGAGGATTTAGTGCCATTGCCAAGGCCTTGACGAAGCTGACCAAGCTTACACAGGAGTGGTGTTGGGGAGATGAGCAGGAGAGAGCTTTTGTAGAGCTCAAGGAGAGGTTGACATCTGCTCCTATTTTGAGAAGACCGATCAGGGGACAACCATTTTAGGTTCACACTGATTGGAGTATGTTGGGGCTTGGAGCGGTGCTCACCCAGCATGATGATGAGGAGAAGGAGTTTGTGGTGGCCTATGCTAGTCGCTCCAACAATTCAGCGGAGGCAAAGTATAGTTCATATGAAGGAGAGTGCTTGGCAGCAATTTGAGCAGTAGCACATTTCCGATGTTACCTATTTGGTAACCCCTTCACTCTCATCACTGATCATTAGCCGCTGAAGTGGTTGATAGAGTCCGATAAGCTTTCAGGGAAGCTTGCACGATGGGCTCTGATTTTATAGGAGTATGATTTCACGGTTGTTCATAGACCTGGAGTGGTGAACCGTGATGCAGATGGGTTGAGTAGAAACCCATGTCCCAGCCAGGAGGATCAGACCGGAGCACGTTGGCATGGTGAGACAGATGAGGAGATGGTGCTAGGTTGGCATGCATCTGCCTTTCTGTGTATATTTTTGAGGCTTTGGTGGTATCTCTCTCAGCACATACAAGAGGAGTTATTGAGGTCACAAATCCAAAGAGTGAAGATATTGGTATAGTTCAACAAGACATTCATGATGATGTCTTAGTGATGGACTATCTTTGCACTGGTGTTGTGGGTAGCACAGTTTGGGCCAAGGAGAGAGACCGTGTTCTTCAGCGAGCCAGACGGTTTAGATTGGAGGGTAGACACCTTTTACGTGTATGGGAGGATGGTAGAGTGCGAGTAGTACCACTTCCATCGTAGAGACCATAGTTGGTCCGTCATGCTCATGAGGAGCTAGGACATTTTGGAGTGAAGCGTACGTATAGCTTACTTCAGAGTCATTATTGGTGGCGCGGTATGCAGACCGAGGTACAGCAGTTTGTTGCCAGATGTGTGGTTTGTGACCGAGTTAGAGCATCATTCAATGCTCCTACGCCACAGTTACACCCATCACTTATCATGGGATTGGGTTACCGTTGGAGTTTGGACTTCACCGGACCTTTACAGTTGACTGTGAGACATCATCGGTACATTTTAGTGATGGTGGAGCACTTCTCCAAGTGGATTGAGTTGGTGGCACTTCCTGACAAGTCTAGTGAAGGGACAGCTTACTTGTTCCTGGATCGAGTTCTTAGTCATTTTGGTGCACCAGCTGAGGTTTTGACTGATCAGGGTACAGAGTTCTTGGGGGAGTTTCAGGTCTTGTGTGACAAGGCTTTGATTGATCATTGTACTACATCCCAAGATCACCCTAAGGCAGATGGCTTAGCAGAGAGAGTGGTTCAGACGGTGAAGAGAGGATTGCAAAAGTATGGTTTGCAAAGAGGCCACTTGGGAGATTGGGATCTCCAATTACCTTGGTTGGCCATGGGCTATCGGTTCAGCCGGCAAGCCTCCTTAGCATCCTTCTCTCCATAATTTCTACTCTATGGACGAGATCCAGATTTACCTACAGCCATTCATCGAGATGCTACTGTAGTTTTGGACTTGGATGACCCCGATGTATGGATGAGTGCATGTTCTCAGCAGGCAGAGATCTTTCGGAGAATGATGCCGATGGCCTTTGAGAACTTGGCGATTGCTCAGCATAGAGATACTTTACGCTCTGCTACCATTTGAGGAGGAGGTTATAGACCCTCAATCCGTCGATTTCATCCAGGTGACTATATATATCTACATCAGATAGCACCGATGACACTTGATGTTTTTATAGGCTGCACTATCTTGAGAGTGCGTGAGGTTTTGCCATCTAGAGTCCTTGTGTTAGAAGGACGTGATGGTGTTGTTTGGAAGGATCATGTGCGCAATTGTGCGCCATGTCACCTCCCAAACATTGATGGTACTATGGACCCAAGCTTGACACTTGTACGTGTAGGCTTGAGGTGTATGTTATGTGGCTCTTTTGGTGGAGCTGCTACTATGTTAGTGTGTGATAGCTGTTCGAGAGGATGGCATATGGCATGTATGACTCCTCCCCTCATGGTGGTTCCTCAAGGACAATGGTTATGTCCTGGATGTACTTGACCTATAGCTAGTCCATTCTTTATATGGTATAGATTGCAGACAGGCGACTAACGATGGGGCTCCATAGCACCCGGCCTCCTGATCTTTGCCCATTAGAGGGTATACCATATACTTAGAGTAGATGGCTATCTGGAGTTAGAGGAACCTAACCGCCAGCTAGCGAGGCGATTGTGGCACTTTAGAGTCTATGTATGACTTATGTGTGAGTTGTGTTTCTATAGTGTATGATGTTGACAGCGATGTATGTTGTGTAGCGATGTATATACGCACGATTACTGTCACGCCATTTGTAGTGCCGCATCTAGATGCTCGGACACTAGAGTTCCAATGATGGTAGTTAGAGTTATTCTAGCAGTTTCTCAGAGATTACTTTCTTACGGTTAGATTTTGTGTTTGGGGTACTGACTTCATGGTGAAGTCAGTACTTTGCACCGTTTGCACCGTCAAGTGTGCCGTCAGTGGGACCGTTAGGGTTTCAGAGCTAGCTCGAGTCCAGGGGGTATAGTTTCAAAGTGAGCTCTAGAGAGCTCACTTCTCTGATGTTGAGCCTTCGAGTTCCTGGCTATGGTGGACGGAGGCCAGCGAGCGTCACCTGGATTCTCTATGCTTGAGTGGGTGTGGCTTAACTGTAATTAGTGCCCAGTTGTTGGCAGTTTATAGAGTGATAGATCAAGTACTGATCTGAGTTGAGTTGAGTTGAAAGTGGTAAGCAATCTGATTATTGTGGCACTTTAGAGTCTATGTATGACTTATTGTAATACTCCGAGGACAAGAGAAGAGAGAAAACACAGATTGCACACTCAAACATCCGATGCCCCAAGGGAGCACCTTCTCTTTATTATATAGACAAAGAGGATCTCCTCCAAGGAAGCTCCACCATAGGATTAGGGACAAGATAGGTGACATGTCAACAAGCTCCACCCTTGGATTACTTACTTGGATGGGTGACCTGTCTGGTCTAGGTCCTATCTGGTTGGTCAAACAAGCTTTGACCGGAAGGAATCTTTTAGGGAATCTTCTTGTAGGAATCTCAGAATCACATGAGTAAGGTACCGTTGGAAAGCTCTTAACAAGACAAACCAGGGGGAAGGGAAGGCTAGCCTTTCCTCCGTTGGGGGGGGGGAATCTGCACATTTTTGAGGCCTAATTCATCCGTTTAGGCCTCCAAAATTGCCTACAAAGATTTCATGCATATTTCGATTCCTCCTCTATTAGAAGTCCCCTTTTGGTGATACCTCTTTCTGATCTTTTTAGTCCATCATGTGTAACATCCTTCCAGATGTTACCAAACCAATTCTCACCTTTAAATCATATGTCTAACTATTGGTTCTAAGGTTCTCAAGTCTATTTCGGTTTCTGCCCTATTAGTAGAAGTACTCTTTTGGTGATACTTCTATCTGATCTATTTTGACCATCATGTATAACATCATTCTAGATGTTACCAAACCAAATTTCACATCTAGATCATATGGCTAACCCTTGGTATTACAGACCTCCCTCCTTTTAAGACGCAACGTCCTCGTTGTGCAATTGTTGCTCAAATGCTTGCACCAACACCAGTGCATGTGCCAAATTGGCAGCGGGTTCCCAGGTTGCTTCATAGAGGGGGAACCTTTCCATTGTACTAGATATTCCACCCGCGGATGGCGAGTACCACGCATGCGCTTTTGGAGAATCCGCTCCACTTCATATTCCTCTGTGCCATCAATGACTGTCGGACAAGGTCGAATGTCCTGTGTGGAAGTACCTTGGCCTGATCAGGGAGCATATCTGCGTAATAGGGAGACATGGAACACTGGATGGATCTTCATGTGTGGTGGTAGCTCAAGGTGATAGGCCACAGTGCCGATGCGACGAAGAATCAAGAAAGGCCCAATAAAATGAGGTCTGAGCTTACGAGATCCAACTAATGTGAGGTTGGTTGTCGATAGCCACACTTGATCCCCAACATTGAACTCTATGTGCCTACGGTGTGCATCAGCATACTACTTTTGTCTATTTTGTGCAATCTGTAACCTGTGCTTGGCGCTCTCCACACCTTGTTGGATTCTAGAAACAAATGTGTTGACTGCATCAACCTTGGTAGTCATTGGACGGATCTTCATCAAGCTAGAAGGTGTGAAGGGATGCTCACCATACATGAGGAAGAACGGAGTGACCTAGGTGGAGGCATTCACTGAATTGTTGTAAGCGAATTCCACCAATGGTAGTAGGGTGTCCTGTAACACCCATTTGTGCATGTGTGTGGTATTGTGATATTTAGCTTGGTATTACAAGTACTTAAGAGATATTATTTATATAGAGATAAAGGATGGTTCTATATTAGTCATGGTTAGCTAAAGTTAGTCATAGCTAAGATAGATGGGACCTTACTTTAGAGGAAGTAGAAAAGATGAGCACCACTATTTTGGATTTTAGTGTGTTGACTTGGTATTATTCCTAGGTGTTTGGCTTTGGGGAAAGAGTTGAGAACTCTTGGGCCCGCAAGCCTTTTTGTTTTGGATTCTTCTTTAGTCCAAGGATAGCCCATGTGAAGGAATCCTTGCTTTAGTGGTTGGGTCAAGATAAGGGGAATATGCCCATGTGAATGGATATTCCTTTCTACTTTTTGACTTTACTTGACTTTTAGTCTAGTAACTTGAGTTACTACGGTAATTAGTAACTTTGGTACGTAACTATTTCACAAGTATATAAACAAGGGGTGAGGAGGTACTCATCATCCTTTCATTTGCAACTATCTCTCTCTCATTGAGTTCTCTAGTGAGCAATGTCTTGAGTCTTGGAGTGTTAGCCTTGGAGGAGTATGATGGAGTTGGGGTTCCTTGCCTTCTTAGTCCATGGTGCGCTACCATAATAGCCATCAGAGGTTCATCCTGAGTGAGAGACAGGCCGGCTCACATTTTTGGTTCCGTTGCCGGGACCTCTCTAGAAGGCAAGATAATGTTCCGCGTCCAATTCTACATTAGGCAGAAGGAGGCTATGAGAGCTCACTTGGAGAGAACATTAGGAGAGGAGAGGGCTGAACTTATGTTAGAGAACCAAGATCCATTTGTATACCCTGTAGTTCATTATGATGTCTTTGAGGTGATTTTGTACATCTTGTACACATGAGAGGAATTGGAGAGATTGTGTGAGGTGGATTGCAGATTTTGGGGATTAAGGTGATTTTGGGCAAAATCTCAAGTTTGAGATCTGGACTTGAGATTTCTACACATGATAGCTTGGGTTATCTTTCAGTTAGCACACTTGAAATTATTGAGAGAGCTTCTATGCGCACTGGGCTAGAATTTTTGAAAGTTGATAGGGTAAAGTGCTCCCGCAACTGCATGCTCTCTGGAAAATTGTACAGAGTCTGCCATTTCTTCAATTTTCAGTGAATTGTCCTGAAAATTTCCAAGAAAATTTAGTGCATTGTATCCTACCTGGTGCCACAAAAATTAGAGAGAGATCATTTTTGCGCAGTGCGTTATGAGTTTTTGAAGTGAGGGGGGTGGTTTTTAGACCAAATCTGAAATATGGGTGCTGAATAGAAAGGTGTCTAGGCCAAATGGCTCGATGAAAAGATCTAAAATTTTGCAGGGAGGGACGCCTTAGAGTTGTGATCAAGTGTGGAAAATTTCAGAGGACTGTGACATATTAGTTGGGAGATTTGAGTGACATTGTGAGGAAGGGTCAATTCTGCAGAGTGGAGATCTCATGCATGAGAAGTTTGAGATCAACAAAAAGCATGTTTGAGTGTTTAGATTCATCTTTGGGAACATGGAGGGTCATCAAGAGTGGAAATTGAGATTATGCAAGGTTCCCCAAGGGTTTGAGGTGATTGTAGGGGTGGATTTGAGGAAAAGAGAGTTTACAATAGAATTTGAAGAGAGTGTTGAGAGGATCCAAAAACCTACACCACTTGGAGGAAAGAGTGAGTCTAAGTGCTTTCTATGTGGAGAGAAGGGACATAAGGCAAGTTCATGTCCATTAACCTTTGAGAGCAAGAGATTGAGGGAAAGGAGAGGCTTACTTGACTTGGGTTTGCATGTTGGACCTTCTTCACCAAGATTGGGAGGGAGAAGATCTAAGACCAAGGAGTTGTGTGAGGTTTGTGGAGTTGAAGGACTTCCAAAAGGACATGAGTGTAGTGGAGTAAAAGCACTTTTGGAAACTTTGGTGAAGGATCTTGGAGAGAGTCTTAGTACAGCTACAGAAATACTACCACCTTCATCAGCTAGTTCTCAAGATTAGTGATGGAGATAATCTTTCAACTTATGGATAAACTATCCATGAGAGTTAGATTAATATGCACTCTAGGATTTGATGTTGCTATAGAAATATTGGAGCAACCTGAACCTTTTGTGTTCCCTAGAGTGGATTATTCTCAGATGGTGTTAGTCATGTATATACTCTATTAGTAATAGAGTGAGAGAAAAGAAAAGAGAAAAAAAAAAATTAAGAGAAAAGAAAGATAGTGAGGGGTTAAGATGGGGAAACTTCCGGTTTTCTTTGGCAAGGATGGAGAAGATGTGGAGGCCTTTGTGAGAGACTTCAAGAGAGCTTGCATAGGAAACAATGAGAGGAGGAAGAATGAGTGGGCCTCATTATTACCAGATTTCTTTGAGGATGCAGCACTTACATGGTATGAGTCAGAATACCAAAAGAGAGAGAGGAGAGAGGGGGAAGAGGAGTCTTGGGAGACTTTGACTTCAGCACTCATTGAGAACTTTCTTCCTGATGAGAGTTATGAAAGATTGATGAGTGAGGTTACATTTCTCAAGCAAGGAGATGGAGAGAAAGTGAGGGTCTATGTGGAAAGAGTGGAAAAGTTGGAGTCCAGATTTCGCATAGTGTTGAGGAAGGGTGGGGATGATGTGGAGACTACAATGATTGGCATAGGGGCCATGCTCACCAAGAATTTTGTGGGAGGATTGAGACCACAAATTAGAAGCAAGGTGAGATATGAGAAACCTTCTTCCAAGGTTGAAGCTATCAAGATCGCAATTCGTATGGAGGAGAGTTTGGAAGGGGATGAGAGTGATTTGGTGGTGAAGGAGGTTGTGCATCCTCCTCAAGGCTACAAGTATGGTGGAACTTCTGATACTTTGGTGACAAGGGTTGCACCACAAGTAGTAGTTGCTCCAGTTCTTGCACCTCCACCAAAAGATCCACTCCAAACCATCACAGAACAACTTGCGGATCTCAAGATCAATGTGGTGCAATTATGGGAGAAGAGAGAGGTGGATCAGAATGTAGGGAGAGGGCCTAGGAGTTATGGAAACCATCCATATAGAGGAGGCCAACCAGCCAACAATTTCAATGATAGAAATTGTTTTGGTTGTGGGGGAAGAGGCCATATCCAAAGGAATTGCCCAAATTCCACTTACCATGGAGGAAGGGGTTATGAGGGAGCCAATAGAGGGAAAGAGGGAGGTAGTGAAACCCAAGTGGCTCCTAATCCCAACAAAGGTAAGGGGATAGCATCCATAGATGTGGTTGAGAGCAAGTATGAGAAGGGAGAGTGCTCAAACTCCAAGGGTCCTAATTTGGAGCTTTTGGCACAAGAGAAGAAGAGAGCTCGTTTTGCAGAGGATGTTCACTCTTCTCAAGGATTTACTTCAAGCAAGGATACTCCTATGTCTACTAGGAGCACTCGCACCTCAACACCATCAACAACAAAGACTCCAAGGAAGAAGTTGGGGATGGAGGACTTCTTGATCTCCAAGCAACAATGGAACTACAATGTGTTGGAGGATGTTGGTAGTCACAAGGCTAACATCACAGTGGGCCAATTAATTGCTTTGAACCCTACCTTGAGAAAGGAGCTTAGAGGTGGTTTGAGTTCTACAAGGAGCAAGAAGAAGAAGAAGGCAAAAGTTCCAATATCAATGGGGGTGGTGGATGCCAAGCCAGCACCATGGGAAGCTTGTGAATATGCCTCCAAGATTGATGTGAGAGTGAATGGTCACAACATCAAGGATGCATTGGTTGATGGAGGATCAGCAGTGAATGCCATGTCAGAAAGGTTGATGAAGAAGTTGGGTATGATACCCTCAAGAGCTTCAACATTTGTGGTGAGCATGGCAAACAAGCAACAAGTTCGACCAGTAGGAGTGATGGATAAGGTGGTAGTTTCAGTTATGGGAGTTCAAAATCTCATGACTTTCCAAGTCTTGAAGGATTCAAGCTATGACTTACTTCTTGGGAGGCCATGGTTGAGAGCAGCACGCACAACTGATCGATGGCACAAAGGGTACTTAAGGATTGGGCCATCAAACCATAGAGTCACTGTTCCTGTGACTAACACCACCAACACTTCACATTCAGATACCCCATCTTCTGATTATTGGGAATCAGATTCTGAAGAAGGAGCTTCAGGTGTGGACACAAGCATGGAAGAGGAGACTTCCACGGAGGAGGATGAATCTGAATCTGATTCAGATGTGTATCCCTTGTGTGCTATGGATTTTGCACCTAAGCCAGAGGTTTTGAAGGACCCAGATAAATCACCATTGACACTTGAGGAGGTAGAGAGAAGGTTATCTACCCTCAAGTATGGCCCAAATGTTACCAAGGAGGAGAAGGTGAGATTTGAGGAGATTTTCCGCAAGTTCATCCATGTGTTTGCTTTTAGTTACAAGGATTTGAAGGAAGTCACCTTGGAGGAGCACAAGATAGAGGTGGAGTCACATGCAAGACCAATCCGCCAAAAGCAACGTCGCATTAGCCCACCAATATCTTTGGTTGTGAAGGAGGAGATTGATAAGCTCAAGGAGGCTGGATTTATCTTTGAGGTGGAGAATTCAGAATGGGTGTCTCCAATTGTCATTGTGAAGAAAAAGAATGGCAAGCTTCGGGTATGTGTGGATTACAAGAAGCTCAATGCTGTTACCAAGAAGGACTACTACCCATTGCCATTCATTGATGAGATCTTGGAGGAGGTTGCAGGTCATGAGAGGTACAGTTTTGGAGATGGTTATAGTGGATATAACCAAATCAAGATTGCACCAGAGCATCAACAACTCACCACATTCACCACACCTTGGGGAACTTACGCTTTCAAGGTCATGCCTTTTGGGCTTTGCAATGCTCCAGCCACATTCCAACGGTTCATGAACAAGGTATTTGAACCTTTCATTGGGAAATTTGTGAGAGATTTCATTGATGACTTTTGTGTCTATGGGAGCAAGGAGGAGCACTTTGAGCACCTAATCAAAGTCTTGCAACGCTTGGATGAGGCAAATGCATCACTCAACCCAGAGAAGTGCATTTTTGGATGTGAAGAAGGTCTACTTTTGGGGCACATCATCTCCAAGGATGGAATAGCAGTTGATCCTGAGAAGGTGAGGAAAATCTCAGACCTTCCATTCCCTTCAAGCTTGACAAAGTTACGCCAATTCTTGGGAATGGTTGGGTACTATAGGAGGTTCATCTTCTCATTTTCCAACAAGGCTTATGCATTGACCATCTACATGAAGAAGGGTGTAGATTACATGGTGATTTTGGAAGACAAGGAGGCTCTCAAAGCTTTTGAGGAGCTCAAGCAATCCCTTGTTGTAGCTCCAATTCTTGCTAAACCTGATTGGAGTAAGCCTTTCATCCTCTACACTGATGCTTCTAATGTAGCTATAGGATGCACTCTTAGTCAATTAGACCAAGATGGGCATGATCATCCAATAGCTTATGCTAGTAGGCAGATGGTTTCAGCAGAGAAGAACTACTCTGTCACAGAGAGAGAAGGGTTGGCAGTGATCTTTGGTCTCAAGAAGTTTAGACACTACTTGATTGGAGGGAAGGCCACAATTGTCACGGATCACAAGGCTTTGAAGTACATCTTCAACAAGCCTAATGTTGAAGGGAGACTAGCAAGGTGGATGATTCTCTTGTCTGAGTATGACTACACAATTGAGGATAGGCCAGGAAAGAAACATGCAAATGCTGATTTGTTATCTAGAGCCTATGATCATGATGGAGATGAGCCAGTAGATGATTCCTTCCCGGATGAGGAGCTCATGACAATCTCAGTCACTCAAGAGATTCCAATGGAGTACAAGGAGATTGTGGATTTTGTGACAAGAGGTAACTATCCAGAAGGGATGCATGCTAGGGAGAGGAAGGCCCTTGCAGCAAGATCTAGACCTTACACAATGGTGGAGGATATTCTTTTTCACCAAGGAGCAGATGGTCTACTTCGAAGAGCAGTGGGTAAGGAAGAGTCTATCCTACTCATAAAGGAGTTTCATGAAGGTTTAGTATGTGGAGGACACTTTGCAGGAAAGGTGACTGCTTTCAAGATTCTAGATGCAGGTTACCATTGGAGAGGGATTTTCAAGGATTGTCTTGATTATTGCAAAACTTGTCATGTTTGTCAAGCTTTTGCTAGAAAGTCTACATCCACTCCACCACTTAGATCAATTCCATTGCTAGGACCTTTTGAGAAGTGGGGAATTGATTTTGTAGGACCTCTCAATAGAACCCCAAGGAACAATCGGTACATTGTGGTAGTTACTGATTACCTTACCAAGTGGGTTGAGGCTAGACCATTGAGGGACAAGAATGAAGATGAAGTGGGTAGATTTCTTTATGAACGCATTATCACTAGGTTTGGATGCCCTTTGGAGTTGGTTTCTGATAGAGGAGGAGAGTTTACAGGAAGCATTACTACAGCCATGCTACGACATTTCTCTATCACACATAGAGTAACTACATCCTATAAGCCAAATTCCAATGGCTTGGCAGAGAGAACCAATCAGACCTTGTGCATGATGTTGGCCAAAGATGCAGAAATGGAGGGGGCTAAACATCATTGGGACAAGAGGATTCATGCAGTTTTGTGGGAGTATAGGACAACCATGAAGACTTCCACTGGATATTCTCCATTCCAATTGGTGTATGGTATTGAGTCTACCTTACCTATTCACTTTGATCTTCCTACCTTCCAAAGCATTCATAGGAGATTGAAGAAAGCACAAGGAAGTGATGCAGGGAAGTCAAGGAAGGATCAACTCATGGAGTTGGAAGAGGCAAGAGCAGTTGCTATGGTTCGAGTGGAGCAAGCCCAAAGGAAACAAAAGGAGAGCTATGACAAGAGGCAAGGCAAGAAGAAGGTGGAGCCTTTCAAAGAAGGTGATTGGGTAATGTTGTTTGATTCCATTCGATTCAAGAGAGTGCAAAAGAAGTTTTTGCCTAAGTACTTTGGACCTTTCATAGTAGAGAAGGTGTGGGGCAATTACACCTATGATCTCAAGGAGTTGGGAGGAAGACACTTTGATAGGATTAACCATGATAAGTTGAAGATGTACCATAGAAGGTAGAGAGACCTTCACTTTGAGGACAAAGTGAAAACTTAGTCCGGGGGTAAATGTAACACCCATTTGTGCATGTGTGTGGTATTGTGATATTTAGCTTGGTATTACAAGTACTTAAGAGATATTATTTATATAGAGATAAAGGATGGTTCTATATTAGTCATGGTTAGCTAAAGTTAGTCATAGCTAAGATAGATGGGACCTTACTTTAGAGGAAGTAGAAAAGATGAGCACCACTATTTTGGATTTTAGTGTGTTGACTTGGTATTATTCCTAGGTGTTTGGCTTTGGGGAAAGAGTTGAGAACTCTTGGGCCCGCAAGCCTTTTTGTTTTGGATTCTTCTTTAGTCCAAGGATAGCCCATGTGAAGGAATCCTTGCTTTAGTGGTTGGGTCAAGATAAGGGGAATATGCCCATGTGAATGGATATTCCTTTCTACTTTTTGACTTTACTTGACTTTTAGTCTAGTAACTTGAGTTACTACGGTAATTAGTAACTTTGGTACGTAACTATTTCACAAGTATATAAACAAGGGGTGAGGAGGTACTCATCATCCTTTCATTTGCAACTATCTCTCTCTCATTGAGTTCTCTAGTGAGCAATGTCTTGAGTCTTGGAGTGTTAGCCTTGGAGGAGTATGATGGAGTTGGGGTTCCTTGCCTTCTTAGTCCATGGTGCGCTACCATAATAGCCATCAGAGGTTCATCCTGAGTGAGAGACAGGCCGGCTCACAGTCCCACCTCTCTTGCTCTTCTAAGGTGAAGCCGCGTAACATGTCTTCAACGTGCGATTAGCCTGCTCTGTTTGGCCATCTGTTTGTGGGTGGTAAGTTGTAGACATGGCCAACTTGGTTTTGAAGAAACCAAAGAGTGTTCGCCAAAACAAACTGGTGAATTGGGTGCCTCTATCGGTGATGAGTACTCTAGATAAGCCATGGTAAGCAAAGATTGCATCTAAGTATAGTTGAGCTAGTTGTGGAGCGGTCACCTCCTTGGTGGTAGGGCGTACATGAATCATTTTGCTGAGCCGGTCCACAAAGACCACAATGGAGTCAAACCCTGAGGTGGTCTTGGGTAATTCACAGACGAGATCCATACTCACTTGTTCCCAACGTTGGGTAGGAGTGGGAAGAGGTTGAAGGAGCCCTGCATGAGCTTGATTAGAAGCTTTGTTTTGTTGACAAAGTAGACAGCTACGCACATAGTCCATCACGTCGTTGCTCATCTTGGGCCAATAGTAATGGCGTTTGACTGCCTCCAAGGTCTTGTCCACTCCGACATGAGCTGCAATGGCCAAATCATGACATTCCGCTAGAATGGTGGTGTGTGATTCTAGGACATTTGGGATCCACAATTGGCCCTCCCAAAAGGTGAGTCCTTGGGTGCTGGTGACACCTTTGGACGATTACGCTTCTATAATCTGTGGATCAATTTTTGTAGCAGCTAGAATCTCTTGCCAGAATTCAGGGTTAATCTTAACCTCTGCCGCCAAGTTGTTGGCCATTGGCATGCAGGTGAATGCATCTGCAAGTTACTTCTTACCTTCCACGTAGGTGATTGTCATGTTGAAGCGTTGTCGCCACTCTGCCCACCGAATTTGGCGACAAGATAGATCCTTCTGCGTCTTGAGGTAGACTAGAGGTTTGTGGTCTGTCTCTACTACAAATGCCTTCTCGCCCAGGTAGTGCTTCCAATGCTTGGTTGCTAGAATGATGGCCAGCTCTTCTCGTTCTGTGGTGTGGTAGTTGCGCTCTACCGGTAACAACTTTCGAGAGAAATATGCAATTGGATGCCATCCGTCATGCCACTCTTGTTGTAGGACTGCTCTTATTGCTACGCCTAATGCATCCGTAGCCAACTTGATTGGACGTTTTGGGTCATACCACTTCAAGATTGGTGCATGTAGCAAGGCGGCCTTCAATTCTTGAAAGGCCAACTCTTGTGCAATTCCCCATGTCCGCTTCTTCCCCTTGCCAAGTAGTGCCATTAAAGGCTGTGCAACCTTGGAGAAGTCCTTGACAAATCTACGATAGAATCCCGTCAACCCCAAGAAGCTCTTAAGTTGAGTCTGATCTTCTGGGGCACTCCATTTTTGAATGACCTCTATTTTATCTGTCAATACTTGAATGCCCTCTGCACTTACTCTATGCCCTAAGTAGTCTACTTCAGACTTGCCAAACTCACACTTTGAGACTTTGGCGTACAACTGATTCTGTCTTAGAATCTGGAGGACCTCTCGTAGATGTTGTTTGTGTTCTGTCATCATGCTACTATATACTAAGATATCATCCAAGAAGACGATAACAGACTTATCCAAGTATGGACGAAATATGTCATTCATTAGGCTCATGAAAGTGGCAGGCGCATTGGTGAGGCCAAAAGGCATCACAAGATCCTCAAAGTGGCCATACCTGGTTCGAAAGGTAGTTTTGTACACATCCTCCTCTGCAATTCGGATTTGATTGTAACCGCTCCGCAAGTCCAGTTTGGTGAAGTATCTTGCTCCATGGAGTTGATCAAACAGGTCATCCATGCGAGGTAAGGGATATTTGTTCTTCACTGTTTGCTGATTGAGACCTCGATAGTCAATGCACATGCGCATTGTACCATCCTTCTTCTTCACAAACAAGACAAGGGCCCCATATGGTGATACGCTAGGTTGGATGAACCCTTTCTGTAACATCTCCTCAATTTGAGTCTTACACTCCTCCAACTCATGAGGTGATAGGCGATATGGGGCCTTACAAGGAGGTGTCTTCCCCGGGAGTGTCTCTATTTTGTGATCTACTTGCCTTTTAGGTGGTAATCCTAAGGGTAGATCATCGGGAAAGACATCTTGAAACTCATCCACCACATCCTTCAATTTCTTAGGAATTTGTCCAGCGAGTTGTGCACACTGGACTTCTCTTATTAGACTCATTAAAACATCTATTGGTCTTACAAACAGTTGTCGTCCTTACGACATATAGAGGCAGTTTCTGCCTATGTGATTTTTCTTTAACCCCAATGATTGACCATTGGTGGGTTCTCACTACTTTCTTCCTCTAATCCACCATTGGGTTGTACTGCTCCATCCATGGCATGCCTAAAATTGCATCATAACGGGCTAACTGTATCACTCGCCACTCAATTGCTTCTTGATAATCTCCTACAAAGAGGGTTACCCGTCTAGGTAATGATTCAATCCTCTTTGTTTGCCCATTTGGTAACTCTACTTCTTCACTTCCATCTCTCTCTAGATCCATTCCCAAGCTTATTGCAACAGAGCAAGACAAGAAATTCTCTATTGCTCCCGGATCTATTAATACTCTCACTTGATGACCTTCTAGGATTCCATTCACGACAATCAATTGTGAGGTTGCCTTTTGGGATCTTTGCGCATTATTCTTCTTCCTTCCCTCGCTTCTCTGCTTCCTTATTGAGCCAGTAAGGCCGCAAGGTACATTTACTGGCAATCTTTGTTTTTCAAAGTGGTTTCCACCTCCTCCTCTTCAATGTGCCTCTCCATGTTGTTCAAAGATTGCCTGTACGAAGGCCAAGGGCCTCTAGAGAAATGAGTGCAACAATTGGTAGATATGTGCCCAATAAGACTACAATTGTAACAACGGCGTTGTTCTCCTCGAGTCCCTTCTCCTCGTGGGACTCCATCTCTTCGTTCTTCTACCCGTCCCCGCTCTCCTTGAAGCGGCCGTGCTCCTCGATCCCGGAATCAAAGGTTGCCCAATTCCATCGGTACTGGTCCACCCATGTGTGGCATTTCTGCCCGATAATGTTGAGGTGGAACTACTCCTTCACCTCCACCTAATGCTCCGGCTATTCTCTGCGTACAAGCAATAGCTTCAAATACCGTGCGAGGGTTTTGCACCATGACTTCTTGGCGAATCCGCTCTTTCAACCCTCGTTTGAAATTGTCGAGAGCCTCTGCTGGACTCATGTCGGTGATTGCGACTTGTAGATCCAGAAATGCCTCCACATACTCTTGTACGCTATTCTTCTATCTCAATCCCCATAGTCGGGTTCGGGCCATCTGCACAGAATCCACCGATTGGAAATTCTTGAGCAGTCCTTCTTGCATTGCTGTCCATGTGACCTCCCTTCTCTCTGCCAGCATGGATCGTTCCCAAGCATCATACCATGTGAGGGCTTTATTGGTCAAGTACCCACATGCAAACACTCCTCCAACATGCTCTGTGATCTCTGTTGAGAACAATCAAAAATATCGATTCATTCTAGAGATCCAATTCTCCACTACTCCCATCGTACGCTGCCCCTTGTAAGGCTCGATGTTGCAGGTCTTCTTCATCTGGAGTAGCAATGTGGCTTCATCGTTGATAGGGTTCGTAGGCACGGATGTTTCTCCAAGTACTTCAGTTGCAAGTACTGGGTTTTGAGACGGCTCTTCTTCTTGCATGGCTTGATCGTTCCTAAGGATCTGCACTTGACTTTGCAATGTCTCCATGGTCATCTTAATCTCTCAAAATTCATTCAACATCCCTTGCATTCCTTGCACCAGCTCTTGCAACTGCGGATCCATGGTTCCTGCAACACCCAATTGCTAACGTCTACTTCAATACAGAGTCAATATAATCACTCTAGAAGGCGCACAAACTATCGGAACTACCATTGGGACCTTAGAAGCTATCACTTGTTGATAATACTCCTCACCAAAATTCCTAACCACAAAATCTCTAAACATCAATTTCGGCCTCACTACATAATGGGTTTCTACTTGAGTGTTGAAAGGGAGAGGATTTAGGACATTCATATCCATATTATCATAATAGAATGTAGATTGTCAAATCCCACTCTCTGTCATATATCACCACAGGTAGAATCACCGGGTTTGGTGAGTTCATCACTCTATCCATGAATTCCACACCAAAGTGATAAACTAGCGATACTCTCATCTGCTCACGCTGGATGTACATAACCTTGATGTGGAATGGGTTTGAGAATGGAAAGCTAGGTGCGGGAAATTGTCCCCTTGGCGCATCCATCCCATCAGCTCTCTAAAGTCCTTCCCAAGTCTAGCGATTACTCCATGTTCTCCACCTCAAATTACTCAGTTTCAGTAGTTCATGCTATTCCAAGAGGGGTGATCCACTCTCTTGGACTAGAACACTCGCTCCGATACCATTATAATACTCCAAGGACAAGAGAAGAGAGAAAACACAGATTGCACACTCAAACATCTGATGACCCAAGGGAGGACCTTCTCTTTATTATATAGACAAAGAGGATCTCCTCCAAGGAAGCTCCACCATAGGATTAGGGACACAGATAGGTGACATGTCAGCAAGCTCCACCCTTGGATTACTTACTTGGATGGGTGACTTGTCTGGTCTAGGTCCTATCTGGTTGGTCAAACAAGCTTTGACCGGAAGGAATCTTTTAGGGAATCTTCTTGTAGGAATCTCGGAATCACATGAGTAAGGTACCATTGGAAAGCTCTTGACAAGAAAAACTAGGGGGGAGGGAAGGCCAACCTTTCGTCTATTGGGGAGGGAATCTGCACATTTTGAGGCCTAATTCATCCGTTTAGGCCTCCAAAATTGCCTTCAAAGATTTCATGCATATTTCAGTTCCTACTCTATTATTAGAAGTCCCCTTTTTGGTGATACCTCTTTCTGATCTTTTTAGTCCATCATGTGTAACATCCTTCCAGATGTTACCAAACCAATTCTCACCTTTAAATCATATGTCTAGCTATTGGTTCTGAGGTTCTCAAGTCTATTTCGGTTTCTGCCCTATTAGTAGAAGTACTCTTTTGGTGATACTTCTATCTGATCTATTTTGACCATCATGTATTACATCATTCTAGATGTTACCAAACCGAATTTCACATCTAGATCATATGGCTAACCCTTGGTATTACACTTATGTGTGAGTTGTGTTTCTATAGTGTGTGATGTTGACAACAATGTATGTTGTGAAGCAATGTATATACGCACGACAAACATGTTTAGTCATAGAAAAGGAAGGGTTGGTAGTGATTTTGGTCTCAAGAAGTTTTGGCTCTATTCGATTGGATAGAAGGCCACCATTGTCATGGATCACAAGGCTTTGAAGTACATCTTCAACAAGCCTTATGTGGAAGGAGGGTTAGCAAGGTAGATAATACTCTTGTTTGAGTGTACCATTGAGGATAGGCTAGGGAAGAAACATGCAAATGTTGATTCATTATCAAGAACCTATGATCATGATGGAGTTGACCACATGGACGATTCATTCTTGGATAAAGAGCTCATGATTATCTTAATCACTCAAGAGGTTTCAATGCAGTACAAAGATATTGTGGACCTTGTTACAAGAGGTAACTATCTAGATGATGCATGCTAGTGAGAGAAAGGCCCTTGCAATAAGATCTAGACCTTGCAAAATGGTGGAGGATATTCTCTTTCACCAAGGAGATGATAGTCTACTTCAAAGGGTAGTGGATAAAGAGAATTCTTTCATACTCATGAAGGAGTTTTATGATGGTTTGGTATGTGGAGGTCACTTTCCAAGAAAGATTACTACTTCCAAGATTCTGGATGTAGATTACCATTGGAGGGGGATTTCAAGGATTATCTTGATTTTTGCAAAACTTGTAATGTTTGTCAAGCTTTAGCTTGAAAGTCTATCTCCACTCTACCTCTTTGATCAATTCTATTGGTTGGACCTTTTGAGAAGTGAGGAAATGACTTTGTAGATCCTCCTAAAAGAACCCCAAAGAACAATTAACATATTGTGGTATTAATTTATTGCCTTTCTAAGTGGGTTGAAGCTAGACCATTGAGAGACAAGAATAAAGATAAAATTGGTAGATTTCTTTATGAACGTATCATCACTAGGTTTGGTTGCCATTTGGAGTTAGATTTTTATGGAGGATGAGAGTTTATAAGAAGCCTCACTACAACCATGCTATGAAATATCTCTATCACACATATAGAGTGACTACATCTTACAAGCCAAACTCTAATGGCTTGGTAGAGAAAACCAATCAAATCTTGTGCATGATGCAAGATTTGATTGGCCAAAGATTGCAAAAATAGAGAGGGCTAAACATCATTAGAACAAGATAATTCATTTGATTTTATGGGAGTATAGGACAACCATTAATACATCCATTGGGTATTATCCAATTCATTTAATATATGGTATTGAGTCTACTTTATTTATTCAATTTGATCTTCCTACCTTCCAAAGTACACATAAAAAATTGAAGAATGCATAAGGACATGATGCAAAGAAGTCTAGGAAGATAGCCCATGTGAAAGAATCCTTGACTTTGTTGTAGGATCAAGATAAGATCACATGCTTAGTGGATTATTCCCATAACCTTGGATATTCCTTCAGACTTAAGACTTCTCATGAATTTTTTCCTAGTACCTTGAGTTATTATGGTAATTAGTAACTTTGGTGTATAACTATTTCACAAATACATAAATTAGGGATGAGGAGGTACTCATCATCTTTGCATTTATAGCTATCTTTCTCTCATTGAGTTCATTATTGAACAATGGCTTGAGTCTTAGATTTGCCTTGGTGTTCTAGCCTTGGAGGAGTATGACGGATTTTAGTTCTTTGCCTTCTTAGTCCATGGTATGCTACCTTAATAGCTATAAGAGGTTTATCCTTATGAGAAATAGGCTAGCTCACATACCTAACCACTAGTTAGGGAGGCAATTATGGCACTTTAGAGTTCATGTATGCTTTCTATATGAATTATGTTTCTATAGTGTATGATTTTGACAAAGATATATATATATATATATATATATATATATATATATATATATATATATATATATATATATATATATATATATATATATATATATATGATAATTATTATCAGGACATTTACAATGCCAAAGCTAATTTGCTTGGATATTGGAATGTTAGTCTTTGTAGTCATTGTTATACCAATACTTTCTCAAAGAGTACTTAGTGATAGTGAAATTTTGTGTTAGGGCTATTGATCACACTATTAGAGCTACCATTTGCATTATCAACTAGACCATCAGATGGGCTATTTGGGTTGGAGTTCATGATCAAGTCCAAAGGAGTTTACCTCAAAGTAAAAATCCAAAGAGCACACTTCTTTGATGTTGAGTCTTTGAACTCTTGGCTATGGTGGATAAGAGACAGTCAAGCATCACTTGGAGTCCCTTAGCTAGAGTAGGTGTGGCTTAATAATGTAATTAATACTCATTGATGATAGTTTCTTGAATTGACAAATGAGTTTTTTTATCTGAGTTGAGTGTGTAAAATAAATGATTATTGTTGCATTTTAGATTTCATGTATGACTTTTATATGAGTTGTGCTTCCATATTGTATGATGTAGACAATGATATGTTGTGCAGTGATGTATATATATGCACAACATCAAACATCCAAAAATATGCTTTTCTTATATCTTTTTATAACAAGAAAATTATATACCAACTCTTTGTAGTGTTTGAATGAAGAAATTAATGTCATGATTGCTTTATGATTAGTAATAGATACTCAAATTTGAAATTGCAGCCTCAATCAAGGTAGATACTTCTTTATTTTTCTAACTCTTTTGTTGTTCATTTATTTTGTAGGTTTGAGTAAAAAAAAGTTGCCCTTTATAATTTTGTATGCATAATGCATACTACATATTGTAAGATATATTATGTGAATTGGTGTTTGTACCTCATCTTTTTGGTATTTGTACCTCATTCTCATCCTCCATATTACACCTAAACTGGTTACAATTTACAAAGGATATTGCGGTACAATTGCATACTCGTGTGATGCATATGTATTGATGTCTATTATTCCAAAGGCAATTGTAAATACCAATGTATTTTGATCAATTAAGACGAATGCATATGAGTACAATTCTAGAGTACTTCCTGCGCTAGTTGGGTGATATGGATTCTAAGTGGTAACAAAATGGACTACGGAGTTGTGAACTATTATTGAATAAATGTATCCCCAAACTTTTGATGGATCTAAGCTAGCTGATTGGCTATAATATGGAAGGTGAGGTGAAAATACCAAAAAGGTGAGGTAAAAATAATTTTTCCCTCTATATATAATAATTAGATAAAGAAAATAAATAATACAAAATTAGTACTCACTAGCTCAACACTTTGCTCTATAGCATTTGTTGCAAACAATACACAAGATGACTAAGAATTGGTTTTTTGTATGCATAATCTCAAGTGAATTTTCAGAATTAAGATTATTTTATGCTTAAAATTTTACTATGATATGCTTTGTTATGAGTTTAATGCATAAGTAATATTTTGCTCATGATACAAGATCTACTATATGTTGACTTAAACTTTATTTTTTATTTCTTCTTTCCATTATTATAATGATTCTTCACCCACACAATGGTTATCATCCTTTTGTACTTGCTTATTATACTATTCTTTTTTTTTTCTATTTCTATCTTTTCTTCCAAAGGCTATGTCCCTTACTAAAGTATCCCTTACAAATTAGGAGAAGAGTTAAAATGATGAGAAGTACCAAATGAGCAGAATTTTATTAAAGATGACTAATATTTATGCAAAAGCAAGGGATCTACATGCATCTTTAATTCTTAAGCAAAAATATTTCATAAAGAAGAAGCATAAAACTATGACAAAGTTGACTAGATATCCACTTACAAATGGAAAGTTTCCTCAAAATTTATAAGCCACTCAATCACCTACAAAAACAGAAGTTGAAGGTATAAGTCTTGAAGAAGCCCTTTTTTATTGGAAACCTTGATCTTTCTCATCTCAAAGTGTTTTGTGTAAATCAAACAAACCCATTTCAAAAATAAAACTCCTTGATTATTATATAGTCTATTCTTTCATTGATTATGGTAACTTAACTATCAAAAGATATAAGCTATATTAAATCTATATTAATCACATTTTCATTAATGAAGATATGATTGTGATGATATTAAGGTAGTGATAAAGACTTTTATTGCCACAAGTGGTCAATGTAATTTCTTGATTTTGAAGTAACTGATCCATATATGTCAACTCTAGGGACCGTTTGCTTATGGAAGTCTACATTTTGATGCTAATCTTGGGATAGAAACCTTCAACTCTGTTATATATTCTGACCTATAGATAGTTGAAGAAATGGATTATGTGGACTCTAACATTAAAAGATGGATATGAGAAGTGGGTTTGTGCAATAAAGGAGAAATAAACTACACTAATCAAGAACATTAATCTCTTACTTCTTTACCTTCTCAAAAGAAGTTGATAGCACAAATTATATGTTTAAGATAAATATCTGTTTTCTAGATTGATGCAAAGGTTTAATGCAAAGCCTATAGAAACTAGGTTCTTCTAAAAAAAAAAGCAAGGACTATAGTGAGGACTTAACTTATGTTACCAAGATGATTTTTTGTTAGATTGCTACTTGTTATACCTAAAATTAAAAAGCAAAAGATAAGCCACTAGATGTGACAAGATGTTCTTGAATGATGATCTTCAAAGAATCTATATTTTACAACCAAAAGGATAGAGATAGTCTAAGAGCTTTCCAAGGTTCTCTACGGAGTATAAAAAATTCCTAAATCTTGGTTTAATGCCTTTTTTAACTCAAAATATTTCAGGATTATTAGAAGTGATTTGATTTTGCTAATGAGGTTTGGGTGAATGATTTTACTTTATCTAAATAATTTTATATTATTTATGAAATATTAAAGTATTGTTGGGAATGTTAAGTCTAAACTTGCTTTTGAATATCAAATGAATCCTATTTGAGTGCTTTTCAAATGATTAGACCAAATTTTGCACATAGTTTTAGTAAGCTCAATCAACATATGGAGAAAATAAGGGCATTACTATAGTACTCTTTGATTATATTTTTATATCTGATACCTATATCTCAAGACTATAAAGAGTGTATTTAGGTATCTCAAGAGTATTCTGCATCATGATTTGGAGTTTACTCAAATATTCTTAAGTCTATTTAGAATTTATGGATTCTTAGAAGGATAGGTATCAAGTGGTCAAGAAGTCCAAATCAGCTTTTCACTCACTTGATATATAATGACTTCAAAGTAGTAAAAGAACTATGTCTTTACTATCTTCCTTTTAGGAAAGTTAAATATTATGGACTATGTAGTTTAAGAATCCTTTGGCTATTTTGGATATTGGAAGATTTGTGAGAGTTTAGTTTTATGTTTTCAGATAACATGAGTAAAATTACCAACACTGAAATATAATATTTCATATAAGGACTAAAAATACTGAAGTAAAATTATATTTTAGTTATCAAAATTTAGAATCAAAAGAAGTATGTAAAACTTGGTCATAAGACTTTTAGAAGGCTTTGATCTTTGTGCAATGCCGTTGATTGTAAGGGCAGATGTTAAATGAGAGTAAGCCCAATATATTCCTTTTGATCATTGTATCCTATTGTATCCTTGCAATCAATTATTTCCAGTATATTTGATGTTACTTAATAAATTTTAGATTTTTCTAACTGGAAATTTTCAAGGAGTTGCCCTTACATCCCTATTTATTTTTCTTGAAGCCAGTCAATCTAGAACTCTTGATTAGATTAGAACCAACATCTTATAAGTTAAGATAAGTTGAAGGTGCTCATAATGACACTTGTATAAAGATCTAAAGTATGGAAATCAAGTTAAAAGAAAAAGAAAAACATGCAATAGAATACTTGCCAGTTTTATTGGAAGCTTTTATGAGCAAAGATATCATAATAGTTATCTTCATTGAAAGAGTTAAGATTTACTTTTGCTTGTGATGGTGGAAGTATTCCTACTCCTCCTTCAACATTTTCTTTGAATTTACATATTTTAGTCAATTTGTGAATTTTTTTTATCAAGAGAATATTATTTGTTAATACTACATTTATCATAATAGGAAGGACAAGGAGGATACTAGTAATGTGTAAAGTCAAAAATGTTGATAGAAGTTATATAAAGACATTTAATTCCAAGTTGTCTTTATTTTGATGAGTTTATTCAAGTGTGCAAACCTTTTTGATGAGACATAGATATTTTGATCTTGTTGAATTTATGAAGTAAATTGGTGGTGATTTCCACATCTTTTCATCTATGCATCCTTTTGGTAGAAAATTGGGGTCATTGACAAGAATTATAGCAATTTTATAGTTCTTGTACTAGACCTTGTAGATATAGAAATGAAGTGTATATGCAGATACTAACCAATAATCCAGGGAAATCCAAGAATTAGGAAAAATTAATGGGTTTATAGATAGTGTAATTTTATGAAACATCACTATTGGTTGAAGTCAAGAGATATTATAAACTTCAAGTATGAATGGAAGGTGGAAGACACATATTGAATTTGAAATCAAAGTATACTAGTATACAAATAAGTATACTAGTGTAGTTGAAACATTACCAGTATTTGAGCATCTAAAATAAATCTGACAGAGCTAGCATAGGGAGGAAGGATGAGAGAGCATTGAGGCTATGATTTATATCTTTCCACATTAGAATCTTGTATAACGAGACATTGAATTGTGATGATTTATTGTGTCACACAATTTCTCACCATTACCATTTAGATCTGATTCAAATGGGTTGCATAATTGTTGAGATTTCTGAAGTTTTGAATCTTAGATTCCCTAAAGTATTTTTTTGTGGATTCTAAATTTTTATGTATATTTATAGTTTTCTAGTCGGACTTGGGAAATTTATTCTACAAATGATTGCTTAGTACACCTTTTTAAATTGAAAGAAATTAACTTGATATATTTGTAAAATTTTCATTTGTGATAGAATTCAAGTAAGAGCAAAGAGAATCTTAGAGTCAAAAAATTATTAGATTAGTTATATCATTTGAGAAGTGGATATTTGAGAAATCAAAGAGAGAAATATGTTTTCAAAATGAAGGTTTAAAACATACTTTAACTTTGAGATTTCATTGCAATGTCTTTGATTGCATTATTGTGACAACCCAATGTCTAAAATACTAATAGTATAAATGATAAGGATAGGTCATTCCCTAGATGATATGGGTTGGAGATGACCAGAATTGAAGAGAAAGTGTCACAATGTCACAAGTTGTTTATTATTATGTATTTAACCTCTTGAGCAAGAGCTACTCCCAAAAGAAGGTCAGCCACTATGGTGCACAATAGAAAAGAGAAATTAAATCACTCTCATAAAAATTCTATTCCAAGTGGCACTCTTGAAGGTGATGGTTCAATTTGCATTGATGGTCAAGCATCCCTAAATGGTCTTTCCCTTGTACCTACGCTTTGCATACTATAATGCTTGTGATAACATTCTACCCTTCCCTAAAGACATCATCCCCAATGCCATTGCAAGTTCATAACAAGTTAGACTTTTCATTATACATGGTACTTCACAATACTCCAAGTTCTTTAAAATCTTTCAACATACTGTCCCAAGCCTTTGAAACCCCAAGGATCCTACACCCCAATCAAGCCTAAATGCACTCTTGCACTCCAACACCTACATTCCTACTTTGAGTTATTCAACATTACTCAATCAAGCTACCATCACAACATGACACTGACATTAATACTCTAAGGATCATGGAGGTCCCCATGCATCTAATTCAATGACCAAATCCAATTCATGCACACAAAGTTAGTTAGATTGAGCAAAGACAAAATTGGATAAAATGATGGAATTTTTAACTTGCATAAGTTAAAAATTGGAGTTAACTTAGAGTTAATCCTCTTATACTATATGCTAAAACACAATGGGTGCATCCAATGACCATGCATTTCCACAATCCCCTAATTAACTCTACTCCTATCAAGGCTAATCTCTTTTACTATCTTATCTTATCCTTCATTAAGATTTGCATAAGCAAGGCTTACATGGAAGTATTTGTACTATACCTAAACCATAAACTGTACACTGAGCTTGACATGTCATTCTACCTCAGCTTTGACATAATGGTCTCAATGACTTGCCATTTTCAGAATTATTTTTTGTACAATGGCATTACCACACAGAAGGTTCATATAATGTATCAAGTACAATGTGTTCCCACCACAAGGTGTGCCATCACTTTGATTATGTCCGACCATGATGATGTTTCACTATGATGGTCTCCTACCATTATAAGGTTGACTTTGATGGCCTTCCACTACAATGATGTACCACCACAAAGGTGTTTCCTTTCCTAAGATATGTACAACTACAAAGGCAACTTCCAGGCAGATGATGTCTTGTGCATCAAAGGTGTCTAAAACTTGAAGTGGTTATAAATTTTCTGTATACCTCAAAATGCTACAAATTGATGGTAGTGGAAAGCCCTTGAAGATACACTTCTGAAAAATAAATATTGCTTTATTTGAACACATAACCATGAAGATATTAGCCTCAACATGCACCAAGGTGTTTTTGGCTGAAGATCTTCCAAGTCAATGATGTAAGTATGGATTCCTTTGTTCATGGATGTTGGCCCCTAAGGTTGTCACCATTGAGAAATCACAATCAAGGGAGAATAAATACAATCACAAAGATCATACCCATGAGGATCTTAGTCCTTGTGATCCATGGGTGTGGAAATGTCATGTTAATTTTTTTCCTATGTCATCTTCTTGTCCTTGTGCTTGGTTATCCTCTAGACCAATGATAAATGACACAATCTTGTGTTCTAGTCTCAAAAACTTTCTTAACCTCTAATTAATCTATACAAATTGGAATAAAAGAAGAAAGATGTACAAATAGTGTGAAGGTGTGTCACCACAAATACAATAGACACCAAATTTTTTATCAGTGAGTGTTGGAGCATAAATTTACATATTGATTGAAATTAATTTCTTTGATATTTCCTTAAGTCCTTCGATACAATGTGAGTAATATATTGAGAGATTAAAGATGTATTTGCAATCAAGCAAGTTAATACATGTACTATAATTCTTTTGGTGCTATTATAGGGATTACAATGTCAAATATAATGTGAGATGAATGAGGTAAAGCACATATACAGGCAAGCAAGAATGTGATAAAAGAATTGCTACATGGGCTAAATGCAATTGAAAGAAACTAGAAGAACAAGTAGCCAACCATTGTGAGACAGGGTGGACACATACTAATTATTGTCCTAGGCCCTCTCAACAAGGAGGAGGTTTATAATTAAGCACAAAGGAGGAGACTAAAATCACTTCCTTTTGCAAAACTCTAAAATTCAACAAAAGATATAACATCTTATAGTAGCAATAGTGGAGACTTGCAAGCATTTGTATCTGATGTATCTATTGATGAAACATGAGCTAACAACCTAAGTGCTGAACTAATTTTACCTTCTATTCATATCAATCTGAGTGATGTTGATTGATATGGTAAAATTGAACTAATAAAACATCAAAGACCTTTACCTAAAGCCAATAAGAGGATTCGGTCTAATTACCAAGAATGTCTTGGAGAAGGTATTCTTTCTTCCAATGACTCTAAATCAAAAGGACCGGAGATTCCTTCTATTGTTGAAAGAGCCAACACAAATATTCAAATCTTGGAGGAATTTGAGCAAGATTTATGCCTGGCAAGAAACATACCAATTAATAAAGATCCTAATCTTGAATTTTTAGAGGAGTTTTTGAATAAAACTCTGGTCTGTGTATCATCTTGAGAACAAAAATTAGAGACTATACATAACATCAAACAATTTTGGGAAATTTTTTGTGGAATTCTTTTGGAAACTCAACAAGGATCCCTCAATCCCTTAATATATAATCATAGGAACTCTTGGAGTAAATTTTTGCCCCTTTCCTAAACCTATTTCTATTTCTATTCCTATTCAAAATCCACTACCTTTAGTATATTTTAGTGCTATCTTGTAAAGAAGTAGATATACTAGACCCACAATGGCTACTACTCCAACTAGCACAATAAGGTCTACCTTGTTGAGATATCCATCACTTGGAGGAAGGAGGAAAAAAGATGCTAAAAAAAGATTTTTTTGCAAGATTTTAATCATGTAAAACATTGCAACAAAGAAGAATCAAAGATAGAGAAACTACATGTGCTACTTGGCATTTTTAAGAAACAAGCTAGCCAATGGTATGAAGGGCTACATATTACTACAAAGTAGAATTTAGCTTTACTGGAGGTAGCCTTTCTCAATGAGTTTTGTAACTTGGAGTTTGGAGACAAGACTTTGACCAAGCTAAGAGACTTGAAAAGGAAAAAAGGAAGACTTTGTAGACTCAACACTTTGTGACAATAAAATTTATACCAAATGCTCATATAATGCAACAAAGAGACTAGCTTGTTTTAGGTTTGAGCAAAGAAGGTGATCAATACTATTATAGAGGACCAAAAAACACTATCAATGACATTATCAAGTAGTTGAAGCATATGAAGCTCAAGGTCTTTTAGGTGTGATAAAAAAAGGAAGGAGAGAAAATGGATCAAATTCAGATTTTGATTTAAGTGCCATCTCCTTATTAAGTTTTTCTTCCCCATCTTTTAGTATTTCATATGATTCTTCTTCTAGTGATTCAGATAAAGATAGAAAGAAAAACAAGAGTGTAATGCAAAACAAACAAAGAAAGAATTGATTAAACAAAGGCATATTTTCCACCAAGGCAAAAGTAAGGATTTCTTGCATGAGGTAAAGGACAACAAAGAAGTAACAAAGAAGTCTTCCACTCCTATGATGGATGACATGGTAAAGCAAATATATGAGTTGAAAGTGCAATTGGTATTACTAGTTGGGAAAAGAAAAGCACTAGGCTTTTTAAAAATGGAAGTCTTGTGCGTACATTGTTCTACACCAAGTCATGTGCACTTAAAATAGTAGGCATATGCAGCCAAGAAGCATCCATTTCGGTTGATTATTCAACTTGGCCAACAGAATATAATGATACACTACATTGGGATGATTAGAGAAATAAAAGAACCTTTCTATGTTATATCTCCTCCTGCTGTACCTATTGTACCTCCTTTACCAATAACAATGCCAACCTTGCTCCACCATAGTTTATATCAGCTCAAATGGTAGCTCCCCAACATGGAAGCATCATGTCTTCACCAAGACTTCCTTTTAAAGGATATATGATTGTGAAGATCCCTTGCATTTTGCCCATGCATATCTGCATCCCAAAAGACCTTAGCATGCACATGTACCTTTGTGTCAAAACTATAAGAAACCAAGACACATTAAAAAATTATGTATTGAATTAAAAGTAGTAAAACCTACACCAAGGCATATGACAACCTTACCACCTACAACCATAGGCACTATAAAGAATGATGTTGCAATGTAGTATGACATATACAATGTACAATTGAGACTAAGAATAGATCCACTAATTATAATTTGCTAGATAAGGATAAAATTATGGCATAGAAAAAGACAACTAGAAGTAAAAAAAAGAGAAGGAACATACTATAAGTGAAGAGGCTTGTGCTACAAATATCAAGAAGAGACCCTAAAAGAAGATTGCTTAATTGGTATTCCCAATTAGGTCTATAAAGCCTCTTGCTCCCAAGGCAATAGAACCTATCAAGGGTTTTTCAAAAGACCTTGATTTTGAAAGAGATCCTCTTAAGTATTTTGAGCATGATGTGTCTCATGAAGTTAGTCATGTAATGAAAAAATGTCCAACAAGAAAATTTGGCCGACTTGGTCCTTTGATTAAAATTGAGATACCACATAAGGAAGTAACTCAGAATAAGGTACAAGACATACCTTGTCCAATAATGAAGGCACATTATGACTTTCTGAAGAAATGTGCTAAAATTCCTACTCCTTTTAGATAACCCATTTCATGTGCAAGTTTTGAATCAGTAGAGAAAAGCAAAACATACTATGAGCTTACATGTCTCTCACTCAAGATGAAACTCTGATAGCTATTATGGTAGCACACTATGGATTAAGAAGGCAAGGGACTCCAACTCCATCATACTCTTCCAAGGCTACCACTCCAAGATTCAAACCATTGCTCACTAGAAAACTCAATGAGAGAGAAATAGTTGCAAAATGAAAGGATGATGAGTACCTCCTCACCCCTAGTTTATATACTCATGAAATAGTTATATACTAAAGTTACTAATTATTGGAATAACTCACATTACTAGACTAAAGGTCTAAAGTCTAAAGGAATATCCATATTCATAGGAATATTTTCCTAAGCATGTAGTCTTATCTTGACCAAACTACTATGTCCAAGATTCATTCATATGAGCTATCCTTGGACTATAGAAAAAACTAAAGCAAAAAGGTTTGTGGGTCTAAGAGTTCTCAACTCTTTCCTCAAAGCCAAACATCTAGGAATAATACCAAGTCGATACACTGGAATCCAAAGTAGTGATGCTCATATTTTTCACTTCCTCTAAAATAAGGTCCCCTCTATCTTAGTTATGACCAACTTTAACTAATCATGACTAATGTAAAACTATCTTTTATCTCTATATAAATAATATCTCTCAAGTACTTGTAATACCAGACTAAATATCATAATAGCACATATATGCACAAATGGGTGTTACATTTACCCATGGACTAAAATTTCACTTTGTCCTTGGAGTGAAGGTCTCTCTATCTTCTATGATACATCTTTAGCTTATCATGGTTAATCATATCAAAGTGTCTTCCTCCCATTCCTTGAGATCATAAGTGTAATTCCCCACACCTTTTCCATAATGAAAGTTCCAAAGTACTTTGTAAAAACTTCTTTTGCACTCTCTTGAATCAAATGAAATCAAACAACATTACCCAATCACCTCCTTTGAAGGGCTCTACCTTCTTCTTGCCTTTCCTCTTGTCATAGCTCTTTTTTTTCTTTGGGCTTGCTCCACTCAAACCATTGCAATTGCTCTTGCTTCCTCAAATTCCATGAGTTAATCCTTCCTTGACTTCTTTGCATCATTTCTTTGTGCTTTCTTCAATCTCCTATGAATGCTTTGGAAGGTACAAAGATCAGAGTGAATAGTTGAAGTAGACTCAATATTATATACCAAATGAAATAGAGAATATCTTATGGAAGTCTTTGGTAGGATTTACTCTTTTGCCTTAGGGTTACACTATAAGCTATTAATTGCAAGATGATGAAAGGAGTGAACCAAGAGAGTGTGGAGTTCTTGCCTTGGATACATAGATATGGTAGTGAGCTTGGTTTGTTAGTAAATATTTCTTGAAGCATTCCCATGGATGTAGCCTAGAGGTGAATTACATACTTTTGTGTAATGTGTGAATTTGCTAGATATTTACTTGATGTATGCATGTTGTTGTGACTCTTGTCTATTTCTTGATGATTAGTATCAGAGCAAGTAACAAGAGAGGAGAGTATTGATCACTTAGGTTACATCAAAGAAGTAATCAATGCAGTTTAGATTTTCCTATTACCGCTTGGTATGAAGCATAGAGACAACTTTGAAGCTGATTAACACACTCTACATTCAATCCATCATGGGGTGTTATTGCTACATTGAGAGAGAGTGGAAGAGAATCTGCCCTCGGCCTCATGTGGGAAGCAAGGAGGAGCAGTTCTGTCTTGATCAAAAGTAGTGCACTATATGCAACTACCTTGCATGTGGGTGTCGGACAAAGCAAGATAATTTAGTTGCACTCTTGTCCATCAAGTTGCTCTGTCAAAATATATTGAGTATTCTATTTTCAAGTATAGTTAGTTCAGGTTTTGCAACTTTGAGTATCTACAAAGGGAGTATGGGAAGTCCTTAAGCAAGCTCCTGGATAGTCATATGTTTGATTAGTGGTATGGTGGCCATTTGTGGATGTCAACCTGTTGTACCAATTGGAGAACAAGAGAACACCAAGTTTTCTCTAAGGTTACTAGTGTGAGCTTATTGTGTGATTCTCCACAGAATTAAACCTAATATCAAGAAATTGATGATCAGAGGAGTTGCTTGGGTGGTAATTCTTGCTTCTGTGTTTGATTCGGACAAGAATTGAGGATCTTGGTCAAAATTAACCAAGATAAGCTGCAATCAAGAACTTGCTAGACTACATCAAGGGGCATAGAGAATTTACAAGAGTGCTGCAGATGGGTGGTTGGTGGAGTTGGCAAGACCAAGGAAACATGCCTGACATGGGGAAATGGAAGATAACCATGGTTGCAGATCATTTTGCCACGAGATAATCTTTGCAACTATTTTTCCTAAGCATTAAGGCATGAAAACTCCAAAGGCCATGGGGTGAGCATTGAGGGAGACTGGCAGGAGACAAATATCAAAAGGGTTCCCCTCTATTTGGCCGGTCTGCCCATGGAGATGCAAACTTTTATACAAGTTCTCTTGGAAATTGAGATTAAGTCCTAAGGTTGTAAGATCTATTCCCAATTCAAGAGTTGTCAAAAGCAAGTGGTCCAACAACCAAAGCTGTGGTATGTAAATTGGAAGGTCTATAGAACTAGCTCCTCATAATGCTCATGTAGAGAGGCCAGTTGATACTCCAATTCCTTAGTGCTGCTGCTATTGGTGTGCAACATATGAACCTCTTAATGAAAAATTGACTGACCTTCTTGTCGAGAAGTGCTGAGATTGAATTGCTGCTAGCGAATTTTCATGTTGATGTTCCTTGTGTTGCATTTAAAGGTCAAATCAATGCTCTCACCTATAGGACCTATAACCTTCTCCCTAAAGTCTGTCAAGTAATTAGCTGAGGGAAGTCATTCATGCAAAAGGCAATTCCATCATTTGTACCTTCATCATTCCCTAGGCCTAAGCTACCAAGTTGACCATTACCCAAAGGTACATTGTATGCCTGAACCTGGAGATGACTAAAATTTGCTCTCAAGCAGTGAGACAGCTTGTGGTGCTACTCTACTGAATATAGCCAAAAAGTCACCTAATGGACTATAAGTTGATGAAGATATGTTTACTCCTTGCTGTAGCATAGAATTGACAGACCTCTCAGGCCTTTGTACACCAATTCCACCACTATTGCTAAGAGGGTTTGGAGTGAATCCAAGGTTTTAACTATCAAATTTAGTTAATGACTTTTGACTTGGGACTCGGATGAATGATTTTTTTAATACATTGGAAAGCTTATCTTTAAGCTACACGTTGATGCAACTAGTTGGTGATTTTGAGTACTTGAAGAAGCTTTTGTAAAACTATTTCCATCTTATGACCCACTCCCCTAAGTATCGGAGTTTTAAGGTGGAAGGTTTAGGGATTCAAGAGGAGTCTCTAAGTGTGGCAATAGCCTCAATAGTACTTGTGGAGCAGAATAAAGTAAAGATGGGTACTTTGAAGCTTGGTGGACCCAAGTTTGATGTGGCAAAGTTTGATGTCCACATGGATTACTTGTTGTGGGAACGGTAGGTGAAAGGAGTGCTAAGGGCAACTGGTTTGGGTAAGCTCTTGAGGGAGAAACTTGAGGATGTAAGACAACATAATTAGGATGATATGCAAGAGCAAGCCTTGAATACTATTTTGCTTCACCTTCAGTCCCATGTGATCAAGCAAGTGGAGGAGCATTTTGATTGTACCTCATTGTTTGATGTACTTTAGAGCAAGTATCATCACAATGAATTGTCAAATAGACTATACACCAATCTCAAACTAATTACATTCAAGATAAAACTAGGGACCAACATTAGAGACCATGTGAATTCATTTTTTGGCCTAGTGGTAGACTTGAATGAGGGCAGAAGGCACTGCACTGGTTAAGCTCCTTACCACCATCCTATCAATCACTTTCACACTTTTGTTGCACTGTGAGAAGAAGACTATTACCTTTGAAGAAGTGATAGCAGCTCTACTTACAGATGACTTGCAACAGAAACTTGTTGCCACCTTGGTGCCATCTTCTAGTTTGGGTAATGCTTTGGTTGTCCAACATGGGAGACCTCAGCGGAGGACTAATGATGGTGATAAGAAGAAAAGCAAGGCCAGGTCTAGCTGTAAGTTTAGAGGCAAGTCCAAGGAGAGGAAACAAGTGACTTATTAGGGATGAGGCAAGGTAGGCCATGTGAAGAAGGAGTGTAAGGTTAAGGGAAAATGAAAGGTAGATGAAAGCTCTTTAGCAAACATGGTTTATGCTGATGAGAATACTAATCTATTGGATGATTAGTATGATGTGTGATGTTGCGGGTATGCTCTTTGTGCCTCATCTCCTAGTAGGGATGATGAGTGGATTCTAGATTTTGCTTGGTTGTACCATATATGCAATATCAAGGAGTTCTTCTATTCCCTTTCAGCATTGAATGGTTCAGTTTTGATGGGGAATAATCAACCTTATCGGATTGAGGTATCGGATCCGTAAGGATTCAAATGTTTGATGGAGTTGTGCGTAAGTTGAATGATGTTCAGTTTCATACTTGAAATGAAGAAGAACCTGATTTCCCTTGGAGTATTGCATGCCAAAAGTCATCAATGGAGTGTTGGTGATGGTGTACTTTGAGTCACTTTTGGTGGTAAGGTTATCTTGCAAGGTAACTTTCAAAATGATCTATTTGTATTGGAGGGCACTATTGGGTGTGGAGAAGCCAATGTAACCAAGTCTCCAGATGAGGTGATGGATGTGTGGCATTCATGGCTAGGTCATTTGAGTGAGAAGGGTTTGGCTGTCTTGAGAAGGAATGACTTGCTATCTAGCTTAAAGATTGTGAAGCTGGACTTTTGTGAGCATCGCATCTTTGGAAAACAAAGCCAATTTGTTTCTGGATTGTGGACCCATATTTCCAAGGGTCTGCTTGAGGATATACATAGTGATGTGTGGGGACCATCCCCTACACTCTCACATTCCAGAAAATTTTACTATGTGACATTTATTGATGATTACTCAAGGTTTGTGTGGATGTATTTCATGCACCACAAGGCTAATGTCTTTGCCACTTTCAAGAAGTGGAAGACCCAAGTGGAAGACTCATATTGGGGAGAAGGTGAGGTGTCTGAGATCAGACAATGGCGGGGAGTATGTCTCTAGAGAGTTTGAGGTGTACTACATAGAATAGGGGATAACTCGCCACCTTATTATAGTTTACACCGCAGTAGAACGGTGTTGCTGAGGCTCTCAACTGGACATTGTTGGAGCATGCATGGAGTATGTTGAGCAAATCAAAGTTGCCACATGAGTTTTGGGTAGAAGCTATCAACACAACATCAAATTTCTCCATCTAGTGCAATCAACTTCAATATGCCATATGAGTTGAGGCATCAACAACCAACTGATTATGGTAGACTGAAGATATTTGGTTGTGATACATATTCACTCACACCTAAGGAGAATAGGTCCAAGTTGGATGCTAAGTCAAAGAAATATGTTTTTCTTGGCTATGAAAGTGGAGTGAAGGCTTATAGGCTATGGGATCCAATAGCGTGTAAGGTTGTTGTTTGTAGGGATGTATGAATGAATGAATCCAGATCATTTAAGGAGGGGAAGAATGCTTAGGCTCTCTACATTGAAAAAAGTAAGTCTCCCACCCTAGATCTAGTTGAGGGGGAGATTGATCACTCAAGTGATGAGGAAGAAGGAGGTGCTCCTATAATAGAGCAAGTTCTTGAGGAGCAAGAACAAGTGGAGCAAGTAGTTGCTAGTCAGCAACAAAATGTGCTAGGTCAGCCTCAAATTGGACCTACACCATGGAGATCAAGCAGAGAGTTCATCAAGGAGGTCATTAAGGCGTGCTAGTTGAGCTCAAAATAGATATGGCAATGGGACTGATTCAACTAATTCATTGGATGATGACTTGATTGTTGGGGATGATGCTCATGCTTTGGTCTTGGAAGAAGATGAACCCCTGTTCTACAAGGAGCATGCTCTCCTAGTGAGAAGGATGAATGGTTTGGTTCTATGGAGAGGGAGATGGAATCCTTGAGGTATAACAAGAGTTGGGAATTAGTTAGGTCACCTAAGGATCAACAAGCAATAAATTGCAAGTGAATCTGCAAGTTGAAGGAGGGTCCTAAGGAGTGATCTAAGATCTGCAAGGCTAGGTTGGTAGCCAAGGGATTCATCCAAGAGAAAGGGGTGGTCTACAATAAGATCTTTTTTCTTGTTGCAAAGTATTCCACAATACATCAATTGTATATGCTTGTTGCATCATTTGGTCTTACCTTAGATCAAATGGATGTTGTCGCAATATTTCTTTATGGCACCTTGGATGAGAGGATCTTCATGAGGCAACCCGTGGGATTTGTAAAGAAAGACCAAGAGGACAAAGTGTGCAGATTTTTGAAGTCCTTGTATGGATTGAAATAAGCATCTTGCCAATGGAACAAGAGGCCTGATGTGTTTATGCATGCTCAAGGTTTCAATAGGAGTTTGTTTGATCCTTGTGTGTACATGAAACCAGTGAGTAATAAGACCCTTGGTTTTATTATTCTTGTGCTCTATGTGGATGACATGTTGATAGCCGCCAAGGATAGATCTAAGGTGAACAAGCTCAAGGCACTCTTGAGTTTAGAGTTTAGGATGAAAGATCTAGGGTTGGCCACAAGGATATTAGGCATGGAGATCAAGAGAAACTTGGGCACTGGTCAGGTGTGGTTGATACAAAGTATGTATGTTAGGAAGGTACTTGCTAGGATCAACATGGAGAATTGTAAACTAGTAAGTACTCCTCTAGCTCCTCATTTCAAGCTTTCAATGGCATGTTCTTCTATAGATGCTGTGGAGAAGGGTTTGATGGCTAACATTCCTTATGAGAAAGCTGTTGGAAGTCTCATGTACTTGATGACTTGCACTAGACCTGATCTTGTCCTAGCAATGGGTAAGGTGTGCAAGTATATGTCAAATCCAGGAAGGCACATTGGGAAGCAATTAAGTGGATTCTTAAGTATTTGAAAGGTACACTAGACTATGGGCTCTTACTTGATAGAAGATCTATGAATGTTGCATCACTAGATGGCAATATAGATGCTGACTATGGATAAGATTTGGACAAGTAGAGATAAAAAAAGGGTTTTATATTCAAAATTGGTGGTGGGTGGATTTGTTGGAGATCTACCTTGCAGAAGTGTGTTGCACAGTCTTACAAAAGTGGAGTATGTAGCAGCAGCAGAAGTAGTGAAGGAGGCAATTTGGTTGGTTGGATAGACTTGTTGTTGAGATGGGGCTATTGCACGTATATGTAATGCTTCATTATGATAGTTAAAGTGCTTTACACCTAGCTAAAAATCAAGTGATGGACAATAGGATTAAGCACATAAACATCAAGTACCAATTTCTTAGGCAAACTATGTCAGAGAAAATTTTTGAGCTAGTCAAGATTGATGGTAAGCTCAACCCGGCTGATGCCTTTACTAAAGTCATACCTTTAGAAAGTTTCTCTAGGCATTATGTTACCCTAGAGGTTGTGAAAGTGGAGCATGAATAGGGTGAATTAGCATTGGAGGTGACCTTGATTGTTTTTTGGTTACTTTATTCATGTATGGGCTACACTTATAAGTTTTAGTTTATCTTAGTTTATCAAGTGATTGGCTATCTATCTAGAACTTCCCACTAAGTGGTTAATTGTTTTGCAAGGTTACTAACCCCAAGACAAGATTCAAGGGAGAGATTGTTAGGATTTACTCTTATGACTTAGGGTTACACTATAAGCTATTGATCTCTCGTAGAATGATGAAAGGAGTGAATTGAGAGAGTGTTGAAGTTCTTGCCTTGGATACACAAATATGGTCGTGAGCTTGGTGTGTTAGTAAAGATTTCTTGAAGCATTCCTATGGATGTAGTCTAGTGGTGAAGTGCGTACTTTTGTGTAATGTGTGAATTTGCTAGATATGTACTTCATGTGTGCATGTTGTTGAGACTCTCATCTGTTTCTTGAAAACCTTCTTGGTTGTCTTATACTCTCACAAAACTGCATGAATCCTCTTGTCCTAATGATTTTTAGCCCCCTCCATTTCTGCATCTTTGGCCAACATCATGCACAAGGTCTAATTGGTTCTCTTTGCCAAGCCATTGGAGTTTGGCTTATAAGATGTAGTTACTCGATGTGTGATAGAGAAATGTTGTAGCATGGTTGTTGTGATAATTCTTGTAAATTCTCATCCTCTATCAAAAACCAACTCCAAAGGGTACCCAACCTAGTGAAAATGCATTCATAAAGAAATCTACCAATTTAATTTTCAATTAATTTAATCTATAGTGTGCATATGAGGGGATTCAACGACTAGACCACATCCTTATTGATGATATCTTGGATGTTACGCATCAGTCTCAAACAATGATAGTGGCTGATACGTCACCTATGGTAGTGGTGAACCTAGTTGGACTGTGAGCCGACATGTCTCTCACTCAAGATGAACCTCTCATGGCTATTATGGTAGCACACCATGGACTAAGAAGGCAAGGAACCCTAACTCCATCATACTCCTCCAAGGCTAACACTCCAAGACTCAAGATATTGCTCACCAGAGAACTCAAATGAGAAAGATAGTTGCAAATGAAAGGATGATAAGTACCTCCTCACCCCTTGTTTATATACCTGTGAAATAGTTTTGTACCAAAGTTACTAATTACTATAGTAACTCAAGTTACTAGACTAAAAGTCAAGTAAAGTCAAAAATTAGAAAGGAATATCCATTTACATGGGCATATTCCACTAGCATGTGATCTTATCTTGACCCAACCACTAAGTCAAGGATTCCTTCACATGGGCTATCCTTGGACTATAGAAGAATCCAAAACAAAAAGGCTTGTAGGCCCAAGAGTTCTCAACTCTTTCCTCAAACCCAAACACCTAGGAATAATACCAAGTCAACACACTAGAATCTAAAATAGTGGTGCTCATCTTTTCCACTTCCTCTATAGTAAGTTCCCTCCTATCTTAGCTATGACTAAATTTAGCTAATCATGACTAATGTAGAACCATACTTTATCTCTTTATAAATAATATCTCTCAAGTACTTGTAATACAAAGCTAAATATCACAATACCACACACATGCACAAATGGGTATTACAAGATAGCCTAGAGCTGCTTTTTGCACACTTATAAGTTTCCCAAGTTCTCATGCTTTTTGAGAAGGAGGTCTTGGACTATTTTGGGACTCACAATTACAACAATTGATGGAGCCCAACACCGATGAGAGAGAGTGAGCGATGGGTTTTTGCACTAGTAAAACCACTTTTCTAGCAATATTAGAGTCATCCATGCATTAGGTGTTAGGTCAGGCTATGGACTTGAACTATTTGATATGGATTGTGAGCCTTGGCTTGGTAGAGCAATGTAGGATATGCTTGATATGCATCACCACTTGGACACTTGTGAGCCCTGTGCTTATCAAGATGATTCATGCACATGTTGGGGGCAATGGACTGAGTGGATAGGGTATTCTTGCAACACAACCAATGGCTACTAGGGAGAGTGGTCTACTTGGCGTCCATCCAAGTGAGCATGGTCTACTTGGGATGCTGCTAAAGGACATGTGGAGCTTGTAGCCCAAAGTGGAGGGAGTTTTTCACATAGAGGTTGAGACCTCTAGTGGTCAGGGGCATGACACTAGTGCTCCCAAGGGTTCAGTGTAACAGCCAGTTAGTACGTCTTTCACTCCAACAATAGTTACAAAGGATACTTCGGAGTCTGATCTTGGACCCAAGCTTATAGGAGAGGAAAGATGAAGGGTTTGGAGGTTCTTGAGGAGCTACATGAGTTGTTTTGCCTTTAGTATGAAGGATTTGGGTGCTCTAAAGGGGCCTGTTATACGGGTTGAGCTGACTAGCAATACACTAGTTTTCTGATGTCCTTATTGATATACTGATATGGAGAGGACATTGATTCAAAGCCGAAGTAATGACCTTTTTTGAGGCTGGTTTGGTCAAGATCTCACATGGAGAGTATGCATCAGCTACAATGATGCCAACCAAGAAGGATATGCATGGCAACTACACAGATAGGCAGATGTGTGGAGACCATCCTATCAACCAATAGACCAGGGCTGATTGGTATTCCATGCCTACATCGGAGGAGATTTTTGATGCAATTGGGCATGCAAAGATCTTTAGTACTTTGGATCTTTGAGCGGGATATCATTAGTTGCCAATCAAAATGTTATCTTGGACTTCTATTGCCGCTATGTTAGAGGATTTAGTGCCATTGCCAAAGCCTTGACAAAGCTGACCAAGCTTACATAGGAGTGGTGTTGGAGAGATGAGCAGGAGAGAGCTTTTGTAGAGCTCAAGGAGAGGTTAACATTTGCTCCTATTTTGAGGAGACCAATCAGAGGATGACCATTTCAAGTTCATACTGATTGGAGTTTGTTGGGCCTTAGAGCAATGCTCACCTAGCATGATGATGAGGGGAAGGATTTTGTGGTGGCCCATGCTAGTCGCTCCAACAATTTAGCAGAGGCAAAGTATAGTTCAGATGAGAGAGAGTGCTTGGTAGCAGGAGAGAGCTTTTGTAGAGCTCAAGGAGAGGTTAACATTTGCTCCTATTTTGAGGAGACCAATCAGAGGATGACCATTTCAAGTTCATACTGATTGGAGTATGTTGGGCCTTAGAGCAATGCTCACCTAGCATGATGATGAGGGGAAGGATTTTGTGGTGGCCCATGCTAGTCGCTCCAACAATTCAGCAGAGGCAAAGTATAGTTCATATGAGAGAGAGTGCTTGGTAGCAGTGCTTGGTATGGAGAGATGAGCAAGAGCTGTAGAGCTCAAGGAGAGGTTGACATTTGCTCCTATTGTGAGGAGACCAATTAGAGGACGACCATTTCAAGTTCATACTGATTGGAGTATGTTGGGCCTTAGAGCAATGCTCACCTAGCATGATGATGAGGGGAAGGAGTTTGTGATGGCCCATGCTAGTTGCTCCAACAATTCAGCAGAGGTGAAGTATAGTTCATATGAGAGAGAGTGCTTGGTAGCAGTTTGGGCAGTAGCTCATTTTTTATATTACCTATTTGGTAAGCCTTCAATCTCATCATTGATCATCAGCCGCTAAAGTGGTTGATGGAGTCCAACAAGCTTTCAAGAAAGCTTGCACAATGGGCTCTGAGTTTACAAGAGCATGATTTCATGGTTTTTCACATACCTGAAGTGGTGAACTGTGATGCAGATGGGTTGAGTAAAAACCCATGTGCCAGCCAGCAAGATCAGACCAAAGCACATTGACATGGTGAGACAAATGAGGAGATGGTGCCAAGTTTGCATGCATCGGCCTTTTTGTGTATATTTTTTGAGGCTTTGGTGGTATCTTTCTCAGAGCATACATGAGGAGTTATTGAGGTCATAGATCCAGAGAGTGAAGATATTGGTTCAGTTCAACAAGGCATTCATGGTGATGTCTCAATGATGGACTATCTTTGCACTAGTGTTGTGGGTAGCACAATTGGAGCCAAGAAGAGAGATCGTATCCATTAGCAAGCCAGATGATTTAGATTGGAGGTCAAACACCTTTTGCATGTATGGGAGGATAGTAGAGTGTGAGTAGTACCACTTCCATCTCAAAGACCACCATTGGTCCGTCATGCTCATGAGAAGCTAGGACATTTTGGACTAAAGTGTACATATAGCTTACTCCAAAGTCATTATTGGTGGTGCGGTATGCAAACCAAGGTATAAAAATTTGTTGCCAGATGTGTGGTTTGTGATTGAATTAGAGCATCATTCAATACTCCTATGCCATAGTTACACCCATTATCTATCATGGGATTGGGTTATCGTTGGAGTTTGGACTTTGCTTGACCTTTACCGCTGACTGTGAGACATCATCAATATGTTTTGGTGATGGTGGAGCACTTCTCCAAGTGGATTGAGTTGGTGGCACTTCCTGACAAGTCTAGTGAAGAACAGCTTACTTGTTCTTGGATCAAGTTCTTAGTCATTTTGGTACACCAATTGAGGTTTTGACAGGTTACAGAGTTCTTGGGAGAGTTTCAGGTCTTGTATGACAAGGCTTTGATTGATCATCATACTACATCACAAGATCACCTTGAGGCTGATAGCTTAGCAGAGACATTGGTTCAAGCAGTCAAGGGAAGATTGCAAAAGTATGCTTTGCAGACATGCCACTTGAGAGATTGGGATCTCCAATTACCTTGGTTGGCCATGGGCTATTGGTTCAGCCGGCAAGCCTCCTTAGCATTGTTCTTTCCTTACTTCCTTTTCTATGGATGAGATCAAGATTTACCCGTAGCCATTTGTCCATATGCTACTATATTCTTGGACTTGGATGATCCAAATGTATGGATGAGCGCATGTTCTCAATGGATAGAGATCTTCCAAAGCCTTTGAGAACTTGGCAATTGTGCAACATAGAGATACCTTACACTATGCTACAATTTGAGGGGGAGGTTATAGACCCTCAATCCGTTGATTTCATCCAAGAGACTATGTATGTTTACAGGATACATCACTGATGACACTTGATGTTTTGATAGGCCGTACTATCTTGAAAGTGCATGAGGTTTTGCCATCTAAGGTCCTTGTGTTAGAAGGATGTGATGGTGTTTTTTGGAATGTCATGTGCGCAATTGTGCATCATGCCACCTCCCAAACATTGATGGCACTATGGACCCAAGCTTGGCACTTGTACATGCAGGCTTGAAGTGTATGTTATGTGGTTCTTTTGGTGGAACTATTACTATGTTAGTGTGTGATAGCTATTTGAGAGGATGGCATATATGACTCCTCCCCTCATGGTGGTTCCTCAAGGATAGTGGTTATGTCCTAGATGTACTTGACCTATAGCTAGTTCATTCTTTATATGGTATAGATTGTAGACAAGTGACTAACAATGGAGCTCCATAGCACCCGGCCTTCTGATCTTTGCCCATCATAGAGTATACCATATACTTGGAGTAGATGGCTATCCGGAGTTAGAGGGACCTAACCGCCAGCTAGGAAGGCAATTGTGGTACTTTAGAGTCTATGACTTATGTATGAGTTGTGCTTCTATAGTGTATGATGTTGACAGTGATGTATTTTGTGTAGCAATGTATATACGCACAACAACTATCATATCATTTGTAGTGTTGCATCTAGATTGCTTGGACATTGGAGTTGCAGTGATAGTAGTTAGGGGTATTTCAACAATTTTCCATGGACTACTTTCCAATTGTCAGATTTTGTGTTTGGGGTTCTAAGTTCACGGTGTGGCCCACTATCACTTTGCACCGGTTGCATCGTCGAGTGTGCTGTCAGTGGGACCAATAGGGTTTCAGACCCTAGCTCGAGTCTAGGGGTATATTTTTAAAGTGCAGCTCTACAGAGCTCACTTCTTTGATGTTAAGCCTTTGAGTTCCTGGTTATGGTGGACAAAGGCCAATGAGCGTCACTTAGATTCTCTTAGCTAGAGTGGGGGTGGCTTGATTGTAATTAGTGCCCAATTGATGGCAATTTATAGAGTGATAGATCAAGTACTGATTGGAGTTGAGTTGATTCTAGAGTTAAAAATAATCTGATTTATTGTGGCACTATGTATGACTTATGTGTGAGTTGTGCTTCTATAGTGTATGATGTTGACAATGATGTATGTTGTGTAGCAATGTATATACGCATGACACATCAAATTTGAACCAATATAGCTAGAACCAACGAGGTTGATTTGGATGTAATCTGCCTCAAAATCACCCTTGGCCTGCACTACCTACATCCATAGGTGTTTCTATTTCTTTCCTCATTTATTTTCTACACTTTCTCAAGTTTTCAAAAGTTGCTTTCCCTTTTACAATCTCAATGTTTAGCGCCTACAGGCGTCACTCAATGTCGTATGGGTCTATCACATAGTGCCTCTCTGTGTCACCCCATGCCTCCCTACATCAATGAGCATTGACATGCTAAACCCTAAACCTCTTCTTTGTCCTATGGCACCGACAAGCGGCACTTGACACCGCCTCATTTTTTAAGGTTTTTTGTCCAGTAGTAGCGCTCAACGCTGCTGTGTCTGCTTGGCAACGATGGTGGGTGCCGACCCGTGTCACTAGGTGTTGCCTCATGCCTTGCATTGCCTTGCTCTATGTCTGGCGCGGTAGCTCTTGTCCACCTGCACCAACAAGTGTCATCCCATGGCAGTTTAACTTGATTTCCATGTCCCAGAGTGGCAACGAGTGGCATCTGGCATCTTTTTCCTACAAAGGGGTGTTTTTGGGCAGCAACCAGATTTGTCAGGAATTCAAAATGAGGGTTAAGGTTTTTTGGTTTGTGGTTTTTACAAGTTCATCCATGTACTGAGTTGTGAGTTCTTAGACAAGAATTCATGCACATGTTTGGTCAAGGAGAGGCATTTTCAATTGATTTTGGATGTAGTTAAAGATGTACTTGCAATGCCAAGGGGGAGGACACCAAGGAGGAGGATTATTCCTTACACAACTATTTTAGATTGGTCTCTCCAAAGAGATAGGGTTGCAAAGAGATTTTTGGCAAGGCAATGTGGGTATCCTACTTTCAAAGCTTTCTTCTTGTTGATGGGTGTACTTGTGGCACCAACTATTTGGCCTGAGATTGTACATGGGCACTTGGTTTTCAACACCAAGACAAAGTTGAGTAGATTTGGTGTGGAGGATTATGATTGGGGGGAGTTGGCATTTCAAGCTATCAAATGCAGAGGTGTGAAGTGTGCAAAGCCAATTGAGGAGACCTAAGGGCCGCAAGTTTAGAGTCACCTTCCTTGGGTAGATACTCACTCACCTCTTTGTGGAGAGGTGTTTCATTCTTAAGGAAGAAGTGATGTACTTGAGTGATAGAGAGGAGGAGATTATACATGATGAAGAGAATGATGATGATCATCAGGATGCAGAGAGTGAGGACTAGAGTGCTGATGATGGAAAGGACAAGGAAGAGGATGAGGACAATGAGTGCTTGCTTAGATTTGAGTTTTAGCATATTTGCAAGTTTCATTGTTTGAAAACATACAAAGTTCTATTGTATGTACCATAACCAAAATTTAATAAATGAGTTAATTTAGCATGCCTTAATTAATGAACTTGTGTATTTACTTGATTCAAAAGTGAGGTTTACTCAATGGATGACTAAATGTACCACTTGTGAACATGTGTTCAACAGATTTGTGTTGAGACTATTGAGTAATAGTTCTAGTTAGAAAGTTCCTTCTCCATCTTCATCCTTGAAGATAGCTCCTTCTCCTTCTTCTTCACCTTCATCCCTTTCTACAAATATCAAGGAAGCACCTCACCCATGCTCTTCAAAGTACCTTCACCCTCTTCTAATTCTGTTGACATCATGCATGTTTTAGATGATTTTGTTTTAGTGGTTGAGGAGAGAGAGAGACCTCTAGTTGAGTGCAAGAGTAGATTGGAGAGTGTAGAGGAGCAAGAGAGAATTTTGGTTGAGCACGACAATAGATTGGAGAGTTTAGAGGAGCAAGAGAGATTAGTGCTTGAGCATGAGAGTAGATTGGAGAGTGTAGAGGAGCAAGAGAGATTAGTGCTTGAGCGTGAGAGTAGATTGGAGAGTGTAGAGTGGCAAGAGAGATTTGTTCTTGAGCATGAGAGTAGATTGGAGATCTTTGAGGAGCAGGGTAGATTGTTAGGAGAGAGAGAGAGAGAGAGAGAGAGAGAGAGAGAGAGAGAGAGAGAGAGAGAGAGAGAGAGAGAGAGAGAGAGAGAGAGAGAGAGAGAGAGAGAGACTCCTTTGTGAGCTAAAGGATACTCTTTCTGCAAAGGAGGAGAGGCATCTGACCTTTATTACTTATGAGATGAAGAGAGAGTAAAGATTAGTTGACTTAGACTTGGATACCCTAGGTGCAAGTACCATGGTTGAGGGTTATAGGGACCAGTTACAGAATCAGGCACAAGAGTTAGCATTTGCTATGGAGAGGTGCAAGAATACACATGCTCAAGTAGAGGAGAGTGAGAGTAGTCTAGCTCATGTAAGTGCTAACATGGCTTATCTTGGACCAAGACTCCATACTATTGCTCACCAGGCCCATACTTGTAATGAGATGCAGACCTAGATCAATTCCACCCTTGTGATAGATGCCACCTATGTGTTACCCCATAGTATTATGACTTGAGAGACCCAAAATTTTACCTCCTATTCCTTACTTCATGGTGTGGAGACTCAAGGAACTCAGACTAAGTTTAGAGAGAGGCTTTGCTTATAAAGAAAGTATATTCCACATATTCTCTTCCCAAGCTTCTTGCGGAAGAAGATTGTTGTTGTGGATGTTACTTGTTTGGCATCATTATGGTTTTTGGATCTTGGATGAAATGGCTAATACTAGGACATACTACCCACCCTACAAGCCTTGATTGTGTATGAGAGCACCAAACATGCTATAGTTGTCCAAGTCTCTTATGCATGGAAACTAGTAGCACCACAAAGCCATAATGATGCTAAAAAAGTAACATCCACAACAACAATCTTCTTCCCATGCGGAGTAAGATCTAACCACAATTCATCTTTGAGGTTATCTTGGATAGATCTTACTCCGCATGGAGTGGTGTGGTTGCTATAGAGAATGTGGTAGTGGTTGGAACTCCCAGAGGGAGTTCACATTGGCTCTTGCCTCATGGCCTATTTTTGTTGTTTACAGATGTCTAACGAGATTTTGAGTTTAGAGGAGTTAGACTTAGATCATATGAGCATCTCATTTCATTAGGTTTACCTCTTCATGATCTTTTGATCCCGTATAGTTATGTATTATCATACTATAGGAACCATCCACATGGTGATATCCTTCTTACCCACTTCTGTCCTTATAGGGTAGAAAGAGCATCATAGACTTGGTCATTCGACCCTTTGATGAGGACTTTGGACAGATTTGTCCATGATGATAGGCAGTTGTTAGTTGAGTAGAAGAGGAGTGGACATCCAGTAGATTGAGTTCTTATAGTAGTGACCCATATTATTTTCTTGCTAGTGGTATTGAGCACCAAGACTAAGATGAGAGTGAGTGGTCTCTTTGATGGTCATTGAGTCCATTTAGGATTCAACATCATGTATACCATCATAGACAAGGATGCAATAATAGCACTTAGACACCATGTTGCATCTCCTTCTTCTTATTCACCTCCTTTTCCTCTACCATAGTGGCAGGTTTTAGTGGCTCCACATTTATATACATCTTATGTACATTTATACACATCTTATGTCCAACACATTTTCTCAATTCTCCTTGTCAAACTCTCATATCTATTTTCATGTGTTTTGTATCACTTGTTCCTTATGCATCAAACCGAGCATCAGTTGGCACCTATGTGCACCACACACAAACAATAAGTGCCATTGCATGTTGCTCTTACCAACCACCAAACTTGGTGGACCCTACCAGCTTTGGGCGCCTATGCGTACCATTTGGCATCAACCCCCTCATAGATTTGCATCACTCAGCGCCTATATGTGCCATTAAGCATTGCTTGAAACCCAACAGATGCCACTTGCCATTAGTGAAAACTTGAAAATGGGTGGTATTGGGCAGCACTAGGCATTGGTGTTGAGCGCCGATAAACAACAATCAACCTATTAAAAATAGAATCTTAATCAAGTTTCTTAAACTCATCTTTATTGTAATCATATTGAGGTTACATTGTGGTGGTATCATATTTGCTATCACTAGAGTATGATGAATTTGGAGTGGGATGCTAAAATTGAGTGAGCACTTTGAAATATTGGCTTATTTCCTTGGGAGATTTTCCCAACTATAGGAGACTCATTTTGATTTCATTAGTGTGCTTTGACTCTAAACTCTTCTCCTTGAATCTATGTTTGTCTGCCCTAGCTTTCCTTTTATTTGCAATCAATTTCTTCTCAATTTTAACTTTCATCTTCTCTATCTCTAATCTAACACGCTCAGCTTCCATTTTCATTAATGTTTTCTCTCTTTTCCTCACTTTGGTAGCTTCTAGTTCAACTAATCATAACCTTTCCCTGCATATAGTATTTGCCTTCAACATAGTAATTTTTGCTAAATTATGAGATAATGACATACTAGGTGACATTTGTGATACCTTACTTGCTGATATTCCACCTTTTCTCCTCTTTGGGTCACGTTCTCCTTCTTGGTCAAGGAAAACACACTTGGATCCATCCCTTGTAGAAGTTAAAGGAGGTGGTGTAACAAAAGGTGAGTCTTCTACTAGTGCAACAAAAGGTGACTCATCCTTGGGTGATAGGATCCCATTGTCCATGTAAACTCTCTGTATACTTTCCACCCCTTGGGTGTTTGGGACAAATTGGGAGCACGAGTCTAAGAGCACCACCTCTGGGAGAGATGGGAATTGAGAGCACTCCTTTGCACCTTCATAGACCTCCACCACACCAACCTCACTTGAGTTGGGATTTAAATCTCCTAAACTTACCACAGCAGGTGGACTAATGTTTGCTTTGTTCCCAAACATGGCTTCCATTCTAGCAAAATATAGGCACATTCCATTCAATTTATCTTCTATAGTTCTCCACTTATTGCCATATTCCTTTTATGTGAGACCTAGACTTGTTCTGTATTCCTTCCATAGACTTGTTCTTAAGCTCCCAAGTTTCTTTGTATTGTTTCATGTACCTCAATCATTTCTTATAAAGCTGATCACCTGTCATAGAAGTAGCAAATCCTTGCTCCTTCCTGATAAAAAATGTTGCCATGAAACTGAAAGTGGTCAATTTCTGAATGGGCTTTTTGTAATTTCCACCAAAATTTGTGCAAAATGGTTGAGGTCCTCCAAATAATCCAATATTTGCACATAATGGTGCATTGCCATGCAAAACTGTTCATCCTCTTTTGTTTTGACAAGCATGGAAGAAGCCATCCTCAATAATTCTCTAAATTTCCCTAGTGGTTGTTTAGGTTGTGGTTGCAAATCCAAAGGTGAGTCTATAAGTCTTGGATCTGCATCCAAAAGTGAGCCTCTTACCATGCAACAAGGTACTTGATCTCCTATTGCTAAATTTTCATTGATTTTTTGGAGTAAAATTCTTGGACACCCCTCCCCCCCCACCCATCAATTTCTTGGTTGCCACGAGATGGCGTAGATTATTTTCCATAACTTGCTCTATCCTTTGCCACACTAATCTATGGAAATGAAACTACAAAACTGCAATTTAGTTGATAGACAGAAGGAGCATTTGCACTTGGGATGGTGAATTTGAGTTGAGAATTTGAATAGTTGAGAGCATGCATTTTGGATCCACAAAAAATTCATAAATCAAGATATGAATCAAAGACCAACTCACCCAACCACGTGGCCATCCTCTAAAGAAACCACTTCACCTTTTCTGACAATCATTTATTTCAATATGAAATTCCTTAAACTCCATAATATATTGCTTGAGTTTTATAAATGAATGCAACTTGGACAAAATACCCCTTAAATTTTTTTATAGAATGTTCATTTATTACCATCTCATCTTGCTATAGAGTTCACTAATATAGTTATAAAGTTTGTTATTTATCCCATAGATATCCATCAAATCTATTTATGAAACCCCCTAATGTGGCTCACATTAACATTGGTAAGCACCAATTAGACTAGAAATAATTTGTGTGTGCCATATTAAATGCTTCATTTTCTTTTCAAATTGTGGCATTGGTGTTCTTGCACATCTCCATGCATGTCTAGCAGACCAAGTCTGTAAGGTTGTGGGGAAAATGGTCAATAGTGTCTTTGCTGAAACATCAGCCATCTAAATTGACCTTCCTTCCACTCTCAAAATTTCTTAATGTTTATAGCCAACCAATCACATTGGAGTTCCAACATCAAATGGCAAGTCATGATGACTAGGATGCTACCTACAAACAAAGTGGAAGTGATCAAACAAGAAGATTTCCTATCTCCACCTCTTTAGGTATGTGATGTACAAAATAAAGTGATCATGTCAAGATCAAGAAAGCGTTGGCAATAGACCATGTCCACCAAGACCAATTGTAGCAAGGTTATGAAGGTGGTGAATGCACATCCCACCTTTTCTGATCATCCTGAAAAGCAAACCTGCCCAAGGCCTCTCGTTGGTGGAAGGATAAGGATAATTTCTTTGCCGTGGTTGGCCAAGCTCGTATTGGGAGGCTGATGTCCATTCTAGTAAAGCATGTTGGTGGTCTCAAGAAATGGGTTTTGCTCAAGGCTATGGTAGGTAGAGAGCACAAGCACAAGCCATGGGTGGAGTGGCTGCACAAAGAGCTGCATGAGGAATTTTTCTGTTTAAAAAGTGTTGCAGTCAAGTTCAGCCCAAGACTTTTGCTAGCCCTTGCCAAATGATACTCATGAATGAGTTCTAAGAAGATGATGCGGTCCAAAACCCATTTGATGATTTATCTGTAACTACAAAGGGAGTCATTTCCATACAAGCAGTGAATCCATGTTGGATCATTACATTCCAAGAACACTAAAATTTTGTGATGCACCATCAGCCTGGTAAGCTCTCAACCAACAAAGAACACCAAGCGCATCCAGAAATGATGGCTGCATTCTACCTAGAGAAGGAGTGTGTTCATTGTTCAATTTGGGAAAATAAGAGGAAGATGTGGTCAAGAATGTTGATGAGACCTATTTTGGATTAACAAGGATGATGGAAAGATGTTAGACCTTAGGATGACGGTGATGAGAGTGTCAAGTATGCCAATGTTGTTTTAGGAAGCAAAGGTATGACCATGATTGTGTGCTTAATTGTGTTGCGGGGATCATATGGTCTCAAGAAAGCACCGGGCACCTAGCTGCTTGTGCTAAGACTTCACAATTTTTCAATGACACGAGTAGCATGCATAAAGTCTGAAAGCGGCTTCTTCTCTTTGTCTTAAAGCTCCTCCTCAAGGTCTTTTGAGTTAAGATTTCTTGTGATAATCTTGACTTTCATGTATCACTTGCTACCACTCACAAACTTTAAAGCTTCATCTTTGTATTTTTGGATCTTCTGTTATTAACTAACAGACCATAAGCTGTAAAAGTCAGATACAATTCAATGCAACCAGATTGGTGATCTGTTTTGTCTACAAAAACTAGACCTGAAAGCATCAAGAACAAATTTTCCTTTAATCTGTCACTCTTACCGAAAAGTTGAGCAAATTTGACAAGACCATGAATCTTGTAACGCACACAAAAGATCAAACATCACAAATGACAACTCTAATTGAGACAGTCAAGTAGCTTCAGACCATGATAATGACCACCTGAAGTTCTTGATGAATGGTCAAAAAAGACAAACAACTAGATACAGCCAAATTCTACTCCTCACTCTCAGAAAACCCCTTCACCTTCTTTTTGATACTCCTCTCAGACATCCCCTTCACCTTCTTCCTTTTGATACTCCTCTGCCTAGCAATTCCTTTCTCCTATCAATACTCCTCTTAAAAAATCCCCTTCACCTTCTTCCTTTCTGTACTCCTCTGCCTAGTAATTCCTTTCTCCTATCTCAATACCCTTCCTACTGATTTCCATTGCTTTCCGCCTCCTGTCCTCTCAAAACCACTTCCTAATTCCTTTCGTGTTCTCTTTCCTCTTCTCTCCTTTCAAAAACCCTTTCTGTCTTTCAATTTGATCTTCACTCCTACCTTCCCTTGATCCTTCTGATTTCCCAAAACCCTCCACTCTATCTTTCCTTTCAATGCCTCATTCCAGACTTGGTTTTGATCCTTATTTATCCTTTCAATTCACCAAAATCCTCTCATTTCTTCACTTCATGTCTTCTCTTTCAATTTCCTCTTGTCCTTCAATTCCTATTCCAATCTCTCTATCTTGCTTTCTTCAATTTTTCTTGCTTCCTTCCTGTTTAGTCCTCCTTCAAATCCTCAAAAACTATCTCCTCCTTGTTCCTACTATTCCTCAACAACCCTTGCCTTCTCTTGATTCCTCAAAACCTTGTGTTTTCTGTTATTTCCTTTCCAAACTCTTCTCTTGATTCCTCAAAACCTTGTGTTTTTTGTTATTAAACCTTGTGTTTTTTGTTTGTTTTTTGTCACCAAATTCTGTTTGATCCTCAAAAACCCTCTGTTTTCTGTTCCTTCCCTTCAAAACTTCTTTGTTCTGTTTTCCTTTCCTCTATTCCTTTCTTGTCACCAAATTCTCTTAGATCCTCAAAACCCCTGCCTTCTCTTGATTCCTTTCCTTTCCTGCCTCCTTTTCCTCTTGAAAACTCTTCTCCTATCTCCCTGATTTTCCTATCCTTTGATTTCCCTCGATTACTTTCTTGTCACTACCATTCTTCACTCACTTTGATTTCTCCTATCACTTTGATTGCCTTTGATCACTTCCCTGTCATTGCAATTCTTTACTCACTTTGTTTTCTTGTGGCCTTGTGATTTCCTTCTCTTCTCAATCCTTCCCTTGTTTCTTCTTTCTTCCTTCACCTTCTTTATGCTTATTCCTCCTTGGCACTTTTCCTCTTTGATCCCTTGTCTCTCCAAAACTCTTCAATACTTTTTTTTCCCAAACCCTCCTTTGATACTTTCTTGTTACTTTAGAAAATTCCCTTCCTTTGATACTTTCCTATATTCTCTTGTCCTGTTTCTCCATAAAAAAAACCATTTTGTCTTCAGCTGACTCCCCTTCCAGTAAACAGCCTTTTCCCCATTGAGTGCTTTCTCCTTTTCTGTCTTTTCCTCTTCAAGAGTAGTCAAATGGAACTTCTTGGGTTCTTCATCATCAATTTCTGACTTAACTTTTGCTGGATCATTCTGAACTTCAGATATTAGCTTGCTTTCAACCAAGTTCTCAACTTCTTACTCTTCAAGAGAAGATTTATCTTCAGTCTCTTTTCTTGCCCCAAGGCCTTCCACAACATTTGACTTCCTTTCCTCAACTCTTACTTTAGCAGCTCATTTCTCCTCCTCCAAATTCACTATCTTCATTTTTTGTCCTAACTCTTTGACTTTTAATGCCTTTCTCTCTACTTGTGACTACCTACACATATAGCAGCCCACTATTTTGACAACTCTTGAAGTTACTACCTAGAAAGTTCATGCAAATATTGAAAATTGCTGTTGTACTACATGCTACTAGCACTTTTACTAATTTTACATAATTTTCTCCTAGGTCACCTATCACACAAAATAGCACTCATATAACATATAGATTATTTTCACAATGGAAATGGGTGGAGCCAAGCCAACATCCAAGCCCAAATGATGATCTTTTAGAACCCAAAATGGTCATACCCGCTTTGTATTGTTCTTGATAATGTGCTAGGTGCTTGCTACCGGAAGGGGCCAAAAGGTGGAACGCTAGGATTGTCTCTCTAGAGTGGGCAAGAGAGATCCATGCAATCAAACATGACCCCATGGGTTGCAAGTAGACCACCTATATGGATCATTGCGGTTATCACAATGAAACCAATAACCTTATTGTTGCCCTAGCTTCCATCAACATGATTGTCAAAGAAGTTGCTACCAAACTCTATGCATTTGACACAACCTTATGATTTGTTTTTTATTGCTAAGATCAAGCAGGAGTGGATGGCATCCTGAGATGCATACAAGTTACCCATGATCAAGGAAGAGAATTGGTCACTTGGTAGTGGAAAGCTGCTAAATTCTAGCTATTTCTTCTTCTTGAAGCTTGCATCCCACTTGGTGTGTGTGGTAAATCAGATGCAAGACAATGAGGCTTAACTTATGCACTCAAGGAAATGATATGCTATAGCTTGTCCATCAATCTGAATGGCATGTGGGAGAAGTGCCAATTATATCCTCAGTTATAGGAAATTATCAAAAAATATCCAAGGTACTTCAATGGCATCCCTGTTCCTATGTTTCATGCCTCAAACGTCTTGTTTGAGGATGGTGTTGCAAACAATTGCATTTGATTCATTTGATGATATGCCCCTTTGTATTAATACATCCAATCATGAAAATTGACAATTGCTCCATGGCAGAACAGTTTTGGATTGAGCTTCAAATCTAAGCCAACTGCATTGATAAACTCCTTCTTATAACAATTATATCCCCACCGCTCTGTCCTTTGTTGCTCTTGTCAGACCAACAAGCTTGGCTTGGAAGATATTCTTTGTTAATGTTATCGTTAAACTCCTATGCTAGACCAATCAGTGTGAAATTGCTCTTGCTGTGGTGTCTACACACCCACAATATTTCTTCTTATCCTAAACTAGCATGGGCCACACTAATACCAAAAAATAGGTCCCAATTCCAACATTCATGATTAGCATGGCCTACACTAATTACGGTGACTTATGTACCATTCAAAATCAATAGATAAGAGATGCCAATTGAACTCATTTGAGGTTGATCAGCAGTTACCACACGGCATTTGCATACGTTCTCCATCAACGTGCTTTGGCATTTAGGTTCAAGAGCCATATACAAGTCTCTTATGCGGTCCAATACCATATAGTGAGACTGAACTGAAGGAACATGATTGTATTGCTCCTTCCTCATAGCTTGAAAGTTCTAGGAACCTCAAATTGTGTTTGCTTTGGACTCAAAGTCTTTGGAATGTATTAGTAGTTGCAGTTCATAGTTGCGATTTATAACTACATGAAAATGTTATGTAGTTTACAATACATGGTGACAACCACTCTAGGCTATGAGATTTTTTGTAGCCAATACTCAATTGTCAAGATGATGTTCACCGTTGACGCTTGGATGGTCCTAACATAAACAATATATAATGGAGTATAACAATATATATTGATGGATATCTATTGGTGATGGACTTTTACTTGGAAGAAATTGTACAAAATTATACAAATGATTAATTTTTTAGGATTATTCAATTTCTAAAATAGTTTTGTTTATATCATCTTTATATTTATATTTATATGATTTATATTATAGTCTAGATTCCATGGAAGATTATGCAAATATTAATGAACCATATGACAATCTGATATTGAGTTTATGGATGTCCAAGTGAAAATGAAATATCACTAATACACATGGACAAGAAAATACTTTCATAATGCTTTTGTAAAATTTGATGAAATGTTCATAACTTGTCAATTTTTATGGATCATGACTTTAGATATCCATAAAACATGTATGAATTCCGACATTTCACCAATAAGGATCCTTAAACTCTTTTATGAATCTCTAGTGGCTCAACAAAACTAAAATCTTAAACCCCTCATAGTGATATTTGGTTTTGTTAGATGATCTCCAGGCAATGTGAAGTGTGAAAGAAAATGAAAACCGCATAATAAAACAAGAAAGATGGGAAGGATTATGCCATCCAAGGAAAAGGATGTGAAGTGTCATATTTAGGGTTATTTTTAGAGTAATTTAGATATTTATTGGTAAAAATAATAATAATTTATTTTCAAGTGTGCATTTTTTAGATACTTTGGATTTACAATAATCCACTAATAGTATAACCATTCTAACATAATGAATTTACAAATTACCACTCCAACTTATTGAACCATTGTGTTACTTTGTCATCTTAGGCAAATCCAATGTACATTTTCACATCTCTTTGAGCGCACTCTTGCTTCCTTGCTTGGCCTCCATCTTCTCTTTCTCATATCCCAACACCCTAGGCAAACTGGTCTTTATAACCCAAGTAAAGTTGCCTTTATACTAGAAGGTTTATGGTGATTCAAAAGCATTAGCTGGTGCAATCCATAGAGCAATCACACAAGGTGATGGTTTTTTGGATGCTCTAATTGTTTGTAGACCATATAACTTGCATAGCTCAAATATTTTAGGGTGTTGTAGGGCAAAGTCTTCTTACCAGTACTGTTGGGCCGTAGCTCTATGTTACTCCATTGTCTGTTCCTTGTATGGGTTGATGGGGTCTTCCCATCTTTCTTGTTTCACATGTGGTCACATTTTTCCAATTCAAAAGCAAGAAATTCTCACATAAAGAGAAATCAATGGGAACCCATCAAGTGCAAAGAGTTCACTTCTTCAAACAAAATAATACAAGTTTCTTGCCAATGGTGATTCAAAAGTATTGGCTGGTGCAATCCATAGAAGATCAATCACACTAGGTGATGCTTCTTTGGATGCTCCGGTTGTTTGTAGATCATATAACTTGCATAGCTCAGATATCTTAGGTGCTATGGGGCAGATTCTTCTTACCAATACTATTGGGGCTTAGTCTTATTTTACCCCCTTGTCTTTTCCTTGTATGGCTTGATGAGATCTTCTCGTCCTTCTTGATTGCGCATGTGGTTGCATTTTTTAATTTAAAAGCAATAAATTCTCACACAAAGAGAAGTCAGCGGGAATCCATCACGTGCAAAAGAGTTCACCTCTTCAAACAAAAAAGTATGAGTTTCTTGAATCATCAAATGGCTCACTATACATGGCAGGTAATTATAGCACTGGTTGTCAATGTAACCACAATTACATTAGCAACACCATAGTCACAATCATATGTCCCTCTACTCCTCAATACAATACTCGCACAATGTTTGAACTTTGACCAAAGTATGGTCCACAGTTTGATAGTCAATTGAGATAATTTGTATCATGGCATACATTTTGACACGAAATGTTGATAAATTGTTGACCACAGATGGTGGCAATACAAAAGTGATAACAATGTCCAAAGATCCTAACAAATGGTAATCATAAGGTTATGTCATTAACAATGTAGCACTTTTCATGAAGTTCAAAGTTATGAGTATGGGGATCAGACCCACTCCCATAAATTTTGTCGTCCATACTACCTTGGAGGTACAAGAAAGAAAAAATTGTTATTTAAGGTGAGGAAAGAATAGAGAATTTATTAAACTAGAATTTTTTATTTCATATAATGGAAAGAAATTGCAAATGAATTTCTTACACAACAAGTCACAAAGGATTGTTTGGAGTGTATAAGTTGATTGTTTAAATTAAATTTTGATGAGCTTTTGGGGATATTAAAAAAGTCCTTGGTAATAAGGTTGCAAAAAATTGGGTAATAGAATTTCAGAAAACAAGATTGCCCATGTTTATTTTGGAGGAAGCTTGTGACACCATAATGTCAACCAAATAGTAGTAAGTCAATAAAAACATATCCTTCACTAGGATATGATTAAAAAATGGTCAAGTGCAAAGGAAAATTTTCACCATGCAACTTTTTTCTTTTATGTGTTAAACCTCTTGGTAGAAACCACTTTCAGAAGAGGGTAGTGTCACCAAGAATGTGTAGTATGGAAAAAGTAAATAGAGAAGTCACATTCAAGAAGAATAAAGTTCAACTAAACTCTAAAGATGATGATCCAATAATATGTGAATATGCTACTTTATTACAAATATTCATACTCCAAAGAACATGTTTTACTCTTCCACAAGAGAAGTCTTCTTTTAAAGATTTGTTGCATCAATCACTACTCTTTGGCTTTGCTTCTATTGAAAATGATCAACACTATAGATCACTCAAGTCCCATCAAAAAATTGCTTTCAGAGAACTATATTGAGGGATCAAGGTCTCAAATACCAAGGATCAAACATACAAGTTACTTGGTACTCTCCATGCAAAGATTTCTCAACATCCACATAATAAAGAATTGACATTGACAATCAAAATTAAGCATAGTGAAAAAGAGCTAAAGCTCTTTCAATATTAATTTCTTTATCTTCTACCCAATTGAATGAATATTTAAATTGAATGGCAACCTTTTGTCTCCTTGGATCACTAACACTAGTCCAAATATTCTTACTACAAAGATTCATGACTACAAAGAACTCATATGCAAAAGATTAAAATACCAAGGGTCCTATTGAGAAGAACTTGCTTAGCCTCTAATTGCTTAAAGGAAAATTTCAATCCTCTCCTTATAATATGCAATTTCTAATCCTAGTGTATCATAGGCTTCACTAAACTTCCTATCAATGTGCTCCCTAAGGTCCAAGACTAAGCAATCTATCCCCTGTCCTTGATCATCTTCTTGCCCAAAGGCTACATCTACAACTTCAACTTCAATGGCTTGGTATGGTCATCCGCTCCTCAACTGCTTCTTTGGCAATACCAACAAGTTGGTCCTAAAGATCCTCCAATGTCTCCATCATCTTTGTAGTTGTTTCTACATTATCTTTAGTATTGTAATAGACCTATAAGCACACATGATTAGAACTCCAAAAACACACAAGGTTGGAACTCTCAAAAAACTCTAATGCCTCAAAGGAGCATCTTGTCTTTATTATACAGCAAAAAAGATCCCTTCAAAGGGAGCTACACCCTTAGATTAGATAAATGGATTGGTGACATATTAGTGAACTACACCCTTAGATTAGTTATATGGATTGGTGCCATGTTGATCCTCATTCTATTTGGTTGGTCAAACTTGGAACTTGGAACTTTAGGGAATCTTTATGTAGGAAGCTCAGAATAACATGGGTGAGGTACCATTGGAAAGACCATAATGAGATGAAAGAATGAGGAGAAGTCACCATATTTCTCCAAAGAGAGGGACTACATCTCTACTTTTCAAAACCTAATTCCTTTGTTTAGGCCTCCAAAATTGGCTCTTCAATTTTTGGTTTGTTTTAGAATTCTACCTTATTAGTGGAAGTTCTCTTTTTGTGACTCCTCTTTTTGATCTACTTAGACCTTTATGTATAATATCTCTAAAGATATTACCAAGCCAATTTCGCTTGTAGTTAATTTGTCTAGCTAATGGTATTACAAACCTCTTCCCATTGAAGTTGCAACATCCTCGTTGGGAAGTTGGTGCTCAAAAGATTTCACTACAACCAACATGTTGGTCAAGTTAACTATAGGTTCCCAAGTGGTCTCATACAATGGGTAGCCTTTCCAATGGACAAGATAGTTCATACACTCATGGCGGGTATCTTTGATGCATTTTCACAAAATACACTTGACTTTGTATTCCTCTGTTCCATCAACAAGTGCTAGACAAGGTAAAGCTTCTTGTATTGAAAGAAAGTGTAGAGGTTGGAGTGCATAACATCATAGCAAAGAAACATGAAACATTGGATGGATCTTCATGTGTGAAGGTAGCTCAGGATGATACACATTGCTCCAATTTGTTAGATGATGGGAAAAGGACCACTAAAATGAGGTTTGAGCTTACAAGGGCCAACCAAAGTATTGTTGGTGGTGGTGGATAGCCACAATTGATCCCTAATTTCAAACTCCATTTCCTGTTAATGTGCATCTATATATTATTTCTGGCAATTTTGGGCTATCCGCAACGTATTCTTTACATTCTCCATGCCCTATTGGATTCAAGATACAAAAACATTGACATCATCAACTTTGGTAGCCACTGGGCTAATCTTTACCAAGCTCAAAGGTATGAAAGAGTGTTGTCTATACATGAGGAAGAACGGTATGAGTTTTGTAGATGCATTAACCAAATTGCTTTATGTAAATTGCACCAAAGAAGTCCCACCTTTCTTGCTCCTCCAAAGTGAAGCCTTGCAGCATGTCCTTGATAGTGTGATTGGCTTGCTTTGTTTGTCCATTGGTTTGTTTTTTGTTGGCAATGGACATTGCAAGTTTGGTTTTAAAGACTCCAAAGAATGTTCTCCAAAAATTTTTAGTGAATTGAGTACCACGATCTATGATGAGCACTTGAGATAGGCTATGTTGAGGAATGATTGTAGCTAAGTACAATTGAGCCAATTGCAATGCAGTTAGGTCCTTAGTCATAGGACACAAATGAATCATTTTTCTCAAGCGGTCCACAATGAGTGCAATGGATTCAAAAATTGAGGTGGTCTTGGGTTTTTCACAAACTAGATCCATGCTGACTTGCTTCCAACATTGTGTAGGAGTAGAAAGAGATCTATGGGATCTTGGTTAAGAGATTTATTTTGCTGATAGAGGAGGCAACTTTGAACATACTCCATCAAATCTTGGCCCATCTTGGGCCAATAGTAATGATGTTTGACTATATCTACGGTTTTTTCCACTCTTGCATGACCTTCAATGGCAAAATTGTGACACTCAACAAGAATGGTGGTTCATAGGTCTAAAGCATTGGGAATCCATAACTTGCCATCCAAGAAGGTGAGTCTTTGGGTATGGGTGACACCCTTGGATGATTGAGCACCTATATTCTTCATACTTGTCTTTTTAGCCTCCAGAAATCTTTTTGCATCTTTACCTCTACAATCAATTTTTCACCACAGGCATCGAGGTGAATACATCCTTGAGTTGCTTCTTCCCCTCCACATATGCAATGGTCATATTAGATCATAAATTATATCCACTCTACCCAACAAGTTTGTCAATGAGATATGGCTTTTTCTGTCTCTAAGTAGACTAGTGGTTTGTGGTCTATCTCAATTACAAATGTCTTCTTGCCAAGGTAATGCTTCCAATGCTTGGTAATAAGGATGATTGCTAACTCTTCTTGTTTGGTGGTGTGAGAATTTGCTCTAATAGGAATAGCTTGCGAGAGAAGTATGCAATTGGGTGCCATCTATCCTCCCATTCTTGTTATAGAAATATTCCTATTGCAATGCTAGATGCATCTATAGCCAATAGTTTGGAATCATACAATATCAAGATTGGTGCAAATACTAATGCATCTTTCAATGCTTGAAAGGCAAGTTCTTATGCAGTTCCCTATATCCATTTCTTGCCCTTGCCAAGTAAGGATGTTAGTGGTTGTGTAACCTTGGAGAAGTCCTTGAAAAATAAATGATAGAATTTAGTTAATCTCAAGAAACTCTTGAGTTGAGTTTGATTCTCTAGAGCACTCCACTTTTGAATAACATCAATTTTATCTTTTAAAACTTGGATCCTTTCTTCACTTACTCTATAACCCAAGAAATCAACCTTAGACTTGCCAAACTTGCACTTTGAGATTTTGGCATACAATTGATTCTTTTGCAAAATTTACATAACTTCTTCCAGATGTTGCTTGTGCTCATTCATTATCCTACTATAGACTAAGATATCATCTAGAAAAATAATAACAAATTTGTTTAAGTATGGATAAAATATATATTTTATCAAACTCATGAAAGTGGTTGGTGCATTGATGAGGCCGAATGGCATTACAAGGTACTCAAAGTGACCATACCTTATTTGAAATGCACATCCTCTTTTGCAATCCTGATTTGGTTATACTCATTCCATAGATAGTTTGGTGGAGTTTTTTTTCCCAATGAGTTGATCAAATAGATCATCCATTTGAGATAGTAGATATTTTCTCTTCACTATTGCAATACACATATGCAATGTCTCGTCCTTCTTCTTCACAAATAAGACCAAAGCCCCATATGGTAATACACTTGGTTATATGAACCCTTTCTTCAACATATTTTCAATTTAAGCTTCACACTCCTTCAACTCATGAGGTAACCATTGGTATAGGACTTTGCAAAGAGATGTACTTCTTAGAAGTATCTCAATTTTATGATCTAATCTCCTTCTTGGTGGTAATCTTGAGGTAAATCATCAAGAAATAAATCCTTAAATTCATCTACCACATCTTTCAAATTGTCAAGAATTTTTCTATCAAGCAATGCATTTTGAATTTCTCTTATTAGGCTTATGAAACACATATCTATCTTGCTAATAGTTGTTATCTTGATGATATAGAGAGGCAATTCTTGCCTTTGGGATCATATTTTATCTCCAAATATTTCCATTGGCTAGTTCTCATTATTTTTCTTTGCCAATCTACCATGGGGTTGTAGTGCTCCCCATGGCATACACAAGATTACATCATAATGAGTTAATTTTTGCATTCACCACTCAATTTCTTCCTTCTACTCTCCTACAAAGAATGTACAAAATAATGACTCAATCCTCTTTGTCTGACCATTAGGTAATTCTACTTCCTCTCTCTCATCCTACTCTAGTTCCATCTCCGACCATATTGCAATAGAGCAAGACAAGAAATTCTCTATTTCTCTAAGGTTTAGAATACTCTCACCTAGCTGCCTTTGGTAACTCCATTTGTGCTAATTTGTTGTGCATTTATCTTCCTCAATCTTTGCACACTTGTCCTTTTCCTCCCTCCATTTTTTCTCCTTTCTTTTGAGCCAATAAGGCTACAAGGTAAATTTATTTTCAATCTTCATTTTTCAATGTGCTTTCAGTAACCGCATCCTAGATTTGTCCCTCTAGATTGTTCAAAGGTTCCACTTATGGAGCCCAAGGGCCCTTAGGGAATCATGCATGTTAATTGATGGCTATCTGCCCAAATTAGCTACAATTGTAATGATGTTGTTGTTCTACTTGAGCCCCTTCTCCCTTAGGGACTCCATCTCTCCTTTCTTTGACATATGCTTGTTCTCTTTAAATTGTCGAGCTCTGCATTCTCAGAAACTAATGTTTCCTAACTCCATAGGAATATGTCCATCATAGTGTGGTGATTTAGCCCAATGGTGTTATGTTGGGGATACTACTTCACTTCCTCTAAGTGCTCCTGCTATTTTTTTGTAGCACAAGAAATGTCTCTAAAATTTGTGCAAGAATTTTGTACCATCAACTCTTGTAAATTTGCTTTTAACCCTTGTCTCAAGTTGTGAAGAGCTTTTTCCAGGCTCGTATCAATCATGGCAACCTACATATCAAGAAATGCCTCCATATATTATTGGATACCATTATTTTGCAACCCCCATAGATGGGGTTGAGTCATATGTATAAAATCCACTGATTGGAAATTTTTCAACAAACCTTCTTGCATTGCCATCAAAGTGATCTCTCTTCCTTCTACCAACATTGATCATTCCTAAGTCTTATACCAAGTGAGAGCTTTATAAATCAAGGACCCACATTCAAATATGCTTATAGAACAATCTATGATCTCGATTACAAATAATGAAAGTTATCAATTCATTCTCAAGATCTAATCTTTACTATGCCCATGGAACATTGTCCCTTGTAAGACTCAATGTTGCATGTCTTCTTCATTTGTAGTTACAATTTAGCTTCATTATTAACCAGGTTTTGATATTATTATAATAGCCCAAGAAGCACACAAGTTTGGAACTCATAGAAAACTCCAATACCCCAAAGGAGCACCTTATCTTTATTATATAGCAAAGAAGATTCTCTCAAAAGGAGCTACACCCTTAGATTAGGTATATGGATTGGTGACATGTTGATCATTGTGCTATTTGGTTGGTCAAACAAGTTTGACCAAAGGGAATCTTTATGTAAGACACTCATAACAACATGGGTGAAGTACCATTGGAATCTTGACACAAAAAACAAGGGTGGGAGAAGAAAGTTTATTTTCCATTGGAAGGCAAAAATCTATTTTTTGAGGTGTAATTCTTTTGTTTAGGCCTTCAAAATTGACTTAAAAGTTTTCAATGTATTTTTGACTTCCAACCTATTAGTAGAAGTCATCTTTTTGGGACTCCTTAATCTGATCTACTTAGACCATCATGTAAAATATCTCTAAAGATATTACCAAGCCAATTTTCAAATGTAGTTAATTTGTCTATCTAATGGTATAACAAGTGTTATGCAAGACTCAAAGTTCAATAGTCACCTCATTCAATATCTTGGGTCAGTATGTTGCAAGCTATTCCTTCTCTTACTATTATTATGCTTGCAAGACCTCTAGCCAAAGAACAATCTCCTGCTTGTACCCCATCATCATCAACTCAAGAGTGATATTTCTTCCATGTTCTTGCTCCAAATCTCTTTGTATTCTCTCAACTTCCACATCTCAATTCTGCCTTTGAGTACATCTCATTCTCCAACCACTTGTACCTTTGAGTACATGTTACCTGAAAAGTACTCATCTCTTCTTGAATTCTTTGCACCTCATCTTCATGGGTCTTCTTCTTAGCAACCAATGAATAATTTTGTCTCATCAACTCTTGGTTTTCTTGCAACAAGTTATTGTTTCTTTTGCACTCCTCCTTGTACATATGTTTGTTCTTCTCCACTTCCTCCTTCAAGGTCATTCTTCACCTTTAACAAATACTTGTTTGTATGCATTTTCTTTACCAAAAAAATATAGTTGATTAATATGCACTAACTTTCCTTGTATAGTGGCATAATCACTTGTCAGTACTTCAAAATTAAATACAGCTTTGGTATGAAGACCATGCTATCTGATGCATGCATGATCCTTTTGATTGTAATTTTATCTTCATCTTTGGGGTGAGCTCCTTCATGGACTTCTTTGTCTTGGATCTCCTCATCTTCTTTAGCCCTTATGCCTTCACCTCCGTGCACATTTGTGTTTGAGTGTGAGCTTGGGTGCACCAGAGTTCATAAAACCTTCAGCTCAAAGATCTTTTTATTCTTTGACAAGATAGATCTCCTTTAGTTGGTTTTCTTCCCTTGGGTATGTAGAATCTACATCTTTGTATTTTTGTTCCTCCTAAACTCTATTTCAACATCTTGGAGGGTGAGCCCCTCTACTTTGTCCTCTTTGGAGAACAAGTCTACCACCTGAAAATTTCTTCTTGGTTGTTCTTGTGGTCTTTATTGGTGTAGAGTTCTTATGCATTATGGGAGTCTTCTCCATGTGCACTTCTACTAATTTTCTAATCTAGGCAAACTTTGCCTCTACCTCTTGAATCAAGTTTGTGATTGTTTTTGCCTTAGGTTGAGCAACAAAGTATTCTTTGAAACTGAAGTGGCTAGGAAACTATTTTTTCTCTTCACTTGTAATTAGGTTTAGCCCTATGTAGAAAGGGAATTTTGAATGAGGCTAGGTAGGTAGTGCTTGCATCTTCTTCAAGATCCTTGACCATCCCTCAAGTCAATCAATAGAAGATATTACTCCAATTGATTGGAGCTCCTTGGTAGACATATTCGAAAGAGTTTGTAATCTTCTTGTTCATTTTTTCTCCAATGTTGTAAAATTTTATGTCAAAATTCATGCCTTTTGAGTCTCTTGCATCTAGGTTGAGCACCATCTTGCAATATGCTTCTATTATAGCCTTTGGATTGCTTAAAGATTCTATGTTCTTTGCACTATTTACTCCTCAACTTCTTTGTAGTTGTTGGAGAGCTAAGGTCCCAATTCAAAGTAAGAAGGTCAGATGCTTACTCTAAAACAACTGACTCCTAACATGCATGTCACATTGATCCACCATTGCTTAGCATAGGATAATGGTTGGGACCTTCCTCATTGCTCTTCTTGCTCACACCATCTTTTCACTAAACAAAGCATTACCTACCTGAAGATTGCCTAAGTCCAAAAGATTCTAAGTTCATTTTTTGCTCTTCTAATGTCTTATCAGAAAATTCTCAAAGAAGTGAAATTACTTGGCTAACACTTAATTTTATAGCAAAGGCTCTTTGACCAATGTTTCTTAGTAGATATGCAATCACTATCCTCAAGTGAGAATGCTTTGGTAGGTGCCAACTATCCTTGGTGGCAGTTCTTTGCTTATGTGGCAATGACATTCAAATCCTCATATAATCGTTGGCTTTGACATGTTGGACTAATAATGTTTGTTCTTCTTTGGTTCTACACATTCTTTGTATTTGGATCCCTTGTACCTCTGTCTTTTTACTTTAGCATGTACAAAGATGGATCTGAAGAACAACCAAACAAATTTTTTCATCCCCTAAACAAAGAAGAAAAAAGAAAGAAGCAAAACTACAAATTTTACAAAAATGTGTGCACCACAAAATTCTCAGATGTGCATTCTTGAGGAGTACAATTCAACGGTATTTGGAAAGATACCCAATCCTTGACATCATCTTAAAGCATACCCATTGCTTGATTCACAACCCATATAGAGAGGAAAATGCAAATGCTTTTTGTATAGAGGATGGAAAATGAAAAAACAAGTATCCATACTAATTGGTTTGATGAGGCAAGGAAAAATCAAATGCAAGAGTGGAAAATGCATAAAATTTATCTTTGTAAATTTAATAATAAAATGTATTGCAATGAAGATGGATACCTTCTCTATTAAAGACTTCAATTATGTGATTAAATTGACCCAAAAGATAGGGTTGTTAATAACTGGTGGATTGTGCATCATAATGTCTATTTGGCTATAAAATACAATGCATATCTTAATAGGGAAATTGGTCATTTATTTGCCACAATTACATCACATCCTATGGCCTCTTTTGTTGTCTTTCTCTTTTTTGTTGTTGCAGTTGGTCCTCCATCTCTACCATAAAGTACATTTATAAGTATTTGTGTAAGAGGCTAGATCAAACAACTACTATACTTGAACAATGGGGAAATAATGGTAAGAAAAACCAACTATGTGATGATGTTTGATAATATTTTGATTGATGGTACATCTTTGGATCAGAATGGTCTTGGAGACTCTTTTCATTTAAAATGCATGATAGTTCCTTGTCCATTACATGACTTGGAGTTTACGAGTTCAACTATTAATAGATTATATACAATCCCAACATTGGTATTTTCAGCCCAAAAAAAGATAGGGTTTTTGATAAGAGGTGGATTGTGCACCACACCATCTATCTGGCTACAAAATTTAATGCACATATTAACATGGAGATTAATAATGATTTACCCTAATACCATCACATTCCTTGGCCTCTTCTGATTTCCTTTCTCTTTTCTTTTGGCAAAAGTGTTCCTCTATCTTTGCCATAAAGTACATTTCTAAGTATGTGTATAAGAGGCTGGATCAACCAATTGTTATCCTTGAACAACATGGAACTAATGGTGAGCTAAATCAACCACATGATGAGGTTTGAAAATATCTTGATGGACTGTATGTGTTAGCATGAAAACAGTTTTTCCCTTTAAATACATGATGGTCTACCCCTACACAAATTGCAGTTCATAAGCTTAACAAAATTTAGTGTGGTTACTCAGAGCCAACCAAATACTAGTAAAATTAGTAAGAACAAGTTCTTCACTCAAGGATATAGGTTAAAATTGACTAAAAGTGAAGTGAAGATGTCACTAGCTTCAGTTCATTTATGATTCCCTATTTAACCTCTTGGGCAAAAATTACTCCCAAAAGAAGGCTATAATACCTACTATGTTGATAATGCTCCAAACCAAATAGATTCCTCTTTGCATTACTTAGCTTCTTTGAAATCCTGAAGAATCAAACATCTTGATCAAGTGCAAATACACCATTTTGTACTCAAGAACTTGTGTAGTTATTGCAAAATTCATTACATCTACTTTTGTATACACTTCTTTCCAACATTCAAGACAAAGTGATAGTAGACTACAAAGAACTACTCTTTCGTTTACACATAAAGTTGCATGGAAAAGTAAAATTGTAGATTATAAAGCCAAAGCTTTACATAAAATTTCTTATTTTGCTCCAAAAGGACTTAATGATTAGCATATTCCTTGGTAACCTCTTATCTCCAACTTAGAATCCTAACCCTATCTTATCCTAATATGTTTTTTAACTGATTAGCTTCGACACATGTTAGAGCAGGTGTCAGGTCTTCTTCTAAGTTAATTTAAATTAAACTATTCTGAAGTGGTACTTGGCCAAAGGACACTATGCATGGCCAAATTCCTCCTTCCAAGAAACTATATACAACACCAAAGGTATTGATTGTGCACATCCTTCCCAGAAAATGCAATCCAAACAAAATCCAAAATAAACTATATACTTGGTTCTTTTATTCTGTGGTATGCTCAATGCTTCATCATTCCCAAAACCTTTCCTCACATTGACTTGCTCATTCAAAATATCAAGGGTAACTTCCTTGATAATACACAAGTTTCATGCTTAGGTACTCAAGCACTCATTCCTATCAAATTTTAAGGGTAAATTCCTTGATTCAATGCAAATTTCATAATCAAGTACTCAAACACACACTCCTACTATGAGATTCCTCACCTCTACTTGGCCAAGTACTGAGTCAAAGATATAACTAAAAGTCATTCAACACAAAGGAAATCTATGGGCTAAATTTCTTTGATTGTGAAAGAAAAGGACATAGCTTCATTGGGTTGTAACCCCATATATACAATTTCCTACTCTCAAGATGAAGATAATCAGTGTCTAAGAAATGTAGAAATCTTCTAATTACACCTACTCTGCTTATCACTAATCCTACCTACTAATCTTATCCTAAGCACAATAAGAAATGATTGCAAAACCACCACCAATCACAACTTCTTCTTGAGGACAACAAGGCCAAAGGTCCACTCTCCTCCTTCTCAACCATAGAGGAGAGTGGACCTTTAGAGAGTGGACCTTTGGAGGTCCAAGAAGCAAAAGTTCTTCATGCAAAAATGGTGCTTGAGAAGGAGGAGGAAGTAATCAAGGTGGAAGATGGCAAGCACCTTTATAGAACAAGAAACAATTTAAGGCTAAAGATGAACTTTAGGCCAAAGAGGAACTTCTGAACAAGGGGCTATCCAAGTGAAAGGTGCTTGCATAGAAAGGACTCACCATCTTTGACAAGGTTGAGAAGGAGGAGGCCAAAGGTTCAATCTACTTAGTTGTTGTCAAGAAGTAGTTCTACAAGGCCAAAGGTCCACTCTCCTCCTTCTCAACCTTGGCAAAGATGGTGAGTCCTTTCTATGCAAGCACCTCTTACTTGGATGGCCCCTTGTCCAGAAGTTCCTCTTTGGCTTGAAGTTCATCTTTAGACTTAAATTGTTTCTTGTTCTATAAAGGTGCTTGCCATCTTCCACCTTGAGTACTTCCTCCTCCTTCTCAAGCACCAATTTTTCATGAAGAATTCTGCTTCTTGGACCTCCACCTCTCTTATGGGTGGGAATCAAGGAGATCATGGCATTCCTTAAGCCTTGGTTACATTCTTCTTGGGACTAGAAGTCCCAACTTCTCCATCATACCTTCCAAGAGTGTGCATTTTTCTGTCCTCCTAAAGACTTCTCTTTGGCCTTAAAGAGAGTTGGGCTAGTGTCTATTGTACTTCTCCACCCTAGTCCTTGAACTCTTTGTCCAAAGAAAGTATAATTTGTGTATATGACTATTTGTTGGCTACATGGGCAGGTTCTAGCTTCAGCTGCATTATCTACTTCTTCTTCCACATCTTCTTCCACAAGTGCACTCCTTGTCCTCTTCTTGGCCATCCTTGTACAACTACAAAGGTCTTTGATGCCAAAGATGATTATAGGTTGAATGTGTTTCCAAGCCAAAGGTGTCTTCAAGACCAAAGTTATCATACACTAAAGGTCTCTAAAACATCAAATGGTTATAATTTTTTGCTACAAAACTCCAAACACTATGATTGCAATCAATAGAAAGCTTTTGAGAAGATGGTTCTTGAAAGACAAAGATTGCTCCATTCAGACAGATATCCATGAAGATATCAAGCCCTAAAGTGAGTGCAAAAAAAATTCTTCTTGGGAGATGACTCTTTGAAGCTGAAGGTTGATGGCCGCAAAGGTCTTCAAGGATGAAGCTCAATAATACTGCATTGGAAGGCTTCTTACCTTGAAATAATAATATGCTTCTTTCTCACTAATAGAAAGTAGAAGAGTGGAACAAATTGCATTTTTGAGGAAAGATGAGGTGTCACAATGGCTCTAACTATGGGTTACTAATTTTACCTCTAAGTATGCATAACCAGTCATTGGTCCGCTCTAAGTGTTTGGTTATGCATAACATGTAAGTGACATAGACTTTTATGAACTTGTCTGAATGTTCCTTTAGTTGCACTGCCAACTAGTCCATGTGCTCCTCATTGTATGTATTCTCTTCTAAATGTTGAATCTATAACTTCAACTCATGTATCTTTGCCTTCAAGGCCTTCCTTAGGCCTCTTCCTTCATCATGGCTATGAATTGATCATGCTCCTCTGTAGTTATTGGATGGCCTTTGCCTTTTCTTCCTCTAGGTGTAGGTTTAAGATGCACACCTCCTTCTTTACGTCTTCTAACATTTGGGGGTAATCTGATTCTTGATCAGCCTTTTCCTTCGAGTCTTCCTCCATCTGCTCCAACTTCAAGATGATCTCCTTTCAATATTCAGCCATTTGTAGATCAGGAATGATAATTCTCACCTTGTCATTCCCCAATTTGAAGCAAATGCTAATTACCTCTTTGTCCCTTGCTTGCATTTGGTCCAAAGAGTTCACATCTTGAACGAGAGAGTACGTGTTTCTTGCATCTTCAAATGGCTCATGAATCATGATGCATGGGAGGTGATAATAGCACTGCTGCTCAATGCAACCACAGTTACATTAGCATCACCGCAATCACAGGCATACGTCCCTCTACTCCTCAGTACAATACTCGTACAACATTTGAACTTTGACTAGAGTATGGGCCGTAGTTTGACAGTCAATTGAGATAATTTGTATGATGTACACAGCTTGACATTAAACGTCGATAACTTTGTGACAACGGACGGTGGCGATGTCAAAGGTAATAACGATCTACAGAGGTGAGGATAACGATAATCAGGATGCGAGGTATGAGTCCTCAACAATGCCAGCTCTAATGTTCCTTAGACTAAAAAGTTTCACGCAGTTCACAGTCGTGGGACTGGGACGGGAATGCTCCGTTGGTCGCCCATGCCGCCATGGAGGTGCAAGAAAGCGAAAAGCGCATATCAAGATGTGGAAACAAAGGAGCCAACTGCGTCGTGAGTGAGTAAATACCTCGCACACATAGAGCCACATGCTCCGAAAGAGAGTGGTCAGTCTGTATCATCTTTCTGGTCCAGAATTAATGGCGACTTGCAACTGATGAATTTGCAAATTCTCAGTGACATCAATTATTTGTAAAGGGTTGAACTCACACAAAGAGCTTTCGGTAGATTAGGCTTGGCTATAACATGATCTTGAAAATATGAGGTATCAATATCATTTTAGGGTTCGACTTTGTAGAAATATGTTGGTTTCTGTCAACCCTAAACAGTTGCTACTCTGATGGCTGAACATAATATCTATGAAACTTCAAAATTCTTGGACTCCACAGTTTTTGAGAATACAAATAATCATACCCAAATTTTACGATTTAACTAAAATATGTACAAGGGGTGTGCATGCCCGACAGGGAAAACATATTCAAAATCTATGTTTTCTGACATTTATGTGGTTTAGTGGGTGGGTTGTTCGACTTTTGCATCTCTTGTTTTCTCACAATTGTAACCTACAGCCAAAATTTAGTTATATTATACGGACAAGACAGGTCCACTGTTTTCAACCTAATGGATATAAGAAATAGCGACTACTTAAGAAACAACGTTCAACAACTTTTGGTTTGACTTTCTTACCATATTATCTTGCTTTTGGTCGATCAAGCCAACGGACGCAAGTGATCCATCAACAAACGTGGTCGATTATTCTTGAGTGCAATGTCTAACATTTCAGCCATCTATTGGTTATATGAAAAAGAGGATAGGATCTAGTACGGCTACTTAGTACACCGAGAATAACCAAGTAACGGGGCCTCCACTTTGACAATATGGGCCGTGGTCGCTTAGTTCATCGCGAAAAGCTTTCTGTGTATATGAAACACCAAAAGGCTCGGTGTTTTGATCCTTAACCCAAAACACCAGATTCTGTAAAACCAAACAATTCTCCGGACCCTTCTTTTTCAGCAATTTCGTGGGAGGAAATGGTAACGCCAAAGAAAGCAAAGAAGTGCCATTTGTACCCCGAAATAGCTTGTGAACGTGTAATGTAGCAGCCGGATGACACAACACCTAAAGCTCTTGTGGAGGGAGGGCTCAAGTTTTACAGGTTGTGCCTTGTGGAATGGACCACATGGACAAGTAGAACACCCAGAAAAACAAATTAATGAATACAAGGCACCAAGACTGCAAAAACAGATAATGAGCACAAAAGGCTCAAGTCCTAGCCTAGGATAATAATTGTGGCTGAGAGCACACATAGTTGTACACGGAACTATCCCACGTCGTACTTTAAGTTTTATGTGAGTGGATTCACTACAGCAGAATTGAGTGGCTGGCCACCAGTGCTTCTGAATCTAGTCCCTATGGGAGCAAACACCTTTTTCTTTTCCTTTTCATACTTTTAGCACTCCCTCGGGTCGGCAGGGCCCCAAGGGATTTTGTTTTGTAGGACACCACAATATTGAAATATGTCCGAAGGGCTGAAGGCTTTCGGGTGAACTTTCGGGCCGGAAGCACCGAAAGTTCACCCGATCGCGGCCTCTATGCTCTCTGCCTTTTTCCCAGCAAGAAACTGCAATCCTCCGCAATTCCACAAAACACTTTATAGTATAATCTACGAGTAGAAATATTCTTTTGCTAAACATCTCTTTTCCCAAACATACTGAAGCTAAAGGATAATAAAATCATTCTAGTTTTTCGGATGAATGTAGGGCGACAAACTGCAACTTTGATCCCTAAGTAATATTTATCCTAATTTATAAATAAAACACTCGCTATTGGATTCGAATCAATATTTCATTAAAAACAGATTTTAAGTCTGTCTGTCTTATGTTTGCCGTTCCACCAAGCGTTCACAGATTGACTATACAACTTTATTTTATATTGATGAAGGTACCCATAAACTCCCATAAATGAATGAAAGATTAGTGAATCATCAAGACTTCAAATCGTATATGCACTTGGTGGGCAATAATCGCATCTAGCTTCTGTTAGAAGCACAGTATTCAGCTTATTTCTGAACTCAAGTGTCTCGAAGTAGTGGATTGACAAGTTACACTGTGAAAATCCTGGGAAAAATCGATAGGACTTTAGAGAATGCAGTAAGGGCAATCGCCTTACGCAGATTTCAAAGTTATCCTAATAGTGAACTTACTAGCGTGTGCGGCAAGAAAATCAAACGCGAATCAGCGGAGGTCCCAACTAGATAGAGAAAATATGGGGAATGCTTCTTTTGAGAACCACAATCTACGGACGAATATCGAAGTGGCAATCGTTAATGCTGAAAGCATTTGTTTCTTCCAAGCTTTTGGTTTAATTCCAGTTGTCTTTGAACTGACGGTCCCGTACCTATTGGGGCCTAGCCCCACTTTACCTTTTTCGTCTCTCCCTTGTTCGGCTTGATGGGGTCTTCCCATCCTTCGTGTTCTCTACGCGCTCGCCTTTTCCTTGATGGTCCAGTACCAGCAATCAACTCTACTATAGCTTCTATCGGAGTGAATCTTTATTCGGCATCGTATCACGCATGACGATGCCATATACATACACAGAGTCCGAATGCTGTCAAAGCTTTGAGTGTTCGAACAGATATGCTCGTTCCTGAGTAGCCTAGAGCTCGTATTTTTCAACTCCTTGTTTCAAGGTTGTTGGATCCTAGTTCGAGTTAGAATCAAACGGTGGCAACAAAAGATTAGCTGCACGGTGGATAACAAAAAGAATGGAAAGACCCATCCTACCATACAAGGATATAAAAGGAAAGGGAACCCATCCAACCGTACAAGGATAAAACTTTTCAAAATCTCAAAATGAACGTGAACACCCCATCCAACGTACAAATATACAACCTACGAGATAAAATGAAACTAAGCCACGTTTGATATATTGAATGGGGCTAAACCCCGTTTCATTGGGCTACACCCGATCAGACATGAAACAGGATGGGGTATCAAGTACGAAATTTTCTCGACAAGAAGTAGACTCTTGAGACTTCACATGTGAACTGGTCCCTCCCTCCAATTTTCCAATAATAACTAAACCTACAAGCGGAGACCCGGGTCCGCCATTGGCGGTGGGGGCAGGAGACTTACAATTCCAAAACCTGTCCATGGAATCGAAGCTTACTGGCTTCAGACGACTTTCGGTCTCGGGTGGCAATGCGTGTGAAACAACGAAAGGGGGAGGGGAGGTGCTGCGTCGGGAGGCACCGTGTTGATGAGCTTCTGTCGTAGTTCCCAGCGTACTATCTTGAAGTGCAGGAGACAACAAAACTCACACCAGGGACCTCATGATCACAGGTTGCGACTCATTGCAGTAAGATAATATGTTGTTCTTTATACCCTTCATTTCCAGAATATTTCAACATTTTGAGATCCCGAAATGTGAGTCATTTCAACTCGGGTTCTCGCTTTCCATTGCACACTGTACAAGAAGACATCGTAAGACCTGAAATGTCTGGAAATCAGAGATGAGCGAGTTCTGATTACAGTTTTCAAGTAAACTGTATCCACTTGATTGAATGAAGAAACATTCTCCTGTGTGGAAAATGGCAAAGTTTTAGCATCGAATCGTTAATCTTAGAGACTTCTGATTGGATGGAATAAAGATTTGCTTAATGTTCACCTCAAGAAGACAGACCTATACTGCCTTTGCGATCGATTCGTAGAAAGGATGATGCTCTTTACTATATTGGCTTGCAGTCTATGCGTTTTCTCTGACTAATATGTTCTGTAAAGGATACTGCAGGTTACTACAGCACCAGATCCATGCGCAAGCTCCCACAGAAAGACGCATGAGACTCTTAGTGGAAAGGTCTGTTCAGAAACAGAATCTTAGACACCTCGTTCAAAGTGAATGTTAACTGTCTTGCCATCGAACTGCGGAGGAAGTTCAGTTTGAGTGGTGAACATCCGGACTCGCATGTCAATGCACTCTATACCTGGTATGTGACTAAATCATATGCATGCACGTGAGTGAAACAGTTCTAGAAGACGAAACGAGCTCGATCTAATTGTATTGTGAAATTGTCAATGTAAGAGTGTGCAGAATTATGTAGTCTACCGTATATCTCTCTGCGTTCTCAAGGAATTTCTAGAGGTTGATTCAAAGATGACAACGACTTTATTACGATGTAAACTTAGTCCATGCTCCGCTTTTGAAATTACGCATCAGGGTTCAGATCTTCAAGCTGATTAAATAAATGGACTAAGCTTTGGACCATTTGAACCTGCCCTTTGCCCTTTTAACTCTCAGAATGGAGATGGGTGAACATTGCCATGAAATATGATCATCAGTTCGTCCGAGTTTCCGTTCTGAATTTCCAGATTGATTCAGTAATTTTAAAGTCGTGTTTCCCGAATTTCCGGGTCAGTGCTATTGTATCTGCAACGTCAACAAAGTATAAGCTGCAGTGTAATCAATTTAAGCTGAATCAATCATGTGTGTGCAGGAGCATCCCAGGAAGCTAAACGAGAGAGTCTATGAGTTCTCTAGTCCCCAAAATCCAACGGTAGAAGCAATATTCTTCCACGGAGTTCAACTCGATGCGAGCAAACTCGAACCACCACAGCTCAAGATTTGGACATTTCAACACTCTGTCGGAGCGAAATATGGCCGCAAACACTGTTCCAACAAGATAAGGGCCTCGCCTCTGAAACATTAGTGTTAGAGCGTTAGCTACAGCTTACAGTTCTAGTTCAAAGCAAACTTCGTCATCAGGTAGAACGGATCTCCTCAACATTGGCGGAAATCTGGTTAACACCGTCATCGATAATATGCGAGTCACTGTGGGCGTTTAGGTGTAGGCGTGGGGTTTAAACTCCTGGCGTTCCTGTGTCCTTGTTGGTCATAGTTATGGCGGTTTAGTCATCTTAACTACTGCAGAAGAATTGCAAAATTGAAGGCTCCATGCATGAACGACTACCATCAGAGTCTCCAGATGTAGAAATTGCGTTTGTCCATGGGTTGCAGCGGAACGAATCAGACCTCGAGCATGCGTTCTGGAAAACTTGAAACGTGAGAGATAAGGAAAAAATTTCTGGTCGGTTGATTTACTCCCAGGTCTTCTCAAACAGCCGAAGGAGAAAGTTGAGTACAACGCTCGAGTCCTCTCAGTCACTTACGAGGCTTGGTTTTTCCATAAAAGAGCAGCCGAAGGTGATGAGACCAACATTGTAGAGAGGTTGATCCACGATTTAATACTTAGCGACGTTGAACTGGACCAACCAAAAGCTGTGCCAAACGACGATTTAAGATTCATCGATGTGCCCGTTATCTTAATGGGGCATGATCGGGGAGGAAGTCGATCAAGTCGTTCATGACGGTTGTGGACAAACAACTTGTCCATGCGTGCGATGATCCTGACGAACGTTTCCTCGACGACGTGAAAGGAGTGTTTCTGTATGGAACTCCTCTGGCTGGCTCACATGCAACTGAAAACGCTGAGGAGTTATTTCTGACGATGGAAAAAAAAATCCTATGTTGTGTTTGTTCAAAGTTCTAGGCAGGACCCAGCAAGATTGAATGGTGACCTTCGCACGTTACTGAGTGGTACGAGAATCTGAACATATACAGTCTCGGAATCGGCTCCAGCACTTCAGGTAAGTATGCTTCTATCCAGATCGATGTTCCTGCTTGATCGATGAATCAAAGAACTCTCGCGGATTTGTTTGACGACTAAATCGACCAGGATTACGTGGCTTCTTTTAGGATCTCATCGTTACCGAGTGTTCTGCAAGACAAGACTGCGAGGAATTCTACTCCGGCATTGGAAGTGACCACCTCCATCAAATGTGTGTCAGCCATCAAATGAGAGGTCAGCCTCGGCCCTCTGTCTTGCAAGATTCACGAGAGAATTGAAACTTTGTCCATAGATACAGGTTTTGTTAGCATATCTACAACATTCATTTCATTATTTACTTCACTCAAAAATATATTTCTGTCAGATAAAATCTCTCCAACATAATGATATACCACATTAACAAAGATACATGTAAACATGTAGAAACCTTCTCCATAGAAACTTCCTCCACATATACATGTCTTGTTAGCATATCTACAACATATCATCTCATTATTTACTTCACCCAAAATGCATTTCTTTTAGATAAAATCTCTCTAACATAATGATGCCCCCCATCAATATGATTAGTCTTAGATAATAAACTTGATTTTTGCTAAATTTATGGTGTTTTGGCTATCATAGTAAGTTTCTACATGGTCTTATTCTTAATCGATTTCCAATATAAGTATTATAAACCACAATGCTTTTTCAAGAGCCTTTACTACTGCCATATACTCAGATTTACGAGTAGAAAGATCTGATGTGGATTATAAAATTGATCTCTAACTCATTGCTCAACTTCCAGTAAAAAGACATGACTTAGTACGGATCTTCTCGTGTTGAGACCTTGCAAAATCAACATCTACATATCCAACAACATTGCATCTCCTTTTATGATTTCTACTAAACATGATCTTCACTTGAGTTGAGCCCTTTACGTACCAAATTATCTATTTCATTGCCTGCCAATGTATACTACATCTCTAGTACTTTTCGGTACATACAACATTGATTGATTGTGTGCTAAATTTTGAGTCCAGTACTTACCATTATGTATCTTAGACTTCCAATCTCACCTACATAAAGAAAATTTCATTTTCTCCTTATCTTGATTTGCATGTAGGTATAACCTAGGAGAAAGTATAATTTAAAGTGAGATGCAAGAGGAGAACAAATGGGCTTTTCATCCTCCATGGCAAACAATGGAAGAACCTTGTCAACGTAGATTCCATATGATACCCACAAATACGTCTCCACCCAATTACGCTTGATGTTGATTCCCAAGATCTGCGTACTAGGTGAAACCTCTTCAAACCTCTTGTACCAATATATACAATGTTGTTTTAGACCATATAAAGATTTCTTCTACATACATACTATTCTCATTTCCACATGTTTCATACCTTTCATGGTGATACATATATATCTCTTCATGCAACTCTCCATCAAGAAACATAAAAGTTACATCAAGTTGTTAAAATATATTATTCAGCGGATCCATTCGTTTGAGAGTATCCTTTGTCAATTAATCTGACGTTGTACTTATACCCCAAATCCCTTTAGAGTTTCTTTCCTTTGTTTAGAAGAGAGAGAGAGAGAGAGAGAGAGAGAGAGAGAGATATATATATATATATATATATATATATATATATATATATATATATACATAGCACCTTTTCCGTTGGTAATCTTATAAATCCCAAGTTTTGTGCTTATGTAGAGTGTATTTCTCCATCAATTATCAATGGCAACAATCTACCTTTCATTATCCTTAAGATCTTTTAAGGATAATGAAAGGGGGATTCAACATTCTCCATAGTAAGAGCGAGTGTTATTAATTCATAGTAGCCATACCTCATATGTCTTGGCTACTTTATTATGATTTTCCTTTTAAGATTTATGAAATGCAGCAATTAAATCTATAGTTTGTTTGCCTTATTCTTGCATATTTTCCTCATGATCTTCCATAGAAACATATCAAGAGTCAATCCCATTATGATCTAGATATATCTTTATTATATTTTGAGGACAATCACAAGTTTCTTACAAAGATAATCATCAAGATCTAACTCAAACTCTTCCTTTATTGGCTTCAACATACAGGTCTCATCAAACATCAAACTCTACTTATCATAGTCTTTTGTAAGATAGGATCTCATAATTTCTATCCTTTACTGATTTTTATAACTCAGAAAGGTATGGTTTTTTCCTGGGTTCTAGTTTAGATCCTTAGTCACTTTTTATACAAGGATAAGCTACAAAACCAAATAGTAACTAATAATTTTATCGTTTCATACCTCTTCTTGTGAATTACAATTTAGTTCTATTTGACTATGATAAGTTCATAAACATGCTACATTAATAGCACTGGACAAAAAGATCTTTGCTTAATAAAGTTACTTTGCGTACTTTTTACTCAAGAGTGTTTTGTTCACCCTTTTTTCCATGTAAGTTTTTCACATTATTTTGGTACAATTAAGTACAAGTTCTGGTACAATTTAGAGTTATACCTTCTGCTTAGCAAAACCATATATATTCGCTTGAAGTGTCTTCACAACATTCTTTGATTTGTAACACCTTAAGCCTCCTCCTTATCTGATTCCACACCATAACCTTTTCAATAATTCTAGATCTTATATAGTTAAGCTTTTTACTTCATCAATATATATACCTTTTTGAGCCATCAATAAATATAACAGAGTACAAAACTCTACAATTAGATGCAAAAAAAGAAAGTCCTTGAACATTTGAATCTAAGAGTGCCTGATTTGGATTGGATGTTCAGATAAAAACAACAATCTTTCATATTATGGATAGCATGTTCAAATTTCACTATCTTTTGCTTTATATGCTTTCTATGCTTACATTTGTTGAGCTCCATGAGACATTTCTCACTTATATGACTTAATATTGAATTCTATATACAATTGCATTAAATTTTTTTCTATTATTATCTACAGTAGCAATTTCAACTTCATATTTCTTAAAGTATTCCTTATAAGCTCATACAAGTTTCTTGTTTTCTTTCTCTTCATCCTCTTCACCATATTTATTTATACACTTGTTATGATTGGCCATGTGGATTATGATCTTGTCCTTTTTGAGAGTTTTGATGTATATAGGTGGTGGACACTTGATAAATTGGGAGGCTATTTTTAGTCTTAAGAGTCTCCAATGGGAAGAGGACGTTGGAGGGTGAAAGTTGTAGCAGAGTGTGGGAGCTAGAGCATAGGAGTGTGAGTTTAACCAAGAGATACTTTGTGCTCTTGATCTATCACTCCCAAAACTGTTTTTCTATCAAACTTCAAATTGTACACCATGATCACTTTTGGGCTTGCATTGTGGCACATTTTGGGCATTCATTCATGACATTGATGATGAAAACCCTAGATCCTATTATTCTTTGTGTGTTTACTTCTGGATAGGTTTGGGGTGGAGTTATGGGTTCCATGTGTCAAAAGGAGAATGAGTGACAAAAGTGCAAGAATTTGGATCTTAAATGTGAAGTCTAGAGTTTTTAATATTTAAGAGTGTCAAGGAAAGAGCATTTGGGGGTCAAAGACTATGGTTGAAGTAAAGAGTGACAACCTTTTCTCAAATCAAGAGATTTAAGAAAAATATAAGCGGGATATGATCATTTGAAGAAAGTGGTATCAAATTGGAGGATTCTTAAAGTTTTATTTTAGTTTTTTTGATCTATCAATGTGTTCAGAGAATAGCCAAAATTTTGGTCATGTTGAGCCTAAGAAATTACATCTTTGAATCAATCTCAAATCTAATGTGATTGATTGAAGTTGAAGTATTGTAAATCAAAGTGTTACGGAGGAGCTTATGATCAAGTTTGGGGTTTTAGTCAAATTTTGGTCAAGTGGTTTGAATTAGTCTATGAAAATTCCCAATATTGATCAAAACTCCATACTTGATCATCATCTCCTCCCTAACACCTTGATTTTCAATACTATAACTTCAATAGATTAGCTAAGATTTAAGATAAACTCCAAAGTGAAATATTTAAGGCTCAACATGACCAGCATTATATCTACTCTCCAACTCCATTGACAAATTATGAAACGCTATAATAGAACTCTAAGAATTCTTCAATTTGTGTACTTGGGAATGAATTTTGCTCCCCTTGCTTCAATTGATCATATCCCATTCATAAGTTGTTCAAATCCTTGACTTTTATTTCCAGACCATATTCTATCGACTCTTTGCTCCCCAAATGCTTTTCCTTAACTTTTTAAATGTCAAAAACTATACCATTCACTTGATTAAAATTCTTGCACTTTTTTCACTTCACCTTTTCTCTTTTTGACCACACAACCACACCTCAAAAGCCTTCAGCAAAATTAAATCTTTCTCTTTCAACAAACACATATAAATAGTCAAAATTCCCAAACCTATCCACAAATAAATACTAGAAGGATAATAGGATCTAATGCTTTTATCACCGACACCATGAATGCATATGATACCCACTTTTGAGAAAAATGAACTTTTCCAAGGAAACTACCTCAAATGTTTGCCAAAAAGGAGGAAACCTATTCCCATGATAGTAAAGGAGTTTGTTTAAAATCTGGATGAGTTGTAGTGTAGTATAGGAAGAAAAAGCTGGATTCAAAAAAGTCAAATAACTCGTAAAAATTAGAAGGGTTTGGAAATTTAAGGGTAAGGTAGGTAAGTGTACCCTTACAAGCATAGGTATTAGTGACCATTACAAATTTTGTAGTTATCCCAAATGAGAGACTATTTTGTGTGATTTTCTAGAGGGTTTGAAAATTGAAATCTAACTGGAGCAAGAAACAAGAAAAAATGGTTTTATTCTGGGAGAATACAAAAATTCATGAATACTTAAAAGCACCTGGATATAAAGGAAGAATGGGGAATTAATCATAGAGAGAAATTAGACAGTTTGTAGTTATCCCAAATTAGAGACTATTTTGTGTGTTTTTATAGAGGGTTTGAAAATTGAAATCTAACTAAAGCAAGAAACAAGAAAAAATAATTTTATTTTGGGAGAATGAAAAAATACAAAAATTCATGAATACTTAGAAGCACCTGGATATAAAGGAAGAATGGGGAATTGATCCTAAAGAGAAATCTGCAAACTAAATCAAGTGAGAAGAAGCTGAGTGAGATAGCAAGAGTGCACTGCACTTGACAGTCTATAAGAAGAGCAAAATCATGAGGGGGAAAGAGGTTTCTTTGAAGCTGAAAAGCCCAAAGACAGATAGGATGGAAATGTTTGGGAAGAGAGAACTTTTGAGAAAAAAGAATCTGTTATTTCTGCTTTGGGATTGGAGTAACACCTCTATGGACATTGGCATGGAGATTTGAGAAGGTAGACATTCTACATGGAAATCCAGCTAAGTGGATATGGGAACAATGGAAGGTAGTGTTGGGGTTGGTCAGACTCAAGAGAGAAAGGTGCCATGAAGTGGGATTATCCACACACAAATGCAAAGATGAGAATGAATGAGGTAGAACATTTGTTTGCGAGAGGACTTGATCCGCATAATAGGTGGAGCATTGCACTTTACAAGAACCCCATGAGAAGAGATGTGGTTTTGAACTTACTTAGATTGTTGAAACCCCATCAAGTCACTTACTTGAATGTCAATAAGATCATGTTCTTTGAAGATGTCTTTGTTGGAGAGCTAGTGGATTGGGTGAATGTATTTCAAGAGCAAGTGAAGCAAATTGCCGCATTACATTGTACCTTTCTTGATTCACTTTTACATTACCCGTGACTTGTTGAGTGACAAAGAGAGGATAGATTTTCCCTATCATGAACTTAGTGAAGGAAAGGTGAGAGAACAGCATGAGTGGGAAGGGGAGGTGAATAAGATTTCAAGCCAAGATGCTAAGTTTTTGAGTGGATAAGATTGAGGGTGAAATTTGACAATTGAAAGAGGAATCAATCTTGGTTGACTTCAAATTGAGAGAGATAAGAGTGTGTTAGCTAGTCAATCTATGCAGGTTGAGTTAGATTTAGTTCAAGGGAAGTTGCAGGAATTGGAGGGTGATACCTTGAAGCATCATAGTGTTTGGGAGCATGTAGTAGAGACTAAGGACCAAGAGATAAAGGAGTTAAAAGAGAAACTTTTGAAGGCAACCTATCAACTTGCTACATTGAGGGAGGAAAAACCTATAGGATTGAGGATGATATTGTATAAGTGCTAGTGACCACTCATAGAAGGGAGGATTAATGCGACATAATAAAACTGCAAAGCAAAATGAAGGGTACCTTTGCAGAGATGGTGGAACAATTGTGTAATATACCAATGGAACCCATTGATTATCCTTGTTGATTATTCTTTAATGAATGATGAGCTTGAGCTATTTCAAAGCTTAAGAGGAAGGTACAATAAAGTAATAGAAGGAGATGGGAAGAGGAAACAATTCAAAGGATGATCCTTTTGTGTGAATGCATTCAATTTTCTAAAATCTTGATGCAGCCTTCTTTTCTTGTCTTCTTCTTTGGCACAATGACAATGGGTGAGACTCATTCACTACTTAAAATAAGAAGGATGATTCTTGCCTTCAAGTACTTGTGAATTTCATCTTTCACCAATAAGTAATATTTAGGATTAATTTAATATTGCCTTTGAGAGATTGGTATAGCCCCTTCCATTAAATCATTACAATATTTCCCAAATTGACAAGATATCCTTGGCACCTGATCTGTGCTCCAAGCAAAGATGTCTTGAAAATTTTGGGAAGGAAAGGGGTGTAAAGTTTCACCTCTTTTGGTGTTACATACTTAGAAAATTTCAAAACCTTTCTTTTTGCAAGGATAACATGTTGGCATTCATTTGGATTGATGATTCCTTTGACATGGCTGGCTTGACTAATCCCTAACCATGCAGAATTTTTCAAATCTTCTTCCTTGTGCTCTGGAGTTTCAGGTTCCTCTTCTGCATCAATTTCATAGAACTCCACATAATTTATTTGCACCTCATTCCCAGTTTGAACTTCATCACTCGAAGTGTAGGAAGTATACCTTTCATCTGTTGGAGGCATATCTCCAAAATGAGGAATTTTTTTCTAGCTTATTTTTATTATCTTCTTCTCTCCTTGTAAAGGATCTTGAATTTGAGTAAGTGCTTGTGCCAATCTAAGGTAATCTTTGTGTTATATAGCCATGGTATGCCAATCAAAATAGGGTAACTTGATTTTGAAACCAGCCAAATTAATATATAGTTAAGGAAAAGACCACACCACCTATAATGATTGGTACCCTTGACAGTTTCCCCAAAGGTCTACGTCTTGTTTGATTTTCAAAATGTAGAATCCTAGGGTGTAGGGTCAAAATTGGATAACCCCGATTTGTGTGTTGTGGCTTATGTCATCACATTGATCCCAGATCTAGAATCAATGGACATGGATTTCATGATACATTCCTCAATTTCAACCTCAATTTTTGGAGCTCCTAGGTGTTCCTATTCAATTTGAAAGATTGAGGGTAAAACTTACGTTGTTTCTTTAATTCTTTCATTAGAGCAGCCAATTGCTTCATATAAATTTTATTGTCATCCTACAATTTTTTGAATGTGATATTAGCTTGAGTCATTGCCAAGTCTTGTACAATGTCATAGTGTGTGCTCCATTCTTGTCTTGAATGTTATCTTTTGCTTTTTGCTCCCGCATTAAAGGTTCCTTTGCCAATTGATTTGGAGGTAATGCTTCTCACTTATGGTCATCACTTTGTAAGATTTGAACCAAGGGAGGTTCCCTTGACAATGTTTTTCCAAAAGTGCATTAAATTGCTCCATGTAGTCTTTGAGTTTTTCATATTTCCTTCTCACTAAATTGTTAAGGGTAGAAAAAATATTAGACTTGTATCCTAATTTTCAAAATCTTTCTAAGAAGCATGCTTTGATGATGTCCCAAGTTGTTAAATTCTCTTTACTAAGATGAGAGTACCACCTCTGGGCTTTCTTCTTTAATAAACTTGGAAAAATTTGTATTTGATCCCCATTTGCATCTTCTTTGTTGGCAATTGAAATTGCTTCAAAATTGTTAATGAACATGTCGTGGTTTTTCTCTTCATCTTTTCCCTTACTTTGGGTAACCTTGCAGAGTAAAGGGTGCACTTGCAATAATGATAACTGGAGGTTTTGTAGGTATCACAAAAATAGATACCTTGGGAGGAAAGGATTTAGCATAATGGAGTGTTTTGTGTTGCGTGTTGTTTCCTCTTCCCAATCTTCAACTACTCCTTGATTTAATTCTCCTCCCATTTTGGGATTACCTAGGTAGTCTTCATCCCCATAGAAGGCCTATCAAAATCTTGTCTATTTTCATGAAAGTCTATTGGTATGGATACTTCTTGCTCCTAGAAAAATATGTCCACACCACAGCTAGTTTTTAGTGGTGGAGTTTCTTGGATAATTGAAAATATGAGATTTGGATCACCCTTTTGCTCCACATCCCAATAATCTCCCACACTACTAACCTGCCTTGTAGGACTTGTCAAATTTAAAGAGTTGTCTATCTCCTAAGAATAATAAGACAATCTTGAATTCTTGAAGATCATAGGCTAGCTTCCCTTAAAAAATCTTCTAGTAATGTTTGAGGTTGGATTTCTACAAAGTTATCAACAATTTGGCAATCCCATTCTGATAATTTGGTCCAAAGCTATAAACCATATTTGCAATATACCCTTTGCTCCGTATACTAAGTAATAAACTAATTGAGTTGGTAAACTCCTCTTTGGTTTGTAGTGAAGATGTATCAGTCTTAAAAGAATTGGGTACCAATAATCTTTGTTTAGGAATGGATCTCCAACATTTTTCAATGTTGTGATGTTCAAATTTCTTCAAGGAGTGAGGCAAATGTTGCAAAAATAGATCTTGGAAGGAATAGAATTCCCAAAAGTTTGATCCCTTTGTTGATTTTCTTACTAAAGAATTAAATCTTGGAAGGCTATGTTTTGGATTTCTTGAGGGGTAACTTGATCACGTTTTTAATCTGATTTTAGATCCATTGTCAAATTCTAATGCTCAATTCCCGGAGATACTATTCTATTAAGACATTCAATTCCACCCCAATTTACAAAATTAACTTCCAATATTCAGGCCAAGTCTCTTCATGGAACATTTCTCCTACCCTATTGAAGCTCCCACATACCAACAACTAATTCCTAGTTTGAATCTTGTCACCTATCAATTTCCAATTTTTGTCCACTGAATGTTATAGATTCATCCGTCAAGGCATTGTCCTCAAATGCATTTCACATCATACACATAGGAACAATCTGTCAGACCGTGGCATCTAGAAATTCTCATGCAAAGTGACAATACGGTAGACATAGAATGACAAAGAACAAACAACCCTTTTGCTTCTTCACTTCATATGAGATTGAACACACAACTCTAAGTTTCTCTCTTCATGGTCTATGATTCTACCCTAACTGCCATACAAAACATCACAACACAAAGATCTTATGTTCTAACAAGCATCTTGCTTTCCTACATCTCTAACTTATTCATTTATTGCCTAATCTCTAAAGATAGTTATCTTATGCATGCATGCAAATCCCAAAACTAGTTATGATCTATTCTAACTTCTCCTCTACCTTTGTAATGGTACCCTTAATATAATCTTGTGTACTCTTCTCCTTCTAATCAAAACTAGGAGTGAAGTTAATTGCCACCTCCTCCCATCTCCTTCCATTAGTCTATTACAAAACCATCTATCCTATCCACAAAGGTATCCTCATTTGGATTTTTAGTCAATGGTCCCTTGATAATAGTGTCCTCAACCCTTGTATGTTTTTCCTCCCTCAGTGTAGCGAGTTGAAGGTTACCTTTTGAAGTTTCTCTTTTAGCTCCTCTATCTCTCAATCCTTAGTCTCTACTATAGACTCCCAAACACTCTGATGCTTCAAGGTATCACCCTCCAATTCTTGCAGCCTCCCTTGAACTAAATCTAACTTGGCTTGCATAGACTGACTAGCTAAAACACTTTGATCTCTCTCCTTTTGAAGTTTAAGGGTAAAAAAGACTGATTCCTCCTTCAATTGTCAAATTTTACCATCAATCTTGTCTACTCTCACAAAAATCTCTACTCTCTCTCAATTTGACTTCTAAGTTCTTTATTCTCCCATCTCTCTCCTTTATTTTCTTCTTCTACAACTCATTTACCTTATGTAGTTCATCCACCATAGTACCCTCTCTACTTCTCCTATCAAGATACTTAGGCAACTCCCACAACAATTTGATTTTTGGGATAATCTTAGTGCACTTGCTCGAGAAGTTCAATCAATCGGACACATTCTGTATAGGCTTTGGTCAATGTGTACTTCCTCTTAGCCTTATGCTTTTTCTTTCTGAAGCAACATAGGTTCCTCTTGTGCCAAACCTTCCCAATTCTCCAACCCCATCATCTCCAATTTGACCTCCAATTGTTCTAGACTCATCAGAGGTTATTCCGCTTGCACTACATTGCAACCCTCACAAGCCTTGTTGATGCAGATTTTTTTATAGTCAAAGAATACCCCATGTAAAGGAAATATTGACCTTATTGGTAAAGAAGGATAAGACCACCTACCCAAGGGATTATTCCCATGTGCTAAGATACTCCTTTAGACTCCTTGACTTTATTTGACTTTTAGCCTAATTACTTGAGTTGCTCCAATAATTAGTAACTTTGATGTGTAACTTTTTTACAAGTATATAAGCTAGGAGTGAGGAGGTACTTATCATCCTTTTATTGCAAATATCTTTCTCTCATTGAGTTCTCTAGTGAGCAATTTCTTGAGTCTTGGAAGTGCCTTGGGTTTTTGGTCTTAGAGGATTTTGATATAGTTGGGGTCTCTTGCCTACTTAGTCCATGCTTAGTCCATGGCTACCTTAATAGCCATAAGAGGTTCATCTTGAGTGAGAGAAAGTCCAACTCAAAGCTCTCTAGAGCTGCACTTCAAAGGTATACTCCTCTGCCCAACTTGGATCTCCTGATCTTCTGATGGTGCAAGTGATAATGGGTCCCATGGAGTAACTAGTAGCCCTAATAGAAAATCTAGCCACTACTAAGTAGTCTTTGAGTAATTACTAATATAACTCTGACCACCAAGACTATCACTCCAACATCCAAGCAAACTAGCTTCAGCATAGCATAAGTCATGACAAAGCAACTCTTCCATAGTCTCCAACATAAGCCTCAATACTTGAACTACAGACAACAACAATTGTGGATAATTCAGCTTAATCCCAAATGTTCTCCCAAACTCAATCCCAATTGAGTTTCCTCTCCTTGTGAGGCTTGTGCTTCTTTCCTTTTGTGTGGATGATCTTGAATTGTTATTAAGACCATTGGGGTACTCTCTACTACTAGCACCATGTGGGAGCTTGATGCTAACTCCCGACCTCCATCTGCTTGTTTGACCACCACAACTTTGGTAGATATCATGGTCTTGGTAACATAAGCTAGTTTTGCAAACAAGTTGTCCAAATGCAAGAACACTCTCCTTTTTGGAAAATTTTCCTTTTCTACACTTGAGAGTCTTCCTTTCTCAGTCAACTTCCCTCCACCCAATTGCAATGGTATTTCTTGTGTATCCTTGGTCATTGGTTCTTGATTTGGAGTTGCTCCTCATTGTTCTTTGAAGTGCACAATAATTGGAACATGCATTGTCTTCACTTCCAAATCTTGTGTGGGAGGAGTGGTCTTTTGCAATTGTGATATTGAGATGACTTCCTCTTTATCCACCTAATTTTTTCCTTTTTCTAAAACATGTTTGTCTAGTATCTCCGACTCAACTATTGATATAGGAGTGGATTGCACTTCCATGCTTGGCGTTACATCACCTCTTTCTTGATTGGAGGACAACTCCTTTCTAGAGAACAAGGTTGCTTGCTTTAGATGATTATCCCACAACTAGTGATTGTTCTTTCTTCATATCTATACGGACTATAGGGCTATATCCTTTGGAATCTCCAAAGAACTCAGTCGTGACAAAGTGACCACAAATTGTAACTACAAGTACCACACCAAGTCCCAACACCACCAAGTGCCAATATCAACAAAGCACCAACAAGTGCCAATACCCATGGAACACCACCCACTGTAATACTCTGAGGACAAGAGAAGATAGAAAACATAGATTGCACACTCAAACATTCGATGCCCGAAACGAGCACCTTCTCTTTATTATATAGACAAAGAGTATCTCCTCCAAGGAAGCTCCACAGTAGGATTAGGCACATAGATAGGTGACATGTCAGAAAGCTCCACCCTTGGATTACTTACTTGGATGGGTGACATGTCTGGTCTAGGTCCTATCTGGTTGGTCAAACAAGCTTTGACTAGAGGGAATCTTTTAGGGAATCTTCCTGTATGAATCTCAAAATCACATGCATAAGGTACCATTGGAAAACTCTCAATGAAACAAAGCAGGGGGGAGGGAAGGCCAGCCCTCTCTTGATAGGGGAAGGGGGGTTTCGCACATTTTCAAAGCCTAATTCATCTGTTTAGGCCTCCAAAATTGCCTTCAAAGATTTCAGGCATATTTTGGTTCCTACTCTTTTAGTAGAAGTCATCTTTTGGTGATACCTCTTTCTGATATGTTTAGTCCATCATGTGTATTATCCTTCCAGATGTTACCAAACCAATTCTCACCTTTAAAGCATATGTCTAGCTATTGGTTCTAAGGTTCTCAAGTCTATTTCGATTTCTGCCCTATTAGTAGAAGTACACTTTTGGTGATACTTCTATCTTATCTATTTTGACCATCATTTATAACATCATTCTAGATGTTACCAAACCAAATTTCACATCTAGATCATATGGCTAGCTCTTGGTATTATAGACCTCCCTCCTTTTAAGACGCAACGGCCTTGTTGTGCAATTGTTGCTCAAATGCTTGCACCAACACTGGTGCATGTGCCAAATTGGCAGCGGGCTCCCAAGTTGCTTCATAGAGGGGGGAACCTTTCCATTGTACTAGATAGTCCACCCACGGATGGCGAGTACCACGCATGCACTTTTGGAGAATCTGCTCCACTTCATATTCCTTTGTGCCATCAATGAGTGTCAGACAAGGTCGAATGTCTTGTGTGGAATGACCCTGGCTTGATCGGGGAGCATATCTGCGTAGTAGGGAGACATGGAACACTGGACGGATCTTCATTTGTGGTGGTAGCTCAAGGTGATAGGCCACAGCGCCGATGCAACAAAGAATCGAGAAAGGCCCAATAAAATGAGGTATGAGCTTACGAGGTCCAACTAATGTGAGGTTGGTTGTCAATAGCCACACTTGATCCCCAACATTGAACTCCATGTGCCTACGGTGTGCATCAGCATACTACTTCTGTCAATTTTGCACAATCTGTAATCTGTGTTTGGCGCTCTCCACACCTTCTTGGATTCTAGAAACAAATGTGTTGACTACGTTGACCTTGGTAGCCACTGGACTGATCTTCATCAAGCTAGAAGTTGTGAAGGGATGCTCACCATACATGAGGAAGAATGGAGTGACCTAGGTGGATGCATTCACTGAATTGTTGTAAGCGAATTCCACCAACAGGAGTAGGGTGTCCCACCTGTCTTGCTCTTCTAAGGTGAAGCCACGTAACATGTCTTCAATTGTGCAATTAGCTTGCTTTGTTTGGCCATTTGTTTGTGGATGGTAAGCTATGGACATGCCCAACTTGGTTTTGAAGAAACCAAAGAATGTTTGCCAAAACAAACTGGTGAATTGGGTGCCTCTATCGGTGATGAGTACTCTAGACAAGCCATGGTGAGCAAAGTTTGCATCTAAGTATAATTGAGCTAGTTGTGGAGCGGTCACCTCCTTGGTAGTAGGGCGTACATGAATCATTTTGCTGAGCCGGTCCACAAAGACCACAATGGAGTCAAACCCTAAGGTGGTCTTAGGTAATTCACAGACGAGATCCATACTCACTTGTTCCCAATGTTGGGTAGGAGTGGGGAGAGGTTAAAGGAGCCCTATAGGAGCTTGATTAGAAGCTTTGTTTTGTTGATAAAGTAAGCAGCTATGCATGTAGTCCATCAAGTCGTTGCTCATCTTGGGCCAATAGTAATGGCGCTTGACTGCATCCAAGGTCTTGTCCACTCCGACATGAGCTGCAATGGCCTCATCATGACATTCCACTAGAATGGTGGTGCGTAATTCTAGGACATTTGGGATCTAGAATCTACCATCCCAAAAGGTGAGTCCTTGGGTGTTGGTGATATCTTTGGATGATTGCGCTTCTACAATCTATGGATCAGTTTTTGTAGCAGCCAAAATCTCTGGCCAGAATTTAGGGTTAATCTTAACCTCTACCACCAAGTTGTTTGCCATTGGCATGCGGGTGAATGCATCTGCAAGTTGATTCTTACCTTCCACGTAGGTGATTGTCATGTTGAAGTGTTGTCGCCACTCTGCCCACCAAATTTGGCAATGAGATAGATCCTTCTATGTCTTGAGGTAGACTAGAGGTTTGTGGTCCGTCTCTACTACAAATGCCTTCTTGCCCAGATAGTGCTTCCAATGCTTGGTTGCTAGAATGATGGCCAATTCTTCTTGTTCTATGGTGTGGTAGTTGCGCTCTCCTGGTAACAACTTTCGAGAGAAATATGCAATTGGATGCCATCTATCATGCCACTCTTGTTGTAGGACTGCTCCTATTGCTATGCCTGATGCATATGTAGCCAACTTGATTGGACGTTTTGGATCATACCACTTCAAGATTGGTGCATGTAGCAAGGCGGCCTTCAATTCTTGAAAGGCCAACTCTTGTGCAATTCCCCATGTCCACTTCTTCCCCTTGCCAAGTAGTGCCGTTAAAGGTTGTACAACCTTGGAGAAGTCCTTGACAAATCTATGATAAAATCCCGTCAACCCAAGAAGCTCTTAAGTTGAGTCTGATCTTTTGGGGCACTCCATTTTTTAATGACCTCTATTTTATTTGTCAATACTTGAATGCACTTTGCACTTACTTTATACCCCAAGTAGTCTACTTCAGACTTACCAAACTCACACTTTGAGATTTTGGCGTACAATTGATTCTGTCTTAGAATCTGGAGGACCTCTCATAGATGTTGTTTATGTTCTGTCATTGTGCTACTATATACTAAGATATCATCCAAGAAGACGATAACAGACTTATCCACTTATGGATGAAATATGTCATTCATTAGACTCATGAAAGTGGCAGGTGCATTGGTGAGGCCAAAAGGCATCACAAGATACTCAAAGTGGCCATACCTGGTTCGAAAGGCAGTTTTGTACACATCCTCCTCTACAATTTGGATTTGATTATAACCACTCCGCAAGTCCAATTGGTGAAGTATCTCACTCCATGGAGTTGATCAAACAGGTCGTCCATGCGAGGTAAGGGGTATTTGTTCTTTACTGTTTGCTGATTGAGACCCCGATAGTCAATGCACATGCGCATTGTACCATCTTTCTTCTTCACAAACAAGACAGGGGCCCCATATGGTGATAGGCTAGGTTGGATGAACCCTTTCTACAGCATCTCCTCAATTTGAGTCTTACACTCCTCCAACTCATGAGGTGATAGGCAATATGGGGCCTTACAAGGAGGTGTCTTCCCCCGGAGTGTCTCAATTTTGTGATCTACTCGCCTTTTTGGTGCTAACTTGAGGGTAGATCATCAGAAAGACATCTTGAAACTCATCCACCACATCCTTCAATTTCTTAGGAATTTTTCCATCGAGTTGTGCACTCTGGACTTCTCTTATTAGACCCATAAAACATCTATTGGTCTTACAAACAGTTGTTGTCCCTATGACATATAAAGGCAATTTCTACATGTGTGATTTTTCTTTAACCCCAATGATTGATCATTGGTAGGTTATCACTACTTTCTTCCTCCAATCCACCATAGGGTTGTACTACTCAATCCATGGCATGCCTAAAATTGCATCATAACAAGCTAATTGTATCACTCGCCACTCAATTGCTTCATGATATTCTCCTACATAGAGGGGTACCCGTTTAGGTAATGATTCAATCCTCTCTGTTTGCCCATTAGGTAACTCTACTTCTTCACTCCCATCTCTCTCTAGATCCATTCCCAATTTTATTGTAACAAAGCAAGACAAGAAATTCTCTGTTGTTCTTGGATCTATTAATACTCTCACTTGATTACCTTCTAGGATTCCATTCATGACAATCAATTGTGAGGTTGCCTTTCGGGATCTTTGTGCATTATTCTTCTTCCTTCCCTCGCTTCTCTACTTTCTTATTGAGCTTGTAAGGTTACGAGGTACATTTACAGGCGATCTTTGTTTTCCGAAGTGATTTCCACCTCCTCCTCTTCAATGTGCCTCTCCATGTTGTTCAAAGATCACTTGTACAAAGGCCGAGGGCCTCTAGGGAAACAAGTGCAACGTTGGTAGATATGTGCCCAATACGGCCACAATTGTAACAATGGCATTGTTCTCCTTGAGTCCTTTCTCCTCGTGGGACTCCATCTCGTCATTCTTCTACCCATCCCCGCTCTCCTTGAAGCAATCGTGCTCCTCAATCCCAGAATCAAAGGTTACCCAATTCCATCGTCATTGGTCCACCCATGTGTGGCATTTCTGCCCAATAATGTTGAGGTAGAACTACTCCTTCACCTCCACCTAATGCTCCTGTTATTCTCTACGCACAAGCAATGGCTTCAAATACCGTGCGAGGATTTTGCACCATGACTTCTTGGCAAATCCGCTCTTTCAACCCTCGTTTAAATTTTTAAGAGCCTCTGCAGGACTCATGTCAGTAATTGCAACTTGTAGATCCAAAAATGCCTCCACATACTCTTGTATGTTATTCTTCTATCTCAATCCCCATAGTCGGGTTCAAGCCATCTGTATAGAATCCACCAATTGGAAATTCTTCAGTAGTCCTTCTTGCATTGTTGTCCATGTGACCTCCCTTCTCTTTGCCAACATGGATCGTTCCCAAGCATCATACCATGTGAGGCTTTATCGGTCAAGTACCCACATGCAAACACGCTTGCAGCATGCTCTGTGATCTCTGTTGAGAACAATTGGAAATATTGATTCATTCTCAAGATCCAATTTTCCACTATTCCCATTGTACGTTGCCCTTTGTAAGGCTCGATGTTGCAGGTCTTCTTCATCCGGAGTAGCAATGTGGCTTCATTGTTGATAGGGTTCATAGGCACGAGTGCCTCTCCAAGTACTTCAGTTGCAGGTATTGGGTTTTGAGATGGCTCTTCTTCTTGCATGGCTTGATTGTTCCTGAGGATCTGCACTTGACTTTGTAATGTCTCCATGGTCATCTTAATCTCTTGAAATTCATTCAACATCCCTTGCATTCCTTGTACCAGCTCTTGCAATTGCGGATCCATGGTTCTTGCAACACTCAATTGCTAATGTCTACTTCAATACATAGTCAATATAATCACTTTGGAAGGTGCACAAACTATTGGAACTACCATTAGGACCTTAGAAGCTATCACTCGTTGATATTACTCCTCACCAAAATTCCTAACCACAAAATCTCTAAACATCACTTTCGGTCTCACTACATAATGGATTTCTACTTGAGTGTTGAAAGGGAGAGGATTTAGGACATTCATATCCATATTATCATAATAGAATGTAGATTGCCAAATCCCACTCTCTGTCATATATCACCACGAGTAGAATCATCGGGTTTGGTGAGTTCATCACTTTGTCCATGAATTCTACACCAAAGTGATAAACTAGCGATACCCTCATTTGCTCATGCTGGATGTACATAACCTTGATGTATAATGGGTTTGAGAATGGAAAGCTAGGTGCGGGAAATTGTCCTCTCGGTGCATCCATCTCATCCGCTCTCCAAAATCCTTCCTAAGTCTAGCAATTACTCTATGTTCCCCACCTCAAATTATTCAATTTCAGTAATTTGTGCTATTCTAAGAGAGGTGATCCACTCTCTTGGACTAAAACACTCGCTCTGATACCATTGTAATACTTTGAGGACAAGAGAAGAGAGAAAACATAGATTGCACACTCAAACATTTGATGCCCCAATGAGCACCTTCTCCTTATTATATAGACAAAGAGGATCTCCTCCAAGGAAGCTCCACCATAGGATTAGGCACACAGATAGGTGACATGTCAGCAAGCTCCACACTTGGATTACTTACTTGAATGGGTGACATGTTTGGTCTAGGTCCTATTTGGTTGGTCAAACAAGCTTTGACCGGAGGGAATCTTTTAAGGGAATCTTCCTATAGGAATCTTAGAATCACGTAAGGTACCGTTGGAAAGCTCTTAACGAGACAAAGTAGGGGGAAGGGAAGCCAACCTTCCCTTGGTTGGGCAAGGAATTTGCATATTTTTGAGTCCTAATTCATCTGTTTAGGCCTCCGAAATTACCTCCAAAGATTTCAGGCATATTTTGGTTCCTACTCTATTAGTAGAAGTCCCCTTTTGGTGATATGTCTTTCTGATCTGTTTAGTCCATCATGTGTAACATCCTTCCAGATGTTACCAAACCAATTCTCACCTTTAAATCATATGTCTAGCTATTGGTTCTAAGGTTCTCAAGTCTATTTCGATTTCTACCCTATTAGTAGAAGTACTCTTTTGGTGATACTTCTATCTTATCTATTTTGACCATCATGTATAACATCATTCTACATGTTACCAAACCAAATTTCACATCTAGATCATATGGCTAGCTCTTGGTATTACACCCACTAATGTAACTCTGATTGAGATAACTACACTAGGGGAAAGGGCAAACTATAACCTGTCATCACAACATGCACTCTCATAGTCTACAAGTTATCAATTCTTGCCTTACCAAAGAGAAACAGAGGTAGTCTGACTAGTCATCACTCCAACCTCACTATCAAGAGCACACCAGAGCACCAACGCTCAAAAGTTAGAGCACCTCACACAAATGTGGTGCACAAATAGGAAGCAAAGAATGGAGAGGGTCCAATCACAAGAAATCTAAACAAAAACCCTCCATCTCATAAAGCAACACGTGACTGACTCTACCACCTATTGGCATTTGACATAAGAGAAGTTTGTATCTCTACCTCCTAAGCTACCAAGATCACCAAGAATGGTATCAAATTGCATCTCTTAGCCAAAGCTACAAGTGTATAGATAACAAACAATGGACTTGTCACTAGGACAACAAGTGAGGCTTGACCAGTTGGCAATGGCACCAGTCCAAGAACAAGAGATCTAGGGGTCAAACCTTATTGTGCACAATCTAGCAGGATAGGTAGATTTTGCCAAACAATGACCAAGATCTACTTTAAACTAGCTAGCATCACGCTAGCAAGTTGGCTTATTGGCCCTTCTAGCCCTTTAGGCCTTCAAAGCCTCTCAGAGCCCTATGCCTCAAAGTCTCTTCAAGCCAAATGAGGCCTTTCTTCCTGCCACTTTGACCTTTCTTCTTGCCACTTCGAACCCTCTCTAAATCTGGCAAAACTCCTCCAAATCTGACATGGGAGCCGGCTTGTCTCTTACTCAAGATGAACCTCTGATGGCTATTATGGAAGCGCATAATGGACTAAGAAAGTAAGGAGCCCCGACTCCATCATACTCCTCCAAGGCTAACACTCCAAGACTCAAGACATTGCTCACTAGAGAACTCAATGAAAGAGAGATAGTTGCAAATGAAAGGATGTTGAGAACCTCCTCATCCCTTGTTTATATACTTGTGAAATAGTTATGCACCAAAGTTACTAATTACCATAGTAACTCAAGTTACTAGACTAAAAGTCAAGTAAAGTCAAAAAGGAGAAATGAATATCCACTACATGGGCATATTCCACTAGCATGTGATCTTATCCTGACCCAACCACTAAGTCAAGGATTCCTTCACATTGACTATCCTTGGATTAGAGAAGAATCCAAAACAAAAAGGCTTGCGGGTCCAAGAGTTTTCAACTCTTTCCTCAAAGCCAAACACCTAGGAATAATACCAAGTCAAAACACTAGAATCCAAAATAGTGATGCTCATCTTCTCCACTTCCTCTAAAGTAAGGTCCCCTCTATCTTAACTATGACTAACTTTAGCTAATCATGACTAATGTAGAACCATCCTTTATCTCTATATAAATAATATCAACAAGTACTTGTAATACCAAGCTAAATATCACAATACCACACACATGCACAAATAGGTGTTACATTTACGCTCGGACTAAGTTTTCACTTTGTCCTCAAAGTGAAGGTCTCTCTACCTTCTATGATATATCTTCAACTTATCATAGTTAATCCTATCAAAGTGTCTTCATCCCAACTCCTTAAGATCATAGGTGTAATTGCCCCACACCTTCTTGACTATGAAAGGTCCAAAGTACTTAGGAAAAAACTTCTTTTTCACTCTCATGAATCGAATGGAATCAAACAACATTACACAATCATCTTCTTTGAAAGGCTCCACCTTCTTCTTGCCTTGTCTCTTGTCATAGCTCTCCTTTTGTTTCCTTTGGGCTTGATCCACTCAAACCATAGCAACTACTCTTGCCTCTTCTAACTCCATGAGTTGTTCCTTCGTTTACTTCTGTGCATCACCTCCTTGTGCTTTCTTCAATCTCCTATGAATGCTTTGGAAGGTAGGAAGATCAAAGTCAATAGGTAGGGTAGACTTAGTACCATATACCAATTGAAATGGAGAATATGCGATGGAAATCTTCATGGTTGTCCTATACTCCCACAAAATTGCATGAATCCTCTTGTCCCAATGATGTTTAGCCCCCTCCATTTCTACATCTTTGGCCAACATCATGCACAAGGTCTGATATGTTCTCTCTGCCAAGCCATTGAAATTTGGCTTATAGGATGTAGTTACTCTATGTGTGATAGAGAAATGTTGTAGCATGGTTGTAGTAATGCTTCTTGTAAACTCTCCTCCTCCATCAAAAACCAACTCCAAAGTGCATCCAAACCAAGTGATAATGCGTTCATAAAGAAATCTACCAACTTCATCTTCATTCTTGTCCCTCAATGGTCTAGCCTCAACCCACTTGGTAAAGTAATTAGTAACTACCACAATGTACCAATTGTTCCTTGGGGTTCTATTAAGAGGACCTACAAAATCAATTCCCCACTTCTCAAAAGGTCCTAGCAATGGAATTGATCTAAGTGGTGGAGTGGAAGTAGATTTAGTAGCAAAAGCTTGACAAACATGACAAGTTTTATAATGATTAAGACAATCCTTGAAAATCACTCTCCAATGGTGACCTGCATCTAGAATCTTGAAACTAGTCACCTTTCTTGCAAAGTGTCTTCCACACAATAAACCTTCATGAAACTCCTTTATGAGTAGGATAGACTCTTCATTACTCACTTCTCTTCAAAGTAGACCATCTGCTCCTTGGTGGAAAAGAATATCCTCCACCATTGTGTAAGGTCTTGATCTTGGATAGTTACCTCTTGTCACAAAATTCACAATCTCCTTGTACTCCTTTGGAACCTCTTGAGTAATTGAGATTGTCATGAACTCCTCATCTGAGAAGGAATTATCCACTGGCTCATCTCCATCATGATCATAGGCTCTAGATAACAAATCAACATTTGCATGTTTCTTTCTTGGCCTATCCTCAATGGTGTAGTCATACTCAAACAAGAGTATCATCCACCTTGCTAATCTTCCTTCAATATTAGGCTTGTTGAATATGTACTTCAAGGCCTTGTGATCTATGACAATGGTGGCTTTCCCTCCAATCAAGTAGTGTCTAAACTTCTTGAGACCAAAGATCACTGCCAACCCTTCTCTCTTCATGATAGAGTTTAGGGTTTAGGGTTTAGGTTCTTTTCTGTTGAAACCATCTACCTACTAGCATAAGTTATTGGATGATCATGCCCATCTTGGTCTAATTGACTAAGAGTGCATCCTATAGCTACGTAAGAAGTATCAATGTAGAGGATGAAAGGCTTACTCCAATCAGGTTTAGCAAGAATTGGAGCTATAACAAGGGATTGCTTGAGCTCCTCAAAAGCTTTGAGAGTCTCCTTGTCCTCCAAAATCACCATGTAATCTACACCCTTATTCTTGTAGATGGTCAATGCATAAGCCTTATTGGAAAATTGGAAGTTGAACCTCCTAAGTATCCAACCATCCCCAAGAATTGGCATAACTTTTTCAAGCTTGAAGGGAATGGAAGGTCTTAGATTTTCCTCACCTTCTCAAGATCAACTGCTATTTCATCCTTAGAGATGATGTGCCCCAAAAGTAAACCTTTTTCACATCCAAAAATGCACTTCTATGGGTTGACTGATGCATTTGCCTCATCCAAGCATTGCAAGACCTTGATTAGGTGCTCAAAGTGATCCTCCTTGCTCCCATAGACACAAAAGTCATCAATGAAGTCTCTCACAAATTTCCCAATGAAAGGTTCAAATACCTTGTTCATGAACCGTTGGAATGTGGCTGGAGCATTACAAAGCCCAAAAGGCATGACCCTGAAAGCATAAGTTCCCCAAGGTGTGGTGAATGTGGTGAGTTGTTGATGCTCTGGTGCAATCTTGATTTGGTTATATCCACTATAACCATCTCCAAAACTATACCTCTCATGACCTACAACCTCCTCCAAGATCTCATCAATGAATGGCAATGGGTAGTAGTACTTCTTGGTAATAGCATTGAGCTTCTTGTAATCTACACATAACCAAAGCTTGCCATTCTTTCTTCACAATGACAATTGGAGACACCCATTGTGAATTCTCCACCTCAAAGATAAATCTGGCCTCCTTGAGCTTATCAATCTTGTCTTTCACAACCAAAGATATTGGTGGGCTAATGCAACATTGCTTTTAACGGATTGGTCTTGCATGTGACTCCACCTCTCTCTTGTGCTCCTCCAAGGTGACTTCATTCAAATCCTTGTAACTAAAAGCAAACACATGGATGAACTTGCAGAAAATCTCCTCATATCTCACATTCTCCTCCTTGGTAACATTTGGGCCATACTTGAGGGTAGCTAACCTTCTCTCTACCTCCTCAAGTATCAATGGTGATTTATTTGGGTCCTTCAAAATCTTTGGCTTAGATGCAAAGCCTACAAGGGATACACATCTAAATCCAATTAAGATTCATCCTCTTCCGTGTAAGTCTCCTCTTCCATGATTGTGTCCACACTTGAAGCTCCTTCTTCATAATCTAATTCCCAATAATTAGAAGATGGTGTATCTAAATGTGAAGTGTTGGTGGTGTTACTCATAGGAATTATGACTCTATGGTTTGATGGCCCAATCCTCAAGTACACTTTGTACCATCTATCCATTGTGCGTGCTGCTCTCAACCATGGCCTCCCAAGAAGTAAGTCATAGCTTGAATCCTTCAAGACTTGGAAAGTCATGAGATTTTGAACTCCCATAAGTGAAACTACCACTTTATCCATCATCCCTACTGGTCAAACTTGTTGCTTGTTTGCCATGCCCACCACAAATATTGAAAGTCTTGAGGGTATCATACCCAACTTCTTCATCAACCTTTCTGGCATGGCATTCATTGCTGATCCTCCATCAAAAAGTGCATCCTTGATGTTGTGACCATTCACTCTCATATTAATCTTGGAGGTATATTCACAAGCCTCACATGGTGTTGGCTTGCCATCATCCACCCCCATTGATATTGGAGCTTTTGCCTTCTTCTTCCTCTTTCTCCTTGTAGAACTCAAACCACCTCTAAGCTCCTTTCTCAAGGTAGGGTTCAAAGCAATCAATTGGCCCACTGTCATATTAGCCTTGTGACTACCAACATCCTCCAACACATTATAGTTCCATTTTTGCTTTGAAATCAAAAAATCTTCCATCCCCAACTTCTTCCTTGGAGTCTTTGTTGTTGATGGTGTTGAGGTGTGAGTACTCCTAGTAGACATAGGAGTATCCTTGCCTAGAGTAAATCCTTGAGAAGAGTGAACATCCTCTACAAAACAAGCTCTCTTCTTCTCTTGTGCCAAAAGCTCCAAATTAAGATCCTTGGAGGTTGAGCACTCTCCCTTCTCATACTTGCTCTCAACCACATCTATGGATATTATCCCCTTACCTTTGTTTGGATTAGGAGCCACTTGGATTTCACTATCTCTCTCTCTCCTCTATTGGCTCCCTCATAACCCCTTCCTCCATGGTAAGTGGAATTTGGGCAATTCCTTTGGATGTGACCTCTTCCTCCACAACAAAAACAATTTCTATCATTGAAATTGTTGGTTGGTTGGCCTCCTCTATATGGATAACTTCTATAAATCCTAGGCCGTCTCCCCACATTCTGATCTACCTCTCTCTTCTCCCATAGTTGCACCACATTGATCATGAGATCTGCAAGTTGTTTTGTGATGGTTTGAAGTGGATCCTTTGGTGGAGGTGCAAGAATTGGAGCAACTACTACCTGTGGTGCCACCAAAGTTTCAATATTTCCACCATACTTGTAACCTTGAAGAGGATGCACAACCTCCTTCATCACAAAATCACTCTCATCCCTTTCCAAACTCTTCCCCATACGAATTGCGATCTTGATAGCTTCAACCTTGGAAGAAAGTTTCTCATATCTCACCTTGCTTCTAATTTGTGGTCTCAACCCTCCCACAAAATTCTTGGTGAGTATGGCCCCTATGCCAATCATAGTAGTCTCCACATCATCTCCACCCTTCCTCAATACTATGCCAAATCTGGACTCTAACTTTTCCACTCTTTCCACATAGATTCTCACTTTCTCTCCATCTCCTTTTGTTTGAGAAAGGTAACTTCACTCATCAATCTCTCAAAACTCTCATCTGGAAGAAAGTTCTCAATGAGTGTTGAAGTCAAACTCTCCCAAGACTCTTCTTCTCCATCTCTCCTCTCTCTCTTCTAGTATTTTGACTCATACCATGTAAGTGCTGCATCCTCAAAGAAATCTGGTAATAATGAGGCCCAATCATTCTTCCTCCTCTCATTGTTTCCTATGCAAGCTCTCTTGAAGTCTCTCACAAAGTCCTCCACATCTTCTCCATCCTTGCCAAAGAAAACCGGAAGTTTCCCCATCTTAACCGCTCACTATCTTTCTTTTCTCTCAATTTTTTGTCTCTTTTCTTTCTCTCACTCTATAACTAATAGACTATGTACATGACTAACACCATTTGAGAATAATCCACCCTAGGGAACACAAAAGGTTCAGGTTGCTCCAAGATTTCTATAGCAACATCAAATCCTAGAGTGCATATTAATCAAACCCTCATGGATAGTTTATCCATAAGTTGAAAGATTATCTCTATCACTAATCTTGAGAACTAACTGATGAAAGTGATAGTATTTCTGTAACTATACTAAGACTCTCTCCAAGATCCTTCACCAAAGTCTCCAAAAGTGCTTTTACTCCAATACACTCATGTCCTTTTGGAAGTCCTTCCACTCCACAAATCTCACACAACTCCTTAGTCTTAGATCTTCTCCCTCCCAATCTTGGTGAAGAAGGTCCAACATGCAAACCCAAACCAAGTAACCCTATCCTTTCCCTCAATCTCTTGCTCTCAAAGGTCAATGGACATGAACTTGCCTTATGTCCCTTCTCTCCATATAGAAAGCACTTAGACTCACTCTTTCCTCCAAGTGGTGTAGGTTTTTGGATCCTCTCAACACTCTCTTCAAATTCTATTCTAAACTCTCTTCTCCTCAAATACACCCCTAAAATCACCTCAAACCCTTGGAGAACCATGCATAGCCTCAATTTCCACTCTTGGTGACCCTCCATGTTCCCAAGAAGAGTCTAAAACCTCAAATATGGTTGTTGTTGCCCTCACACTCCTCATGCATGAAATCTAAATTGTGCAAAATTGACCCTTCTTTACAATGTTAGTCAAATCTTGCAAAAGGTATCTCACCGTCCTCTGAAATTTTTCAAATTTGATCACAACTTCAAGAAATTTCCCCTTGCAAATTTCAGATCTTTTCATCAAGCTATTTGGCCTAAGCACCATTCTATTTAGCACACATATTTCATATTTGGTCTAAAAACCACCCCCTTCACTTTAAAAACTTATAACTCTTTGCTCAAGAATGACCTATGTCTAATTTTTGTGTCAATAGGTAGGATACAATGCACTTAATTTTCTTGGAAAGTTTTACCACAATCCATAGAAAATTGAAGAAATGGCACACTCTGTACAATTTCAGAGAGCATGCAATTGCGGGAGCAATTTACCCTATCAACTTTCAAAAATTCTAACCTAGTGTGCATAGCAGCTCTCATAACTATTTTAAGTGTGCTAACTGAAGGATAACCCAAGAAATCACGTGTAGAAATTTCAAGTCCAGATCCCAAACTTGAGATTTTGCACAAAATCACCTTGATCCCCAAAATCTACAATCCACCTCACACAATCTCTCCAAATCTTCTCAAGTGTACTGTGAGCAAGCATGTCTCTCACTCAGGATGAACCTCTTATGGCTATTATGGTAACGCACCATGGACTAAGAAGGCAAGGAACCCCAACTCCATCATACTCCTCCAAGGCTAACACTTTAAGACTCAAGTCATTGCTCACTAGAGAACTCAATGAGAGAGAGATAGTTGCAAATGACAAGATAGTGAGTACCTCATCACCCCTTGTTCATATACTTCTGAAATAGTTACATACCAAAGTTACTAATTACTGCAATAACTCAAGTTACTAGACTAAAAGTCAAGTAAAGTCAAAATGTAGAAAGTAATATCCATTCATATGGGCATATTCCCCTAAGCATGTGGTTTTATCTTGACCCAACCACTAAGTCAAGGATTCCTTCACATAGGCTATCCTTGGATTAGAGAAGAATCCAAAACAAAAAGGATTGTGGGCCCAAGAGTTCTCAACTCTTTCTTCAAAGCCAAACACCTAGGAATAATACCAAGTCAACACACTAAAATCCAAAATAGTGGTGCTCATCTTTTCTACTTCCTCTAAAGTAAGGTCCCCTCTATCTTACCTATGACTAACTTTAGCTAACCATGACTAATATAGAACCATCCTTTATCTCTATATAAATAATATTTTTTAAGTACTTGTAATACCAAGCTAAATATCATAATACCACACACATGCACAAATGGGTGTTACAGTACAAGATGTACAAATCCACCTCAAAGACATCATAATGAACTACAGGGTATACAAATAGATCCAAATTCTCTAACATAAGTTCAGCCCTCTCCTCCCCTAAAGTTCTCTCCAAGTGAGCTCTCATAGCCTCGTTCTGTCTGATATTGAATTGTACACGGAACATTATCTTGCCTTCTAGAGAGGTCTTGGCAACGGAACCAAAAATGTGAGCCGGCTTGTCTCTAACTCAGGATGAACCTCTGATGGCTATCATGGTAGTGCACCATGGACTAAGAAAGTAAGGAACCCCAACTCCATTATACTACTCCAAGGCTAACACTCCAAGGCTAACACTCCAAGACTCAAGACATTGCTCATTAGAGAACTCAATGAAAGAGAGATAACTTCTAATAAAAGGATGATGAGTACCTCCTCACCCCATATTTATATACCTGTGAAATAGTTATGCACCAAAGTTACTAATTACTATAGTAACTCAAGTGACTAGACTAAAAGTCAAATAAAGTCAAAAAGTAGAAAGGAATATCCATTCACATGGGCATATTCTACTAGCATGTGATCTTATCTTGACCTAACCACTAATTCAAGGATTCATTCACATGGACTATCCTTGGACTATAGAAGAATCTAAAAAAAAAGGCTTATGGGCCCAAGAGTTCTCAACTCTTTCCTCCAAGCCAAACGCCTAGGACTAATACCAAGTCAACACACTATAATCCAAAATAGTGGTGCTCATCTTTTCCACTTCCTCTAAAATAAGGTCGTCTCTATCTTAACTATGACTAACTTAAGCTTATCATGACTAATGTAGAACTATCCTTTATCTCTATATAAATAATATCTCTCAAGTACTTGTACTACCAAGCTAAATATCACAATACCACACACATGCACAAATGGGTGTTACAGACCACACAACAAAATCCATGAGAATAGGTTTCCAAATCCACCTTTAATTTTACTTTCTGAGCCCAACTCACAACAAATTGGTCTTACCTTCATCTCTTGAGCTCAAAATCAAAACCACTACTCAAAAATTGCTTCTTCTTTGCTCAAAAATTAGCCAGCACTTTTGCACACCATCTACCTCATTGCCAAATCTGCATCAAGCAATGAGCTTCTTTACACCATGGAAAACTTGAGCTTTGATTGAGCTACCAACGATCAGTGAGTCTTAGAGATACCACTAACACTCTTAATTTTTGCACCCAATTTCCCCCTAACTTCACTTCTTTGATGTTATGAAATCGTTTACAACTCTCAAATCAACTCAACTTAGATTAGTACTTGATTTGTCATTCTATAAACTATCAGCAAGTGGGTACTAATTATAGTCAAGCCACACCCACTCTAGCTAAGAGAATCCAGGTGACGCTTGCCGGCCTTTGTCCACTATAGCCAAGAACTCAAAGGCTCAACATTATAAAAGTGAGCTCTCAAGAGCTGCACTTTGAAAGTATACCCCTGGACTTGAGCTAGGTCTAAAACCCTAACGGTCCTACTGACGGCACACTCAATGGTGCAAATGGTGCAAAGTGATGGTAGGCTCCACAATGAAGTCAATACTGTGAGCCAGCTTGTCTCTCACTCAAGATGAACCTTTGATGGCTATTATGATAACGCACCATGGACTAAGAATGCAAAGTATCCCAACTCTATCATAATCCTCCAAGACTCTCAAGACATTGCTCACTAGAGAACTCAATGAGAGAGAGATAATTGCAAATGAAAGGATGTTGAGTACCTCCTCACCCCTAGTTTATATACTTGTGAAATAGTTATGCACCAAAGTTACTATTTACCATAGTAACTCAAGTAACTAGGCTAAACGTCAAGTAAAGTCAAAAGTATAAAGGAACATCCATCTACATGGGCATATTCTACTAAGCATGTGATCTTATCTTGACCTAACTACTAAGTGAGGGATTCCTTCACATGGGCTATCCTTGGACTAGAGAAGAATCCAAAACAAAAAGACTTGCGGGCCCGAGAGTTCTCAACTCTTTCCTCAAAGCCAAACACCTAGGAATAATACCAAGTCAACACACTAGAATCCAAAATAATGGTGCTCATCTTTTCCACTTCCTCTAAAGTAAGGTCCTTTCTATCTTAGCTATGATTAACTTTAGCTCGTCATGACTAATATAGAACCATCCTTTATCTCTATATAAATAATATCTCTCAAATATTTGTAATACTAAGCTAAATATCATAATACCACACATATGCACAAATAGGTGTTACATTTACCCCCGAACTAAGCTTTCACTTTTTCCTCAAAGTAAAGGTCTCTATATCTTTTATGATATATCTCCAACTTATTATGGTTAATCCTATCAAAGTGTCTTCATCCCAACTCCTTGAGATCATAGATGTAATTGTCCTACACCTTCTCCACTATGAAAGGTCCAAAGTACTTAGGAAAAAACTTATTTTGCACTCTCTTGAATCAAATGGAATCAAACAACATTACCCAATCACCTTCTTTGAAAAGCTCCACCATCTTCTTGCCTTACCTCTTGTCATAGCTCTCCTTTTGTTTCCTTTGGGCTTGCTCCACTTGAACCATAGCAACTGATCTTGTCTCTTCCAATTCCATGAGTTGATCCTTCCTTGACTTCTTTGCATCACCTCCTTGTGCTTTCTTCAATCTCTTATGAATGCTTTGGAAGGTAGGAAGATCAAAGTGAATAGGTAAGGTAGACTCAATACCATATACCGATTGAAATGGAGAATATCCGGTGGAAGTTTTCATGGTTGTCCCACTGCTCTTTGAAGTAGACCATTTGCTCCTTGGTGAAAAAGAATATCCTCCACTATTGTGTAAGGTCTAGATCTTGCTGCAAGGGCCTTCCTCTCTCTAGCATGCATACCTTTTGGATAATTACCTTTTGTTGCAAAATCCACAATCTCCTTGTTCTCCATTGGAACCTCTCGAGTGATTGAGATTGTTATGAGTTCCTCATCCAAGAAGGAATGATCCATTGGCTCATCTCTATCATGATCATAGGCCCTAGATAACAAATTAGCATTTGCATATTTCTTTCTTGGCTTATCCTTAATGGTGTGGTCATACTTAGACAAGAGTATCATCCACCTTGCTAGCCTCTCTTCTGCATTAGGCTTGTTGAAGATGTACTTCAAAGCCTTGTGATCTATGACAAAGGTGTCTTTCACTCCAATCAAATAGTGTCTTAACTTCTTGAGACCAAAGATCACTGCCAACCCTTCTCTCTTCGTGACAAAGTAGTTCTTTTCTGCTGAAACCAACTACCTACTAGCATAAGTTATTGGATAATCATGCCCATCTTGGTCTAATTGACTAAAAGTGCATCCTATAGCTACATTAGAAACATCAATGTAGAGAATGAAAGGTTTAATCCAATCAGGTTTAGCAAGAATTGGAGCTACAACAAGGGATTGCTTGAGCTCCTCAAAAGCTTTGAGAGCCTCCTTGTCCTCCAAAATCACCATGTAATCAACACCCTTCTTCATGTAGATGATCAATGCATAAGCCTTATTGGAAAATGAGAAGATGAACCTCCTATAGTATCCAACCATCCCCAAGAATTGGCGTAACTTTGTCAAGCTTGAAGGGAATGGAAGGTCTGAGATTTTCCTCACCTTCTCAAGATCAACTGTTATTCCATCCTTGGAGATGATGTGCCCCAAAAGTAGATCTTCTTCACATCCAAAAATGCACTTCTATGGGTTGACTGATGCATCTACCTCATCCAAGCATTGCAAGACCTTGATTAGGTGCTCAAAGTGCTCTTCCTTGCTCCCATAAACACAAAAGTCATCAATGAAGTCTCTCACAAATTTCCCAATGAAAGGTTCAAATACCTTGTTCATGAACCATGGGAATGTGGTTGGAGCATTGCAAAGCCCAAAAGGCATGACCTTGAAACCATAAGTTCTCCAAGGTGTGGTGAATGTGGTGAGTTTTTGATGCTTTGGTACAATCTTGATTTGGTTATACCCAATAAAACTATCTCCAAAACTATACCTCTCATGACCTACAACCTCCTCCAAGATCTCATCAATGAATGGTAAAGTGTAATAGTCCTTCTTAGTAGCAACATTAAGCTTCTTGTAATCCACACATACCCAAAGCTTGCCATTCTTTTTCTTCACAATCACAATGGGAGACACCCGTTCCAAATTCTCCACCTCAAAGATAAATTTGGCCTCCTTGAGCTTATCAATCTCCTCTTTCACAACCAAAGATATTGGTGGGCTAATGCGCCGTTGCTTTAGGTGGACTGGTCTTGCATGTGACTCCACCTCAATCTTGTGCTCCTCCAAGGTGACTTCCTTTATATCCTTGAATTGAAAGCAAACACATGGATGAACTTGCTGAAAATCTCCTCAAATCTCACCTTCTCTTCCTTGGTAACATTTGGACCATACTTGAGTGTAGATAACCTCCTCTCTATCTACTCAAGTGTCAATGGTGTTTATTTGGGTCCTTCAAAACCTTTGGCTTAGGTGCAAAATCCATAGCACACAAGAGATACACATTTGAATCAGCTTTAGATTCATCCTCCTCCGTGTAAGTCTCCTCTTCCATGCTTGTGTCCACACTTGAAGCTTCTTCTTCAAAATCTAATTCCCAATAATCAAAGCTAGTGTATCTGAATGTGAAGTGTTGGTGGTGTTAGTCACAAGAATTGTGACTCTATGGTTTGATGGCCCAATTCTCAAGTACCCTTTGTATCATCTATCAATTGTGTGTGCTGCTCTCAACCATGGCCTCCCAAGAAGTAAGTCATAGTTTGAATTCTTCAAGACTTGGAAAGTCATGAGATTTTGAACCCCCATAACTGAAACTACCACTTTATCCATCATCCCTATTGGTCAAACTTGTTGCTTGTTTGCCATGCTCACCACAAATGTTGAAGGTCTTGAAGGTATCATACCCAACTTCTTCATCAACCTTTCTGGCGTGGCATTCACTATTGATTCTCTATCAACAAGTGCATCCTTTGATGGTGTGACCATTCACTCTCACATCAATCTTGGAGGTATATTCACAAGCCTCCCATGGTGTTGGCTTGGCATCCACCACCCCCATTGATACTAGAGTTGTTGATTTCTTCTTCCTCTTGCTCCTTGTAGAACTCAAACTACCTCTAAGTTCCTTTCTCAAAGTAGGATTCAAAGCAATCAGTTTGCCCATTGTGATATTATCCTTGTGACTACCAACATCCTCCAAGACGTTGTAGTTCCATTGTTGCTTTGAGATCAAGAAGTACTCCATCCCCAATTTCTTCCTTGGAGTCTTTGTTGTTGATGGTGTTGAAGTGCTTGTACAAGTGCTCCTAGTATGCATAGGAGTATCTTGGCTAGGAGTAAATCCTTGAGAAAATTGCACATCCTTTGCAAAATGAGCTCTCTTCTTCTCTTGTGCCAAAAGCTCCAAATTGAGACCTTGGAGTTTGAGCACTCTCGTTTCTCATACTTGCTCTCAACCATATCTATGGATGCTATCTCCTTATCTTTTTGTGGATTAGGAGCCACCTAGGTTTCACTACCTCCCTCTTTCCTTCTATTGGCTCCCTCATAACCCCTTCCTCCATGGTAAGTGGAATTTGGGCAATTCCTTTGGATGTGGCCTCTTCTTCCACAACCAAAACAATTTCTATCATTGAAATTTTTGGTTGGTTGGCCTCCTCTATATGGATAGTTTCCATAACTCCTAGGCACTTCCCTTACATTCTGATTCACCTCTCTCTTCTCCCATAGTTGCACTACATTGATCTTGAGATCTGCAAGATGTTCATTGATGGTTTGAAGTGGATCCTTTGCGGAGGTGCAAGAACTAGAGCAACTAATACTTGTGGTGCAACCCTTGCCACCAAAGTATCAGAAGTTGCACCATACTTGTAGCCTTGAGGAGGATGCACAACCTTTTTCACCACCAAATCACTCTCATCCCCTTCCAAACTCTCCTCCATACAAATTGCAATCTTGATAGCTTCAACCTTGGAAGAAAGTTTTTCATATCTCACCTTGTTTCTGATTTGTGGTCTCAACCCTCCCACAAAATTCTTGGTGGTCATAGCTCCTATGCCAATCATAGTAGTCTCCACATTATCCCCACCTTTTCTCAACACTATGCAAAATTTGGACTTTAACTTTTCCACTCTTTCCACATAGACTCTCACTTTCTCTCCATCTCCTTGGTTGAGAAAGGTAACCTCACTCATCAATCTCTCATATCTCTCATCTGCAAGAAAGTTTTCAATGAGTGTTGAGGTCAAACTCTCCCAAAACTCTTATTGCCTATCTCTCCTCTCTCTCTTTTGGTATTCTGACTCACACCATGTAAGTGTTGCATCCTCAAAGAAACCCACTCGTTCTTCCTCCTCTCATTGTCTCCTATGCAAGCTTTCTTGAAGTCTCTCACAAAGACCTCCATATCTTCTCCATCCTTGCCAAAGAAAACCGGAAGTTTCTCCATCTTAACCCCTCACTATCTTTCTTTTCTCTCAAATTTTTATTCTCTTTTCTTTTCTCTCTCACTCTATAACTAATAGAGTATATACATGACTAACACCATTTGAGAATAATACACCCTAGGGAGCACAAAAGTTTCAACTTGCTCCAAGATTTCTATAGCAACATCAAATCCTAGAGTGCATATTAATCAAACCCTCATAGTGTAATACTCAAAGGACAAGAGAAGAGAGAAAACACAGATTACACACTCAACATTCGGTGCCACAAAGGAGCACCTTCTCATTATTATATAGACAAAGAGGATCTCCTCCAAGGAAGCTCCACCATAGGATTAGGCACACAGATAGGTGACATGTCAGCAAGATCTACCCTTGGATTACTTACTTGGATGGGTGACATGTTGGTCTAGGTCCTATCTGGTTGGTCAAACAAGCTTTGACTAGAGAGAATCTTTTAGGGAATCTTCTTGTAGGAGTCTTAGAATCATGTAAGGTACCATTAGAAAGCTCTCTACGAGACAAACCAAGGGGGAGGGAAGGCCATCCTTTTCTCCATTGGGCGGGGGAGTATCATATTTTTGAGGCCTAATTCATTTGTTTAGGCCTCTGAAATTGCCTTCAAAGATTTCAAACATATTTTGGTTCCTACTGTATTAGTAGAAGTATATTTTTGGTGATACCTCTTTCTGATCTGTTTAGTCCATCATGTGTAACATCCTTCCAGATGTTACCAAACCAATTCTCACCTTTAAATCATATGTCTAGTTATTGGTTCTAAGGTTCTCAAGTCTATTTCTATTTCTGCTCTATTAGTAGAAGTACTCTTTTGGTGATACTTCTATCTGATCTATTTTGACCATCATATATAATATCATTCTAGATGTTACCAAACTGAATTTCACATCTAGATCATATGGCTAGCTCTTGGTATTACACATGGATAGTTTATCCATAAGTTAAAAGATTATCTCTATCACTAATCTTGAGAACTAGCTGATGAAGGTAGTAGTATTTCTATAACTATACTTAGACTCTCTCCAAAATCTTTCACCAAAGTCTCCAAAAATGAATTTACTCCGTTACACTTCTGTACTTTTGGAAGTCCTTCAACTACACAAACCTCACACAACTCCTTGGCCTTAGATCTTCTTCCTCCCAATCTTGGTGAAGAAGGTCCAAAATGCAAACCCAAGTCAAGTAATCATCTCCTTACACTTAATCTCTTACTCTCTAAGGTCTATGAACATGAACTTGCCTTATGTCCTTTCTTTCCACATAGAAAGCACTTAAATTCACTCTTTTCTCCAAGTAGTGTAGGTTTTTGGATCCTCTCAACACTCTCTTCAAATTCTTTTTTTAAACTCTCTTTTCCTCAAATCCACCCCTACAATCACCTCAAACCCTTGTGGAACCATGCATAGCCTCAATTTTCACTCTTGGTGACTCTCAATGTTCCCAAGATGGTCTAAACACTCAAATATGTTTTTTGTTGCTCTCACACTCATGCATGAGATCTAAACTGGTATGTCACAGTCCTTTGAAATTTTTCACACTTAATCACAGCTCTAGGGTATCCCTCTTGCAAAATTTCTGATCTTTTCATCAAGCCATTTGGCCTAGGTATCTTTCTATTCAGCACACATATTTCAGATTTGGTTTGAAAACAACCCCCCTCACTTTAAAAACTTGTAACTCTATGTGCAAAAATGATTTCTCTCTAATTTTTTGTGTCAACAGGTAGGATAAAATAAACTGAATTTTCTTGGAAATATTCAGAATAATCCACTAAAAATTGAAGATATGGCAGACTTTGTACAATTTTCTAGAGAGCATGCAGTTGTAGGAGCAATTTACCCTATCAACCTTCAAAATTTCTAGTCCAATGTGCATAATAGCTCTCATAATAATTTTAAGTGTGCTAACTGAAAGATAACCCAAAATATCATGTTTAGAAATTTCAAATCCAAATCTCAAACTTGAGATTTTGCCCAAAATCACCTTAATCTCCAAAATCTACAATCCACCTCACACAATCTCTCCAAAGCCTCTCATGTGTACAAGATACACAAAATCACCTCAAAGACATCATAATGAACTACAATGTATACAAATGAGTCCAAGTTCTCTAACATAAATTCAGCCTCTACTCCCCTAATTTTCTCTCCAAGTGAGCTCTCATAGCCTCCTTCTGTCTAATATAGAATTGTAGAATATTATGCAGAATATTATCTTACCTTCTAAAGAGGTTTTGGTAATGGAACCAAAAATGTGAGCCTGCTTGTCTTTCACTCAGGATGAACCTTTGATGGCTATTATGGTAATGCACCATGGACTAAGAAGGCAAAGTACCCCAACTCCACAATCCTCCAAGGCTAACATTCCAAGACTTAAGACATTGCTCACTAGAGAACTCAATGAGAGAGAGATAATTGCAAATGAAAGGATGTTGAGTACCTTCTCACCCCTAGTTTACATACTTTTGAAATAGTTACACACCAAAGTTACTATTTACCATAGTAACTTAAGTAACTAGGCTAAACGTAAAGTAAAGTCAAAAGTATAAAGGAATATCCATTTACATGGGCATATTCTACTAAGCATATGATCTTATCTTGATCTAACTACTAAGGGAAGGATTCCTTCACATGGGCTATCCTTGGGCTGTAACACCCATTTGTGCATGTGTGTGGTATTGTGATATTTAGCTTAGTATTACAAGTACTTAAGAGATATTATTTATATAGAGATAAAGGATGGTTCTATATTAGTCATGGTTAGCTAAAGTTAGTCATAGCTAAGATAGATGTGACCTTACTTTAGAGGAAGTAGAAAAGATGAGCACCACTATTTTGGATTTTAGTGTGTTGACTTGGTATTATCCCTAGGTGTTTGGCTTTGAGGAAAGAGTTGAGAACTCTTGGGCCCGCAAGCTTTTTTGTTTTGGATTCTTCTTTAGTCCAAGGATAGCCCATGTGAAGGAATCCTTGACTTAGTGGTTGGGTCAAGATAAGACCACATGCTTAAGGGAATATGCCCATGTGAATGGATATTCCTTTCTACTTTTTGACTTTACTTGACTTTTAGTCTAGTAACTTGAGTTACTATGGTAATTAGTAACTTTGGTAATTAGTAACTTTGGTACGTAACTATTTCACAAGTATATAAACAAGGGGTGAGGAGGTACTCATCATCCTTTCATTTGCAACTATCTCTCTCTCATTGAGTTCTCTAGTGAGCAATGTCTTGAGTCTTGGAGTGTTAGCCTTGGAAGAGTACGATGGAGTTGGGATTCCTTGCCTTCTTAGTCCATGGTGCGCTACCATAATAGCCATCAAAGGTTCATCCTGAGTGAGAGACAGGCCGGCTCACATTTTTGGTTCCGTTGCAGGGACCTCTCTAGAAGGCAAGATAATGTTCCGCATCCAATTCTACATTAGGCAGAAGGAGGCTATGAGAGCTCACTTGGAGAGAACATTAGGAGAGGAGAGGGCTGAACTTATGTTAGAGAACCAAGATCCATTTGTATACCCTGTAGTTCATTATGATGTCTTTGAGTTGATTTTGTACATCTTGTACACATGAGAGGAATTGGAGAGATTGTGTGAGGTGGATTGCAGATTTTGGAGATTAAGGTGATTTTGGGCAAAATCTCAAGTTTGAGATCTGGACTTGAGATTTCTACACATGATAGCTTGGGTTATCTTTCAGTTAGCACATTTGAAATTATTGTGAGAGCTTCTATGCGCACTGGGCTAGAATTTTTGAAAGTTGATAGGGTAAAGTGCTCCCGCAACTGCATGCTCTCTGGAAAATTGTACAGAGTCTGCCATTTCTTCAATTTTCAGTGAATTGTCCTGAAAATTTTCAAGAAAATTCAATGCATTTTATCCTACCTGCTGCCACAAAAATTAGAGAGATATCGTTCTTGCGCAAGGAGAAATGAGTTTTTGAAGTGAGGGGGGTGGTTTTCAGACCAAATCTGAAATTTGTGTGCTGAATAGAAAGGTGTCCAGGCCAAATGGCTAAATGAAAAGATCTGAAATTTTTCATGGAGAGATATCATGGAGTTTTAATCAAGTGTGCAAAATTTCAGAGGACTGTGACATATTGGTTGGGAGATTTGAGTGACATTGTGAGGAAGGGTCAATTCTGCAGAGTGGAGATCTCATGTATGAGAAATTTGAGATCAACAAAAAGCATGTTTGAGTGTTTAGATTCATCTTGGGAACATGGAGGGCCATCAAGAGTGGAAATTGAGATTATGCAAGGTTCCCCAAGGGTTTGAGGTGATTGTAGGGGTGGATTTGAGGAAAAGAGAGTTTACAATAGAATTTGAAGAGAGTGTTGAGAGGATCCAAAAACCTACACCACTTGGAGGAAAGAGTGAGTCTAAGTGCTTTCTATGTGGAGAGAAGGGACATAAGGCAAGTTCATGTCCATTGACCTTTGAGAGCAAGAGATTGAGGGAAAGGAGAGGCTTACTTGACTTGGGTTTGCATGTTGGACCTTCTTCACCAAGATTGGGAGGGAGGAGATCTAAGACCAAGGAGTTGTGTGAGGTTTGTGGAGTTGAAGGACTTCCAAAAGGACATGAGTGTAGTGGAGTAAAAGCACTTTTGGAAACTTTGGTGAAGGATCTTGGAGAGAGTCTTAGTACAGCTACAGAAATATTAACACCTTCATCAGCTAGTTCTCAAGATTAGTGATGGAGATAATCTTTCAACTTATGGATAAACTATCCATGAGAGTTAGATTAATATGCACTCTAGGATTTGATGTTGCTATAGAAATCTTGGAGCAACCTGAACCTTTTGTGTTCCCTATAGTGGATTATTCTCAGATGGTGTTAGTCATGTATATACTCTATTAGTAATAGAGTGAGAGAAAAAAAAAGAGAAAAAAAAATTTGAGAGAAAAGAAAGATAGTGAGGGGTTAAGATAGGAAAACTTCCGGTTTTCTTTGGCAAGGATAAAGAAGATGTGGAAGCCTTTGTGAGAGACTTCAAGAGAGCTTGCATAGGAAACAATGAGAGGAGGAAGAATGAGTGGGCCTCATTATTACCAGATTTCTTTGAGGATGCAACACTTACATGGTATGAGTCAGAATACCAAAAGAGAGAGAGGAGAGAGGGGGAAGAGGAGTCTTGGGAGACTTTGACTTCAGCACTCATTGAGAACTTTCTTCCTGATGAGAGTTATGAGAGATTGATGAGTGAGGTTACATTTCTCAAGCAAGGAGATGGAGAGAAAGTGAGAGTCTATGTGGAAAGAGTGGAAAAGTTAGAGTCCAGATTTCGCATAGTGTTGAGGAAGGGTGGGGATGATGTGGAGACTACAATGATTGGCATAGGGGCTATGCTCACCAAGAATTTTGTGGGAGGATTAAGACCACAAATTAGAAGCAAGGTGAGATATGAGAAACCTTCTTCTAAGGTTGAAGCTATCAAGATCGCAATTCGTATGGAGGAGAGTTTGGAAGGGGATGAGAGTGATTTGGTGGTGAAGGAGGTTGTGCATCCTCCTCAAGGCTACAAGTATGGTGGAACTTCTGATACTTTGGTGACAAGGGTTGCACCACAAGTAGTAGTTTCTCCAGTTCTTGCACCTCCACCAAAAGATCCACTCCAAACCATCACAGAACAACTTGCGGATCTCAAGATCAATGTGGTACAACTATGGGAGAAGAGAGAGGTGGATCAGAATGTAGGGAGAGGGCCTAGGAGTTATAGAAACTATCCATATAGAGGAGGCCAACCAGCCAAAAATTTCAATGATAGAAATTGTTTTGGTTGTGGAGGAAGAGGTCATATCCAAAGGAATTGCCCAAATTCCACTTACCATGGAGGAAGGGGTTATGAGGGAGCCAATAGAGGGAAAGAGGGAGGTAGTGAAACCCAAGTGGCTCCTAATCCCAACAAAGATAAGGGGATAGCATCCATAGATGTGGTGGAGAGCAAGTATGAGAGAGGAGAGTGCTCAAACTCCAAGGGTCTTAATTTGGAGCTTTTGGCACAAGAGAAGAAGAGAGCTCGTTTTGCAGAGGATGTTCACTCTTCTCAAGGATTTACTTCAAGCAAGGATACTCCTATGTCTACTAGGAGCACTCGCACCTCAACACCATCAACAAAAAAGACTCCAAGGAAGAAGTTGGGGATGGAGGACTTCTTGATCTCAAAGCAACAATGGAACTACAATGTGTTGGAGGATGTTGGTAGTCACAAGGCTAACATCACAATGGGCCAATTAATTGCTTTGAACCCTACCTTGAGAAAGGAGCTTAGAGGTGGTTTGAGTTCTACAAGGAGCAAGAAGAAGAAGAAGGCAAAAGTTCCAATATCACTGGGGGTGGTGGATGCCAAGCCAGCACCATGGGAGGCTTGTGAATATGCCTCCAAGATTGATGTGAGAGTGAATGGTCACAACATCAAGGATGCATTGGTTGATGGAGGATCAGCAGTGAATGCCATGTCAAAAAGGTTGATGAAGAAGTTGGGTATGATACCCTCAAGACCTTCAACATTTGTGGTGACCATGGCAAACAAGCAACAAGTTCGACCAATAGGAGTGATGGATAAGGTGGTAGTTTCAGTTATGGGAGTTCAAAATCTCATGACTTTCCAAGTCTTGAAGGATTCAAGCTATGACTTACTTCTTGGGAGGCCATGGTTGAGAGCAGCACGCACAACTGATCGATGGCACAAAGGGTACTTGAGGATTGGGCCATCAAACCATAGAGTCACTGTTCCTGTGACTAACACCACCAACACTTCACATTCAAATACCCCATCTTCTGATTATTGGGAATCAGATTCTGAAGAAGGAGCTTCAGGTGTGGACACAAGCATGGAAGACGAGACTTCCACGGAGGAGGATGAATCTGAATTTGATTCAGATGTGTATCCTTTGTGTGCTATGGATTTTGCACCTAAGCCAAAGGTTTTGAAGGACCCAGATAAATCACCATTGACACTTGAGGAGGTAGAGAGAAGGTTAGCTACCCTCAAGTATGGTCCAAATGTTACCAAGGAGGAGAAGGTGAGATTTGAGGAGATTTTCCGCAAGTTTATCCATGTGTTTGCTTTCAGTTACAAGGAGTTGAAGGAAGTCACCTTGGAGGAGCACAAGATAGAGGTGGAGTCACATGCAAGACCAATCCGCCAAAAGCAACATTGCATTAGCCCACCAATATCTTTGGTTGTGAAGGAGGAGGTTGATAAGCTCAAGGAGGCTGGATTTATCTTTGAGGTGGAGAATTCAGAATGGGTGTCTCCAATTGTCATTGTGAAGAAAACGAATGGCAAGCTTTGGGTATGTGTGGATTACAAGAAGCTCAATGCTGTTACCAAGAAGGACTACTACCCATTGCCATTCATTGATGAGATCTTGGAGGAGGTTGCAGGTCATGAGAGGTACAATTTTGGAGATGGTTATAGTGGATATAACCAAATCAAGATTGCACTAGAGCATCAACAACTCACCACATTCACCACACCTTGGAGAACTTATGCTTTCAAGGTCATGCCTTTTGGGCTTTGCAATGCTCCAGCCACATTCCAACGGTTCATGAACAAGGTATTTGAACCTTTCATTGGGAAATTTGTGAGAGATTTCATTGATGACTTTTGTGTCTATGGGAGCAAGGAGGAGCACTTTGAACACCTAATCAAAGTCTTGCAACGCTTGGATGAGGCAAATGCATCACTCAACCCAGAGAAGTGCATTTTTGGATGTGAAGAAGGTCTACTTTTGGGGCACATCATCTCCAAGGATGGAATAGCAGTTGATCCTGAGAAGGTGAGGAAAATCTCAGACCTTCCATTCCCTTCAAGCTTGACAAAGTTACGCCAATTCTTGGGGATGGTTGGATACTATAGGAGGTTCATCTTCTCATTTTCCAACAAGGCTTATGCATTGACCATCTACATGAAGAAGGGTGTAGATTACATGGTGATTTTGGAGGACAAGGAGGCTCTCAAAGCTTTTGAGGAGCTCAAGCAATCCCTTGTTGTAGCTCCAATTCTTGCTAAACCTGATTGGAGTAAGCCTTTCATCCTCTACATTGATGCTTCTAATGTAGCTATATAATGCACTCTTAGTCAATTAGACCAAGATGGGCATGATCATCCAATAGCTTATGCTAGTAGGCAGATGGTTTCAGCAGAGAAGAACTACTCTGTCACGGAGAGAGAAGGGTTGGCAGTGATCTTTGGTCTAAAGAAGTTTAGACACTACTTGATTGGAGGGAAAGCCACCATTGTCACGGATCACATGGCTTTGAAGTACATCTTCAACAAGCCTAATGTTGAAGGGAGACTAGCAAGGTGGATGATACTCTTGTCTGAGTATGACTACACAATTGAGGATAGGCCAGGAAAGAAACATGCAAATGCTGATTTGTTATCTAGAGCCTATGATCATGATGGAGATGAGCCAGTAGATGATTCCTTCCCGGATGAGGAGCTCATTACAATCTCAGTCACTCAAGAGATTCCAATGGAGTACAAGGAGATTGTGGATTTTGTGACAAGAGGTAACTATCCAGAAGGGATGCATGCTAGGGAGAGGAAGGCCCTTGCAGCAAGATCTAGACCTTACACAATGGTGGAGGATATTCTTTTTCACCAAGGAGCAGATGGTCTACTTCGAAGAGCAGTGGGTAAGGAAGAGTCTATCCTACTCATAAAGGAGTTTCATGAAGGTTTAGTATGTGGAGGACACTTTGCAGGAAAGGTGACTGCTTTCAAGATTCTAGATGCAGGTTAACATTGGAGAGGGATTTTCAAGGATTGTCTTGATTATTGCAAAACTTGTCATGTTTGTCAAGCTTTTGCTAGAAAGTCTACATCCACTCCACCACTTAGATCAATTCCATTGCTAGGACCTTTTGAGAAGTGGGGAATTGATTTTGTAGGACCTCTCAATAGAACCCCAAGGAACAATCGGTACATTGTGGTAGTTACTGATTACCTTACCAAGTGAGTTGAGGCTAGACCATTGAGGGACAAGAATGAAGATGAAGTGGGTAGATTTCTTTATGAATGCATTATCACTAGGTTTGGATGCCCTTTGGAGTTGGTTTCTGATAGAGGAGGAGAGTTTATAGGAAGCATTACTACAGCCATGCTACGACATTTCTCTATCACACATAGAGTAACTACATCCTATAAGCCAAATTCCAATGGCTTGGCAGAGAGAACCAATCAGACCTTGTGCATGATGTTGGCCAAAGATGCAGAAATGGAGGGGGCTAAACATCATTGGGACAAGAGGATTCATGCAGTTTTGTGGGAGTATAGGACAACCATGAAGACTTCCACCGGATATTCTCCATTCCAATTGGTGTATGGTATTGAGTCTACCTTACCTATTCACTTTGATCTTCCTACCTTCCAAAGCATTCATAGGAGATTGAAGAAAGCACAAGGAAGTGATGCAGAGAAGTCAAGGAAGGATCAACTCATGGAGTTGGAAGAGGCAAGAGCAGTTGCTATGGTTCGAGTGGAGCAAGCCCAAAGGAAACAAAAGGAGAGCTATGACAAGAGGCAAGGCAAGAAGAAGGTGGAGCCTTTCAAAGAAGGTGATTGGGTAATGTTGTTTGATTCCATTTGATTCAAGAGAGTGCAAAAGAAGTTTTTACCTAAGTACTTTGGACCTTTCATAGTGGAGAAGGTGTGGGGCAATTACACCTATGATCTCAAGGAGTTGGGAGGAAGACACTTTGATAGGATTAACCATGATAGGTTGAAGATGTACCATAGAAGGTAGAGAGACCTTCACTTTGAGGACAAATTGAAAACCTAGTCCGGGGGTAAATGTAACACCCATTTGTGCATGTGTGTGGTATTGTGATATTTAGCTTGGTATTACAAGTACTTAAGAGATATTATTTATATAGAGATAAAGGATGGTTTTATATTAGTCATGGTTAGCTAAAGTTAGTCATAGCTAAGATAGATGTGACCTTACTTTAGAGGAAGTAGAAAAGATGAGCACCACTATTTTGGATTTTAGTGTGTTGACTTGGTATTATTCCTAGGTGTTTGGCTTTGAGGAAAAAGTTGAGAACTCTTGGGCCCGCAAGCCTTTTTGTTTTGGATTCTTCTTTAGTCCAAGGATAGCCCATGTGAAGGAATCCTTGACTTAGTGATTGGGTCAAGATAAGACCACATGCTTAAGGGAATATGCCCATGTGAATGGATATTCCTTTCTACTTTTTGACTTTACTTGACTTTTAGTCTAGTAACTTGAGTTACTACTATGGTAATTAGTAACTTTGGTACGTAACTATTTCACAAGTATATAAACAAGGGGTGAGGAGGTACTCATCATCCTTTCATTTGCAACTATCTCTCTCTCATTGAGTTCTCTAGTGAGCAATATCTTGAGTCTTGGAGTGGTAGCCTTGGAGGAGTATGATGGAGTTGGGATTCCTTGCCTTCTTAGTCCATGGTGCGCTACCATAATAGCCATCAGAGGTTCATCCTGAGTGAGAGACAGGCTGGCTCACAGGGCTAGAGAATAATCCAAAACAGAAAGGCTTGCGGGTCCAAGAGTTCTCAACTCTTTCCTCAAAGCCAAACACCTAGGAATAATACCAAGTCAACACACTAGAATCCAAAATAATGGTGCTCATCTTTTCCATTTCCTCTAAAGTAAGGTCCACTCTATCTTATCTTTGACTAACTTTAGCTAATCATGACTAATGTAGAACCATCCTTTATCTCTATATAAATAAAATCTCTTGAGTATTTGTAATACTAAGCTAAATATCATAATGCCACACACGTGCACAAATGGGTGCTATAGTACCACAAACATGAAATCTGACCGTCAGAAAGTAGTCTATGTGAAATTGCTAAAATACCTCTAACTATTATCATTGCACTCCAATGTTTGAGCAACTAGATGCGACACTACAAATGGCATGACTAATATTTCTCAATCAAGCACCATTTGATGAAGTTTTCTGGTTGTTGAATGGTGTGGAATCTGATAAGCCAATCTCCTTCTTGTGTATTCCTCATGTCTTGACCATCTACAATCTTCTCATAGCCCCAGATTTCTGCCATAGAAAATAAGTGAAACTCAAATGAGTGAATTTGATTCTCAAAATTGTTGAGCTCCTTGCTCCTTGCTCTCCTCTCACCTCTCAAATTTTCAGAAACTACTTCTCCACTTGAAATGGCTCCTTAATACTCTCTTCTACTCTCATGAAATGGCTCTCAAACCCTCTCTTCTCCTTTTGCTCAATTTTGAAATATGCTGAGTTTCAAAATATGCTCTATTTCTGCTCAATTTTAAAATATGCTCAATTTCTGCTCTTGAAGTCTTGAAATACAAATCTATCTCAAATCCCACCACTCTTGAACCTCCTTCTTCAACCCAAAAACTGCCTAGTTCAAAGGGGTACACCCTTTGAAAACCAAAAATTTTTAAGCTCCTTTCCTAAACTCTTCTCCTTCAAAAACTACTAAAATGATGTGAAAAAATTTTCCTCCCCAAAACTCCCCTGAACTACTCAATTTGAGAAATGTGAAACATATCTGCAAGGGGGGGAGGGGGAGGGTTTATATAGGCTTCCACATGACAAAACATATCTATAAACTACACTCACTATATTTGAATTTTAGGAGAGTTACCCAAAATTTGAGGAGAAAAATATAGAATCATAAGCATCAATTGATGGCAACATGCGACATGTCATATTGCCAACCAGTACACCCGACCACTAATTAAGAGAATCAGTGCCTCCCAATGCCACCATGAGCCATTGAGTGGCAATGGGATGGGTGCCATCAAGCGGAGAGGAGTGTTGTGGGGCACCAACATGCAAAATCTGAATGTGGTCTTAAATTTGTGCCTCCTAGCACCACTAAGTGCCATTGCATGGCAATGAGACAAGTGCCATCAAGCTGGAAACAAGTGCAGCTAGGCTCCGACATGCAAAATTCAAATGTAACCGTGTGGCTGGCAGCTCTCGATGCCTACTGGCATCTATATGCGAGCATCATCCAGTGGCACTAGAGCACAAAGGTCATCACCTAGTGCCATCCAACTTCAAGTTTACAGAGGGTGTCACCATAAAGCTACAAGTGTCATCGAGCATCCCCGAGTGCATTCTTCTTGCAATTTTTAAATTGGGTGTTTGTGTCGAGGCAACAACATATGACAATTTTTTAAAGGATATAGAAAAATTGTGTAAACATTACTTACAACAAAATATGGAGAGTTTGATATGAAGAATTTGAAGAATGATATTTTTATTATAGAGAAACATAATCTCATTTCATTATAGTATATCGTCAACATGGTGAGCAAGGCATTGTTGCATCACCCTTGACCTACTTTCTTCTCTACCAAGCTCTATTCCATTAAAAAATATTTTTGATCTATTTGACTTCCTTAGTAAATCCTCCATCGTCTTCTGACCAAATGTCGGACCTTTTGATTAAAAAGTTATGTAAAATAATACAAACTTCAACAAATATGCATTTCTACTATGTCTCTAAGTTGCACCCTAAGCTCACAAAGAGAATGCCATCTAGCTAGTTGAAGAGGAATTCTAAATAATAAAATTGAGTATTTTAGATAGCGCTTCAGACTAAATTCACTCCCCCTTGGCATCTTCACACAGCTTCACCCACCCTAATCCTCCCATTTTGTGATCAATTTTCTTGTCCTCATCCTGCTCGTCCTCCTTGTGCAATCCATTTGTGTTCTCGTACATCACCTATCTTCATCAAAGTTATTGTTCTCGTCTCACTCATTCTCCTTGTGCAATTCATTTGCATTCTCGATTATCACCTATCTTCGTTGCCCCCTTTGGTCACCACCTTGTTCTCATCGCCGCCCATTCACTCTAACCTAAACCAGATACTTTATTAACCCTAATGTGTAATTAATGCACTCCGGTGTGGTGTGAGAATGAAAAACTCCATATCTCTTATTTCCTATTTCCTATATGCCATCTCATCTAGAGTTTACTAATAATAAAGAACTTGACCAGAAGTTAATAACAGTACCTTTTCTTCCTCTGGCTTGCACCTCGTGTTTATTTAGTCAATGCTTAGTAATAATCTATATGGAAATATACAAAACTTCAAAAAAAATTTACTTCTGAATCCCCCTGTAATTACTCGCTTAATGAATCTTCCTATCCTTGTTCTTTTGGTTCCCATCTCATCTCTTGAGGCTGGCCTGTGCGGGTCCCTTCCCGTCGAACCTGGGGGGTCGGTTAAAAGTTTATCACTCCCCTGCTCGAACTCTGTAAGCACCATCAATCACGAAGATCACGTGGGAATGAACTTCCATGTTGACAATTGACCATCTAGAGAACGGGATGTACTGGAGTGCCAATTGAATTGGGTTCCGGTGATCGATCTGTCATGTTCGGCACCTCGTCATCGGACCTTGATCTGATAAGTTGCAGCGCTACTATATAGGCCCACCAATGTGCTGTAGGCGCTCTAGAATTAGATATCTCGAAGAAGACTCGATATTGAAGTCCTTGACTTAATAAATGAAAGACCCATATTTTGTCACGTCAATATCCACCGACTGTACGTTCAAAATCTGCATTCGGGATTTTCTGCATATTCTCAGCAGTAACTACGTCCAAAAAGTATATGAACTATTAGAAATTTTATGCTAATCCCTGGCCCAACAGCTCCTAATTCAAGTATCGTAAATTGAGTGCAAGACGATACAACCACCTATTGTTTGTCATGATTATCATCTAAACAGTATGGCTATGATATTGCTGTCTAATTTTTTTGATTTTGGCTTTTGTTTTCTCTATTAGTAATGATTTTTTATACTGGAATAGTTCCATGTAACAATTCATAATCCTGACTAGTAAAAATTGATAGATCAAGACCTTACTACTAAAAGTATTTTTGTATGGAAGCAGCCCTCCAGCTTTATGACTGTAAAGTTGACGGGTAAGGTTTGTGAATAAAAGCAGGCTAAGTACTATTGAGAATGAATGTTCTAAGACTTGTGTAAAGTTGATCCACCTGTCATTCATTGTTTGTTGAATCCAATTCACCCTACACTACTAATAGGTATAAAACTCACAAGTATCGGATATCAAATATAGAAGACCGAATTGACCACATGTAATAATATTGTCTTTTACTCAAAAAATCAAGGGAAGATATAGCTCATACATCGTAAAAGACATAATGGTGCTTGATACAAAATGAATCTAGAACATCAATACAATCGTTTGAGTTTGTTATTTCACTACTTGGATATTGTCTTAATATATGAGGAACGGGAGCAGAAGTCGTTCTCCGAAGTCAATTGGGTCCGAACTGATGATCCCAACAAAAGACATGCAACGGGCGAATTGTTAGTAAATAGTTTGCTCTCGTAAATGTGTAGGGATGTGTGGAAAATTCTCATAGTTATTTTTGAATTTCTCTTGTTTCTTTGATAAATTTGTGTTCAACTTCTGAAAAGAATTTCGCATATTTTTTCAATTTGGTGTTAGATAGTTTTAGTGGGATGTAATGTTGAATTTAACTGAAGTTGATCCATTCCCCTAGCGGTACCATAAATTCATTCAAATTTTATATCAGATTTATTTAGTCGGATGTTACATTAATAGTAATGGAAAGTGATCCCTATTGATATCATAATGTTCTGGAATAAAACGCCCTAATTTGTGCAATCCAAGACATCCTGATCTAAGAAAGTACATGCATGCAAGCCTAAACAATTAGGAATTGAGAAAAACATACGAACTAAATCGATCCAAAGCAGAAGCAATACTTTCCATGAATACAATATGTAGAATTTAATATCTATAGCGGTAAAAATTAAATGCTATTGTCTCATATCTAATGGAAGAAGCGTGGCTTCCCGAGTATGTTACAAAAGATGCATTTCGAAGGAAAGGAAAATGATCGAGAAAGGAAAAAAGGCGACCGCGTAGGAAAAATGAAGGACGAGAAGACCCCATCAAGCCACCGACCTTCACGACGCCCCCCACGAGGCCTTACGCAAACCCGACTTCGCAGCCGGGCCGCCTCCTCGGGAGCGCGTCTCGTCGAGCCCCGGAGGGCTCGACGGAATGAAGGGAGGAAAGGAGAAGGAAGATGAAGAAAGGAGGAAGATGCATTTCAAAGCAAAGATATCGAACAAATAGAAAATATGGTGTAGTGTGTAGTAGATGGGATAGAATATATCACATCTTGTTTTTTAAATCGAATAGTAAACATAACGGGTTTTATTAGTCTTTTATGAGTATTTTACAGATACTAATAATAGCATTTGTAAGGGTATGGAGCGAGGACTTTTTGAGAATTTGTACGTGTGAGAATACCATATTTGTGAAAGCTATGGGTCCCCAAAAGGTGATCCATAGTTTTGTATTGACAGGATAAGCCATAAATAGTATTGAAGAATTGTTAATTGAGAATTTTAGTTTGAAATTTTAAATAGAACACTTATCCCCTAGAAGATTCATATTTTCTTTCCTTTATCCTTTCTTGACGTCAGTATCTTAGTACTCATTCTTGCATGAGAAACTCTCTCATATATGGTTTGTGCTCATCTGTCTATGTGCTTAGTGGTCAAGAAATTTAATGGTTTCTAATAAGGCTATAGCACTCTAACTTTTCAATGAAGTTTAGTAGCCTTGTTATCTACCAATCCATACGGTGTTATTTGTGAGTATTGGAAATACTGATAATATCTAATATTGTTTAACTCGTTTACAAAAGCCAACTAAATATTAATTTGTTCTCTTGTTATATGATTTTCCATTGAAAATATTTTTCAATGGAAATCCCCGTATCCATTGTCTTCAAGAACCAGGGCTCTCTAAAACTAAAAACGTTATTAGAATTTAACGAAGGCGCATGAAAGCTGATGTACAATCTACACATCACCCAACTCTTTCTTCGACATTCTACGCTGATTTTGCTACAATCAGCATTTAGAGAACATACACCATCCAGCTATCCGCCAGCAAGCCAGGACGGTCGTGACCCGTCTAGTAGCTCCGCAAATTTTTCATAAACAAATGTTGATGGGCTTTCACACTGAAGCTTTGTGGGTTCTTACTTGTCTGACATGGATGCCACTGCCAGATCAAGGACAAAAGGAATTGCACCAAGACGTTTTGCGCGAGAATTCAATTCAGGCCCTTGTACAGCAGCCAGGTGTGGGGGCCTCAACTACTCCAACTACCCATCCAGGCTGACATGCATCGATCAAAACGAACAGAAGTCCTTAAACATGTGATTATTCAAATGGAGCGACCACATTGTCAAAGATTGCGATCTGCCATAGCTTTCACATTCAAGGTGCACTCCGCAAACAGAAGTCCGTACACACAGGTTATTCAAATGGATCGACCATATTGTCAAAGATTGCGATCTTCCATAGCTTTCATATTCTAGGTGCATTCAGCAGTACAAATTTCTCATTCCACTGCTAGTGGAGTTTAGCCCCAAGTTAACTTTCACATTCTAGGTGCATGTCGTAGGATAGATTTTTCATTTCGATATTATTGAAATTTAGCACCAAGTTACGTTGTAAAGTTTATCTTTGGAAGACTTGGATGGAGTCTACCTATCCTTCTTGTTATTGTGTGTGTCGCTAGTGATAATCGCCAAAAGTAAATCAAGTCTGTCAATTTCCCAATTTGCTCAATCTCCAGATTTACTCAGATGAAAATGTGATGTCAAGTCGATTGTGTCAAATTTGTTCCAAGAATGGACGGTGATTATGAAACCTGTTTTTACAGTTTTTACTGGGTTGGGTAGAAAGTGCACGGACTGAAGGTGAAAGGAGAAAATGGGACCTCGATAGTCAACACTGGGACTCGATAGTCAACACTCACCGCGATCAGGACAGACGCGAGTGTTTGTCTAGCCTGTGGGCTGTACGTCTTTGACACATGTACACACAAGCCGCAAGTACAGTAGGTTCGAGCACTTCTAGTATGTGCCATAGCTCCCGCATCGGATCTCACACCCGCTAAGGAATGTCACCAACTTGGAATCGTTCGTTTTACCGTTCAGTTACATACACTCGATCTAGCTCTGTATACAGCGAAGATGAATTGCCTTCCGAAATGCAATACTCTAGCATGCCATTCGCATAGATGAACTAAGATGCTCCTTATGTCCTCGAACTTGTAGACGGATTGTATGAAGTCTTAAAGGAGGTCAAGGAAGTAAATTCCTGGGTCATCACTGGCTCCTGGGCTCGATTATCGTGGTTGTCGAGTTCAGGATGGGACTACCATAAACGAATGCCAATTCGAAAGTGGTGTTTCTACAGTTTGTGCGGTCAAATGGAGTAGTCATTTGAAGCTCTGTCGGTCCTTTGCAGCATTTGCTTATCTTCTGATATCTCAACTCGTATGAAGAAGCTAAGAACTAGTTTCAATATCCTAAAGATAAGGCCATGGAATCAAACAATGTGCCTGCTAGTGCCGAAGTACTGGCCCAGACACCAAATTACCAAAAGGTAAGCATTCTCCTTGAGAACTAGAATTCGTCTCATCACACGGTATCTTTTACACTCTGAAACTTGAATGCCTCAACATGTCCGTAAGCACCTTGTTCCAAGGAGATGCCGTCCTGCCTGTAATTGTAAAGACGCCGACGATGTAACTCAGAGATGTCTAAAGTAACAATGTGAACTCAATATCCTATGTCAGCAGGGATATCGTCAAATCTTTCCCATCTCATGACCAGTGTAGATCCTTTTGAGAGGAGTTTCACAAACCCAACTGTTCCTAGTCCTCACTCTCATGTATGCTTTTGTGGATCGTCTATATGCTATTCCCTCTTCAAGGCTTGCTCCAAGCGCTTATTTTCTCCAGAGGTCTGGCTGGTCGTGTGCTTCCAGAAGAGCCTTTTCTTATACAAGCTCAGCAAAAGGTAATAATTGTAAAAGACCGTCAACAATCAAGCAATCTGCAAGATGGGGCTCCGGTTCAGATGTGGCCGCATGGTTATGGAGAGGTTCCTACTACATGTTTACGACTTAGCAACATGATATCTTTGTTAATGTAGAACATCATTATGTTAGAGAGATTTTGTATGAAAGAAATACATTTTTGAGTGAAGTAAATAATGAGATGAATGTTGTGGATATGCTATCAAAACATGTATCCATGGAGAAGGTTTCTACATGTTTACTATATGATAGGCAACATGATATTTTTTGGGAACATCGGGACAATGTATCGGAGAGATACACGAAAGATAATTTTTGCTTTACAGGCAGAAATAATACAAGGTGTAGATTCTTAAACATGTTTCTTAAATTTACATTCATATTTTAGTGTTGTAGCGGCCAACTCGGTATTATTGCTGCTACTTGTCATTTTGGCCTAGAGAGACTAAAGATCATATAGGAGCTTTTTTGTTGGATTTGAGCACTGATTGACACAATCCAGAGAGTAAAGAGTGTCTCGACAGGGTTCTTGCATGAATGTAGCTTCTTGCAGAACGTGGACCACTTAAATCTTGATGGAGTGATTCAAGTGCATCAATTTCTTAACATGCGGTACTTTGAACAATGCCATTCAAATCATTTTGATACAATGGGTGGGAACAAATACCAGCAAACCGTTAGTGGATGCGGTGCGAAGAATGATGGTTAGGACCACTGGACTTGCTTATACTCGTAAGAGAAGGTAGAATCGACCTTCGCATGTGAAGTAGAGTGTTGCTAGCATACATTTGTTGCGAAATATAGTTCCACACCTTAGCGCGGGCGACGTGACATATCAAGGAGCACATCCGGAAGGATTCGAAAATAAATAAGAAAGAACCGAATAACCTTAGGAAAAGAACCACATCCTCATTAATGTAGATGTTTGGCAACACGCTCAATATATTTCAGTGATCATGAATTAAATTACTGAATGTGAATGTGAGTTGTGAAATGCTAAACGGATCTACTGGATATAGACATGCATATCATCAGTTTACGAGGAGAAAGTGGAAGTTGTTCAGACATGTATAAATGAGCGAGGATATCTTAGTGTCAACATTTTACACGTTAAGATTCTCACATCTTCTCCCGATCCACAACAGATAGAAGATAGGACTTCTGTGGTGATTTCTGCGGTAAACTATGTTTAGCATTCGTTTATAGTTTGAGCTCTAAGAGAAGTTAAGCACAAGGACTTACACAAGATTCCGGCTCTCGGACCTACCTACGCACATAGCTTCGCTACGTAGACTCTTATGTACGCGCATACATAGGAGTCTCCGGGACTGCAAGTACATAGGTGTTGTAGGGGAAGCTGTTCTCCTATCAAACTCTCAAGAAGATCATGATATCTTTCGGTGCGCAAATTTATCCACAATGTTCAGATCGGTCTTTGAAACTACAAGAGAAAGGCTCGGCGACTTGCTTGTACGCTTGTTTCGGTTGCAGCTCAAGGTTTAGATTATGTTTAAGCTGATCCTGAAACAGCTACGTTGAGCTGAAGCTGTACCAGCTGTAGCTAGCTGATACTTCTCCAGGATATTTTTCTGAGGACATTAGTTTCATCTTCTCTTCCCTCGATCGAAGCTCAGTTTGTGGGATTAGTACCTGATTCACAAGCAGTGGGTTCATACCTGATTCCCAAGCAGGTTAGCAGGTTAATAAATAGCAGCAACAGTAGCGCGATTTGAAAGAGAAAACTTATGCTAACTATGAGCGAAATGATCCAAGGCCAAGCTTTATAAAATAAACCTGAATGAGTCTGACTGAGACTAATTTAGTGGTGAACATATTGATCTTCCTTTTCCTTTTGTTGGCGAGTGGAACCAGTATGCGTGAGAGTATTTTTGTCCATCGGATATATGGCAAGAGAATCTGAACGACTTCAACGACGTTAATAGAGAGCTCAAATCTTATGTTTAACCAAACAGAAAAAGATCAACACTACTGTTCTAGAATATTAAAATACTTGACAATACCTGGATGTGATTTGGCATCCTCATTGAAATGTAACGTATCTTTAGGGAGCCATTCACAGTGTCTGCATGGACCCCTAATCCAGCCAGCCGATTCAAACCTTCCCTGGCGACGAGGATATCCATAAACCCTATAACATGAACATGATAAAGTAGCTCGTAACTGAGTTGTCTAAGGTGTTATTAGATCTCTATGTACAGTACAGCAACATGATCGTGATAGATAAACTCGCATCAAATCGGAATCAACTCAATTGAAGAACACCTAGAGTACGTGACAATAAAATAGTATTTGTAGGTCTGAGTCTTCGATTGAACTATCCATTAGTCAAACCGACATTAACCGCGTTAACAGGTTACATTGGATGTAGAATTCAATCTTCAACTGCCACTTTCCACTATAAAAGGCCGGATGTGATACTTGGAAAGACAGTCAGTCTCATCTAGATCAGCATGCTCACTGATACTCCCGTGACTGACTGCTACATCTAGACAAGAGAGAATTCAAGTAGCTCTTAGTGTTCCTTCGGTATTAGCCGATCAACTTCTTCCTCATTTATAACCAGTAAAGATGACAAAGAGAGCTTTGTTCGCTGGGTGCAATTATCCTCGGCAACCCGATGAGCTATCTGGATGCGTCAACGACGTCACAAGAATGAGGGATCTTCTTCTTGAGATGTACGGGTTTGAAGAAGATAACATATGCTTCATGGTCGATACTGATGGGTATCCTAACCAGCCTACAGGAAAAAACATCAGTCTCCATCTGACACAATTAGTTAACAAGTCCGAGGATGGCGATGTGCTGTTTTTCCACTTCAGTGGCCATGGAGGTCAAATTGCAGGAACAACTGGTGACAAGGAGGATGATGGATACGACGAGTACATCTTACCAACCGACGGAAATTTCTTGACTGGTATGACCATACATCGCGGCATATGCTTGTACTGAACGGTTGCTAAGTATCTGCTAAGCTTCGAATCAGTTTCAAGTTCTTTCCATCGGTTTCCTATGTATTCAATTCTGAAGGTCATAAATTAGTACTAGTTCCAACGCTCCGAAACAAAATGTTTATAATTGGTTCATAGATTTGTGTTTCAGCGTGCCGCTCATAGCAGGATTCCGTTGAAGTTGCTCTTTCTGATCTTTGAAGTTGCATCCGTGTCTACGTCTGATGTCTATCGGAAAGCATAATTGTGAATTATTCATGTTTATTCTTTTGTTGTCTATCGCGTCTGCACGCTCAGATGACAGCTTCAGGGAAATTTTGGCGCATCTCAAGCCGGGAGTCTCGTTCACTTTCGTCTCCGACTCCTGTCACAGCGGTGGACTGCTAGATTCGCAAGAACTGCAGATCGGAGTCGGTGAAGATGGAAAAGAAGGAAATGAGACCGAGCCGACTGAAGAGGAGCTTGCCCGCCGTGACTTACCCAAAGCAGGAAAGACAGTGTCCCCCGAGACTCTTGCATTAATCCTATCCGAGAAAGCCGGTCATGATGTCTCCCTTGGAACAATCAGATCCACAATCTACGAGCTCTTTAGGGAGGATGCTAGCCCAACTGTGAAGGTGTATGTGAGGAACATGGTCAGTCGTCTTCAGGAGTGTAGTTCAGAAGAGGAGTGGGCTGAGAGGTATGGAGAAGTGGGAATCTGTGCGCTGACTGCGTTCAGGCAAACATGGGATAATGAGGAGATCGATAATGACGAATATTTTGGCCCAGCGCTTCACGTTAGTGGCCCCTTCGATATGTCAGGATACGCGAAACGCAAGCCTGAAGGAGAAACCCTCCCAGACTCAGCGGCAATCCTCATCAGTGGTTGCGAATCAGACCAGCTATCAGACGATATTCCAGATAAGGACGGGGCTTATGGTGCTTTGAGCAATGCCATTCGGACCATCTTGCTACAATGTGAGGGCAGAATTACCAACAAACAGCTGGTGAATGAGGTGCGAAAGACGATGGTTAGATCCGACCTGGATCAAAGACCTTGCTTATACTGCTCCAACGAGAAGGTAGACTTAAACTTTATATGTGAACTATAGTCTCGCTAGCATACATTTGTTGCGAGATAAACTTGCACTCCTGAAGCATTCGATGAGGACATCGCAAGTATTTGTCTCTTTTCTTCAGTCAGGACACAGTAACTGTTCCACATATTGGTTTGGTTTTCTTCATTGTAGAAAGATTGATAGAACGACTGGTGCTGTGCTAGAAGTAGTTCTATCACAGGACACATAGTTCTAGACAATGCACAGAGTTTACCCCTTACTTGCTCACAATCTTGACTGACGAAGTAATAAACATGTTTCATATTTATCGCAAATTGTGACGCTTTGCACTCAGTGCATCGCTCTATTGTTTTTTCTTGATCTCCAGATGTGTATGACAAGCTTAAGGATCCTGTTTCGGTCCCAATAATCATCAGATACTGAAAGTGACTTCGCACCTAACTCCAATCCACGAACCAAATATTCCCCGATGCATAACATCCCATTGAATTCAAAACATCTTTCAAGAAAGTCAGGTTGGGGGTTCCCCGTGAGAATGAAAGGGAATAAAATATCTTCGTAAACAGAGTTATAATTTAAGATTGAAATGAAAAATATTAACAGAATCCCAGTCCCTTCTCCTCTCTTTACCTGCAGGGTCCCGGAGGCATTGACTATCAAGCTTGCAGAAGCTGAAGACACTTCTTACTTTGTCCGCATGCCTACCGTACAGATAATGTGCTTCGAGTGAAGAATGTGACCCCGCAATTACCTTGTCGTCTTGTCTGGAATTCGTGCAGTAGCTGCTCAAAAGTTTCGCATGCAAATATTAAGCACTAATCACATACAGTTCGGCCACGGAGACTGCACTTATAGAAGATTCGCAAGTATCTAAATTTTAGATCTTAAGTTTGTAATTTTTATAGTGATTATATTATGATTCTTTGGGATTCGAATAAAGTTAATTTACAAATTTTATATTTTTCGGAAATTTATATATTAAATTTATTACAAATAAAACTTCAAAATATAAATATCTATATCTATAAAAATTAACCCATTATTATAAAAATTAATACATACTTAAATATAGAAATTTTAATTATAATAAGGAAATAACTGCAGTCGCCAGCTGTTTCGGTTCCTTCCAAATCCATTACAGTCTTGCGACTTGCAAGTTATGGAGAGTCAGTCTTTTTCAGTGTCCGCTTACTCTTCCCTCTCTTACGCGATTCACATGGCTCTTTTGGGTTCCGGCGGCACACTAAAAGACAAAGTCCAGCAATTATAATTTCGACGGAGCTCATGTGCACGTCAATGTCTGCCTGATGTTCAAACCCTCCGCCGGAACTTATACGTTAGGCAACTCTAGTTCCGTTTGAGTCTTTTCGATCCCATAATTTTCTAGATTAATGGGTCGGGTGATACAACGTGCATCGACATTTTCTTTCTATGGTTTAAATTTTCCCGAGAATGAACTTTCATACTTCCAGTCTGTCTGAAAGGTATCTTCAATCGTTCCAAGCAAATACATCTTTAATTTTAATTTTAATTTTTGACTTTCGAGACTGGATGCAGATGTAATAAGTTTTATTTTTTTCATTTTTGGACCGTTATTCAATGTGGTTCATGTGTGACTTAAGAATGAAAGCATTTTATTAGTATTCTCCCTTGAGATAGAAAAAAATATTGTTTGTCAACGAGAACTAATACTCGGGTGTAATATCTCCTTTTTGTTCAAATTTTTTTTCTCTTTACTAATATGATTAATTCCATAAGATTTTCTGTTTGAAATTCCATTGATCACAAAAATATAAAATCATAAAAATTCATTTATATATAAAAAAACTAAAAGCTAAATTTGATGAGCACTCATTTGTTAGAAGCGAAAGTGAAAAAAAAAATTTTGATTTGCAAACCCCGAAGTCTTTACTTTACATAACTTACAAAATTGGTTATCTATTAGCGCCACTCAATCATCCAAAGTGACCTCTCGTCACAAGTATACATATGAGATTGACGTACGTCCAAATTAACTGCCGACCTATGCACTCCCATGGACACATGATTATGCTCTTTCCGTCCATGTTTTAGAGGCTGACGGACATCAAAACTGACGTTTTGACGTACATCATTGAGCCATGTGAAGTGGCCTTCTGAGAGGTCTACTATTCAAAGACGGAATCGGGAGCATAACTCCATAAGTACTGCTTTTCTGTCGGAAAGTGATTTCAGGTTGGACAGAGAAGTTCTCCAGATGAAAAGCTGAGATTAAGATCGAAATTTGGATTGAAAGTCAGAAGATGAATTCTAGTTTTTGAGTGATCTATTTGTAATATCATTGTGATTCATTTAAAGTTATATGTGATGTCATCATTCAGGAACATATACATCAACTTGCATTAGTAAAAGATAAGTGTTGATTGTCATTCATGGAAAATAACGACGTAATCCAAATCGTGATTTCACCTCTCAAAGAAAGATTCACGGAGTAAAATTTGTACAGTAAATGTGCAATGTGTCATGGACATTGGAGTCGGGGAAAAAGATTCGGAGGTCAAAACGAACGAACGCAAATAACTTCCAAAGACATTCGATCTAATATTAATCTATGTTGCTTGTATACATATAATGGAACTAAGTGACTGATAACATACCACTTTGCTTTCCTGGCCCTTTATACGTCGCCGTTGCTTTCCATCCTCAAACTTTTGTTATTATAAATTTATATAAACACATATTAACTGTAATTTAATTGTGTATCTATCTATTTATACATTCGAGATGAAATAACCCTATATTTCAACTCGAACGTTCATTTCAGAAAGTAAATTACCAATTATAAATTTCTAGATATTTATTGCAAGAAAACCCATTTTGAACGAATGGGTAGATTTCATACTATGGGAGTTTCAGTTTCCAAAACGACGGAATTCTATGGGCAGTCCATTGACATCCATAAAAGAATTCATAAGTAGCTGTAAAGTTTCTGGCTAAAAAATGGAAAGGTTCCATAAATTTATTTATGGGTTTGGAGATGTTTCAGTTTTGAATGATTACAAGGTAAGTCATGGACTTCACTAATGAAGTCTCACACTAATGAATCACTAATCAAAGGACTCTTAACTTACTAGAGAGTGATACATGTAGGGGGAGGGTGAGATGAAGTAGTGAAATTTGAAAGTAGAGAGTGACACATGTATAGTGCAAATGAGAATTAAAGCTGAGATAAAAGCCATTCTCCAAGTTCAAAGTTAGAAGATGTAAAAGTGCCAAGCAGGAGCTAATAGAGATTAACACATATTCCCAAAAAGGATTTGAATCCTTCCTCTCGGCTCTAGGGTGAGAGTGAGATGAAGTAGTGAAATTTGAAAGTATGATGAAGTCGTGAAATTTGAATGAGAGAATCAAAAGTACACAAGGAATTTAGGTAAGGCTTGATTATGAGTCAAAACACTCCGGCCTAGAAGCCTAGAAGCACCGCTGCCTAGAAGTTTTTTGATTATGAGACGAACCACAGCCACCTCAAAGCTCAACCTACCTAGAAGCAATTGATTTAAATCCATAGGGATTTTAATTCTGAATTGATTATAAAATCAATAGATGATCTTTCCTTCATTGATTCCCTTTTCAGTCAATCATTGCAACTCCAAATCTTATTTCAATGACTAAATTTTTTATTTCATCTTTAGTCCAAAATTTTTTGTTTCATCTTTAGTCCAAATTTAGAGAAGGATAGAGTGAATCCAATGAGAGAAGAAAGACTTTCAGAGCAAATTTGAAGATCACTCCTTCTCTTGCTACTTTGTCACAAGATTTAGCACATCATAGTCAATGGAAAACTGAGTTTGTATAAGCTTGGGAGAGATGCAAGATAGCATAGATAGAAGCAAAAAAGTTGCAAATATTGAGAAACAGAGACACCTTGTAGAAGTAGAGAAGAAAAAGATTGAGGTAGAGTTGATCTTCAAGACTAAGAAAGGAGATATAAAGTTGAGAGACTATGAATTAAAGAAAGTATTGCAAAATCAAAAAGCTTTTACTTTATGACTCTTGAGTTAGCACAAATCCTGAAAATTATTACAAGATTAAAAGTATAATCACAACATTATCACATAGAGATTTGAACCCAATCCCAAATAGTGGTGGTATTAGAATTTATGTAGTTGATCCAAAATTCCCAATTTGAGACCTAAATTTTAATGGTGATAGAGACAATGATTTCATCTCATGATCATAATGATAATGAGAATTGTAGATCACAAGCAGACATGACAATGCAAATCAGATTTACTAATGTATTAAAAAAAATACAATTTTTAAATCATGGTGCAAAGATAATAAATATAAGATTTCCATCCATACATTGTAAATGATTTTAGTTATTCTTCACAAGTTTTTTGGACTCCAATTATTGTAAGTGTTTAGTAATATGTCCAATGTTGTGAGCGTTGTAGTGAAATCCAACGTGAATTCCATCTCAATGTATGGATTTAGTTATTATATAGTTATTCTATGTACGACCTAGACATTAACTTTGTTTATTGCATTTTTAGTCACAATTTATTGTTATTTGCCTTTCTTCATATTCCATTCTGGAATGTTCTTAGTTATTTATTCTTTTCATTTTATTTGAGTTTTGGAGTTTGTAACTTGGTGCAGACTTCTGTTTGGGTAAGTATAGAAAAGCATGGTCTTTGCTCTTGGGTAATCTTGGCATTTATCTCTATCTTTATCTCTTTGCATCATGGCCACAGATCTGTATAAGAGAAGATAATAGATTTGTGTTTGCTAAGAATTGGCCTCATGTTCATGTGCCTCAAGCAGTCCTTTGGCTTGGTTAGTGACTTAATGATTGCTTTGACACTTTTTCCAACGATTTTGGTAGACATGTAATATGTAGACTTTTATTGTGAGATTCAGCTGCCAGGATTTTATGCAACTACAAGGAAAAGAGAACTTCAGTCAGCAGTTCCCTTGGTAATATTACTAGGAAATATTTTCTTAGAAGTACCATAAAAGCTACTATGCACTTAATGGTCAAAAAAATATGATGTCTTGTTACCTAAGTTACCCAACTATTAGACAAGGCGTTTGCATCAAACTCTAGCACACTTGCACTCCTTGAGCACATTCATATGTCCCATGCGTCCAACATGGTAGCTTGCTCTTCCATGAGCCTGCACGGATTGTGCAGCATGCATGGCTTGTGCAATGGCAATCATGGCTGTTGTGGTTTGTTGGGTTGGAAAAACTCCTTATTCATCATAAAGTAAATCATGTTGGTGGAATAGAATAATATTGCAAGCACTATTACCCCAAACCCTACCTTAAGTAGATTGTATGCATTATCACATCTTCAAAACCTACCTTAAGGAGATTGCCAAGTGTCATGATAAAATTCTATGCACTATTACCTCCTCAAATCCTATCTTAAGCAGAATGTCAAATGTCAAAAGTTATAATATAGTTTAGATAGTCATTTAATAGTTTAGTAGTTGGTATGAGTGGTATTTGTAGTAGCGTTGATACTAGTGGAAACCTCTTCATGTCTATTTACATATAATATAGTGATAAGTAATTTAGAATCAAGTGCAAGTGAAATCTGACTGACTGAATGTAAATTGATTGTGAGCCAATATTCATCCAACATAGGAATTTAAATAGAAAGAAGGATATGAATGTCCTCAAACTTTTTGTTAAACTCACATGATTCCACTTTCTCTTTTATATTTAGATTATAGTAGATTCCATACTATAGGAGTTTATGCATAGAATTGAGGAGCAATATTGATAGTTTATCTATGTTTTTAGATGAGATTTTGGTGTGTAAGTGATTAATGAAGCTTCTCATAGGGTAGGGTTGTGAATTTTTTTTACATAGTTTTGACTCATTTTATCACCTTTCTTATGACATTTACTATATGTGAATGCTTATATTGCATCTTTAATTATACGATCCTAAAAGCAGTATTGCAATTCAACTTTAGCCTTAAAACACAAATAAGAAGAGCTAAACCTCTTGTATTTATAATTCACTTAGGTTGCTGAAACATTTGAAGTTTAGGAATAATTTCAGGCTGTACTCAGTTTGATGAACAAGTGTCTCAAAGTTCTCTTTCTCTTACTATCAAAATTAATTGAATAATCTCAGGTTTTAGAGCTAAAACTAAAGCTACAGAACGTTTTTTTAAGGTTTCTAGTGTAATAATAAGCTACAAAAAAATTTTTGGTTGGCTTTGTTGATGGTGGTGATGAGTGCTTGTGGTCTTGGTTGGATGTATGGATGTATTAGGATTTGATGGTTGGTTCTTGGAAGCTGTTGAATATATTAGTATCAAGCGCAAGCCTTGTTGCAATCTTACTCAACTTAATATGTAATAAAGTATGAATGAAAGCAATGAATTAGTTTTATGATCGTATGATAGAGTAAATTGCAAGTACCACTAAAGTCAATTAGTTATTTTCAAGTTTGATAGAGTAAATTGCAAGAACTGCTCAAATTGATCATAGTTTTTCCATCAGAAAACTGAAGTCCCGATGGGGATCTACTTTTTAGTTGTGGTCTTCTTGTTATAGACATACATTTGTTATAGTAATTATCTTACTTCTTATGAGTAGTCTTGGGTTGCTTCTTATCATAAATCTTGCATCTTGGGAAAATACAAGTGGAAGGACACTAGCTCAACTATTTTATAGTGGTCTTCTTGGTCTTGGTCTAGACCTATAGTTGTTTTAGTGGAGGTTTTATGAGTAGTATTAGTTGCTTCTTATCATACAACTTGCTTCTTGGGAAAATACAAGTGAAATGACCAATAAATCTCTAGCATATCATTTAACTAACTTGATCATATAATTGTGTGGGATATATAATATGTAAAGGGACACATGGTGCAAAATAAAGAGTGTATAGAGGTATATATAAATACAAAAATGAGTGTTTAGGTTCCAAAGGAACACAAGTACTAGACTATGTATGGAGAAGGTAGAGTTCATCCTCAAAGCACTAGAGGACCTACAAAGAAAGAAAAATTATATATCCACATCAATTTCCTCTCCCTAGGATGCATGATGGGATCTTTCAAACACTCCTCTAAACTATCATAAGGTTCCACACTATAGTCTCTAAAACAATTAGAGGTCCATTCCTCCTTTAACAACATAATAGCGGGTTGTGTTAGCTTTGAATCTACCTAGAGGAGCTACAAAGGAGATGTAATGATGAGATGTGGGAGGTCTTACGTGTAAACTTAGGAGAAAATCTAACCAGATGTATAGCCCCATGTTGATGGTTCCTATAGTAAGGAATAACATCACTATCAATTATCAATATATCTCTAAAAGAACAACCTAAGGATGTATATATACTATAAGGTTTATGCAGGTAATATTGGTACTCATCAATGAAACTATCCCTCTCACCAAGGCATGCTATCAGCCATGCCCCTATATGGACGCCATTGGGTAGAAAACCAAAATCCCACATCAACCTAAATAGTTGCTCAACCTCTCTCTTGGTCCATTAGTCCAAAGTATGCCTTAAGGTGTGTCAAGAAATACTACATAAACTCCCTAACTCTAGGCTGAGGAATATATCACAAAGAACTACTTGCTCTATAATAACTCTAGCCTTGACTCATGGTGTGTCATAACCATTGCAAGAAGAAAGGACAAGAATGTGCCCTCATATCCACTAAAAAATCCACATCCAAGACTAAAATTTTACTCCTCAAATCAGTGTAATAAAGAATGTGTGGTATGAGCACTCTAAATAAGCTTGTGCTCTTTATCAAATTGCTCAACCTACATTGTCTTGTCCCTCAAAGCCATAGTCCTCTCTTGAAGCCAAACAAACTTGTGTGTGCTACCTTTAAAGCAAGGTAGAGGTGCAAGATTGTTTGAAGTGAGAGGTCTCTGTAATACATATCACAATATACACATCATATATTTGCAAATAAGGGTCTTCCTTATCACTCTCAAAGAAGTCAATGTAATCTATGTAGACACCAAAGCATGCATAGTATGAGAGGCTTACCTAGGGGTAGTGTGAGTAGGTGTAGTCTGTGTGCCATGAGAGTCCATCCCTATCCCACCCAAGATTTGAGTCCCCACATGCACAAAAAATATTTAGGTATCTCCTAGCCTCTATCCCAATAGTATAACCCTCTACATCCATGATTTGAGTCCACACATGTGACACATGTGGGGCTCCATACGCACAAACAAAAGTCCTTGCATCCTCATAAGCTCCCTTTAGCTCAATCTTCAACCCATCTAGAAAACTCTAGGTAGTAACTAACTTGGACATAGTACTCTCCAAAGTCTCCATGATATATTTAAACATATATGATGAGTCTCATGATCTCTATATCCCTTAAGAGTCAACTCTTGTTGTGCTCCAAGTGTGTCTAACTCCACCAATCTCTCAACTCTAGTACTCTCTTCAATAATAAAATCTCCTTCTTTGCTAGTAAACTCTCCTTCTCAATAAGAAAGTGCTCTCTTTGGCCCACATATGCCCCTCCCTTTGTGCTATTCTACTCTCTCACTCAATATAGAAATTCTCCTTTGCCTTGATATGCTCCTCCCGCTCCAAAAGTCTCCTCTTGAGCTCCCTAGGAAGGCTCTCTCTATCTCTAAGAAGGCACTCATGCATCATAATCCTACTCCCTCATACTAAACCAACTATTTTCATGTTCATTGCAAAAGCAAGTTTGCTATCACAACCTTCCAAAACCTTATAACCAATTATATACATTGCACAAGAAATTTTCCTATCACATAAGAATCTTTTATTTTTATTATATATGTATGAGTAAATGTGGGAAGTATACGCAAAGAACACTCTAATGTAAATGAAACTTAGAGCTTTTCTAACTCTAAGGTACAACTAAACTATAGCTCACCTGTAAAAGACCGAAATCGAGGAGAGAAGTAGGAGAATGGAACCTCACATTGGGACACTTGAATGAGGAAAAATTCCGAATGCCTAGCATGAGCTTCGGCTTTGGTATTTATAGGTAGCATACAAGACCTTTGAAGCTTCTCAAGAAGCTTCCTTGAGCCGCTTTCTTGGAGTGCAAGCCAAGTTAACTAGGAAGCTTCTCAAGAAGCTTGCTTCTAGAAGCCGCCTACTTGGCGTGCAAGCTAAGCTAGTTAGAAGCTTCTAGAAGCTACCTGCTTGGGGCGCAAGTTAACTAGTTGGGAAGCTTCCCAAGAAGATTCTTAGATGCTTCTAGAATATTCTAGGCTATTTTGTCTTATTCTCTACTTTGTAAGCCCAACTAACTTCGTAGCTAAATTCCATATTGTTACATATTCCCCCGCTGCTAGTTGGTGACGTCCTCGTCACCAGTGAAGCTTCAAATTCCTTGATGGCCATCTGTGCATTTTGGAGGTGGGAAAGAGGTTCCCATGTGGCATCATGAAGGGGATACCCTTTCCAAAGGACCTTGTACTCCGTATGTTGGCGACAACCTCGTTGAATATGACGACGCGCAAGGATACGATCAACTTTGTACTCCTCATGATCATTGATAGGGACAGGCAGAGGAGGAGGTTGGACTCAAGAGGAAAAGGAAAAGGGGTTAGGAACAAAAGGTTTCAACTTGGAAACATGAAAGACAAGATGGATATGCATGTGTTAAGGCAAGGCAAGTCGATAAGCAACAAGAGAGACAATGTGGGTGATATCAAAGGGTCCTATCCAATTAGGAGCAAGTTTACGAACTTGGGTATCAAGTGGGAGAGGGAGGTTACTAGAGGATAGCATGACTTCATCGCCAACTTCAAAGGTGAGATCATGACAATGGTGGTCCGCATATTGTTTTTGGCGATTTTGAGCTGTAACACCCAATTGTGCATGTGTGTGATATTGTGATATTTAGCTTGGTATTACAAGTACTTAAGAGATATTATTTATAGAGATAAAGGATGGTTCTATATTAGTCATGGTTAGCTAAAGTTAGTCATAGCTAAGATAGAGGGGACTTTACTTTAGAGGAAGTAGAAAAGATGAGCACCACTATTTTGGATTTTAGTGTGTTGACTTGGTATTATTCCTAGGTGTTTGGCTTTGAGGAAAGAGTTGAGAACTCTTGGGTCCGCAAACCTTTTTGTTTTGGATTCTTCTTTAGTCCAAGGATAGCCCATGTGAAGGAATCCTTAACTTAGTGGTTGGGTCAAGATAAGACCACATGCTTAGGGGAATATGCCCATGTGAATGGATATTCCTTTCTACTTTTTGACTTTACTTGACCTTCAGTCTAGTAACTTGAGTTACTACGGTAATTAGTAACTTTGGTACGTAACTATTTCACAATTATATAAACAAGGGGTGAGGAGGTACTCATCATCCTTTCATTTGCAACTATCTCTCTCTCTCATTGAGTTCTCTCGTGAGCAATGTCTTGAGTCTTGGAGTGTTAGCCTTGGAGGAGTATGATGGAGTTTGGGTTCTTTGCCTTCTTAGTCCATGGTGCGCTACCATAATAGCCATCAGAGGTTCATCTTGAGTGAGAGACAGGCCGGCTGACATTTTTGGTTCCGTTGCCGGGACCTCTCTAGAAGGCAAGATAATGTTCCGCGTTCAATTCTACATTAGGCAGAAGGAGGCTATGAGAGCTCACTTGGAGAGAACATTAGGAGAGGAGAGGGCTGAACTTATATTAGAGAACCAAGATCCATTTGTATACCCTGTAGTTCATTATGATGTCTTTGAGGTGATTTTGTACATCTTGTACACATGAGATGAATTGGAGAGATTGTGTGAGGTGAATTGCAGATTTTGGGGATTAAGGTGATTTTGGGTAAAATCTCAAGTTTGAGATCTGGACTTGAAATTTCTACACATGATAGCTTGGGTTATCTTTCAGTTAGCACACTTGAAATTATTATGAGAGCTACTATGCGCACTGGGCTAGAATTTTTGAAAGTTGATAGGGTAAAGTGCTCCCGCAACTGCATGCTCTCTAGAAAATTGTACAGAGTCTGCCATTTCTTCAATTTTCAGTGAATTGTCCTGAAAATTTCCAAGAAAATTCAGTGCATTGTATCCTACCTGCTGCCAAAGAAATGAGAGACAGATAGTTTTTGCGCAGGGCGTTATGAGTTTTTGAAGTAAGGGGGGTGGTTTTCAGACCAAATCTGAAATTTGTGTGCTGAATAGAAAGGTGTCTAGGCCAAATGGCTTGATGAAAAGATCTGAAATTTTTCAGGGAGAGATATCCTAGAGTTGTGATCAAGTGTGCAAAATTTCAGAGGACTATGACATACTGGTTGGGCGATTTGAGTGACATTGTGAGGAAGGGTCAATTCTGCAGAGTGGAGATCTCATGCATGAGGAGTTTGAGATCAACAAAAAGCATGTTTGAGTGTTTAGATTCATCTTGGGAACATGGAGTGTAATCAAGAGTGGAAATTGAGATTATGCAAGGTTCACCAAGGGTTTATAGGGGTGGATTTGAGGAAAAGAGAGTTTACAATAGAATTTGAAGAGAGTGTTGAGAGGATCCAAAAACCTACACCACTTGGAGGAAAGAGTGAGTCTAAGTGCTTTTTGTGTGGAGAGAAGGGATATAAGGCAAGTTCATGTCCATTGACCTTTGAGAGCAAGAGATTGAGAGAAAGGAGAGGCTTACTGGACTTGGGTTTACATGTTGGACCTTCTTCACCAAGATTAGGAGGGAGAAGATCTAAGACCAAGGAGTTGTATGAGGTTTGTGGAGTTGAAGGACTTCCAAAAGGACATGAGTGTAGTGGAGTAAAAGCACTTTTGGAAACTTTGGTGAAGGATCTTGGAAAGAGTCTTAGTACAGCTACAGAAATACTCCCACCTTCATCAGCTAGTTCTCAAGATTACTGATGGAGATCATCTTTCAACTTATGGATAAACTATCCATGAGAGTTAGATTAATATGCACTCTAGGATTTGATGTTGTTATAGAAATCTTGGAGCAACCTGAACCTTTTGTGTTCCCTAGAGTGGATTATTCTCAGATGGTGTTAGTTATGTATATACTCTATTAGTAATGGAGTGAGAGAAAAGAAAAGAGAAAAAAAAATTGAGAGAAAAGAAAGATAGTGAGGGGTTAAGATGGGGAAACTTCCGGTTTTCTTTGGCAAGGATGGAGAAGATGTGGAGGCCTTTGTGAGAGACTTCAAGAGAGCTTGCATAGGAAACAATGAGAGGAGGAAGAATGAGTGGGCCTCATTATTACCAGATTTCTTTGAGGATGCAGCACTTACATGGTATGAGTCAGAATACCAAAGGAGAGAGAGGAGAGATAGGGAAGAGGAGTCTTGGGAGACTTTGACTTCAGCACTCATTGAGAACTTTTTTCCTGATGAGAGTTATGAGAGATTGATGAGTGAGGTTACATTTCTCAAGCAAGGAGATGGAGAGAAAGTGAGAGTCTATGTGGAAAGAGTGGAAAAATTGGAGTCCAGATTTCGCATAGTGTTGAGGAAGGGTGGGGATGATGTGGAGACTACAATGATTGGCATAGGGGTCATGCTCACCAAGAATTTTGTGGGAGGGTTGAGACCACAAATTAGAAGCAAGGTGAGATATGAGAAACCTTCTTTCAAGGTTGAAGCTATCAAGATCACAATTCGTATGGAGGAGAGTTTGGAAGGGGATGAGAGTGATTTGGTGGTAAAGGAGGTTGTGCATCCTCCTCAAGGCTACAAGTATGGTGGAACTTCTGATAATTTGGTGGCAAGGGTTGCACCACAAGTAGTGGTTTCTCCAGTTCTTGCACCTCCACCAAAAGATCCACTTCAAACCACTCACAAAACAACTTGCGGATCTCAAGATCAATGTGGTGCAACTATGGGAGAAGAGAGAGATGGATCAGAATGTAGGGAGAGGGCCTAGGAGTTATGGAAACTATCCATATAGAGGAGGCCAACCAGCCAACAATTTCAATGATAGAAATTGTTTTGGTTGTGGAGGAAGAGGCCATATCCAAAGGAATTGCCCAAATTCCACTTACCATGGAGGAAGGGGTTATGAGGGAGCCAATAGAGGGAAAGAGGGAGGTAGTGAAACCCAAGTGGCTACTAATCCCAACAAAGGTAAGGGGATAGCATCCATAGATGTGGTTGAGAGCAAGTATGAGAAGAGAGAGTGCTCAAACTCCAAGGGTCTTAATTTGGAGCTTTTGGCACAAGAGAAGAAGAGAGCTCGTTTTGCAGAGGATGTTCACTCTTCTCAAGGATTTACTTCAAGCAAGGATACTCCTATGTCTACTAGGAGCACTCGCACCTCAACACCATCAACAACAAAGACTCCAAGGAAGAAGTTGTGTATGGAGGATTTCTTGATTTCAAAGCAACAATGGAACTACAATGTGTTGGAGGATGTTGGTAGTCACAAGGCTAACATCATAGTGGGCCAATTGATTGCTTTGAACTCTACCTTGAGAAAGGAGCTTAGAGGTGGTTTGAGTTCTACAAGGAGCAAGAAGAAGAAGAAGGCAAAAGTTCCAATATCAATGGGGGTGGTGGATGCCAAGCCAGCACCATGGGAGGCTTGTGAATATGCCTCCAAAATTGATGTGAGAGTGAATGCCAATGGTCACAACATCAAGGATGCATTGGTTGATGGAGGATCAGCAGTGAATGCCATGTCAGAAAGGTTGATGAAGAAGTTGGGTATGATACCCTCAAGAACTTCAAAATTTGTAATGAGCATGGCAAACAAGCAACAAGTTCGACCAGTAGGAGTGATTGATAAGGTGGTAGTTTCAGTTATGGGAGTTCAAAATCTCATGACTTTCCAACTCTTGAAGGATTCAAGCTATGACTTACTTCTTGGGAGGCCATGGTTGAGAGCAGCACGCACAACTGATCGATGGCACAAAGGGTACTTGAGGATTGGGCCATCAAACCATAGAGTCACAGTTCTTGTGACTAACACCACCAACACTTCACATTCAGATACACCATCTTCTGATTATTGGGAATCAGATTCTGAAGAAGGAGCTTCAGGTTTGGACACAAGCATGGAGGAAGAGACTTGCACGGAGGAGGATGAATCTGAATCTGATTCAGATGTTTATCCCTTGTGTGCTATGGATTTTGCACCTAAGCCAGAGGTTTTGAAGGACCCAAACAAATCACCATTGACACTTGAGGAGGTAGAGAGAAGGTTAGCTACCCTCAAGTATGGCCCAAATGTTACCAAGGAGGAGAAGGTGAGATTTGAGGAGATTTTCCGCAAGTTCATCCATGTGTTTGCTTTTAGTTACAAGGATTTGAAGGAAGTCACCTTGGAGGAGTACAAGATAAAGGAGGAGTCACATGAAAGACCAATCCGCCAAAAGCAACATCGCATTAGCCCACCAATATCTTTGGTGGTGAAGGAGGAGATTGATAAGCTCAAGGAGGCTGGATTTATCTTTGAGGTGGAGAATTCAGAATGGGTGTCTCCAATTGTCATTGTAAAGAAAAAGAATGGCAAGCTTTGGGTATGTGTGGATTACAAGAAGCTCAATGTTGTTACCAAGAAGGACTACTACCCATTGCCATTTATTGATGAGATCTTGGAGGAGGTTGCAGGTCATGAGAGGTACAGTTTTAGAGATGGTTATAGTGGATATAACCAAATCAAGATTGCACCAGAGCATCAACAACTCACCTCATTCACCACACCTTGGGGAACTTATGCTTTCAAGGTCATGCCTTTTGGGCTTTGCAATGCTCCAGCCACATTCCGACGGTTCATGAACAAGGTATTTGAACTTTTCATTGGGAAATTTGTGAGAGACTTCATTGATGACTTTTGTGTCTATGGAAGCAAGGAGGAGCACTTTGAGCACCTAATCAAAGTCTTGCAACGCTTGGATGAGGCAAATGCATCACTCAACCCAGAGAAGTGCATTTTAGGATGTGAAGAAGGTCTACTTTTAGGGCACATCATCTCCAAGGATGGAATAGTAGTTGATCATGAGAAGGTGAGGAAAATCTCAGACCTTCCATTCCCTTCAAGCTTAACAAAGTTACGCCAATTCTTGGGGATGGTTGGACACTATAGGAGGTTCATCTTCTCATTTTCCAACAAGGCTTATGCATTGACCATCTACATGAAGAAGGATGTAGATTACATGGTGATTTTGGAGGACAAGGAGGCTCTCAAAGCTTTTGAGGAGCTCAAGCAATACCTTGTTGTAGCTCCAATTCTTGCTAAACCTGATTGGAGTAAGCCTTTCATCCTCTACACTGATGCTTCTAATGTAGCTATAGGATGCACTCTTAGTCAATTAGACCAAGATGGGCATGATCATCCAATAGCTGATGCTAGTAGGCAGATGGTTTCAGCAGAGAAGAACTACTCTCTCACGGAGAGAGAAGGGTTGGCATTGATCTTTGGTCTCAAGAAGTTTAGACACTACTTGATTGGAGGGAAAGCTACCATTGTCACGGATCACAAGGCTTTGAAGTACATCTTCAACAAGCCTAATGTTGAAGGGAGACTATCAAGGTGGATGATACTCTTGTCTGAGTATGACTACACCATTGAGGATAGGCCAGGAAAGAAACATGCAAATGCTGATTTGTTATCTAGAGCCTATGATCATGATGGAGATGAGCCAGTGGATGATTCCTTCCCGGATGAGGAGCTCATGACAATCTCAGTCACTCAAGAGGTTCCAATGGAGTACAAGGAGATTGTGGATTTTGTGACAAGAGGTAACTATCCAAAAGGGATGCATGCTAGGGAGAGGAAGGCCCTTGCAGCAAGATCTAGACCTTACACAATGGTGGAGGATATTCTTTTTCACCAAGGAGCAGATGGTCTACTTCAAAGAGCAGTGGGTAAGGAAGAGTCCATCCTACTCATAAAGGAGTTTCATGAAGGTTTAGTATGTGGAGGACACTTTGCAGGAAAGGTGACTGCTTTGAAGATTCTAGATGCAGGTTACCATTGGAGAGGGATTTTCAAGGATTGTCTTGATTATTGCAAAACTTGTCATGTTGTCAAGCTTTTGCTAGAAAGTCTACATCCACTCCACCACTTAGATCAATTCCATTTCTAGGACCTTTTGAGAAGTGGGGAATTGATTTTGTAGGTCCTCTCAATAGAACCCCAAGGAACAATCGGTACATTGTGGTAGTTATTGATTAGCTTACCAAGTGGGTTGAGGCTAGACCATTGAGGGACAAGAATGAAGATGAAGTGGGTAGATTTCTTTATGAATGCATTATCACTAGGTTTGGATGCCCTTTGGAGTTGGTTTCTGATAGAGGAGGAGAGATTACAGGAAGCATTACTACAGCCATGCTACGACATTTCTCTATCACACATAGAGTAACTACATCCTATAAGCCAAATTCCAATGGCTTGGCAGAGAGAACCAATCAGACCTTGTGCATGATGTTGGCCAAAGATGCAGAAATGGAAGTGGCTAAACATCATTGGGACAAGAGGATTCATGCAGTTTTGTGGGAGTATAGGACAACCATGAAGACTTCTACCAGATTTTCTCCATTTCAATTGGTGTATGGTATTGAGTCTACCTTACCTATTCACTTTGATCTTCCTACCTTCCAAAGCATTCATAGGAGATTGAAGAAAGCACAAGGAGGTGATGAGAAGTCAAGGAAGGATCAACTCATGGAGTTGGAAGAGGCAAGAGCAGTTGCTATGGTTTGAGTGGAGCAAGCCCAAAGGAAACAAAAGGAGAGCTATGACAAGAGGCAAGGCAAGAAGAAGGTGGAGCCTTTCAAAGAAGGTGATTGGGTAATGTTGTTTGATTCCATTCGATTCAAGAGAGTGCAAAAGAAGTTTTTGCCTAAGTACTTTGGACCTTTCATAGTAGAGAAGGTGTGGAGAAATTACACCTATGATCTCAAGGAGTTGGGAGGTAGACACTTTGATAGGATTAACCATGATAAGTTGAAGATGTACCATAGAAGGTAGAGAGGCCTTCACTTTGAGGACAAAGTGAAAACTTAGTCCGGGGGTAAATGTAACACCCATTTGTGCATGTGTGTGGTATTGTGATATTTAGCTTGGTATTACAAGTACTTAAGAGATATTATTTATAGAGATAAAGGATGGTTCTATATTAGTCATGGTTAGCTAAAGTTAGTCATAGCTAAGATAGAGAGGACTTTACTTTAGAGGAAGTAGAAAAGATGAGCACCATTATTTTGGATTTTAGTGTGTTGACTTGGTATTATTCCTAGGTGTTTGGCTTTGAGGAAAGAGTTGAGAACTCTTGGGTCCGCAAACCTTTTTGTTTTGGATTCTTCTTTAGTCCAAGGATAGCCCATGTGAAGGAATCCTTAACTTAGTGGTTGGGTCAAGATAAGACCACATGCTTAGGGGAATATACCCATGTGAATGGATATTCCTTTCTACTTTTTGACTTTACTTGACCTTCAGTCTAGTAACTTGAGTTACTACGGTAATTAGTAACTTTGGTACGTAACTATTTCACAATTATATAAACAAGGGGTGAGGAGGTACTCATCATCCTTTCATTTGCAACTATCTCTCTCTCTCATTGAGTTCTCTCGTGAGCAATGTCTTGAGTCTTGGAGTGTTAGCCTTGGAGGAGTATGATGGAGTTTGGGTTCTTTGCCTTCTTAGTCCATGGTGCGGTACTATAATAGCCATCAGAGGTTCATCCTGAGTGAGAGACAGGCCGGCTGACATTTTTGGTTCCGTTGCCGGGACCTCTCTAGAAGGTAAGATAATGTTCCGCGTTCAATTCTACATTAGGCAGAAGGAGGCTATGAGAGCTCACTTGGAGAGAACATTAGGAGAGGAGAGGGCTGAACTTATGTTAGAGAACCAAGATCTATGATGATGGAGTATGATGGAGTTCGGGTTCTTTGCCTTCTTAGTCCATGGTGCGCTACCATAATAGCCATCAGAGGTTCATCTTGAGTGAGAGACAGGCCGGCTCACAGAGCAACAAGGAGGTGAGACTTGGCTTGTTGGAGAGATTGGGATATAGTGGTCAAGAATGTGGAAGTATGAGGAACCTGAGAGGGAAGGGGAGCAAGAAGAGAATCTGGAACAAGCGGATCTTGGCCGAAATTGAGAAAGAAGGGAGAAAATCCGGTGCTTGCCTGTTTGGAATTGTTGTAGGCAAATTCTGTAGCTGCAAGACATTCATCCCAGTTGGTATGGTGGACATTGACAAAGGGCCGCAACATATCCTCCAATGTACAATTGGCGTGTTTGGTTTGTCCATCAGTTTGAGGATGATGGGCCGTGGACAAAGCAAGCTTGGTACCGAGTATCTGGAAGAGTGCTTGCCAAAACTTTCTTGTAAATTGAGGATCACGGTCGGAGATGAGTACACGTGGCATCCCATGATGCTTGAAGACATTATCAAAGTAGATTTTCACTAAAGTTGGAGCATCCACGGTATCACAGGTTGGTGCCAAGGGGATTTGCTTACTAAGCTTATCCACAAACACCACGATTGCGGTGTGTCCTTATTTTGTCTTTGGCAAGGATGTGATGATCCAAGCTCACATGCTCCCAACAAGCAGATGGAATGGCCAGTGGTTGAAGGAGTCCACTCGGCTTCTGGTTGCTGGCCTTGTTCCATTGGCAACTCTCACATGATCGGACAAAGTCTCGAACATCTCGTGTCATGTTGGGCCACCACCATTGGCATTGGAGGGTGCCCAAGGTCTTGTCCACTCCCATGTGACCAGCTATTGGTAAATCATGGGCTTCTTGAAGGCGCACAAGTCAAAGATCACCTTTGGTTGGAACATAAATCTGGTCTGCATGGAATAAAAGGCCTTCCTTGAAGGAGAAGGTGTTGTACTCCTTGTTGCATGTTGTTAGACGACCGTGTACCATTTGGAAGAAGGGATCTCGTTCTAGAGCTGATTGAAACTCATTATGAACCTTAGGGTCAATGGACACCGTTGTAATTGCCACCGTGATGAGAGGAAGAGCCTTCAAATCAGGTCATTGTGATAGAGCATCAGGGATGACATGGAACCGACCTGGTTTGTACTCAAGTTTGATGTCAAACAATTGGAGTTGCTCTTCTCATTGATGATGCCGACTCTTCATGTGCTCCAAGTGTAAGGTCTGCAACAATGGCTTGTGATTAGTTTGCATGATCACTTGTTTCCCCAAGAGATAATGCCTCCATACCTTGGTGGCATATACCATTGCAAGTTATTCCTGATCTTGAGCAGAGTAATTTCTTTCAGCTATGTTTAGTCGGTGAGACACAAAGGCAATAGGATGTAGTCCATCTGGAAATTCTTGTTGCAACACAGCTCCAATTGCAAAGTTAGAAGCATCAAAATCAACCACACAAGGTAGTTGAGGATCATATGGTTGAAGAATGGGTCTTGAAGACACCATATGCTTTAACTTCTAGAATGCTTCTTCATGCTTGGTGGTCCACTGGAAGCTCAAGTTCTTTCCCAAGAGGTCAGTCAATGGTGCAGCCACGTGAGCATAATAGTGGATGAACCGTCGGTAAAAACTGGCCAATCCATTGAATGCTCATACTTCTGTAGCATCCTTTGGGGTAGGCCAATCAGTAATGGCCTTGATCTTCTCTTCTTCCATCTTGATCCCCTCTGATGAGATCTTATGACCCAAGAAGTTAATCTCCTTCTGCCAAAATGCACACTTTGACTTCTTGTAGTAAAATTTCCACTGTCGTAGTCGTCTTAGGACTTCTTGCACATGATTCATGTGTTCTGCCTCTGTCCTACTATAGATTAAGATATCATCTAAGAACACCACCACGGACCGATCCAATAGTCCCTCCAACACTTGATGCATCTGATCCATGAAGACTACTGGAGCATTAGTGAGTCCGAAAGGTAGAACTCTCCACTCAAAATGTCCATACCTTGTGCGAAAAGCAGTCTTTTGCACGTCCTTGCCTTCAATAGGAATTTGCTAATAGCCGCTACAAAGATCCAGCTTGGAAAAGTAGCGTGCTCCACTTAGTTGATCAAGCAGGTCATCGTTCCGAGGCAAGAGATATGCATTCTTCATGATTTGCTTATTGAGTCCATGGTAATCAATACAAAAACGGAGTCCTCCATCCTTCTTTGGAACAAATAGTACCGGTGCTCCCTAAGGAGAGGTACTATGTTGTATGAAATCCTTCTCCAACAACTCTATAAGTGTTGTTCGCAACTCCTCCAACTCCTTTGGTGAGAGCCGATAGATTGGTCTACTCATTGGAGTACTCCTTGGCAATAACTTGATCTTGAAGGGCATACCTTGATCGGAGGGTAATCCCTTTGGCAGATCATCCGGAAACACATCTGCAAACTCCTGAACTATCCGATCAACCATTGCTTGATGTGGCACTTGGCCCTCCTCAAATTGTTCTTGTGCAATCGGCTTGATCCACACCGCAAATACAGACTTATCTTCCTCCAAAGCTTGCTCTATGGCTGCTTCATTGACAAACTTCCCTTCTAGGGACTCATCTCTCTTCCAAGCTTGCTCTATGGTTGCCTTCTTGGCAAACTTCCCATCTTGGGACTCATCTCTCTTCCAGATTCGCTCTATGGCTACCTTCTCGACAAACTTCCCATCTTGGGACTGACTATTCTTAGGTGTCTTACTCAGAGGTGCCAGACAACCTAATCGGAAATTCTTACCTTGGTGTTGTACTTGAATTTGGTGTCGGGTCCAATCAAATTGAACCTTATGACATTCAAGCCAAGGTAGACCCAGAATGATATCATAGTGTAGAGGTGCCACTACAAACCTCATACACTCCAAATACTCCTTCCCAATCTTGAAGGTAACAGGATGCAAGGTGCGGAATGCAAAGCCCTTTCTACCATCCGCCATCATCAAACTACTTCCAATCATTGGCTTGATAGGAATACCCAATTCCTTTGCTACTTGCATAGACATGCAATTCTCTAAACTTCTAGAATCAACCAATATTCTACAACCCCAATTAGATATCATACCTTGCAAGTGAAGCAGACTTGCATAGGTCGAGCCTTCAATCCCATTGGAACTTATCAAGCTCCCAGTAGGCGGCTCAAAATCTCCTACTAGGATTCCTTGTTTCCTTGATCATTCCGCTCTACCACCTCCACTTGGGCAACTTGTTGAGGTCGTCCATTCTTGAGTGGACATTCAGCAATGCAATGCCCCAATTGGCGACAATAAAAACAACCTCCATTTTGTTGTAATTTTTCTCTATCTGCTGTGCCAAGTGGTCTTCATTGGATAGCATCAATCTCCATTGGTATTGGTTCTTCCACTCGTGGTATTGGTAGGCTTTGTGTAGGTCGAGGTCGAGACCAAGTTGTCGCAACCAAGGAATCAAAACGCTCAGCCAATTGCATGGCTTCTTCTACGTTCTGTGGCTCTTGCATGGTCACCTTCAATTTGGTTTGTGCCTTCAATCCTCGCACAAATTGATCTAGAACTTCACCTTCTTGGATATCTGGAATTTGCATGATGATGTTTTGAAATTGTGTGATGTAGCTTCTCATTGAGCCTCAACTCCGCCAATTTATCTCATGCGGCTTGGGTGGCATTTATAGTTTGAAATCAACCAAGTACTGCATCCTTGAATTCTGCCCATGTTGAAATCGGTGTAACAATTTGTCATTCAGCTCTTTCTACTCGAAATCGCCACCAAAGTTTTGCTATGCCATCTAATTGGCTAGAAGCCAAGAGAATTTGTTTCCGCTCGTGTTGAAGATTGGTGGCTTTAAAGTAACATTCGCAGTCAAACACAAAATTCTCCAATGTGCTTGGAAGATTCTTGCCTTCAAACACCTTGGGTTTTGGAAATCAAATGTGATCTTCTCCATCTCGAACTGGTGCTCTGTCTATTTGTTCTTGTCGTTGTTGGTCTCGTTCATCCAACAATCGAGTAAGATGCTTGATTTGTTGTTGCATTGCAAGGATAACATCCGGTATTGCCGCCATCGCTACTACTCTATTCCACTACTCTCAATTTATCTAATTGATTAATACATAAATACAACACGTCCATCGTTCTCCATAAGTTACAACTGGAAGTATCAAGGGTTCCTCTGACACGGTGATCATATGTAGAAAATCCTACCCAAAGCGTGAGATGATGAATTGTGTGAAATGATGAATTGTGTGAAATGATGCTTTGGTAATATCTGGACATGAAAGTCCCAATGGTTTGGCGAAAGTGGATTTGGTGGTCCATAAATTCCATCCATCCCATTCCTGCTCTGATACCAATGTAAAAGACCAAAACTGAGGAGAGAAATAGGAGAATGGAACCTCACATTGGGACACTTGAATGAAGGAAAACTCCAAATGCCTAGCATGAGCTTCGGCTTTGGTATTTATAGGTAGCATACAAGACCCTTGAAGCTTCTCAAGAAGCTTCCTTGAGCCGCTTTCTTGGAGTGCAAGCCAAGTTAACTAGGAAGCTTCTCAAGAAGCTTGCTTCTAGAAGCCGCCTACTTGGCGTGCAAGCTAAGCTAGTTAGAAGCTTCTAGAAGCTTCCTTCTAGAAGCTACCTGCTTGGGGTGCAAGTTAACTAGTTGGGAAGCTTCCCAAGAAGCTTCTTAGATGCTTCTAGAATATTCTAGGCTATTTTGTCTTATTCTCTACTTCGTAAGCCCGACTAACTTCGTTGCTAAATTCCATATTGTTACATCACCCTCCTCTATATGCTTATCCTCATTGTGCTCCTTGTGGATGAAGATCTCACCCATGCTCTCATATACCACCTCTCTTCCTCCCTAATAAACCCTCTATCCATGAACAAGTGAACAAATAAACATCCACCTATGAAGCTATATAATATATAACTATGAAGCTACGGCCATTTGGATAGTGAAATTGCCTATGTATAACCATCAATTCCTACTCAAGAGCATGAAACATCATCTCTGCCCAATCAAAATCCTGCACTATAGATCTAGCCATCTTTGTCTTTACTACCGAGATGATGTTTCCATGAATCACCTTAGGCCTCCTAAAAGGAGTGAGGAGAGAAAAAATCATTTGAAAAAAGGGTCTAAAGGTTGGATATGCACACTAACATGCAAAATACCTCCTTATTACCCTACCTCTAATTGGAAACTAGTCCACCACCAAACTATGTGGCATTGTACTTCTCCTTCTGGTTCTGGTTCTCCCTCTTTTCAAGCAAAAGGCCTCCCTTATAATTTGCAAAGAGAGTGAGTTAGTGGCCACCAACTCTCCTAGAGTGAGTATCCTCGTCAAACAAACTCATAAACTTGGTGCAAGATGGCACATATACAAGCAACAACCAAAGATAAGAAAACATTCAGACAAGAGAACTTTAGAAAGAACTTCAAAAATCTAGTACGAGTCCATGCATTATCAATCAAGATATAAGTGCTTATGAATTTTGAATAGGTGGATGATGAAGCTTCCTAAGTTCTTACCTCTAACTACATATGAACAACCTTGGAGCACCAACTTTGGAGATCTCTAGAACTGCATATGGACTCATGTTGTATTTGTCCATATTTGTACCCATAAATATATTTACTACAATTCCATCTCACTACATGCAACTCTAAGAGAGAAGCTTGTAATGAAGTTTAAAAATCTCCATGAACATATTACATTAACTATTATGGATAGCTTAGACACTTGAGATATTTCCTTCATGAAATTACTCATTAGTTGCAAAACTAAGTAGTTGTAGATATTTTTAAGCATCATATTTTGTACCCTTGGAGAAGTCAGACCCAAGTTTGACACACAAGTGAAGAGAAGACCAATCCTTCAACCACATGTAGAACTTGGATCAGTACCATTGGACTATATCATGTTTGTGGAAATTATATCATGGTTTAGTGTGGAAGTATCTAAAGTTTGCCAAGGCAATTGTCAAAGAGAATGTGAGGAGAGAGAGAGAAGAGAAAGAAGAAGGCCCGACAAGCCACATGGGCCACGCAGGCTCCTTGGCCTATGTGGTTGATATTTCTAGCATGGGCTCTGTGTAGGGCTTGTGTGGAGAAGGGTTAGGGCAGGCGTGGCTAGCATCTGCACAATCTAAACTCCTCACTCCACTCCACTTGAGCTCTACTAGTGAATAATAGTTACAATGGAAGTCTATATATTTTGAGGATTTACATTACCATTTGTCAGCATGAAGATATGAAGCATTTAAAATCTGAAGGTCAAGATTCAAGGAAATGTTGCTTGATAAATCTAGCTAACCTTAGCTTTTTGGTCAAAAGTTTGAATCTTGAACAAGTAGATAAGCAAGGTTGGTGTAGTTTTAATGTATGAACCGGGATAAGCTCCAATCATATGGGGAACCTTTACGTTTAGGCAAGTGTAAATCCAAAAAAAGAGAAACTAATGTAGGTACAAGCAACTCCACTTACAAAAATTGGATAATTCAGTCATCAACTAAGCAATCAAGAAAGAAATCAAAAATAAATGCATAAGCAAAATCTGCAGATTGAAACTCATAACAATTGAGACATCAATCAATAATAAATTAAGCAAAATCAAAATCAGATTGAAACTCATATAAATTTTGGGATATTGGATACCCAATTTCAATGGTGAGTCCCATGGCATCCAGATCAATTTCTCAAATTGCATTCATTGAACTCTTGACTTGGTGCTTATCTAGCCAACCCTACCTTATAAACATCATTGTGATTGAAAAGGTGTGATATTTTATGAGGAAGGAACCTTCTTGAGTCTCTCCCATGTTATCTTCCTCCATACTTCTATAGTAAGATGCTATTGACATTTTCTCTTGTTGTTGATTTTGCTTGTGGTTGTTTCAAATGCCATTCATCAAGTGTTCTTGCCTCTTCCAAACTACTAGGTCACAATTCTATTGCCTACACCCATACCCATACCCATACCCATAATGGAAAGTACTGGTCTTGCTCATTTGAATGTTTTCTTTGCTCAACCATGTTTGAACAGCCTTCTTTGTTCAAAAACTCCTAATTACACCACCCTTCTACCCGCTACTCTCTCCTTGAAAACACTCCTCTTATCAAAATTGAAGTCAATTTCTCTTCTTCTTTCCAAACTCACTTCTCCCTCTATAGACCTCTCCTTGATTTACCTCTCAACTTCTTGCCTTTTGTTCATGACACTTGCCTTCTATGAAGTTGCATTTTGTTTGGGACACTACTTGCCTTCTTGCCTTCTATGAAGTTGTCTTCTATTTTAGGACACTTGTTATAATAATATGGAATTCGTAGAAAAATTAGTAGAAGCTAATGAGTTAGTGTCTAAGCTAAATATAGCAAAAAGAAATGGAACTAGCCCAAGATTGTGCTAGAAGCATTGAGAAAGCTTGTGGGTAGAATATTCTCAAAGCACACAAGAAGCTTCTTGGTGAGAATTTTCTAGGACCTTTCTAAGGCTATAGTAATTTGTTACACCAAGCTAACTACTAGCTTAGCTTGTACGCTAAGTAAACAACTAGCTTAGTTTGCACTTCAAGTAAGGTGGCTTCTAGAAGGAACTTTCCTTGGAAGCTCCTTGGGAATCTTATAGCCAAGTTACTTGTAAATTCCTAAGCCAAGTTCAAGCTAGGCGTTCACAATTTCCCTCACTTGAGAATCCCATTGTGATCTTCCACTCTAGTCTTCAATTCTACTATTTCTCTCCTTGGTCTTTTACACCTACCTTCCATAAAATTGCCTTCTATTTGATCATTGCCTACCTTTTTCCTTCTCTTAAAACTGATTTGCCCTTGCTCTATGATGGATGGTCTCTAAAACCCAAAAACTCCCAAATAGTATTCCTTTAAACAAAAACCTAAGATACTCTCTTTAATAACTCTCCTTCCACCTGAATCACTCCTCAAACTCACTCACACTCTCAAACTCAATTCTTCTAAATGGCACTTCAACATCTATTTATACTATCACATGAAACAACTCAAGTGACATCTTTTCAAAGATCTTATGAAATCAGTATTCCTTTCATCATTTTTAATTCTTTCTTGAACTTGTATTGCCTTTAGTTGTATATATTCTTTATTGAACTGAATTATATCCATTCTTTTTGACTTATATACCCATATAAATTTACCTATCTTTCTCAAACTTATTATTTATTCATAATTGTGCCTCTATAGTTTGCCAATGTGTTTGACCAATGTGAAAATTAAAAATAGGCTACAAGTTTCAACCAATAAGTTGTGTCAAGAAAATCATGTTTTTCTTACCACTCAACTTATCTTGTAGGGGTTTTTGTTGCAAGATATTCTCCACATGTATTTTGTTTGTGATTTCTCTTATATATCTTAAACAAATAAGTCATGTCCCTAATATATATCTTCTCTTCCATGTGAAGGACATTAACCTAGTCATGTGTGGGGATATATTTGTGCAAGAATACCAATTGATTTTGTGCTGTAGTCTGCTTACTATGTGTCTATGAGTCTTTTTAGAGTGTTGTTTTCTTGGTATGTGTGATCCGCTTCTCTTGGAATTGTTTAGAAATATATAACTAGCTTCTACCATTCATTTATCTACATTGGGGCTCTACCTTATTTCCTTATTCAGCCAAGGAATTGGGAAATCTAAATAGTGAACTAAATAGGAAAGAAATTGGAAAAGATAGTCAATGAGCTCAAACTTCCAAACATTTTAAGTTGTACTTAGAAACACGTTCAACAAAACAATGTCTATAGATCCAAGCAAGTAGTAAAGGGAATCAACTTAGGGTCCAACTTGGACTTCATATGCAAGTGATGTTGAAACCTTTGTCCTTCGGTGTCTTTGCAATTCATTTCCTATATTTATATTTTGATCCTAAGTTCCTTTCCTTTTGCATACAAAAAAATATAAATTTCCCCAAAGGTCACACACATATAAATTTTCACATCTTTGAAAATTTTCCATCTCTATCTAGCACATATCTATATCTCTTATATATATATATATATGGATTTTTCACATATATCTCTATCTCTCACAAAAATACATATATCTCTATCTAATAAATTTGCCCATCTATGTATAACATATACCTAAATCTCTATCTAAAATATATCTCTCTATGACAGCTGCAATACTTACTAGCAAGCAAGTTAGCAAGTTACAAACTCACTGTTCACTTAACAATAAATAGGTAAATCTCTATGGAATAAAGAATATTGTAATACTTGAGTATTACAAGCATTTGCTCTAAGCTCTAAAATATTTGCTCTAAGAGGCAATATTGCTTCCTTCAAAAAACTTCCTAGTGATAGGTGTGTTTAAGAGGTAAATGTGTCACAGTGATTTCTATAAATCTGCACAAACTTCAACCACTCCCACACTCAGAATACTCCTATAATCTTTTAAACAACATTCAATAACAAATCATCTTTGAGCAAGGTTCACAAATATGCTTACATGAAAATACCAAACACCTTTAGATTAAACACCCATCCTTCATTGTTCTACCTTCTTCTCATTAAATTTGAGATCAATATCACTTTATTATAATAATTTATAGTCTTTGATCCAATACCTGCCTATTTGGCAGTTGAATGCAATGCAATGATGCATAATTGCATTTCTTGTCTCCTCTCTAGGTTCCATACGGAGCTCAAATGCACCTCCTAGGTCTGATTCTACCTCTTCCAAAATTGACCATCTTCCTCTTCCCATATGTGAGCCTGCTTGATAAGGAAATTATGAAGAACTATACAAATAGTTACATAAAAAAATAATTTTTTTTTGAAAAGTTTGTTTGACAGTGCTCTAATCTTTCTAAGCAAGTGTCATCTTGACTCAAGATCTTGTCATCATGACTCCTATGAAGTGCTCATTTAGGACGTGGAACTACACATCTATTGAAATCAACTTTGTCTTGGGAGTACACTTGTTTGAAAAATGGTACACGATTACACATTTGCATATATCCTAAATCAACCAATAAGTATTGTTGGTGCTCAAACAATGTTCAATTCTCTCTCTTGTTTAGAACTTTCCAAATTGATGATTCTTGCAAGCTAGCCATATCATGGTATGATCTTGGCATCCATTATATACACCAAAACCCACACCACTTCATTAACGGGTCTTACAAAACTTACAATATTGGAAAGGACATCTCACAAAACACTACACACACCACTTCATTAATAGGTCTTACAAAAATTACAACATTGGAATGGACATCTCACAAAACTTAGGAGATTACCTCTCAAATTTTTTATAAAAACTCATAAATCTATTCCATTCCTCCCTTACCTTTGGAAAAATGAACTATTCTCCTTCAATTATCACACACAACTTGTCCATTTATGGCATAAACCCCTTCTTGTTGAAATAGATCTTGCCATCAATAGTAGGTTTCTATATTAAGGGAAATAGAGTACCATCAACTAACCCTTTGCAACCAAGAAATATTTTTTGTGAAAAGACACAAGGTATTGTGAAATTTTGTCCCTATTTAGCCACTTCACCTCCTTTTGTAGGATAGAAATAATAGTCATGGCTCTTTTAGTGAATCTCACTATAGATCTTGCACTCTTGCCTTGGTTGTCTTGCTATACAACACATTCCTATTATGATCAAACCTATCTAGAGTGTAACAATATGGAGTTTAGCAATGATGTTAGTTAGGGCTAACAAAGTAGTGAATAGGCCAAGTTAACCTAGAATATTCCAAAAGTATCTAGGAATCTTCTTGGGAAGCTTCTTGGCTAGTTTAGCTTGCACCTCAAGTAAGTAGCTTCTAGAAGTTTCCAACTAGCTTAGCTTGCAAGCCAAGTAGAGATTTCTAGAAGGAAGCTTCTTGAGAAACTACTCAATTAACTTGGCTTGCACTCCAAGAAAGTTGCTTAAGGAAGCTTCTTGAGAAGCTTCTCAAGAGCCTTGTATGCTCCTTATAAGTACCAAAAGTGAAGCTCATGCTAGGTATTTGGATTTTACCCACATTTAAGTGTACTAATGTGATCTTCCATTCTCCTATTTCTCTCCTCAATCATGGTCTTTTACATTTGGTATAACAACAACCCAAGCATCATTTCACACAATTTATCACCTCACGCTTTGTGCAAGATTTTTTGCATGCAATCATCTTGTTTGAGGAACCCTTGATACTTCCAATTGTAACTTATGGAGAACGGTGGATGTGCTACATCTATGTTAATAAATTAGATAAATTAAGAGTACTGGGATAGAGTAGTAGCTATGGTGGCAATACCCAATGTTATCATTGCTATGCAACAAAAAATCAAGCACCTTACTCAATTGTTGGATGAACGAGACCATCAAGGACAAGAACATGTAGAGAGAGCACTAGTTTGAGATAAAGAAGATCAAATCCAATTTTTGAAACCCAAGGTGTTTGATAGCAAGAATCTCCCGGGCATAGTGGAGAATATTTTGTTTGACTGCAAATGTTACTTTGAAGCTACTAATATTCAAGATGAACAAAAACAAATTCTCTTGGCTTCTAGCCAATTGGATGGTATGGTAAAACTTTGGTGGCAATTCCAAGTGGAGCGAGCTAAACAACAAATTGTTGCACCAATCTTGACATGAGAAAAATTCAAGAAAACAATACTTGGTCAATTTCAAGCTATAAATGCCACATGAGCCGCACAAGATAAGTTGGCGGAGTTGAAGCAGATTGGCTTTGTAAGGAGCTACATCACGCAATTCCAGAACATCATCATGCAAATATACAAGAAGTTGAAGTTCTAGATTGATTTATGAGGGGCTTGAAGTCACAAACCAAATTAGAAGTGACCATGCAAGAGCCACAAAATGTGGAAGAAGCAAGGCTGAGCACTTTGACTCCTTGGATGTAGCAACTTGGTCTCAACCTTAACCTACATAAAACCTACCAATACACTACACAAGGGTGGAGGAATTGGCACCAATGGAGATTGATGTTGTTCAACGGAAACCACTTGGTACAACAAATAGAGAAAGATTGTGATAAAATGGTGGTTGTTTTTATTATCACCAAGTTGGACATCACATTGTTGAATGTCCATTTAGGAATGGGCAACCTCAACAAATTGCCTATATGGAGTCTGTGGAGCACATTGATCACAGAAATGATGAATCCCAATAGGAGATTTCAAGCTGCTATTGTGAGGAACTGTTGGTCTCAAGAGTGAGCCGAGCACATGATTGCTCATGTTTAGAGTGCTTTGTTATCAACGGTTCTAGCTTCTTGTAACCAGGCCCTATTTTGTTCGTTGCTCTTGCCAGTCTCCTTCTTGATGGAGCAGCCTGGACATGACTTTCCCTGAGTGTAGGTTCCTCTAGAGGGTTTCTTGTGTTGGCTTTGATTGGAGATTCTTGATCTTCAGATTCGCTAACTAAAGCCCAAGTGCATTTTCATTGGGTTCAAATGTAATGGGACAATGGTGGGTTTTGCCTAACGAGTCACAAGCCCATGCCCAGTTCAGATCACCAACCAGGCTAGTGCCAAGACTTGTCTATATAGCATGACTATGAGCTCCAAGAATGGAGTCCTCTCCTTGACTTTCATGGACCAATATATCCACATTTAATCATGAGAACCCGTGTATACATCACAACACCAACCTTTACAACGTAAAATCTTGGGGAGAACTAATTTGATCCAAACTAAAAAGTAATCACAACCAAAGTTTTAACTGCCAAGCACATAATAGATGAAATGAATTCACCCATGTTAAACACTATTTCTTACAGCCTGTTATTTTCCTGTTTTTGTTGTCATTTTTTTGTGAATCTCTCCAAGTCCTCTCTCCTAGTCTGGCCAAATCACCTTGAGACTTCACCTCTTTGTCATGTCATAGCTCCCAAGCCACTTCAAAAATTTCTCTCTTCTTGATGTTATAGTGCAAGCCACACCTCCTTGGAATTTCTTCACTTCTCCTTGTCCTGCCACAGCCCATGCACAAGCCTTAAAAAATTCTCTCCACTCTTCACAGTCCTCCTGTCTAGGGCAAATATTTCTAGGCCTTTACTCTTCTTTCTGACCTCCTGAACACCTTCCGTAACATTCCTCCTTGGCAGCCTTCAGCACATCTCACAAAAATATGCCATACTCCTGCCTTTCAACTTGAGCCCACATGCCTACAAAAAATCCCTCCTATGACTGTTCATCCTCTCCTTCAACATTTCTTTCTCAACAACCTTACCTTTGCAAAACATTCCTTCTATTTCCCAGTTCATGACTTAAACCTTCAAAATTTGCTTTGCTCTCCCTATCCCAATTCCTGTCCTTGACCAAGCACTAGCAAATTTTGAAAATACTCTCTATCACACACCTTCATTGTCTTAGGCAACCCTCAAAATCTCTTTTCTTTCTTCACCTTCTGTCTAGGAAAAACCTTCAAAAATTGCTTTGCTCTCCTTGTCCCAAGCTCTGTCAAGCCTTCACTCTCCAGCACATTTGCTCTGCCCTTTGAGAGCTTCTCTCTCTCTGCCCTAGCTTTGTCAAGCCTTCATTCTTGCAAAAATCTCAATCTCACCAAGCCCTCACTCTCCTGCACATCTACTCTGTCCTTTGTGACAACCCGGCAAATATCACTTTTGTGGTAATTGGGTAAGTAAAGTTTGTTCCCATAGAGATACTAGTCAGAAATTTCCAAATACAAAGTCAAAAGTCACAATGTAGTTCTTCTTGGTTGCGTCTTTAATCTCTTAGGTAGAAACCATACCCAGAAGAGAGTAACAAGCACTGATTTGCAGTCTTGTCACGAATTAACACTTCTTAATCAGAACTCCTTCAAATCTTTCCAAACAATCTTGATTGTGATGATTCAGGCTCTCCCAAAAATGGCACTTCATTGCAAAACAACTTCGCCTCAGAATTGTGTTCCACTCCTCCACTGAAGGCACAACTTCCTCGATCAAAATTGCTTCACATCAACCTCGCACTGCACTCACAAATGCAGAATACTACCAACACTACAATTCTTCTCAGATCTGTCAAGGCATTGCTTCGATTGCACTTCACTCAAGATCAAACACACAGAATGAAGATCAAGGCTGCGGAATCCAACATCCAACAAGCACACTGACTTGCACTTTGAATTTCTTCACACACGCACAAACACAATTACAAAGTTGATACTCGAAATTAAGCTCAAGCAACGAGCATTGCGTCACAGCACTTTGCTTTATCTATTCTCAGAAATAATGAGCACTGAACAACATTTCTCTACAAATGCCACTCTTAAGTAGTGAACAAATCGACAGTTCTAATAACTATACCGTTTTACAACAACTTTTCTAACCTGCAGATCCAAAATGACAATGCACCTCTTCATATCTGCCTCTTCAAATCTCAAAATTATTACTAATCCGATCCGATGTCTACTTTGTCATTGGCTTTCAAACCCGAACCCTAAGTAAATTTACTTCCTAATATTCTGTCCTCGGGTTTCATATCTTCTACTTCTTCTACCAGATCTGTGAGCCGGCCTGTCTCTCACTCAGGATGAACCTCTAATGGCTATTATGGTAGCGCACCATGGACTAAGAAGGCAAGGAACCCCAACTCCATCATACTCCTCCAAGGCTAACACTCCAAGACTCAAGACATTGCTCACTAGAGAACTCAATGAGAGAGAGATAGTTGCAAATGAAAGAATGATGAGAACCTCCTCATCCCTTGTTTATATACTTGTGAAATAGTTACGTACCAAAGTTACTAATTACCATAGTAACTCAAGTTACTAGACTAAAAGTCAAGTAAAGTCAAAAAGTAGAAAGGAATATCCATTCACATGGGCATATTCCCCTAAGCATGTGGTCTTATCTTGACCCAACCACCAAGTCAAAGATTCCTTCACATGGGCTATCCTTGGACTAAAGAAGAATCCAAAACAAAAAGGCTTGCGGGCCCAAGAGTTCTCAACTCTTTCCTCAAAGCCAAACACCTAGGAATAATACCAAGTCAACACACTAAAATCCAAAATAGTGATCCACTAAATAGTGATGGTCATCTTTTCTACTTCCTCTAAAGTAAGGTCCCCTCTATCTTAGCTATGACTAACTTTAGCTAACCATGACTAATATAGAACCATCCTTTATCTCTATATAAATAACATCTCTTAAGTACTTGTAATACCAAGCTAAATATCACAATACCACACACATGTACAAATGGGTGTTACATTTACCCCCAGACTAAGTTTTCACTTTGTCCTCAAAGTGAAGGTCTCTCTACCTTCTATGGTACATCTTCAACTTATCATGGTTAATCCTATCAAAGTGTCTTCCTCCCAACTCCTTGAGATCATAGGTGTAATTGCCCCACACCTTCTCCACTATGAAAGGTCCAAAGTACTTAGACAAAAACTTCTTTTGCACTCTCTTGAATCGAATGGAATCAAACATTACCCAATCACCTTCCTTGAAAGGCTCTACCTTCTTCTTGCCTTGCCTCTTGTCATAGCTCTCCTTTTGTTTCCTTTGGGCTTGCTCCACTTGAACCATAGCAACTGCTCTTGCCTCTTCCAACTCCATGAGTTGATCCTTGACTTCTCTGCATCACTTTCTTGTGCTTTCATCAATCTCCTATGAATGCTTTGGAAGGTAGGAAGATCAAAGTAAACAGGTAAGGTAGACTCAATACCATACACCAATTAAAATGGAGAATATCCGGTGGAAGTCTTCATGGTTGTCCTATACTCCCACAAAACTGCATGAATCCTCTTGTCCCAATGATGTTTACCCCCCTCCATTTCTGCATATTTGGCCAACATCATGCACAAGGTCTGATTGGTTCTCTCTGCCAAGCCATTGGAATTTGGCTTATAGGATGTAGTTACTCTATGTGTGATAGAGAAATGTCATAGCATGGTTGTAGTAATGCTTCTTGTAAACTCTCCTCCTCTATCAGAAACCAACTCCAAAGGGCATCCAAACCTAGTGATAATGCATTCATAAAGAAATCTACCAACTTCATCTTCATTCTTGTCCCTCAATGGTCTAGCCTCAACCCACTTGGTAAGGTAATCAGTAACTACCACAATGTACCGATTGTTCCTTGGGGTTCTATTGAGAGGACCTACAAAATCAATTCCCCACTTCTCAAAAGGTCCTAGCAATGGAATTGATCTACGTGGTGGAGTGGATGTAGACTTCCTAGCAAAAGCTTGACAAACATGACAAGTTTTGCAATAATCAAGACAATCCTTGAAAATCCCTCTCCAATGGTAACCTTCATCTAGAATCTTCAAAGCAGTCACCTTTCTTGCAAAGTGTCCTCCATATATTAAACCTTCATGGAACTCCTTTATGAGTAGGATAGACTCTTCCTTACCCACTGCTCTTTGAAGTAGACCATCTGCTCCTTGGTGAAAAAGAATATCCTCCACCATTGTGTAAGGTCTAGATCTTGCTGCAAGGGCCTTCCTCTCCCTAGCATGCATCCCTTTTGGATAGTTACCTCTTGTCACAAAATCCACAATCTCCTTGTACTCCATTGGAACCTCTTGAGTGACTGAGATTGTCATGAGCTCCTCATCCGGGAAGGAATCATCCACTGGCTCATCTCCATCATGATCATAGGCTCTAGATAACAAATCAACATTTACATGTTTCTTTCCTGGCCTATCCTCAATGGTGTAGTCATACTCAGACAAGAGTATCATCCACCTTGCTAGTCTCCCTTCAACATTAGGCTTGTTGAAGATGTACTTCAAAGCCTTGTGATCCGTGACAATGGTAGCTTTCCCTCCAATCAAGTAGTGTCTAAACTTCTTGAGACCAAAGATCAATGCCAACCCTTCTCTCTCCGTGACAGAGTAGTTCTTCTCTGTTGAAACCATCTGCCTACTAGCATAAGCTATTGGATGATCATGCCCATCTTGGTCTAATTGACTAAGAGTGCATCCTATAGCTACATTAGAAGCATCAGTGTAGAGGATGAAAGGCTTACTCCAATCAGGTTTAGCAAGAGTTGGAGCTACAACAAGGGATTACTTGAGCTTTGAGAGCCTCTTTGTCCTCCAAAATCACCATGTAATCTACACCCTTCTTCATGTAGATGGTCAATGCATAAGCCTTGTTGGAAAATGAGAAGATGAACCTCCTATAGTATCCAACCATCCCCAAGAATTAGCGTAACTTTGTTAAGCTTGAAGGGAATGGAAGGTCTGAGATTTTCCTCACCTTCTCCGGATCAATTGCTATTCCATCCTTGGAGATGATGTGCCCCAAAAGTAGACCTTCTTCACATCCTAAAATGCACTTCTCTGGGTTGAGTGATGCATTTGCCTCATCCAAGCATTGCAAGACTTTGATTAGGTGCTCAAAGTGCTCCTCCTTGCTTCCATAGACACAAAAGTCATCAATGAAGTCTCTCACAAATTTCCCAATGAAAGGAACCGTTGGAATGTGGCTAGAGCATTGCAAAGCCCAAAAGGCATGACCTTGAAAGCGTAAGTTCCCCAAGGTGCGGTGAATGTGGTGAGTTGTTGATGCTCTGGTGCAATCTTGATTTGGTTATATCCACTATAAACATCTCCAAAACTATACCTCTCATGACCAGCAAACTCCTCCAAGATCTCATCAATGAATGGCAATGGGTAGTAGTCCTTCTTGGTAACAACATTGAGTTTCTTGTAATCCACACATACCTGAAGCTTGCCATTCTTTTTCTTCACAATGACAATTGGAGACACCCATTCTGAATTCTCTACCTCAAAGATAAATCCAGCCTCCTTGAGCTTATCAATCTCCTCCTTCACAACCAAAGATATTGGTGGGCTAATGCGACGTTGTTTTTGGCAGATTGGTCTTGCATGTGACTCCACCTCTATCTTGTACTCCTCCAAGGTGACTTCCTTCAAATCCTTGTAACTAAAAGCAAACACATGGATGAACTTGCGGAAAATCTCCTCAAATCTCACCTTCTCCTCCTTGGTAACATTTGGGCCATACTTGAGGGTAGATAACCTTCTCTCTACCTCCTCAAGTGTCAATGGTGATTTGTCTGGGTCCTTCAAAACCTCTGGCTTAGGTGCAAAATCCATAGTACACAAAGGATACACATCTGAATCAGATTCAGATTCATCCTCCTCCGTGGAAGTCTCCTCTTCCATGCTTGTGTCCACACCTGAAGCTCCTTCTTTAGAATCTGATTCCCAATAATCAGAAGATGGTGTATCTAAATGTGAAGTGTTGGTGGTGTTAGTCACAGGAACTGTGACTCTATGGTTTGATGGCCCAATCCTCAATTACCCTTTGTGCCATTGATCAGTTGTGCGTGCTGGCCTCAACCATGGCCTCCCAAGAAGTAAGTCATAGCTTGAATCCTTCAAGACTTGGAAAGTCATGAGATTTTGAACTCCCATAACTGAAACTACCACTTTATCCATCACCCCTACTGGTCGAACTTGTTGCTTGTTTGCCATGCTCACCACAAATGTTGAAGGTCTTGAGAGTATCATACCCAACTTCTGCATCAACCTTTTTGACATGGCATTCACTGCTGATCCTCCATCAACCAATGCATCCTTGATGTTGTGACCATTCACTCTCACATCAATCTTGGAGGCATATTCACAAGCCTCCCATGGTGCTGGCTTGGCATCCACCACCCCCATTGATATTGGAGATTTTGCCTTCTTCTTCTTCTTGCTCCTTGTAGAATTCAAACCACCTCTAAGCTCCTTTCTCAAGGTAGGGTTCAAAGTGAGCAATTGGCCCACTGTGATGTTAGCCTTGTGACTACCAACATCCTCCAACACATTGTAGTTCCATTGTTGCTTTGAAATCAAGAAATCCTCCATCCCAAACTTCTTCCTTGGAGTCTTTGTTGTTGATGGTGTTGAGGTGCGAGTGCTCCTAGTAGACATAGGAGTATCCTTGCTTGGAGTAAATCCTTGAGAAGAGTGAAGATTCTCTGCAAAACGAGCTCTCTTCTTCTCTTGAGCCAAAAGCTCCAAATTAAGACTCTTGGAGTTTGAGCACTCTCCCTTCTCATACTTGCTCTCCACCACATCTATGGATGCTATCCCCTTACCTTTGTTTGGATTAGGAGCCACTTGGGTTCCACTACCACCCTCTTTCCCTCTATTGGCTCCTTCATAACCCCTTCGTCCATGGTAAGTGGTATTTGGGCAATTCCTTCTCTCAATTTTCTTTTCTCTTTTTTTTTCTCTCACTCTATTACTAATAAAGTATATACATGACTAACATCATCTGAGAATAATCCACCCTAGGGAACACAAAAGGTTCAGGTTGCTCCAAGATTTCTATAGCAACATCAAATCCTAGAGTGCATATTAATCTAACTCTCATGGATAGTTTATCCATAAGTTGAAAGATTATCTCCATCATTAATCTTGAGAACTAGCTGATGAAGGTGGTAGTATTTTTGTAGTTGTACTAAGACTCTCTCCAAGATCCTTCACCAAAGTCTCCAAAAGTGCTTTTACTCAACTACACTCATGTCCTTTTGGAAGTCCTTCAACTCCACAAACCTCACACAACTCCTTGGTCTTAGATCTTCTCCCTCCCAATCTTGGTGAAAAAGGTCCAACATGCAAACCCAAGTCAAGTAAGCCTCTCCTTTCTCTCAATCTCTTGCTCTCAAAGGTCAATGGACATGAACTTGCCTTTTGTCCCTTCTCTCCACATAGAAAGCACTTAGACTTACTCTTTCCTCCAAGTGGTGTAGGTTTTTGGATCCTCTCAACACTCTCTTCAAATTCTATTGTAAACTCTCTTATCCTCAAATCTGCCCCTACAATCACCTCAAACCCTTGAGGAACCTTGCATAATCTCAATTTCCTCTCTTGATGACCCTCCATGTTCCCAAGATGAATCTAAACACTCAAACATGCTTTTTGTTGATGTCAAACTCCTCATTCATAAGATCTCCACTCTGCAGAATTGACCCTTCCTCACAATGTCACTCAAATCTCCCAACCAGTATGTCAGAGTCCTCTGAAATTTCGCACACTTGATCACAACTCTAGGATATCTCTCCCTGCAAAATTTCAGATCTTTTTATTGAGCCATTTGGCCTAAACACATTTCTATTCAACACATATATTTTAGATTTGGTCTGAAAACCACCCCCTCACTTCAAAAACTCATAACTCCCTGCTCAAGAACGATCTCTCTCTAATTATTGTGGCAGAAGGTAGAATACAATGCACTGAATTTTCTTGGAAAATTTTCAGGACAATTCACTGAAAACTGAAGAAATGGCAGACTCTGTACAATTTTCTAGAGAGCATGCAGTTGCGGGAGCACTTTACCCTATCAACTTTCAAAAATTCTAGCCCAGTGCGCATAGTAGCTATCACAATAATTTCAACTGTGCTAACTGAAACATAACCCAAGCAATCATGTGTAGAAATTTCAAGTGCAGATCTCAAACTTGAGATTTTGCCCAAAATCACCTTAATCCCCAAAATTTGCAATTCACCTCACAGAATCTCTCCAATTCCTCTCATGTGTACAAGATGTACAAAATCACTTCAAAGACATCATAATGAACTACAGGGTATAAAAATGGATCTTGGTTCTCTAACATAAGTTCAGCACTCTCCTCTCCTAATGTTCTCTCCAAGTGAGCTCTCATAGCCTCCTTCTGCCTAATGTAGAATTGAACGCGGAACATTATCTTGCCTTCTAGAGAGGTCCCGGCAACGGAACCAAAAATGTGAGCTGGCCTGTCTCTCACTCAAGATGAACCTCTAATGGCTATTATAGTAGCGCACCATGGACTAAGAAGGCAAGGAACCCCAACTCCATCATACTCCTCCAAGGCTAACACTCCAAGACTCAAGACATTGCTCACTAGAGAACTCAATGAGAGAGAGATAGTTGCAAATGAAAGGATGATGAGAACCTACTCATCCCTTGTTTATATACTTGTGAAATAGTTACATACCAAAGTTGCTAATGACCATAGTAACTCAAGTTACTAGACTAAAAGTCAAGTAAAGTCAAAAAGTAGAAAGGAATATCCATTCACATGGGCATATTCCCCTAAGCATGTGGTCTTATCTTGACCCAACCACTAAGTCAAGGATTCCTTCACATGGGCTATCCTTGGACTAAAGAAGAATCCAAAACAAAAAGGCTTGTGGGCCCAAGAGTTCTCAACTCTTTCCTCAAAGCCAAACACCTAGGAATAATACCAAGTCAACACACTAAAATCCAAAATAGTGATCCACTAAATAGTGATGGTCATCTTTTCTACTTCCTCTAAAGTAAGGTCCCCTCTATCTTAGCTATGACTAAATTTAGCTAACCATGACTAATATAGAACCATCCTTTATCTCTATATAAATAATATCTCTTAAGTACTTGTAATACCAAGCTCAATATCACAATACCACACACATGCACAAATGGGTGTTACAGATCCAGCAATTCTCTTTCTTGATCTAAAATTGCACTAGTGGGTAATCTATCTTACTCTTCATCTCTCGACCCACTCTTCTCCAATGTCTCCATCTCTTACTCTGAAGACATCTGCACTCCTATGTTATCTACTTTGGGTTTGGCTCTAACATCTTTCCCAAGTTTTTCTATCTCTATTTTCACTAAGTCTAATCTAATCGCAATATTGTCTTCTACTTCTAAGATCTTCTTGTCTACACGAGTTCTTAAACTAATCAACAAGGCATTCAAATCAGTGTCTTTCGCTTGTCTTCGCCTCGTCTCCTACACCACAACTTCAACTCGTGCAGCCTCGTCTCTTCAATTCGAATGCTGGCTTCTGTACTCAACATCACGTTCATCCTGAGGACTATCTCCTTCAACGGCTCCAATCTCATCTTCCTCTCTTGCTCTTGATCTGCAAGCCAGTCCTTCCTGTACATTGCCAATTCCACTTCAAACTTGGCTTTCACCGTCTCCTTCTCCTTCTCCTTCTATACTACCTTCTCCTCTTGATTACAAAGTAACTCTCGTAATCTCTCTTCTTCCCTATACCATGCTGCCAACTCTCTTTGCCAGAGTTGCTTCTTCTCCTTGACACTCTCCATCACCCTATTGAGCTCTTGATCCTTTGCCGCGACTCTTGCCATAGCATGGATAACTTCTACTCTTGAATCAGCAAACTGTTGCTTCAAGATCTCATATTCAACTACTTGTCTTTCCCTTGCTATGTCACTCTTCTTAACAAGATCTTCTCGATATCTCACTTCTCTCTTCAGGTCTTCAATTACCTGAGTCCTCACTACTGCCTCTGCTTGTAGTACTTCTCTTTCCTCCTCACCTCGGGTTATACTCTTCTTCAACCCCGAGTTCTCTTCTTCTAATCTTGACAGCACCTGCAAGACAATGTTTACCTCTAAACAAGTCGACTTCATCTCCTTATTCTTGTACTCTAGCTTCACCAACAGAGGACACACCACCTCCTATAGGTACTCGACTCCATCGCTCGGGGTTACTTCTTCTTGCGTAGCCACTTCTCTTCATACTTCTTGTTCATCCAATACTTGCCTTCTTCTCTGTAGTCTTCATATCGGAATGGACGTCTCATTTCCCGAGCTTGCATTTGCTTCTTCTTGCACATTACTTGGACCTGCATCGTACTTTGCCTTACGTCTCGAGCAGACTCCCCTCTAAACTACGATCTTTTCTTCCGCCTCGGGTACCTCATCTTCTAACTTCATGTTGTCCTTGGCCTCGATCTCTGCCTGAACTTCTTCTTCTTCTTTTGCAGCAGCTGGTGCCGATGTCATTTCTTCACCCTCATCGCTGTTGCTACTTGTATCTCCACTCTATAGCGTTAGCTCGGGCTCCTCCTTGTGTTCCAAGTCTTTGGTCTTGCGCTCAACGTCACCTTTTGAGTCTTCATCTTCCGACTCGATCACCACCATGCCTTGCCTTGGGTTTCCTCTCCTGGTCTTCCAAGGTTTCATCGTGTCTTTGGCTTCACCCTACCGACTTCTCTTCTTTGCATTTGGAGTACTCACTTTGATCTCCACATTCTTCCCCGTCTTCTTGTAGTACTCGTTGGTGCTTCTGATTTGCAAGATGTACTGCTGCTCCTCTACATCGACCTCCTTTCTCAAATCGAGATGGAAATGCGACACCATCCAAGTTTGCTCCGCCAAGTTCAACAAATTTAATCTGAGGTAGAAATGAGCTGCAAATGGCACAATGTAGTGTGGAGGTGATTTACCCCGCAGATTCCACACCATTTGTTGTGTTCTCCCATGGAAACACCTTGCCCAATTGATCGGTTCTCCTACAAACAACTTGTGAAAGAACACCGCTTGGTATTTCATCACATAGGTTGTTCTCTCCGGCTTTAGGATTGCCATCAGAGCACTCACAATTCCTCTCTTGACAGGGTCTTTGTAACTCTCCACTTTGTACCCATTCTTTGTCCGCTTTGACGAGAATGCATCTCTCACCTCTTGGGTTTCTTGGGCTATCTCTCCCTTCTCCAAGAACGTGGCCCCTTGCTCCGAGCTTGCTTCCTTCCCGAGTACTAGTCTCCAATCCGACTCTGTCCAGCAAGCCGGATTTCCTCTCTTCCTTTCTTCCTTGGGTCCATCGAGACACTTGCTCTTGATGATCTCTGTCATGAAACCTGGAAAACTCACATTCCAGTTCCATGCCAAGAAGGTGATCCAAAGTTGGCTCAAGACTTCGATCCTAGCGATCACATCTAACCTCCGAATCGCATGATTTCTCATTGCGAATTTGGAATTCTTCTTTCCTCCTCCCATCTCTTTTGCTTTCTCACTATCTCTCGATTTCACTCTTGCAACTTCTCTCTTACATACTAACATGTTTCCAACTCTATTTCCCTTCCCACGATCACCTGCAGGATGACTTCTCAACGGCAAAGGAAAATTACTTGACATTTTGTCGTTGCGAGTTTGATTTTTATAGAGTTGCACTTTCTTTGTCTTTCTTCACTTTGAGTTTCTATCGAGAAATCACACCTCCTGCATGCACCTGTCACTGTCAATCAAACTTCGTGCGTATGGGCTGCCAGTTTTTGAACGGTCCCTTCTTGAATTTCTCGCCTTGACAAAAGGTTGTTAGACTGACTTTGCCTGAGGTTGAGCTCCTCCCGATACAAAGACTCCTTACTTTGGGTTGTGTGCTGATAGGGCATTTCCGAGTACTTTGCTTTATGACCCGAAGTCACTTTACTTCGGGTTTCATCTCGAAGACTTTTTTTCTTTGCCTTCTTTGGCCATACAAGCGCAATCTGACTTCTCTATACACTTCTTTTTCTTTATTTTGAAAAAAAAAATGTGGGCACCACATCCTTTGAGAACTTCTCTCTCTCTCTCCTAGCTCTATCAAGCCTTCATTCTTGCAAATTTTTTTGTCTCACCAAGCCTTCACTCTCCCGCACATTTTCTCTGCCCTTTGAGAGCTTCTCTCTCTACCCTAGCTCTGTCAAGCCTTCATTCTTGCAAAAATCTCAGTCTCACCAAGCCCTCACTCTCTTGCTCATCTGGTCTGTCCTTTGAGAATTTATCTCTCTCTGCCCTAGCTCTGTCAAGCCTTCATTCCTGCAAAAATCTCAGTCCTACCAAGCCCTCACTCTCCTGCACATCTATCCTGTCCTTTGAGAACTTCTCTCTCTCTCTCTCTCTCTCCTAGCTCTATCAAGCCTTCATTCCTGCAAATTCTTTTGTCTCACCAAGCCTTCACTCTCCTGCACATTTGCTCTACCCTTTGAGAGCTTCCCTCTCTGCCCTAGCTATGTCAAGCCTTCATTCCTGCAAAAATCTCAGTCTCACCAAGCGCTCATTCTCTTGCTCATGTGCTCTGTCCTTTAAGAATTTCTCTCTCTGCCCTAGCTCTGTCAAGCCTTCATCCCTGCAAAAATCTCAGTCTCACCAAGCCCTCACTCTCCTGCTTCTCCCTGCAAAAGTTCCCCTTCCTGCTGCCACTCACCAACCACTTCCTTCTTTCATGCAAAAATTGCCTCCTGTAATACTCCGAGGACAAGAGAAGAGAGAAAAGACAGATCGCACACTCAAACATTCGATGCCCCAAGGGAGCACCTTCTCTTTATTATATAGACAAAGAGGATCTCCTCCAAGGAAGCTCCACCATAGGATTAGGGACACAGATAGATGACATGTCAGCAAGCTCCACCCTTAGATTACTTACTTGGATTGGTGACCTGTCTGGTCTAGGTCCTATCTGGTTGGTCAAACAAGCTTTGACCAGAGGGAATCTTTTAGGGAATCTTCCTGTAGGAATCTCAAAATCACGTGAGTAAGGTACCATTGGAAAGCTCTCAAGGCGACAAAGCAGGGGGGAGGGAAGGCCATCCTTTCTTCCGTTGGGGGGGGGGGGAATCTGCACATTTTCAAGGCCTAATTCATCCGTTTAGGCCTTCGAAATTGCCTTCAAAGATTTCCGGCATATTTCGGTTCCTACTCTATCCGTAGAAGTCCCCTTTTGGTGATACCTCTTTCTGATCTGTTTAGTCCATCATGTGTAACATCCTTCCAGATGTTACCAAACCAATTCTCACCTTTAAATCATATGTCTAGCTATTGGTTCTAAGGTTCTCAAGTCTATTTTGGTTTTTGCCCTATTAGTAGAAGTACTCTTTTGGTGATACTTCTATCTGATCTATTTTGACCATCATGTATAACATCATTCTAGATGTTACCAAACCAAATTTCACATCTAGATCATATGGCTAACTCTTGGTATTACAGACCTCCCTCCTTTTAAGACGCAACGTCCTCATTGTGTAATTGTTGCTCAAATGCTTGCACCAACACCGGTGCATGTGCTAAATTGGCAGCGGGTTCCCAAGTTGCTTAATAGAGGGGGTAACCTTTCCATTGTACTAGATATTCCACCCGCGGATGGCGAGTACCACGCATGCGCTTTTGGAGAATCCGCTCCACTTCATATTCCTCTGTGCCATCAATGACTGTCGGACAAGGTCGAATGTCCTGTGTGGAAGGACCTTGGCCGGATTGGGGAGCATATCTGCGTAGTAGGGAGACATGGAACATTGGATGGATCTTCATGTGTGGTGGTAGCTCAAGGTGATAGGCCACAGCGCCGATGCGACGAAGAATCGAGAAAGGCCCAATAAAACGAGGTCTGAGCTTACGAGATCCAACTAATGTGAGGTTGGTTGTCAATAGCCACACTTGATCCCCAACATTGAACTCCATGTGCCTCCGGTGTGCATCAGCATACTGCTTCTGTTGATTTTGCGCAATCTGTAACCTGTGCTTAGCACTCTCCACACCTTGTTGGATTCTAGAAACAAATGTGTTGACTGCATCAACCTTGGTAGTCATTGGACGGATCTTCATCAAGCTAGAAGGTTGAAGGGATGCTCACCATACATGAGGAAGAACGGAGTGACCTGAGTGGACGCATTCACTGAATTGTTGTAAGCGAATTCCACCAATGGTAATAGGGTGTCTCACCTCTCTTGCTCTTCTAAGGTGAAGCCGCGTAACATGTCTTCAATCATGCAATTTGCCCGCTCTGTTTGGCCATTTGTTTGTGGGTGGTAAGCTGTGGACATGGCCAACTTGGTTTTGAAGAAACCAAAGAGTGTTCGCCAAAACAAACTGGTGAATTGGGTACCTCTATCGGTGATGAGTACTCTAGACAAGCCATGGTGAGCAAAGATTGCATCTAAGTATAGTTGAGCTAGTTGTGGAGCGGTCACCTCCTTGGTGGTAGGGCGTACATGAATCATTTTGCTGAGCCGGTCCACAAAGACCACAATGGAGTCAAACCTTGAGGTGGTCTTGGGTAATTCACAGACGAGATCCATAATCACTTGTTCCCAACGTTGGGTAGGAGTGGGGAGAGGTTGAAGGAGCCCTGTAGGAGCTTGATTAGAAGCTTTGTTCTGTTGACAAAGTAGGCAGCTACGCACATAGTCCATCACGTCGTTGCTCATCTTGGGCCAATAGTAATGGCGCTTGACTGCATCCAAGGTCTTGTCCACTCCAGCATGAGCTACAATGGCCGAATCATGACATTCCGCTAAAATGGTGGTGCGTAATTCTAGGACATTTGGGATCCATAATCTGCCATCCCAAAAGGTGAGTCCTTGGGTGCTGGTGACGCCTTTGGACAATTGTGCTTTGACAATTTGTGGATCAGTTTTTGTAGCAGCTAGAATCTCTTGCCAGAATTCAGGGTTAATCTTAACCTCTGCCACCAAGTTGTTGGCATGCGGGTGAATGCATCTGCAAGTTGCTTCTTACCTTCCACATAGATGATTGTCATGTTGAAGCGTTGTCTCCACTCTGCCCACCGAATTTTGCGACAAGATAGATCCTTTTGGGTCTCAAGGTAGACTAGAGGTTTGTGGTCTGTCTCTACTACAAATGCCTTCTCGCCCAGGTAGTGCTTCCAATGCTTGGTTGCTAGAACGATGGCCAGCTCTTCTTGTTCTGTGGTGTGGTAGTTGCGCTCTGCCGGTAACAACTTTTGAGAGAAATATGCAATTGGATGCCATCTGTCATGCCACTCTTGTTGTAGGACTGCTCCTATGGCTACACCTGATGCATCTGTAGCCAACTTGATTGGACGTTTTGGGTCATACCACTTCAAGATTGGTGCATGTAGCAAGGCGGCCTTCAATTCTTGAAAGGCCAACTCTTGTGCAGTTCCCCATGTCCACTTCTTCCCCTTGCCAAGTAGTACCATTAAAGGTTGTGCAACCTTGGAGAAGTCCTTGACAAATCTACGATAGAATCCCGTCAACCCCAAGAAGCTCTTAAGTTGAGTCTGATCTTCGGAGGCACTCCATTTTTGAATGACCTCTATTTTATCAGTCAATACTTGAATGCCCTCTGCACTTAATCTATGTCCTAAGTAGTCTACTTCAGACTTGCCAAACTCACACTTTGAGATTTTGGCGTAAAATCGGTTCTATCTTAGAATCTGGAGGACCTCTTGTAGATGTTGTTTGTGTTCTATCATCGTGCTGCTATATACTAAGATATCATCCAAGAAGACGATAATAGACTTATCCAAGTATGGACAAAATATGTCATTCATTAGACTCATGAAAGTGGCAGGTACATTGGTGAGGCCAAAAGGCATCACAAGATACTCAAAGTGGCCATACCTGGTTCGAAAGGCAGTTTTGTACACATCCTCCTCTACAATTCAGATTTGATTGTAACCGCTCCGCAAGTCTAGTTTGGTGAAGTATCTTGCTCCATGGAGTTGATCAAACAAGTCATCCATGCGAGGTAAGGGGTATTTGTTCTTCACTATTTGTTGATTGAGACCCCGATAGTCAATGCACATGCGCATTGTACCATCCTTCTTCTTCACAAACAAGACAGGGGCCCCATATGGTGATACGCTAGGTTGGATGAACCCTTTCTGTAGCATCTCCTCAATTTGAGTCTTACACTCCTCCAACTCATGAGGTGATAGGCAATATGGGGCCTTACAAGGAGGTGTCTTCCCCAAGAGTGTCTCTATTTTGTGATCTACTCACCTTTTAGGTGGTAATCCTAAGGGTAGATCATCGGGAAAGACATCTTGAAACTCATCCACCACATCCTTCAATTTCTCCGGAATTTGTCCAGCGAGTTGTGCACTCTGGAATTCTCTTATTAGACCCATAAAACATCTATCGGTCCTACAGACAATTGTTGTCCCTACGACATATAGAGGTAGTTTCTGCCTGTGTGATTTTTCTTTAACCCCAATGATTGACAATTGGTGGGTTCTCACTACTTTCTTCCTCCAATCCACCATTGGGTTGTACTGCTCCATCCATGGCATGCCTAAAATTGCATCATAACGGGCTAATTGTATCACTTGCCACTCAATTGCTTCTTGATATTCTCCTACAGAGAGGGTTACCCGTCTAGGTAATGATTCAATCCTCTCTGTTTGCCCATTTGGTAACTCTACTTCTTCACTTCCATCTCTCTCTAGATCCATTCCCAATCTTATTGTGACAGAGCAAGACAAGAAATTCTCTGTTGCTCCTGGATCTATTAATACTCTCACTTGATTACCTTCTAGGATTCCATTTACAACAATCAGTTGAGAGGTTGCCTTTCGGGCTCTTTGCGCATTATTCTTCTTCCTTCCCTTGCTTCTCTGCTTCCTTATTGAGCCAATAAGGCCGCGAGGTACATTTACTGGCGATCTTTGTTTTCCAAGGTGGTTTCCACCTCCTCCTCTTCAATGTGCCTCTCCATGTTGTTCAAAGATCGCCTATACGAAGGCCAAGGGCCTCTAGGGAAACGAGTGCGACAATTGGTAGATATGTGCCCAATACGGCCACAATTGTAACAACGGGGTTGTTCTCCTCGAGTCCCTTCTCCTCGTGGGACTCCATCTCTTTGTTCTTCTACCCGTCCCCGCTCTCCTTGAAGTGGTCGTGCTCCTCGATCCCGGAATCAAAGGTTGCCCAATTCCATTGGTACTGGTCCACCCATGTGTGGCATTTCTGCGCAATAATGTTGAGGTGGAACTACTCCTTCAACTCCACCTAATGCTCTTGCTATTCTCTGCGCACAAGCAATGGCTTCAAATACCGTGCGAGGGTTTTGCACCATGACTTCTTGGTGAATCCGCTCTTTCAACCCTCATTTGAAATTGTCGAGAGCCTCTGCTGGACTCATGTCGGTAATTGCGACCTGTAGATCTAGAAACGCCTCTACATACTCTTGTACGCTATTCTTCTGTCTCAATCCCCATAGTCGAGTTCGAGCCATCTGCACAAAATCCACCGATTGGAAATTCTTCAGCAATCCTTCTTGCATTGATGTCCATGTGACCTCCCTTCTCTCTGCCAGCATGGATCGTTTCCAAGCATCATACCAAGTGAGGGCTTTATCCGTCAAGTACCCACATGCAAATACGCCTGCAGCATGCTCAGTGATCTCTGTTGAGAACAATCGGAAATATTGATTCATTCTTGAGATCCAATTTTCCACTACTCCCATCGTACGCTGCCCCTTGTAAGGCTCGATGTTGCAAGTCTTCTTCATCCGGAGTAGCAATGTGGCTTCACCGTTGATAGGGTTTGTAGGCACAGGTGCCTCTCCAAGCACTTTAGTCGCAGGTATAGGGTTTTGAGGTGGCTCTTCTTCTTGCATGGCTTGATCGTTCCTCAGGATCTGCACTTGACTTTGTAATGTCTCCATGGTCATCTTAATCTCTCAAAATTCATTCAACATCCCTTGCATTCCTTGCACCAGCTCTTGCAACTACGGATCCATGGTTCCTGCAACATCCAATTGCTAACGTCTACTTCAATATAGAGTCAATATAATCACTCTGGAAGGCGCACGGACTATTGGAACTACCATTGGGACCTCAAAAGCTATCACTCGTTGATAATACTCCTCACCAAAATTCCTAACCACAAAATCTCTAAACATCACTTTTGGCCTCACTACATAACGGATTTCTACTTGAGTGTTGAAAGGGAGAAGATTTGGAACATTCATATCCATTTTATCATAATAGAATGTAGATCGTCAATCCCACTCTCTGTCATATATCACCACAGGTAGAATCACCGGGTTTGGTGAGTTCATCACTCTGTCCATGAATTCCGCACCAAAGTGATAAACTAGCGATACCCTCATCTGCTCACGCTAGATGTACATAACCTTGATGTGGAATGGGTTTGAGAATGGAAAGCTAGGTGCGGGAAATTGTCCCCCCAGCGCATCCATCCCATCCGCTCTCTAAAGTCCTTCCTAAGTCTAGCGATTACTCTATGTTCTCCACCTCACATTACTCAGTTTCAGTAGTTTGTGCTATTCCAAGAGGGGTGATCCACTCTCTTGGACTAGAACAATCGCTCTGATACCATTGTAATACTCCGAGGACAAGAGAAGAGAGAAAACATAGATTGCACACTCAAACATTCGATGCCCCAAGGGAGCACCTTCTCTTTATTATATAGACAAAGAGGATCTCCTCCAAGGAAGCTCCACCATAGGATTAGGGACACAGATAGATGACATGTCAGCAAGCTCCACCCTTGGATTACTTACTTGGATGGGTGACCTGTCTGGTCTAGGTCCTATCTGGTTGGTCAAACAAGCTTTGACTGGAAGGAATCTTTTAGGGAATCTTCCTGTAGGAATCTCAGAATCACGTAAGGTACCATTGGAAAGCTCTCAACGAGACAAAGTAGGGGGGAGGGAAGGCCAACCTTTCCTCCATTGGGGGGGGAATCTGCACATTTTCAAGGCCTAATTCATCCGTTTAGGCCTCCGAAATTGCCTTCAAAGATTTCAGGCATATTTCAGTTCCTACTCTATTAGTAGAAGTCCCCTTTTGGTGATACCTCTTTCTGATCTGTTTAGTCCATCATGTGTAACGTCCTTCTAGATGTTACCAAACCAATTCTCACCTTTAAATCATATGTCTAGCTATTGGTTCTAAGATTCTCAAGTCTATTTCGGTTTCTGCCCTATTAGTTGAAGTACTCTTTTGGTGATACTTCTATCTGATCTATTTTGACCATCATGTATAACATCATTCTAGATGTTACCAAACCAAATTTCACATCTAGATCATATGGCTAACCCTTGGTATTACACCTCCCTAAAGAGCCACTCACCAACCCACTCCTTCTTTCCTACGAAATTTTTCCTTCTTGCTGCCACTCACCATCCACTTCTCTCTTTCCTGCAAAAATTTGCCTCCCTAAATAGCCACTCACCAACCCACTCCTTCTTTCCTACAAAATTTTTCCTTCCTGCTGCCGCTCACCATCCACTTCTCTCTTTCCTGCAAAAATTTGCCTCTCTAAACAGCCACTCACCATCCCACTCCTTTCCTGCAAAATTTTTCCTTCTTGCTGCCACTCACCATCCACTGCTCTCTTTCATGCAAAAATTTTCCTTCCTGCTGCAACTCACCATCCACTTCTCTCATTCCTGTGAAAATTTGCCTCCCTAAACATCCACTCACCAACCCACTCGTTCTTTCCTATGAAATTTTTCCTTCCTGCTGCCACTCACCATCCACTTCTCTCTTTCCTACGAAAATTGCTTCCCTAAACAGCCACTCCCCAACTAATCTTTTTTTCCCTCTTAGATTTCTTTCTCTTCCCCCTCCTCTGGTCTATAACACCCATTTGTGCATGTGTGTAGTATTGTAATATTTAGCTTGGTATTACAAGTACTTAAGAGATATTATTTATATAGAGATAAAGGAGGGTTCTATATTAGTCATGGTTAGCTAAAGTTAGTCATAGCTAAGATAGAGGGACCTTACTTTAGAGGAAGTAGAAAAGATGAGCACCACTATTTTGGATTTTAGTGTGTTGACTTGGTATTATTCCTAGGTGTTTGGCTTTGAGGATATAGTTGAGAACTCTTGGGCCCGCAAGCCTTTTTGTTTTGGATTCTTCTTTAGTCCAAGGATAGCCCATGTGAAGGAATCCTTGACTTAGTGGTTGGGTCAAGATAAGACCACATGCTTAGTGGAATATGCCCATGTGAATGGATATTCCTTTCTACTTTTTGACTTTACTTGACTTTTAGTCTAGTAACTTGAGTTATTATGGTAATTAGTAACTTTGGTACGGAACTATTTCACAAGTATATAAACAAGGGGTGAGGAGGTACTCATCATCCTTTCATTTGCAACTATCTCTCTCTCATTGAGTTCTCTAGTGAGCAATGTCTTGAGTCTTAGAGTGTTAACCTTGGAGTATGATAGAGTTGGGGTTCCTTGCCTTCTTAGTCCATGGTGCGCTACCATAATAGCCATCAAAGGTTCATCCTGAGTGAGAGACAGGCTGGCTCACAGGTCTGTCCTAGCCCTCAGATATCCTTTGAAGCTTCCCCCTGCACTCTCCCCATTCCAAGCCCTTCTTCCTTAATTTTCTTGCTTGTCACTCCCCCCAGAGGTCTTTGCCTACCATCTTTCTTAATGATTTTTCCTAGCAAAAGGGCTCCCAAAGTCTTTTCCCCTGTAGCTTGTCCACAACAAGTTCTCTTTGGAAACATTCTCCTCATCCTTCTTTTCCCACTAAATTCCTTTTGCTCCTCCACCAAGGAAAATGCTCTTCACTCCAATACCATAAAATACCTGAGCTCATAACCTAACATTATTTCTCAGCTCCAGCCACACAAACAAAATCCTCAAGCTAATAACACCACAACTTTTTCCCGACTTCACCATAACATAGTAAATATCTCCCACGGCAAGGTAGCAACAAACCAACTCCTGAAACCCATTGAACATGACCCCTGAACAACTTCTAAACTTGCACATCAAACCTCAAGGTTACATGTGTGTTATTTTCTCGACAACACCGCTTGTTGGGAACTTGATTAGTTTCAATGGGATTGAAGGCTCAACCTATGCAAGTTTGCTTTACTTGCAAGGTACAATATCTGATCATGATCATAGGATTTTGGTTGATTTTAGAAGTTTAGAGAATTGCATGTCTATAAAATTAGCAAGGGAATCAAGTATTCTTATCAAGCCAATAATTGGAAGTAGATTGATGATGGCAGATGGTAGAAAAGGTTTTGCATTCCATACCTTTGTATACTATTACCTTCAAGATTAGGAAGGAGTATTTGGAGTGTATGAGGTTTGTAATGGCACTTCTACACTATGATGCCATTCTAGGACTACCTTGGCTTGAACATCATAAGGTTCAATTTGATTGGACCTAATGACACCAAAGTAAGAATTTTAGATTAGGCTGTATGGCACCTTTGAGTAAGACACCTGAGAATATCCCGTCTCAAGATGAGAAGTTTGTAAAGAAAGCAGCCATAGAGTAAGCTTTGAAGGAAGAGAAGTCCCAAGATAGGAAGTTTGTAAGGAAATCAGACATAGAGCAAGCTTTGAAGGAAGTAAAGTCCCAAGGTGGAAAGTTTTTCAAGAAAGCAGCCATAGAGTGAACCTTGAAGGAAGATAAGTCCCTAGATGAGAAGTTTGTTAGTGAAGTAGCTATAGAGCAAGCTTTGGAAGAAGGTAAGTCTGTTTTTACGGTGTGGATCAAACCAATTGCACAAGGAGAATCTGAGGAGAGTTAGGAACCTCATTGAGCAATGGTTGATCAAATAGTTCAAGAGTTTGCAGACGTGTTTTTGGATGATCTACCAAAGGGATTACCCTTTGATCATGGTATGCCCTTCAAGATTGAGTTATTACCAAGGAGTACTCTAGTGAGTAGACCACTCTATCAGCTCTCACCAAAGGAATTGGAGGAGTTGCAAACAACACTCACGGAGTTGTTGAAGAAGGATTTCATACAACATAGTACATCTCCTTAGGGAGCACCGGTACTATTCATTCCAAGGAAGGAAGGAGGTCTTCATTTCTATATTGATTACAGCGGGCTCAATAAACAAATAGTGAAGAATGCATACCCCTTTCCTTGAATTGATGACTTGGTTGATTAATTGAGTGGAGCACAATACTTCTCCAAGCTGGATCTCTGAGCCGGCCTGTCTCTCACTCAAGATGAACCTCTGATGGCTATTATGATAGCGCACCATGGACTAAGAAGGCAAGAAACCCCAATTGCATCATACTCCTCCAAGACTAACATTCCAAGACTCAAGACATTACTCACTAGAGAACTCAATGAGAGAAAATTAGTTGCATATGAAAGGATGATGAGTAACTCCTCACCCCTAGTTTATATACTTGTGAAATATTTAAACACCAAAGTTACTAAATACTGGAGTAACTCAAGTTACTAGGCTAAAAGTCAAGTAAAGTCAAAAATATAAAGGAATATCCATCCACATGGGCATATTCCACTAAGCATGTGATTTTATCTTGACCCAACCACTAAGTCAAGGATTCCTTCACATAGGCTATCCTTGGACTATAGAAGAATCCAAAACAAAAAGGCTTGCGGGCCCAAGAGTTCTCAACTCTTTCTTCAAAGCCAAACACCTAGGAATAATACTAGGTCAACACACTAGAATTCAAAATAGTGGTGCTCATCTTTTCCACTTCCTCTAAAGTAAGGTCCCCCTCTATCTTAGCTATGACTAACTTTAGCTAATCATGAAAAAATTAGAAGCATCCCTTATCTATATAAATAATATCTTTCAAGTACTTGTAATACCAAGCTAAATATCACAATACTACACACATGCACAAATAGGTGTTACATTTACCCCCGGACTAAGTTTTCACTGTGTCTTCAAAGTGAAGATCTCTCTACAATCTATGATATATTTTCAATTTATCATGGTTAATCCTATCAAAGAGTGTCTTCCTCTCAACTCTTTGAGATCATGCGTGTAATTGCCCCTCACCTTCTCCACTATGAAAGGTCCAAAGTACTTAGGCAAAAACTTCTTTTGCACTCTCTTGAATCAAATAGAATCAAACATTACCCAATCACCTTCTTTGAAAGGCTTCACCTTCTTCTTGCCTTGCCTCTTGTCATAGCTCTCTTTTTGTTTCCTTTGGGCTTACTCCACTCAAACCATAGCAACTACTCTTGCCTCTTCCAATTCCATGAGTTGATCCTTCTTTGACTTCTCTGCATCACCTCCTTGTGCTTTCTTCAATCTCTTATGAATGCTTTGGAAAGTAGGAAGATCAAAGTGAATAAGTAAGGTAGACTCAATACCATATACCAATTGAAATGGAGAATATCCGGTGGAAATCTTCATGGTTGTTCTATATTCCCACAAAACTGCATGAATCCTCTTATCCCAATGATGTTTAACTCCCTCCATTTCTACATCTTTGGCCAACATCGTGCACAAGGTCTGATTGGTTCTCTCTACCAAGCCATTGGAATTTGGCTTATAGAATATAGTTACTCTATGTGTGATAGAGAAATGTCATAGCATGGCTATAGTAAGGCTTCTTATAAAATCTCCTCCTTTATTAGAAACCAACTCCAAAGGGCATCCAAACCTAGTGATAATGCATTCATAAAGAAATCTACCAAATTCATCTTCATTCTTGTTCCTCAATGGTCTAGCCTCAACCCACTTGGTAAGGTAATCAATAACTACCACAATGTACCAATTGTTCCATGGGGTTCTATTAAGAGGACCTATAAAATCAATTCCCCACTTCTCAAATTGCAATAGAATTGATCTAAGTGGTGGAGTGAAAGTAGATTTTCTAGGAAAATCTTGACAAACATGACAAGCTTTTCAATAATCAAGACAATATTTGAAAATTCCTGCATCTAGAATCTTCAAAGCAGTCACCTTTCCTGCAAAGTGTCCTCCAAACACTAAACCTTCATGAAACTCCTTTATGATTAGGATTGACTCTTCTTTACCTATTGCTCTTCAAAGTAGACCATTTTCTCCTTGGTGAAAAAGAATATCCTCCACCATTGTGTAAGGTCTAGATCTTGCTGCAAGGGCCTTCTTCTCCCTAACATGCAACCCTTCCGGATAGTTACCTCTTGTCACAAAATCCACAATCTCCTTGTACTCCATTGGAATGCCTTGAGTGACTGAGATTATCATGAGCTCCTCATCCAAGAAGGAATCATCCACTAGCTCATCTCCATCATGATCATAGGCCCTAAATAACAAATCAGCATTTGCATGTTTCTTTCTTGGCCTATCCTCAATGGTGTAGTCATACTCAAACAAGAGTATCATCCACCTTGCTAGTCTCCCTTCAACATTAGGCTTGTTCAAGATTTACTTCAAAGCCTTGTGATCTATGACAATGGTGGCTTTCTCTCTAATCAAGTAGTGTCTAAAATTCTTGAGACCAAAGATCATTGCCAACCCTTCTCTCTCCATGACAAAGTAGTTCTTTTCTGTTGAAACTATCTACCTACTAGCATAAGCTATTGGATGATCATGCACATCTTGGTCTAATTGACTAAGAGTGCATCCTATGGCTACATTAGAAACATCAGTGTAGAGGATGAAAGGCTTACTCCAATCAAGTTTAGCAAGAGTTGGAGCTACAACAAGGGATTACTTGAGCTTTGAGAGCCTCCTTGTCCTCCAAAATCACCATGTAATTTACACCCTTCTTCATGTAGATGGTCAATGCATAAGCCTTGTTGGAAAATGAGAAGATGAACCTCCTATAGTACCCAACCATCCCCAAGAATTAGCATAACATTGTCAAGCTTGAAGGGAATGGAAAGTCTGAGATTTTCCTCACCTTCTCAAGATCAAATGTTATTCCATCCTTGGAGATGATGTGCCCCAAAAGTAGACCTTCTTCACATCCAAAGATACACTTCTCTGGGTTGAGTGATGCAATTGCCTCATCCAAGCATAGCAAGACCTTGATTAGGTGCTCAAAGTGCTCCTCCTTGCTCCCAAAGACACAAAAGTCATCAATGAAATCTCTCACAAATGTCCTAATGAAAGGTTCAAATACCTTGTTCATAAACCGTTGGAATGTAGCTAGAGCATTGCAAAGCCCAAAAGGCATGACCTTGAAAGCAAAAGTCTCCCAAGGTGTGGTGAATGTGGTGAGTTGTTGATTCTCCGATGCAATCTAGATTTGGTTATATCCACTATAACCATCTTCAAAACTATACCTCTCATGACTTGCAACCTCCTCCTGGACCTCATCAATGAATGGCAATGGGTAGTAGTTCTTCTTGGTAACAACATTGAGCTTCTTGTAATCCACACATACCCAAAGCTTGCCATTCTTTTTCTTCATAATGACAATTGGAGACACCCATTTTGAATTCTCCACCTCAAAGATAAATTTGGCCTCCTTGAGCTTATCAATCTTCTCCTTCACAACCAAAGATATTGGTGGGCTAATGCAACGTTGCTTTTGGCAGATTGATCTTGCATGTGACTCCACCTCTATCTTGTGCTCCTCCAAGGTGACTTCCTTTAGATCCTTGTAACTAAAAGCAAATACATGGATGAACTTGCGGAAAATCTCCTCAAATCTCACCTTCTCCTCCTTGTAACATTTGGACCATACTTGAGGGTAGATAACCTTCTCTCTACCTCCTCAAGTGTCAATGGTGATTTGTTTGGGTCCTTCAAAACCTCTGGCTTAGGTGCAAAATCCATAGCACACAAAGGATACACATTTGAATCAGATTCAGATTCAGATTTATCCTCCTCCGTGGAAGTCTCCTCTTCCATGCTTGTGTCCACACCTGAAGCTACTTCTTCAGAATCTGATTCCCAATAATCAGAAGATGGTGTATCTGAATGTGAAGTGTTGGTGGTGTTAGTCATAGGAATTGTTACTCTTTAGTTTGATGGCCCAATTCTCAAGTACCCTTTGTGCCATCTATCAGTTGTGCGTGTGGCTCTCAACCATGGCCTTCCAAGAAGTAAATCATAACTTGAATCCTTCAGACTTGGAAAGTCATGAGATTTTGAACTCCCATAACTGAAAATACTACCTTATCCATGTAATGCTCCGAGTATATGAGATTTGAGAAGAAACACACCATGAGAAACACACAATTTTGCACTCAACCTCCGATGCCCCAAAGGAGCACCTTCTCTTTATTCTATAGACAAAGAGGATCTCCTCCAAGGAAGTTCCACCCTAGGATTAGGCACACTGGTAGGTGACATGTCAACAAGCTCCACCCTTGGATTACCTACTTGGATTGGTGATATGTCGGTCCTTGTCCTATCTGGTTGGTCAAACAAGCTTTGATTGGATAGAATCTTTTAGGGAATCTTCCTATAGGAATCTCAAAATCACGTGGGTGAGGTACCGTTGGAAAGTTCTCGATAAAACAAAGCAAGGGGGGAGAGAAGGTCTACTTTTCATCCAATAATGAGGAATTTGCACATTTTTGAGGTCTAATTCATCTGTTTAGGCCTCCAAAATTGCCTTCATAAATTTTAGACATATTTTGGTTCCTACTCTATTATTGGAAGTCCCCGTTTGGTGATATCTCTTTCTGATCTATTCAGTCTTTCATGTGTAACATCCTTCTAGATGTTATCACACCAATTTTCACCTTTAAATGATATGTCTAGCTATTGGTTCTAAGGTTTCAAAGTTTATTTTGGTTGTTGCACTATTAGTAGAAGTACCCTTTTGGTGATACTTCTATTTGATCTATTTTGACTATCATGTATAACATCATTCTCGATGTTACCAAACCAAATTTCATATCTAGATCATATGGCTAGCTCCTGGTATTACAATCTATCACCCCTATTGGTCAAACTTGTTGTTTGTTTGCCATGCTCAACACAAATGGTGAAGGTCTTGAGAGTACCAACTTCTTCATCAACCTTTTTGATATGGCATTCACTGCTGATCCTCTATCAACAAGTGCATCCTTGATGTTGTGACCATTCACTCTCCCATCAATCTTGGAGGTATATTCACAAGCCTCCCATGGTGTTGACTTGGCATCCACCACCCCCCTTGATACTGGAGCTTTTGCTTTTTTCTTCCTCTTGCTCCTTGTAGAACTCAAACCACCTCTAAGTTCCTTTCTCAAAGTAGGATTCAAAGCAATCAGTTGGCCCATTGTGATGTTAGCCTTGTGACTACCAACATCCTCCAAGACATTATAGTTCTATTGTTGCTTTGAGATCAAGAAGTCCTCCATCCCCATAGGAGTATCTTGGCTAAGAGTAAATCCTTGAGAAGAGTGCACATCCTTTGCAAAATGAGCTCTCTTCTTCTCTTGTGCCAAAAGCTCCAAATTAAGACTCTTGGAGTTTGAGCATTCTCCTTTCTCATACTTGCTCTCAACTACATCTATGGATGTTATCTCCTTACCTTTGTTTAGATTAGGAGCCATTTGGGTTTCACTACCTCCCTCTTTCCCTCTATTGGCTCTCTCATAACTCTTTCCTCCATGGTATTGGAATTTAGGCAATTCCTTTGGATGTGGACTCTTCTTCCACAACCAAAACAATTTCTATTATTGAAATTTTTGGCTGATTGACCTCCTCTATATGGATAGTTTCCATAACTCCTAGGCACTCTCTCTACATTTTGATCCACCTCTCTCTTCTCCCATACTTGTACTATGTTGATCTTGAGTCTGAATCCTTCAAGACTTGGAAAGTCATGAGATTTTGAACTCCTATAACTGAAACTACCACCTTATCCATCACCCCTATTGGTCAAACTTGTTGTTTTTTTGCCGTGCTCACCACAAATGTTGAAGGTCTGGAGTGTATCATAACTTACTTCTTCATCAACCTTTCTTACATGGCATTCATTGCTGATCTTGCATCAACCAATGTATCCTTGATGTTGTGACCATTCACTCTCACATCAATCTTGGAGGCATATTCACAAGCCTCCCATGGTGTTGGCTTGGCATCCACAACCCCCATTGATACTGGAGCTTTTGTTTCTTCTTCCTCTTGCTCCTTGTAGAACTCAAACCACCTCTAAGTTCCTTTCTCAAAGTAGGATTCAAAGCAATCAGTTGGCCCATTGTGATATTAGCCTTGTGACTACCAACATCCTCCAAGAAATTTTAGTTCCATTGTTGCTTTGATATCAAGAAGTCCTCCGTCCCCAACTTCTTTCTTGGAGTCTTTGTTATTGATGGTGTTGAGGTGCAAGTGCTCCTAGTAGATATAGGTGTAAATCCTTGAGAAGAGTGCACATCCTCTACAAAATGAACTCTCTTCTAATGAGCTCTCTTCTTCTCTTGTGCCAAAAGCTCCAAATTAAGACCCTTGGAGTTTGAGCACTCTCCCTTCTCATACTTGCTCTCAACCACATCTATAGATGTTATCTCCTTACCTTTATTTGGATTAGGAGCCACTTGGGTTTCACTACCTCCCTCTTTTCCTCTATTGGCTCCCTCATAACCCTTTCCTCCATAGTAAGTGGAATTTGGGCAATTCCTTTGGAAATGGCCTCTTCTTCCACAACCAAAACAATTTCTATCATTGAAATTGTTGGTTGGTTGGTTGGCCTCCTATATATGGATATTTTTCATAACTCCTAGGCACTCTCTCTACATTCTTATTCACCTCTCTCTTCTCTCGTGGTGCAACTATGGAGAAGAGAGAGTTGCACCACATTGATCTTGAGATCTACAAGTTGTTCTATGATGGTTTGAAGTGGATCTTTTGGTGGAGGTGCAAAAACTAGAGCAACTACTACTTGTGGTGCAACCATTGCCACCAAAGTATCAAAAGGTCCACCTTACTTGTAGCCTTGTGGAGGATGCACAACCTCCTTCACCACCAAATCACTCTCATCCCCTTCCAAACTCTCCTCCATACAAATTATGATCTTGATATCTTCAACCTTGGAAGAAAGTTTCTCACCTTGCTTCTAATTTTTGGTCTCAATCCTCCCACAAAATTCTTGGTGAGCATAGCTCCTATGCCAATCATAATAGTCTCCACATCATCTCCTCCCTTCCTCAACATTATGCAAAATTTGGACTCTAACTTTTCAACTCTTTCCACATAGACTCTCAGTTTCTCTCCATCTCCTTGCTTGAGAAATGTAACTTCACTCATCAATGTCTCATAACTCTCATTTAGAAGGAAGTTTGTAATGAGTCAAAGTCTCCCAAGACTCTTCTTGCCTATCTTTCCTCTCTCTCTTTTGGTATTCTAACTCATACCATGTAAGTGATGCATCCTCAAAGAAATATTGTAATAATGAGGCCCACTCATTCTTACTCCTCTCATTGTTTCTTATGCAAGATCTCTTAAAGTCTCTCACAAGGACCTCCACATCTTCTCGATCCTTGCCAAAGAAAACCGGAAGTTTCACCATCTTAAGCCCTCACTTTCTTTCTTTTCTCTCAATTTTTCTTTTTCTTTTTTCTTTTCTCTAACTCTATACCTAATAGAGTATGTACATGACTAACACCATTTGAGAGTAATCCACCCTAGGGAACACAAAAGGTTCAGGTTGCATCAAGATTTCTATAGCAATATCAAATCCTAAAATGCATATTAATCGAATCCTCATGGATAGTTTATCCATAAGTTGAAAGATTATCTCCATCATTAACCTTAAGAACTAGTTGATGAAGGTGGTAGTATTTTTGTAACTGTTCTCAGACTTTCTCCAAGATCCTTCACCAAAGTCTCCAAAAATGCTTTTACTCTACTACACTCATGTTGTTTTGGAAATCCTTCAACTCCACAAACCTCACACAACTCCTTAGTCTTAGATCTTCTCCCTCCCAATCTTGGTGAAGAAGGTCCAACATGCAGACCCAAGTCAAGTAATCCTCTCCTTTCACTCAATCTCTTGCTCTTAGAGGTCAATGGACATGAATTTGCTTTATGTCCCTCCTCTCCACATAGAAGCACTTAGAAAGCACTTAGCCTCACTCTTTCCTCCAAGTGGTGTAGGTTTTTGAATCCTCTCAACACTCTTGTCAAATTCTATTCTAAACTTTCTTTTCCTCAAATCAACCCCTACAATCACTTCAAACCCTTGGGGAACCTTGAATAGTCTCAATTTCCACTCTTGATGACACTCCATGTTCCCAAGATGAATCTAAACACTCAAATATGTTTTTTGTTGCTTTGAAACTCTTCATGCATGAGATCTCAACTCTACAAAATTGACCCTTCCTCACAATGTCACTCAAAATCTCTCAACTGGTATATCATAGTCTTCTGAAATTTTTCACACTTGATCACAACTCTAGGGCATCCCTCCTTGCAAAATTTTAGATTTTTTCATTGAGCCATTTGGCCTAGACACCTTTGGCACACATATTTCAGATTTGGTTTGAAAACCATCCACTCACTTTAAAAACTCATAACTCTTTGCGGAAGAATGATCTCTCTTTAATTTTTGTATCAATAGGTAGGATACAATGAATTGAGTTTTTTCGGAAATTGTCAATAAAATCCACAAAAAAAATGAAGAAATGGCATACTCTATATAATTTTCCAAAGAGCATGTAGATGCGGGAGCAGTTTACCCTATCAACTTTCCAAAATTCTAGCCTAGTGTGCATTGTAGTTCTCACAATAATTTCAAGTGAGCTTACTAAAAGATAACCCAAGTTATCATTTGTAGTAATTTCAAGTCCAGATCTCAAACTTGAGATTTTGCCCAAAATCACCTTAATCCCCAAAATCTGCAATCCAACTCCCACAATCTCTCCAAATCCTCTCATGTGTACAAGATATACAAAATCACCTCAAAGACATCATAATGAACTATAGGGTATACAAATAAGTCCAAGTTCTCTAACATAAGTTTAGCCCTCTCTTCCCCTAACGTTCTCTCCAAGAGAGCTCTCATAGTCTCATTCTGTCTAATATAGAATTGTATGTGAAACATTATCTTGCCTTCTAGAAAGATCCCATCAACAAAACCAAAAATGTGAGTTGCCCTGTCTCTCACTCAAGATGAACCTTTGATGGCTATTATGATAGCGCACCATGGACTACGAAGGCAAGGACCCCAATTGCATCATACTCCTCCAAGGCTAACATTCCAAGACTCAAGACATTGCTCACTAGAGAACTTAATGAGGGAGAAATAGTTACAAATGAAAGGATGATGAGTACCTCCTCACTCCTAGTTTATGTACTTGTGAAATAGTTATGCACCAAAGTTACTAATTACTGGAGTAACTCAAGTTACTAGGCTAAAAGTCAAGTAAAGTAAAAAATATAAAGGAATATCCATCCACATGGGCATATTCCACTAAGCATGTGATCTTATCTTGACCCAACTACTAAGTCAAGGATTCCTTCATATGGGCTATCTTTGGACTATAGAAGAATCCAAAACAAAAAGGTTTATGGGCCCAAGAGTTCTCAATTCTTTCCTCAAAGCTAAACACCTAGAAATAATACTAAGTCAATACACTAGAATCCAAAATAGTGGTGCTCATCTTTTCCATTTCCTCTAAAGTAAGGTCAGCAATATCTTAGTTATGATTAACTTTAGCTAATCATGATTAATGTAGAATCATCATTTATCTCTATATAAATAATATCTTTCAAGTCTTTATAATACTAAGCTAAATATCTTAATACCACACACATGCACAAATGGGTGTTACAGATCTTCATAGCAGCTACTAGCAAATCACTATTGATAGGTAGGATGTGCAAAAAATTACCTTTTGCATAAGGTATGGACATTTTGAGTGGAGAGTTTTTCCTTTTGGGCTCACTAATGCTCCAATAGTCTTCATGGATCAGATGCATCAGATGGACTATTGGATTGATACATGGTGGTGTTCTGGATGATATCTTAATCTATAACAAGATAGAGGCAAAACATGTGAATCACATGCAAGAAGTTTGAAGACAACTATGTCAATGGAAGTTTTATTGCAAGAAGTCAAAGTGTACCTTATGGCAGAAGTTACCTTCTTGGGTCATAAGATCTCATCAAAGGGGATCAAAAAAGAAGAAGAGAAAATCAAGACCATCATTGATTGTCCTACTTTGAAGGATGCTACTAAAGTATGGGCATTTAATGGATTGGCTAGCTTTTACCAACGGTTCATCCACTATTATGCTCATGTGGCCGCACCATTGATCAATCTCTTGGGAAAGAACTTGAGCTTTCAATGGACCAAAAAGCACAAAGAAGCATTCTAGAAGCTGAAATATATGGTGTCTTCAAGACCAATTCTTCAACCATATGATCCTCAACTACCATGTGTGGTTGATTTTGATGCTTCTAACGTTGCAATGAGCCATGTTGCAATAGGAATTCATAGATGGATTGTATCCCATCACCTTTGTGCCTCGCAAACTAAATACAACAGAAAGGAATTACTCTACTTGGGATTGGGAACAACTAGCAATGGTATATGCCACCAAGTTATGGAGGCATTATCTCTTAGGTAAACAAGTGGTCATACAAATTGTTCACATGCCCTTGTTGTAAACATTACATTTGGAACACATGAAGATTTGACATTATTGATGGGAGGAACAACTATAGTTTTTTGACATCAAACTTGAGTACAAACCTGGTTGGTTCCATCTCATCCATGATGTCATATCATGATGACCTGATTTGAAGTCTTTTCTTCTCATCACAATGGCAATTAAGACAATATCCGTTGACTCCAAAGTCCAATTTGAGTTTCAAATAGCTCTACAACAAGATCCTTTCTTTCAAATGGTACAAGGTCATCTTGCAGCATACAGCAAGGAGTACAATACCTTCTCCTACAAGGAAGGCCTTCTATTCCATGAAGACCGGATCTATGTTCCAGCCAAAGGTGATCTTTGACTTGTGCACCTCCAAGAAGCCCATGATTTACCAATTGCTTGTCACATGGGTGTGGACAAGACCTTGGGTACCTTCCAAAGCAAATGGTGGTGGCCCAGCATGGCATGAGATGTTTGGAAGTTTGTCCAATCATGTGAGAGTTGCCAATGCAACAAGGCCAATAATTAGAAACAGAGTGGACTCTTTCAACCACTCCCCATTCCATCTACTCATTAGGAACATGTGAGCTTAGATCTCATCACATCCTTGTCCAAGACAAAGCAAGGTCACACAACCATTGTGATGTTTGGACAAAGCTTAGTAAGCAAATCCATTTGGCACCAACTGTTGATACTATGGATGCTCTAACCTTGGCATAGATTTATTTTGACAATGTATTCAAGCATCATGGGATGTCGTGTGTACTCATCTCCAACCGTGATCCTTGCTTCACTATAAAGTTTTGGCAAGCACTCTTCTAGATACTCTATACCAAGCTTGTTTTGTCTACGGCCTATCATCCTAAAATTGATGGGAAAACTAGACGTGCAAATTGCACCTTGGAGGATATGCTTTGTGTCTTTGGCAATGTTCACCATACCAATTTGAATGAATGTCTTGCAACTATGGAGTTTGCATACAATAATTCCAAACATGCAAGCACCAAATTCTCTCCTTTCTTCTTCAATTTTGGCCAAGATCCACTTGATCCAAATTCCCTTCTTGCTCCCTCTCTATCTCATGTTCCCCATACTTCAACCTTCTTGACCACCATATCCCAATCCCTCTAACTAGCTATCCTCCTTGTTGCCCAAAATTGTTAGAAACAATATACAGACTACCATCATTGTGATCTCACCTTTCAAGTTGGTAATAAAGTCATACTCTCATCTAGTAACCTACCTCCCGCTTGATACCCAAGTCTGTAAACTTGCTCCTAATTGGATATGATCCTTTGAGGTCACACAACACATCTCTCTTGTTGCTTATTGACTTGCCTTGCCTTGTCATATGTGCATCCACCCTGCCTTTCACATTTCCAAGTTGAAACCCTTTGTCCTTAATCCATCTTCTTTTCCCTCTTGTGTCCAACCTCTTCCTCCTCCTCCCATCCCTATCAATGATCATGAAGAATATGAAGTTGATCGTATCCTTACGCATTGCCACATTCAACGAGGTTGCCAATAACATATGAAGTACAAGGTCCTTTGGAAAAGGTATCCCTTCTATGATGCCACATGGGGACCTCTTTTTCATCTCCATAATGCACAAACGGCCATCCAAGAATTTGAAGCTTCAATGGTGACGATGACGCCACCAACTAGCGGTGTAGAAATATGTAACAATATGGAGTTTAGCAACAATGTTAGTTAGGACTAACAAAGTAATCAATAGGCCAAATTAGCCTAGAATATTCCAAAAGTATCTAGGAAGCTTCTTGGGAAGCTTTCTAAATAACTTAGCTTGCACCCCAAGTAAGTAGCTTCTAGAAGGAAACTTCTAGAAGCTTCTAACTAGCTTAGCTTACAAGCCAAGTAGGTGGCTTCTAGAAGGAAGCTTCTTGTGAAGCTTCTTGGTTAACTTGGCTTGCACTCCAAGAAAGTGGCTCAAGGAAGCTTCTTGAGAAGCTTCTCAAGAGTCTTGTATGCTCCTATACGTACCAAAACCAAAGCTCATGCTAGGCATTTGGAGTTTACCCACATTCAAGTGTCCTAATGTGATCTTCGATTCTCCTATTTCTCTCCTAAGTCTTGGTCTTTTACATAAAGCTAATGTCACTTGTATCCAAATTGGGGTTTAATTTCTCTCTGACAAGTTTTAAACACTATATGATCTTGTATATAATCCACTAATGCTTGAAAAAAATAGAACGTGTGTCCTCATCAATTGTCTAAATGGAACCTTTATGTAATCCTCAAAAGAATTTGTAGAAAAAAGTTCAATACAACAAGTAGATTGAATTCTATGATGCAAATAACATGATGTGTCAATGAAATTCTACCACATGCACAAAAAATCTAATGTATCCTCTTCCTCCTTGGCTTCACTCCATAAGTCATCCACTTCATTAAAGGTCTCATCATTCAATTCATGAAAATCACTTGTATCTCACTCTACATTAAAACCCAAGTGTACATGAGTAGTTTGTTTTTAAGTTGTGCACAAGCACTAATGCATGATATTTGGTTTGTTAGTGCCTATCAATAGATGCCACAAATCTATGCAACCAACACACAAAGCCAAAAGGTCTAACTCCTCACAAGCTCATAAATCTATACAAAGCATAAAGTGTTAATTTCTTAGAGGCTCAACTCCCAACCCGAAGCCTCATGAAAGAAAGGCACAGCTCTTGAACTTCTTACCAATCTACGCAATGTGGACAAGGTGAAGTTTGAACATGCACAAAGGCTAACTCTTGAACTCACGGATAGAAGGCCAAACTAGGCCAAACTCTTGAATTCTCAAGGAGAGGCTGAAGACTGAACTCCCAAGCTCAGGGTGCACTAAAGCTTCCCAAAATGTGAAGAAGACAACCAAATTCAGGATAGGCTAATACCTCCCATATGTGAAGAAGGTCACCCATCTATGGAAACTTGCAAAATGGAGAACTCAAGAACAATCACAAATTATAGATTGCAAATGTGAAGAATTGGGCAGGAATGATTGCCAACTAGCGGAGATGTAAAATGCAAAATGTGTGAGTGAAGTTTGGTGCATGAACAATAACAAGGAAGGAAAGGAGCTAAAATGATAAATTGCAAAATGTGTGAAGCTCAAAGTGCAAAACATCTGATGCTTGAGGCGGGAAGGATCACCAACTGAAATAGTGAAATGTCAAGAGGGCCTCCGAGAAGGAAAAAAAACATTCCTCTTCTCCTCATCATCTCTTGTGCAATTTCAAATTAAAATTCCATACATCTCAATTAAAGTGTCACTTAAGACTTACCTGAATCTCAATTAAAGTTTAGTAGAATACTTGTAGTCATAAAAACTCACTAGTCCTGATTTAGATTCTCCATAATTAATTTATTGCTATGGCAAGTCCTCTCGTGAAATTGAAACCTCATATGTACCCCTTGAACCCTTGCCCATAAAAGTTTTATGAAATGCCTATAAAGTATTTTAGGGAGCCATAAAGTCTATATTTGAAAGCCCCCAATATAAAAGATACAGTCCACAGCAATACCCGCATGAATCATTTAAAAAATGTAAATTTCTTGTTCCAAAGCACTTAAGGGAGGTCACCTAAACTTTATGGCACATTGCTTTGCTTTAAACCCATTCAAACCAAGTGAGAAGTTGGAATGAGAATTATAAACAACTAGGAAGAGAATACAAAAGGAGAAAAACCAATTGTGAAAAGAATGGATATTGGTAGATGGGAGCAAAAGCCATTCTAGGAACCGGGTGATCCAAAACTCGTTAAGTGCATATGAAAGGTAACCAAGATATGTAAGAGAATAGTGATAAATCCCTAAAGTAGAATAGATTGAATGCAACCTGAAGCAAAAACATAAAAAGAATGGATAGTATTTATCAATTGTGCATTATCCCACTTATGAAGTCAACATGAGAAATCATTGAAGTTAGCAAATAGTAATGCAAAAATTTAACAATCTTATCATATCTACTTGCTTCATGCACTCTTCAGACCTTCTAAATAATATGCATGTAATTTTAATTAGTTAATTCATATATATGAGAATAGATGCCGTTTAGGGAACGGGTTATCCAGAACTCATGAGGTGCAAATGATTGGTAAGCAAGATATACATGATACACAACGCTAGAGTAGTATTAAATCACTAGGGTAGAATGCATGGAAGGTAAGCTACATGCAATGCTAGAGTAGCATTAAATCCACTAAGTTAGAATGCATCAAAGGTAACCTATAGCAATGGCAAACATATTGAAACACATATAATCAAAGCAAACATATTGAAACACTTGCATATATAGAGAAGAAACAACATCAAATGAAAGGCAAAATAAATGTCACTTGGAAACTAACAGATAGCAACACGCATATTTGAGATGCAGCCATCAAAGAAGCGGATGCTGACCTCCCACATAAGTAGAGAAATAAATACATCAAGAAGAAACGGCCAACTTAAACAGATGGAGATAAACTGGTGTCAATAGACAAGAAGTAATTTGTAAATATCACAGGTCAAGGAAGATCTGAGTCAGGAAACAAAAATCGTGGAAGGTGGGACAGAGCACTGGAAGAAGAAATCGCTTAGAGAAAGACGAAGATGAGCAAAGCATCCAAGGATTGGATATTGATATATCACAACAAGCGTTATGGATGCCTGAATCCAAAGAAACCAAACAGATGAGGGAAACAAAAGACGGCCATAGTACATCTCCATGAAAACAGATGCAAATTCATTAGTGCCTCATGCAGTGCCGAAGTAGTTGAGCTAGAGTCAATAACCCTCATACCAAGTTTTTGATCAAAAAACTCATGAGTGCCAAGGCAAACTTGGTTGCTTCCAACAGTGCCGCTCAGAGTAAGGGAAAAACTGTAATGAAGGAAGTTGCAAGTCCAAACAAAGGGCAGCAACAATAATAAACTGAAAGGCTAAGTAATGTAAAGAAATCAGCATCCTCTTGAAGAAAATGAAAACGTGGGTTGGAATAAGAAAGGGACTCAAGACATACCTGGTTAAAGCCTGAAAGAAAATAAGTGTTAGTATCATAAGCAAATAAAAACTAGTAGAGCTACTTGATGAATTCACTTCTCCAACGCATCCAACGCCACTAGGAAAGAACATGTCATTTGCCATAGAAACAAGGGTCAAAAAAGCAAAGAGTAAAATAGAATGAGCAGGAACCAAAAGTGAAAGGAAGGCAATCATCCTAAGAGGGGAAAGGGGAATAGGAAGGGCAGGAAGGGGCGGGAGAGGGAAGGGGATTTTAGAGAGGAAGGTCTTGGGGGAACAAGAAGAGACGGAAGATGAGTGCAAACAAAGAAACAAAAAAAATAACATTGAAAAATCAGTGCATCTCAACATGGATGGAAGTTCATCCTCGTATGAAGTGAAAGACCCAAGTGGGGCCACGTGTCCATAAGCAGAAGCCACATGTCCCTAAGCATACAATCAAATCCACATGGCATAAAATGCAAATAGTTGTATTCTAAGTGTATGTATCACTCTAGGAGTCAAGACTGTATATACCAATGTTATATATATGTATAACATTGGTACCCAACTCGTATCTTGAAGCCTAAGAGGGGGACACCAAGATTTGCCTACGGAAGCTCGAGCGAGTTCATAATAAGCTTAGAAGGAAGTACGAACGTCTTCACTAAAATGTGAAGAGGTTGGATATTTGTAAACCCTAGAAATCTATTCACTTGATGTATGATTGATATGAGATAAGTTTAGAAAATATTGGTGGAAATTTTGAACAATTTAGACCAAGTTTAAGGCATGCAAGGCCGAACGCAAAAAAGAAGAAGGCCTTGGTCAGTTTTTTCTTTTTTAAATGCTTTTCTCAGTTTTGTCTGTTCACCAAATCAAAATGCATTCCGCAATCTCCAGAATATGTGTAGTCCGTGATTTGATCAGAGATTAGTATTTCAGTAATATATATTGTCTTTTCACTAACCCTCACTTGATAAAATCCATTTAACCAAGAAAATACATTCTCCATATATATAATACAACCACTAACACATTCTCTCCACATATATCACTCATAAGTGGGTGCAGTCCAAGTCCATGAATTATTGCCAATTCCTTTTATTTATTCTAGGTATTCCCGGGTTAAGCTTTCAGTTTTGGGAAGTAGCTTTTAACTAATTTTACGAGGCGTCAGATTCTAGAGAAGTACAATTCTATAAGAGAATACTTTCGGTTACTTCCGACTCACAATTTCCATAATAAAATATACACAAGAAAGTTAAATACCTAATTATAGGAAATACTACTCCAATTGAGCACATTTATTCCATCATTTAGTTTTTCAAAATTTGCAATTAAGGTTTAGTCCCCGTGCAAATTTTGTGCTCGTATGGCTTTAGGAGTCTTCCATATTTCTTGTTATCCTAAGCGTTCCCATTCCACATTTTTAATATCTAATTATTATATCCACATAAGCTTTAATTTACAATAGTTTATAAATTCAAACATTTCAAGCTTATGTTTATCTATGAAACTTTTTATTTCAACATTAAAACTTATATTTTTTTTATTGTGTATTTCATGGAAAATGATAGTTTGATGCGCTAGCTTCACTTTCTTTTGAAGAATTTATTCAATCTGATGATATATTCTTGAACTTCGCTTTAGGAAAAGCCAAGCGCTTTTAAAGGCGTAGGTGCTAGTATTCTTTGTCTGGTTGCATTACATCAATATGGTTCCAATAATGCATTGGGTATCAATTTTTCTGTAGATAAAATAGCCCCTTTAGAATTTCAACGCTTTATAGAATTGTAGTAGCTATTTGGAAGTTTTATATTTCTTAATTTTAATTGGTTATTTTATCATTTCTGAATTAAAACAATAAATTATCCAGATAAAAATTTATTCATAGACTTTACACTAGTAGACACATTTTTCGATAAATAAAAGTTGACTGTTATTCATAAATGACCATGCAACTGCAAGACTACTCCATCGGCTTTGCATTTTAGAAAGTGTGTCGATACAAGTATTTTATTTCGGAATGAAAAATAGCGTCCTAAATAAAAAAGATCAACCAGGTTGCTTGTATGCCGGTCTTCCCTAACCCGTGACTGCTCCTGAGAATAGCGAATGATCCCTGCGATGGGATATCCGCAATCCATCTCGGAAACTGGTAAAAGCTGTAGTAAATGTTTATCCGGCACGCTACCCGTAAACGTTTCCCAAGCAAGGTACGTCACTGCGATTCGAATACCATCACTGTCAAAAATCCGGGGTCCTTTGCAAAGGCTCCTTCTAGCACACGTTCAGCTCGAGGTATGTTGAGCTTTCGAGTGTGTGTCACTGTGTCTGTCATCGGGGTTTCCCAGCTGAAGTTTCATGTATGAGAGTAAGCGGAACGTTTGCACGTCTGTATCTGGAATTTGTCACTGATATCACATGAACTGGATTGCAATTTCTAGTGCGGAAGGATTTCACGTTGCTCAATGAGCTCGTCGATTCACTGATCGAGATTCATCGGAGAGTGTTGATCGTAGCTCCTTCGTCGCTGCCGTGTTTCGTCCTGATTGTGCTACTTTGGAGGCGCTTACTGCTGCTGCGAGTTTTGGTGATTTTCCGAGCGTTTGGTTGTCGACCTTCTTCATCCGTCGGTAAATTGACGAGAATCACGCTTTTGGTTCGAGATTCATTCAATCAGTAATTACGTATCTCAGCACGCTTGAAATCGCGTCTTGGCTATTTTCTAGTGGATGAGTTTTTAAACCTGCCCTTGGTGATGGCATCTTCATCTATCTCTCGAATTCACCTGTAGAAATTACACGTTAGGGTTAGAGACAGAGTTAGAGAAATAGACAGGGAGGAAGGGGGAGAGAGGGAGAGGGAACAATATGGGGAAAAACGAGTTTTTGACTCCGAAAGCCATAGCAAATAGGATCAAAGCGAAAGGTCTTCAGAAGCTGCGATGGTATTGCCAAATGTGCCAGAAACAATGTCGAGACGAGAATGGGTTTAAGTGTCATTGTATGTCCGAGAGTCACCAGCGTCAGATGGAAGTGTTCGGTCAAAATCCAGATCGTATTGTTGATGGTTACTCGGAAGAATTCGAGGATCAGTTTCTCGAACATATCAAGAGAAGTCACAGATTTAGTCGAGTCGCTGCCACTGTTGTGTACAACGAGTACATTGCAAATCGACACCATGTACATATGAATTCAACAAAATGGGCCACATTAACAGACTTTGTCAAATATCTCGGCCGCACTGGCAAGTGCAAGGTGGACGAAACTCCCAAAGGATGGTTCATGACTTTCATAGATAGGGAACCTGAAACACTATTAAAGGAGGGCCTCAAGAACAAGAGGGCACGAGCAGAGGTTGCTGATGAGGAAAGACAGGAAAGAGCAATTGCGGATCAAATTGAGAGGGCGACGAAGTCTGTTAATCCAGAGCAACTCCAAACTGAAGTTGAGATGACGGAAATTCTGGAAGATCGGGAGGAGAAAGTAGCTTTCTCTCTCGGTCCTTCGTCTCTGAAACCTAAAGAGGACAAAGCAAGCAATGGGAACCACAGGCCGCCAAAGCCTAATGTCTTTCGGAGTGGAGATGAGGAGACCGTGACAAACAGTGAGAGGAGTAATGGGAGAGAGGTTATTACAAGTTTTGGAGAAGCTGGCAAGAATCAGCGCAAGAGGGATGCTGCCGACGCTCTAGGGGAGATAATGAAGGAACAGGAGCAAGCCAAAGAGAAGTCAAATAGGAAGGACTACTGGCTTTGCGATGGCATTGTTGTGAAAGTTATGAGTAAGGCTCTGGTTGAGAAAGGGTACTATAAAGAAAAGGGCGTGGTAATGCGTGTCATAGGTAAATACGTAGGGGAAGTCAAGATGCTCGACAGTGGAGATATATTAAAGGTAGACCAGGAGGAGCTCGAGACTGTTCTTCCACAAATAGGTGGAACTGTTAAAATAGTCAATGGTACTTATAGGGGCTCCAATGCAAGATTGCTTGGTATCGATACGAAGAAGTTTGCAGCAAAGGTTCAAATAGAGAAAGGCAAATACGATGGCCGAGTACTGCCGGCTATTGACTACGAAGATGTCTGTAAGTTTACCGCAACTTCTTAATTGAAGCAACAGTCAGGCTTCTCACCATGCCGTTTCTCTGTCGGATGTTCTGCTGAGGTTTCCTGATTGTACTGACGAAGCTTCCCTGCGCGGCTCACTAAACCCCCTCAAGAATTTCATAAATGTTTCTCTCTCACCTGCCATCTATTTAGGCTGCCCTACTGGTTCTCTCCTGGTGGTTCTTCGACTCCAGCTACAATTTTTACACATTCAATCAGTTGATAGATCGAAGCGGCTGCATAGCCGGGTGCATCCCTGGACCAGGGTTTTGATATTGATGGTTGCCGGAGTTGATTTGTGGAAACAGTAAGTTCCTACCTCACATACAAAGCATAACATGTACTGGTTACACTCGTTATGTTTAGATCGTGGGTAGTTTCTTCCATCTACTTATTCTTCTGTTTCTCGTTTGCCTTCACTCTCCTTCAGTAGATATCGGCAGGTGGTTGTTGGGGCTACTGCTGGCGTTGGCAGATAAGTCCATCCTGCAAGCACCTTGCATGATTACAGATTCCTTGTGAACCTCAGTAACATTTCTCAAATTCTTTCTCCTACGTGTTGTTGCAGTTGATGATTACCAGCTTCCTTCATACTTTGATGCATATATTTCAGCCTATTTCCTTCACATCTGATCTTCCCCCAACTTTCCGCGCATTTTTAGCTTCCTTGTGCTTCCTTCATTTCCCTTTGAACCTTAGTTCCATCCAAACATTCTTCCTGCATTCTCCCTCTTTCCGAAGGTAAGTCAGCAGTCCTACTACCAGTGACGGTCTTGTATTCCAGTGACGGTCTTGTATTCGCTCTCCTGAATGCACATCTAGCTCAGATCCTGTTTCATATTGGCTTACCACACCGGTTGTTGTTGGTACCTTTACTGACTCTTGCTATGTATATATACAGGCATCTGTTCTCGTATACCTATATATATACAGGCATCATAGTTTTTCCCGGAGGCCAGTATACCATACTGTTGTTTGCTGAATTCATATATATACTGTATACTTCACCTTCACCTTAATTCACTTCACCTCTGCTCTTCCCGTTGACTCGTCCCCTTCCCGTGCAGCGCTAAAGTTTTCTTGCTCCACTCTCATATAACTAACGAACCTCTTTCTTGACTCTTTCTCATTGTTGTATCCTGGACTTTCTCTCTCCTAATGAATGTTTGTGATTTCAGGGATCCATCAGGTATGTCTCGATTTCTTCCCTCATCTTACTCATGTGGATTCTTTTCTTTCTGGACTGATCCTCATTATGCGGCTAAGACTCCAGCGCTGACGTATGTGCCTGCACTTTTGCTTGCCCTTGCTTTCCACACTTCCACTTCTGTTCTATTTGATATTCCCACTCCTTTTGAGCGGCACTTTAGGGGAGCAACTGAGGTTGCCTCGGCACTCATGAGTTTTGGAGCAGAAACTCAGTATGAGGGGTACTGACAATTGCTCAGCTACTTCGGCACTGTATACCATACTGTTGTTTGGGAGTCCTTCTTGACTTCTGAATTCATATATATACTGTATACTTCACCTTCACCTTCATTCACTTCACCTCTGCTTTTCCCGCTTCAGTTGACTCATCCCCTTCTTGTGCAGCGCTGAAGTTTTCTTGCTCCACTCTCATATCATTAGCGAACCTCTGCTTGACTCTTTCTCATTATTGTGTCCTGGACTTTCTCTCTACTAATGAATGTTTGTGATTTCAGGGATCCATCAGGTATGTCTCGATTTCTTCCCTCATCTTACTCATGTGGATTCTTTTCTTTCTGGACTGATCCTCATTATACGGCTAAGACTCCATTTGCTTAAGTGCATGCCTGCACTTTTGCTTGCCCTTGCTTTCCACACTTCACCTCTGTTCCTTTTGACATTCCCATTACTTTTGAGCAGCACTGTAGGGGAGCAACTGAGTTTGCCTTGGCACTCATGAGTTTTGGAGCAGAAACTCAGTATGAGGGGTACTGACAATTGCTCAGCTACTTCGGCACTGCGTGAGGCACTGATGAAGTCGCAGGTGTTTTCGTGAAGGTTTACTATGGCCGCCTTCTGCTTCCCTTTTGCTGTTTAGCGTCTCAGGACTCAAGCGTCCATAGCGCTTGTTGTGATATACTTTATATCCTGTCCTTTTTCGCTTTGCTCTCGTTACCCTGTTACACTTCGACAGGTTTCTGCAGCCACACCATCCTATAGCTCTCGAATTGTTCCACTCCTCCATTCCCCAGCTAATTCCCTCCCTATTATTTTTCCTTCGCTCTTTGCCTGATTCATGGGACCTCTTGTGTATACAGTGTTCCTACCCGACTCCAGCCCAAGTTTTTTATTTTTATCGTTCATGCACTGCTTACTGGCAGTCTTTTACATAGCGTTACCTATTTCTCGCAGTTGTTTGCATAGAGTTCTCAATTTCATGATGGTTTACTAGTCTGTTAGCCATATGTTATTCTCAACTTGTTTCAATTATGGCTTTGCTTCAAGTTACATTCGATGCATTCTACCTTATGGATTTCTCACTATTCTAGCATTGTCAATTATGTACATTTTGCTTATCGATCATGTGCACCTCATGAGTTCTGGATAACCCGTTCCCAGAACGGCATCTGTTCTCGTATACCTATATATACAGGCATCTTATTGGTCATTCCTTTCATTACATGTAAAAATCTTGTGTTCGGTCCCACCAATAGTTACTCCACTCATTACTTGTATATAACTTGTTTGAGTTGGACACTCAACATGTGTACCGAAACACTCTCACTACTTGTTTATGACATACAAGATTCGGATGCAATACACTGTGTCACAATTCTACCTACTCTCCATTTCCAGTGTTTGTTTAGTTAGATTCACTTGATCTCCGTTTCTAGTGTTGCTATTCATTCGCTTTGCTTATATCATACTCTTATCATATCATTTGCATATCTCCAATATCATCCGCAGTTTTAATGGGATCAAGATTCCTCGTTCTTTGAACGGCTTCTATTCTCATTTCCCAATATACAGGCATCGTACCTCAAAAACGGTTCGTGATCCTCGTGGTGATCCTCGTTGCCAGATTTCACTCACTAGGTTTTAAAGATATGTTCTTATTAATGAATATATCACGCACATCCTACTTAGAGATCTACTGTCAGAGTCTGTGTCAGTGCACTTAGGATTATTGTAATAAACATGGATCAGGACTTTGAGGACACATGTTCTCAAGAGTCGACTCAGTATCGTGCTGGTCATGTAGTACGTACAGTGACGGAAAATTCTGTTTCCTCCTTGCGGGGCCAGCGGGTTACTCCTTTATCCACTAGTATATAAGAGGGCTATACATCCATGAACTGTTTGAAGTTGATGCTGTTTTTATCTAGCCTCAGAAGTTACAGGAGTTCTTTCAGTCAGTGGATTTATCCTTAGTAGTGAATATGCTGGCATCTTTACTATGTTACCTCTGTATGTTGATTGATAGTTATGACGATCGTTACTAGGTTACCATCTGTCAGAGTCAGAGGCAGTCCGTAAGTATGGAAATGGGTCGTTTACAACGGGTTCTGTACTCCATTATAGAATTATGCCTTCTGCTTCGTTCTAGTGTTAGGACTCATGCTCTCATAGAGCATGCTACGATATATACTGTCTATATTATCACTATCCGGTCCTGGCACGCTTCGTTCCATCCTAGCAAGATACCATCCACTCCTGTCCCACTTCCCTCCATCCCACCCATCCTCCACTGAAGCTATGTTTTCTCACTCACGCTATGTTTCCCGCTCGCCTCCGACTGGATCGTCCTACTCGCTCGATGATTCTCTTCTGCTCTCAGTTTCAGATTTTACTAAACTTGAAGTTCCAAAAGGCTGTCCCTTTTTCTCTTACATGATGTGATGAGAACCTTTGTTCCTGCACTTTGCAGTAGCTGGTCTATCCTCGGTCATTCTGACTTGTGATGTATCAGACATTCTAGCACTCAGTTTTCCTAGTCTCACCAGAGTAGACACTCCTGATTGCACACAGCAAAACTCAACTCACTCTCTCTTAGCCTTCAAAGATAGTACAACCAGTTCACTCACGCAGCACAAATAGCTTCCAATATTGGGATATCGCAGAACACTCCTGAGATGATGTTAGGCAGCTTAGGGCTTCATGAAATGCAGAGTGGAAGTGTTAGGAATCAACCCAGTAAAAGAACTCCTGACTGGGATTATATAGATAGAAAAGTGTATTGAAAGGTGTGCTGAAGGGTGTGCTACCATACTGCTCATGTAACACATGCAGTTCATGGAAAGCATGTGAACAGAAGCAGCATGAACAGTAACTAACTTGTCTCATTCTAACAAAGAAGTCACAAAACTAGAGATTACCTAATTTAACATGATGCATACTAGTTCACTACTTATGGTGTTACTTATGAGATGTTTCAATCTCCGGTCATGCATTCTATCACTTTTGCTTATCTTTCGCTATATAATTGCTTGCTTAGATTAATTTCAGTTCAATTTGCATACGTTCATGCTTGCATTTCATATGCACGTTCACGGTTCCCTACTAAGTGGGTTCTGAATCCCCTTTCCCCGTTCTTCGAACCGCTTCTCCTCCCGTTGCTCAAATATTTTGCTGTCAAATTTCAGAGCCATTGCGGTCAGAGCCATTGCGGTCAGGTCAAATTTCAGAGCCATTGGTGGGTATGGAACCGGGTTCTGTACTCAGTTTGTCCTTGCATCTATCAAGTCTCTAGGTTGGGTGTCTAATAATTCTCTATTGTAATAATTAACTCGACATGGACAAGTATTAAGCAATAAGGTGACTTGCCTCGGCTCTCATGATCATTCGAACAGGAACTGGGTACGATGGGTACTGGCTTTTGCCCAGTTACTTCCGCACTACGTGGGGCATTGATTAAGTCGTGGGTGCTTCTGTGCAAGTTTATTATGACAGTCTCACTGCCTCCTAGTGTTTGGTGTTTTCGGACTGATGCACTCATAAAGCATGATGCGATATACACCATCTAGTCCTGTCGCACTTCGTTCCAGCCAGGCATCGTCCACTTACGCTATGCTTTCCTAATTATTTGATGGTTTTCCTTTGCTTTCCCTTTGCTTCGCATCTGCTCGAGGGGACTCGCTTCCATCCTCACAGGGATGTCACTTACGTTCACCGTGCATGCTGCTCATGGCATGTATCAATTTCCCCTTCTGCTTTCTAACGAATTCGCTTATGCTCCTCTGTGTATTTACTTGCTTAATCAATTTGCTTTTATTTTGCATCTCCTTCTTACTTGCAGTTGCGTGTTTCCCGTTCGGTCCTAACCTGGTTCTGGATCTCCATTCGGTGAACGGCTTTTGCTCCCATTACCTAAATATCTGGACTTGAGCATCACTTATCTGTCTTCCTTAATAGAAATTTGGCAGAGGATTCAGCTACTTGTACAAAGACCGTTATAAGGGAGTAAATTCTACCTGACTCACGTGCATACGTAGGATCGCAGTTTGACAACCGCTGGAATAGCACTACGTGAGTTTTCCCGCTGCTGCATGGTATTTGCTCAAGAAATGAGCTCCTTTCTTGGAATTTGTTCTCGGGGTCTTTGCTCTTGCGATCATGCGTGGTGTATGAGACCTCTATGCTCTTGGTGAGACTGGGTTTCAGTCTGGTCTTCCCGTTTCCGTTCCTCAGTTTGACCTTGGGGTCACCGTGGGGTCACCCAGAGTTCCTCTCAAATGAAGTGATCGACTTTGCCGTGACTGAAAGTGCTTGCGCCCCTATCCAGTCCTTCAGCCACTCCGTCACTAAAAGGGCGTTGAGGAAGTCGTAATGTTGTTGTGCAAATTCCTAAGAAGAAAGGTCTAGCTTCTTCCGTTGGACGTTTCGTTTATCTTTTTGCAGTCACTGAGCATGTCAAGATCAAATGCTTTCATAGTCCTGTTCCGTAGAACTTTCCTTCATTCTGGATTTCACACTTGGAAGGGATCTTCCGGTTCTGGTTTGCTGCGACAAACTGCCAGTGCCCATTGGAACGTCATGTACTATTAACTAGAGGATGAACTGAACTATAACGAATGAGCTGTATCGCAATCATGTCTTCGGTTTGCATCGATTCGGTCCTAAGTGGGATTGGATCCCCCGTTCTGCGAACGACTTCTGTTCCCGTTACTCATGTATCTCAATCATTGTTTTAATGCGATTCCTACCTGCTTAGACTTGGATGCGCTTAACTGTTGAGATTTGCATGTGCTTAGTTTGCGGCGGTATTGTCCTCATGTTCGGATTCCCTGTTGTACAAACGGCTTCTTCTCTTAATTAGTGTTTGGGTCCATGCTTCCTGTTCTCTCGTCTCGTTCTCGCCATCGCATGCCTTGTTCTGCATATTTCCTCTTTTTTCTGCATCTTCGTATTTTCGACTCTTCCGCTTTTCAGGTGAGTCCAGGACTACGCGCTGCTGCCTGCTACTCGCCGCTTGTTATTGATATGCGATCGACGTCTTATGTGCTGCTCTTCTTAATGACAATTTTGCAACCGTTCAGTATCTAGTGACCTTGACTGAGTCAAGTGTCGGTCCCGAGGGTGGGAAAGTGTATTCAAGGCACTTTGGAATAGTCTGATCATATCATTACACAACTTTGGTGGTCCTGTATTTCGCTACATGCTTTGTTTAGCGCTTATCGATTACATGATTATATCAGTTCTATACTTCTATTGACCAGGAAATAGTTATATTTCGTTTGTGCTTAGCCTTCCACTTGATCTGTTAGATAGATGCACTTCATCTCCTTTACGGCTCTATTTCGCATCTCGATATGCTCAATATCATATCTACATTTCATTCGCACTCACTGAGTTCTGCATCCCCCGTTCTTCGAACGGCTTCTGCTCTGATGTCCTAAATATCATTACACACCACGCAAGAGCAGAAGCGAGGAGAAGCTCCTTTGACGTTGGCTGATATCAGCGAAAGTGATACAATTGATACTTCATCCGCGAGACGACTCGTTTGGCATGTTAGTTAAACCCTTAATAAGCTCTCAACGTTGTAAGGCGCGCGTTGAGGTGCATGTTGATGGCTTTTACTTTTTCATCTCTTTAATTTGGATGGGCAACCTCCAACTCAGGCCAGATGTAAGAGATATCTAGTCAGTGATTACAATAACAAATAACCAAATTTTCTTAAATAATTCGTCCAAAATCTAGAAGGGCCAATGACACAAATTTTCAGATTATATATTTTATTTGTTTTGAAATACATTATCAAGATTAATTTTGAGTGGTTTAGTCAAAATTTTCTAGATGTGTAATATGACATTTTGTTTTTTGTTGTTTATTTTTCTATATTCGTGTCTGGAATTCTATATTGATATAACTTAGATTGCAATATAATGTTGTAAAACATAGCAAATGGATTAATATATGATCCCAATTGAAATTTTAATAGTTCCCAAATGTTTAATTCACTTTAGGACTCATTGTGATTTTAAACCTCTAAACTTCTTGAGAAGATATCCAATAATATCATGTATTCTTTAATTTAAAAGAGATGAGAATGTAATATAAAATTATAGTTGATAGTCTTAACCAGAGAAATAAATCTTTTTTTCAAATCAAGTTTGAAAGTATATCAAGACTAGTGTTAAGATCACTTCACATTTATGACTAATATCTAAAATAGTATTGTCTTGATCGATTGTGTTTTATTTGGAAATTAGAGATGCATTTATTCATTTATGGTATTAAAGAGTTAATTTAAACTTTGAAAGAGCTTGAGATGCACATGATAAATACAATGGTAATAAGAAGAATTAGGAGTTTAAAAACAACTTTCATTAATAGTATATATTTCTTTATAAGTAGATCAATTTATAAATAGCTGATTTAATTCATCTTGTACAGTCATATTGAAAGCTTTGCATATAAAGGGTGAATTGATCTACATAAAGAAATTAATTACAGTTTTAATATTACTTTTTTGAAAGAGCTTATCTCAAGATAATTCGATCCTATCTTATAAAATACTCTCTCCTTATGATATAAAAAAAATTGTAAGTAGTTTAGTAATTTTGAGGAAATTGTTCAAAATCTTTTAAATGAAGCGTTTGATTTTGCTGTATCAAACATCAATATCAAATACAGGGGAAATATCATCAATCCCATCCTCCAACAAAAAGAATCAATCATTGCAAAAAGTATAATGGAATGACAAGGTTCATATTAAAGTAAATTAATCAATTTAAATTAATATAAAATAAATTTAAAATTTTAACTTTAACTTTAACTTTAAAATAAATGAATCAATCCATCCATATCAATATGAATCAAACTTAGTTAAAAAACTCAAACTGTTTATGTTTAAGACTTCTCATCTTCATGTATTGTTCATGTATGTGCAATGGTTAACTTAGAATTAAAAATAATCTCTAATTGTAAATATTTTTCCACTTTATTTTACTTGCACGCCTATGTAATGTTTTTTAAATATTCAACTTTCTCTTCCTTTAGTCCTCTTCTACTTTACTTGCTACTTCTACCACTCTAAAAGGTATAAGATAGTGATCATATCTTTACTATTGTTGTCTAAAACTAAACTCAAATCATTGCTTTTATCAAATAGTGCGGTTGAAAAGCAATTATATTTTGCTATTTTAAGGACTTTGTTATACAAAAATTATGTAATTTTACTACAAGATCAAAGCTCCTAACCGTTTCACCCACCAAGAAAACCTTCAAAAAGTTACATATAATCAATCAATGGTAGAACCTAAACTTATATATTGTGCGTGATAAAACAAGATTGAAATTTTGCTATAAACTCCTTGGTTATTATCTCATAGGAGTCTCCGGAAAACTAAATCTAAAGAAATCTATGCAGAAGTAACTCAAGAAAAAATATTTATTAAAATATCCTTTTTAATTTTCCTTACAATAAACAAGTAAGTAGAATCTTTATTATTAAAATTACTTGGCACTTATCAATAAAGAAAGTTAAGCACTAACAAGCCAAAACCCTATGGAATCTACAATACAATAAATTTCGATAGATTTTGAATCATCCATGTATAAAGTTTGACTTATATTTTCATTCTATAAACTATTTTAAATACTAAAATCTTATAATTAATATTCCAAGATAGGCTGAGATTTCTGACTAACATATTAAGTAAACATATTAATAACAGAGAAATACTCTTAAATTTATACATAAAAAGTCACAAAAAACCAAAATACCAGTGAATTGTATAGTGAGAGAACCATCACTCAATAATGGAGAGTCCCAGCTTGCATTATAGAGATGCATCCACAAAAACAGGACGGGGAGTTTAGGTTAAGCGGGACTTGAGTCTATATGATTTCTCACTCGTCTTTGCCGGGAACGAGAACTCAATTTGCAAAATTTGGCACGTGCTGGGACTACTTTCTGGCCAATATAATCCCACATTGTGAATGTGAAAGTTAAGTTTGAACCCAACCCCAGTTTAGTGTGACTGCAGCAGTTAACCCGGGTTCAACAGCCAGACCCATTTCAGTCATATGCTCACGTTCATGAACTGATGATGACTGTGGGCTCTTAAGAGGTTGCTCACGCAACTCATATATAAGTAAGTAGCTTCTTAAGGAGGATTAATTAAACTGCCTGATCAAACAACTGATCATTGCTTTTAGACAATCGTGATGACAACGAATACTTCAGAACATGAAGCTCGTTCGTATCCATCGTCAACACTCAATTTTACCTCTGTGCTTGGATGCAAATGGAATGAAGCATTTGAAGATGGTTTCTCATCTCCTTCAAACACAATTCTTTGACCCACTTCCCGACGCTTTTGAAGTGTCTCGCTAATGTACCAGAGCGCTGCTCTTTACACCTTACGAGATCACCCGAACGCATCATTTTTGTCCTCTCTTCGTCCGAGATTAGAATATGGGATGAAATCTAAATATCTCGTCATATCCTAATCCCTTTAAATAGGTGTACCTGAATTTAACTATATATTTCACTTGATGCTCACGCAATAAAAATAAGTTAAAATAAGGAAAAAAAAGAATACCATTGAATATGACTCGATAGAGTCAAAATCAAAATTCACTTATTTAAGAGTAACACACCTTCCGTGTCAGATAACTTCCTTACTACTTTCCTACATCAAAATAATCACGAAATCGTTTCAATAATTTGAAGTAAATTTATAATTACGTTCATGAAACAAAAAATAAACTTTCAAACGAAGTGTGTACATACGGAAGGATCGAAGTAAGAGTGAGATTCAGTTATTCCTCAGCAAAAGCTGAAGCAGCGCGTTTCGTTGTATACGGGCAGGGCTGTCGTCCACGTGTGTGGAGAGGATCTAGGATCATCTCATGCATCGACAGTCTATTGACGCGTGTTTAGTCTACGTGGCGGAAATGAACTGTCAGCGGCAGAGTAAGCATCCTTAGTATGTAGCATCGACATGCAACCAACCTACCATCATTTGATCTTTCCTTAAGGTTCAATTTTCAACTTACTGCCAGTGCTCGAGTGATTACCTTTATGGTGCCTTTAAGTTATCAGCAGTAAAATATGTCTCAGAAACTGCTGATAAGACGAACCAGCTTCGACAGGAAGAGGCAGGGGAGGCGGAGGTGAGGGCCATGACGCCGGTCACTATGGACAAGAGAATTGGATATCTAGGAAGCAATCTGCTCCGGATACCACCAACGCTGCCAAAGACAAGGCTAACCAGGCAAGGGATGTAGCTGGAGAGAAGTGGGAGCTGACCAAGCAGGCAACAAATACCGCTCATGATAAGGCTGCTGAGGGCAAAGGACAATCAGCTTCGTCTTTGGAGCAAGTGAATCTTGAATATTAACGAATCTGGTTTCGTTTTCATCCACATGAGTAAATAATTTCTATAAAATAATCGTCCATTTGCTAATCCATGACCACTGAAACTTTGGAATCAGGATTGAAACCAATCGACTTATAGCGTGCCATGCAATGCTTCCAGGTATATTTATTTATTGGTGCGCCACTTGCTAGCTACAACTGCGCAAGGTGTTTATATGGGTTTGAATAACTTGTTGATTTTCAATGCGTGCAGGCTGCGGATAACAGGGGGCTAAGGACACCCTTACTGGATACAGAACTGGAAAGTGAAGGGCTGCCATTGAGTTATCCATCTTCTTTTCTTCCTTTTTCCTTCCTGAGGTACCTAAAATTGTCTGCTTTATCTTTTGAAACTGCGCATGCAAACATGTGGGTCGACCCTATAGTCTTAACAGAAGCATGTCACCTGGCGGTAACGTCTGGGTTTTGCAGGAGAGTTCGCAGGATATGAGCCAAGTGTATACGAGGTAAGAAGTCCGATTGAGCTCAAGGTGTTGAGCTATTTGTGAAGGTCCTTGAAGCTAGCGGTGCACCGATAGTAAGGAATTAGTGTTTTATACCGGTCACACTAGTATGCTTAATGCATTACCGTCCTCTCCTACAACCATATTAGCCCAAGGAAACAAAGATTTGCCAATTTGGATGGCCAATCTGGTGCTTTCATGCTGGACGTTCTTCTGTAATCACATGATCTACAGGACGCATATGATACGCTTCTTTAGAAAAAAGAGTAAAACAGTGGTCAAAAGTTGGTTCTGTATTAAATGTATTTTTTAGACGTTTTCATCCCGTTTAGGTCAGGATACTTATGGGCGATATGGGTAATATTGGTAAATCATAATAAAGTTGAAAGTTCCTCCTAGCAGAACATGGGAAGAGATGGAGAGGTTATAGAAAGGTATGAGGACCCATGTCTCTGTTTTGAGAGATAGTAGGTTTGTGGACCCAACAATCGTACTGGTTTCGACATCTGTGCTTCAACGATTACTGAGTGGAATGACTGTAAATAATGCTGGCAGGTTCAAAGGCAGGGTTCAGAAATATCTCGGGATATTTTGGAAATCCCAATTCTGTTCGTGGTACTTTTCTTTCTCCGAATTCAAACCTCGATTATAGAAATGTTGTCTGGTGTTCATGAGAACCGACTATAAACATTTTCTGGTGAAGAAATATCTTTCCTTCGAAATATGAGTGATGTACGCCCTGCACCTTTAGATCTCACTGTTGGATACAGGATCTGAACTGTCAGCAGGAGCAAAGTCTATTTAAGGGCAGACCTTATACCTGTGGCTTTATTTATTTGTAACAGATGACATCGTCCATGAACAAATTCCTGCGCAACATTGAGTTGAATCTACACTCTCATGGGAGAGTGGACCATGCCAGAGATCAATCAAGATCCTACCGTATTATTAGGAAGAATGTGAGAGTCTCTTGCGGCGTTATAGCTGAATACGCGAGGACAAGTAAGAACAAGATTCTGAGCAGGTGGTGAACGAAGACATTTTCTGCAGAGAATATGACGCTTGTGATCCCCAAGTACTTAAAAACTCATTTCCCTCTCAATACCAAGAATTGAGACGAGAGGACTTAATGTATGTTCCATCAAGCTCTCTCGAGTCTAAGTAAGTGAACAAAAATCATTCTAGGTGAAGGGTACTGCGGGCATAGATAAAGGTCACGATACAGTGCTGATCACGCTGCTGATCATGATACAGTGCTGTGTTACGTGACATGAGCACGGACTCTTCTAACATTTTTTGGGACTGTCAGTAACTGTTTCATTGCAGCACAGTGTATCTGTGCTTTGATTGTACGTGCTACACGCAAACTTCAACTCCAAACAACTGGAACATCATAGTTCATCCCTCATCCTCCCATTACTGTATGGATCCGCAATTGGAAGGTCACGTGCATCCCCACCGAGATTTGGTGAATAATAATTCTAGGTGAATAATTTCCTTTCTGTAGACCAGTATAGATATATATAGAGAATCAAGGTCTGTTGATTTTGGTCACCGTTATTCAGGTCCCTCTACTGTCAGTGAGTACTTAATTTTCGCCAATTGTAGTTGCAAAAAGTTGAAGAGGATCGCTGGACTTCAGACTTCTTTAGATGTTGGAACGGTGGAAAGCACTAACTAACTTAGAATTGAGATTGAAAAGAATTTGAAAGACTATATCGAAGGAAGGACTCCTTTTAATCATCTCTTTCCCAACAATTTGACAGAAATGTTTCTCCCTTCAACGAAGAATTCATCACAATGTTTGTCGGAGTCACTTAAGGTTCAATCCGTAGATTTCTTCGTGTAGTTCATCAAAATCTTGTGAGCAACTACTTGAGTATCCAGCTCTGTTATCGGTCCCTTCTCTTGAAATGGCTACACAGCGTTAAGGTGTCGATATAGCTGAGAAGACAAAGCAGGAGGCTGCTGCTTTTGCTGAAGAAACCAAGCAGGAGCGCGTTTGCTCTTGCCGAGAGGACCAAACTGCAAGCAGCCGACTACGCTGAGAAGACCAGGAAGGATGCTGAGGATGCAGAAAGGAAGACTTTGCAGAAAGCGGCTGCAGACAAGGCTGCCACAGGCACCAGACCTGACTTGCTCCAGAAGGTGTATACTGCCCGTCTAGTCCCAGCCCCATCTTGGTCCGCACTTGTCTTTTATATGGACCAGTGCAGGCAATGAAACAAACTCAGGATAAATAATCAATCCTTGCGCCGGTACAGTTCCATGCGGAGATACATTAGTGTATGCTATTCATCTCTGAGTGTGTTATCCGACTGCTGCAGTTCAAGTAGCCCTTATAAAGCACATCATCATTGTGTCATCCTGATTAAAAGGAACTGAGAAGTTACTTTAGGCAGAGCGTGTAACAATTATACAACAACATTTTAATTGCAATTCAGAAGTCGATGCTTGAAATCTTGTGAAGAACTACTGTCCACTAGATTCACAACGTGCTCTCGTGCTCCATAGTTGGAATTTTAGCGCTTCAAAATTCGTAGCTTTGCAGCGGAGTAGAGTTCGATGCTCCTTATAAGGCCTATGTTCTAAAGTTGATTCTGAGTATGGTTGATGGTTGCAGCGTTGATGCACCTAAGCAATTGTCTGAGTTACAGCTGGAGGATATAGCGGGACCGTCTCTGACTGCACTACCGCAACCGCAATCCTACTGTATTGCAATGACAACGTGTGGTCCGCTCTCATGATGTCCCCAAGGCATGGACGTTTCGAAGGAAGACGGTAATCACATCGAGGAGGCCTTGACAGGCAACAAAAAGGGATTGCAGCTCAAATGCGCTTCGTAAATTGGCCGCCATGAATTTAGAGTTTCAATAATCAGGTTCTGTTGAGACATAGCCTGACCTCTAGACTTAGACATTAAGTCATAGCAATGCATGACGTTGATCAGTGAATGTATATGGGAGTCCGATTGTCATCGATGCTTCTTGGGTTATCCGTAGCCTCTGGTCCCAGCGTCTCTGTGGATCTTGTATAACCTCGGGTTCTGTGCAAGGAAAGAACACATTCCGTAGGCTTGACTTTTGTACATCTTTTATCCATTCCGCACAGGCTGATCAACCACAGAGCCAATGTTTCATTTGACCTTTCAAATGCGTCATTACCGTGAGAAAAGATGAATCCTCATAGAATTTGCTCTTCGAGAGTCTTTGTTCTGAAAGAGTACATTCGGTGTGCTTTTCTTTTGTATAGAAACATACTTTGAATTCACTGCTCAGAGGATGATCAACCAATGAGTTAAGGTATTATTTGACCTTTTAAATTGGGTCATTATCTTGGGCAAAGAGCATGCATGCCTCGAAGCCTTCCCTGCGTTCACTTTTACGTTACCATATCAGTTTTCCTCCCCCAAGTCTGGTTCGCCGGGCTCGTTCAACCCTAGATTAACTTCAGCGTATCACCTTGTTTCTGTGCCCTAAATTCACCGTCCATGCATAGCTACCTTGAGCGCCTTTAAAGTTGGCGCTAGCGTTCTCCATGCTTTGTTGAGAAGATCTCATATATGAGATCTTCCACAGTGTACATGCGGCTCGCTTTTCAGGCTTCTAAGTCTTGGAACAAAATGATTCCAAATCGATGACTTTTCACCCATACCTCTTTCTACTGTAGCTGCTTGTGGTGTCCTGACGAAAACTAAAAGTTTGTGTTCATCTATCTGCATTGGTTGTTTCAGCAACACCGTGGAGCGGTGCATGTTGTACTTTTGCCCATTCTAACTACTAAAGTCCGGCCTGTTTAAACCTATATTGCCTAAGTGGGTAAACATTAATGTTTTTACAAGTCATATGAATATTTGTAATAGTTGATTAATAGTGATAGATATATTATTAAATAAACTAAATTAATATAGTTTTGGAGGGAGTCATTACTTATACTCTTTGATGGACGGCCAGCAGTACTTTAGCACCCAAGGTTTTCAAATTTAGGGGTATGCAACGAGATCACTTTTTTTTTCTTTTATCATTGGAGTCATATGGAATGATGAACATTGTATTCTACACATGTGTTAGGTAGTGCACAAGGGTTTATCATAGTAGATGTCAAGGGAATCCTTTCACTTTTATATTTTGTAATATATTTTAGACAATAAATGTATATTTCTTTAAAAAGACATTGATTGGTGCAATCCATAGGAGAGTAATCACTATAAATTAGATTTCTTTGGATGTTTTTTTAATTTATAAATATAATATCTTGCATAGTTTGAATATCTTAGATGAGATAGGGCAGATTTTTCATTTCATTACTATTGGAGCCTACCCTCAATTTACCTCCCTTGTCTCTCCTTTGTGTGGCTTGAGGGGGTCTTCCTTTCCTTCTTGTGTTCTATGAAGTCAATTTTTTTCTCAATGATCTACTATATTAAAGTTATTTAATAAAATAAAAATAGGAATAAAAATAAAATAAAAATAAAATTTATGAATAGAAAAATTCTAAAATATCTCTATTTATGAAAATATTTATTATATATTAAAATGTAATAAAAATAAATACATCTTATCATCTATAATAAATTCATTTAGATAAATCAAGATAAACAACAATACCCTTCCAACTGGACGCAACATTCACGAACTTGCAAGACAGCCAAGTCAACTCGACTCTCTCCAAGTGTTCGCGCAAGTGATTCATGGACGTCGTACTGGGACTAGTACCAGGCATCAAGAAGTGTAGATTCAGTAAGCAAGTCTTGAGCCTCGCCAGAAATATCGCTGAATGAAACAGACTTCCTGTAGTCGAAGTGTGTACCTTTAAGGAATCTGCATTCTTGACTGGTCCTCCAAGCTTCGTGAGTAAAATTTTGCCAAGTGGCCTCTCCACTACACGTGTCGCTTGAATGAGCCCCTGATGACACCTGGAATTTGAAGGTGGGTGCGTTGATTAGTTCGTTCTTGCTTTCGAGTACAGCACTACTTATACGGTCTCCTGAGAACTGTGCTACACTCACCTGCGATTTAGACTCATTCAAAAAATTGTCAGAGACCATCCAACTGAAGAGGATTGTTGCCACTTCCGAGAGGAGACGGGACTGTTGTTCGATTTGTTCAATACCTGTAGACAATTTTGATACTCCTGCAACTAGTTGTTTTTCAATCTTCCACCGATAGATTGTGAGAATGTCGACCGATCAGCAATTCCAGAAGGGTTACGACACCACTGCTCAAAAAGCTGAGGAAGCGAAGAACGTTGCCGGAAGCACAGCCGATAGCACTGCGAAGTCCGCCAGCGAGACTGCAGAGAAGGCAAAGCAGGTAGGATCCGAGAAGACCGGTCAAGCTCAAAACACCGCGAGCAGTGCAGCTGGAACCGTGCAAGGGAAGGCCCTTAACGCTTGGGAGCAGACAAAGGCGACTGTGGCGAGCACCGTGGGCGCTGTCCAAGAGAAGGCCGCACAAACGTTCGGAGCAGCCAAGAAGACGACCGCGGACACGACCCAGGCCGCCTCGGACAAAGCAGTTCAAGGGAAAGACTACGCTGTAGATTCTGCAGTGCAGGGCAAGGATTACGTTGTTGATTCTGCAGTGCAAGCAAAGGATTATGTTGTGGATTCCACAGTCTCGACAAAGGATGCTGCCTTGAACAAGGCCACCCAGGGCAAGGACTACACTGTTGACAAAGCTACACAAGCTAAGGATTCCACCGCTGACTCTGCTGCGTCGGCCGGCCAATACACCTCGGACACCGCCGTTGCTGGAAAGAACAAGACCACAGGAGTGATTGCGCAGGTACTGGTATAGAGATTTGTATCTCAACTTTCACTTTTCAATTTCTCACCCATAGAATCTTTTGATCTTTAGCTGGACAATATAGAAGGGGTTTTGTTCAGGTCTAGAACGCGCATCAAATTGCACTCGATTCTCTCCAGAGTTACTTCTTGCAAATACTATCGCACTTTGACGTTTAACCGGTAATTTAGAAAGATTCATTGCAAGCAACAGGATGAAACTTCACGATGCTGCGAATTCTAGAGTTTGAAGCTGAGATGGTGGTTCTGCGCAGTTAGCGCTTGAGTATGAGGCTGATACGGTTGTATTTCGATCATGTAGGGTATCGAAGCTGTGAAGGGAGCTGTTTTGGGTGCTAAAGACACTGTCATGGGTCAGAAAAAGTGAGCGGAACATCACGTTGTCGTCTTATTATTCGATGGACTGGGAATTTAGTATCTGATCTCTGTGAATAGGATATCTCGTCATACACAAACCTGTACAAAAGATTATGAAACTCAGATCTGCTTTATTCCGACAATCTAGATGTTCTTTACTGTACTAAGATGACCCTTCCAGTTTTACGGATGCCAACATCCGTTAGTCACAGGCTTGCAAATTATTCAATTTTGTAACATTGCCATACATTTGGCTAGACATACTTCTTATAATAACAAATCCTGCCTTGATTTGGAACTCAACTACTGTCAAAAGATCACTTTTCTGGTCTATACTTTTGAAAGTTACTGGGCCACCATCAGTCTGAAGACTTAGTGATACACGGCGTCACATGTATGTCCATAGTGATTATGAGTAGAAATTATGTGACGAAGATATTTCATCACCACTGATGATTCTTTAACAGAAACGGGTAAATAATGGAGAAACCTATCATCAAGGGTTTATCCATGGCACATATAGTCTTTTCCATACAGCATTGCTTTTTGTTTAGGTGGCATAATCAAGCAAAACGACCGCGTAGGATAACAAGACGGATGGAAAGTTCCCATCAAGACTTACAAGGATAAAACACGAGAGTAAAATTGGTCAAGCATTGAATGCATCATCAAGCATAAGTACACTTTCGATTTTATGACCTCTGCCATGACGACTTTTGGAAGACGCAAAATAATACTAACAGCACATACTAAGCTCGTCACCCCTTTCCTTGCTTGCTCCGCAGAAGCTTTCATCCACCCATTTTGAGAAAAAGGCGACCGCGTAGGAAAAATGAAGGATGGGAAGACCCCATCAAGCCGTACAAGGGAGAGACAAAAAAGGTAACATGGGGCTAAGCCCCAATAGAGTCTATGAGAAATCATCCACCCATTTTGTATGCGCCCAATCGTGAAAATCGGTTCATGTATCTGCGGATCACCCGACGATCCTTCAATCTTCTGCTGCTAAGTTTTCCGTTGAATCTTCTAGAAATCCTTAGGCTTGAATCTTGGAACGCAGAATCGTGGTAGTCGCTCCTTATATCTGCAAAGATTTAGATCCATATATCAATTTACCTGCGAGTTGATATACTTATCAATGTTTTCGAAGGGCTGTTTCTACATAGGTTGGGCACTCAAAACACATGTAGCAAGAAGTAGTCATGAAGGTATGGTAATCCTTTATTCTAAGTAACTTCTACCACTATATATTCAGAATGTAATCGTCTTCTTGTGGGGATTTATACAAATAACAAGGTGTATCAACACCTCGTTACAAATTTCAACCACTGGCAACATATTCACAAACTCCTGGCAAATCATCTCTCTGAGCAGCTTCTGTTATTGAGAGCTTTCCAGGTAAACTTGCCATCATATACTCAATCAAATGTTCTCGGAAAAGAATGTGTGTAGTATTATATTGTGATCTCCATTTTGAAATAGATTATTATGAGGAATGGTTAAAACTCTCGAAGGCATCACTCAAAAGCGAAAGACAATTTGATCATTTGTTCCTCCAATACAAGTGTAATTATACTGGTGGTTCTATTTATTAAATCTAGGAGGTACTAAAGAATCAGATCTTATTAGCAGCTCAAAGAGATAATTTGTCAGGTCTATGACATGTTGAACATCAACACCTCCTTGCTAACATGCAACTGGCAGATGTATGCTTAAGGACCAATTTTGAGTCGATGCATGGTGACAGAGTTTTAAACGATTTAATCCATCATAGCGTGGAAATAGTAGGCACTGACTTCATAAAATGTAAAGAAGTTTAACTTAAGGCATACTCATGGAGGTTACTATCAATGATTTGTATTAAATTGACTTTTAGTTGCTAGAATGGTAGTGGGCCAAGCTGTAAGAGTCCTTGCCATTCAGAAATTCTCCTTCATTTTCAGTCTCTCTCAAGTGTTGTTTCTAAAGACTAGAGCAAACGTGCAAAGAAATCATGTTCGTGCTTTCAATTTGGGTTCTAAGTTCAGCCTCAGGTACTTTAAGTGGACGAATATTAATATGTTTTGCTTCATTGTTGACACACAGACCCCTTTTTTGCACCAGAACCTAAGAGAGGTCTGATTCAAATGGAAGTAGACGTAGTAATTGGGATTAGCCACTATGTAATTCTTTAACTTAGATTTCTACTGTATGATTCCAAACTCTTTTTGCACTGAACTTGCATGCAGAAAATTTTGTCAAGCGGCAAGCAGTTGATCGTTGACTCCGGTTGGATTTTTTCGAACTAAGTTTTGTTGTGAAGTAATACGGCACGAGCCAAACCGGACTCTCGATGAGTAGAATCTGCGTCTGCATGCCAGAATCTCTAAAAGCGAGACAAGTGGCTGTAGAAGGTAGACGAAGTGATGCACGCGTCAGCAGATCCACGTCGTCTGCCCTCGATCTACCCCTACCATGTTTCAGTACAAGTAGTGTCTCCATGGCAGCCTTCTCATCTATCTCTCTTCAGATTTACTTCTCACACGCTTTTGAATTTTTCTATCGAATCCAGGACCTAACCTGTTTTATCGATCGATCCGTTCTCACAGGAGAAAGACTTCATTCGAAATTCGTCCATTTTCCAGATCTTGCAACCATGGCCTCCAACCAGTACGACGCTAGTTACAACACGACTGCACAGAAGACGGACGAAGCAAAGCAGGCAGCCGCTGATACTGCACACCAGGCGAAGCAAATTGGTGCGGAGAAGACTGGACAAGCTCAAAATACTGCTGGAAGTGCAGCCACCACCGCCAAGGAGAAGGCCGCCGGTGCTTGGGATGCGACCAAGAATTACGCTGCTAATGTCGCTGGCACCGTTCAACAAAAGGCCGGTGAGATTTACAACTCTTCAAGCCAAACTGCCGGGCAGACCGCAAATGCTGCCAAAGACAAGGCTTATCAAGCGAAGGATGTTGCTGCGGAAAAGGCGACCCAAGCAAAGGACGTCACCGCTGATAAAACTAACCAAGCAACAGGTGCGACCGCCAACACGACGAGCCAAACCGGTGGTGCAGCCCAAGGCTACATTCAGCAGGTAAAACTATATTCCGAAGATGCTGTGAGTTCGAGTTCCTCGCCTTAGATGATACCCATACTACCATTTCGCAGTTTCGTTGCTTGACGTTTCAACTTCATCGATTGATGCTTGGGCATATCGGAGAGAGTGTGTTCAAGCTTCTTCGTTGAATTGGATGTATTGTCTTTAGAATCATCGGTCGTGATGGCAATAAGTTGGTGGAGCTATAAGTCGATCAAACTGTCGTCACGAAATTCCTCGCCCCGCGCTCACAATGAACCGTTCTCTGGCAGAAGATATAATTTCATCTTGTGATTTACTTCTGAAATTACATTATTTATACTGTTTGATCAGTGCTGGCAAAGTTAAGTGCTCTAAGAGTCTAGATACTCGGCGATTACCATCACTGACTTGGCCTTCTGTGACAGGGAGTTGATCTCGTGAAGGGTACAGTCTTGGGAGTAAAGGACGCTGTCACTGGAAGTCATGGTGCCAGCAGACCACCGCAGTAGAGTGGAACATATTGTCACTGTTGCCACATAGAAACGAATGCGGCCTGTTGCTGATACGATATGTAAGATACATGCATGCATCACAGAGAACTGTAGCGGGAAAGATTGAGCCAGCTATATAGAACAGAACCCTTTATTCTCTCGATGGTGGGATTAAAAGCAGATTACGAACTGTCTGCATCCTAGCGTCTTGTTGCGGGATATATCTGTCAGATTGTAAATTCATAGATTCTATATATGACATACAAATAAAACAGTTTGTTCAATAATTGACTTGCGAAGTGAATTTGTGTCATATGGCCGTTGAAAATCAAATTATGAAATTGCTACTTAACCTGGCAGATACACCAGGAAAATTATAATCAAGCGATATTTGTTGCGTGTCTATCTTGTAGAAAATAAGAGTACAAGAAAAGAAGAATTAACGGCTTCAAACTCATACTCCCATTCCCATACTTTCATGTTATGTGGGCAATTAACGCTTTGATGATACGTGAAACACTGTAAAGCAAACGATGATCCTTGTAGATCCTTGTAGGAACAGTTGGTCTGTTGCCGTACTTTAAGTATTATGTAGACATGTAAACCCAGCAATGAAATCTACTACACAATCTAGTATGATTCTAGGTCAAACATTCATAGATATATAATTCTGTAGGAAGCCTATGACAATTCTACCTTCAACCTCTTTCAAATGGTTCACCTCATTCTGCAGGAAAGCCACGATATCCTCTATGCACACACATTCACCTTCTGGTTATCTACTGTGTACTATATTGTTACCATACAATTTTGGTGGACAGTTATGTTCCAGTTCTCAACGCCTTAATTGACATGCAAAATGTTTGGAGATAAATATTTCCAATCACATGGACCAAAACTACTGAGCATCAAGTAAGAAATTCGCAATAATGTTCGGTTTTCTATTTACGAATCTTGATTGTAAAATTTTCTTATCTTGAAAAATATATTCCTTGAGTACTCTATGCAAAATACTGATTTACCTTTACATTAATAATTTTAGCTCTGCTATCCAGTATGATGTTTAATTTTTTTTCTAATTTATATAACATTATAAGCTAAAAAAATGGCCTTAATGCTTAAGGCATAAGAATAATAGGAAAGAAGTTGCATTCTAGATTAAAAAGAAACATAATTAAAGATAAAGTAAAATATTTCATACATAGAAGATGCAGGAAAAAAGTTAATATGATGAATACTTTACAAATATAAAAATGATCTTTATATGAAAATAAAATATATAAATTTTAAATTCTCATCTTCGAAAACATTCATATATTCTGGGTAGAAGACATTCGCCCATTTCCACTCATAAATACATTTCCCTTAACGAGATGGAGCCTTGGAATCCAGTGCTTCTAGAGATTTCTAGGGATGGGTTTCTCACTTTTCTTCAGTCTTTTTCTTTTGAAGTTGTCTCTCTTAGGGCCCTCACCATGTCCTTTGAACCTGCCTACATCTGGAATTTAGATTTCTTTTCCTTCCATTCAAAATGGAGAGAAAGGGATACTATAGTATGTACTTGTCTCTTCTATTCTGCTATAGATATATTTCATGCTTTTCTCGCACTTCTCTTTATCCATCTATCTATCTTTATGTAAGAAACTATAGATTTCTACCTATACTTTTCGCCTGTCGTCAACGACAGCTACAAACAGGCGTGCACCTACAATGGACATCAGTTACTGCAGTGACGGAGGAAACAACAGTGGCGGTCGTCGGTCAAGAGAGCGAGATACCCGTGAAACCAATGTGAACGCAGCTTATATCCAGTTTTGGATATATTGGTATTGACAGTGCAAGCGACGCGTGTCCCCCATGTCTTCGTGTACAAGTAATCGACCTTGATCCAGTTTTGGGGTCCCCTTTGACAGAGTCAGGGCAAAGGATGCAGATCTGGAAACCTGAAGGTGGAAGTTCGAACCCATGCTCTTAGCCCTAAATTGGCAGCTCGAAATGATAATGATTCCACGAGAATGAACGAGTGTTGTTTAAAGATCCACCTTCGTTGTAAGTCCGATTTGAAACACGTGTTTATTCTGGATTCGAAGATGGGGACTTAATGCAAAATCTTACCTCACAAGATGAACAGTTCAAGTAAACGTCCAGATTCGGAATCCGTGAACTTGCCGTGAGGAGGGAGTGGCCGTTCGATTAGCAACGGTTACTGGGTAGCACCTTCAATGGACGGTAACATGGAATTCAACACTTTGATGAGTGAAATAGCTGCCGTCAATAGTAGGCCCAACCTGAGTGCGAAGCTTCGTAAGCCTGACAAGTGTCACCACGTGTCGCGCTCTTGATGTCTCGCTTCACCTGTGCAACTCACGATCTAGTATTCGGTGCTATATATTCTCGCGCAAACTCGAGGTTAGTAGGAATCCATCAGACTCATTCTTCTCATCTGTGTAGCGCTCTTCGATATCACTTCCATACCAATCCCAACCGACTTCTGGAGTTTTGCTTCAACTTTCTATTCACTTCACGTTCTTCAACGGTCCAGTCCGTGACAATGGCGACCAATCAGTACAACAAGAGCTACGACACTACTGCTCAAAAGACCGAGGAGGTAAAGAATGCTGCAGGACGCGCAGCAGACCGAACTCAGCAATTTGGAACCGAGAAATCCGAGCAGGCGAAGCAGGCAGGACTCGATGCTAAGCAGGCCGGATCCGAGAAGACCGAGCAAGCGAAACAAGTTGGACACGATGCCAAGCAGACTGGAGCCCAGAAGGCCGAAGAGGCGAAGCAATTTGGAGCCGAGAAGACCGAGCAGGCAAAGCAATTCGGAGTTGAGAAAACCGAGCAAGCTCAAAACACAGCATCGAACGTAGCCGGCTCAGTCCAGCAAAGTGCCCAAAATGCATGGGACCAAACAAAGCAAACGGGTGCTAATGCCAACCAGTACCTTCAACAGAAAGCCGGAGAAACTTCTCAGTACGCTGCAGATACTTGGGAGTCGACCAAGCAAGCTGCGGCTGACACCACTGCTACTGCACAGACCAAGGCCGTAGAAGCCAAAGACTACACCGTTGACAAGGCTGTGCAGGGTAAGGATTACACGGTTGACAAGACATCCCAAGCTGGTCAATACACAGCAGATTCCGCAGTATCTGCGAAGGATACCACAGTAAGCTACGTTAAAGCCGGTGTCGATGCCTTAAAGGGGGCTGTACTAGGAGCCAAAGACGCAGTTATGGGCGAAACCGGAGCCAACAAGCCACCTAGCGTGTAGATTGTAGAAATTTACTCTTCTAGGCTTCTTAGTTGTGATAGTGTACATGTGAATACAAACCATCCTGACATTTGGAGGGAAAATATATCAGACCCTCACCGATTCGGAATCTTTACATCGTTTGTTGAAATTTGAAATCGTTGCTGTAAAGAAAATTGGAAATTTTGATGGTCAGAATAGTGGCGTATATACCTCTTCGGAATCTTTACATCGTTTATTGAAATTTGAAATCGTTGCTGTAAAGAAAACTGGAAATTTTGATGGTCAGAGTAGTGGCGTATATACCTCTAATATTGTATCTACCTCTACAGATACAAATTAAGTGCATGATGTTCCCAACTTCAACTGCGTGTAGACGGATATGTGTTAAATGTGTAATTTGTTTTCTATCTCTGTTCAGAGGTTTCTGTACTGCGGCCGTGCGTTGATTGTGACGAAAACAGAATATATCCTGATTGGAGCTTCAATATCAAACACACACATCTTCACTGCATCTACTCAGTTTGAAATAGCTTCTTATGAAACACCCAAATCACAACCCGTTTTGTCACATGTGCCCGCTACACATACCGTTATCTTGATAATTAAAACTCAATGTAGTTTTCGAGAACATACCGTTGTCTTTATAACTAAACCCTATGAAACTTTCGAAACGGACTTGAACCGCACCTTGACAAACCTGAACACCATATCTATCGATCGAATAACCTTCTTTACCTGTAGTAGCTAACATTCTTTACCTCTAGTAGCTAAGTAAAGTTTCGGGTGTTTTAAGTCCCTGGTTGGCTTAGCTACTATAGGTAAAGAATGCTATTCGATGGATAGGCATAGTGTTCATCTGTTCTGGTTTTGCCAAGGTGCGGTTCAAGTCAATTTCAAGTCAGTTTCGAAAGCTACAAACACCCGAATTTTAACATCTAAAGCGCGGTAGGGAAATGTCACATATTTCTCAAATATTGCAAGCCAGCAAACTAGATTCATATACTGCAGTCTTGAACCAGTTAGCCACATCACACTGGACTTTGAATACTGAACTTTGAATACTATCAACGTGAACGCTTTTAAAGCTCGGCGAGACACCTGTTGACAGTTTTGGCCCCCTATTAATAACAAGTCATTCAAATTTTCTTCAGAAGAGAGTTCATCTACTGCACGTCCTTTCCTGGAATGAAAGGACGTGGACGAATCTGTTGACCAGAACAAAAACACAAGTCAATACAGCGGATGTAAATTAGGAGATACTTCACAACACGATTTTGTTTTGTACGGAATTTCATCATTCGATTTTGTTTCGAAAATTTCACAAAATGTATTTCTATGAAATTGTCTACAATGATTTTGTATTAGATTCCGGTCGAAACAGAAACAAATTGTGTCTTTTTAAAATTAATTGATTCATATATTATATACTTATGTATATCCCCATTTCATAGGAAGAAAAGAAACGCACTTTATGAAACTTGGAAACGGTGTCACACGAATGATTGTCCGGCCGAAAGAGGATCATATTGTGTAAATCTGCACGAGAAAGCTCTTACTGACGCACACTCTGATCTACATCGGCATTATACCAAGGATCTATGCAGAGCGGACATGAGAACATGATAAATACGTGTCGTTCTCAACGCTTCAGTGTGACACATATGTCTATCATGACCTCCTTCATCTGCTACATATGCAAATCTATAGCACATTTAGCTCAAATCTACTCGAATCATCAGGCGTTGTGCACTCAGCTTCTTCATTTGTACTTCGTGGGATTGTTATTCATCGGAAATCATGGCAGACAATGAGTACAACAAGGGTTTCGACAACACGCCGGAGAAGATCGAAGAGGCCAAGCAATTTGGAGCCAAGAAGAGCGAGCAAGATCAACAATTGGTAGATGAGAAGTCGTCTCAGGATCAGAATGCCACATCTAATTTAGGTGGCACAGGTCTGGACAAGGCACAAAATCCCTGGGGTCAAACGAAGCAGCCAGCGGCCGAGACTACCGATTATTCGGGAGATAAAGTAGGACAAGCTGCCCAGCCTGACGGCGATTCTTTGGAGTCCACTAAACAGATTGCTCAAGACATCATACCTGGTGCCCAAGACGAAGCCGCTGAAGGTAAGGATTCCACGGTAGACCAAGTTGAAAGGGGCAAACATGTCAATACTGTAAAAACGGGTGAGGCGGGAGTATACACATTCGATTCCGCATCAGGAGGTAAGGATACTGCCCTAGCCTACATACACAAAGGTGTCGGAGTAGTCAAAGACGCTTTATTTGGTGCCGAGGATCAATGATCGCAGATTCAACTAGTTCCACTGTCCGGTGATGGAGCAATAGTGAGAGATGGAAAACTTGAATTACTGAACCATACAGTAATTTCGTAGAACTTGTACATACAGTAAAAGCTTGCAATACTGTATTGCAAGCTTTTCTACAGTATGTACATACTGTATTGCAAGCTTTTCTACAAGAAAACTTGTTCGCACGGGAGATGACCCCGTAATAGGCCTGTGGTAGACTCAAATGGTGATTGAGTTCCCCTCTGCATCGGGACCTGGGAAACTATGTTTTACTGAGAAGAAATTGCTCATACTGTAACCGTTTCCTACCAGAGAACTTGCTCGTAGGGAGATGACCCGTCATAGCAATGTTGAGATCTTACAAGGGTGATTGATTTCCCCTCTGCTCATGAAAATTTAGAGATTCCCATGGTTTTCATTCAACAACTCTTTTCATCTCCTCGTCATAGGCAATGTTGTGATCTTACAATGGTGATTGATTTTCCCTCTGCACAGGGAACTTTTGAGATTCTCATGGTTTCATTCGACAACTCTTTTCATCTCCTTGTCATAGGCAATGTTGTGATCTTACAATGGTGATTGATTTCCCCTCTAGAACAGGAATTTCGAGATTCTCATCGTTCATTCGACAACTCTGTTCGATGCAGCCAGGTAGCCAGGGTGATACTTCAGTCTAGGGGACCTTCGGTATCACTGTAGTTATATTTGAAATCTACCAAAACTTATGAAGAAAATTCTTTTGTTCTTTTTTGAGAAGAGAACAATGAAATCCATCCTTTAGATTTACTGGCCGAAACCAATCTCATTGGTTTGTCTGGACGAACGCGTACAAATGTGAATGCAGAGATAGTAAGAGTTCAACCAAGTTAGGAACTCGTATGGCAGCGAAACCGCGAAAGATACTGTCAAGAGGATCAGAAGGTCTGTAAATTTTCTTTCACAAAGTTGAGAACTTATATGAAAATGGAACAGCAGAAAGTTCTACTTAGGGGGACCTTTCACCATGTCACTGTGTAAACTATGATGGCGGTCCCAACTGACATTCACTGCAAGGACTATAACCCTCTCTACTTCAGGAACTCCGTACAGCTATAGTACATAAGCTGCAGGTTCAACTCTATTGCGGGAGGCTTTACACAGTACTTCAAAAGAAGTCAATGTTTTGAATATTCAGAAATGGATAACGTAAAGAAGAAAGGATCACGAAAACATGTGAACCAAAACAGGCAGCATAATCCATACTGAAGAGAACCGTCAAACTGAGCCCAAATACGTCATATCACAGAAGCTGAACGTATATCTGTCGATGGCTAATAAGGTCCCCAGTTGCGCCCCAGCAGTTGATGACAATGATATCGGAATGGTCCTTAAGGATTTGTTAGTCATTGGGTTGCTAGCTAAACCAAAAGTGTGAATGACGACGCTTGCACTGAGCAAACAATGAAAAGCGAAAGAAAGCAGTGGATGACTACATTTCGTATCCAAAGCACCCAATGATAGAAGAGTCGATGATGTTACAACTGCAGAGAGAGCTAACGGACTTAAAAAGTGTTTATCCTACACAAGGTTAAAGGGCAACACATTATAATCCATGCATGTTACCATTTCGAACGAACGGGGTGGCGTTTCGCCGGCTACAAATTTCGCAGTCTTTCTTTCCTACTCTGTCGAAATGAAAAGAGGAGAGAACATCCAAACGAAACCCATAGTACTCGTCCAGTACAAGTACAGTGGTCCTGTTACAGCGTCCTGCTCCAAACTTTGTCGGTCACATAAAAAGTCGCAAGTAAAGTGCCTCTGGTCAGGTTTGATGTGCTGGTGGTATTCCACAACGGCGGTGGGACTCGACGCCTTCTCCAAGACCAAGCAGATCTCGTGACGCAACCTTGCATAGTTTAGATTCGGTAGTTGGTTAGAAGTAACAGTTTGGCAAAGATGATCGTGAAAGTTCACTCGGACCAGACGAGCGACAGTTCTGCACTTTAATGGTTGCTAACGATCCCATATTCGAAAGTTTAGCCTAGTCACTTGACAGAAGCTACAGTCTGCGGATTATTAACGGGAAGCTCCATGTGCTTAGAACGTTCTCTGCTCGCAGTGTTCTTCCTGCTGGAGACATTGACAAGTGTCCACCAAGTGTCAAGGCCACTTGTCTTGTTCTTGATCTTCCCCTCACGAACGCATGCTTTCTGTTATGTAAGCTGATTCAATGGACTCACTTTCATCAATCTCTAGCGCTTCGTCATTTACATACGAGTTCGAAGATTCTATATTCAGCCTACCTCTACGCTAGTAGTGAATATTCCCTTCTATTGCGCGGTGAGAACGAGCGTTCGTTCAAATTTTTTGAATTGGCTTATTCCGTTAGATCGTGTCTTTGCTTGCGATGGCGTCCAACCAGTACAACAAGGGATACGACTCTACTGCTTAAAAGACCGAGGATGCGAACCGCAGTGCTGCTGACACTGCTGATCGCACTGAGCAGTTTGGAGCTGCAAAGACCGAGCAAACGAAGAATGTCGGAGCCGAGAAAACAGAGCAGGCGAAGAACACTGCACCGAATGTAGCCAGTACAGTGCAAGATAAAGCACAGAATGCTTGGGATCCGAAGAAGCAGACAGCCGCAAACACGAACGATTATGTGAAGGATAAGGCCGATCAAGCTAAGGAGGCTGCCGCTGATGCCAGCAAGAATCCGCAGAACAAGGCTGGAGAAGCCAGAGACGCACCGCCGATAAGACCTCGCAAGCAGGGCAAGCTACCTCCAAATCTGCTGCATCTGCCAAGGACACCACCGGTAGTGCCCCACATCAAGGAGTGAAAGCCGTAAAAGGAGCTGTGCTTGGCGCCAAAGATGTTCTCATGGGAGAGCATGGCGCAAACAAGGCTTAGACAGCAATTGACTTCTGAAGACGACAGGAAATTGCTCATCCCTGCCATTAGTTCACCTTAAATGTAGATAAGAAGGAAGTAGTTCTAGAAGGACGGTCTTGTAGGACATGTTTTTAAGTGCCTGCTGGTATCCAGTATATCAGTTTGCTGCCAATCATATGTGCAAATTTGTGCTTCAAACATTATGGAAAATATATTTTAATTCATCACGTTGAATCCTAGATTGCTTAACTTTAATCAATCACACTAATTCGACAGCTCTTCCGAACTAACTGTAAATTCTCTCTCCCCTGTAGACAAGGGATTGTGATACGCGTGCTTGTTGAAAATTTCCTCAACCCGAATGATTGTTACTCTCCCCTGTGTCGGCCTTCAGATGAAACCTCAATCATCATCCCTCGTCACAAGTTTCAACTGAATTGAGAATTCTATAATGAAACAGTAAGCGTCAGTGGGTATCAGGGAAAGAAAATTCCCATCGTTTATCTTCTCCCACGACCCCCATTCACAACGGCACTAACTCCGAATGTAATAACATTTTCTCCTCTCCTCTCTCGTTATACTACTCCGCTTGGAGCAGAACTGCAGGAAATCAGTGAGTTCAATCATAATAATTACTCGCTCCCTTTCGGTCAAAGCTCTACCCACTTCCGTGAAATTAATATAGGGCAAAACGTCTCTGCTTCCTGTAACAGCTGAGTGCAGCGTATACGAAGGTTGGAGTTGTACATGCCGAATTCTTTGCTTCACTGTAACAACTGATTGGAGCGTGCATGAAGGATGAAGTTGTTGATATCGAGTTGTCTTGAGGTGAAGAAATTAACAAAGGCCAAGAGAGAAACGAATTCTCCGAAGCCCATGCGGAGAGGTGGAGCTTTGAATCTTCCACAGTCAGACAGATCCTCATGAGCACGGGTATGCACCCTGCAAGTAAGGAAACAGTCCGGAATCCGTTTCCAGACATGAAAGCGTTGATTTCCAATAACTTAAAAACTGTATAGTAGCATCATCCATGCCTACTAGTCATCCATGCCTACTTCCAGTAGGCATGGATGATGTCCAATTCCGCGAGAGAACACTGCATAGTGGAGTCTAAAGCTGTTGAAAGGTTAACGATCCCCGGACCGAGTTCTTTAGAATTGGTCACATCGTAAAGGCATCATAATTCCGGTCTCACGAGTCTGGCAAAGCAAGTTTTAACCCGTCCACGTATACAGATCGGTGATACCAATATGGATCAACTCTTCCCGGAGAATCTTGAAATTGGTTTTCGGACTAAGATCTACGATGAAAGTTCTGTGCTTTGACACCTGTCCTGTTCGACAGCTGTTAAGGATGAGATTTTGATTGTCAATTGACAGAGTCAATTGATAGCGAACGTACCTTGGTTCTTGGGGAACCATCAGAATTGTGGCTGTACTAACAATCACGCAGTCCTCAGCTCTTGGGAAATTTGACAAGTGTCCGCCACGCGTCGCTATGTAGTCAATGTCACTCCTCTGTTTTTCATCACACTCTCACGACGGCATGCTACTCAGCAGTATAAATTGCGTCCCTGCATCCAGTCCTCATCAAGTTTCGTACATTCGCTATCTCGTTACAAATTTGTATTTCGAGGTTCAATCTAGCTACCGTAATCACTTCCCGATCTTTACAGTCTGTTAGAGAGCGAATTCGCCAAGCTCCAAAGCGTGTGAGGAACCCTGTTCAGAGAGTGTGAAAGTTTGTAGTGATAAAGCAAGTCGTTATTTACAATGGCGTCTAACCAGTACAACAAGGGATACGACTCCTCTGCCCAAAAGACCGAAGACGCGAAGCGCACTGCTGCTGACGCTGCCGGTCGCACCAAGGAGTTCGGAGCCGAGAAGACCGAGCAAGCGAAGAATGTTGGTGCCGAGAAAACGGAGCAAGCGAAGAGTACTGCCTCCAATGTAGCCGGTACCGTCCAGGAGAAGGCACAATATGCTTGGGATCAGACGAAGCAATCAGCTGCAAGCACCAACGATTATTTGAAGGATAAGGCCAGCCAAGCTAAGGAAGGCGCTGCTGATGCCACCAAAAATGCACAAAACAAAGCTGGAGAAGCCAAGGACGCCACCGCTGAGAAGGCTACTCAAGGCAAGGACACCACAGCTGAGAAGGCCGGGCAAGCAGGGCAGACTACCAGCGAATCTGCTGCATCCGCTAAGGATACCACTGGCAGCTATTTGCAACAAGGAGTTGATGCCGTGAAAGGAGCTGTACTTGGTGCCAAAGATGCCATAGTGGGCGACAGTGGGAAGAATAAGCCAGCTTTATAAACTCCTGAAAAGGAATGGAAACTGCTCACCCCGGGTAGTAGACCACCTTGACTGTATATAGAAAGGGTGAAGTTTTAGGAATGGAAACTGCTCACCCCGGGAACTGCTCACCCCGGGTAGTAGACCCTTGACTGTATATAGAAAGGGTGAAGTTTTAGGAATGGAAACTGCTCACCCCGGGTAGTAGACCACCTTGACTGTATATAGAAAAGGTGAAGTTTTAGGAGTTGTACGTCTTGTAGTGCTTCAGCTCCTGGTGCAAGCCAAATTCTGCAGCACACATGTACAAAATTTGTGCTTAAAATTCTGAATAAAATTCTGAATTAGACTCTGAACATTTTTGAGTCTCCAAATAAATCGAGACAATATTCTCATATTCTCGCCGTTATACTGGCTAGACTGCCTTTGCCAGATGGAGAACCTTGTGTGCGGATCCTCTCTTGCTAAGTAAGTAGGAAAATATCGTTGCTTGTTCCGGCAGGAAATTGGCAGAGGCCACAAGCGATATACATTTCAAATTTCCCATCGGTAATTGGAGATTACAGATTCATTACCACCCTGATAGAATATTGGAAAAGGAAAAATCACTTATATGCGCTGGAATTCTCATACCTGCTTCAGATCTCTAATTTTGGTACGAAAAAATAGATCGGATCTTCAGTAAAAAGGTCACTACACATTGCACTTTCCTAGGAAAATTCGCAGTTGAAAATGGTTATTAAGTCGAACAAAACCCCTCATACCCTATCAAGCTGAAATGGAAAGATACATTGTACAAAGAGGAAGAGGGCGACCGCGTAGAAAACACGAAAGATGGGAAGATCCCATCAACCTGTACAAGGGAGAGACGAAAAAGGTAAAGTGGGGCTAAGTCCCAATAGTACATGAAACATACCGTTAGGCCTAAATCACTAACTGTAACGAACAGAAAGTCTCCCGACTGTAAACGTCGTTTCCTTCTCTTGTCAGCATACACTTCACTTCCTCTGAGATCCTCCTGTTCGGTTCAAAACACGCCTCTTTCCCATGAAAATCGCACTGAAAAATGCCTCACTGGCTGCCTTAAAGATGGGTGAAATGTACGCAAAGGACTTCTTAAAAACCGACCTGTATACAACTTGATCTGCAAAGAAAGAAGAACATTACATACTCTGCCACTCTGGTGGGGGTTCCACCACATGAGTCAATCGTCCTGCGGTGGATTGATAGACGTGTGGAAAACTTTCCTGTAATACTGGAAAAAGCTCAAAAGCGTAATCTAACTCACTTTTGCTCAAAGGCATAATCTAACTCACTATTTACAAAAGTTACTGTGAAGCTCTATTGAAAGGTTGACTATATCCAAGAAATTATCATACCACATTCCTTTCCAGATTGGTCTGTGCAGTTTCTCCCCCATATATGTCTACAGTATGATCCCGGGCACATGCCGTATATCATCCATCGGAGTAGGTGTTCACTGGCGTTCACTTAGTAAAACATGCCGACCCAACAAATTGGACATTTACACACACAGGTTCTTATACTGTCGCTAAGGTTCATTGCATAGTAATTTACAACCGATAATTTAGCTAATGAATTGCAAGCCTACCTTCGCTCGTGAGCCAACCTTCGTTTTAAAACAGCCGGCAGGAAACCCGGCTGTGTTAAAACCGTCCTGATCTCTTGCAGTCTTTTTCTTGTACGAAACAACTGCAAGTAACCGCCACGCATCACGTCTGGCTTGCTCGTCCTCATCTGCCACGGAACAAACTCATGACTTTCATGAGTTTAAGCTATATAAGCTTAAGCTCCTTCATTGAGCTCAATGTCCATCGATCACCTTGCAGCTTATTATCTCCTTACAAATTTGATACTTGAAGCACCACCCTGTACTAATGACGCAGAGACTTTGTGCACCCTGTCACCACGTGAGCTATCAAGTTTCCGAGAGTTGCAAGAGCTCTGGACAGAGAACCGGTTTCGATTCACTTCTTCTTTATCATAGCATCCAACCAGTACAACAAGGGATACGACTCCACTGCCCAAAAGACCAAAGACGCTAATCGCACTGCGGCTGACACTGCTAGTCATACTAAGGAGTTTGGAGCTGAATATATTGAGCAAGCGAAGAATGTTGGTACTGAGGAAACAGAGCAGGTCAAGAATAATCCCTCCAACGTAAATGTAGCCAGTACGGTGCGGGGATTAGACACAGAATGCTTGGGATCAGACGAAGCAGACAGCTGTAAACACCAACGACTATCTGAAGGATAAGTCTGGTCAAGCAAAAGAGGCAGCTGCCAATGCCACCAGAAATGCACAGAACAAGGCTGGACAAGCCAAGGACGCAACTGCCGAGAAAGCTGTCCAAAACAAGGGTGTCACAGCTGAGAAAGCAGGGGCATGCTACCACAAGGATACCAAGGATACCCCTGGTACCCCTGGTACCTACTTGGAAGAAGGACTACACGGCCGTTAAAGGAACAGTGCTTGATGCCCAAGATGCCTCATCGGTGATAGTGGCGCAAAGAAGCAAGTTTCATAGAATGCTCTTGAAAGCGAGTGAAGGAAATTGTTATATAGTAACCCTAAACGTACAAATTAAGTGATCTGTAGTCATGCATCGCCGTTTAGTTCCTGGTGGAATTGAGTTTTACAGCATATATGTAAAGACTTGTCCGTAGAAACCTTTGATTAGAATCTGGAAAATATGACGTTTAAACTTGATCTCGTAATGCTGAATGGTCAAAACTTGATTCAGAAATGCTGAACCGTGTTACCGATCGATTTCGACTCAGACATCTTGATTAAACAAACAGTTGATGCAGAATACTCGAATTCTCTGTCTTGAATAAAACTAGGGAATGGACAAGTACTGTCTATATTATATTATTATGTGAGAAATGAGAATGGAGACACCGAAGTTCACTAAAGAATGGGGATGCGAGACACAAGTCCTCCTCATATATATAGAGAAGAAATACACACAAGTAAGGTGAGTCACTCTTCACCGTAACTCTAAAGTGAATAAAGAATATAGACAGTGACTAAGGATTAACTCTCATGCGTTCACGTGCCTGCAAGAAATATTAGCTTGTGACATTTCATCCACCTTCCCCGTCAAGCAAATGTCAATATCTTTGACTCCTATATATTTTATTTTTAGATGAAATACAAAATAGTCAAATTTATTTTAAAAAAGTAAAAAAATATCATTGACTTATTGTTGATCTTATTAAAACAAATTTATTGTAGAACTATCTCTCCAACTAATAATTTTCCCTTCCAACCAATACTTTTCCCTGATTAAATGATAATGGATCTCGATATTTGGTCTTGATATTCTTCCGTTCCAACCAATAAATTTTAGATGAAATAAAAAATAGTCAAATTTATTTTAAAAAAGTAAAAAATATCATTGACTTATTGTTGATCTTATTAAAACAAATTTATTGTAGAACTATCTCCAACCAATAATTTTCCCTTCCAACCAATACTTTTCCCTGATTAAATGATAATGGATCTCGATATTTGGTCTTGATATTCTTCCGTTCCAACCAATAAATTTTAGATGAAATAAAAAATAGTCAAATTTATTTTAAAAAAGTAAAAAAATATCATTGACTAATTGTTGATCTTATTAAAACAAATTTATTGTAGAACTATCTCTCCAACCAATAATTTTCCCTTCCAACCAATACTTTTCCCTGATTAAATGATAATGGATCTCGATATTTGGTCTTGATATTCTTCCGTTCCAACCAATACTTTTCCCTGATTAAATGATAATGGATCTCGGAATATTTAGTCTTGATATTGATACGAAATTTTGGATTGTTAACAAGTTTAATACTCCGAATGTGATCTGTATATCAAATTATAGAATCACGAGATATATATCCCATATCTTCTAATAATTGACTCACATATAATAACATTGTAGCATTCCTATAGCCCATATGCATATGCAGACAATGATTGTACTTGTGCGAGTGGAAATTTTCTAATCCCGAAACTGCAGTAGCACTTCGAATTTTGGTCTTTGAACTCTAGTCATTCTCCGGAAAAAGTATTAGGGATCATAATTCTCCCGAAAAAGAAACAGTGGCAACACTTCGATTATGTTCCGTCGTACACTCTCTGCTCGGACTTCGATTCCATTACTGTTTAGTTCTTTTATGTGAAATAATTAGCGTATCTTCCTCACTCTCTCCGATAAATTACTCGCATGCTGAATCATAAAATTCGAATGCACAGAAGCAAAAGTAAAGAGCTTTGAGATCACTAGAATTGCACAACTAAACTCTAACTGCAGAAAATTACTACATTGTTATTACCCATTTTACTAGCTTAATATCTAAAATGTCTAAAATAGTTAAATAACTCAAACTAAATAAGACAAAGTGCTCCAGGATTCCTGGAGTAGGAGAGTGATGTTAAACTTTTAGAAACCAGCTTAAGATCAGCAGAAATCTGGTGCCTGCAGGTGCGAGTAGAAAAGAGCCTAAATTCAAGGTCAAACTGTGGCACAGTCCTCTCATCCATGAATTAAAGGCATGAAAAAGTGATTTCTATATTACACTAAAGCGTAAAGTAGCGTCCTTTTACCTTAGTACCATACTGCTTATCATACTGGGAACGAGCCTCATGGCATTCCATAAAAGTACCAGGTAACTCTGTCGAAGGGTTCGTTACATGTCAGGGACGAGTGGGTGAATTTCATAGCACTTCTCCCTTGGGTTAATCGAAGAGTCTTGAATAGCTCAATTCCATCAGTCCTGGAAAAGGTAACAAGTGTTCCATGCACAGCGGTATTGATGCTCCATCGATACTTCCTTAAAGTTCTCCAATTTGAAAGTGTTGCTTCACCAAAGCTCGATTTCCATGCATGGTGCAAACCTTTTCGTTTCGGACCATCGGCACATCCTTGCCTTCGGCAGTCTCCGTAGCCGGGATCCGGGAAATCAGAAACCAGAAACCAGGAACCAGAAACCAGCCGGTGATCACCAAGACAATAGGAGTTCAACAGAAGCAGCGGTGGGGAATAAACATATTCATTTCTCCACCGACTGTAGTCGATGGCTGGAAGCAACTTCCACGTACTGGACGGAAGTACCATTGGCATCGATCTTCAAAATGTCGGTTTTGAAAACATTCGATAGAAAGTGTCGTTGGATTATGAATATTTAGGATGAATTCATCTGCGTGCCGTGCCATTTTATTTGTCACTGTGCCAGATCTGGCACAATGACAAACAAAACCTGTGATGAAATTCCTCACAGCAAACCGTTTGATTGTGCACCATTAGAGGTAGCATTCCATATAATTTAGCACCTCTAAAGGGAAGATACAATTTTACCATTTTTGTCTCTCCCTTGTACGGGCTTGATGGGGTCTTCCCCTCCTTCGTTTTTTCTACTCGGTCACCTTCTTCAATGACATATTAGATACAATTAGAATCATTACAGAAACTCTTCTTTTTTCAATAGTTATCAGGCTAAGTGAGACTACGCATGTATGACGTCATTACTTTAGTATTTTCATATTAAGAAAAAAAATTTGACACTACAGGAGTAGAGTAACACCAAAATCAAGTATAGCGAAAGAAAGATGTTTATGAGATAAATGAGGTTGATAACTACTTATATAGTCTTATTATCAATAATCTAAGTGCAATGGGATAACATGTTTTCTCCCATTGTTAACCCCATTTTATCCTCTATGACTTTTCCTTGTAGGGACTTGATGGTGTCGTCCCATCCTTCTGGTTATCTTACACGGTCGCCTCTTTCTTCTCATCACATGTTAAAATCTTATATAGTTCGACTTCATAAAAACTTTTTATCTTCTTTACCACTTCTCGATCTGATTCGATGATCATTTTAGGTACATATGCTGGATGGAATCTGGCCCCCGAGAAACCGAAATCTGTCTCCCGGGAGTCGAGCTTGAAGTTCACGTTAGGGACATGGTCAGTCACGTGAAGAATGTTGTTCTTTGACACTCGTTTCCATTGATTTCTTGTTCCAGTGACAGTTGTGATCTATTATTCTGCAGCGATACGTGGGGACTTCAGAGAATTTGTACTCCGCGGGAAACAGGTGGCCACTAAGTAGGAGCAGGAAGTTTCAAGAAGTAATATAGATACGCGAGTACGGTTATGAATTGACTGTACAATCAGAAGAGGGGATTGCATGTGTTCTACTGCCGCTCGTCATGATAGGTGTAGAGATGGGAGATGATCTTGAGGTAGCGCTCTCCCGACTGCTCTTAGCTCACAGCATGGAAGAACGACATCTGTGTGTATCGTGTCAAATCTTCAGTGGTGAAGATTGACAACTGCTGAGCATGACTTCGTTAGAAAGGACTACATAAGGCATATTTCGATCTATCTTTCCCAAATCGAACTTTCGATCCAAACTTTCTTCCTGAGACTGGAGATTCTGAGAAGACCTCGCGTTTACTTCGGAGATATTCTTATCTTTCTGGGTATTGTCGTGGGAATTTGTCATTGTCGATTTCCAGCAGTCAGATTTCTTCATAAGAATGGCTTCTCATCAATATGATCAGGGTTACGACAAGGCTGCTCAGAAGACTGAGGAGGCCAAGAGCGCAGTCGCTGGCACTGCCGATCGCACTAAGCAATCGGCCGAAAGCACGAAGCATATTGCTGCTCAGAAAGGCGAGCAGGCGAAGAGCACTGCGGCGGACACCGCATATCGCACGTCGCAATCTGTGGGCGAGACGGCTGATAAGACGAAGCAAGTTGGAGCCGAGAAGATGCAGCAGGCTAAGGATACTGCCGCCGACACTGCGAATCGCACCAAGCAATCCGCAGCGGATACGGTTGAGAAGACGAAGCAAGTTGGTGCAGAGAAAACGGAGCAAGCTAAGCAAACCGCATCCGAGAAGGCCCAGCAGGCCAAGGAGACCGCTGCCGACACTACCAACAAAACCAAGCAGTCCGCAGGAGAGACTGCTCAGAAGACGAAGCAAATTGGTGCCGAGAAAACGGAGCAAGCTAAGGATACCGCCTCGGGACTGGCCGGAACGGTTCAGGAGAAGGCTGGTCAAACTTGGGCTCAGACGAAGCAAGCGGCTGCAAACGCCACTCAGTTCCTTCAGGAGAAGGCTGGTCAAGCTCAGCAGTATGGAGCTGAGACTTTAGATTCTGCCAAGCAGACTACTGCGGATGCGACTAGTGCTGCACAGAACAAGGTAGTAGAGAGTAAAGATTATACAGCCGATAAGGCAGTCCAGGGCAGAGACGTTGCAGCCGAGAAGGCAGTTCAGTGTAAGGACGCAGCAGCTGATAAGGCTGGGAAAGCAGGTCAGTACACCACTGAATCTGCAGCATCTGCTAAGGATACGTCGTCTAACTACATTCAGAAAGGAGTAGAGGCCATAAAAGGAGTCGTTCTGGGTGCCAAGGATGCTATCACGGGGGAGACTGGCGCAAACAAACCACCCACGCAATAAGCAAATACTGCATCGAAGGAGGATGGTCCATTGTTGCGTCCGCACTTAGAGCTCCCTGTGTATATATAGACGGAACTCTTAGGTCCATTAGGTCTGCACGGACTTAAATCTTTTTATAGCACACATGTACAAATTATACCGAGTTTTATGCGACGTTTTGCTAACAAATCTTTCCCTTTACAACACCTCACGCACTTACGTCAATGTTTTTGTGTCATCCCAGTGATCGTTGGATATCTCAACTCACTTTGAATAAATTTTGATGTCAGTAAATGTCAATTTGCTCAGTTTTGTCCGCTTTCGAAACTGGATAAAATTCGTGTCTCTGAATCCATCTTCAACGAAGTTTGATGTCTGTAGAATTATCAATCCACTCAGCGTTCTCGGCTTCCGAAGCTGGATAAAATTTTGTCATCGAACTTTTCATGATAAGGACAGTAACTGTAGTTTACTGCGAAACAATAGGTTGTGCATGTCGTGGATGAAATATTAGCTTTCGACAAGTCACCCGTATGTGTCTTCTGCATGTGTTCTCAGTTTTGTCCGCGTTCGAGACTGGATAAAATTCAGTCTCTGAACCCATCTTGAACAGAGGTAGATGTCAGTAGAATCATCAATTCGCTCAGCATTGTCAGCTTCCGAAGCTAGATAAAACTCTATCATCTCTGTCGCTCTTTCATAATCAGTACAGTAACTGTATTCTACTGCAAAACAGTATGTTGTGCATGTCTTGGAAGAAAATTTAGCATTCTGCAATTTGCCCGTATGTATCGTCTGCGTGTGTTCTCAGTTTTGTCCGCTTTCGGGGCTGGGTAAAATTCGGTCTCTGAACCCACCTTGAACAGAGTTTGATGTCTGGAGAATTGTCAATTCGCTCAGCATTGTCAACTTCCGAAGCTGGATAAAATTCCGTCTTACTTTCATGATCATTATAGTAACTGTTGCACTGCAAACAGTATGTTGCGCATTTCGTGGATGACAATTTAGCTTTCTACAATTTGCGCGTATGGATCGTGTGAATGTGTTCTAATCCCACCGTGCAAGGGTATCTTTAACTTTGTAGTTCTTTTAGCTGTGCGTACGCGCGGTCAGCGCGTCATAATTCTCGAATATAATCCCCTTTGAACTAGTAACAACACATACGGCAACACTGGAATTCTTCAAATTATAGTAGCTGAACTTCACCCTAAATGGCTGACGTATGTATGGGCATCCAACTTTTCATGAGTGGACAAGAATCGGTCGATTAATTCCGAGCCTTTCTGCCATGGCATGTTATGATCGATAGGTATAGCTATCTGGTCCTACGTTCTTGGCTAATCGACACATAGAATGTCGATCAGAGTTTTACAATACATATACCGCTTGCACGAGTGACACTTACTTTGGTGACCTTGGAAGTATCTCCCACACGACGTGAAACTTTTGGAAACCTTGCAGTGACATGCATGATAGGAAAATGAACTTTGGCAGAATATGATCACTACTGTCGATACTTCAACAACATATGGCTAGTACAAACGAACGACTACTTTCCAAATCGTCGAGATGCTGGTGAGGGGAGGGAAGCTAGCAGTAGGTCTTGGGGAACAGTGGCTGGGCGATTGCATGAATGCCCAGTCACCTTGTTTATACATCAGCTACAAATAGCCACATTGGACTATTCTTCGATGTTTGACCACTCTCAGGTTAGATAAAAGCAGAAGTATCCCAATAGGAAATTTTCAGATCCTGCAGAAATGCCTTTACTGATCTGTTCCCAGTAGTTGAACTTGGAGAAAGTACTGGCATATTACGCTCCTGGCCACTAAGGGCCAAATTATTCCTTACTATCAGGGAACCATTACGACCGTCATGCTTCTGGTAGAAAGTCCTTATCTTCCATTCGGAACTAACGGGAATTTATGATATCTAGAAAAACAGGAAATACCGCAGTAAATTCGCGGTCAAATCAAGTTGAATTCGAGTTGGCACCAAGCTTTAAAGTAATCACTTGTTAGAGAGTTCTTTGGTGTCGACATGTTGTCTCATCCGCTCTGAACAGTACGGAGTCACTCTAGAGTGTCACTTGCTCCCCCATCGATTTGAGGCCTCTTCTTTGAACTTTTAAGTAGAATTTCGTGCAGAGCGGGTGTGTAGACAGGTGACCACGTAAAACACATAGTGGTATCCCTTGATCAGTACGGTTCGCAACTGGATCCAGGTAGCCCAGTGCATGCTTCTTTTCGCTGCGATGCCCTTTTTGGCTGTACAGAAGACAGAAATTCGTCTGCAAAGTCTTGGCATGCTCGGCATGATGGATCTTGCGCCATGACAAGTGTCGAGGACGTGGCTTGACCCGGAACTGGTCTACACTAGCATCTGCTCTCGCCTGAACTCGTCTTATGGCATTAAATCCACAAACTTCTCCATTTGTATTCATCAGTCACTGGTGACTGGAAGAGCTCGTTCTATAGTTACGGTAATCATACATCGACTTTCCCCGGTTGATTTCATCAATCAGATTCTGCTCAATTGTAAATATTGATTCTTTCCAATCGAGTTCATCAATCTCTACTCCCTGTGTTTAGTCTTTTCTGAAGCTAGATCACTCGCATATACGTTTCTGCTAGTATTTCAGCCTTCACGATCACAAGCAGATCTCTCTACTCTCTACATTCTCTCTCATACATTGCCAATTATGGCGTCTCTTCAGTACGACCCAAAGTATGACACCACAGCCCAAAAGGCTGATGAGGTTAACCAGGCAGCATCGGACGCTCCCGATCGTACCAAGTATTCTGTGGACGAAACCAAGGAGTTCGGGGCAGACAAGACAAGAGAGGCAAAGAATGCCCCAGCTGGTACTGCTAAAAGCACCAAGCAATCTGCTCAAGAGTCGGCTGACAAGACCAAGAATTTAGGAGGCGAGAAGACGCAGCAGGCTAAGGAGACCGCAGCTGACATTGCTGATCGTGCGAATCAAACTGCACCAAAGACCAAAGATTACGGAGCTGAGAAGACCCAGCAGGTTGAGGATAGTGCAGCTGACACTGCAAAGAGCACCAAGGAAGCCGCAGGCCAAGGGGCACAGAAGACCAAGGAATTTGGGGCTGAAAAGACTCAGCAAGCTAAAGACACAGCGTCCAACACTGCTGATAGCACCAAGGAATCGGCACAGAAAGCTAAGGATTACGGAGCTGAGAAGACCCAGCAGGTTGGTGATAGTGCAGCTGATACGGCTAACAGCACGAAGGGATCCGTAGGCCAAGGGGCACAGGAAACCAAGGAATTCGGGGCTGAAAAGACTCAGCAAGCTAAGGAGACAGCGTCCGACACTGCTGATAGCACCAAGGAATCGGCACAGAAAGCTAAGGATTACGGAGCTGAGAAGACCCAGCAGGTTGGGGATAGTGCAGTTGATACGGCTAAGAGCACGAAGGAATTCGCAGGCCAAGGGGCACAGAAAACCAAGGAATTCGGGGCTGGGAAGACTCAGCAAGCTAAGGAGACAGCGTCCGACACTGCTGATAGCACCAAGGAATCGGCACAGAAAGCTAAGGATTACGGAGCTGAGAAGACCCAGCAGGTTGGGGATAGTGCAGTTGATACGGCTAAGAGCACGAAGGAATCCATAGGCCAAGTGGCGCGGAAGACCAAGGAATTCGGAGCCGAGAAGACTCAGCAAGCCAAGGAGACTGCTGCTGACACTGCCGATAGTGCGAAGCAATCGGCAGAGAAGGCTAAGGATTATGGAACTGACAAGACCCAACAGGCTAAGGAGACTGCAGCTGAGACTGCCGATAGTGCGAAGGAATCGGCACAGAAGGCTAAGGATTACGGAGCTGAGAAGACCCAACAGGTTGGGAATAGCACAGCTGATACTGCTAAGAACACGACGGAATCCGTAGGCCAAGGGGCCCAGAAGACCAAGGAATTCGGAGCTGAAAAGATTCAGCAAGCTGAGGCGACAGCAGCTGGCACTGCCGATAGTGCGAAGGAATCGGCACAGAAGGCTAAAGATTACGGAGCTGAGAAGGCTCAGCAGATTGGGGATAGCGCAGCCGATACTGCTAAGAGCACGAAGGAATCCGTAAGCCAAGGGGCCCAGAAGACCAAGGAATTCGGAGCTGAAAAGAGTCAGCAAGCTAAGGAGACAGCAGCTGACACTGCCGATAGTGCGAAGCAATCAGCACACAAGGCTAAAGATTATGGAGCTGAAAAGTCCCAACAAGTATGGGATCAGACTAAGCAAAGCGCTGCTGAGACCAACCAGTCTGTCCAAGAGAAAGCTGGTCAAGCAGCCCAATATGGAGCTGAATCTCTTGATTCAGCAAAACAGACCGGTGCAGATAGCACGACTGCTGCAGGGAACAAAGCTGTAGAAGCTAAAGACTACACGGTGGACACGGCTGTCCGCGGTAAGGATGTGACTGCCGAGAAGGCTGGACAAGCAGGTCAGTACGCCTCTGATTCTGCTGTATCTGCGAAAGATAAGGGTGCAGGCATCATACAAAAAGGAATCGATGTCGCGAAAGGAGTTGTGTTGGGTGCTAAAGATGCTATGACGGGCCAAGACGGCGCCAACAAGTAGAATGTACCGTGTAAAAGGTCCAGGACTCTGCTGATTTCGTTCTTTCTCCAGTGTCTCGTTGTGTGTGTATATAGAGAGTATAAATGCTGAGGAGATTCCATATACTACTAGGAAGTTCGTGAGTTCCTCAAATTTTGTAAAGCACGACTATATATTCATCCTGAAAGTTTTGGATTGCACATTTCAAATTGACTTGTCAAGCGATACATGTACTCATTACTTGCCTGTCCGCTTGAATTCAAGACATTTATATACTCTTCATACACCGTGCCTCGTCGTTCAAGGTTCTCATAATTGGTAGATCGATTATTGTGCGTGATCTTAATTGTGGTTCACCAGCCGTCTTTTTTGGAGCCTGGTCCGCTTTGTCTCCATACACGCACGTTAGAATTCTGTTCCATTCCTTGTCCTAAGAGTGCCTATTATCGAGCACCATCGTAAGGCTTGTTCGATACCCATCTCTCGCCATTGCGTAGCCTTGGCCTGAACAAAATCCAATACTAATACTAAATAGAGGCGGGGAACCAATATCACAGGGCATTATCAAACGGCACAATTCGTCCGTGATGCATCATCGAGCAGCAGAGTCTGATCCGAAATGGTATCCCGTGCCTATTAATTCCCACTGCGGAGCTGGCAATGATGGCGAGAAGCACTTACTATTCCCTTTCTGTTCGAGAAACGAGCTAACCTTTTCGTAAAATTTTATTTCAACATGAACCAACTTCACTGCAGACTGCACGTTAAATAGCCTCCTCTTCCTTTACCTTGACATTAAACCCAGGAGGACTTGCACTGCAGCGGTTCACTTTTATTCGAGTGAAAGAAGATGCCAAAATCGTGTCTCAATCTTATCATTCGAGTACGTATGGGCTTCTCTCTTTCTGGTGCTGAAGACGATGCTCTGTTTGCAAGTGTTGGGCCCCGTTGCGGGGTGTGGTTCCTTCATGTCCTTTGACAACAGGTGATATAAACCTATAGCTTGATCGAGCCTCCCGCCGATATAAGTTCAACTTCGGGAAATTCCTCCATGATACGAAGCGTACCGTCGCCCAAGAGATCGAATTCGTAACTCTAGAGGTAATTAGGATAGGCATGTTCCTGTTGGCCCTACATGTTGATGAAGTAAATGAAAACTGAAGATATGAAGTTGATGAATACTTCTAGTCCGGGAGGAGAGGGGACTGGAGAGAGAGAAAGGACGTAATGAATGAAATGATATTCTAGAATTTTAGAGAGTTCACTTGCATCACATGAGTGAATAGCAAATTCCATTTGTTTTTCAATTTCGATTCTAGGTACGAAATTCCATTGGTACCTAGATTGAAGGCTATTGAAATTTGAGAAGAGAGTCATGAGTAAATTTAGGGTTTAAATCCATTATTTCACATTGAGAGTGATGGGTCCGAAATTTTTATTTTTTAAGTATCCACACCTAAGTTCATCCACGAGAATTTAGTTTGAATTTTTTAGATAGAAATTGAAAATTATAAGAGTTTATAGTTTTTAGAATTTGGAGAGATGTATTTACTCATGTGAGTTGTGAAGTGAAAGGTTTCGGTTTTGCAAGTATGGAGAGTTATGGAGAAGAGTATAGTGTGTTATGATTGTTATTCTTATGCTAGCTATAGCTACACTTCCCATGTGAGTCGACATGGAGCAACCCAATATACATTACCGTGGTGTGTCACTTATGTTTTATCTTGCAAAGGGTAAAGATCCATGTGAGAAGGATGCACAAGAACTATGATTGGACCACATGGGATACTCATGTGAGGCGAGCAACCAAATCAACAACGGTGACACTCAGGATTACACATGCTTCCTTTATCCCTTCATTGATTATTCCAAGGATACAGATCGAGTCGTGAGAGTAGTTAGCATCTCACTTAGGTTAATCTTTGGGTTATTTAAGACTAGTTTTCTATGTCCACGTCTATTCCATAGGCTATCTTGTACATTCCATGATGAGGCTAGATAGGTTCTTCACCTCTCACTTGATAGTTTGGTATGTGATCCCTCGGACGAGTTAGTTTTGTTCTTATTCTTCTTACTCCCTCAATGGTGTCTTTGTTATGCTAGAGGGGGACATGCAGGGCATAGAGAGGTGAATGCTAGGTTTCATTGATTCCAAACAGTGAATTAGGTTGCCTTACAGGAGGAGTTAGATAGGGTTTAGAATATGAATTATGACTTATGATACCACAAAGTCCACTTGATTACAATAGTGTAGAACATTGGGTTACGCAAAAGAGTTTAGTAGAGCAGTACAAGCACTACAGTCTCTATATATGGCTAGTCCCAATAATGAGACTATCTCTTTCCTTACACTCACTACATCCTATGGTAGGAGAGGGAGTACCATTAGAGGTCTTAGATTATTATCCTACCAACTTTTATATCTTGATAGATCTCTTTTTGCACAAGCTTTGTGCACCACCCCTCACCTCTCCTCAAGAGGCTTGATAGGGATGGTATACAAACATCTCAAAGATTGGTTTTAGGCAGAGGATCCTTCTAGTGTATTTACCAAGTTGTTTCTAGTGGTTGTAGTAGTAGTAGTGAGAGGAGATACTCCTATGTGAATTAGTCAGGTGTAAGGGCTAGTCTACTTCTCACGGTGGAGAAGCGCATAAGAGCATTAAACGGATTGCTATTGGAGAGATCTTTTTGTGTTTGGTTAGCTGCACAGTTGTCCTTTAACATAAATCTCACTTTTGGAAGCACTTCAATCCACATCAGATTGAGTAGCTACACCTAGAGGTTATGAGGCTATTTCACTATGCATCAAGGCACTCCTAGATATCCATCTAGTGTGGATGGCCCTACATGAGGATGTTGATAATTCTTTTAATAGTGTCTCTTAGGCATCTATCTTTAGAGAGAGCTTAAGGAGGTTGGTGGATTGTTTGTGAGTTTTATTCCTTTTGTGTGATTGTTCTTTGGCTCTCCTACTTCCCTTTACCACCAGCATGGGTGGTCACAAGAAGGATTTTGGAGTTAGTTGTTGATACAAAATAGTGAGATCCTTTAGGGGGACCTTTCTTTGCCATAGCTTACTTCAAATATCTCTTATCTACTCCTTTGGCCAAGCCAAGTTGTGTATTTCCCTCCTTAGCAAAATGATACACATATTGTGGGTCCCATAGATCCGATTAGGCAGGCCTTTGATCACTTGACTACCAAGCTATATCTTGTAGGCTTGAGAGTCAAGGTGTCAAAGTGCAGAGCATGGTCCCCTTCAAGTATCCCTCCCCACTTTGAGCTTCTAGACGGATGTGTCACATCTACATATGGACATTGTATTCTTGGAGTGCCAATAGGATCTTAGGACTTTGTCATATGCTTCTTAGATGTTGCTCTTGTAGAGGATATTCTCCATGTGGATGACTTTCCTCTACTAGGAGATCTGAAGGTGCCATTTGGTATACTCTCTTCTATTATTGCATGTTGATTGACTTACCTTCTTTGCACGGTTCTCCCTTCCTTGAATTTCCTCTCACATCTAATAGCTTTTGATAGGAAGATTATGGGAGTCTTTGGTGATATCATTGGACTAGGGACATTTAAGTGTGTGACAAGGGATTTGGCACATAGACAATATCTCTACCAATCTTGTGTGGAGGGATAGGCCTATTTTATATAGAGGAGACGGCACCTATAGCATTTTTGGGTAGTTGGGCTCTCTCGACACCCCTACTTTCCTCCAATTTTGTGGTTGTTGATAGGCCAATTTTGGAGACTTACGGGACCAATGTGGAGGAGGGATTCTTTTTCTTTAGGTGTTATTGTGGTAGATGAGAGATGGTTTATCTTTATGGACACATGAGGATCTTCTATCCTTTGCTTCATTGCCATCAGATTGGATGAGAGGTTTGCAATCTTCCTTGATAGAGCAATAGTATCACCATATGCTACATTCTCTTTTAGTTGACTTGTCCATTCCTTGGGCCACTAGAGCATGTCTTTGCTCTTGCTCCAACAAGGGTGCAAGCTCTTGGATCCTAGCTTGACTGTACATTAGGGCATTCTTACACACCATCTACTTTCTCTATAGTGGTCCATATGACATTATGTCCTTGTGGAGGACAAAGGATAGCTACCCATGATGTCATTAGGGATATAGTGTTGGCTATGGCACAAGAGAGTGGATACCTTGCTGGAGGGAACGTTCATATTATTTGCAGATGACACATGTTAGAGCAGACTTATACTTGGTCTGAGATGATAAGGTGATAGTGGCAAATGGTGAGGTAACAAACCCTATGCATGATGCAGTTTTGGAAGGAGTGATTACTCAACCTCTTGGATGGGCGGCAAGCAAAGCAACATCAAGCAAGGTCTCCAAGTATAGGGGTATGCAGTAAGGTTACCTCTTTGTTCCCCTAGACTTGGAGTTTATGGAGTGATGGACACAATTTTTGACACATTTGTTAAGGAGTGTGCAAGAGCTTATCATATTAGATGCCAAGGGGTACCACTCTTATCTTCATATTTTGTAGCATACTTTGGACAATGTATGTAGATTTCTCTATAAAGAGCATTTGCTGGTGCAATCCATAGGAAAGCAATCATTCTAGGGGATGCTCTAGTAGTTTGTAGACTTGACGACTTGCATAGCTCAGATATCTTAGGAGTTGTAGGGCAGTTTTCTCATATCAATACTATTGGAGCCTAGCCCCATTCTACCTCTTTTTTCTCTCCTTTTTAAGGCTTGATGGGGTCTTCCTATCCTTCATGTGTTCTATCTGGTTGTCTTTGTCTTTGAAGTATCACAAGCTAATACTTCTGACGCTTAGTGAAAGTAGGAGAGTTAATCCTTAATCACACTTTACACTTTATTCTTTACTCACTAGTTCTCATTACTCACCATCACTTTAAGTTATGGTGAAGAGTGACTTGCCTACTTTTGTATTTCTTCTCTCTCTCTCCATATATATATATATATATATATATATATATATATATATATATATATATATATATATATATATACATATATGCTCAACTTTTGTCCCACTAGACTATTCTTTGGTGAACTTTGGTATCTCCACTCTCATTATTCATTTTTGTAACATGGTATTAGATCATAAGAGAAGCGGTGCAAGCCTTTGAGTTCAATTTGGCAGAAGGTCTTGATTGTCAACTGATCTGATTTTCAAAGTTTAAACTATGAGTAATAAACTAGATACTTATGGTGGCAGATTTTCTGGAGTTTATACTATGAGTACTAAACTAGATACTTATGGTTGCATCACATATGATGCCTTAGGCAAAGATCAATTATTTTTTATGGAAATATAGAATGTATACCTTCTTGAAAGGCCAAGAATTTTTTGATCTTGTCACATGTATTGAAACTTGTCTTGTAGGGGCTCCTTTAGATCCTAAAGTCCATGATTGGAATAGACTTGCCAATCAAGTTGGGCATTATCTTTCTTTGTGTATTTCACCATCATTGTTTGGTTACATATAAGGTGTTGATACTCCCAAGGAGTTTTACAAATGTTTTTTAGACTGTAGACAAATGCAAGAAGCTTCAACTAAAGCAGTAATTAATGGAGGTTATGGAGGACAACTTAAGCAGAACTGATTATGTTTATCACATTCATGGTCTGGCTGAGAAAATGAATAGCATTGGAGTTGAGGTTGAAGATCATGATTGATTCTTCATACTATTCAAGGTCTATCAAAGGAGTATCACATTATGAGAAGACTTGTTTCAAGAAAGCAATCTGATATTAGAACAAGTAAACTCCCTCAACAGAACTATATGGAGAACAATTCCAACTTGGAAGATCATCTTTTAATGATGAATCACTGCTCCATTGATCACCAACAGTGAAGAAAAAGTGGTTCATCAAATCAGTATGCTCTAACCATATGACCCATCTAGCTAGTATTTCCAGTTCTAAAGTGCCATTATCTGAATTATTGTGTGTGAATATGGGTGATGATGTTAAGCATATTATTACTCATACAAGCACTATCTCTCTCATATCTATTTGTCAAATTTAGTGGTTTAGGAGAAGTCCTTCACGTACCTACAATCACCAAAAACTTAGTTTCTATTGGCCAGATTATTGAGTTTTCAGGTTTTATTTAACCAAGATGGTGTGTTTGTGGACAAGTATGAGAAATCTTCTATGCCCATAGGATGCAGACTTGGATTTGAAATTGGGAGGATGTTTAAATTAGACATCAAGATCCCCATCATTACAAATCAGAATGCTATGTTTATTCATGGCTCGACTGATTTTTCAGAATTTGAGACGTGGCATAAAAGAGTGTGTCTCATGAAACTACAAAGATTAAAGGTGCTACCTACCTTAGATCTGGTTACCAAGCTTCCAATATTTTCTGATCCTTTTCCTACAAGGGTTTGTGAGGCTTGTCAATTTGGTAAGCAAGCTAGACAACATTTTAAGCATCATGGTACAAGGGCCTTTAGGGTGTTAGAATTGATCCAAACCCATGTATGGATTGCTTCAAAAAAGAGTTTAACATGCTCTAAATTATTTTGTCTCATTTATTGACAATGTTTCAAGATATAAGTGGGTCTACTTTCTGAAAGCTAAATCAGATTTAATTTCAGTTTTCCAAATAATCAAGCAGCTTGTGGAGAACCAATATGGTTATAATATCTTTAGTCTATCTTTTGATGGAGGAAGAGAGGTTATTTCAAACTAGTTTGATGCTTTTCTACATGAGGAAGGTATCAAGCATGAAGTTACTTGCAGCTACACTCAACAAAATGGAGTTACTGAGCAAGAAAACACACATAGTGCTGAAGATGCAATAGCCATGCTCAATGAGAAGGCAATGCCCAAGTATTATTAGGGAGAAGTAGTTAATTGTGCAATTTACTTGATGAATCTATTTCCTACTGCAGTAGCACAAAAAATCACACCTTTTCAAGCTCTTACAAATAAGAAACCTGATCTATCAAATCTGAGTGTTTTTTGTTTGTATTTGCTTTGTTCATGTTTTTGGTGAGAAGAGAAAAAAACTAGATCTAAAGCCACAAAATGTGTCTTTCTTGGATTTGCCTCAAATTCTAAAGGATATAGGTCTTATTATAATCCTGATTTTAAATATATTTTTCAATAGAGATTTTGTATTTGAGGAGTTAAAATCTTGGTATTAGGCTTCTACAAGTTGCACATCTGATTTATCACTTATAGCACACTCTACTCATTGATTTGTCCAAGGAATATTTCTGTTCCACAAGCTAGTACTTCAAGTCCTTACTGTTGTTTTAGTGAGCACTCTAAATCAAGTCTATTTTTTAATCCCTTGTCAGTGCAGGCTGTTGAGAAGCCTTTAGTCCAAGGTTCTCAACCTATAGGAAATTTACTCCCTAATTTATCCAGTAATACTTCTACTCCTTTGTTGGAACAAATGGTTTGTCAACCACATAGTTTAGGAATTCCAAGTAATTTAAATGAGGCTACAAGTAGCACATCTTGGCCTGAACAGAAAAGGACAAGCACAAGCACAAGGTTAAATATCCAATGAGATCTTTTCAAGTTGAAGGTTTTTAGCCCAACAACATGCATATGTGGTAAAGGCTATACAAGAAAGAGACCCAAATTCTCTTGAGGAAGTGATGCATCATGCAGATTGGGTGCAAGCTATGGAGCTTGAAGTTGCAGCACTACATCACAAAAAAACATGGGAGTTGGTTGATTTACCATCTTGTAAGAAGCCAATTTGCTGCATGTAGATTTTAAAGTCAAGAGTAATTTTGATGGTTTAGTGAGTAGGTTCAAGGCAAGGCTTGTGGCAAAGGGTTTCTCACAACAATATGTAATTGATTTTGAGACTTTCAGCCGTGTTGCCAAGATGCCATCCATTTGTGCTCTCTTGGCATTGGCCACTTGCAATAAGTGGATGCTCTATCAGATGGACTTCAACAACACTTTCCTCAATGGAGATTTTGAGGAGGAGGCATACATGATCCAATCACCTAGATATGAGGATCCAAGATATCCAAACAAGTTTGCGTATTGAAAAAGTCTCTTTACGGACTTAAGCAAGCTCCACAAGCTTGGAATGCCAAGATAAATTCCTATATTTTATCCATTGGATTTCAAGTTTGTAGTTCAGATTCTTCACAATACAAACTACAAGTTGGTGGCAATATGGTTTTGTTGATTATCTATGTTGATGACCTGATCATCATTGGTAGTTGTCAAGATCTCATTTGGCAAGTACAAGATCACTTGAAGGGAGAGTTCAACATGAAAGACTTGGGAGAACTCAAAGAATTCTTGGGTATTGAGTTTATTCAAGATGACAATAACCTTTGGTTCACTAAAGCACAAATATTCCCTCAACATGGTGGAGAAGTTTGGTATGATGGCTTGTAAGCCTACCTCTACTCCTCTCCCAATTTCTGTTAAGTTAAATGCCAAAGATGGTGAGTTGTTGGCTGATAAAAATATGTACAAATAAATTGTTGGAAGTCTGGTTTAGTTGACTCTTACCAGACCAGATCTAAGCTATGTCGTCGGTTTAGTGAGTCAATTTGTGCAAACACCAAGGAAGTCACATCTTGATAAAGTTCAAAGGATTTTACATTATGTGAATTTCACCATCCAATTCAGCCGGTGGGTTACCCACTGTACAAGGTTTTACTGATGGACTGGGTAGGAAGTGCTCAAGATAGAAGATCAACATCAGGTTATGTTTTCAACCTTGGAAGTTTTACAATTAATTTGGTTAATCAAAGAAGCAAGCTACTGTTGCTTTACCATCAACAGAAGTGGAATGTAGGGGTGCCACTAATGCTACATGTGAGTCTTTTGGGCTTCACACCTTATTAGAGGTCATGGGATATATATTTCATGATCTTATAATCTTATACACGGATAACATCCGCTGTATTAAACATGCAAGGACCAAACATATAGAGGTCCATTATCATTTCATTAGAGAAAAGATATTTGCTGGGGAAATCGATCTACAGTATATTCCTACAGATGAGCAAATTTGCTGATATTTTCAACAAAGCTTTATCTAGAGATAAATTTGAATATTTCAGATCTCATTTAGGAGTTAAAGATATTGACGTTAGCTTGAGGGAGAGTTTTGATGAAGTTCACAAGCTAATAGTCCTGGCGCTTAGTGAACGCAAGAGAGTTAATCCTTAGTCACACTTTATTCTTTACTCACCGGCTCTCGTAGATAATCACTTTAGAGTTACAGTGAAGAGTGACTTGACTACTTGTGTATTTTGTCTCTAGCTATATATAGTCGTGCTGGACTTGTGTCCCATGAGGCCATTCTTTGGTGAACTTTGGTGTCTCCACAGTCATTATTCATTTCTGTAACACTACAAGGAATTCATCCATATAAATTGTCCTGATTTGATTTGTGATTGCTCGAAAGTCAAGAATGACCGGCGAGTTTCGCATTTCAGCAGTAACATCTTGAGCTATTTTCATCAAATTTTGTTACTCCGATAAGTTCTTGAAAGGCCCCTACTCAAGTCCCAAATCCGAAAGCGTCCACAGATGTTTCTTTCAGTGATCTGCTCAGCGAAAAAGTATAGAATTCGAGTCAGTTTCCTACTTAAGCATCCACTTGACCGAAGGTTTTCTTATCATTCTTGCAATGTGACAGAAAGCTAGTACCAATCGTAAAGGTAAAAAAGTCATTACCAAGAGATACTCAGCTCCCATGATCTCATTCACAGATCTCATGTAATTATCTTTGCTCTTAAGGAGGTTTCTGTTCATGGATGTAAAGTTCGCTTCATGATTAGAAGTTGGATCAATGAAGCATACTTTTCTCCATCGCTGAACTACAAATTGTCAAACATCTCCCAAAATTTGGAAATATGAATGATTGGAAGAGTGTATTCGCAAGGAAGGTGAAGGATGAAGTCAACTGATCGAACAGTGTAAGGAAGAATGTATTCCTTTTCCAAATTTTCTAATTCTATAAATTTGAAAATACATCATATGGAATGAAGTTCCCTATACCATCCCATCTCATCTGCATGCAAAGTGTTATTGGTGAGTCTCTACATGTTTGATGTTTAAATCAGAATTTCCTCACTTACATACAATATGTTTTGTTACACGAATTTAACTCAAGGCATTACAGATGTCTCATTTCTTGTATTATATCCAGGAGTATATTTTTCTATCCAAGTATGTTTTCTTTTATTCTTTGGAACATATGCTCATCGTGTTATTCTTAATGCTCTTGTCCCTATTTCAAGCATATGTTTTCTTTATTTATTTTTTACAACTATGTAAATATAAATATCTATATATAATAAAGATTTTACAATGCACCAAAAATATGAATAAAATTAATGTTAAGTTTGTCTTTTATCCCAAAATATACTTTTAATGAGAATTTTTATCTGTACATGTGGGAAAAATTAAAATAATGGTATTAAACACCACCAAGGAAAACAACTTTAAAAAATTAATTGTAAATTTGACAATGAAATGTTTTTCTTTTTCAATATACCCACTTGGGTTAAAACTCCTCCAAAATTTCTCACTAGGAAAAGCTTCACCAATCTCAACATAAAAATATCCTTTACTAATACTCACAAAGAAGTTTTCTAGAGTGGAAAGATTCCTCTAATATCAACAACTATAACAATAATACCTTCAAGCAGAAAATTCTAATTCCTACATAATAAATGTAAATACTACTCACAATGCCTCAATTCTCTCTTTCACTCCAACCCAAAGCAACAGGAATGGACATTTTCCTTATTCTAATTTCCTCTTTATATAGAAGCTGAATTCCAGTAATAAATACCTTGATGACTTGATAGAAACTTAAATTAACTTAACTTGAATTTCCTTCCTTAAGTGGAATCTTTTCTCAATAGCTTTTTGGCTTCATATACCTCCTTTGGAAGCTTCCAAGCATATTTACCAAAAAATCTAGCATCTTCTCTTTAGAAGTAAGTCAAATTTATCTACTTTGAATTTCCTTCAATATGAAAAATCATTTAACTTTTAACATTTAACGTCAAGCAAAAAAGCTTTGATATCTTTTAACTACAAAGTCAAATTAACATGTAAAATCCAAGGTAGAAATCTACCTCAATATAATCTAATATGAAATTTGCTAAGTAATCCAACTGCAATATAATCTATTTCAAAATTCACTAAGGATCCCACAATTGTGAATAGATCCATTATAGAAACATGGATAAATTACATATATAGAAACATGTAGAAACATTAATTAATGGATCTATATTAGATCCATTATAGAAACATATTGCCAACCTAGCCACAAAAAGTTTTCCTGATCATTTGTTCTTTGTAACATATATACCTGGGCTGATCAATTCTATTGCTTCAGACAAGAAAATTGAAGGACCAATGATTGATATTAGAAATGATTACTATGAAAGGCAAATGGAAAGTAATCTTCATCTCAACGTTAGGGAGATATGGATTCTCACTTCAGTTTGGGTTTATACTTACAGTGACTCAAGATCTATTGACTGTTGGACTTCTAAGATTTGATAGCCATAAAGACAATTCCAATGTAAGTGATTGCAATCTTATAGATATGTTTAAGTCAGGGGTGATAGAATTTATACGGCTTAAAAATGGCAAGATCAAACTATAGGTCCAGGCCTTGTACTTAGTACAATACTTAATGCAATAAGAATTGAGGATAAAATATGTGGTATACGAGAGTTGGAAACTTGAGTCACACCAAGATATTAACTCTTCTAAACAACACACTAGTTGTTCTTGATTTGAGGTTTGTGTGCACGGATAACAAAAAAGGTGAAAGGTTCAAGTGACTAAAAGGAGAATGAAAGTAGTACTTTGTAGGACCTATTTATCTAATTTTACTAAGAGGTGCATCCTACTATCTATCAATTATTGATGATCTTTTCACAAGAAATAGGGGTATATATTTGTCATTGTAGACCTATGCTTTGACATATGATTAAAACTTCATAACAACAAGTATATTACCAACAGATAAGATTATGTGTGCTTGAAATTAATGGAGGAGGAGAGCAGGTTCTGCGGGACATTGCATCGAGGCGGGTCACTGCGTTTGAAGGCTATGGGAAGCCTGAGTGAACTTCATGAGTAGGTCCATGTGGCAGGGTTGCCACATGGTTGTCCAAAGCTTTCTTACGCATGCGTGGAAAGTGGTTCCATAAGTTTAGTTAAACAAGCAGAAGGATTACCATGGTATATAATATTCATTAGAGGGTTCCTATTTAACCATTTTGAGCCTTTTGTAGAATTCAAAAGTTTTTATGGTCAATTCCTACAAACTTTGTACGGTTAGAGTACTCATAATAGTAATTTCTTTATGGGTCATGAAAATCATGACCGGTAGCTTTTTAGGGTTATGGGAGAACTTGGTGGTGTTTCATAAACTTTATTTCATATTAATGATACTAATGCAATTCTAAATTTGAATATAGAGCCATCCTTGCAAACCAATTTAACTCACACCATGCCACCATTTGGCCATTGAAATCTACTTCGAGATCAATATCAAGGAGTTGCTTCAAGATTGAGATTTAGCTTGCACCATGGCAAGGGATTTAGTTATCTAAAAGGCTTGGTAGACATCATCTAGAACACTGTGCATTGATTCCAAAACCAAATTGTAAAATGTATTCAATAGATTTTGATTAACAAAATAGAGAGTGATTTGTCTAATGAGACAGATAAGGATGACTGGAGCTTGGAAGATGAAGACCTTTGCAAATGCTAAGTAGGTGGTGGAATTTTGCTAATGATGCACAATATTTTCAAGATAGAATCCAAGATATTTGTAGCACTAAATTCATATTTAAATATTTTTGCAATTAGAACATTAGTTAGGATGGATATGGTTTTGTTCATTGGTAGATACAATCAAAGAACATTTTGTATTTACAAATACATCAAAATGAAACTAGAATCCAAAGTGGATGCAAGTAGCACTTGTTCTTGATATGTTTGGGCGCCATGGCAATGGAGCAAGCATGGCAGTGGGGTAAAATATTTGGGGGAGTAGTGTTGGACCAATAACCAAATTTATGCAACATGTTATGATAGCTATCATTTGTATTTTGGGAAAGGAAGTTAAATGGCCTGATAAAGAGGAGAGAGCAAGAAATCTTACCTTTTTCGCCAAAAAAGGGTTTCTTGAGAGCGTAGGTGTTGTAGATGGTACCTTATTTTATCTCTCTCAACAGCCCTCCATTGACAATGAGATTTGTTTTAGTAGAAAATGATTCTACTCTCTCAAAGGTCAAGTGGTGCGTGGCAATCAAAGAAGATTTATCCATTTGTAGGAGGTGAAAAATAATATGAGTTTTTTCAAATTTCATTGATTGTGTGGAATTGAATATTTATTATAATTTGTGCTTATATTCTACAATGTAGGGATGCCTTGTTCTTGCCATAACATGGCTGCCTAAGAAATCTCCTATTTGGTCTGATTTAGATACAAGGGAAGAATGTTATTTGTTTGACAAGCATCAGTTCCTTGCGGGAGTTACATTCCCATTAGACACCTAGTCCCTTCTTTCAAGAAAGCAAGCATAAACTCAAGAGGAGAATAGACTTCAAGAAGTGTCTTGCCCAAGCTTGAATAGTCAACGAGCACTACATTGGTGTATTGAAATCAAGGTGGCATTTGTTGAAAGAAATCAAGGTGCAACTCAATGAGCCAAGTAGGAATGCAGATGTATTAAAGTGGTTAACCATTTTTTTTCCTCTTCATAATTTTCTGATCAATAGTGCAGATGATTGGTGGAAGAAACCAAACAAGGAGAAATATTGATCTAGTGGAAGAAACCAAATAAGAAGGCACTAGAGAGTACCATGTAGATAACAAAGAGGAGACTAGGACCTTTGTTATGCAAAATTGCCTTGCATTTTAAGTGCAAGGCAATGAGGTACTCATTGCAATGTATTTCTTGCAATGTATGATTTTACTCATTGTAATATATTTTTTCTTTTTGCAAGTTTATGTCACCAATTGATTGATGGATTGGGTTTGAGGAAAACTATTGTATAATCAAGTGGAACTCTTGAAAAAAATTTTATTTTCTTGTTTGAATTGACATGTGTTTTGGAAGTACTGTCTATTAGGATTGGAGGAATTTTTTTTCCTAAAAAATTACAAATATTATCATTATCCTTTTCAAATTTTAAAGGATTAGATGAGTATTTTCATCCATTGAGATTCTTATAGTTGACAGAAAAATATTTTTTTAATACCACCACCTCTCCTTATAAAGTGGATTTTTTTTCTATAAGACATGTTGTAGAATATCTAGATTTTGAAATTGCTATCATGAGTTGATGTTTCATAGAAAAGGTATAAAAACTCAGAAAAATTCCATAGCAAGATTGAGAGAAATTTATAAGGAGAGGACAAGATTATTCAAGAGAGAGTTCAATGGCTTGTTTTTGTTTGGCAGAGAGAAACTAGTTTATAAAACTTGTAAAAGATACAAAAGAGAATTTATAAATTTTGAAGAAGTTTTGGAGATAAGCAACAAGAAGAATCCAAGGTGTTTGGAGAATTGAGGAGACTTTGGCAGAATCAAGTGGGATTTTTGCATGTTTTGATGAGTAATAAGAGAATGCACAAGGTTTTTGAGGCGCACATAGAGCACAAGAGAGAAATAAGAGAAAGTACAAAGGGGTTTGCGAGAAAAATTTTTGGAACTCATTCACTCAATATTTCTATACTCACTCACTCAACATTTGTATACTCCGTCACTCACTCACTTTACTAGTGACCACAGAAATGGGAATGAAAGGCGCATTTGCTCCTTAACTAGTGATAGTGGAAGTGGATACAAAAGCAACCATTTTCTTGAGTAGCTCTTGAAATTGAAGAGTTCGGAAGGGAATCAACGTAGATTGAGATTGTTCAAGTTTTCTACTCTAGGAATTGAGACATGGGATGGGAGCTTGAAAGTTCTCCATTCTTTCAATCTCACTCTAGTCTCAAAGTTTTGTGATGCCAAAAATCAATTTGCCAAGCAGATTACTAGCTAGTGTCAAGGATTGTTAAGAGAGGCATTATGTTTATTCACTAGTTCATGCATATTCAAGAAAGACATCACAATTGTTATATATGCTCACCATTCAACTCCAAAAGAAATGGGGAAGGAAGAATTAAAAAACTCAAACCCATGTGAGACCTCATTGCTTTTGTTCTTTAGATCCACTTGGCAATATATGATGAGTTAGCATTTACATCTCATCTAATCTAATACTCCCTATAAATTATCATTAATGAACACCTTGAATTATGAACTAAAACCCTACTTGCCTATAAGAGACATTTCAATACCCATAACCAGATTTATGGGAGTGGTATTTGACAACCATACCATTTTAAGGGTATGCACAAGTTCTTTTATGGATCTCCATGCTCTGCAGGTAAAATTTTGAAATCTGAAACTCCTTCTTGTGCACTTTACAATATGATGCTCTAGCATAGAGGTTTATGGCTAGTCCCCTAAATCTCCAATCCATCCACATTGGATGTCAACTTTGGAGCCTTCAAACAAGGCTTACTACGTCAAAAAGTGTAACCTTGTCATTAGATGTAACATGGGAATTGAATGAACTCCCACAAAGATTCTTGCCTTCTTGCCCATCCCCCACTCCCATCCCCACTTCACCCACACTCACACCCACACCTAAAGTAGGCAAGAAGTAAAGTGACTCATCTAATTGGGTTTTGGAGAAAGATATCCCTTGGGGGCCATAATTTATTTGTAAATAGTGTGTGTAGTTTGTAGTTGGTATGTTCTAGGATTAATTGTAGCCTTTGTGGTTTTTTTGAGGTTTTCACAAGACCATAAGGAGAGGTGCTAAGTTAGGGCCAAAGGCTCTAAGGGTTTGAGGTTTCCTTTTCTATTGAAGGCCATAGATCTTTCAGCTCCACAAAATCAATGTTGGAGCATACATAGCGATTATGAGCAAATAAGTGTTGTGATAGCTCATATTTAGGAAAAACTAATCAAAATGTGAGAGCAGACTATTAACTTGATTTTTTCCAACTTTGATGGTATTACCGCTTGACATAAGCTGCCACAATGGAGACCCCTGGCCTCGTAAGGAGGATAACATAAGGCAATCCCTTGTTTAAAGAAGACTAGTAAAAAGAGACTTGAACCATCAACCCTCAACCTTACTCTTGGCAAGGCTATAATTTACCATTAAGCTATTTTTTCCATGAATTTCTATAAAGGATGCTTATTCTTGTTCCAAGCAATTGAGTGCTCTTTATAAATATCAACAATCTAGGGTTGTAAGCGTGAAAAATATCAAATTGTAGCATAAATGACAAGGTTGTTATTCAAAGAGAGAGATCTACCTCACTACTTATGGGCTAAAGTATTCAGGAAACACATCTCTAATATCAATTAAATACCTAATAACAAGGTTAAATTAATGGGTCTTAAGGAGGTCTTTTACTTATTATGGGAAAGCTTATCTTTCTCATCTCAGAGTATTTGGCTGCAAAGTGTATACATGTGTTCCATTAGTTCTAGAAAAAACATGATAATTGTTCTATAGTTTGCATCTTCATTGGTTACTTAAAAGAGATCAAAACCTATATGATTTTATACCTACATAACAACATTATAGTTAATAATACATGATATTTGATGAATTAAGGTAGGGGCATAGATGAAACCTAAGGAATGGAAATAAACTACCCCCTTTTATAGTAAGTGGTCAATCTAATCTGATGACTCCATACAAAGGTACAAGCAAGGTTTCTTACAAAAGAGTTCAAACAAAAAAAGTTCAGGATTATCTCAAGACCTTTATCATTATTATTACCAAAAATATTTTTATTAGATTATTACTTGCTATAGCTCAAGTTTGGAAGTGAAAGGTTCATATCTAGATGTCAAAAATGCTTTTTTCATGGTGACCTTTATGATTAAAAGGAGGTCAATAATGTTTGTAAAATAAAAGGAGGACAATAATGTTTGTAAAATATAGACCTTGGTCTATATTTTACAAACAAATGGAAGGATTTCAATTTCCAAGAAAGGAAAAGACAGTTTGCAAGCTTCACAAGGCACCATATGGATCGGAGAAAGCTCTTAAAGCTTGTTTCAAAATAATCAATACCATCTTGATGAAGAAAGCTTTTAAGTTACAATAAATGTAAATATTCTTATTATTGAGATTAAAAAAGTGAATCTTTTTCTCTTTGTGGATGATGTTATCCACTCAAGAAATTATCAAACATATACAATGAAAATTAAATCCCAACTTGCACTCTAAATTTCATATGATAGATTTAAGACCATTCACTTTTCTTAGTATTATAAAATTCAATTGAGATGGAGATGTTATTTTGTAGAGGAGAATTTGTATTTTTGATACACTTAAAAGGGTCTAATATAAAAAATTATTAACCTTTGCATATGGAGGTAGTTATTAAGTATTGATAAGGTTGTACAGTTAATAAAGTGATGGATATAATAGAAGGCTTATTAGAATCTTCTCTACTTCATGATGAGTACTAGATTGGGACTTAACTATACTAATAATAAGCTACATCAATATAGGAAAAATCCAAGAGCACCACATCTTAAGACTAGAAAAATGGTACTCCAATATGTCAAGGATATTATGCATCATGGTTTGATGTTTTCCTTAGATGTTATAAAGACTCTAATAGGTATTTTCATTGAAGAAAATGCTGGTGGATATGAAGTCTAGAAATACTTTCCTCTTCATTTAAAATTGTCTTATTCTAAAAAGCAAAAATCTTACAATGTTTAGAATATTCTACTTTTAGTGAGTGCATTGATTATATGATTTATAATCTATATATCAGTAAAACTAAAACTATCACTTTTGTTATGAATAAGTTTGAACTATTTCTTGAAGGTGATGATCCAATCAACCTCAAAGTAGCTACTCCATTATGTAGACTCCAACTCCAAAGAATAAGTACTACCCTTTCCCATAGAGCACCACTCCAAAGGTTCTTTGCATTGGTGCAATTCTTTATCTTTGCTCTTATGGTACTATTCCACATTATTGTTCATTGCTGATCTGTCAAGGCATTACTTTGCTCCTTTGGAGCTGTCAATGATCCCATAGTCACCATTATGAGTTGCCACCACTCAGGCACTTGGGTTCCTATTATGCACTTTCCTTGTAGTGTAATACCAATAGCTAGACATATGATCTAGAGGTGAAATTTGGTTTTCTAACATCCATAAGGATGTTATACATGATAGATCAAAATGATAGATCAAAAATAGGTATCACCAAAAGGTACTTCTACTAATAGAGCAGAAACCAAATATGCTTGAAATATTTAGAGGCAATTTTGAGGGCCTAAACGGATGAATTAAGCCTCAACAATGTGAAAATTTTCCCCCAAGGAAGAAAAGGCTGGCCTGCCCTCCCCCCTTATTTGTATCATCAAGAACTTTCCAATGGTACCTCAACCATGCAATTCTACGATTCCTACAAGAAGATTCACTAAAGATTTTCTCCAATCAACACTAGTTTGACCAACCAGATATGACCAGATCCAACATGTCACCAATGCATGCATCTAATTTGAGGGTGGAGATCAATAACATGTCACCAATCCATATATCTGATCCAAGGGTGCTTCCGTTGAGTGTCTCTACTTTGCTATATAATAAAGTCAAGGTGCTCCTTTGGGGCATTGGAGTTTGAGTGTGAACTTTTGCTTTCTCTTCTATGTTTCTCTACTTTCTTTAGAAAATTACATATAGTCACTCAATGAAGGCATGCATCATAAGAGTTAGAATTTAGCAAAATTTAATAAGAGCTTCTAGCCCTTTTTCATATTTGTATTCAAGGAAAATGACTAAATGAAAAAATTTACAATTGTTTGAAGTCTTAAATATTTCCTTCCTACTCAAAGCCAAATAAGTCTAATGTTTGAAGAACTCTAAATATCTTCTTGGCTTATCCTCACTATTCATTGATAATCATATCTTCTTGCTTATCCTATCCTACTCATATGTAGGATAATTAGGCTCCTTACGCATGTTAGGGAAGGTATCAGTTCTTCCTCCAAGACATCTTGTAGTTTTGTCTTCTTTGGACTTACTACTCCAAAGATTATATCTACAAAGATCCTATAACTAAGAGGAATGTTTACAACTATGAAAACCTTCTTTTATGAAGATCTTCAGCCTAAGATACTATTGCCAAGAACTACATTTGCCTTTACAAGTCCTAATGAGGAGTTCAATCCTCTCTTTGTAGACTACAAGTCCCAAGACTAAGATATCACATGATTTAGTTAACTTTGTATCTACATGCTCCCAAAGCCAAATTGCTAACCGGTCCATCTTCTCATCTTTGTACTTTTTTCTTCCAAACTATGGACCTGAATTTTTAGCTTGTGTAACTTTGTCTTTATCATCTTACCTTGAGCTGTTTCCTCCATAATTTCTACAAACTGATCCCAAACTTCTTTGATCTTTTGGAGGTCCTTTGTCTTGGTTTCTCTAGATTTGTAGTTCAAGGCTTGAAATTCTTAGTCACTTCCTCCATTATTTGGGGTTGATCTGCTTCCCTCACATCCTTCCAATCCTTAAGTTCTTGGGCTAGACTTTCAAGTTGGATCCACCTCCTTCTTGTATTTGGTCATTTGCACTTCCAAGGTGACCACTCTTATCTTGGCAATTTCTAACTCTCCCCAAATACTAACTACCTCTTCATCTCTCACCTTGAGCTACTCTTCATACCCTTGTTGCTTTTGCTTGAGTTCAAGCCAAAGAGCTCTCATGTCTCTTGCAACTTCAAAATGTCTTCTTTGCACTGGGCCCAATCTGCAACAAGGGAATTTTTTTTATGCTTTACTTTGTAATTCTCTTGCACAAGTGCATTCACCTTCAAACACTCCTCGTACCAATTTGGATTCTTTTCCATATTTCCTTTCCACTTGTCTTGCTCTGACTTCATCACATACACATTCTTATTCAATCTTTGGACAAGGGAGGTGTATTCAATGGCATCTGTATAAGCCTCTTGATACTAACACAAGATTGTCTTCATAAGCTTCAGCATTGGTCCAACTAAATTGAAGATGAAATTCTAACCATTTGTCATTGGTGCTCATTGTATAATTGTCTAGTTTCTTCTTCTTCTCTTTGCTACACTCCACTTGGAAGGTCTTCTTCTTCATCTTCAATGTTCATCTTCCCTTTGGTCTCTTCCTCTTCCTTCTACCCTATGGTGTTCTGGTCTTCTTGAATTGGGTTGAGAAGCTCCTTGGTAGAAAATTGTACTTCCTCTTGTTGCTTGTCTTTTTCTTGGTCTTCTTGATATGCATCTTGTTCTTCAAGATTTGATGAAATTTTTTTATTTTTTATTGCTCTTGGTGTTATTATTTGGATGTCGGGTCAAGCAAAGTAAGAGTTGGCTTCATTTCCTTCTTCTTTCTCCACACCTTTTGCTTCTTCCTGAAAAGACATATTGGAAGTTCTTCCTTGGTCTTTTGGCTGGTCCTTGAGATCTTGATGGTGCCAATCTCTTCTTCTTGACCGTGGTGATTTCATCTTTGTCCACCAATATAAAATTCTTGCTTTGTGCATACTCTTAATTTTTAGCATGATACTTATGAATTATTGACTTTCCTTTAGGTTGCATGGTAAAGTATCCCAAAGTGTGATAGTGGCTTGGGAACTTCTTCCTTTCCTCCTTGCTCAATAGGTTAAGTCCCATGTAACCTACTTGCTCTAAAGTCATCCTCAAATTCACTAATCATGTTTCTAGTCTGTAAGTAGAACATGTGTGGCTAATTTACTGCCTCCACTTGGTACATATACTCAAAGAAGATGGCTTGGCTATTATTGATGTAGGCCATTCTCTTCAACTTGAACAGTTTCATGACCTCTTCTGCTATTGCAGTTCAGGCCATGTCCTTGTAATTGCCTACACTCTAGCCATTGTTGGTAGATTTCTTTTTGTTGAAGGACTCAATGATTTTTTTGTTCACCTCCTTGTTTACACTCCCAATTTTGGTGTTAAGAGTCATAATCCTAGAGTGATCCACATCCAACCAAGGACATTCTAGTTTTCTTCTGTCCATACTAAAGGGTTCCCCTAAAGAATCAGTATCACTCTCTTCAACCTGCTTCTCATCTCTGGATGATTCCAACATTGCTAAGTTCCTAATCCCAAAGCAAGAAGGAGACATTGTTGCTCTTAACAAGTTCCCTTTTGCAATCTATTTCCCACTTTTACTGTCAAGGAATGGAGAATTCCTTCATGGATCTTTCTCCTAAGTATGGGAACACCATATTTCCTATTGGAATGCTACAAGCATGAAGAACTAAATTGTGACAACTCAAAAGGCGGCAAAAAACTGCAATAAACTACAAAGATTTAGGGTTATTGATTGCTCTTTGAGTTTGAGGCTGAAAACTCTTGGCAAAAAGTGAAATTTCTTGATGTGCACTTGGTTTTATAGCCAAGGTTTTTTAGTCATTGGTCTTTAGTAGGTGAACAGTCACTCTCCAACATGTGAGCTCATTGGTGGACACCAATGGTCTTTGACGGTAGTTCTTTCTAAAGGTGCATCACTTTGAAATTGGGGTATAATCTTTGGCCCCAAAGAACCTTATTACTTGTCTTCTTTGCCTTTGTCCCTTCTTTGGACTTGACTCCTTCATACTTTTGTACTACATCATTATTTGGGGTGGTCTACTTGGTACCTTAGTGTGGTGACTTAATGTCAACTTACTATAGATATAACTATAAATAACCGGTCAGAACAGGTCGTTCCCTTGAGGGTATTGATTGGAATGGCTGAAACAAGGTAGATAGAGTCACAATGAAGAAAACTTATTATTTTTTGTTTAGCCTCTTGGGCAGCATCATTCCCAAAAGAGGGTAATGTCATCCAAACAAGTGACACTAAAAAATCTTATGCAGTCTATTCTCCTATATGCTAAACAATCAAATCAAGGAGATTCTTGAGGAGTGGTGGGTTTATTTGAAATGAAGGCCACTTTGTTCATTGATAGTCCATCCTAGCCACAAATTGCCAAGGTGAGATTTGTAGGAGCTACAATTTGTATAATATCCCACCACGAGTCATATGAAAAGCATTCCACTATAATACCACATGAAGGAAGACTATTAACTCTGTGAACCAAACTAGGTGGAAATGGTTTCAGAATTTACATCCCTTTAAAGACTATGATTGTAATGCCATGTTCTATCGTTCCCAAAATACACAAGGTCATGGGAGTTAGCAATAATTTACACTAATAATTTACACTACTCAATCCTATCTTGGAGTGTTACTGGATAAGATGCCAAGGCTATGCAAGCATGTTTCCCTATCATTCCTAACTCTGGCCAAACTCCTAGAAAGCCACTCTCTAGTCTACCCAAATGTGTCATTGCACTCCAATGCTTCCGTTTGTCCTTCAAGATTTGTCACTCCTAAAGAATTTAAGCATACAATCATTCATGTAGAGGGTGGTAGACTAATATGCATACACTTACTCATGAGTCTTGATGGTATAAAATTTCTATTTGACTTGCGGAAGAAGAATGTACCTAATGGATGCGGTGATATCAGGCCTAAGTCTTTTTTACATTTCCTACTTGGCCATGGAAAGATCCCATGGCTACAATGGATGGAAATTATCTAAGTATATCTAAACTACTCAATCTTGATCATATCTTATCCTAACCCTAATCCTAATGGTATGTAAAAGACCGAAACTGAGGAGAGAAATAGGAGAATGGAAACTCACATTGGGGCACTTAAATGAGGGAAAACTCCAAATGCCTAGCATGAGCTTTGGCTTTGGTATTTATAGGTAGCATACAAGACCCTTGAAGCTTCTCAAGAAGCTTTCTTGAGCCGCTTTCTTGGAGTGCAAGCCAAGTTAACCAAGAAGCTTCTCAAGAAGCTTTCTTCTAGAAGCCGCCTACTTGGTGTGCAAGCTAAGCTAATTAGAAACTTATAGAAGCTACCTGCTTAGGGTGCAAGTTAACTAGTTGGGAAGCTTTCCAAGAAGCTTCTTAGATACTTCTAGAATATTATACACTATTTTGTCTTATTCTCCACTTTGTAACCCCGACTAACTTTGTTGCTAAAATCCATATTGTTACATATTCCCCCACCGCTAGTTGGTGACGTCCTCGTTGTGAGTGAAGCTTTGAATTCCTTGATGGCTGTTTGTGCATTCTAGAGGTGGGAAAGAGGTTCCCATGTGGCATCATGAAGGAGATACCCTTTCCAAAGAATCTTGTACTCTGTATGTTGGCAACGGTCTTGTTGAATATGGCGACGTGCAAGGATATGATCAACTTTGTACTCCTCTTGATCATTGATAGGGACAGGCAGAGGAGGAGGTTGGACTCAAGAGGAAAAGGAAGAGGGGTTAGGAACAAAGGGTTCCAACTTGGAAACATGAAAGACAAGATGGATACGCATGTAACAAGGCAAGGCAAGTGGATAAGCAATAGGAGAGACAATGTGGGTGATATCAAAGGGTCCTATCCAATTAGGAGCAAGTTTACGAACTTGGGTATCAAGTGGGAGAGGGAGGTTACTAGACAATAGCATGAATTTATTGCCAACTTCAAAGGTGAGATCACGACGATGGTAGTCCGCATATTGTTTTTGGCAATTTTGAGCAACAAGGAGGTGAGACTTGGCTTGTTGGAGAGATTGGGATATAGTGGTCAAGAATGTGGAAGTATGAGGAACCTTAGAGGGAGGAGGAGCAAGAAGAGAATTTGGAACAAGCGGATCTTGGCCAAAATTGAGAAAGAAGGGAGACAATCCGGTGCTTGCCTGTTTGGAATTGTTGTAGGCAAATTCTGCAGCTGCAAGACATTCATCCCAATTGGTATGGTGGACATTGACAAAGGCCTGCAACATATCCTCCAATGTACGATTTGCATGTTTGGTTTGTCCATCAGTTTGAGGATGATAGGCCGTGGACAAAGCAAGCTTGGTGCCAAGTATCTAGAAGAGTGCTTGCCAAAACTTTTTAGTAAATTGAGGATCACGGTCGGAGATGAGTACACATGGCATCCCATGATGCTTGAAGACATTGTCAAAGTAGATTTGTGCTAAGGTTGGAGCATCCACGGTATCACAGGTTGGTGCCAAGTGGATTTGCTTACTAAGCTTATCCACAAACACCACGATTGCGGTGTGTCCTTGTTTTGTTTTTGGCAAGGATGTGATGAGATCCAAGCTCACATGCTCCCAGCGAGCAGATGGAATGGCGAGTGGTTGAAGAAGTCCACTCAACTTCTGGTTGTAGGCCTTGTTACGTTGGCAACTCTCACATGATCAGACAAAGGCTCAAACATCTCGTGTCATGTTGGGCCACCACCATTGGCGTTGGAGGGTGCCCAAGGTCTTGTCCACTCCCATGTGACCAGCTATTGGTAAATCATGGGCTTCTTGAAGGCACACAAGTCAAAGATCACCTTTGGCTGGAACATAGATTGGCCTGCATGGAATAAAAGGCCTTCCTTGAAGAAGAAGGTGTTGTACCCCTTGTTGCATGTTGTCAGACGACCGTGTACCATTTGGAAGAAGGGATCTTGTTGTAGAGCTGATTGAAACTCATTATGGACTTAAGGGTCAATGGACATGGTATGTAAAAGACCGAAACTAAAGAGAGAAATAGGAGAATGGAAACTCACATTGGGGCACTTAAATGAGGGAAAACTCCGAATGCCTAGCATGAGCTTTGGCTTTGGTATTTATAGGTAGCATACAAGACCCTTGAAGCTTCTCAAGAAGCTTCCTTGAGCCGCTTTCTTGGAGTGCAAGCCAAGTTAACCAGGAAGCTTCTCAAGAAGCTTCCTTCTAGAAGCCGCCTACTTGGTGTGCAAGCTAAGCTAATTAGAAACTTCTAGAAGCTTCCTTCTAGAAGCTACCTGCTTAGGGCGCAAGTTAACTAGTTGGGAAGCTTTCCAAGAAGCTTCTTAGATGCTTCTAGAATATTCTAGGCTATTTTGTCTTATTCTCCACTTCGTAAGCCCGACTAACTTTGTTGCTAAACTCCATATTGTTACATATTCCCTCGCTGCTAGTAGGTGACGTCCTCATCGCCAGTGAAGCTTCAAATTCCTTGATGGCCATCTATGCATTTTGGAGGTGGGAAAGAGGTTCCCATGTGGCATCATGAAGGGGATACCCTTTCCAAAGGACCTTGTACTCTGTATGTTGGCGACGGCCTCGTTGAATATGAAGGCGCACAAGGACACGATCAACTTTGTATTCCTCATGATCATTGATAGGGACAGGCAAAGGAGGAGGTTGGACTCAAGAGGAAAAGGAAGAGGGGTTAGGAACAAAGGGTTCAACTTGGAAATATGAAAGACAGTATGGATACGCATGTGACAAGGCAAGGCAAGTCGATAAACAACAAGGAAGACAATGTGGGTGATATCAAAGGGTCCTATCCAATTAGGAGCAAGTTTACAAACTTGGGTATCAAGTAGAAGAGGGAGGTTATTAGAGGATAGCATGACTTTATCGCCAACTTCAAAGGTGAGATCATGACGATGGTGGTCCGCATATTGTTTTTGGCGATTATGAGCAACAAGAAGGCGAGACTTGGCTTGTTGGAGAGATTGGGATATAGTAGTCAAGAATGTGGAAGTATGAGAAACCTGAGAGGGAGGGGGAGCAAGAACAGAATCTGGACCAAGCGGATCTTGGCCAAAATTGAGAAAGAAGGGAGACAATCCGGTGCTTGCCTGTTTGGAATTGTTGTAGGCAAATTCTGCAGCTGCAAGACATTCATCCCAGTTGGTATGGTGGACATTGACAAAGGCCCGGAACATATCCTCCAATGTACAATTTGCACGTTCAGTTTGTCCATCAGTCTAAGGATGATAGGCCGTGGAAAAAGCAAGCTTGGTGCCAAGTATCTAGAAGAGTGCTTGCCAAAACTTCCCAGTAAATCAAGGATCACGGTCGGAGATGAGTACATGTGGCATCCCATGATGCTTGAAGACATTGTCAAAGTAGATTTGCGCTAAGGTTGGAGCATCCATGGTATCACAGGTTGGTGCCAAGTGGATTTGCTTACTAAGCTTATCCACAAATATCACGATTGCGGTGTGTCCTTGTTTTGTCTTTGGCAAGGATGTGATGAGATCCAAGCTCACATGCTGCCAGCGAGTGGATGGAATGGCGAGTGGTTGAAGGAGTCCACTCGGCTTCTGGTTGCTAGCCTTGTTCCATTGGCAACTCTCACATGATCGGACAAAGTCTCAAACATCTCGTGTCATGTTGGGCCACCACCATTGGTGTTGGAGGGTGCCCAAGGTCTTGTCTACTCCCATGTGACCAGCTATTGGTAAATCATGGGCTTCTTGAAGGCACACAAGTCAAAGATCACCTCTGGCTAGAACATAGATCTAGTCTGCATGGAATAAAAGGCCGTCCTTGAAAGAGAAGGTGTTGTACTCCTTCTTGCATGCTATTAGACGACCGTGTACCATTTGGAAGAAGAGATCTTGTTGTAGAGCTGATTGAAACTCATTATGGACCTTAGGGTCAATGGACACTGTTGTAATTGCCACCGTGATGAGAGGAAGATCCTTCAAATCAGGTCATCGTGATAGAGCATCGGGGATGACATGGAACCAACCTGGTTTGTATTCAAGTTTGATGTCAAACAATTGGAGTTGCTCTTCCCATCGATGATGCCGACTCTTCATGTGCTCCAAGTGTAAGGTCTGCAACAATGGTTTGTGATCAGTTTGCATGATCACTTGTTTCGCCAAGAGATAATGCCTCCATACCTTGGTGGCATATACCCTTGCAAGTTGTTCTTGATCTTGAGCAGAGTAATTTATTTCAGTTGTATTTAGTCGGCGAGACACAAAGGCAATAGGAGGTAGTCCATCTGGAAATTCTTGTTGCAACACAGCTCCAATTGCAAAGTTAGAAGCATCAAAATCAACCACACAAGGTAGTTGAGGATCATATGGTTGAAGAATGGGTCTTGAAGACATCATATGCTTTAACTTTTGGAATGCTTCTTCATACTTGGTGGTCCACTGGAAGCTCAAGTTCTTTCCCAAGAGGTCAATCAATGGTGCAGCCACGTGAGCATAATAGTGGATGAACCGTCGGTAAAAACTGGCCAATCCATTGAATGCTCATACTTTTGTAGCATCCTTCGGGGTAGGCCAATCAGTAATGGCCTTGATCTTCTATTCTTCCACCTTGATCCCCTCTGATGAGATCTTATGACCCAAAAAGGTAACCTCCTTCTGCCAAAAAGCACACTTTGACTTCATGCAGTAAAATTTCCATTGTCGTAGTAGTCTTAGGACTTCTCGCACATGATTCACGTGTTCTGCCTCTGTCCTGCTATAGATTAAGATATCATCTAAGAACACCACCACGGACTGATCCAATAGTCCCTCCAACACCCGGTGCATCTGATCCATGAAGACTGCTGGAGCATTAGTGAGTCCGAAGGGTAGAACTCTCCACTCAAAATGTCCATACCTTGTGCGAAAAGCAGTCTTTTGCACGTCCTCTCTTCAATAGGAATTTGCCAATAGCCGCTACAAAGATCCAGCTTGGAAAAGTAGCGTGCTCTGCTTAGTTGATCAAGTAGGTCATCGATCCGAGGCAAGGGATATGCATTCTTCACGGTTTGCTTATTGAGTCCACGGTAATCAATACAGAAACAAAGTCCTCCATCCTTCTTTGGAACAAATAGTACCGATGCTCCCTAGGGAGAGGTACTATGTTGTATGAAATCCTTCTCCAACAACTCTGTAAGTGTTGTTCACAACTCCTCTAACTCCTGTGGTGAGAGCTGATAGATTGGTCTACTCATTGGAGTACTCCCTGGCAATAACTCTATCTTGAAGGGCATACCTCGATCGGAGGGTAATCCCTTTGGCAGATCATCCGGAAACACATCTGCAAACTCTTGAACTATCCAATCAACCATTGCTTGAAGAGGCTCTTGGCCTTCCTCAGATTGTTCTTGTGCAATTGGCTTGATCCACACCGCAAATACAAACTTATCTTCCTCCAAAGCTTGCTCTATGGCCGCTTCATTAACAAACTTCCCTTCCAAGGACCCATCTCTCTTCCAAGCTTGCTCTATGGTTGCCTTCTTGGCAAACTTCCCATCTTGGGACTCATCTCCCTTCCAGATTTGCTCTTTGGCTACCTTCTCGACAAACTTCCCATCTTGGGACTGACTATTCTTAGGCGTCTTACTCAGAGGTGCCAGACAACCTAATCGGAATTTTCTACCTTGGTGTTGTACTTGAATTTGTCGTCGGGTCCAATCGAATTGAACCTTATGACTTTCAAGCCAAGGTAGACCCAAAATGATATCATAGTGTAGAGGTGCCACTACAAACCTCATACAATCCAAACACTCCTTCCCAATCTTGAAGGTAACAGGATGTGAGGTGCGGAATGCAAAACCCTTTCTACCATCCGCCATCATCAAACTACTTCCAAACACTGGCTTTATAAGAATACCCAATTCCTTTGCTACTTGCATAGACATGCAATTCTTTAAACTTCCAGAATCAACCAAAATCCTACAACCACGATTAGATATTGTACCTTGCAAGTGAAGCAAACTTGCATAGGTTGAGCCTTCAATCCCATTGGAACTAATCAAGCTCCCAGTAAGCGGCTCAAAATCTCCTACTAGGATTCTTTATTTCCTTGATCATTCTGTTCCACAAACTCCATCTGGGCAACTTGTCGAGGTTGCCTATTCCTAAGTGTACATTCAACAAAACAATGTCCAACTTGGCAACAATAAAAGCAACCTCCATTTTGTCGTAATCTTTCTCTATTTGTTGTGTCAAGTGGTCTTCGTTGGATAGCATCAATCTCCATTGGTACCGGTCCTTCCACTCGTGGTACAGGTAGGCTTTGTGTAGGTCAAGGTCGAGACCAAGTTGTTGCAACCAAGGAATCAAAACGCTCAGCCAATTGCATGGCTTCTTCCACGTTTTGTGGCTCCCGCATGGTCACCTCCAATTTGGTTTGTGACTTCAATCCTCGCACAAATCGATCCAAAACTTCACCTTCTTGGATATCTAGAATCTGCATGATGATGTTCTGAAATTGTGTGATGTAGCTTCTCATTGAGCCAATTTGCCTCAATTCCGCCAATTTATCTCATGCGGCTCGGGTGGCATTTATAGTTTGAAATTGACCAAGTATTGCACCCATGAATTTTGCCCATGTCAAAATCGGTGTAACAATTTGTCGTTCAGCTCTTTCCACTCGTAATCGCCACCAAAGTTTTGCCACGCCATCCAATTGGCTAGGAGCCAAGAGAATTTGTTTTCGCTCGTCTTGAAGATTGGTGGCTTCAAAGTAACGTTCGCAGTCAAACACAAAATTCTCCACTGTGCCTGGAAGATTATTGCCTTCAAACACCTTGGGTTTTGGAAATTGAATGCGATCTTCTCCATCTCGAACTGGCGCTCTGTCTATTAGTTCTCGTTGTTGTTGGTCTCGTTCATCCAACAATCAAGTAAGATGCTTGATTTGTTGTTGCAATGCAAGGATAACATCCGGTATTGCCACCATCGCTACTACTCTATTCCACTACCCTCAATTTATCTAATTGATTAACACATAGATACAACACGTCCACCATTCTCCATAAGTTACAACTGGAAGTATCAAGGGTTCCTCTGACACGATGATCATATGTAGAAAATCCTACCCAAAGCGCAAGGTGATGAATTGTGTGAAACGATACTTTGGTAATATTGGGACATGAAAGTCCCAATGGTTTGGCGGAAGTGGATTTGGTGGTCCATAAATTCCATCCATCCCATTCCTGCTCTGATACCAATATAAAAGACCAAAACCGAGGAGAGAAATAGGAGAATGGAAACTCACATTGGGACACTTGAATGAGGGAAAACTCCAAATGCCTAGCATGAGCTTCGGCTTTGGTATTTATAGGTAGCATACAAGACCTATGAAGCTTCTCAAGAAGCTTCCTTGAGCCGCTTTCTTGGAGTGCAAGCCAAGTTAATCAGGAAGCTTCTCAAGAAGCTTCCTTCTAGATCTGCCTACTTGGAGTGCAAGGTAAGCTAGTTAGAAGCTTCCTTCTAGAAGCTACCTGCTTAGGGCACAAGTTAACTAGTTGGGAAGCTTCCCAAGAAGCTTCTTAGATACTTCTAGAATATTCTAGGCTATTTTGTCTTATTCTCTGCTTTGTAAGCCCAACTAACTTTGTCGCTAAACTCCATATTGTTACATGTGAGGTGCGGAATGCAAAACCCTTTCTACCATCCGCCATCATTAACCTACTTCCAAACACTAGCTTGATAGGAATATCCAATTCCTTTGCTACTTGCATAGACATGCAATTCTCTGAACTTCCAAAATCAACCAAAATCCAACAACCCCGATTAGATATCGTACCTTGCAAGTGAAACAAACTTGCATAGGTTGGGCCTTCAATCCCATTGGAACTAATCAAGCTCCCAGTAGGCGGCTCAAAAGCTCCTACTAGGATTCTTCGTTTCCCTCATCATTCTGTTCCACAAACTCCATCTGGGCAACTTGTCGAGGTCGCCTATTCCTAAGTGGACATTCAACAATGCAATGTCCAACTTGGCAACAATAAAAGCAACCTCCATTTTGTCGTAATCTTTCTCTATCTATTGTGCCAAGTGGTCTTTGTTGGATAGCATCAATCTCCATTGGTACCGATTCTTCCACTCGTGGTACAGGTAGGCTTTGTGTAGGTCAAGGTCAAGACCAAGTTGTCGCAACCAAGGAATCAAAATTCTCAGCCAATTGCATGGCTTCTTCTACGTTTTGTGGCTCCTGCATGGTCACTTCCAATTTGGTTCGTGACTTCAATCCTCGCACAAATCGATCCAGAACTTCACCTTCTTGGATATTTGGAATTTGCATGATGATGTTCTGAAATTGTGTGATGTAGCTTCTCACTGAGCATATTTGCCTCAACTCCGCCAATTTATCTCGTGCAGCTTGGTTGGCATTTATAGTTTGAAATTGACCAAGTATTGCACCCTTGAATTCTGCCCATGTCAAAATTGGTGTAACAATTTTTTGTTCAACTCTTTCTACTTGGAATCGCCACCAAAGTTTTGCCACGCCATCCAATTGGCTAGAAGCCAAGAGAATTTGTTTCCGCTTGTCTTAAAGATTGGTGGCTTCAAAGTAACGTTCGTAGTCAAACACAAAATCCTCCACTGTGCCTAGAAGATTCTTGCCTTCAAACACCTTGGGTTTTGGAAATCAAATGCAATCTTCTCCATCTTGAACTGGCGCTCTGTCTATTTGTTCTTGTCGTTGCTGATCTCGTTCATCCAACAATCGAGTAAGATGCTTGATTTATTGTTGCATTGCAAGGATAACATCCGGTATTGCCGCCATCACTACTACTCTATTCCACTACCCTCAATTTATCTAATTGATTAACACATAGATACAACACGTCCACCATTCTCCATAAGTTACAACTGGAAGTATCAAGGGTTCCTCCGACACGGTGATCATATGTAGAAAATCCTACCCAAAGTGTGAGGTGATGAATTGTGTGAAATGATGCTTTGGTAATATCTGGACATGAAAGTCCCAATGGTTTGGCGGAAGTGGATTTGGTGGTCCATAAATTCCATCCATCCCATTCCTACTCTAATACCAATGTAAAAGACCAAAACCGAAGAGAGAAATAAGAGAATGGAAACTCGCATTGGGACACTTGAATGAGGGAAAACTCCAAATGCCTAGCATGAGCTTTGACTTTGGTATTTACAGGTAGCATACAAGACCCTTGAAGCTTCTCAAGAAGCTTCCTTGAGCCACTTTCTTGGAGTGCAAGCCAAGTTAACCAGGAAACTTCTCAAGAAGCTTCCTTCTAGAAGCCGCCTACTTGGCGTGCAAGCTAAGCTAGTTAGAAACTTCTAGAAGCTTCCTTCTAGAATCTACCTACTTAGGGCGCAAGTTAACTAGTTGGGAAGCTTCCCAAGAAGCTTCTTAGATGCTTCTAGAATATTCTAAGATATTTTGTCTTATTCTCTACTTTGTAAGCCCGACTAACTTTGTTGCTAAACTCCATATTGTTACATGGTAGGTATTCATGAATATAATTACCCAATTAGGGGTTGTCTATTGCATAACAACCTATTACTACATATTGATCCAACTTGGATACCTATGTACAACTTATATACATGTATGATCTTCCCAAGGCTAAGGGAACAAAGGTGTTGTTGGTATGTATGAAACAAAGTCTTCTCGTTAGTTGACAAAAATGACCTCAATCCTCTTTGTAAGAAGGGGCCCCAATTGTTATCCCTTGCAAGAAGTGCAGGTAGGACTTTGATCAAACTCTCAGCTCCTTGGCAAATGCAAACAAGGTCCATGAGCTCCTTGCAATAAACCTCCATGATTCATTTGAAGCTTGATCAAGTCTCCTCAAACTTGGCATTAATGTGGCTCTAGATTGTAGACAACAATTTGAGTTGCTTGTTTGAGTATGACTTCCTCTCTAGCACATTGATTTGAGTGCACAAGTCCTTTGCCTTTGTTTTTTTGGAGTTTTTGTTGGCCATGCATTCCAACTAACGAAGTAGCTGAGTAGTTATATGACAGACAGTGGTGAGGAGCCCAGATTGTTCATTTTCTAGTTGGGTTTGTTTGGCACTCAACTTTTTGGTCATCTTCTAACAAATTTGGACTTTGTCATTCCAACACCTTTTAATATTGTCAAGTCAAGTTGGCAGATAGGTTGGAGATGCAAAGGTCAATAAACTACTTCATATTCTTGTATTGAGTTTTCACTCCCTCTGCTTCTACTTAGGTCGTTTCTAACTTGCTTCGTAGCACTAAGAGTTTGTCTTCCCAATTCTGTATTTCCTCCTTGTGCTAAGTTCTTTGGTAGAAGACTTGCAAGCTATCATCATCAACTTCTTCTTTAGGCCGTGGATTAGTTTTTCACACTCCTCCTACTATTTTAGTTCCTCCTTTTGAAACTCCTCTAGGCGCCTCTCACTTTCCTTGTCATTTTCATTTGTCTGGGTGCAATGATGCAAGTGGTGGATGAGAGCCATTGGTTCCTTTATGTTTGGATTCAAATTTTGGTATGTTGGAAAAATCTCTTCCAATGCTTCCATCATCAATGTCACTATGTGAATGGTGTAGGCTGTCATAAGCCAAGGTAAAGAATTACCATCCTTACCCAATTTTCTTTTTAGGGCCTTCTTTATTTTAGGCATAAGATTCTTATAATGGCCCAAGACAGTCATGTCCTTTGCTTTGTGAGCTGAGGTTGCTTCCTCATTCCTGCCCATCTTCTTATCATTGGTTGGAGGTATGGTCTTGGTGATGACATCACCCTTGCTTACTCTTCATCCACATATTGGGCTAAATGGGATTTTTCCCTTGAGTTTTGTTGGGCTTTGCAATATGATTTTACCTTGTTATCACTGGTGCCTTTGATGATGTCTGCCACAAGATAGGTTTTTTTTGTTCTCCATTTTGCCTCATAGTGTGAAGCTTCCTCCAAAGTGTGAAGAGTGCAGCCATGGTTGGAGGGACCAATTCCGTAGTTGTCCTCTTCCCCTTGCTTGTTGTATGCATTTCATTTTCATTAGGCAAGAACAACAATTGTACCTTGTCATTTTGTCTCACCTTGTTCTCATCCATTATGGGAGATGAGACTTGTGTGATCTCCTTTGTAAGTTGGAGTCTCCATTGAAATAGGCTGGATGATGTAGGTGGGACTAGAACTTCTCCTTCTCCTTGTTTGTTAGTGTAAAAGAACAAGACCTAGGAGAGAAATAGGAGAATGGAAGATCACATTGGGACACTTGAATGAAAGGAACCCCAAATGTCTAGTATGAGTTTTGGCTTTGGTATTTATAAAGAGCATACAAGGCTCTTGAAAGCTTCTCAAGAAGCTTCCTTAAACCACTTTCTTGGAGTGTAAGCCAAGTTAACCAAGAAGCTTCTCAAGAAGCTTCTTTCTAGAAGTTGTTTGCTTGGTATGCAAGTTAAGCTAGTTGGAAGCTTCTAGAAAATTCCCTCTAGAAGCTACCTACTTGGGGTGCAAGCTAAAGTAGCCGGGAAGCTTCCCAAGAAGCTTCCTCCTAGAATTCAACACTTTGCATGCAAATTATTCAATATTTAGAAGGTACCAAGTAGCTTTTTAGATACTTCTATAATATTTTAGACTAATTTAGCCTATTTGCTATTTTCATTAGCCTTGACTACCTTGTCAATAAACTCCATATTGTTATAGTTAGGAGGTTCATTCCAATGTAGAAGTGGACAATGAAGGAGGCCATAATGGTGGAAAAACCTTCCATCATATCCTCCATGAGTTTGATAACATGCTCACAAAACATCTTAGCCCAACTAATTGGTTTCTACTTGTGTATGAGCTTGGAAAAAGATTGCTTGATTTTGGTTGATGTAATTTATTTGCTTTTCACAAAAGAACCAAATTATCATTTCCATGACAATGTTGTGAGTGGGGCCATTCATGTCTTCAATCTTGTATTGCTTCATGGATTTTCCCCCAAGAAACAAGTCATTGATCCTTTGCTTCAATCATTTGCTAGGACAACCATGCAGGATATCAATATGAATTTCCCCAAACAAGGAGCAATCCACGTCCAACACTTGCTGCTAGTCATCCTCCGTCCATATTGTGGGACATCCTTGTAAATGATTTCCCACTTAAGTTCTTGGTATTGTTGTGAATTTCTTGCAACATGGCACCATATGCAATATCCTAATCCCACAACAAGTCCATTCACCTCTTCTTGATGTGGTTGGTGTGTCAATATAGTCACCATTCTGAAATCTCCAATGGTCTGCTCAAGATTTCTACTGCCTTACCTCTCTTCAATTTGATTCCTCTTTCATGAGTTTGTCTCATCATGATTGAATATTCCAATTTTTGCAACAATGCAATTCCTACTCTGTTTTACAATTTTTCATCTTGTACTTCTGAAAAAATTTGATAGTCCATGCCGAGAAGTGCTTGCACGATGTCACAAAAGATGGTGGTCATGGAGAGAAAAATGCAAGAAGAGAAAAGTCAAGTGAAAATGAAAAAGTGAATTTGCAAAAAGATTCAGCTTGCAAGATGGAGTTGGCCTTTTTATAGTCCCAATGGAGTGAGGTCCATCCTTTTTCCATCACAACAGTTGGTGAAGGGTCCCAATTGTCCACTACATGCATGAGATTAGGCACAAAATGGTTGCCAATGGTTCTTTGGAGGCACACATGTCCTTTTGTATGATCTTGAAATGGGAGCAGAAATTAGTGGTGTTTTGTACTTGTCAAAAAGCCATTGTTGCCTCCATCATTCCACAAAACCCTGTGGTGTTAGGGCTTCCTTGTATTGGAGTGGCTTGTTTTGTTGGGGAGTCCTCTTTGTAAATCCCTCTGGAATAGAAATGAAATGGTTCCAACTACAAAATAAGTATGGTCCCATTCTTGTTGGGTGGCTTGGGGAGTCCATTTCTTTTGGCACCCTACATCTTCATACTGCAGAAATACAACCTCCTATGTATTTTCATTTCCTACAAATGACACTTCTAAACATCTAGTTTGGACTATTTACATGAAGAAAAACAACAAAAAATTGTGCCTCATAAAGAAGTGGGTTGTTACACTTAGCACACATCTGAATGATTCCAAAGAATATCCAATTAAGATTTCTCCTCCCCTAAACATGCAAGATGTCTCTTTACTTTTAGAAAAATAAGTAGAAAAACATAATGAACTTGCATAAAAAGTAGGCACCACATCTACATAAAACCTCAACAAAAGAGTTGAATCATAATATTATGATAAAGATAGCTCAAGGAGTTGCAAATTCATAAAGACTAAACCATAAGAACATCATCCAATGAATGAATGACACTTCTCATAAAACCCCCTTATGTCTCTTTCATATATAGAATTCAAGATGTCTTGTCCATAAGATAACCTCAAGAAAAATATCAATAAATGAAAAACCAAAAAATTAAAAAAAATCTATCCTTTTGAGATATAGTGCTCTCTTTCATTTCTTTAAAAAACACCAAGATCTAGAGGTACTATCCTAACATACAACATAGAAGTGCTTAAGAAAATAATCCATGAACTAATATATCCTTGGTACAATCAAATTGTGAGTCATGCCAACTTAATTGCATGACCAATCCAAACCAATGTATCAACTTGTGATGCCTAAATGTGACAACTTAATGTCAATGTACTAACAATATAATTGATAAGAACAAGTTGTTTCCACAAAGATATGGTCCGGAACTAGTCAGATATGAAGAGAAAATATGATTTTGTCACGGTTTTTATATTATTACATCTTTATCCTCTTGGGTAGGAACTATTCCTAGAAGAATGGAATATAACACACAATGGCTCATTACAGCAAGGTAAAACAATCAAATCACTTCAAAGCAAGATGTACTATGAAAAGCTCTTGAAGGTGATGGTTTAGTCTGTTTTGATGGCCAACACCCTTGAAGGTCTCTCCCTTGCAATTACCTGTGTCATGCATACTACAAAGCTAATGAGACTATTCTATCCTTCCCAAAAGGCATTTTCATTACTATACCATAGGTTCAAGACAAACTGGTTTTCTGTTCTAGGTGGCACTTCACAAAACTCACAGCCATCATGGTTGTTCAACGCATATCTCCAATTCTTTAGAACCACTATGAGCACATTACCATGATCAAGTCTGAATGTTCACCCGCATTCCAACACTTGCATTCTTACTTCAAGTTTCTCATCATTACTCAACCTAGCTATCACAAAACATACACAACACTAACACTGATATAATTAGGATCTTGGAGGTCCCTATCCATTATCCTCAAGATAGAATCCAACTTGTACACACAACAAAAAAAATTCTGGGCATACATAAATTGGACAGAAATCATGTGACTTAAAATTTGGAACTAAACCTATATTATGTTGGGGTGATTCCCGTTAAATCTTCTACTACAACAAGATGAGACACATTCATGGCTGTGCAATGCCATGATCCCACAAGTAACTCAAGTCTGATTAATGTTAACCATAATATACCTACTTCTTGGACTGATAAATGGTCATGACGGCATGACCTACAACTACTGGTTATTGTACACTCTATTAGTTACAAGATTCCACTTAGGCATCAAAGAAATGGTTTTGATGACATGGCACTATAAAATACCCTATTGTACATCCATATTATCTTATAAAGTAGTTACAATTGTCATATTGAAGAGTAACACCACTCCAATGATCCAACCCCAATGACAACCCCATCACGGTGATGCTCAACTCAAGTGGTTTCCCACCCTGTTGATCTTTGACTCCAGTGATTTTGTTTTACTATACCTATGTACATGGGTTATAAGGACACTATGATTCATATTGTGCCAATCCACACTCTCCTTAACATATTCAAATAAACTCCTCAATGTGCTTGTTATACTCCTCACACTCCTTGTGGATAGTTGCAAAAACCTATAGAAGCATGTCAATGCTTGAATTTGACATTGACATGCTTCTGCAATAAGTCAGGCAACTTGGCTTGTTCATGTATAATTTAGCTTCCAAAGCATAAATTTTGGACTTAAGTTCTTGCAATCTCATGTAGTGAGCTTGGATCATAGCTTATATTTCCACTTGTGACTTGAGGTGATTCACAACATCCTTACCATGGTAAGAACTCTTGTTCATTTTGCATCCAAGGTGTCATGAATGGACTACAGTTCCATCTTTACTTCTTGCCTTATTTGCACACAAAGAACTTGCTCCTTCTTTTTATTATCATTGACTATCATGATCAATTCTTTAATGCACATTTGGGCCTTCTCCAAGCCTACCTTATAGGCATGTTGGTCTTTAGTACTCTAGAGGCAAAGAGCCTCTTGTTCTCATTTTAGGGATGACACTTCCTTGTCTTGAGTATTTAATTGTTCTTTGTGCTTCTTCTTTACCTCCTTAGCACAATGCTTGGATCTCCTACGGATTGTTAACAAATTTGAGTCAAGTTAGGTGATCTGCAGTCTATATCTAGTCACTTTTATCTTTATCTTTGTGATTTCTTTGTCCTTATTGCTTAGCTTCTTCTCCTAAGTTGCCTTGTAATCCACGCCTTCTTTTGTTGGGATGCACCAAGCTTGAGCACCATGATCTTGGCCTTGGTACTCTACAGTTCTTCCTTGTATTTCCCCTACAGTTTGTCATTGTCTTGCTTCCATACCTTGTAGCTCATCAAGAAAGCATCATACTCCGCCTTCTTATAGTGCAGCTTATTCTCCTTAGCTGCAAGTGTTGTCTCAAGTTCTCTTACCTTGGTCCATTCTCCATCTTTGACCATGCTACCATCATGATTCTCCCAGCTCTGGTCATATGAATGATACTTCTCTTGAATTGTTGCAAGCTACTCTCAAAGCTATGTGAGCTTGTGATTCTCTCCTTGGATCAGACTTTGCTTGTGGTACTTGCATTGCTTCTAATTAGCAATGAGTTGAGCCTCCAACCATGCAATACTACACTTTTCTTTTGAATAATTCCTTCTCCACTCCCAACTTCTCCCATACCATAGTTTATATATGGTAGTGTAACTACTCTATCAATCATCTATAGTCTATCACTGTAGGGTCTATCTCTTGGTAAGTTGGGAAGAAGCTCTTCTATTCCCTTCATTGTTGGCTCAAACACCTAAATGACCCACAATGACAATGGGGGATAGTTGAGTGCAAAGCTCCAATCAAGTTGCCTCTTCTTGTGGGATTTGTGCCTCTTCTTCTTGAGGCAGGTGATCCAGAATTTTTGTTGAGACCACCGGGTGCTCCCCATTGTCAACACCACCTGGGAGCTTGATGCTTCATTCTTCTTGTTTTTTTTTTGACCACTATTGCTTTTATTGCAATCATGGTCTTGATACCAATAGTTTGAATCATGAAAAAGCTATCCAAATCTAAGGACCCTCTCCTTCTTGGTTCCTTACCTTTTCTACACTTAATAATAGTCCTTGCTCACTTGACTTTCCACCACCCAAGTGAGCTAATGTGGTTAGGGCATCCTCAAGTACTAGTTCACGGAGTGGAGTGGTAATCCTTTGTTCTTCATGTGGAGCAACAGTTGGAAGAGGGTGGCTTGCCCAACTTCATGAGTGAGGTAACCATGGTGCATTGGATGGGATCATTATTCCCGTTCACCTTCCAACTATTCTCAATTTCTTTGATTTGAATGAAGCCTTGAACTTCCTCACCATTTCTTCTTTGCTTGGAGTCATCCTGATTAAGGTACATTGCTCCAATTGTTGAGGTGGACCCAAGAACCTTCTACCAATGTTTTTTAGTCCAAGAAAACACATTTCCATGTAGGTTTGTGAGATTTGGGTTCTTCTCTTTGATCTCCATTATTATAGGGAGATAAGAGAAATCATATATCCATTGCAAGAATTGCAAGTGCTTTGTGTTGACATACTGAACATAGTAGTATGAGCCTATTTCTCCACTCCCAAAGAGTGCAAAGAGATCCATGTTTGCTTCTTCTTCATTGGTGATATTGTGTTGCCTAGCACTTCAATTCAAATTGTGCCGCAAATTCTCATTTTACTTTCTCAGTCCTGATCACCCTCTCATACAATCTCATGCCAAATTTAAAATGTGACTTCATCGCTAGGAAGGCTTTTTCTCCTATGCTTCCACAATCACAACAATAATGAATTCTTGGAGGCAACACAATCTCAATTTGACTAAACCTTACTCCATCTTGAGGTGAAATATTTGTATCTATCAACAACTCATTTTTGAATTATGGTGGCATTAGTGGTGGAATGTCATTGTTCCCACATGTGTAAAGTGTCAAAAGGATTGAAATTTGTGGAAAGAAGTTCTTTGTCCCACATGGTATATATATATATATATATATATATATGAGTAGCTATACATGAAGATAAGGTAGATTGCTTGACTGATTTATTGAGAGAGAGAGAGAGAGAAATATATATATAGATATATATATCTCTCTCAATAAATCAGTCAAGCAATCTACCTCATCTTTATTTATAGCTATTCTAGTATAAAGGGAATCCTCTTCAAATATAGTAAGCTCAAATTTTTGTTCTCTTGAGCACCCCGTCTATCTTTGATACTATTATCATAAGTGTTTCTCAAGAGTCATCAACTGAAGTGCAATTTCATCTTAAGTAATCCAATTGGTCTTCTATACCTATTAAAGAAGGGTCAAATATAGTATGATCTCCTCACATGTTATCTTCCTAGTAATGGCTAACTCTACTCCAAGAAATGTAATCTCTCATCAATTAATCACAAATCAACAGTTGTCTCAAAGTCCTCTAAATAGACTTATTTATTTACATAAATTTCTTTTAGTCTCCTTAGATCATGAGCTCTAACCTCTTTCTCATTTATATTATGGTCTACCTCAAGTAGCTATACCTTAGTTTTTCATATCATGAACCAACTAAAGTAATCTAAAACCTAAAAAGGCCAAATAAGATGTAAATGCAATGTCAAGTGCAAAATTAATAATAAGTGGAGGATATGCAGAATCAAAATAGGGAAGTAAACATTAATAGGAACATCATTGACCACCTCAATCAACTAGCAAAGCAAGACTTGAATAACCTAAAAGGAAAATTTTGACTTTCCATATGAAAAATTTGAGCTTTAAGTGTAATTATTATAAATTATGACTTATAATAAGCAGAAAATCACCAGATCACCAGAATAAATATACTCAATGATATCCTCATCCTTATCCTCTTCTTGGTATTCATGGGTTCATGGACATTAGTAGTAGTCCAAGAATTGTCTCCTTGAAACTCTTCTCATCTAGCTAAGCCATCTAGCTAAGCCAATTGTGCAAAAGACAAGGTAATATACACTTCAATTGATAAAATGATATCTGCATAATCATATATGTCTTTCCTTTGCAAATCCTTAATTCACCTAAAGAACAATATTGTTACGTGCTACCTTTGACCACCCAACAATCATAGGAAAGCACTTAACATCTAGAAAATAGGTCTCTAAGGTAGATAAGCAAAGTTTTGTGCAAAATCTCCAAGAAGTATGATCTTATATAGATAATCTTCCACCAGATACTTATTCTTAGAATATACTTTTTGTGTTTTTCCTACAAGAAGAAAAAAATACCTTTCTTAATTGACTCAAAGTCAAGTTAACTCTACATCCTTTCACTTTACCAATCATAGTTCTTTTGACCTAAATTTTGCAAATCTCAATGCAAAATTTAGCTTGAAAAAAAATGAAAATAGGAAAGTATGCATAACGTAGAAAGGTGCTAGAAAACTTTTTGAAGATTTTCTAATTAGAATAATGATGCAATCTAGGCAAAAAAAGAATTGGAGAGGTTAGATAAAAACAATTGCTTAATCCCCAAGTGTTTTGCTTAGGACCTCTAGGGTTTTCTTAGATTTTATTGCACATCCAAGAGAGACCAAAAGAAAATCAAGAGTACATCTAAGTAAATCCCAATGCACCATCTTCCATATCAAGTAAATCTTAATGCACCTCAAGTGTCACCCAATTGTACCAAATTCATAAATTGAAATTGGTATATATATATATATATATATATATATATATATATATATTTTTATTTATTTATTTATTTATTTATTTATTTATTTATTTATTTATTTATTTATTTATTTATTTATTTATTTATTTATTTATTTATTTTTTTTTGAACTCTTTTTAGTTTAGAGTGGTAGTTTAAGTAAAAATAGACTAAATGTTTAATTAGTACATAATCAAGTTCCCCTTGTATATACCGAGTTTTTCAAACATATCAAATATTAGGATGATTGTTTCTTCAAGCATATTATATGTTGATATGTATAAGAAGTACTTATAGGAAATTCCATATGCAAAATATTGGCAACACATACTTGTAAGGAAGATAAAAACACTTATTCACTTCTTGTAAGATATAAGATTTTACTTTTATCATGACAAATCACTTTGTAATGGATAGCATATAAAATATTTCCCTAAAAATTGTCCATTATGCAAGAAGTATTGTTTTTTCAACAAATCCATTTTATCTGAAAAATGTCTTCTTTAAAAGCATTCAGAAGAATCTAAATTGATTTTTATGAGTTTGCCATTTTACTTTCAACAAACATAAAGGTAAGTTTGATTAATACATGATGAATATAGAGTGAATATGCTTTCTAGAATCTATAATAATTCTCCATAAATGATGTACTCTCCTTACACATACTCCATTTAACAATGAAGAAATCAATCTAGAGCCGTTGCTAATTGTATCTATACTAAATTTTTCTTCTGTTACCATGTATATAAAATACAAGAACATGGAAGGATTAATGACCACTCTTGGTAGCTACCTATATACATCACGACTTGATCTATCGGAGTACTTTGTGACAAGTCTTCTAAAATGAAGATTATGAACCTCTCCATTATGTATTTATCTTCACTTAGAAATATAGAACATCTCAATAAAAAATTTCAAAGATAGACAACCCTACTCTCTTGATCATACCATCCATATTTCTCTTCTTCCTTTGCAATTGTGTCTTGATTTCTTACCTTAGGACTCTCTTACATCATTTTAAACAATTTTGTTTAAAACTACTAACATGTGCATGTGTATATTGCATGTGTATAACTTCATCATACCATTCATATTTCTCTTCTTTCTTTGCAGTTTTGTCTTGTTTTCTTAACTCTCTTACGTCATTTTCAAACAAATTTTAAAAATTCTGACAACTCGATGTATAAGATATATTTTAAGAAGGATTGAGAAAAAATAAATCAAAAAAGAGAGTGAAAGGGGAGAAAAATCAGGCAAAATTAAGGAAAAGAAACCTCCTTCATGGTGATAGTTGTCTAAAGATAGAAGTGAGAAAAGATAAAGTTGATTTTAAAAATTGGGAAAAAACATTAATTATTTATGATGACAAGAATACTTGTAATGTTCTACGGGTCTCTTTGATTTCATTACACACCAATATTAACAAATTTAAAACCTTACTATAAGAACTTATAGGTTACCTCCCAACGCACCCGAATAACTTTACCAGGCCACTCAAGTCTAGTTTACTAAATCACTAAGTAAATAGTAACACCCCACTACATTCAGATCAATAGATCATATCCAGAGAGGGGGAATGAACTAAATATACATCTGAAGGCAAAGATGGCAGCCTGCATAGTTTGTTTGAATCTTTAATTGAGAAAGTGATGAACTGAAACTTATTTTGATATCAAACATTGAAATCTGTAAATATTGCAGTAACCAGTTATGATAATCTGTTATATATTCAACTACATATACCATACGTGTGGTATGATTCTAATGAGGAAAACAATCAAGAAGAACGATTTAAAGATTTTTTATTATGCTTTACAGATGCTACAGGAATATCCTCCCTCTTCAAATTGTCTAATATCTTGTACAAGGCAATGTATAATCATGACCTGGGAGGACGAAGTAGCATCCCATGAGCCCCATATGTTTCCTAAATCCGAACTCTTGATTTTGCTAATTCTAGAACTGAATTCCGGTATATTGGATTTTAGTTCTTCACGTAAAGTGATATTCTTCTGAAGAGATTGAAAACCTCTCGAAGAGCAATAGTTAACACCCCGTTGCTGTATCCGCATTCTTTGTTTTCCTCACTAACCACCCAAGTGATAAAACAAGCCTGGCGCGTCATATTACTCTTGATAGAACTTGCATAATGTAGCCGTTCGACCGGAGATACTACTTAACAGTCATAAATCTTAGCTCTTGGATGTTTATGTCATTGAGATAATTGAGAACCTCGCGTTATCACCTCTAGCTTGAAGTTTGAACTGAATGTCCATCCATTGAGCTGCTTGTTTTGAATTAGTTCGAATGAGCTTATGATTTCAGACAACGGTATAAATCTTGAAATTTGAATCTTACACCCTGCTTTGCTCGAGTTTTTTCGTTGCTTTCTTGCACTCAATCGCGTGGTTTGAGCCATCACTCTGGTCAATAAGTATCATGGCAGAAGTCATTACTTGCGTTCGTGAAGAGCGGAGGAAATCCGCGAATTCCCGACCCAGGTCTCCTAGCCACATCGGTGCAGGTGGCATCTTGGATAGCAGAGAAGGATTTCCAGGTCAGTTGCGTGGGACTGATTATCTACTGCAACTCCACCGGAAATTTGAAAAGATTGTCAAAAGAAGGTGTCGACTCTAGTTGGTCTGTCTTCAGTGATGTTCCCTACATGGATCAAACCAACACATGAACAGAGTTTCCAGATCAGGTAGATGAGAGAGTATTTGGACATACTCTCCTGCAAAATCCAGGAGTTTTGAAGTCTTAACAGTGGGCTGAATTCGAAGAGCCTTCGAGTGATTTTGGAGCTGGAGATGACAAGTCGTACTCTTCTCTTCATGATACTGCTGGTAATGATCAGTCCTGGACTTTGTTCCAAGAAAAGCAAAACTGAGATTATCGTCAGAAAGGATGGTAAAGGCGACTTCACAACGATAAATCGCGCTCTATCTGAAATCGGCCATCACAACAAAGAAAGAGTTTTTGTGCGTATCCATTCCGGAAAGTACCTGTAAGTGAACGCTGACCTTTAAGTTCCCTACACTAGTTTCGGCCCTTCGTTTCAGAGACTGAAAGCGAATGCACGTACACTATCTTTATTGCATATTTTTCAATGTGAATTTCATCAATTCTACACAGAAACTTCAATGTGATTTGTAAAACAAAGCAAGACTTGTTGCGCATATCCATTCCAGGCACAGTGAATGTTAATCTTTAAGTTCCCTACACCAGTTTTAACCCTTCCTTTCAGAGACTTGAAACGAGAACACTTAGACTGGCTATATTGCATGTGTTTCATCAATCCTAGATAGCAACTGCATGTGATTTTCATGTCTGAGAAAGGGAATATGCTCCATTTATCGCAGCAATAATTGTCTTACTCCTCCATACTAGTCATGATGATAATTACTCTCGAACAGAAAATCTGTAGAGGTTATTGTGGCCTGTCATGTCGATCACGCCGGTTCTGGTTATCACTACTATAACTGACAATCACTATGATAAGCCAGAGGAACCAGGAAAAATTTTTTTCCAGATCCCCTGGAGTTTCTTGTAAGTAAAGCTAGAAGTTCTCTAAACTAGTTTGACTCTTTCTCGATGCCTTCGAATATTAAAACTCTTACATTCAGTTTAGTATGCTTTCCAAGGTGATGTTTCTTCATCGTTTCCAACTCAGTCTCGCTCTCCATCCTCTCTCATTGAAAGTGATCGTGATAAGTCACGTTTCCCTTTCTTCCGAGATACATGTAAGCAAACAAAACTTCGGACTTGTGATGTAGTGAAAGAGTTGTAATCCCGAAAAAGATGGGTCGAGTGAGCTTCATGGGAGAAGGCAATCCATGCCCAGTAATATCCTGGAATGATACTGCTACTTCCTCCGGATCAACATGGAACAGTTCAACCGTCATGATAGAAGGCGACGAGTTCATCGCCAAGCATATAGTGTTTGAGGTAACAACCTTCTAAGATTTTCGATGCCAGTGACAGTGGAAATAATTTGTCCCAATTTCAAAACTTTGGTCAATGGGATCCCTCGAGCTGTTGCTGTGCTATCTGATGCTTATTCGAAACAGATAGCTTCTGCTCCACCCGAGAGTTCACTGATTTTATACGTCTTTGCTTCTGTTTCGAATTCGAAGAACACCGCACCAGCACCAGTCCCTGGTGCAGTAGGAGCACAGGCGGTAGCAGTAAGAATCACGGGTGACAAGGCAGCATTTTTTGGCTGCCGGTTCCTGGGAGCGCAAGACACTTTGTATGACATGAAGGGTCGCCACTACTTCAAGAACTGCTTCATCCAAGGTTCCATTGATTTCATCTTTGGAGATGGCCAGTCCATCTACGAGGTAAGCATTATCGAGTTAGACTTTGATCATATCTGCGCAATAAGTCCTAAATCACTTCAAAATTGTCTGTGACTCCAACGTGTTTGTAGCTGAAATCCTTCTGTACAGGATTCGACACTCCACTCGATTGCGAAGTCGATGGGCTCGTTGACGGCTCAATACCGACAGTCAAGCGATGAGCCAACGGGATACGCATTTCTAGGGTGCAATGTAACAGGCACAGGCTCCATTTATTTGGGTCGTGCGTGGGGACCGGCCTCCAAGGTTGTTTTCGCAAATTCTTATCTCTCAGTGTCTATAAAACCAGCCGGATGGTCAGACTGGGGGGAGCCTTCTAGAGACAAGTGAGTTAATTTCTCGTGACAATATTGATCATCGATTCACCAACTTCTCTTGTTTATAGTTTGCCCGAGCTACTCATCGATTGGCGTTGGTTCGTCATCTTATGTTGTCATGTGTAAGAACGCCATAAATCGAGAGATTACAGTATCAGTACAGAAACAGAGCTAAGCTAAACCGACCTGTTGACTCTGCAGCAAAGTATATTATGGGGAGTACAACAACTCCGGACCCGGCGCAAATATGTCTGGCCGCGTTAAATATGCCAAGAATTTGACACTAGTGGACGTGCAACCCTTTCTGGATCATAGTTTTATAATGGGCGATTCCTGGATCGATCCCGAATTTGCATAGCCTTGAAAATGGGTTCTGGGCACTAAGCCTAGTTTCCTGGAAGCACAAAATCCAACTTCAAATCTGGAAGAGTAATCTTTACCTAGTCGGTATATCTCCGACTTGATATGGAGCTTGTGATCATGACTTCAAGAGCTTGGCGAACGCTCTGCTCACGTTCTCTAGTTGTCCTTGTAGATTTACAAAATGATCACTACAGTTTTTCCCTCAGTTCACGTTTCAGGTACACCGAGTCAACTGCAAGTGTGGAAAAGCTGATTAATAAAGTTGGGCTGATTCGCTTCTGTCTTGTAGTCTCAATATGCTGTTGACAAAGTTGTTTGCAATTTTCCCGTAGCATGCATTTCCTTACATGAAAAAAACTACCTGAGAAACCTCCAGTGAAGATTAAAAACATGGTTGGTACATTGACTCGACGAGATTAGTTGCAACATGATCGCCAGAGAAGCAAGTGCATCTAAAACACTGCTGCGGTTAACGCAGATAGATGGCGCTACTCAGGTTAGAAGCATTCGAATTCATCCTTGTCGCGGAGACCCTTTCCAATCAGGTCCAAGACCTGTCAGTATGACACGAATTAACCACGGAGCAAACAAGTCTAAAAGTTGTTTCCCATGTAAATTAGTTTTCTGATGCGTGAGTTCAACTACATGCGCAGACATCTCTCACTCACCGATCCTGACGTCTATCTCGAGCTCGAGACAACTAGTGTCTGGAAGGATTATCACGGTAAGTATGGATGCTCGTCATGCAAGTGCCAGTATGGATGCTTGTCATGCACGTAGGTAATCCTTGTGGTAATCACACAGATGTAGCATTACGGAAGGAGATGGATAAGAACGAATTTCGGAAAAGTACGAATAGATTTGAACCACAAAACCACTGGTACCCAAGATATGATGAGAACATTTGCGTCTCGATTTCTTCCAGTGACATGCCTTAATAGAAATTTCCAAGAATCCAACTTACGCTCTTGTATCATACAAAATCCCAGAATTAGCAAACTCTTCTATGATTCCACGGTTCTTAGAATACGTCTCTTTTTCATGCCTCTCCTCAGGGATGGACCTCTTGAACCCTCTCGTCCCTCGATGGGCGTGATTTCAAATCTGAAGATCCGCCATTTCTAGCGAGAATGTGAAGCAAGTGGTAATCCATTTCCAGATCAAGCATATGTTACACTCCTAAACCTATGTGTGTATCTCCTCGGACTTCTCCTGAGATCTAGATCTAGATGGAGTGTCCAATCAAGTAATTTCCGATCTACTGTTGGTAAGAATCAAGCAATGAATCTAATATGTTACTATTATTTAAGGAAGAAACAGAATCACCAGTTTGTTTGACGCTTTGTCCTGACCCCCACATGTTGAATACAGGCTCAAACAAGCCGCTTATCACGTCTTGCTTTGAGGTGGACTAGATGTAATGACGTTGACATTAGAGAGGACTCAGCGCATTTCTAGACGCATGATTGTAAGTAGGTAGAATGGCGTCGAGTCCTGAGGAAACAGTGTCATATGGAGGAGCTTCAGCGTACATCCATATCTAGCGCTAGCGCTAGCTCTTTCACACTATGTGTGGCGCTTGATTTACTGTAGGAAAACATGCCATAGTTTTCCCAAAGGAACCGCAACGAACCTCTTGTGTGACACTGTGTCTTATGCCGGTACAAGTGGCATCTGGATCTGGCTCTACTGTTTCCAGATTTATATTTCACTCACCACGGGTGAAGGCAGGTTCTGCAAGTTCTGGAACAAGAACGCGCATAGGACAGCTGGGAGATACCTACCATGAACGGGGTAGTCGAAGCTGTGAGGACCTACCATGATTATGCAGCAGAGCGAGCCTGGAGTGCTGAAGGTCCGCCATATTCAATGCACAGGAGACATGCTCCTTGTGCTCTTGTAAAAATTGTGAGTATAACTGACCAACCGAAATCAGCAATCACAACACTCACGGTTCTGTCTCCCTCTCTTCAGAGAAGGAAGCTAGAACTTTGAGGATCCTCACCAAGGATTGCATACCACTTAAGCATTTTTGAACCATCAGAACTAGATACAGGTATAAGAGAATTCGGGAAGAGATGAGGACGGACCCCATGGCTTTGCTGCAATTGGCGTGTTTTGCTCTGCTTGTTACTAATTTACAGGCAGCTACACCAATTCCTGAAGATTCTGTAGAAATCATCACTCCCGATACACCAATAGAGACACCGCCTTCTCACCCTCCTACTCCCCCATCCCCCACTGTATTGCCTCCCGTCGCTAGCCCGCCAGATGTTCCTTCTCCAGCAGTTAGTCCATCTTCACCTGCCGGGGAGGACAGTCCTACCATATTTTGGGACGAGTTTTACACCTTCTTCGGAGACAAGCACGTCAAGTTTTCTGGAAGTCCAACCGGAGCTGCAGTCAGTCTCGCTCTGGACAACACAACAGGTACTACTTTACTTCACCATCTACTCCAGTTTCAAAGTTGCGTTGGTGTCGATCGAGAATGTACTGGAAGTTCGACATGCTTTCGACTTCTCAAGACCTATACATGCGTGTATTACACAATTTGATTCTCAGACATGGGATCAAGAATCGGAATTGCTTACAGTTGCTAGTCTAAGTGATAATGGAGATATTTCTCTGAGAAAATTCAGATAATGTATCTCAATGTCAGAAAAGTATTTGCAAACCTGATTTGAGGTATCTATTTCTGATGGAAGCACGTTTGTTTTGTGGAACTTTAGGATCTGGATTCAGATCCAAATACCCCTACTTGTATGGCCACCTTTCTATGAAGCTTAAGCTCGTGGGAGGCAACTCGGCTGGTACTGTGACCTCGTATTATGTAAGTTCCTACGAACTTTCATTCACGTCCCAGTCTGTACCATTGTGGATTGAAAACGATTTGATTACAGTTAGTTGAATCGTGCTCCATATGCTGAGTCGTCTCATTTACAACATCTTTGCATGCAGCTTGCTTCCATCTACGAGAAATGGTGTGAGCTCGACTTCGAGTTTTTAGGAAACGTCTCGGGTGAGCCCTACATTTTACAAACAAATGTTTTCTCCGAAGGAGTTGGAAACAGGGAACAGCGTACCTACCTCTGGTTCGACCCTACCACTGAGTACCATTCATACGGTATTCTGTGGAACGAGAAACTCATTCTGTACGTACTGAATCCAAATCTCCCACTCAAGGCGGACCCTATTTTATCTCCTGCCAGCGTTTTATTAACAATTTCAGCGTTCAAGCTTAACATTGAAATCAATGTGGCATATGTGCAGATTTTTGGTGGATGACGTTGTCATCAGGGTGTTCCACAATGTAGCCTATTTGGGTATTCCATACTTGACATACCAACCTATGTACATCTACACCAGCATCTGGAACGGAGAGAACTGGGCAACTCGAGGAGGAGCGGACAAAACTGACTGGACCCAACAACCATTCGTAGCGTCATACACTGACTTTGATGTTGAAGACTCCTGCAAAGTGAAGGGCGAGAATCACGATGAGGTCACTCATTGTCAGGACCTGTTGAAGACGGCGTCGTTCAATGCTGCGGATAAATGGGTCCTCACCGACAGTCAAATTGCCGATCTGAAGAGGATCAAAACGAATTATACCATATATGATTACTGCTCTGATACCAAGAGATTCAATAGTACTCCAGTCGAGTGCCCCATTAATTGGCCGTTCGATTACTAGGAGGTGCACCATGTTCTATAATCAGCTGAAGTAGCACATATCTTAGTTTAGGGAACAATTCATACTAGAAATCTTTAAATTGACAGCATCTTTCTGACCAGTCGGGATCCAGGAGATCTGCACATTTGATCAGTGAACGGTGGCGTGGTTGGTCAGTAAGAGACTCTATCTGAAGTACTTTGAGATTTAGTGTGTATATTTCGCAGTACTCCAATATCAATTCATTTAATAAAACGGATTCAGGGACCATCTTCCTTGGGCTGCTCGCAGCGGAAAGATTTTGTGAGAAATCGGTTGCCTAGTTATTGGGTAATACCATTTTTCCTTACCCGAACTACTGAGAAGTCAACGATGGATGCGGACTGCCATTTGAGATATGACTAAGCAGCAAAATATGTTCCTCAAACGGTCGCTGATCTTTCCTAATTGACAGATGTATTTCTAGCCCAGATTTTACATGATTGCAAAGCCAAATGTGCATTAAATCACGTTAAAGTCCAATATACTCGTGGATGAACTCATTCAGATTCTCTGAGCGAAATTGGCAAACTAAAGGTCAAGTAGAAGTGTTCTACATTTCTTTTCTTTCTTCCACACAACTGTATTGGATTCCTATTTTTTAACTTGATCCGTTTCATCTGCAAAATCCCGTCTGAATGCATTGGTGAGTTGAATCAGCCGTTTAGCTGTAACATTTCAGACTTTTGACATGTTCAATGATTTGAAGTGTACGCATATTTCGGATCACAAAATAAATCTCTTGCAAAATCACGCCAATTTAAGTCATGCACTTGCATGATTCAATCCGTGTAGATCATGCACCTCTGTCGTGTTGAAGAATCTTATAGCATCGTGATACGCGATGTGATGCCCCCCAACTGGTTATTTTTTAGGACTTGCTATGCCTATTACGGTTTTTACTATTTCCACCACAAAACGACAAAAATGCGTCCGCGTGTTACTATACAAAGCCTAGTTTAGTAACACCCTATCTATGCATGACTATGCGATAGACGCACCCTAAGCAGGACTATGCGCAGTCCTCACCACGGATGACTTCGCTCGGTTCGATTCCAAATTTGACTTCGTGCAACGAAGGAAACAAGGAATCGTCCAACTCCATAGCAACCCCAAGTGCATCCCTTCATCTCCCAAGTAGGTTGAGTGTTATTGGCTGGTCCTACCCGAAACACCTCTCCATATCAATGCTATATACACTATACGTAAAAATAGTCCACCGCCTGATGGCCTAGTTGATGTCTCAGTAAAAGAACTACTTTCACCTTCAATGCATAGTTTTGTAAAGGTTTATCTCAGGAGAGATTTTGAACCAACAAAAAACTGTCATTCCAAATTGATTTTAGGCTACCTTGAGAAGCAGGTGATTGGATATAGCACCCGCGGCTCCTGAAACTACAAATGCACGGGTTTTTTCCAAGTGATTGGGGGTTCATCCTGCAAATTGAGAATCCAGGTCTCAAAATTCAAATGCAAAACTCACATTGGATTATCTTCAAAACAGCTAGACAGAACTAGGAATAGAGACAACACAAAGAGTGGAACAGAGTTGCATCTTGCGCTTGCTAGCGTGAGGCGTATTTCTTGACTTACTGCAGTCTGCTAATTGAACTCTTTCAAATCATAATTGACATAGAAAATACCAAAACGTTCTGTCGTTTTGTGTTCGGAGAAGTAGATGAGGGCTGTTCAACTGAAGTCTATGCTGGGCTGCATTGCAACATTGAGTGCATCAACTTCCATATCCTGAGATTCAAATTGTAGGTGTAGAGCAAAACAATGGAAAACATACTATATAGATTTATAAGGAAAACAGAAATCTTTACACCACTTATATTCATCCATCGGTATTCCTTGAGAAAGGCGCAAGGGAAGAAGACAAGGACAAGGTTGAACATATCTCTAATTTAACTTGCAAAATTATGACAAAGCAAACCACTCAAATCCACCCGAGAGTAAGCAAATAAAACACAAGCTAACCACACATTGGAGTCAGACCGTAATCAACTTACTACGCAAGTTCAGCGTCAATTATTGTTTGTGTGAATGCAAATGAGTGATTTAGCTGTGAATGCAAATGAGTGATTTAGCTGTGAAAGCGCATATGTGAGTTAGCGTTGCCACTAACTCTATTTAGAAAAGAAAATGCCAGTGGTAGGTTCACCACCAACAATCACCATTAAGCAAACAGACGTGACACTCTGCCCACTCCCTATCCATCATTGTCTCAACATAGTCTGATTTCTCTCTTATGTCTTCACTTTGCACTTTACTCTCTCTGTTATCTATTTCTCTTTGGGCTTTCCTTCTCATCAAGTCCCGACATCCTTCATTTCTGCTTATTGGTATTACATTTCTTTCACATGTGAAATACAAGATGCTTGATATAAGTATGATTTTTAAACAGTGATAGTGTAGTTGCATATGTTTCGTAACCACGCTCCTATCACTGGTTTTGTTGTGACTATCCAGCGCTCAGACCTTGAGAAAGATTGTGCCTAAATATGTTGTGACCACAGTGGCATATACATGAAATGCAACAACAAAGAATATTGCAAAACATTGACTGACAGCTGAAAGTTATCACTCGTTGGAGTAATGAAAATAGATAGAGTTTCACATTGGTGATGACAACTACAACCACAAAATTTTTACTGAAATGTCAGGCCATCCAAGTGCACAAAGGTTAACTGAAGAGGCTAAGAATTCAGTCAACAAATTGACAGAAGCGTGCATCCCCACGCACCACATTTTAATGAAGTTGCAAGGGGATATGTCAAATGCACTCGTGATCACTAAGACAATAAACAATACTAATGCCAAGTGGTGATGTATACTCTTTGACATCCATTCTGCCATTTTATCACTTTTGGATGAGTTAAAAGAACATGGATTTCACTATGTCTGATGAGAATGGGTGTATCAAATACCTTTTTATTTCCATCTAGATTCCATTGGCCTTGCCAAGCAGTATTCCATAATCATCCTTATGGACTGTAATAAGAGAAAAAATTACTTCAAGATGCCTCTTTTGCAGGTAATTGGGTGCACAAGCCTCAATACATCTTTCAAGGTCTGTTTAATCTTCCCCATGGAGAGGACATATCCTAGTATCAATGGACTCTGGCCAGAAGTTTGCAATATATTTGGTGACATTGTTTTATTAGTGATCTTGATTGATGCAGATAATGCCTTGATAAATGCCTTCCGGTGTGTCTTTCTTGAGATCTGACTCTACTTTGCCTTTGGCACATCCAGAAGAACATCCTCACAAATTTCAATAAAGTTTTGAAGATGGAGGATCAAGTGAAGGAAATAATAACAACCTGGTCAAGTATTTTCCCCAAGCAGTCACAGCCAGAGACTTTGATGCAAAGTGGGATGAACTTTGTGCAACCTTTAGTGATGCACAGTCTATCAAAAAGTACTTGGAAAGCACCAAGCTACCACATAAAACAAAATTTGTCATCTCATGGATGGCTATTGTTTGCATTTTGGGAACATCTCAATATCATGTGTTGCAAGAGCATACTTACCACTAAAGATACCTACAAGTGTCCACCTAGGTTCTATATGCTGTTCGGAAGTGACAAGCACATGTAATAGCATAAATTCTGCTCGACTATTGCAAGCAAGAAGCTGATGGTTCCACACCTGTTGCAAAGTCAGCTGTTTGAAAATTTGGTAGGCCAAGTCACTATGCACACTTTGAAGTTGTTGGAGCAACAACGAGAGCTCCAAGAACAAGAAATTATTTCCCTTATATTGCATGGAAAAGAGTGCACTGGCAACTTTAGAGCTTGAATCTGCTTACCATGTGCAGATGACCTTGCAAATTACTAAAGGGTACATCAATCCCTCTAGTAAAGATTCATCACCATTAGCACCTGGATCGTATGGGCATGTCCATGGTGCCAAAGGGAAATGGGTGCCATGCTGGTCACTTGGAGAAATTTCACTTGGATCTGCAATTATTGGAACATCATTATGTGATGTGGTTTCCCCCAACAGATTGTGGCTTGAGCCCAATAGGCAAGCCTTGCCACAAGCAAGATGCAAGCAATGACAAATTGTGGAATTAAATCATAAGTTGAGGACCCCAGCATGGGACTCCATGCATACTTCTAGGTGGCATCCATAGGTAGCAATTAAACCCATAAGTATTGTGTCGGTTGGTTGATAGGATTGGTACTTTATGGAATGGCATCCCTCCTCCTTCAGAACGTATTGAGCCAATTGACTATGTGTACGGCAGTGGAGGAAGAGACATGCTTGCAACATGAATTCTGAAATAGTGTTAGAGGAGTGGTTGTTAGAGGATTGTTTTTTAGCTAGCTTGTAGAGGATTTGTGTTTTGCATATTATACAATCTGCTTGCATGAAATTGTAATATGTTATCAAAGCTTTAAGGTTGTGATGTAATGCAATTGTGGATTTGGAATTAAAATTGAGTTGTGATCAAGATCAAGACCAGTGAGAAAATCCAGAGAGTCTATAACTAGAGACACAGAACCAATTTTAAAGTTTCAAGGGTTTCAACTCTTCTCTTTGTCTTATCCCTTTATTTTTTGTCATAAAATCTGAATTGCTCTCTAAATCAAAATCATCACTTAGGGTTCCCTTGCACATTGAGTGTAATATTTGGCACCATAGTGATAGAACTTATCCAACTATGTCTAGTCAAATCTTTGGGGTAATGGCTTTAGCTTCATCATCTAGTGATCAGTGCATTGATCATTTAGATGAGAAAAACTACATGACATGGAGTTTTGTAATGCAGTATCTTCTAAGCTCACTCAGTTATCCAAGCATGTATATAGGTTGTTGCAATGCCTTGATAATAATAAGCATGCTCATGAGAGAGAAAGATAGGATATAGAAGAACTCAAAGTGTGCACATAGATTGTCTTTAATGTCAAAGCTTCACAACAGTCATATATGCAATGCGACTCAACAAAAGAGATGTGGAACAAATTAGTTGAAATATATAAACCCAAAGGTGTCACAACTGAGCTTTTCTTGCAAAAAACAAGCTTTATAACACTCATTACATAGATGAGGAGTCAATGGAAGGGCTTCTTCATATGATCTTTGACTTGAGAGATTAGTACATAGAAGCGGGAGGAGAGTTGAGCAAACAAAGTATGGCTTTCCTTGTATTGAATGACTACCAGAATCTTGGGATCCTTTAGTGTAGTCATTAGATCAGCAAGCAAAAAGCAAGATGAAACCATAAAAGACATAGTGCAATCATATTCCTTGAGGAGGAGACACAAAGAAAGGAAAGGACAAACCCTCCAATCTTAGCTCTCACTCAGGAAGGTTTGGAAGCAATATGAGAAGCAAAAGAAGTAGAAACTCAATATTGGCAAATCCAAGAGTGCGTACAAAAGGTGTAGAGGTTGTAGACAAAAGGTGCATTAGAAGGGAGATTTAGAGTGTTCCATGTCAAATGGAAACTAGACAAGCACAAGTGTTGTTGTTGTGTTGTCAACTTAGGAGATTGTATGCAAATCTCAAGTTAAGATTGCACTATTTGAAAAAACATTAGAGTTCATTTGGATTGATTGTGATGCTGATGTACACATCAAAAGAGACAAGAAGAAGCTACACAACTTCAAGAATGCAACATCCAGACTTCAGGGTTACGATGGGAATGTCAACAAATCAAGAGGCTCATGCAAGATGTATCTATTGATCTTGAACCTCGAGGGTGAATGTGTTTTTTCATTGTCAAGGACATGCATAGGGTCCCAATAGCATGCAATACACTTTTGATCTACAGCAAAATTATGCAAGAAAGGTTCCAAGTTCAACTTGGATGGAAACAAAGTAGACTAGATATTGTCGTCAAGAGATGCACTCATACATGGCAAGCTAAATGGTAAAGCTTACCTTATGCCTTGTAGGATTGAAGAGATTTCAATTATAGCTAGTGAAAGTAGCTCCAGTTGTACTCTTATAGAATGGCATCAAGCATTAGCACATGCATTGATGCATACAATATACGATGTTGAATGCCTTGGGGTCATTGATTGATTGATAATCAAAGGATAGAAAAGTATCATATGTATTTGTGAGTTGTGCATTGTTGGTAAGATGCATTGACAACCTTTTCCAAATAGACACAAGCATGTATATAGTTGTATCAGATCTTGGATACTCCGATATAGCTAGCTTTAGTGGAGTTAAATGGTTAGTTGTATGGATAGATGAACATTCTTGGTATACAAATTTAGCTTTCCTATAGACCAAGGATAAACTAAAGGTTTTTTATAAAATCTGGGAAGCAGAAGTTCAAAGAAGAACAAGTAGAAAGGTGAAGACCTTCCTCACAGATTAGGGTACAAAATTCCTAAATCAAAAGCTTTGTGCACACTTCAAGTCTGAAGGCATCTGTCATATGGTGACTCTACCCTACACACACAAGATTGTCATAATGGCAGAGCACATGATGCAGACAGTTTTTGAAAGGGTACACACACTCCTTGATGATGTAGTGTTAAGTCACCAATATTGGGCTTTTGCAGCTAAGTTAGTGACATGGACACAAAACCAATTACCTCTAGCCAAGTTAGGCAATATGACACCACACAAAGCCTTCTATAGTAAAAAGAGACCCACACTCTCTTATGCTCATCAATTTGGTTTCCCATCTTGGTTTCATATCCCAAAGGAGAAGCGTCAAAAGCTCGATGCAAAGGCACAAAAAGGCATCTTTGTTGGGTACTCAAAAACAGCAAAAGTGTATGAAGTCTTTGAACTTGAGATTAAGAAAGTCAATATTAGTAGAAATGTGGTTTTTCTTTATGCCAATGAAGATATGACAATGGTTGATTCTCCATCAAGAGAAGGAGAAGTGGAGATTGAATCTGATAGAGTCACGGATTCTTGTTGCAACACTCAAGATTGGAGCCATAGATCCAAGAATCACCCATCAGAGATATGTTACAAGAACTTGTCCACCAGCAACTAGAACCTACCCAGCAATGATGTCATCATGCAAGAGGTGTTGATCTGGAACATTATCATAGAGGGAAGGAAACGATGTCACACACCATGAGGAGAAAATGATGAATTAGTGCGAGAAGACATTGATCTCTCCATTGAAGTCATAGATGTTGTTCATACCATTGATGATGAACCTGATCCAAAGACTATCCAGTGAGCAATCAGCTCATCTTTTAGCGTGGAGTGGGAACTTCCGATGAAGGAGGAGCTCAATTTGCTACAAGCACACAGTATGTGGGAAGTTGCAGATCTGTCAGATGGTTAAAAGGCAATAGATTACAAATAGATCTTCCACAAGAAATTTGCAAGTGATGTCACATTTGACCAATTCAAAGCATGTCTAGTGGCAAAAGGTTACTCTAAGGTAGAAGGGATCCATTACCATGAATCCTTTCCGTCTATAGCATACCTTGCAACAATTTTCATATTTGTCGCTATTATTGCTCCACTTGGATGGAGCTCATTGCAGCTTGATGTCATTTCAGCTTACCTAAATGGAGAGTTGGAGGAGGAGAACACTCACATGAAAATTCTAAGGGGGTTAGAGGTTCCTTCTCAGCAAAAAGGCAAGGTATTGCAGTTGTTGAAGACACTATATGGTTTGAAGCAAGCCGGTAGAGGATGGAATGAAAACCTAGATTCATTGCTCTTAAACTTCAGTTGACAATGCTTCATTCTGATCCTTGCTTGTACTTAACACATGTGTGCAATCTGGTACTAGCCCTCATTGTTTACATGGATGATGTATTGATTGGTGGTGAGAATTTTGAAATTCTCACTTCAGGAAAGAAGGAGCCACATGAACGTTACCTTGCTAAACCAAGGTAATTTGGTGAGCTCAATCACTTCCTTGGAATTAACTTCCTACAGAATAAGGAAGTTGGCACTTTGTCTCTCAACCAAGACAAATACATCTCTCAAAAGCTGAAGGAGTTTGGAATGGAAAATACAAAGTAAATCGCAACATCAATCAAGAAAAGTCACCTCAACAAGCATCCAAATGACAAGCCATTGGATACAGCTGCATTGGCTTTACCAGAAAGCTAGGGGATTCTTTATTGTACCTAGCCAACGGCACAAGGTATGATATCTCATTCACTTGTCATCATTTTGCTTAATACATGTTGCATCCATGTATTTTGCATTGGCAGGGAGTGAAGCAAGTATTTTGTTACTTCCAAGGGACAAAAGACTTGGTGTTGCGGGATGGTGGAAAATATGCAGGTTTGCAACTTGCAGTTTATTCTGATACAGATCGGGGAGGTTGCAAAGAGACATGTTGTTCAGTTCTGGGCTTTGCATTCACAATTGGAGGAGTTGGAGTGACGTGGTCAAGCAAGAAACAATCTATTGTTTCTCTTTCATCAACAAAAGCAGAGTATGCCGCTGCCTCTGCAGCTACAAAGGAGGCCCTATGGTTACGAAAGGTACAATAGGACTACAAGATCAAGCAACCTGGGGCAGTCCTCGTACACAAAGACAATCAATCATGTATTGTGATTGAAAAAAACCCTACACACCACAGTCGCACCAAGCATTATGACATCCAGCATCACTTTGTCAATGGATGTGTGGAGAAAGGCGAGGTTGAACTCAAGTATTTTGCTAACCAGGATATGGCCGCAGATATCTTCACTAAACTGCTCGCTAAATCAATTCATTGCTTGTAGAGATGGTTAGTTCCTAGAGATGAGAAATTGACAACAATACCTGTAGCTACAGAGGCAGCGGGATAGCGTGCGCGAGAGTTTTATGGGAAAGTGTCCATAGCCTAAAATATCTCTATGAGAAATTGAAAACACTACCCACAGCTTTTTACGGGGCTACAGGTGTAAAGTCCAGTGATATAATTAAAATTTATTCATTTTAAATTTACCGTAAAATTTTAAAATACTAATTTGGTAAGGGACCGTTCAATTTTCAACCAATCTTCGCTTATAGGTATCCATCAAATATTTTACGGACTTCACGCCATTTCCAATTCTGAAAATCTGGAATTTAAAACCCCCTACTGTCTAACCTCAATCGCTGACTTTTGTTGTTAACGTAGTACTCTTCGAGGCATAGAATCAAGTCCTGCGTACGATTCAACTTCAGAGTGGTCTATACCTTCAAACAAAGGTTATTGCCTCCTTGCCGAGCAGAAATTTGCCTCTCCTTGCCAGGCAAGACTTCTAAGTTCAGATAGACAATTCTTATGTTGATGTAATTGCTGGTGACCGTCCTTTTGTTTTGAGTAGTCAGACAGACCATGAAAAGAGATGTGTTGTTTGAGCTTAAGATACATCTACTCTCTTTCATTTGCATAACCCGGATAACTAACTTGCAAGTCATGTGCAGACCAGAACGGAGAACCACTTTACTATTTCAATAGATGCGAAATTCATATTGTAACCAGTTTCTACTGTGAGAAGGTGTTTAGTATGTATTCTTCCATCTTAAGCTAATGTAACAACTATCTCAAGTCTTAGAACCCTGCAATACTTTGATCTGACGTGCATTCCTATCCAGAGCTTTATGAGTAATAATAATAAGCTAAAACAATAATGTCAAATTGTTGAATCGCCTTCTGCATAATATAGAGTTAAGATGTCGTGCAAAATTCTCTCTCATTAGGTTTAGATTAGTTTATTATACCACAGAAAAAGTCCACTTGTGAACCTGGCAGTTCATAAATGGCTGAGGAATGAGGAGTTGCAATGAAGGAAAGACATCATGAGCATATTCTTGATTTCACTCGGTTTGAAAATTGTAGACAGAAACTACCTAGAAACAGCAAGATCCTTAAATTCTTGCAGAGAAGGATAGTTCCACACATTATATCATATTCTGATTTGTTGCATGGTCACTAAGATCGTGTTGCGGTTAAGCTTTACGGTATGCTATAGTGTCTTTCGGGCTCGTGAATATCATTCCTAGTGGACAGCTTGGTACTTTGACACGGCGAGGACTAGTAGATCCACATGGTTCTGATTTTGCACTTGAATTGCAACAAGTAAGCAGATCTTCTAGTCAAGGGTGGAATCTTTATGTTCCTGTTTACTTGAGACGTAGAGGGGGTAATCTAAACCGTTAAATTATTCACACCGTGATATGCTTTTCGAGAATTTCCAGAATTTTCAGACTGATTCAGCTGGTCCACCTTCTAATGAATCTTCTTGATGAGACACTGACAGTTTCTGGATTAGAAGTATCATTCTTTCTCAGCCTGCCGCTTGATTCTGCCTTTTAAACGGTGAAAGTACATCTCATACCAAGGTACGGAGTGTTGAAAAGTTGCAAGTGACGGTGAGTGAGAATTTCGTTTAATTGTTGAAAATACAATGAGAGCAATTTCGAATTATCGTTGACAAGTTGCAAATGACAATCATAAGCGATTTCTTCGAACTTTGAACAGCTTTGTTGAGTTCCTTCCGAACCAAATGAAAAGTTGAGTTTCAATAAAGGTGATAGTCTCGCCGATGCAACGTTTGAATCCACATATTAGCAAAACTGCCTTATAACTACGATAACTGGATGCACCCGCTAAACAATAATTCCATAGATTTAAGTTTGCTCGGTGCAGTAGTACACCTGTTGAGCACCCACTCTGCTATTCTAGAACTAATTATTCACGCACCTGGTTGCGCGACCGTTCATTCTCATGTCACTACGATATCCATAGCTACCGCGTGCGTGAAATTTCACAACTCACTCGGGTGCAAATTGTGCGTTACGTTGCAACTGTCACGGACGCTATCAGTAGGCCGTTATGCAAGCGAACACGGAAGGCTCTTTCATCGAACTCTAACCTTCTGGAGAGATTTCTATGTGGTCTTCTTTTTGCAACATGAGTCACATGTAACATCTTAAGTACTCCATGTAAGGACCATGTCTCAGCAAATGTCTCAGATACGTACTTCGAACTGAGTCCACATGATGGCATTGATCGTTATATGTTCAAATGATTTCATGACCATGCCGTATCGAACATATTATAGATGGTTTTATGACCATATCTCATGTTATGAGGTTTATGTGGAAAAGATTCCGTCAAGACATGTGTATTATTTCATGTCACTTTAGGTGTCATTTCTAATTCACCATATATGACATGGTCCTTTTTATGTTACACTCATGTGCATAGGGTACATGTCAGGAGATGTAATGGTACTAATCTTCTCTTAAGATGAAAGCATGGCATCATTATCATAGCCAAGTTCGAATGTCCATGTATACCGTTGTAGCTCGTACATTATGTGACATGATCAGTTATGTTTCATTCGTGATACACGAGTGTCATGGTAACGACTCGTTTATAAAGCATGCACTAAACTTCACGAAGATCACTCATGGTGAATGGTAATATGGGTATATATACCGTGTCCTGGTCTTGAGCCACTCGGGAGAGATGAATGGAAAGCTGAACACGCGTTGTTAGAATCTCTGCCTTCCAACGTACTATATTCTATTGTAGATTAAAATGCAACTTGAAGGGATGTATTATGTACGTTTTTGTGATCACTTTCCTCGTCGCAAAATTGTCATCAGGCAAGCATCTGATTCAACGGACCTAAAAAAAAGCTGAAGTCTCCAATAATCTTTGTTTTGATGCCTTGGTGCACAGCCCAAAACGAAACCGTCTCCAGCAACTTAACACATTTCGATCGAGATGAACCCCAAACAATAGTGTTAGCCTTTCAATCGATCAATCAGTCAACCATCGGCATGTCCTTTCCCTTCCCCGTTTGTCAGTTGCAAAAAGTTCGTGGTAATGGTGGAAGAGGCGCAGGGTTTCGGGTTTTACAGACATTTGAACCCAATAGGCTCATGAACACGATGACATTCTACTGGAAGGAGCTACACTAGAATATAGTACATAAGTAGTGAGAGCGTGACAAGAAAAGATAGTCAAAGAGAGGACCTTCTGGCACCAGCTAGCGCTAAGTAAGTCTATGTCATACAATTTTGCCGTGGAGTTTAAATGTATAGACTTTCAACTGACTCGCGTTGATAACTCCAGAAGTAGATCATTTCCCTACATGTCAGTCGCCATTTAATCTAGCGCGAGACCTCTTCGAAGAAGGATTGACTACTGTCACTAGATGTCAACAACGGCAAGCTCACAAGGACACATGTACATCTGGTACCCGTGGAGAGATTGAATTGTAAATAATGAACTTGAGAGCAAGAACTCTCAGCTTGTGACGATCCGATGATCCGCGCAAGGATTCATGAACTCGAGAAGAAGCTCCCTTATACCACACTTGCGTCTTTCTCTCAATCTCGCACTTGAAGCAAAACAAAGTATCATTCAAGTCCAGTAACGCGTGAATTTGTTAACGTTGCAAGTGAACTTGTTGTCTGTGGGATCGTTCTTGTGCTTGAGGCTCCACATGGGCAGACCAATCGTACAGCCAATGGCGAGGTATTCTATCTCTGCTGCCAAACATGGGAAGAGCTAACTTATGAATCGTGTGATCAAGCTTCGGAATGTCGAGAGTAAAGTCGGGAGTCTTCAGAGCTCCCTCGCATCTCGTGGTGTTTCCAGCCAAAGGGGAAGCTACAATCTCTCCAACAGGGTTGCTTGTGGTTGAATGCTTGAGCTCCAAAGCATTAACTATGGTTCCGAGCCATGTGGTAGGACCACAGGGTCCATAGATCTCGATCACTGCTGCATGCTTGGGCATGAAAAGAGACGCCCAAGTATTTGCTCCGTGCACCGTGATGAAGATGTCTGTTTGAGAAAAGAGAGACACCACCTCGGGCAAAGATTGATTGTACTCGCCTGTGGCCATGAGCTCATCCACAAATACCACATCCAGCGGTGGGTTTGTCCAGTTCCTCAGATGGTCGACCACCGCTTGTGAGTTGAGGACTCGTCTCCTCTTGGTGTCCCGTCTCCCATAGAAAGTGACACGCAGAGGATGCGGTGGAAGAGGAACTTCTGGTTCCCTTATCCGGAAATAATTTAGTGCTGCATGTCTGTAAGCGAGAAGAGCAGGCGAAGTGATGTTGCTCCCTAGCTTATCACTAATTCTGTCACATGTAGCACAGGCCAAGATCAAAGTTTCGTAACATGCCAAATCGTGATTTGCCATCCCGTCGGCAAGGAGGAAATCCGATTTGGGTGATTGGCGACTCAGAATTCGGATCTGGTACAGAAACGTGTTGCGGTCCATGTTGTGTCCAGCTTGAGTCAACCAGTTGCTGAAACGGTGCACGAGAAAGTGGTTAATGGGATGGGGAGTGGTCTCGTTGAGAGGGTATTGGAACCCGGCAATGTGTGGCCATACTCGATCTGCAAAATTATGGAAGACGTTACCAAGATAGGGGAGTATGTGTACTGTGGTTCCAGGCACCCACGTCACATTGGAGGGAAGAGACTCCATTGTTTCAAACCCCACGCAACCCATGTTCGCTGAGCAGTTGTAACTCGAGGTCCATTCCTGCTGAAGGGATGGAACTTTACAAACCTCTCGTTGAATCTCATCTTCCGTCATTCCCACCATCACTATTGCACCATCCGGTCTCATGCAAACGTTACTCACCGCTGTCAAGCCAAATTGCTGCACGTTGGTATTCTCAACTATGGAACTCTTGAATTTCTTAGACGTCCGAGAAGTGATATTGGTGATATACGTAACTTTGTTTTGGAACGCTTCATTGACGGTGGGATGGGTGAGGATGACTCTCGGGGGTCTGGGAATTTGGCCGCTAGTGCGGTTGTTGGCATTGTAGAGGACTGAAGCTTCGTCCGTCTCGAATTGGCAGCTGCAGTAACTCGACTGTAGCGTCTCGAGCGACCAGGTGTGGAGGACCATCAGCTTCTGCAGACTCACTTCTCCTATAAAGAAGATCAGGAGAAGAGACACAGCTCCAAACGTGACAATTCCCCTCCTGGCAAAAGCCGGTCTACCTGGGAAAACTTTGTCGACTGTCTTCATTTTACTCGTCGTCGAATAGAATTACCGTCGATGGCAAGTTGACCAGTCTTGTCACCACATTATCGGAAAACGTACCATGCACCAAGCCTTTACAACCCAAGAACTGGCCTGATGGTAGCTGTCACCTTCCTTCTCAGATCTGTCTAAGCATTGGGTGGTATTCTTCGTCCTGCTTTGCTTTGCGAGCGGTGAAAAGTAGAATCTCAAATCAGTGCGCATGAAAAGAAACTTTAACTGTGTTACTCACGTCCAATCGGTTCCATTGCACTCAATTCCAAACGAAAACCAGACAAATAGGGCAAAGTCACCAAGCATCCTACCTCATGCATTCACCCATGATAGCATCTTTGGATCCTATTGTGAGCTGGTAGGAAGTGACCAGGACCTCTGCTGCAATTCAAGCAGTCTCAATTAAACTTTCTACCTAACAGCCAAGGTAAAATAGACGCTGAGCAATCTCATTTGCATCGGCATTGGTATGATCCCGTCTTAACCAAAATCGGGATTTATATCTTCTTTATCTATATTCTCTTTTACAAATCCATGTCGATCAGTAATTTGTAACTGAAATGCAGGGCTTGAACAATTCAACCTAGCCATGAGAGCGAAATCTGGTAATTCACATACCTGTGTGTGATGTCACATCAGTGGACCTCAAGACCCGCCAGTCGAGGGGGATCGACTGACAGAAACTTGGAGCTATCGGAGCGGTAGTGCAAGATTGAAGTAGGTGCAGCTGGGAAGACCATAGTCGGATGCATCAGGATGAGCAGATGAAACAATGAAAGGAGAAAACATGTCCGAATTATGAGGAGTGGAGGATCTACTTCTGAGTGCTCCTGAAGTGAGTCCCAGTTAATAAGTTGTGTGCGATTGTAAAAGAAACGTCACGTCTGTAAGCACGACGAATTCTATGCTGAAGAGGATCTTGCTCACCGGATCGCCTGTGGATGTGTGTAGAAGTATCAGGTCCTTTGGGGATGCACAGGTACTATAAATGTGGTGACAGTGTCAAGAAGCCCAGACCAGATTGCTTCACGTGTTTCCCAACAGAATCGATTACCTGAGTTTCGCGGTTGTACATGTCGTAAACATACGTTTTTCTCACGGAGATGTATTATATAGATGATACCCGCGTTCTGGGCACGTCCGTTGATCAATCACATCACTCAGCAATTGCAACCATCGAAGTGTGATAAACTCTTTCCAAGTCTACGGAAGAATCCACAATCAGCACAGATCTGGACACAGGTCTACAGTTGAAAGCGTCTTCCGATCGTTGTCATCACGTCCAGGAATCACTACGTTCCTTGCATTGCCCTTCCCGTTTCCTGGCAGGCATGCAGGAAGAGGAATTCCGATGCTTAAGCCACTGACGCCTACCCAACCAGCCCTGAGCTCTAATCTCCCTATAACTCTTAGCACGTATGTGACAACCCCACGTCCGGGGCCTGAGGCTTCGGAGCTGATTCTCCACGCTTTACCTTTCGAAGCTGAATCTCCGCCCTGTTCCGAATATTCCTTCCCCCCAAATCGGTCAAGACACTATCAAGCAATGCGTTTCTTGGCAAGAAAGCTGAGCCCATCGACTGTTAGCCACAGGGCGTCTTGACCCACCGAGACTCCGGCATTATGGAGCTGCTGAACTTGCCGAGCTTCAATACCAATTATTAACTTTCTTTGCGGCAATTTAATTCCTTGCACCATAGCCTTTCCTGTAGCCATAACCTTTGGTCATGGAGGTCGCAGTGGTGGCTGGCCGAGCACTTCTTGGCTGTCAATTTTGAATCTTGAATCCAAGAATACTGTAGCAAAAGTCGGCTTCAAATCCAATTATTTCCTCTTTGTGAGAAGCATAAACTTTCGAGAAAGTCAAGTTGTAAAGTCCTAAATATAGCAACAAATTTTCACTCGTGTGAAGTTGGAAATCGTCGATCTTATTCCCGCCATCTAATTCACCCGCGATGTCCGCGGACTTGTTACATTAACCGATCGAACGAGCCGAGATTCCAGCAATAACTATGAGCACGTCTACAGCGACAGGCCAAACAAGCTGTTTACATTCAATCCTCAGCTCAATCATAACATAGGAATATGTAATCAACTCCAGGGGATCACTAACTTGAGTTCGTTAAATTGATTGGTGGGCACTTTCAACATCAGATGCCGTACTAGAAGAAACAGTACCAAACAAATTACCACAAAAGAAGGCAAAAAGGAGCACAAGCCGCAAAAAACTGGACTTGCTATTCCTACAAAGATAGTCTGACATTAGAAAGTGACATTTCAAAGTTGATTGTGCAGTCTGGTGATAAATCACACTCTCACTTCCTGAGCTTATTGCTAAAGTATGCGCGCCTTTGGAAGAATTAAAGATTTCACCATCATAATCTCACGCCATGTGTGTACAGAATATGTGAATTCTTTACACAACAGCGATAACAGATTTAAGACACAGATTGAGACTCTCGCTTCCTAGATAGAGCCACGCCTATACATTCAATTCAAAAAGGATATTCAGGCATGTCTGACCCTGTGCTATTCAGCGCAAAATAGAGATCGTCTACTTCAAATTTCATGCTTGAAGCTTGTAAATTACAACATCTGCTGTCCATCTCAAGTGTAGTTGGAAGTTGAAAGTGTAGTCCAGATGTTATATCTCATCTGGGATTAAATCTCATCATTCATCCTAACAATTTGCATTTCCGGAATTGAGCGAATGAACTCATCAATTTCTGATTTATGTAGCATGTGCAATACTGATTTCAGTATAGGTGAACATGATTTCATTTTCATTCCGCTTCTTGACGCTGCGAATAGAGTAATAAGACAGACAGGTTATCCTGTACAAAGAACATTGCGACATATCAAAGCGAGAGCATCAACCCAACACAACATCAACCCAACATCCTATCATGCTGATACGATGCAAGGGAATCCCCGAGATACGAGATGAGATTGTCTTCGTATATAGTGGGGTGTCTATGAGGTGTCTCTTATGCCGATTTCAATCTAGTCTTTCACTACAGTATTCTGTTGAATGTTTGCTTTGTCTCTATATGTTCTGTAGGACCTCTGAAGATAGGAATGTCAGCTCTAAAGTACCAATTGATTATATATCATAACATGAACTATTATATGATTATTTATATCCACATTCTCGATAACAGGGTGATTATCACCAAAGTCGCAGTACACCAAAGCCTTCAGTTTATTTTTCTCGATATGAAGTGCAAGTTGCGTCTCAGCAAACACGATACAGACATGTGATGAGACAGAAAGTGAAATAGGTCGATAGACAACAAGGCCGATCTACTTTTCAAGCATCAAGTTGAATCTACTTTTTAATTTGATTTTGTACTTCGACTTTTTCCATCTTCTTTTTCAGATTGACCAATCCGAAAAGAGAAGATTGGTCAACTTGAGAAAGTGCAGACCAGCGGAGAGGTTTTGATTTAAGGAAAAGGTGTTTAGTTGTTTCGTCGAGAAGAATAATCGGAATTAACCCGTCTTAGACCTAAACGTCTTGAACGCCCACTTAAGCACATCAATCTATTATAGACGTTCAAGATGGTACTTCTTGATTTTTCTTTAAAGTTAAATCTTATCATCTATTTTAGTATTTTAGTTGCTTATCATGCCGGAAAAGTACTGCTTATTAATTCCAAATAATATCAACACAAGTATCTGTTTTCCAGTGAAGTTGTAACACATAGTATTGTATAGGTATGAGAAGAAGCAACAATTTCTTCTTTTTTAAGATAACCAAATAGTATATCATCCTATAGAGAAATATGAATAACGGAAGATATATCTAATTACGCCTGTGCAAAAAGCCTTATATTGCTCAAATGTATTACGAAGTAGCAATTTAATAGATAATTCTATTATGAGTGCAAGTAAGCTCAAATTCTAAGAGCTAAATTTATGGACCTTTATTATATAGGTAGAATAAATTTCTATTTGGCAAGAGTAAGACAAATTGATTGTGCAAAGAAAGATATAATATGCATGGCTATAATGTTATATTAAGACCTCTATAATAAACCATTCAAAAATTTTGCATATATATTTAAAGCTTTATCTATGATATAATTATCAATTTTGTGAATTGAAAGTTTTCTCTAAGTTATATTATGATTCCTTTCAGCTTCATTTATGAGATATTTTTCAGTTTCTTGAATATATATATATATATCTGTTATTCATTTTCTCTATTGTTGTAGGTTGGTAAAGATGTTTCTTGAGTTAAAATGTGTCATATTTGATCTTAGATTAGGTAAAATATTATTTTAAGTTATGAATAAATATTATTATATTTTAATGTCAGAATTAATCATGTTAATCTCAATTAATGTGTAAGCACTAAATATAGCAAGTAACCAAAGTGATTATAATATTACTACAATTAGTGCTAAACATTTAAATTTAAATATAACCATAAATAATAGAAAAATAATTATAATTAATATTAAGGACTCAAACGTAGAATATAAATTAATTAATATCTGGATCTGGATGGATATAAATTTGGTGAATTGTTATTGCTCCACATTTTTGCTGTTGCTAACTATGCATGAGAAAGCAAAGACAATATAGTCTCCCATATTGCTCCTCTCTAAAATTTTTAGTAAAACCAAATTAAACCAACTTAATATAGCCTACATTTAAGAACTACTTTTGATGCAATGTTTATATTTTTTTCCTTAAACATAGAAATCTCTCATAATAAAGACAAGTTCTTTTATTATGCTCCATTTGTTCACTCGCACCATACTTCCATCCAAAGTTGTTTGCTTGCATAATTTCAAAAGTTGATAGTTCATAAGTAAGCTAAACTTTGATTCAACTTTTGCAATGATTGGTTATCTCTTGTCCTTTGTAAAATTAGAATAGATATAACAAGTTTTCTTCCAAAAGCATTATTTGTAATTTGGGAATTTCCTATTACAAAGTTGACCATATGATAAACCTATTGGTTAGAACAAGTAAATATTGCTAAAAATTTACTATATTATTGATCACTTCCATCATGTCAATCTTATCCATAGTTTTTGTTGTCTTCTTGAAAGTTGTTATTGGGGTGAATGCATGCAATTTCTATAGAGATCTATATATATTCTTCATTGTAGTCTAATGTCATGTACACAAATCTTTTAAAAGACAGATGGGAGAAATAGGAGAGTGGAAGATTGGAGTGAAAGATCACATTGGGACTCTTGAATGAGTGAAAACTCTAAATGCCTAGCATGAACTTGGGTTTTGGTATTTATAGGGAAGCATACAAGGCTCTTGAGAAGCTTCTCAAACATGTTTTCTAAAAGTCACTTTCTTAGAGTGCAAGCCAAGTTAACTAGGAAGTTTCTCAAGAAATTTCCTTCTAGAAACCATCTACTTGGCATGCAAGCTAAGCTAGTTGAGAAGCTTCCCAAGAAGCTTCTTTTTAGAACCACCTATTTGGTATTCAAGCTAAGCTAGCTAGAAAACTTCTCAAGAAACTTCTTCCTAGAAGTCACCACTTGGCATACACATTACCCAATATTTGGAAGGTACCAAATAGTTTCTTGAGATCTTCTAGAATAATTTTATAATTCTTGGCTAATTTGGCCTATTTGTTATTTTGTTAGTCTCAACTAACTCATTGGTAAACTCCATATTGTTACATATTCCCCCTATCGCTAGTTGGTGACGTCCTCATCACCATGGAAGCTTCAAACTCCTAGAAAGCCATTTATGCATTTTAGAGTTGAGAAAGAGGCTCCTAAGTGGCATCATGAAGGCAATACCCTTTACAAAGGACTTTGTACTCCATATACTATTGGTGGATATGTTGAATATAACAATGTGCAAGGATATTATCAACTTCATACTCCTCATGATCATTGATATGTACGAAAGGAGGAGGAGGTAGGACATGAGAGGAAAAGGAAGATGGATTAGAAACAAAGGGTTTCAACTTGGAAATATGAAAGTCAGGGTGGATTTTCATATGACAAAGCAAGGCAAGTCAATAAGCAATTGGAAAAATGACTTGGGTGACATCAAATGGACCTATCTAATTAGGAGCAAGTTTACAAACTTGGGTACCAAGTGAGAGAGGTAGGTTATTAGAAGAAAATATGACCTTATCACCAAGTTGAAAGGTGAGATCATGATGATATTGGTCCACATATTGTTTTTGACAATTTTGAGTACCAAGGAGATGAGATTTGGCCTATTGTAAGGATTGGGATATTGTGGTCAAAAAGGTGGAAGTATGAGGGACACAAAATGGAGGAGGAGCAAGAAAGGAATCTAGAACAAGTGTGTCTTGGCCAAAATTCAGGAAGAAGTGAGAGAATCCGGTGCTTGCTTGTTTGGAATTATTGTAAGCAAACTTAGCAACTACAAGACATTCATCTTAAATAGTATATTAACATTAATAAAGGCACAAACCATATCTTTCAAGGTGTGATTCTCATGTTTAATTTGTCTATCAATTTGAGGATGATAGGTCATGGAAAAAAGTAAGCTTGGCATTGAGTATCTAGAAGAGTGCTTGCCAAAAATTTCTAGTGAATCAAGGATCACGATCGGTAATGACTACATAAAGCATTCCATGATGCTTGAAGACATTGTCAAAGTAGATTTGCCCCAATGTTGGAGCATCCACTATATCACAGGTTTATGCCAAATGTATTTGCTTACTCGTCTTATCCACAAACATCACAATTTTTGTGTGCACTTGCTTTGTCTTGGGCAAGGAGGTGATGAGATCTTAGCTCAAGTGTTCCCCTCGAGCAGATGATATGAGAAGTGGTTGAAGGAGTCCACTTGTTTCTAATTGTTAGCCTTGTTGTGCTAGCAACTCTCACAAGACTGGACAAACTCTCAAACATCTAATGCCATGTTGGGCCACCACCATTGGCATTGTAGGGTACCCAAGGTCTTGTCTACATCCATGTGACAAGTAATTTGTAAGTCATGGGTTTCTTGAAGGCACACAAGTCATAGATGTCCCTTGGCTAGAACAAAGATCTAGTTCTCATAGAATAAAAGGCCATCCTTGAAGGAGAAAGTGTTGTTTTCCTAGTTGTGGTTGCAAGACAACCTTATACCATCTGAAAAAAGGGGTCTTGTTGTAAAATTATCCTAAACTCAATTTTGACTTTTGTGTCAACTAACATTGTTGTAATTGCCGTCATGATGAGAGGAAGAGACTTAAAGTCAGGTCATTGTGATAAGGCATCAGGGATGACATCAAAACTATTGGGTTTATACTCAAGTTTGAGGTCAAACAATTGTAATTGTTCCTCCTATCAATGATATTGACTCTTCATGTGCTCCAAATATAATGTTTGCTACAAGGGTTTGTGATTGGTTTGCATAATCACTTGTTTCTCCAAGAGATAATGCCTCCATACCTTGGTGGCATAAACCATTGCTAGTTATTCTTGATCTTAAGCAAAGGAATTCCTTCCTATGGTGTTTAGTCAGCAAGACACAAAGGCAATAGGATATAACCCATCTGGAAATTCTTGTTGCAACACAACTCCAATGGCAAAAGTAGATGATCAAGGCCATTACTAATAGACCACACAAGGTAGTTGAGAATCATATTGGTTGAAGAATGGGTCTTCAAGACACCATATGTTTCAGATATGGTATATTGTAAAGAAAGATATAATAATAAGCATGGCTATAATTTTATATTTAGACCTCTATAATAAACCATTCAAAATTTTGCATATATATTCAAAGCTTTATTTATGATATAATTATCAGTTTTGTGAATTGAAAGTTTTCTTTAAGTTATATTATGATTTCCTTTCAGCTTCATTTATGAGATATTTTTCAGTTTCTTGCATTTTCTATATATATAATGGTGAATGTTATTCATTTTCTCTATTGTTGTAGGTTGGTAAAGATTTTTCTTGAGTATCGAGATTGTATGTCAAAATGTGTGATATTTCATCTTAGATTAGGTAAAATATTATTTTAAGTTATGAATAAAAATAATTATATTTTAATTTCAGAATTAATCATGTTAATTTCCCGTGGTTATGACATTTTTGCTCTTGTACAGTAAAATGCTCTAGAGATCCTTTAACCCTCCTTTGCACCAATTTTGATTTAGAGCTAACACCAATGTGTTAGCTCTAAATATAGCAAGTAACCAAAGTGATTATAATATTACTACAATTAGTGCTAAACATTTAAATTTAAATATAACCATAAATAATAGAAACATAATTATAATTAATATTAAATACTCAAAAGTAGAATATAAATTAATTAATATCTGGATCTGGATGGATATAAATTTGGTGAATTGTTATTGCTCCACATTTTTGCTGTTGCTAACTATGCATGAGAAAGCAAAGACAATATAGTCTCCCATATTGCTCCTCTCTAAAATTTTAGTAAAACCAAATTAAACCAACTTAATATAGCCTACATTTAAGAACTACTTTTGATGCAATGTTTATATTTTTTTTCTTAAACATAGAAATCTCTCATAATAAAGACAAGTTCTTTTATTGTGCTCCATTTGTTCACTCGCACCATACTTCCATCCAAAGTTGTTTGCTTGCATAATTTCAAAAGTTGATAGTTCATAAGTAAGCTAAACTTTGATTCAACTTTTGCAATGATTGGTTATCTCTTGTCCTTTGTAAAATTAGAATAGATATAACAAGTTTTCTTCCAAATGCATTATTTGTAATTTGGGAATTTCCTATTACAAAGTTGACCATATGATAAACCTATTGGTTAGAACATGTAAATATTGCTAAATTTTACTATATTATTGATCACTTCCATCATGTCAATCTTATCCATAGTTTTTTTGTCTTGTTGAAGATGTTATTGGGGTGAATGCATGCAATTTCTATAGAGATCTATATATATTCTTCATTGTAGTCTAATGTCATGTACACAAATCTTGTAAAAGATAGATGAGAGAAATAGTAGAGTGGAAGATCGGAGTGAAAGATCACATTGGTACTCTTGAATGAGTAAAGCTCTAAATGCCTAGCATGAGCTTGGGTTTTGGTATCTATAGGGAAGCATACAAGGCTCTTGAGAAGCTTCTCAAACATGTTTTCTAAAAGTCACTTTCTTAGAGTGCAAGCCAAGTTAACTAGGAAGTTTCTCAAGAAATTTCCTTCTAGAAACCATCTACTTGGCATGCAAGCTAAGCTAGTTAAGAAGCTTCCCAAGAATTTTCTTTTTGGAACCACCTATTTGGTATGCAAGCTAAGCTAGCTAAGAAACTTCCCAAGAAACTTCTTCCTAGAAGTCACCACTTGGCATACACATTACCCAATATTTGGAAGGTACCAAATAGTTTCTTGAATGCTTCTAGAATATTTTTATAATTCTTGGCTAATTTGGCCTATTTGTTATATTTTTAGTCTTGACTTACTCATTGGTAAACTCCATATTGTTACATATTCCCCCTATCGCTAGTTGGTGACGTCCTCATCACCATGGAAGCTTCAAACTCCTAGATGACCATTTGTGCATTTTAAAGATGAGAAAGAGGCTCCCAATTGGCATCATGAAGGCAATACCCTTTCCAAAGGACTTTGTATTTTGTACACTGTTGGTGGATATGTTGAATGTGGCAATGTGCAAGGATATGATCAACTTCATACTCCTCATGATCATTGATAGGTACGACAAGAGGAGGAGGTGGGATATGGGAGCAAAAGGAAGATGGATTAGAAACATATGGTTTCAACTTGGAAATATGAAAGACAATGTGGATTTGCAATAAGCAAAAAAAAAATTTTGGGTGATATCAAATGGACCTATCCAATTAGGAGAGGGTTTACAGACTTGGGTACCAAGTGAGAGATGTAGGTTATTAGAAGGAAACATCACCTTATCACCAAGTTGAAAGGAGAGATCACGATGATGTTAGTCCACATATTGTTTTGACAATTTTGAGTAACAAGGAGATGAGATTTGGCCTGTTGTAAGGATTGGGATATTGTGGTCAAGAAGGTGGAAGTATGAGGGACATGAAATGTAGTAGGAGAAAGAAAGGAGTCTAGAACAAGTGGGTCTTGGCCAAAATTCAGGAAGAAGTGAGAGAATCCGGTGCTAGCTTGTTTGGAATTATTGTAAACAAACTTAGCAACTACAAGATATTCATCCCAAATAGTATGATTAACATTGATAAAGGCACAAATCATATCTTCCAAGGTGTGATTCTCATGTTCAATATGTCTATCAATTTGAGGATGATAGGCCGTGGAAAAAAGTAAGCTTGGTACCGAGTATCTAGAAGAGTGCTTGCCAAAAATTTCTAGTAATCAAGGATCACGATCGGAGATGACTACATAAGGCATTCCATGATGCTTGAAGACATTGTCAAAGTAGATTTGCCCCAATGTTGGAGCATCCACTATATCAAAGGTTTATGCTAAATGTATTTGCTTACTCATCTTATCCAAAAACATCACAATTTTTGTGTGCACTTACTTTGTCTTGGGCAAGGAGGTGATGAGATCTAAGCTCAAGTGTTCCCATTGAGCAGATGATATGAGAAGTGGTTGAAGGAGTCTACTTGTTTCTGATTGTTAGCCTTGTTGTGTTAGCAGCTCTCACAAGACTGGACAAACTCTCAAACATCTAATGTCATGTTAGGCCACCGCCATTGGAATTGTAGGGTACCCAAGGTCTTGTCTACACCCATGTGACAAGTAATTGGTAAGTCATGGGCTTCTTGAAGGCATGCAAGTCATAGATGTCCCTTGGCTAGAACAAAGATCTAGTTCTCATAGAATAAAAGGCCATCCTTGAAGGAGAAAGTGTTGTTTTCCTAGTTGTGGCTGCAAGACAACCTTATACCATCTGAAAAAAGGGGTCTTGTTGTAAAATTATCCTAAACTCAATTTGGACTTTTAGTCAATTAACATTGTTGTATTGCCGTCGTGATGAGAAGCAGAGACTTTGAGTTAGGTCACCATGATATTGCATCAGGGATGACATCAAAACTATTGGGTTTATACTCAAGTTTGAGGTCAAACAATTGTAATTGTTCCTCCCATCAATGATGTTGACTCTTCATGTGCTCCAAATATAATGTTTGCTACAAGGGTTTGTAATTGGTTTGCATAACCACTTGTTTCTCCAAGAGATAATGCCTCCATACCTTGGTGGCATAAACCATTGCTAGTTATTCTTGATCTTAAGCAAAGGAATTCCTTCCTATGGTGTTTAGTCAGCAAGACACAAAGGCAATAGGATATAACCCATCTGGAAATTCTTGTTGCAACACAACTCCAATGGCAAAAGTAGATGATCAAGGCCATTACTAATAGACCACACAAGGTAGTTGAGAATCATATTGGTTGAAGAATGGGTCTTCAAGACACCATATGTTTCAGCTTCTTGAATGATTCTTCATGCTTGGTGGTGCACTAAAAGCTTGAGGTCTTCCATAAGAGGTCAGTCAATGGTGTGGCCATATGAGCATAATAGTGGATGAATCATTGATAAAAGCTTATCAATCCATTAAATGCCCATACTTTTGTGGTATCCTTTGGAGTAGGCCAATCAATAATGGCCATGATTTTCTCCTCTTCCATCTTGATCCTCTCTAATGAGATCTTACGACCCAAGAGGTTAACTTCCTTTTTCCAAAAGGCACACTTTGACTTCTTGCAATAAAACGTCCATTGACATAGTTATCTTAGGACTTCATATATGTGATTTGCATATTGCTTCTATCTTATTACAGATTAAAATATCATCTAAGAACACTATCATATATTGGTCCAATAGCCCATCTAACACCCAATGCATTTGATCCATGAAGACCATTGGAGCATTGGTGAGCCCAAAAAAGTTGAACTCTCCATTCAAAATGTCTTGTGCAAAAGGCAATCTTTTGCACATTATCTCTATCAATGAGAATTTTCCAATATCCAATTTGGAGATCCAGCTTGGAGAAGTATAGAGCTCCACTAAATTGATTGAGCAAGTCATCAATTCAAGGCAAAGGATATTTTTGCACATTTTCCTTATCAATGAGGATCTACCAATAGCCAATGCAAAGATCCAAATTGGACAAGTATTGTACTCCACTCAATTGATCAAGCTAGTCATCAATTTGAGGCAAGGAGTATGCATTCTTCACCATTTCTTTATTGAGCCCATGATAACTGGTATAGAAATAAAGTCCATCCTTCTTTGGAATGAATAGTACCGATGCTCCCCAAGGAGATGTACTATGTCATATGAAATCCTTCTCCAATAACTACGTAAGAGTTATTTGCAACTCTTCCAATTCCTTTGGTGAGAGCCAATAGATTGGTCTACTCACTAGAGTACTTCTTGGCAATAACTCAATCTTGGAGATTATACCATGATTGGAGGATAATCTCTTTGACAAATCATTCGGAAACAAATCCGCAAACTCCTAAACTATTTGATCCACCATTGCTTGATGAGGTTCTTGAGACTCCTTAGATTCTCCTTGTGCAATCTGCTTGATCCGTACCACAAAAATAGACATATCTTCCTCCAAAGCTTGCTCTATAGCTACTTCATTGACAAACTTCCCATCTAGGGACTTATCTTCCTTCAAACCTTGCTCTATGGCTGCTTTCTTGACAAATTTCCCATCTTGAGACTGATTATCAAAGGTGCCAAACAACCTAATTGGAAATTTGTACCTTGGTGTTGTACTTGAATTTGTTGTCAGTTCCAATCAAATTGAATCTTATTACGTTCAAGCTAAGGCAAACCCTAAATGACATCATAGTGTAGAGGTGCCACTAAAACCTCATACACTCCAAATACTCCTTCCAATCTTGAAGGTAATTGGATGCAAGATACAAATGCAGGACTCTTTCTACCATCCGTTATCATCAATCTACTTCCAATTATTGACTTGATAGGAATACTCAATTCCTTTGTAATTGCATAGACATGCAATTCTTTGAACTTCCAAAATCAACCAAAATCCTACAACCACAATTAGATATCATACTTTGCAAGTGAAGCAAACTTGCATAGATCAAGCCTTCAATCCCATAGGAACTAATCAAGTTCCCAATAGGCAGCTTGAAATCTCCTATTAGAATTCCTCATTTTCTGGATCATTCTGCTCTACAACCTCCATTTGGGCAATTTCTTGAGATTGCCCATTCTTGAGTGGACATTCAGCAATGCAATGTCCAACTTGACAACAATAAAAGCAACTGCTATTTTGATACAATCTTTCTCAATTTGTTGTCACAAGTGGTCTTTGTTGGATGGCATCAATCTCCATTGGTGTCGACTCCTCCACACGCGTATAATGTGCTAGTTCATTTTATGAAGGTCAAGATCAAGACCAAGTTTTTTTAATCAAGGAATCAAAATGCTTTGCTAGTTGCATGGCTTCTTCTAAGTATTTTGGTTCTTGCATAGTCACTTCTAATTTGATCTATGACTTCAAGCCCTTCACTAATCAATCCAAAGATTCACCATCCATTATATCAAGAATTTGCATAATGGTGTTTTGCAATTGCATGATGTAGCTTCTTACAGAACCAACCTTCTTCAACTCTATCAACTTATCTTGTGCAGCTCAACTTTGATCACTTGGAATCACCCAATTATTACACCCTTGAATTCTTCCCATGTCATTATTGGTAGAAAAAATTGCCTTTTAGTTTGCTCCACTTGGAATCACTACCATAGCTTTGTTGCTCCGTCCAATTGGCTTGAAGCTACAAAAATTTGTTTCCATACATCTTGAAGATTTGTAGCCTCAAAATAACATTCATAGTCAAATACAAAATTCTCCACTATGCTTAGGAAATTCTTGCCATCAAATAAGTTGGGTTTTGGAAATTAAATTTGGTCTTCTCCTTCTCAAAATGGTGCTCTCTCTATTTTCTCTTGTCGTTGTTGGTCTTGCTCATCCAACAATTGAGTAAAGTGCTCAATTTGTTATTGCATACCAATGATAACCTCAAGTATTGCCGCCATGGCTATTACTCTATCACACTACTCCCAATTTATCTAATTTATTTACACATAGATGCAACACATCCACCATTCTTCATCAACTACAATTGGAAGTTTCAAGGGTTCCTCGTGCAAGGTGATTGCATTCAAAAACATTTACCCAAAATATGATGTGATGAATTGTGTGAAGTGATGCTTGGATAGTACTTGGATACAAAAATCCCAATGTTTTGGTAGAAATGGATTTGGTGGTCCATAAATTCCATCCATCTCATTCTTGCTCTAGGTAATACTTGGATACAAAAATCCCAATTTTTTGGTGGAAATGGATTTGGTGGTCCATAAATTTTGTTCATCCTATTCTTGCTTTGATACTAATGTAAAGGACACAAGACCAAGGAAACAAATATGAGAATGGAAGATCACATTGTGACACCTGAATGAGGAAAACTCCAAATGCTTAGCATGAGCTTTGGCTTTGGTATTTATAGGGAGTATACAAGGCTTTGAGAAGTTTCTTAAGAAGCTTACTCATAGAAGCCGCTTACTTGGCATGCAAGTTAAGCTAGTTGGAAGCTTTTAGAAGCTTCCTTCTAAAAGCTATCTCCTTGGTGTGCAAGCTAAGCTAGTCAGGAAACTTCCCAAGAAGCTTCCTATATACTTTTGGAATATTCGAGCCTAATTTGTCCTATTTGCTACTTCATAGTCCTAACTAAATTTATTACTAAACTCCGTATTGTTACAACTAAGGTATATGTCAAGATCAAGTTTTGGCAACCAATGAATCAAAGTGCTTGGCCAACAACATGGTTTGTTCCAAATTTTTGTGCTTATGCATGGTTACTTGCAATTTAGTATGTGATTTCAAACCTCTCACAAACCAATCCAAAGCTTTGCCTTTTACTATCTTTAGAATGTCCAGTATAGTATTTTGGATTTGAGTGATGTAACTCCTCACAGAACCAATTTGCTTCAATTTTACCAATCTTGTGCAATTTGTGCAACATTTACCATTTGGAATCTCCCAATTATTGTACTCTTGAATCTTTCCAATGTTGAGATTGGAGCAAAAATTTCCATTGAGCTTGGTCTACATACAATTGCCACCATAGTTTTGCCACTCTGTCTAATTAGCTTGAAACCAAGAGAATACATCTTTGTTCATCTAGGAAATTTGAAGCTTCAAACTAATATTAGCAATAAAACATAAAATGCTCTACTACACTTGGTAGATTATTGCTTTCAAATACCTTTGCCTTTGGAAACTCAACTCAATCTTCTCATTCTCAAAACAGTGCTCTCTCTACTTGCCCTTATTGTTGACTATCATAATCTCTCTCTTCCAAAAATGGAGTAAGATGTTCAACCAATTAATACATAGCAATAACTTTAGGCATTTCCACCATGATTATTACTCTACCAAACTACCTACTTGTGATTTTCTAAGTTAACATATAGAGGAAACAAGTTCATTCTTCTCCACATGTTACTATCAAAAGAATCAATGGTTCTTTGAACAAGCTGATTATGTTCAAAAAATTCAACCCAAAACACGAAATGATGAATTGCAAGAAATGAGTACATGGATATACAAATCCCAATGGTTTCCAAGAAATGGAATTTGGTGGTCCATAGATTTCCACCCATCCCATTCCAACTCTAATATCAATCTAAAAGGCAAAGGAGAGAAATAATTGAATAAAAGATCACATCAGAGTTCTCTCAAATGAGGAAAAACTCCAAATACCTCACTTGAGCTTAGGCTTTGGTATTTAAAGGTAAATTAGATATAAATTTCCCAATAAGCTCTCGAGGAAGGTTCATTCTAGAAGTTGCCTTTCTTGGAGTGCAAGCTAAGCTAGCCATTTTACTTGGCATGCAATCTAAGCTAGTTGTAAACTTGGCTTATAAGTTACGCAACCCCTAGAAAGTTCTTAGAAGCTTCTCACCAAGAAGCTTCCTAGATGCTTCTAGAGAATTCTTAGATTTTCTTAGATAGATGCTAGTTCTACCTATTTTTAATTACATTTAGCTCCTAATAACTCCATATTAGATTTTGCTTACTCCATTTAGCTCCTACTAACTCTATATTAGCTTTTGCTTACTCCATATTATTATAACATTCCCTCAAGAAGGAAGAAACATACTACAATAGATTACACATGGATCCTAATGTGTAATGTTCTAAGGACAAGAGAACTCTCAAGAGAATCCAAGAGAAGAAACACAAGGCTTCATCCTTGAATACTCCAATGCCACAAAGGAGCACATTGTCTTTATTATATAGTAAAGAAGATCCACTCAAAGGAAGCTCCACCTTGGATCAGATGAATGTATTGGTGACATGTCAATCCTTGCCCTATCTGGTTGGTCAAACAAGTTTGACTAGAAGGAGTCTTTGTGGAATCTTCCTATAGGAAGCTTAGACTAGCATAGGTAAAGTACCATTGGAAAACTCTTGATGAGAAAAACATGGGAGAAAAGCCAATATCTCTTGATTCAAAGGGATGAATCTTAACATTTTGAGGCCTAATTCATCCGTTTAAGCCTCTAAAATTTGCTTTAAAGGTTTTAGGGTATTTTCATCCTCTACCTTATTAGTGGAAATACTCTTTTGGTGACACCTCTATCTACTTAGACTATCATATATAAAATTCTTCTATAATTACCAAGCCAATTTCCACCTCTAGATAATATATTGAGCTAATGGCATTACATAATGCAAGTATATTAACTTTTCAATTGACTAATGGTTCCTCAAGTTATGGTTATCAATCAAGAATAAGTTTTAGGAAGCACAAGTTCAAGTCCAAGCATTTGTGCTTGTGGCCTATTGAGAAAAATACGTTAACTCCATGCAAAAAATAGTTTTTCATAGATAAATATTAGCATGAATTCCAATAAAAGTTAGATAGATTTTGTATGATGCAAGGAGAGAAGAAGTCTTTTATAATCATTGGGTGATCATGCTTGCAAAATTTATGAATGTACAAGAAATATTTAGTTCTAACAAGAATATATGGCTTCCTTATAAAGACAAGTTTATTAAGCCATATGGTTTGACAACTATTTTTTTGAGAAACACAATAATATTTCATATTGGAAGGTACATATGTAGTTCTAAAGAAATTTTCTTAGAGTGGTAGGGCTACTATTGCAAGTAATAGAGTAGCTCCATGTCATGGAAGACAAGGTGATAGAAGATCCACACCTTGTAGGGGTGTAGTATTGTAACACCATTTGTGCATGTGTGTGGTATTGTGATATTTAGCTTGGTATTACAAATACTTTAGGGATATTATTTATAGAGAGAATAAAGATCGTTCTATATTAGTCATGATTAGCTAAAGTTGGTCATAGCTAAGATAGAGGGGACCTTACTTAGAGGAAGTGGAAAAGATGAGCACCACTATTTTGGATTCTATTGTATTGACTTGATATTATTCCTAGATGTTTGGCTTTGAGAAAAGAGTTGAGAACTCTTGGGTCCATAAACCTTTTTGTTTTGGATTCTTCTTTAATTCAAGGATAGCCCATGTGAAGGAATCCTTGACTTAGTGGTTGGGTCAAGACAAGACCATATGCTTAAAATAATATTCCTATGAGGATGGATATTCCTTTAGCTTTTTGACTTTATTTGACTTTTAGCCTAGTAACTTGAGTTATTCCAATAATTAGTTACTTTGGTACATAATTATTTCACAAATATATAAACTAGAGGTGAGGAGGTGCTCACCATCTTTTCATTTGCAACTATCTCTCTCTCATTGAGTTCTTTAGTGAGCAATGTATTGAGTCTTGGAGTGTTAGACTTGGAAGAGTATGATGGAGTTGGGGTTCCTTGTCTTTTTAGTCCATGGTGCACTATCATAATAACCATTAGAGGTTCATCCTAAGTGAGAGACATGCCGGCTCACAATACCTGCCCTTACTTTTGATATAACCATGGCTACTTGGATTGAGTAAATGGAGCAAAGATTGGCTAGCATGGCCATAGCTTAGAGGAGATCGGATTTGGGTGTTGAGGCTTCCACCTCATATGTTGGTGATAGAGATGTCTTGGATTTCATAAGTAAAGCAGCACAAGTAGATGCCTTTGTTGCAATGGCTAGGAATGTATGTGCTCTAGAGCCTAGAGGAGCATCAATGGAGTTGGACCCACAGAGAGGAGAGGCTGGTAGATAGGTCAGACTTCCCCAATCTTGAGTTGGACCCATAGAGAGGAGAGGCTGGTAGATAGGTCAAACTTCCCCAATCTTTTATACTCACTAAGGCACTATAGACAACACCCATAGCTCATAGATGTCCTAGTGCAATTGTGGTAGGTGGTGATGAAGTGCATGATGGACTACCTGCTAGTCAATCACCTGCCACTACACCAATTGAGTCTAGCTTGATGTTGGAGGTAGCTCAATTGTTTATGCGCTATCTTTTGTTCTTAGCCAATGACATGTGTACATTGGGAGTTGACCTAACTCTAGTGTTCTGGTTGGTTTCCATGCTTTGTGAGAGTAAGGATGATGTGATTCCTATTAGTAGAGTAGAGGTGGTAGATAGTGGAGCTGAGTTGGTTGAGGAGCATGGGATCTGCTCAATCTATTGGTTTATGGCAAGCAATAACGGCTAGATTAGAGGAGTTACCAACGAGACCAACCTTTAAGCAAGCACGGTTTACACTTAGAGTTGTCATATTGGATAACTAAAGGGGGATTTTTTGTTTATTGGGACCTTCAAGGAAGGTTTATACATCATTGAGGGTCTTACTAGACTCTGGTTTAAAACTTTATGTTGGAGAGGGCTATAGTTGTTGGTTTGAAGTTACAAAAGACCAATGTTGAGAGGTGTCTATTTTAGATCCAGATATCTCTAGGGGTGATTTTACACAATACATCACATATGGAGAGCTTGTTGTTCAGATTCAACCCAATCGTCCAACTAATAGCTCTATGGTGAGAGTTCCGGGTATTGCAATTGTAACTAAGTCATATGATGTTTTAGTTGGAGGAGTAGTGTTATACCCCATGGGTTTCAATATTGACTATTGGGAGGAGACAACCTCCTATAGACCAAGTTGGTAGTTAGGTGAGGGATGAGTATGTTGCCTACCAGTGGTAGTCTTGGCTTACTACAATCCATGACCATAGCGGCATCAGTTTCAGCTTTCAATGGTTTTGCTACTTGGCCTCATGACTTATTGGAGGGAATGTCCATGTAGTGGATATTCTAGTACCAAAGGAAATCACTCAAATTTGGAGTTTAAGTGTGATTGTTCCATCCACCTTGGATGCTCTATTGAAGAGTTCAGAGGAAGCATAGCAGCATCATGTAGATCAATTGTGCAACAGGCTTGAAGTGGAGACTTCATACCACTAAGAGACCAGTGTGAGGATGAGCCTCCGGAGTTGATTACTTTGACACCTTTGGTTACCACATTCATTGCTTGGCAATATCTAGTAGAGGGAGTATGTCTATTGGAGTTGTTTGGTGGGATTAGCATTGGACTAGCATTGGTACTACATGTGGGTATACAAGTACATAGTTACTTATATGTGGAGAGAGATGAGATTGGTGATTTTTGGATGGCCATGTTAAGGCATACATGTGTTGGCCGGGGTTTGGGTCTTCAAGATCCTTATTTTGGTGTGTTTTGTGAGATGTTATTGATACTACAACATCTCTAGGTTCATCAATCCTTTTCTCCTATTTACATTTTGGAGAATGTCCCTTTGATTCTCGTACTCAGGTGGTGGTGAGTATACATCAAGTCCATTCTTGAATGGGACCTATTGTGTTGTTAGATGCAACCAAGGTGGGATCATGGGCTCATTATCTTTGTCTTTCGTAGACAAACCTCTTACCTATAGAGGTTCTACAATGCACTTATGATGGGATTCAACAATTGGACCACCTTACTATTGATGAGATCTTGGATGTTAGGTATAAGTCTCAAATGGTGGTAATAGCTAATATGTAAAGGACTAAGATCAAGGAGAGAAATAGGAGAATGGAAGCTCATATTGAGATACTTGAATGAGAGAAAACTCCAAATGCTAGCATGAGCTTTGGTTCTTGTATTTATGGGGATCATACAAGACTCTTGAGAAGCTTCTCAAGAAGCTTCCTTTAGCCACTTTAATTGGGAAGTTTCTCAAGAAGTTTCTCTCTAGAAGTCGCTTACTTGGTGTACAAGCTAAGCTAGTTGGAAGCTTCTAGAAGCTACCTATTTGGGATGCAAGCTAAGCTAGCCGGGAAGCTTGAGAAGCTTTCTAGATACTTCTAGAATATTCTATGTTAATTTGTCTTATTTGCTACTTCATTAGTCCTACTAACTTCATTATTAAACTCCATATTGTTACATATTCTCCAACCGCTAGTTGGTGACGTCCTTGTTGCTAGTGAAGCTTCAAACTTCTTGATGGCCAATTGTGCAGTCACTCTTGGATGGCCTGTAACACCCATTTGTGCATGTGTGTGGTATTGTGATATTTAGCTTGGTATTACAAGTACTTAAGAGATATTATTTATATAGAGATAAAGGATGGTTCTATATTAGTCATGGTTAGCTAAAGTTAGTCATAGCTAAGATAGAAGGGACCTTACTTTAGAGGAAATACAAAAGATGAGCACCACTATTTTGGATTTTAGTGTGTTGACTTGGTATTATTCCTAGGTGTTTGGTTTTGAGGAAAGAGTTGAGAACTCTTGGGCCCACAAGCCTTTTTGTTTTGGATTCTTCTTTAGTCCAAGGATAGCCCATGTGAAGGAATCCTTGACTTAGTGGTTGGGTCAAGATAAGACCACATGCTTAGGGGAATATGCCCATGTGAATGGATATTATTTTCTACTTTTTGACTTTACTTGACTTTTAGTCTAGTAACTTGAGTTACTACGGTAATTAGTAACTTGAGTTACTACGGTAATTAGTAACTTTGTTACATAACTATTTGACAAGTATATAAACAAGGGGTGAGGAGGTACTCATTGTCCTTTCATTTGCAACTATCTCTCTCTCATTGAGTTCTCTAGTGAGCAATGTCTTGAGTCTTGGAGTGCTAGCCCTGGAGGAGTATGATGGAGTTGGGGTTCCTTGCCTTCTTAGTCTATGGTGCGCTGCCATAATAGCCATCAGAGGTTCATCCTGAGTGAGAGATAGGCCGGCTCACAAGCCAGTCGTGCAACTTAACATCTTGTGCTATGTTGGGCCACCACCATTGGTGTTGGAGGGTACCCAAGGTCTTGTCCACACCCATGTGACCAGTAATTGGTAAATCATGGGCTTCTTGAAGGCGTACAAGTTGGAGATCACCTTTGGCTAGAACATAGATCCGGTCCTCATGTAATAGAAGACCTCCCTTGAGGAGAAGGTGTTGTACTCCTTGTTGCATGCTATAAGATGACCATGTTTCATTTGGAAGAAGGGATCTTGTTGTAGAGCTGACCAAATTCATTTTTGACCTTAGAATCAATTGACACCATCATAATTGCTAGCGTGATGAGAGGAAGAGATATCAAATCATGTCGTTGTGATATGGCATCTTAGAGATGACATGGAACCAACTTGGTTTGTACTCAAGTTGATGTCAAACAATTGGAGTTGCTCTTCCCATCAATGATGTTGACTCTTCATGTGTTCTAAGTATAAGGCCTGCAACAATGGTTTGTAATCAGTTTGCATGATCACTTGTTTCCCTAAGAGGTAATGCCTCCATTGCAAGTTGCAAGTTACCATTGCAAGTTACCATTACAAGTTGTTTTCAATTTTAAGCAGAGTAATTTCTTTCAACTATATTCAGTTAGCAAGACACAAAGGCAGTGGGATGTAGTCCATCTAGATATTCCTATTGCAACACAGCTCCAATTGCAAAGTTAGAAGCATCAAATCAACCACACAAGGTAGTAGAGGATTATATGGTTGAAGAATGGGTCTTGAAGACACCATATGTTTTAACTTTTGGAATACTTCTTTGTGCTTGGTGGTCCATTGAAAGCTCGAGTTCTTCTCCAAGAGGTCAATCAATGGCGTAACCACATGAGCATAATAGTGGATGAACCATTGATAAAAATTGGCCAATCCATTAAATGCCCATATTTTCATAGTATCCTTTGGAGTAGGTGAATCAATAATGGCCTTGATTTTCTCCTCTTCCATCTTGATCCACTCTGATGAGATCTTGTGACCCAAGAAGGTAATTTCTTTTTGCCAAAAAGCACACTTTGACTTCTTGCAATAAAATTTCCATTGTCATAGTTGTCTTAGGACTTCTCATACGTGATTCACATGTTCTACCTTTATCTTGTTATAGATTAAGATATCATCCAAGAACACCACCATGTAATGATCCAATAATCTAGCCAACAACCAATGCATGTGATCCATGAAGACTATTGGAGCATTAGTGAACCTGAAATGTAGAACTCTCCACTTGAAATGCCCATACCTTGTATGAAAGGTAGTCTTTTGCACATCCTCTCTATAAATGAAGATTTGCCAATAGCTGCTACAAAGATTCAACTTGGAGAAGTATTGTGCTCTACTCAATTGATCAAGCAAGTGTCAATCCAAGGCAAGGGATATGCATTCTTCACTATTTTCTTATTGAGCCCATGGTAATCAATACAAAAACAAAGTACTCCATCCTTCTTCATAATAAATAGTACCGGTGCTCCCCAAAGAGAGGTACTATGTCATATGAAGTCCTTCTCCAACAACTCTATAAGTGTTTTTTGCAACTCCTCCAACTCCTTTGGTGAGAGCCAATAGATTGGTCCACTCACTAGTGTACTCCCTAGCAATAACTTGATCTTGAAGGGCATACCACTATTGGAGGGTAATCCCTTTGGCAAATCATCCAAAAACACATCCACAAACTCCTTAACTATTTGATCAACCATTGCTTGATGAGGCTCTTGGCCTTGCTCAGATTTTTCTTGAGCAATTGGCTTGATCCACACTACAAAAATAGACTTATTTTCCTCCAAAGCTTGCTCCATGGCTGCTTTCTTGGTAAACTTCCCATCTTGGGACTCATCTCTCTTCAAGGCTTGCACTATGACTACCTTCTTGATAAACTTCCCATCTTGGGACTGACTATTTTTAGGTATCTTACTCAAAGGTGCCAGACAACCTAATCAAAAATTCCTACCTTGGTGTTGTACTTGAATTTATCTTTGGATCCAATCAAATTGAACCTTATGACATTCAAGCCAACATAGTCCTAGAATGGCATCATAGTGTAGGGGTGCCACTACAAACCTCATACACTCTAAATACTCCTTCCCAATCTTAAAAGTAACAAGATGTAAGGTACGGATTGAAAAACCCTTTCTACCATATGTTATCATCAATCTACTTCCAATTATTGGCTTGATAGGAATACCCAATTCCTTTGCTACTTGCATGGACATGCAATTCTTTGAATTTCCAAAATCAACCAAAATTCTACAACCTTGATTAGATATCATACCTTGCAAGTGAAGCAAACTTGCATAGGTTGAGCCTTCAATCCCATTGGAACTAATCAAGCTCCCAATAGGCGGCTCAAAATCTCCTATTGGGATTTCTTGTTTTCTTGATCATTTTGCTCCACAAACTCCATCTAGGTGACTTGTCAAGGTCACTCATTCTTGAGTGTACATTCAACGATGTAATGTCCCAATTGGTGATAATAAAAACAACTACTATTTTGTTGTAGTTTTTCTCTATCTAGAGTGCCAAGTGGTCTCCATTGAATGGCATCAATCTCCTTTGGTGCAGGTTCTTCCACCCGTGTGTAGTGTATCCGTAGGTTCTGTGGAGGTGGAGGTCAAGACCAAGTTGTTGCAACCAATGAATCAAAATGTTTGGCCAACCATATGGCTTCCTCCAAGTGTTGTGGCTCTTTCATGGTTACCTCTAATTTGGTTCTTGACTTCAAGCCCCTCATAAATCAATCCAAAGCTTCACCTTCTAGTATATCTAGAATTTGCATGATTGTGTTTTAGAATTGCATGATATAACTTCTTACAAAGCCTATCTATTTCAACTTTGCTAACATATCTCGTACAACTCATATGGCATTTATAGTGTGCCTTTTGGAAAAGGAAGACCAAGTGTGCTTTTTGGCAAAAGGAAATTACCTTCTTGGGTCACAAGATCTCATCAAAGTGAATCAAGATAGAAGAGGAGAAAATCAATGTCATTATTGATTGGCTTACTCCAAAGGATGCTATAGAAGTACAAGCATTTAATGGATTGGCCAATTTTTACCAATAGTTCATCCACTATTATGCTCATGTGGCTGCACCATTGGCTGATCTCTTGGGAAGAACTTAAGTTTTCAATGGACCACCAAGCACGAAGAAGCATTCCAAAAGTTGAAACATATGGTATCTTCAAGACCCATTTTTCAACCATTTGATCCTCTCCTACCTTATGTGGTTGATTTTGATGCTTCTAACTTTGCAATTGGAGCCATATTGTAACAAGAATTCCTATATAGATTACATCCCATTGCCTTTGCATCTCACAAATTAAATACAGTTAAAATAAATTACTTTGCTCAAGATCAAGAACAATTTGCAATGGTATATGCCACTAAGGTATGGAGGCATTACCTCTTGGGGAAACAAGTGATTATGATAATTGATCACAAACCATTGTTGCATACCTTACACTTGGAACACATGAAGAGTCAACATCATCGATGTGAGGAGCAACTCCAATTGTTTGACATCAAACTTGAGTACAAACCAGGTCAGTTCTATATCATTCTTGATGCCCTATCATGATGACCTGATTTGAAGTCTTTTCCTCTCATCACGGCAGCAATTACAATGGTGTCAATTGACTCCAAGGTCAAAAATGAGTTTTGGTCAGCTCTACAACAAGACCTCTTCTTCCAAATGGTACATGGTCATCTTATAGCATACAACAAGGAGTACAACACCTTCTCCTTCAAGGAAGGCCTTTATTCCATGAGGATCGGATCTATGTTCCAGCCAAAGGTGATCTTTGACTTATGTGCCTTCAAGAAGCCCATGATTTACCAATTGCTGGTCACATGGGTGTGGACAAGACCTTGGGTACCTTCTAACACCAATGGTGGTGGCCGCCCAACATGGCACAAGATGTTTGGGAGTTTGTTTGATCATGTGAGAGTTGCCAATGCAACAAGGCCAATAACCAAACACCGAGTGGACTCCTTCAACCACTCCCTATTCCATCTACTTGTTAGGAACATGTGAGCTAGATCTCATCACCTCCTTGCCCAAGACAAAGCAAGGTCACATAGCAATTGTGGTATTTGTGGATAAGTTTAGTAAGCAAATCCATTTAGCACCAATGGTTGATACTATGGATGCTCCAACCTTAGCGCAAATCTACTTTGATAATGTATTCAAGCATCATGGGATGCCACATGTACTCATCTACGACCGTGATCCTTGCTTCACTAGAAAGTTTTGGCAAGCACTCTTGTAGATACACGGCACCAAGCTTGCTTTGTCTATGGCTTATCATCCTCAAACTGATGGACAAACAGAACATGAAAATTGCACCTTGGAAAATATGCTTTGTGCCTTTGTCAACATTTACCATACCAATTGGGATGAATGTCTTGCAACTACGGAGTTTGCATACAATAATTCTAAACAAGCAAGCACCAAATTCTCTCCTTTCTTTCTTAATTTTGGCCAAGACCCACTTGTTCCATATTCCCTTCTTGCTCCTCCTCCATCTCATGTCCCTCATACTTCCAGCTTCTTGACCACCATCTCCCAATCCCTCCAACAAGCCAAATCTCATATCCTTGTTGCTTAGAATTGGCAGAAACAATACACGGATCAGCATTGTTGTGATCTTAGCTTTCAAGTTGGTGGTAAGGCCATGCTCTCATCCAATAACCTCCCTCTCCCACTTGATACCCAAGTTTGTAAACTTGCCTTTAATTGGATAGGATCCTTTGATGTCACCCAAATTGTCTCTTTTCTTGCTTATTGACTTGCCTTGCCTTGTCATATGTGCATTCATCCTATCTTTCATGTTTCCAAGTTGAAACCCTTTGTTCTTAACCCATCTTCTTTTTCCTCTTGAGTCCAACCTCCTTCTCCTCTTGTCTCTATCAATGATCATGAGGAGTACAAAGTTGATTGTATCCTTGCATGTTGCCACATTCAACAAGGCCGTCAACAACATATGGAGTACAAGGTCCTTTGGAAAGGGTACCCCCTTCATGATGTCACATGGAAACCTCTTTCTCATCTCCAGAATGCATGATTGGTCATCCAGAAGTTCAAAGCTTCATTGGCAACGAGGACTTCACCAACTAGCTATGTGGAAATATGTAACAATATGGAGTTTAGTGACAAAGTTAGTAGGGCAAATGAAGTAGCAAATAAGACAAATTAACCTAGAATATTCCAGAAATATCTAAGAAGTTTCTTGGGAAGCTTCTCGGCTAGCTTAGCTTGCATCCCAAGTAGGTAGCTTCTAGAAGCTTCCAATTAGCTTAGCTTGCATGCCAAGTAAGCAACTTCTAGAAGGAAGCTTCTCGAGAAGCTTACTAATTAACTTGGCTTGCACTACAAGGAACCAATTCAAAGAAGCTTCTCAAGAGTTTTGTATGATCTCTAAAAATACAAGAGCCAAAGCTCATGCTAGGCACTCAAAGTTTTCCTTCATTCAAGTGTCCCAATGTGAGCTTCCATTCTCTTATTTCTCTCCTTGATCTTGGTCTTTTACAAGTTGACATCTGCTCCTATTTTGAGGAGACCAATCAGAGGATGACCATTTCAAGTTCACATTGATTGGAGTATGTTGGGGCTTGGAGTAGTGCTCACCTAGCATGATGATGAGGGGAAGGAGTTTTTGGTGGCCTATGCTAGTCGGTACAACAATTTAGCAGAGGTAAAGTATAGTTCATATGAGGGAGAGTGCTTGGTAATAGTATGAGCAGTAGCACATTTCCAATGTTATCTATTTGGCAACCCCTTTACTCTAATCAGTGATCATCAGCCAGTAAAGTAGTTGATAGAGTTCCACAAGCTTTTAAGGAAGCTTGTTGTAATACCAATAGCTAGATAGATGATCTAGAGATAAAATTTGGTTAGGTAACATTTAGAAGAATGTCATACATGATGTACTTATTAGATAAGCTAGAGGTATTACTAAAAGAGCAATTCTACTAAAAGGGCAGAAGCCAAAAATAGCTTGAAAACTTTAAAGCCATTTTTAGAGGCCTAAATGGATGAATTAAGCCTTGAAAATGGAGTGATTACATCCCCTCAAGGAGAAAAGCCTTGCCTTCTTCCCCCATTATTTGTCTCATCAAGAACTTTCCAATGGTACTTTATCCGTGTGATTTTGAGCTTCCTACAAGAAGATTCCCAAAAGTCTCTTTGGTCAAACCCATTTGACCAACTAGATAGGACAAGGACTGACATGTCACCCATCCAAACAACTAATCCAAAGATGTAGCTCGTTGACAAGTCACCAATCCATGTATCTGATCCAAGGGTGGAGCTTCCTTTGAAGGGATCTTCTTTGCTATATAATAAAGAGAATATGTTCCTTTGGGGCATCAAAAGATTGAGTGTGAAATTTGTGTATTCTCTCTTGAAGGGTTCTGTTGTCCTCGGAGTATTACAATGGTATCAGAGTGAGTGTTTTAATTTAAGAGAGTGGATCACCCCTCTTGGAAGAGCACGAGTTGCTAAAAACTGAGTAATTTGAGGTGGAGAACATAGTGCAATTGCTAGACTTGGGAAGGGCTTTAAAGAGTAAATGGGATAGATGCACCGAGAGGATAATTTCATGCACCTAGCTTCCTATTCTTGAATCTATTCCACATCAAGATTATGTGCATCCAATGTGAGCAACTGAGAGTATTGCTAGTTTATCATTATGGAGTAGAATTCATGGACAGAGTGATGAACTCACCAAACCCGGTGATTCTACTTGTGGTGGTATACGATAAAGAGTGGGATTTGACAATTTACATTCTATTATGATGTTATGGATCTGAATGTACTGATTCCTCACCCTTTCAACATGCAAGTAGAAATCCATTATGTAGTTAGACCAAAAGCAATGTTTAGGGATTTTGTAATCTGCAATTTTGGTGAGAAATATTTTCAACAAGTGATGGCCTTTGAGGTTCCAATCTTAATCCCCATAGTCTGTGCACCCTCCTAAGTGATCATTCTAACCCTCTATTGAAGTTGAAAGTAGCAAGTGAAAATTGATCATGTGTAGGAATCATGGATCCGCAATTGTAGGAGTTGATGCAAGGAATGCAATGGATGTTGAACGAGTTTCAAGAAATCAAGATGACCATGGAGGAGTTGCAAAATCAAGTACGTGCTATCAAGAATGATCAAGTAATGCAAGAAGGAGAGCCGTCTCAACAACCAATATTAGCAATCAAAGTACATGGAGAGTTATGCATGCCAATGACACCGATTCCAATCAACAACCAAGCCATATTGTTACTACAAATGAAGAAGACATGCAACATTGAGCCCTACAAGGGACAGCACTCCATGGGAGTAGTGGAAAATTGGATTTCAAGAATGAATTGATATCTTTGATTGTTCACAACGGAGATCACTCATCAGTCTGCAAGAGTGTTTACGTGTGAGTACTTGACCAATAGGACCCTCACATGGTACAATGCTTGGGAGCAATCATTGTTGGTAAAAGAAAGAGAGGTCACTTGGACAGCCATGCAAGAAGGGTGGCTCAAGAATTTCCAATCTATGGATTTTGTGCAAATGGCCCAAACAAGACTCTGGAGGTTGAAGTAGAAGAATAGCATACAAGAGTACGTGGAGGCATTTCTGGATCTACAGGTTGCGATAACCAAGATGAGTCCAGCCAAAGCTCTTGAAATTTTCTAGAGAGGATTAAAAGAGCAGATTTCCCAAGAGGTAATGCTGCAAAATCCTCATATTGTTTTTGAAGCCATTGCTTATGCCCAAAGAATAGCAAGGGTGCTTGGAGGAGGTGAGGCAACAACATCAATGCAAAACTATCGGGCCAAGACATACCATTTTGGTGGACCAATACCTATGGAGTTGGGCAACATTTGATTTCAAGACAAAGGAGCAAGACCTCTCCAAGGAGAACAAGGATGGGTTGAAGAAAGGCAAGAAGGAGTCCCATGAAGAGAAGGGCTCAAGCAAAACAATGATGATGTTACAATTGTGGGAGAATTGAACACATAGCCATCAATTGTCATGCTTTTCATCCTAGAAGCCCTTGGCCTCCATACAAGCTCTAAACCACATGGAGAGACAAATTAAAGAGGAAGATATAGAAACCGCATTGGAAAAAAAAGATCACTAGTAAATGTACCTTGCGGCCTTACTCGCTTGGTGAAGAAGAGTAAAAGTGGGGGAGGAAGAGGAAAAGTGTGCAAAGAAGGAGGAAGATAAATGCATAATTAATTTTTGTCAATAGAGTGCTAGAAGGCAATCTAGTGAGAGTGTTGATAGACCTTGGTGCAACAAAAAATTTCTTGTTTTGCTCTGTTGCAACAAGGTTGGGGATGAAACTTGAGAAGGGTGAGAAAGACAAAGTAGATTACCTAATGGTCAGACAAAGAGGATTTAGTTGTTACCTAGAAAGGTAATATTCTCTATAGGAGGGTATCAAGAAGCAATCAAGTGGCAAGTGATACAACTAGCTCGTTATGATGCAATCTTAGGTATATCGTGGATAGAGCACTACAACCCCATAGTGGATTGGAGAAAGAAAGAAGTGAAAACTAGTCAATGGAAGATCTTTGGGATCAAAGGAAGATCACAAAGGCAAGAGTTGCCTCTATATGTCATAAAGACCACATTTATTGGTAAGACAAATGAATGTTTCATGGGTGTAATTAGAGAAGTCCAGAGTGCCCAACACAATGGACAAATTCCTAAAGATACCTCCTTGTAAGGCCCCATATTGACTATCACCTCAGGAGTTGGAGGAGTTGGAGGAGTCTAAGGCTCAAATTGAAGATATTTTGCAAAAGGGATTTATCCAACCCAACGTATCACCATATGGAGCTCTTGTATTGTTTGTGAAGAAGAAGGACGAAACAATGTGAATGTGCATTAACTACCGAGGATTGAATCAACAAACGGTGAAGAACATTACCTTGCATGGATGATTTGTTTGATCAACTCAATGGGGCAAGGCACTTCACCAAACTTAATTTGCAGAGTAGTTATAACCAAATTAAGATTGGGGAAGAAGATGTACACAAAATGGCCTTTCAAACAAGGCATAGTAACTTTGATTACTTGGTGATGTTATTTGGTCTCACCAACTCTCCATCCACTTTCATGAGTTTGATGAATGATATATTCATATGTACTTGGATAAATCTGTTGTCATTTTTCTTGATGACATCTTAGTCTACAGTAGGACGTTGACATAGCACAAGCAACATCTGTGAGAAGTCCTCTAGATTCTGCAACAAAATCAATTGTATGCCAAAATCTCAAAGTGCAAGTTTGGCAAATCTAAAGTAGACTACTTAGGGCATAGAGTAAGTGAGGAGGGTATCCAAGTGTTAATAGATAAAATAGAGGTCATTCAAAAATGGAGTGCTCCAGAAGAATGGACTCAACTCAAGAGTTTCTTAAGATTAACATGGTTTTATCATCGATTTGTCAAGGACTTCTCCAACATTGCACAACCTCTAACAACACTATTGGGCAAGGGAAAGATATGGATATGGAGAACATCACAAGAATTGTGCCTTTCATGAGTTGAAAAACACATTACAACATGCACCAATCTTGAAATGGTATGACCCAAAATGTCCAATCAAGATAGCTATAGATGCATCAGGAGTAGCAATAGGAGCAGTCTTACAACAAGAATGGTAAGATGGATGGCACCCAATTGCGTATTTCTCTTGTAAGTTGCTATTATGTTGTGGGGCATCTCTTGTAAGTTGCTATTTGTCTCGAGAGTGCGCCGAGCATCTTGCTGCTCATGTGTAAATGCCTCTATTGTCAATGCCTCAAAGCTTCCCATAGTCTAACACCATCTCTATTCTTGTATGGTTGGAAATCTTCTTCTTGATAGAGCAACTTGTTTACAATTGCTCCCAATGGTAGGCTCTTCTTGAGGGGTTTTGGTGTTGATTTTTGCTGGTTAACGTTGACCTTCGTGGGACTGTTCATGTTCTGTTAAATTTTGGTTTGTGGATCTGGATCTGGTAGGGCTCATAGAATTGGGTCTGGTAGTGTTTGTAGAATATTCTAACCACAAGTGATCCAACTGGATTAAAACCCGAGCATCCAGATCACTAAATTGTTCCATTTACATAGATTGGACTGAGAGCTCCTAAAATGGAGCCCTTCCCTTGACATTATTCATAGATCAAAATACACACATTTGTTCACAAGAAATATCACATTCATCAGAATACCAAGCCTTGCAATTTATAACCTCTTTAGGGAAAACCAACAGCTCTAGACTAAACAATGACCACGCCTAAACTTTCCAACTGTCTTGCACAAAGCCACTTCAAATTTTCTTCTCTCCTGCACAAGCTCTTCTCCTTTGGGAAATCTTCCTATCAGCCCTTTCTAGCCTTGTTCCTTCAAAACTTCTTCCCTCTCCCTCTACATACCAGGCTCTTTTTCCCAAAAAATTAGCCTTCCTTGTCACAAAGTGCTTAACCCCTTTCCTTCAAATCCTTATTTCTTTGCATAGTTAGACCCTTCAAATATCTCCTCCTTCTCTATCCTTTCAATCTAGACCTTCCCCTCAAGGGTTCCCTTGTCCAGACCTCACTCACTCATTTGATGCTTCATTTTCAGCTTAGTCTTAGCAAACCCCTTCACTCTTTAGAAAATCCTCTGTCTAGCAGGCTTCTTCTCTCGAGATTCTTCCTTGCAGCCACAAGCTCTTCCTTAAAGAAAAATCCTGTCAGCCTCCTCTTGTCCTATTTAGGCTTCCTCTTGAAGCAACAAAACTCCTTTCTCTCTTCTCTTTTAAGGCACTCTCTCAAAGCTAAAACTCCTTTCTCTCTTCTGTCCTTCAAGGCATTCTCTTGAAGCTAAAAAAAAATCCTTGTTGTTGCCACTAAATAAAATACTCCTAAGATCCCAGTAACATAAACAAAAGGTCCCAAGCTTATGTAACACACAAAGAAGTCCCAAGCTTGTGTAACGCACAAAACTCCCAAGCTCATGTAACATAAAAGAAACTCTTGAGCTTACCGCAACACAAAACAACTTTCGGCTTTGCAACAACGTAAAGAAATATCTTGAGAGAAGGTAACATGAAATGACTCCCGAGACACAATAACATTAAAGAAAATGTTGAGTTCACTAAAAATAATAAAACTCACACCAAATGGCACCAATGCTACATGTGGATTATTTTCCCAATGACACCGGCAAAATGCAACTATCACACCATCAAACAAGAAGAGCTGACAATTGTCCTTGCAACCAAGCATTGGAAACATTATTTGGGTGAGAAGGCATTTGTGGTAAAGACGGACCACAAACCTCTAGTCTACCTTGAGACACAAAAGGATCTTTCTCATCAACAAATTTGGTGGGTAGAATGGAGACAAAAATTCAACATGACAATCAAATATGGAAGGCAAGAAGCAACTTGCAAATGCATTCACTTGAATGCCGATGGCAAACAATTCAGCAATGGAAATCAAGATGAACCCTGAATTCTGGCCCAGGATTCATGCTGCTACAAAAATAGATCCATAGATTGTAGGTGCTCAATCATCCAAAGGCATCACTATCACCCATGGACTCACCTTTTGTGGTGGTAGGTTATGGATCCTTAATGATATGGATCTAAGAACCACCATCATTACAGAATGTCATGATTTTGCCATTGTAATTCATGTTGGAATAGACAAAGACCTTGGATGGAGTCAAACGCCATTCCTGTTGGCCCAAGATGAGCAACGATGTGATGGAATATGTTTGTAGTTGCCTACTTTGTCAAAAAAATAAGGCCTCTAATCAAGCTCCCATAAGACTCCTCCAACCTCTCCCTACTCCTACACAACATTGGGAACAGATAAGCATGGATCTGGTTTGTGAATTGCCCAAGACCACCTTTGGGTTTGATTCCATCATAGTCTTTATCAACCAACTCAGCAAAATGATTCATGTGCGTCCTACCACCAAGGATGTGACTACCCCGCAACTAGCTCAATTTTACTTAGATGCAGTCTTTTCCCATCATGGCTTATCTCAAGTACCCATCACAGGTAGAGGCACTCAATTCACTACTTTGTTTTGGAGAACATTCTTTGGGTTCTTAAAAACCAAATTGGTTATGTCCATAGCTTACCATCCACAAATTGATGGACAAATAGAGAGGGCAAATTTCACTATAGAGGACATGCTTTGGGGCTTTACTTTGGATGAGCAAGAGAGTTGGGACACCTTACTCCCATTGGTGGAATTTTTGTACAAAAATTCAATGAATGCCTCCACACAAGTCACACCGTTCTCCCTCATGTATGGAGAGAATCTTTTCACACTTCAAGCTTGATGAAGGTCCATCTGGTGGCTACCATGGTGGATGTTGTCAACACTTTTGTTTCTAGTATCCAACAAGGGGTGGAGCACACCAAATGCAGGTTATAGATTGCCCAAAATTGATAGAAGCAATATATAGATGCACATTGCCAACACATGGAGTTCAATGTAGGAGATCAAGTTTGGTTGTCAACCACCACCTCAAGTTAGTTGGTCCTCATAAGCTTAGACCTTATTTTATTGGACCTTTCTCTATCCTTCGTCGCATAGGAGTTGTGGCCTATCACCTTGAGCTACCGCCATATATGAAGATCCACCCGGTGTTTCATGTTTCCTTATTATGCCGATATGCTCCCTATCCACCCCACTTCTCTTCCATCCAAGAAAGTAGACCTTGTCCAACCTTGGTTGATGACACAGAGGAGTATGAAGTCAAATGCATTCTCCAAAAGCGTATCCGGGGTACTCGCCATCCACGTGTGGAATACCTAGTACATTGGAAAGGGTACCCCTGGTATGAGGCTACATGGGAGCCAGCAGCCAACTTGACCCATGCACCAGTGTTAGTGAAATCTTTTGAGCAACAACTTTGCAACAAGGACGTTGTGTCTTAAAAAGGAAGAGGTTTGTAATACCAATAGCTAGATCGATGATCTAGAGATGAAATTTGGTTTGGTAACATCTGGAAGGATGTTATACATCATGGACATAGTAGATAAGCAAGAGGTATCACCAAAAAAAGAGCACTTCTACTAATAGTGCAGAAGCCTAAAATAGCTTAAAAACTTTAAAGTCATTTTTAGAGGCCTAAACGGATGTCTTAGTGATGGATGAATTAGGCCTTGAAAAATGGAGAGATTACCTCCCCTTAAGGAGAAAAGCCTTGCCTTCTCCCCCCATGATTTGTCTCATCAAAAGCTTTCCAATGATACCTTACCCATGCAATTTTGAGCTTCCTACAAGAAGATTCTCTAAAGATTCCCTTTGGTCAAACCTATTTGACCAACTAGATAGGACAAGGAATGACATGTCACCCATCTAAACAACTAATCCAAGGATGGAGCTCACTGATAAGTCACCAATCCATGTATCTAATCCAAGTGTGGAGCTTCCTTTGAGGGGATCCTCTTTGCTATATAATAAAAAGAAGGTGCTCCTTTGGGGCATCGGAGGATTGAGTGTGAAATCTGTGTTTTCTCTTTGAAGGGTTCTCTTGTCCTCAAAGTATTACACTTGCATGATAGGCTCTGATTTTACAATATTATGATTTCATGGTTATTCATAGACCTTGAGTGGTGAACTGTGATGTAGATGGGTTGAGTAGAAACCCATGTCCTAGCCAACAAGATCAAACCGGAGCACATTGGCATAGTGAGATAGATGAGGAGATGGTGTTAGGGTGGCATGCATCTACCTTTCTTTGTATATTTTTTGAGGCTTTGGTGGTATCTCTCTCAATGCATACAACAAGAGTTATTGAGGTCACATATCAAGAGAGTCAAAATAGTGGTACAGTTTAGCAAGACATTCATGATGACGTCTTAGTGATGGACTATCTTTGCATTGGTGTTGTGGGTGGCACAGTTGAGGCCAAGGAGAGAAGCCATGTTCTTCAACAAGCTAGATAGTTTTGATTGGAAAGAAGACACCTCCTTTGTGTATGGGAGGATGGTAGAGTGAGAGTAGTACCACCTCTATCTCAACAACCACAATTGGTCCGTCATGCTCATTAGGAGCTAGGACATTTTGGAGTAAAGCATACATATAGCTTATTCTAGAGTCATTATTGGTGGTGCAGTATGTAGACCAATGTACAACAATTTGTTGCAAGATGTGTGGTTTGTGACCAAGTTAGAGCATCATTCAATGCTCCTACACCACAATTGCACCCATTGCCTATCATGGGATTGGATTACCATTGGAGTTTGGACTTTGCTAGACCTTTATCATCAATTGTGAGACATCATTGGTATGTTTTGGTGATGGTGGAGCACTTTTCTAAATGAATTGAGCTGGTGGCACTTCTTGACAAGTCCAATGAAGGGACAGCTTACTTGTTCTTAGATCGAGTTCTTAGTCATTTTGGTGCACATTGAGGTTTTGACTGATCAAGGTATAGAGTTCTTGGGAGAGTTTTAGGTCTTATGTGACAAGGCTTTGATTGATCATTGTACTACCTCTTGAGATCACCCTGAGGCAGATGACTTAGCAAAGAGAGTGGTTTAGACAATGAAGAGAAGATTGCAAAAGTATGGTTTGCAAAGAGGCCACTTGGGAGATTAGGATCTCTTGTTACCTTGGTTGGCCATGGGCAATTGGTTCAGCTGGCAAGCCTCCTTAGCATCCTTTTCTACTTACTTTCTACTCTATGGATGAGATCTAGATTTACCTACATCCATCTATCAAGATGCTACTATAAATTTGGACTTGGATGATCTAGATGTATGGATGAACGCATGTTCTCAATAGGCAAAGATCTTTCAAAGAGTGATGCCAATGGCCTTTGAGAACTTAGCGATTGCTCAACATAGGGATACCTTACTCTATGCTACCATTTAAGGAGGAGGTTATAGACCCTCAAGGCGTCAATTTCATCTAGGTGACTATGTATATCTACAATAGACAACACCAACAAAACTTGATTTTTTCATGTTGTAATACCTTGAGAATACACTAGGTTTTTCCATCTAAAGTCCTTGTGTTGGAAGGACGTGATGATGTTGTTTGGGAGGATCATGTGCACAATTGTGTGCCATGTCACCTCCCAAACATTGATGGTACTATGGACCCAAGCTTGACACTTGTATGTGTAGGCTTGCGGTGTACGTTATGTGGCTCTTCTGATGGAGCTACTACTATGTTAGTGTGTGATAGTTGTTTGACAGGATGGCATATGGCATGTATGACTCCTCTCCTCATGATGGTTCATCATGGACAGTGGTTATGTCCTATATGTACTTGACCTATAGCAAGTTCATCCTTTATATGGTATAGATTACAGACATGTGACTAATATAGGAGTCGATAGCACCCGGCCTCTTGATCTTTTTCCCACCATAGGATATACCATGTACTTGGAGTAGATGGCTATTTAGGGTTAGAGGGACCTAATCACCAACTAGGGAGCGATTGTGGCACTTGAGAGTCCATGTATGACTTATGTGTGAGTTGTGCTTCATTGATGACATTGATAGCAATGTATATTGTGTGGTGATGTACATACGCACAATAGTTGTCATGCCATTTGTAGCATTGCACCTAGATTACTCAAACTCTGGAGTAATAATGTTTGTATTCAAGAGTATTTTGGTAGTTACTCATAGACTACTTATCAATGGTCAAATTTTTTGTTTGGGGTACTAACTACATAGTGGGGCCCAACTATCACTTAGCACCATTTGCACCATCGAATGTGCCATCGGTAGGACCGTTAAGCTAGAGACCAAGGAGTATATTTTCAAAGTGCAGCTCCAAAGAGCTCACTTCTATGATATTACACCTTCAATTTCCTGACTATGGTGGATAGAGGCTGGTGAGCATCACCTAGATTCTCTTAGCTAGAGTAGGTGTGGCTTGATTGTAATCAATGTACACTTTTCTCTATTATTGAGTGATAGATCAAATATTAATCTGATTGAGTGTGATTCAAGTTGTATGAACAAACTAATTATTGTGGCACTTGAGAGTCCATGTATAACTTATGTGTGAGTTGTGTTCTACAGTGTGTGATGTTTACAACGATGTATGTTGTGTACCACGCACCACCATTGAATTAAATACACCACAATCATCGTACCACAATTTCTTCACCGCAGCGAAACATCTTCTTTGTACACTCTACAAAGTGCTGATGGATCATGTTTTGTCGCGGTGTATTTAGTGAAAAATTTGGTATATTTCACAATTCCCTATATTTTATTGTACCATTCGCACTAAATATAAAGAAGAGTTGAAGTATGAAAAGATAAGATGATAAATAAATATGTTTAATTCCCTCAATATTTGAATGAGAACAAAGAAATTCTCTATAAAATTTTAAAATATATTTAATTAACCTTTGATAATATGTAAGTATTGTTTTTTTATTTCTAATATTACAAGTAGCTATTAATATTAAATTTCATACTTCTTGGAAAATTGAGAATTTTTTTATTTATTTCATTTGTTTTATATTTATAGAGGTTTTAATATATTTTCCATTGAAATAGTTTTATATTACGTATTTACTACTTATCAAAATATAAAGAGATGTGTGTATCATTATATCTCTGTATTTTGTATAGCATAAGAAATATGTATATAGAATGTAAGAAACTTTGAAAAGAAGTATTCTATAATAATTTAAATTTTTATTAATTTATTAGATTCAATAATATATATATAATTATTATCATTTAACATAAAATAAAATAATTTTTATTTTTTGAAAAAGATCAATAAGAGTTTATTCTTTTTGCTTTTTTTCACATTACTTATATCAGTGATAGAAAATAAATCATTATGCAGTTATTACATTTTTGAATTTTATTTTATGTTTTCTTTCATCATATTCTATACTATTAGTAATTCATTTCACTGTTCATATCTTCTTTATCTTATTTCCGCATAAACTTCTTTTCTGTTGGATCTCAAATCTGATTTATTGGATAATTACAGTAAAATATATTAGCAAAATATTTTATTCTAAGTTTAAAATTTTATAGTATAATGCTCCTCTATTGATCTTAATGACATATCAATCTCTTTTCTCCAAAAGGGTATAAATAAATCAGCTCAAATCGATGAAATGTCCATATGCTGCAAGTAGAGAGAATTATATATATGAAGATGCTATAAAGATATTGGAGGTTCAAAACTCTTCAACTCTTCAAGTTTGTAGGGTTAATTTACTTCTATAAATTCATACCAATTTTTAATTAACACATTCTTCGAGTTTTCTACGCGTTCGCCTTTTCGTCGTATTTTTAATTAAAGGAACATCGATTATTAAAACTAAAAACAATTCTATAAATCTCTATAAGACTTGACTAATATTATGAACCATATGAATCATATCTAATAGACGGAAAGGGTTCTCGTCTAATCTACGAGAGGTGATATAATTCATACACTACTTACCCTAAAACGTGCGATTATGGGATATGAAATTGCTACCGCCGTTGCCGTTTGAGTCTACACTATGACCCAAATAATTATTTTACGCGGTTATGACCTTAAATCATGCGGTCATAATATAAAAAATATTGGCAATAACCCATTTCACTTATTTGGAGAAAGCTTTGAAAATAAGATAGCAAAAAGGATGGGAAGACAAATCCCTTATTTCCGTTAAAGTGATTTGAAAGGATCACATTAACCAACATTGAGCTCATCACCAATACCGTACCTAAACCGACATCTGCTGCATCTGCGAAGCTAATATGGTTATTTGCAATCTCCCAAGAAGAATCGTGCGTGACTTATATTCTTTTTAGTTTCGTACACAATTATTTTACATATTGAAAATTTTTCCGGTGAAACCGGTATAAGCACTGGTATTAGTTTACCAATCCAAGAACGAAAGATCCACAGGCACTGATAACCAGAATCCAGCACTCACTAAGAAACATACCATTTAATGTCACTCATGAGTTTTCGAGTATACGCTTTGGACCGAGGGGTATTGACACTCGCTTGGCTACTTCGTCATTGTGTAAGGCATCGAGGAAATCATATTTGGTTTCTTGAAGTTGTTTAGCGTTTTACCACTCAAGCACCCATCGCGCTCGCTATGATATACTCTATCCAATTCTCGGGAGTTTCACTCCGTCTCAACCAAGATACCATCTGCTTTTCTCCCATTTCGCTCCACCCTACATTTGTTGATCATGGTTCCTATACATGACCGGTACGGCCTCCCAATTTCAGTCCAATTTTGTGTTTTAGTTTTCAATACATGTTATTCTCCATTTCGTTACGTATTTTGTTGATTTATATTGATTACACAATAAATATACTAATTTACTTTAATTATTAATAACAAATGTTTATTTCGTTTAAACTTAACTTATATTTGATTAGGAAAAAGACGATCGCGTAGAAAACACGAAGGAAGGGAAGACCCCGTTATTCGGTATATTCATTTCATTTCCTTTTCGGTTTTATTCCTCGTCTCCATTTGCACGTATTATGTTGTTTACGTTTCTTCGCAGGTCGTATGCATTTATTAAAGTCTGGATCCCCTTTTCTCCAAACGGCGTATGCTCTCATGGCCTAATAGCATTTCCTGTCGTATTATCGCATGCGAATCTAGATGATGAACATCTCTAATTATGAATTGCATGATAATGCAAATTAACGGAAACGGAAGCCAAATGGACTTTGTCGTATGCAAGCCGGTTCTCCATCGTACGCACATCGCCAAATTGAGAAAACGGACCGCCGGTTCAAAGCGAACGCTTACAGACGGCGACGGACGTCATAAAGGAACACACCTGTCCCTGCCGTGCGGCGGCCGTTAGTCTCCCTCATTGATCTCCCTCTAAATTTGGCCAAACTCTGCGCACATGCACATCCGCCTTTCACCTCTTTCAGGTAGATATCTTTCCCCGGTAGGGGGTCCGGCTAGAAAGTCCGACTGGCGGCGGACGAAGAATGGCTCAAGGAATATCTGAAGATCTAGGATTCTTTCACTGATAGCAGCAGCGGAGAGAAGGGAGGGACGAAGAAGAAGACTTCATTCCCAGTGCGAGGATTAAAACCCAAGCGAGCATTTGAGCGCCTATTATCGCGTCCCAGCTTCGATCGACGGCCCCCTTGCTCGCAGTTCGTAGTGCTGCGACGGTTGGTCGTCTCTGTTTTCGATCTACGGTATCTTGTGGCTAGTGCCGATCTTAGTAACAGGAGACTGCAGAAGGAGACAGTGAAAGGACAGAGAAACATTGTGTGGATCGAATCTTCCTTGAAGTGGAAATCATTATGGGGGAGGGGTTGAGAGGAGGAGAAGAAGAAGATCGACAAAATTTAAGGCCGCGAGAGGTTTAGCGAAGCAGTTTGTTTCACAGTGGTGTCACAGAACATGGGTCTGTTTCCGAGGATCCAAGTTTTCGCTGGCGCCGTTCAGTGAGGAAGAAGAATTGGGAGGAGGGATTGATAATGTAATGTTGTGCTGAATGAAATTGAGGCAGAGGGGAGGTTAAGGCTCGGCATTACCGGGAGAAGCGGGAGACGAGGGTTTAGCTATGGAGTCGCTTGTGACGCTATCGTCCTCGCAGAATTTTGGAGCCTTGCAAAACCTGAGCTCAAGTGTTCAGAAGCAGCAGCTGCAGCAGAAGAGAAGTTTTTCATCGTTTTCTGGTCTCCGGGTTTCAAAGCGGAGCGTATCTGTCGACAGCCAATGTGCGAAGGATGCTTCTTCTTCTTCTGGTCTGCTACATGGAACAGTAGTGGTGGCCACAGCTGAAGGAGGCAACAGCAGTTCGTGGATCCCTCAATCGAAGGGGAAGCCAATTCGATGTCCACCTGCATTGCGCGGGGCTGCCATAGCATCACCGTCGCAGGAATTGCCATCCCAGGATACGGCCAACTTAGGCAGCTCGAAGGAAAGAGTTGATCTCAATGCAGTTCCTTTCTTGAGAGTCTCCCCTGAATCTTTGCAGTATGAAGCAGGTTATCTTGGGGGGATTTCGGAGCGCACAGCTCCAGCGGAAAACTCTGCTGCAGCGGATGCCATGTCCTACTTGACTCGTACTATCAATTCCAAGGTGTATGATGTAGCAATTGAGTCGCCTCTCGAGCTCGCACCGAAGTTGAGCGAGCGGACTGGCAATAAAATATTGCTCAAACGCGAAGATATGCAACCGGTTAGTAAATGTACTATGATGTCACTTTTTTCATGCGGAGGGAAGACTTGACTTTCAGTCACTTGAAACTAATTCTCATACGAAATTGCCACTGGACGATACCCCTAAACTGCTTGTTCGATATCTGATATGTCTGTAGAAAATTGTGTTGTATTATCATCCTATTTGTTTCAATTGATTCAGTATGACTACCTTGTCATGGGATTTGGGCAGGTATTCTCCTTCAAGCTTCGTGGAGCTTACAACATGATGGCAAATCTGCCTCGTGAGCAACTGGAGAGAGGTGTAATCTGCTCATCTGCTGGCAATCATGCCCAAGGGGTAGCACTAGCTGCACGACGATTGAAATGTGATGCTGTTATTGCGATGCCTGTTACAACTCCCGAGATTAAGGTGAGTCTCTACTGCCAGGGAGAAGAATGCTACAAAATTACATTTTGCCCTCTACTACCTCGTGAAAGGACCTAGTAGGCATAATGTACTTCCTAAATTTGATTCTACTACATTCTATGTGAGAAACGAAGTTTGAGTTATAGTAACCAGAGGTTGCAGGTTCTTGGAAGTCATGAATCACTTTACTGGGAATTTGTGAGCGCAGTGGAAATCGGTGAAAAGACTGGGAGCCACTGTTGTGCTGGTAGGAGATGCTTACGATGAGACCCAAGCATATGCAAAGCAGCGGGCTCTTGATGATGGTCGTGTTTTCGTCCCACCTTTTGATCATCCGGACATAATAGCTGGTCAAGGAACTGTCGGTCTGGAGATTGTTCGACAGCATCAAGGCCCACTACATGCTGTCTTTGTGCCAGTCGGTGGTGGTGGTCTTATTGCTGGTATCGCAGCTTACATGAAGCGAGTTCGTCCTGAGGTATTTTCCTACACATGATACTTAGTCGGTCTCATTTGATTGGTTTTTCATTCATTTGATGTAGAAATAGTAAGTAAAGGACTGAGAGAAAATATCCGCTTTAAGAATTCGCTTTCTAGTGGCTGCTGGAAAGTGGTTACCGTTATAAAGCACCAAGCGGAGCTGGTTTGCTAGGTCACACCACTATATAAGTGAATCTGCTTACCACTGCAGTGGCGAATCCTTTGTGTCCATGATGATGTCATGCTTGCTTTTGGTACTGGAGGAAATTTGGAAGACGTGTTACAGTTTTACCTGTTTTTACTCAAGGCTATTAAGCCATTCAGCTCGATTTTGGATAAGGAAAACAAAACTTCGTCATCCTTATCAAGAACATCTCTAGAAAGCTGGATGTTCTTCTTAGACGGACGGTGTTCTTAACGTTATTTATACTGACACGGAAGTATTGTGGACGTTATACTCCGTAGGTTCGGATCATCGGAGTCGAACCAGCCGATGCCAATGCTATGGCATTGTCCTTACACCACGGTCAGCGTGTGGTTCTTGATCAGGTTGGGGGGTTTGCAGATGGTGTTGCCGTTAAGATGGTGGGAGAAGAGACGTTTCGATTGAGTCGAGAATTAGTGAATGGGGTAGTCCTTGTGAGCCGAGACTCTATATGTGCTGCTATAAAGGTGCACATTCAGAAAGTGTGACAGTAAGGCTAATATCGCTTGAAACGTATTTACTTATTCTGTTGTATGAGGCATGATCTTTTGTAAATGGATTTGGTAGCGAGTACTTCACCGAGGAACAACGAGCATGAATGTGGTATTCGGTCCAATTATTGGACATGCGTTTCGTGCAGGACATGTTTGAGGAAACTCGTAGTATCCTAGAGCCAGCAGGAGCTCTGGCTTTGGCTGGAGCCAAAGCCTACTGCAGGTACTACGGGCTGGAAAATGAAACCGTAGTGGCGATAACGAGTGGAGCAAATATGAATTTTGACAGACTTCGCATTGTGACCGAGTTGGCTGACGTCGGAGCTCGGAAAGAAGCTGTTCTCGCAACATACATGCCAGAGCAGGCCGGATCATTCAAGACATTTGTTGAATCAGTGGGTGCCCGGAAACTTTTGTTTTATAGACTTTGTATACTAGTTTCAGTCAGGATGGCCTCCCTGTATGCAAAGGTGAAATGCCAATCTTATCTTACAAGTGCAACTATAACTTGTTCAACGACTTAACAATAATAGCATGAACTCACATCAAGCAATTTAGACGTACTAACCGGGTGGTGCAATGAGATGCAGGTCGGACCTGCAAATATTACAGAATTCAAATACCGGTTCAATAATAAGAACGAGGCACTCGTTCTTTGCAGGTAACGATATTGTTGTTGTGATTCTTGGGCAAATGACTACCCATGAAAGTTGGTACACAATTGGGTCTGTTATCGACCAGTGTAAGCCCCCGACCAGAGTATCTTCCAGACATCGTCTTGAGACATGAAGGCAGGAATATTTTCCCTCCCGAAGTAATTGCATCGTTCTCTGCTTACCGCAGTATTGGTGTATCCAACGAGGAGCAGCTAGATCGCATCAAATCTAGAATGGACGGAGCGGGATTGAGAACTTTGGACATGACCAACAATGATCTTGCCAAAGACCACTTGCGGCATCTTGTAAGACACTTTCTTCTCAACTTTGTGAATACAGCATGTTCTGGAGGCTGAAGAAGTTGGCCTCCTGCTGCAGTCTTGTAACTGCTTCACTGATGACAAATGTGCAATTGTAATAGATGGGCGGAAGAACAAGTGTGGAAAACGAAGTGCTTCTAAGATTCGTTTTCCCTGAAAGGCCTGGTACACTGATGAAATTTCTGGAGACGTTCAGCCCTCGGTGGAATATATCTCTCTTCCATTATAGAGGACAGGTTGGGAAGAACTTCTAGAAATTTTTCATGGCTGCTTAGAAGAATGCACGCTAGAAGCATCCCATTTCCATTCGGATGTCTTATTCTTGTTATTGAGCAGCTCTGAAGGCTGAACGATTCTTGTCCTTGTTGCTGCAATGGGTCTCTGTTGTTCGCTGTAGACCCATAACATCTCAGCATTGCTTTTCTCATGCAGGGTGAGATGGGCGCAAATGTATTGGTAGGTATGCAAGTGCCGAAGGAGGATGAAGCAGAATTTATTGCACAGGCTGATACCCTCGGGTATGCATACCAAGATGAAAGATGTAATGAAGCGTATGAGCTTATAATGCACTAGTTGCAACACTCGTCATCGAATATTGGGGATTGATCCGCCCCTTAGTGCAGTTAATGGCGGATCGGTTCCACCGTTCCCAGCTGCATGTAGTAAGTTTTGTACTTCAGCTGTGCACACTTACAGATGTCGAGAATTTGATAAGTTTATGGCACACCATCTAAGTGTGACGGTAAAAGTGCGATAATTTACTAAAATGTTTCGATGAGAAAAGTATGGAGAATTGGTAGCTTTAGCTTACCGAATTCTGTGGCAAAGGCGTCAGAAACCTAGTAACTGTCCTGATCGCCGTGTACTAATTTAGCTTCTTCTCATAAGCAAGAGATCGTGGCCATAGGTTACCACTCCAACTTAGAGCTCCATGAATGAGTCTCCAAAGCGAAGCTCTTGTATCTTCTTGCCTGTCCCGGTCGATCGACATTTTTTACTTTGCTAGCTTCCGTGTACAGGAAGCAGCCTAAAGATACTAACAGAAGACTGCAGGAAGTCTTGAAGCGAGCTCCATATGTTAGGTCTAAGAGCCTAGTTTCACTTCAAATCGCATCTCCCGATCTACATAGAGTTGCTTCTACAGGACAGATCAAACATAATCACTAGCAATTGCGAAAACCCGGTAATCAAGTTTATGTCCTTGACGCTTGTGTAAGACGGAAGTGGAGACGGATAAAGCAGGCCAGCTGGGTCCAGAGCAAAGTCAACTCAACGATATCATCAGTGCTCGCTCTGTGCAAGTGCTGTATGGACATTTTCGGACATATCATTGAAGTCAAATCAATTTCCATCAAAACTTTTGTCATGTTTATAGATTCTACAATCATGCTTCTCTTCAACATCTGATGACGTGTTTACATCTGGAACTAACGACTTTATTTATGATACCTCCGAAGTGGCTCTCTTTCCACTCTACTTGACTGATATGATACTGCACTAGCCTGAAACAAACTCTGTAAAATCAATGTTGATAAGATTCCGAACTCCAGTAGTTCCGAGAAATTAACTCCCGCGCTCGGGACACTGAATCCTGACCACTTCCGCAATTCACAGAGAACAGTGATGCCGAGAAGAGATCAGACTCCGGCATATCCTATATGACCCACTGTCATGACAAGTCTAGCAATATCGAGCCATACCCTGAACCCGATGTTCTCAAGCACTATGTTGGAAAAGATGCTTTGCGTGCAATGCAATTGCGAAAGCTATGGCCAAAACATCTGAAAAGAGTAGTACTTTTCTTGAGATATTGTAACTTAATCTTCAACAGTATGTAAGACAACATGTTATTCACATGTATCACCTTGTATATGTAGGATGGGAAGGGAAGGTAGATCATTTTCCTAATGTGTGAACAAGGTAGAACATCTTCCTAATGTGCTAATTTTCTTATAGCATTTTTGGGTAGTTTTGCTCTCTTAGTATCTCTACTTTCTTCCTATTTTGTGGTTGTTGATAGCCCAATTTTGGAGACTTACGTGATCGAAGTGGAAGAGTGATCTTTTTCTCTCTAGGAGTTATTGCAACAGACTAGAGATGGTTTATCTCCACAAGCACGAGAAAACTTTCCATCCTTTGTTTCATTACCATAAGATCAGAGGTGTGCAGTTTTCCTTGATGGAGTGATAGTATCAACATATGTTACATTCTCTCTTAGTTGACTCGTCCATTCCTTGGGCCACTAGAGCACATCTTTGCTCTTGCTCTGGCAAGGATGCAAGCTCTTGGATCCTAGCTCGATCGTGCATTAGGGCATTTCGACTCGCACCAACCACTTTCTCTACAACGATGAGGTTCTGCCTAGATTTGGTACACCCGTTTGCATCTTCCTTACTCACTTGTGAGTGTGGTTCTACACTAGCAACGGTCCATATGACACAATGTCTTTATGGAGGATAGAGTATAGCTACCCATGATGCCATCAGGGATATAGTGTTTGCTATGGCAAGAGTGAATGGGTATCTTGCTTGGAGTGAGCGTTCATATTCTTTGCAGATTATACATGTCAATGCAAACTTATACTTGGTTTGAGATGATCAGGGATAGTGACAGATGTTGTGGTTACAAACCCTAAGCGTGATGCAGTTTTGGAAGGAGTAATTACTCATCCTCTTGGATGGGCGGCGAGCGGAGCAATAGCATGCAAGGTCTCCAAATATAGAGGTATGCAACTAGGTCACATGTTTGTTCCTCTAGCTTTGGAGTTTGGACATAGAACGGTGGACACAAGATTCGACATATTTGTCAAGAAATGCATGAGAGCTTATCATATTAGATTCCATGGGGTATTACTCTCACTCTCATACTTTGTAGTATACTTTAGACTGCTAGTGTTTATTGTTCTAGAGAGAGCATTGGCCAGTGCAATCCATAGGAGAGCAATCACTTTAGGTGATGCTTCTTCAGGTGTTCCAATAGTTTGTAGACTTTACTACTCACATAGTTCAGATATCTTAAGTGTAGTAGGGTAGATTTCTCATATCAAGACTATTAGTGTCTAGCCCCATTTTACCTCTTTTGTCTCTCCCTTGTAAGGCTTGATGGGGTCTACCCATCCTTCATGTGTTTTATGTGGTTGCCTTTTCCTCATGGGCGAACAAGTGTTGGAGCAAGTTTTGAATATCGCTATGAACTCGGCGGGCAGTGCATAGACTCGTCTTCATAGCTGATCTTTCTTCACCTTAACTTGTTTTCATGAGGAACATGAAGAGACCGTAAAATTCCTGCTTTGGCCGAACATGTCAAAATCCACCCACTAGCACCTCAACTTGCCGCACTTTAGGGGCTATTTTCGTCGCGCTGTTACATCCGCTCAGCCTACTGACATGGTCATCTGAACGTTCAATATCAAAGATTTCAGCCTGATGTAAAATTGCTGGCAAGTCAACGAAGAGCACCGATGTATCTGCATAGAAACAAGACGAGGGGATATATGTTGGAGTGTGGGACTAAAAGGAGACTTGCCCTCTTTATTTCATAGTTGACCGACTCCACTACCGTAGGACTTTCTTCTTGTGTATGTAGATCAGACCCGCTTATCTAGTCTGTGTTAGCTTTTACTTTCAAAGGCACCCGGAGGGGAAGTGAGAATGAGTTTATCCTTCGAAAAGCCTCATGTACTGCTGCTCATTCCATAAGTACGTGGATAGGAACAACTGAAGGCATACATATTCTACAGGGACTTCATTCACATTTACTGATGTCCACTTTAAGACTTTGCATAGCTCGGATATGTTAGGGGCGGTAGGGCAGATTTCTCATATAGACTCTATTGGGGCTTAGCCCCATGTTACCTTTTTTGTCTCTCCCTTGTACGGGTTGATGCAGTCTTCCAATCCTTCGTTTTTCCTACGCGATCGCCTTTCTTTCTTTAAGACTTTACTTACATGAAGATGATTTAAGATTCTTTTTTATCTCCCTTTGCCGGTGATGAGGGTAGCACAACAAGGCTTATTAACATTAGTGAACTCGTGCGATAAGATTTTCATGGTGGCAAGGATGTAGTCGAATCCAAAGTTTGTTGTATGAAGAAGAGCTAGAGGAAAAGTTTTAGCTCAAACCTTTAACCCTTGACTTTGATCACCCGGAAATTCTAGAGGAAAAGTTTTAGCTCAAACTTTTAACTTTTGACTTTTATCACCATGCCGGGTGATCAAAGTCAAGGGTTAAAGGTTCGAGCTATTGAGAGATATCGCTACGTGGAACGGACATAAAGTTGGATAGATTGACCTTTGATGTTTTCTGACGTAGGGCAGTTTCTCAAACTTTTCTGGAACCGTTGATAGGTCATAAATATTTGGATTCGATAACCAAATCTATAGCAAAGTCGACTGCTCATTTCAATAAAGTTTTGGAACTACACCTATCTGGAAATCGCATTTTGTAATTTTCTACAATGTGACTATATCCATGATGGAGCTCTATAGTCTTAGAAAAGTCAGGAACTCAGTGTATAGATCATGTTTGTCAGGGACAGTATAATATGGGATCCTCTTGAAGATTTAGTAAGACTTTAGTGCTACTTGTCTCTTATTGATACATAAAGATAGTTATGTGGGTTGAAATTTTTGTCAATGAGATTCGTTTGAGACAGTTAAGTGAGTCGCAATTTCACCAATTAGTATCCAGATCTTGGTGTTGAGGTGTGTAGCATGACCTATATTCTTGTGGCTTATAATGTAAGATTATTCTGCTTTACAAAATTTCAAAATATAGTTAATTTTGGAATCCTCAAAGAGCCTAAATACGATCGACATATGTTATGGCATGATCAGTTTACGGAGATAAAGGTGGGTGGATGGTTCAAAAGATACATGTCACCATCCGACATTTAGTAACGATTAGTGTGAACTAATATTTTAACTATTTTATAAGTCAAAATACTGTTAGTGTTCCTTATATAGACCTATAAATAACAAATTACTTATTCATACGGATCATTATAAATTACTTGACGGACTATCATTTGGACCATCGGCCCATTTTTCACCTCGTTTGAAGATCATGCTATAAGATATTTAATCTTATTTAGCCTCTTTAAGAATATGAAAGTTAATCACCTGGTCTTATCCAAAAAAATTAAAAAATTGGAAGATTATCACCTGCTTATCATAATCCATATGGAAATTGTATCGTGGTTTAATAAGTAGTTTTTGGTTGCAACCCAAAGTACTTATAAAAGCACGATACTATTTATAGTGATATATATAAAATAAATCAATACGTCACTGACTAAACAACTTCAACGATTGCAACGCTCGATGTCATATTCAAGTTGCGAAAGTTATGGGTTATGTTATTCTTTCTCATTATATAAACCCATATGCTTCCTCGAGCGCTGGTCCGTTCTGGAAATATCGCTAGAGGCAGAACATCATGAAGATAATGCATTCCAAGGGAGTTGCGAGAAGCAGATCATGATGTCAAGTTCAATAGGATGCAAAGAGAAGTGACGTACTATGGTTGAGAGAAGGAAGACAAACAATCGAATGACATCCTTCGCATGAAGCCCTCCTTGACCTCCTAAGAACTACAAGACCATTGTCGCTCCGCTCGATCTGTTCATGCATTCAAGGAACAATTCGATCTGGTAATCTGGAAGCCGATTCGTCGAAGCCAAAGAAAGGCCTTGCACCTAGTATACCACGAGACAAAGTGCAGACAAGGTTAGGGAATTGAGTTATAGATAGGGCAGTCACAAGCATGATGGTTGTGTATGTCGTCTCAGGCTATTGACTGAGCACTTGCTGCGTCGAGAAGCTCAATTAGCAACACCCCACAACGGGATAGCAAGCGGTCTCAATGTCCATGCCATTTTAGAAGTGTCGAGAAAAGGTTGTTTCGCCCAGAATATATCTTAGTGCACGTGGTAGGAACCTTTGATGACCTTGGCCAGTATCCGAGCTAAACAAGAATTTTCGAGGTGATATCTTATACCTGTAGGTGTGATGTGTCATGCGAGAAAGTACCAACTAGATTCGTGTTCACGGTCCATTTTGACAATGAAACCTGATACAAGATGGAATACCTGGATGAGGGGCATTGCTGTTACGTCTGCTCTGGTTGTGGGAGTCGGTACTGACTTTGTGGGCCAGTGGGCTCCAGGCTGCAAGTCACAATAGTTTAGTATACTTACTAAAATAAAGAAGGTGGATACGCATCAAGTGGAGAGACTTCACCCATGTCTACTAATCATCTTCATCAAAGTATGGGTAAATTAAATAAGTTGTGCTTGCCAGTTGGTTGTGCAATGTTACCACAAGCTGCTCAAGCTCCCTAGAATTTCAACACATAGATCTTCTAGCCGGCAGCGAATCCTACTTCCTTCATGTGCAAACGTTTGTAAAAGAAAGTAATTAATAACGTTCTCCTCATATTCCTATATTCCCATTCTTCATATTCTTTATGTGACCTATATTCCCATTCTTCATATTCTTTATGTGACGAAGGTGGAGGGAGGAGTCTTTTCTCTCCAAAGTGTTATTGCGGCATATGAAGGTTGTCTATCTCCATGGGCACGGGAGTACCTTTCATCTTTTACTTCACTACCATCAGATTGACCCAAAGGTTTGAAGTCTTCCTTGATGGAACAACAGTGTTAGCATATACTATTTTCTCTCTTGATTGAATCATCCATTCCTCGAGCCATTAGAGCACATCTTTGCTCTTGCTCCGGCAAGGGTATAAGCTCTTGGATCCTAGCTCGATCTTGCGTTGGAGCATTCTGACTCGCGCAAACCACTTTCTCTACAACGATTAGGTTCCATCAAGGTTTGGTCCACCCTTTTGCATCTTCGTTACTCACTTGTAAGTGTGGATATACACTAGACGCAGCAGTGGTCCATATGACACGGTGTCCTTACGGAGGACAAAGGATAGCTACCCATGATGCCATCAAGAATATAATGTTTGCTATGGCATGAGAGAGTGGATACTTTGCTTTGAGGAAGCGTTCATATTCTTTACAAACAACACGTGTCAGAGCAAACTTATACTTGGTTCAAGATGATCAGGTGACAATGGTAGATGTTGTGGTTACAAACCCTATACGTGATGCAATTTTGGAGGAGTGATTACTCATCCTCCTGGATGGGCGGCAAGCAAGGTCTCCAAGTATAGGGGTATGGAGCGAGGTCACCTCTTTGTTCCTCTAACCTTGGAGTTATATGGAGCAGTGGACATGGCATTCAACGCATTTGTTAGGGAGTGCAAGACAGCTTATCATATTAGACGCCAAGGGTACCACTCTCACTCTCATACTTTGTAGCATACTGTAGACAGTGTGTGTCCATTGCTCTATAAAGAGCATTGGCTGGTGCAGTCCATAGGAGAGCAATCACTCTAGGTGATCCTTCTTCGGATACCCCAATAGTTTGTAAACCTTACGACTTGCATAGCTCGGATACGGTAGGGCATATTTCTCATATCGATACTATTGGGGCCTTTCTCCATTCTACCTCGTTTGTTTCTCCCTTGTACGGCTTGATGGGGTCTTCCCATCCTTTTTGTGTTCTCCTTTTTGTGTTCTATGTGGTCGCATTCTCACATCTTTCTAAACCATCTCTTTAAATTGTTCTAAGAAGGAATTCATCAAGTTGTGTGGATGCTGCTTGTCCCAAGAAAGGTGCATGAGTAGCACATATAATTAACTTTCTGAGAGTGTCAAGCACTTTTGATAACAGGAAAGAAAAAAGGCCTTGTATCTTTTTGGATTTTCTCTAATAAGAAGAGAGTGACCTTGCTCTAGTCTTGAGTTCGAGCAGTTGAGTCAGGTGAAAATTGCAAGATAATACACATCTCTTTAGAGATCTGTCTTAACTTTTTGAACACAGTCAACTGACGGCAAACTTGCAGTTCATCGCAAGTTTGCTTTCAGCTGTTTTGTATCTATAAAGAACTTAACACTTTCTATAGAAACAACTAAGTTATATTCAGACTTGTTGGCGGTGAAAGAAACTCTAATCCACAAACGTCTCAGAGCTACCAAAAGACTTTTTACAGTTAAAAGTGGAGAATCTCATAATTCGAGTTGTGTCAGTGCACCTTGCAGTTCTATGACAGGCTCAGAACTTTAAATTTTGAATTCATCTATCCTAAAGTTTCCCCTAGTAGAGGACTAATGTGGTTCGGATTTCTATTTATACTGACTCCCATAGCACAAGAGCAGCGAATTGCTATTTTCGCGGCTCTGGTGCTAAACAACTCGCTAGACAGCCATTCGAACTCCTTCATTCCTTTGAATGACAACTTTTTCTAGTCTCGAACTGCATGAGGTGTTTCACGGTTGACAAAATATTTGACAGCTCACAGAATTACTTTGAAAATTCCCAGTCAGTTGCCTTCCAAGTCATCAAAACAATATGGCGAAAGTTGCTGACGAACGGTGGATCCCCCTCTGTAAGCAAGCTGTCTTTTGCCTTTAGTAGTAAATTTCTACTGAAATGGCCTTGAATACCTTGGAGGAAAGGTGAAACTTCACATCGCAGCAGTTTGAGCGTTTCCACCAACCTACTGTATAGAGGAGGATGTTTCACTTGTGGATTTTGAACTTGCCGGCTATAATGTCTCTGTACTGTTCCAGACAATAGTCACCAAAAAGGACACGAAATGAGCGGGAGGTCGAGACAGGCCTGGGCTATTGTCGACATATTCTGGCTGCACGTAACAAGCGGGTCCCACTTGACGTACCGGGTCCTACCCCAAACTGCAATATTACATACAGTATTGTTCTCGCTAGAGTATGCAGTAACTTACAAATTGCGCGTTAGGAGCTAAGAGTATCAACTTTGACAATTTCCATTCATCTCCATACGGCATCAAGCCAACATTCCTCCTTCTCAACGGGCGAACCCGGAGAAGAACAGGTCAACACTGTGCTTCAGTTTCTCATCAAGTTCAATCCCTGATTAGTTCCCTACCCGGTGTAGTAAAATGGGGCTTAGCTCCATTTTACCTTTTTTGTCTCCCTTGTACGGCTTGATGGGGTCTTCTCTTCCTTCGTTTTTTCTACGCGGTCGCCTTCTTTCTTGGTGTAGTCCGATCAAACATCTAAGAAAGTGGGCTTATACGCGGCTATCGACCTATTCATCTGGACAAGACAATGGAGGTCAGCTGATGCATGGCGCTCGTTGAACAAGATCGTTCATCTGCGCAACCAGCAGTCCCCTACTGGACTTTTCCTGCTGTCTCTTGAGCGTGACTTCTCCGCTTATCACAGCGACGGTTCTTGAAGCTCAAGGAAGTCACATAACCCAAACCATTTCGACTTCTGAAGTCGTCCTCGCCTTCATAACAAGACTTAACTAGGAATCTGCCAGAATAAGATGAATGCATTGTTTCGGTTAGAAAAGGCGACACGAGTAGGATAAAAGGAAGGATGGGAAGACCATCTCGAGAATCAAACCTAAGAGGCAAAATGCATATTTTCCACACTTTTCACAATCAACACTGAATACGTGTATGGTGCACACTCATACACAGACAAACAGAAAATCCTCGGATTGAAGTTACTGCTCTCACCAATTTGACTTTGTCGTTCTAACTCAGGATGTGCATCAGGTTCTCATTTCCTTGTGCATCAGGTTACTCCATCCCACAAGGAAATGAGAACCTGATCTCAATAAATCTCAGTAAAGTGACAGTAGTACAAATAATTCGTATACTCTGTCAAGAAGTTATGTCGAGCTGGCTATCCTAACTTCAAACTGATGAGGAGGAGCAAGATGCCCGGAACCCTCTGAGGTAATGGTCTACTCAAATCAAAGTGCAAAGTGATTCCGTGTTGCGTGGAAGCCGAGGTTTGTCCCATCCACTAAGGTGGAAGCGGCTAACGCTTCAGAAGTACCTCTTGCAGTTGGTACCACGGTCAACCAAGTAACTCAACCCTTTCGCTTCTGGAGAAACGTGTGCACGACATCCTCTTTACCTCCACTTAATTCTCCCATTCCTTCCACTCCGCATCCTGAATAATATGGATTAAGCTGCAGCCATTGGGCATGAAAGCGTGGGGACGCAAAGTCAGATCTCACATAACGTGTGGATTCACTGTGGAATGTAGTGCCAATTGGGATCCATTCTTGAAATGCGCCGCTTTACCGTCCAAGGTCCTACACGACAACAACACCTCCACCATCGCCCGCAGCGCCAATTGTCCATTGGTGGTATATAAACAACAAATTTGATGCCTGCGCGACACCTTCAAATCACCAGGTTACGGTGCTGCGTTCTTCCCCGTATGCAACCTTCACCATCAACCTGGATCTAACCCAGCTTTTCATCTCGCTTCGCACAGCACTGGGCTGTTTAACCGCAGTAAGGCTGCTCTTTAACCAGGGTCCTTTTCTCTTGTGGCTTCGCCTACCTGGAGGAAATGGGAGGAAAATAATCCAAACCACCTACTATGGTTCTAACTTCGTCAAAGGATTTGCACCTAGCCACTTCCTAGATAAAAAAACCATTTTTTAAATTACTCTCTAAATCTTAACTATTTTAGACTATCATAAATAAAGTCTCTATAAACAAATTTAACAGAATTGGTTAAAGTAGATCCTATGGCTAAAGATTCAGTGCTGCTAATTTATCAAGGTATCAAAATAATGGAATAGTAACAACTCTTAAGTGGATAAGTTAGACTTTTCATCGTGATTGTTTTACAGTCTCTTGCATACTAGATTATTTGCATAGAAGGATCACATGTATATCTAGTTTCAAGTGTCATGATAACATATTACCAACTATGACCAAATAATTATTCATATATTCGTGGAGATATCTTAAAAACTTGTACTTGTGTCGTGTGGTATTAATCTAGAGAAACTGACAAAAAAGAGTCTTAGGAAACCATTGAAAATGTAATAAGTTAACTTTCTTACAATTTTCTTACCAAAATTGCTTCTTTATAGATTTTATATTTGAAATTTCTATAATTTATTATCCATGAAATTATATGTAAATTTCAATACATATAAGATCACAGTATATTAATTCGAAAGTGAATATTTCACTTGTAAAACATACGGGGAATGGGTACTTGTGATAACATATTTCCGAGTTGGAGAAGACTCAAATCAGCCTTAGTACATGGATGCAGGTGATTTCGAGTTGGAGCCTCTCCAACTCGAAATCACCTGCATCCATGTACTAAGGCTGCTTGAGATTTTATCGTGTTCACTTTAAACTAAAATAAAGCAACAATTCCATCTTTTTATTTTTATTTTTGGTTCAGTGAATGAAATTTCATTTGATATCAATAGTATATGTATTATCTTATTTTTTTAACACCGTAGTTAATTTAAATATCGTGCATTTCTTAACACAATATGGATGTATTTAATGTTAAGTTTGGTTGCTTCTTATTTACTTATAGCATATCCTCTCATTTTAACTTTTTCCTTTACAGTTTTGGTGATGAAGGAGAGTTATGTAGATGAATTAGCTTATCTTCTTTCCGTGATAAGTTTACTTCTTTATTTCCATCCCCATTTTTCTTCTTTTATGAAATCCAATCTATTCCAAAATATGATGCGTGGCAATTATTCTATTTACCTTTATTCTATTCCTACTATCTTATAAAAAATGTAAGCATTATATTTGATTAATTAACAATAACTCTATAAATCCAGTCAATTTTTAAATTGTTGCATGTTCTACCAAGAGGTTGTTGTAAGATATTCATATTCTATAACTAAGATTGGATAGTGGTAACTAGATAAATCACAAATAAAAAGGTGATTTCCAAATTATAACAAGATAAAAGAAAATGTTTAATTTTGCTTCATATGAGTCAATTTGACTAAATCAATCGTTCTTGGATTATATTAGTTCAAGTTGTGGCATCAAGCCTCTTAAACTCTACTGAAGATGTGTTTTATATTAAGTTTTGATTTACATATGGATGAAGTGTTAAATAAAATAAGTAAGAGAGTATTTTTTTTTCTATGAATCTGAAAGTATATATTAAGTAAGTATATGAAAGAACCAAGCTTTGAACTTAAAGCATGCTTTAGTTGCAAAAGGCAAATTGGAAATTTTTTATTTTCTATATAGGTAGTGTTTTTGCTAGTTCCTCTTGCATATAATTCTAGATTTTCTTTTGAAGAGTAGAATGTATATATTTTGATCCTTTTAATCTTTCTAGCTCTATTCACTTATTCATTTATGGAATAAGAGTTATATATTGTCCTTATTGAGCAATATACATTATTGCGCAATCTACACTGATTTTTCAACAACTGATATTCAAATTGTGTTTAATTAAATCAATTCCAGATTATGTCAAAACATCTCAACTATTAAGTTGATTTAGTTAATATGTTTATCCTAACATTTGTATATATAAACTTACATCATATTCGTAAGCTTTTATGTTCACATAGCAAGTTTTCTCCATATCATTTATATTGAAATTTGTAGATTTTATTAAGTTGAATCCATTCTCATTATGAATTATATAAGTATGATTATAAAGGCAACTAGTCAAAACCTAAATAACAATAACAATTCCAGATTATGTCAAAACATCTCAACTATTAAGTTGATTTAGTTAATATGTTTATCCTATCATTTGTATATATAAACTTACATCATATTTGTAAGCTTTTATGTTCACATAGCAAGTTTTCTCCATATCATTTATATTGAAATTTGTAGATTTTATTAAGTTGAATCCCTTCTCATTATGAATTATATAAGTATGATTATAAAGGCAACTAGTCAAAACCTAAATAACAATAACAAGAGAGTGTGGTTAACTTGTAAATAAGAACAAAGGTAGAGATTATAATATAGTTTGCCTTACCAATTGAAAATGAAAATTTGAAAAAATTAATTGGTTGATATTAATATTTGGGGTTCTTGTAGTAACATTTGAAATTCTTTAACATATATAAATCCAAATTAATGATAGAGTGTCTAATATGTATTTATACTTGCTGAAAACACAGGGTTTAGCCATAATTAAAATGTATTATTTATTATTTATGATGGATTATAATAAATAATCATGGTGTTTTAATTTATCAATATTTCTATATAAATCTAGATTCTTCTCTAGGTGTAACACTTTTTGTAAAATTCTTACAGATTTTGTAAATAATATGGAATGGTCTTGTAATATATGCATAAAAGTAATACAAGTGATAGTTTTAAGCAATCTGATAGTTTTTAAAAATTATTTATTTTCTTTATAAAAAAAAGAGTGATGACATAGTTTCTTGTGATAATAAAAGTGAATGTTTGATAAATGAATTATTATCCTTCCAATATATGTAACTTGGGTAAACACGAAGAGTTCCTTAGAATGAATTGCAAAGGTAAGATATATTTGAGTGTTATTCTTCCCTCCATGTATACCAAATCATTAATACAAAGTCCAATGATCATCTGTGATGTGGATTGATGATATGGTATATAAGTAAACACAACTAGAAAACTTTATCTACAAATCTTGACCAACTATACTTAATTGCACTAACAAGTTACTCTTAATTACATCTTGAATTTTACACTTGAATTGAGTCACATGCTGATTTTGACTTAGTTATGATATGATGTATAAGTAAAACACAATTATTATGCAATCAGATTATCTACAAACTTGACCAACTATACTTAACTTCACCTACAAGTTCCTCTTCATCTAGATTCATCTAGAAATTTGCACTAAAATTGAGTCATGAACTACTCTTGACTTTAACTAGAAATATATGCTAACTTCACCTCAAAATTTTAACCTTCTACTATACTAGCAAATATTTGTCATTTATATGAAACCTCTAACTTTAGTTCTAACTAACCAAAGATAGTTACAATGTTGTTTTGGGTTTTAGTTTGTTCTAGGTTCTAATAAATTACTTATAGAATTTATCAAGTAAAGTATGCTTCAATGAGAACTCTAAATTTATTGTTTGCTTACCAAAGATAACTACAATAGATGGTTGTTTTAGATCTCATAAAATATATAGTAGTAGTTAGTAAGTAAAGTATATATGCAATGCTACATTGTATTTTGACGGAGCTTGTATAATCTATTGCTCTGAAAGTGTTTTTTTTAAGATACTAATTCAATAGATAGATTGAGACTCTTGGATTATTTTATGATTATTTGTTTTAACTTTTCTTCTTTGACCCTTCTTTAAAGACAACAATGATTCATAAAAAGTGATGAGTGCTTCTTGTTTATTTATATTTATAAATTTACTTGCATTATTACTTCTCTAATCTAATTATCAATCCTTCAGTCCATACTGGTTAACAAAGTGAGTCAGCACCTTTGAAATTATTAATCATGTCTTGTTTTACTGAATTCCAAGTAAAGTATCAATCTTGAGAAGTTAACCAATTTTTTATGTAGAATTAACTATTTAATTTTATTATCTTTTATATATGAATATTTATGATAGTTTAGGTACTTTAGAGCCAATTTAGAATATTGTCAATAAATATAATAAAATAAACATATCCAAGTTACAAAAATAAGATTGATGAATAGATGGAAGGAGCCATGCACTCTAATACTAATATGCATCTTTACAGATTCTAACTTTTAAGCTTATTCCACATGGTTCCATTTTGCAATCAATAAATTATTTTTTTTACGAACATACTCTTTTAGTGTCAAGCTGGATTAAACTTTGATGACTTTAGAACATTAGGTAAATCATAATATTTTATATTTTGGGAACTTAAATTAGCAATTTATTAAGTTTACTCTTGTAATTATAATTTTTGTGATGTGATTTAGATGCATAATTTTGCATGTACATTTACATTAGTACTTTAACTTTGTAAACTAATTCTCTAGATTTAAAGTATGAAACTCTAGCTTTAACTTTCAAAATTATGGATTCTTATTAATCAAAGATTATATAAACTTTGATTGTCCAAATACAAGATAAAATCTTTTGTATTAGGATATAACAATTCCATAAATGACATATTGATAGACATTATATTAATGAAATTTTAACATAAGGTTATTTTATATTCATCTATAGGATTATACATGATTAAATATATGAGAAGGATGTTATGAACCTTAAAAGATCTGCTTTGGTGCATGGAAATTGGGAAAATGAAAATATTCCTCCATGATGCTTATTCTACAATGATCTTTAGTGATAATGTGTATTTTATAGTTTGTGATATATCAAATAATATTTGAGTGTCTAATTTTTTAGAAATATATTACCGTTGTATATTTCTCATCATCAAAAAATATGAAAATTTAATTATATATGAAGAATATTTATATCTAAAAATATGATTGAAGAAGGCAAGCATTAGTGGATAATAAAATTTTTGTTTCCAGTTCTTGTCAAAAATCCCTTTTGCCCATGAAAATTTTAGATAGAAATGATAAATTTTTTATTATTTTGGAATTCCTTTGCTGGTGTTTGACATTTTTGTTCTTTGAAAGGGAAGTGACTTTAAAGAAATAATAATATTTAAAAAATAATAATATTATCTAGTGTCTAAAATATAGACCATGTATTCTTGAGAAAGTTCTAACATTTGATGGCAGGCAATGTCCATCATGATGGTTTTATATACTGAGTCGATCTGGTTGATTTGAGTAATGGAAACAGGTGAAAACGAAACATAATAAAATTAATGTAGCTCATAAAACGAAATTATCTGTACGCAATCGGCCGTCAACCGGGAACCTCATGGGAATTTACTTGCACGATTCACTTTCTGACTGTGGCCGGAAGTTACGAGCCAACTAAATGTGGAACCACCACGAGTATGTATTCATCACCAGTTTGAGAATACAGTACATATTCCTTCTTCTCATAAGGGAATCTGGAATAATTTACCGACGCAGTCGTAGCTACACGGTTTGGTTGAGGGGATACCCAGTACGGTACGGCGGTTACAGGAAGGGCTTCAAAGGCAGCCTACGGTGAGAGTTGCCGTGTCAGACGCTGTAAGTGAGGTTTGAACTTTTTGACAGACAATTTGAAGGCTTCTGCCTGCTGAGTCATCATAAACAACTGGATTGTTATCTGTTTAAACGACGAATTCATTCCCGGCATACAATATTCCTACGTTCCGGCATGTTCCATGCCCATGGGTTCTTCCGAGTACATGCATGGTTGTCGTCAATTACCGGGGATGGATGCATCATCAAGTTCCTTGCGGTTTGTTTGCCGCTAGAGGACAAGGACTTCGAACCTGCCGACGTTCTTTGCGGGACTGTATTCGTCGTGGTAGAGTTGCTACGAAGATATCATTTGATTCATGGCAAAGAAATGTTTCACTGTCAGTCAAAAATAGTCGTACTGGAGTCGTCAACATCCTCATATTCAGTTCAGATTAATCAATGCTTTGAAAAAATTGGCGCTTTTTATAAACGGACACTATAAAAAATGGTAAGAAAGTGATGTACTTTAGTGGAGTTAGAAGGTCTCCAGAATATTTTTTGTCAGTTGAGCAAATAATTAGGGTCTATGAGATTTATTGCACTCTTGGAAAACAAACTAAAACTATACATATTATCATGGTTATAGTGTTTATAATGGCATCCAAGAGTAAACACTTCACTTAGAAAGAGTGTAAATATAAATCATATACAACACAAGTTAAGACATAAAATAATCAGATTATTATAATATATGTTATGATTATGATGATGTAATGATTAATAAAGTCCACTTCAATTTCAAAGGGGATAATTAGTTAATATCTTGGATTTAGTGCAAGTAAAGGTACTGACTTGCAAGTATATAAATATAAATGAAGTCACCGCTTTGTTGATCTAACCGTAGAGTTATTTGGATAACCGCTGCCCTAATCAATAAGTCAAATGTAATTATATATAGCCTTGAAGTTATATGGATACATTTATCAAAGATTGTGCAAGAAAAACCATATAAAGAATAGCATGAGAGCGGACCATACGGCATAATGAACTATTTTCACTTTACTATTTTGTAGATTACTTTAGACAATAGCGTCTAGCGCTCTACATTACACGGTTTATTTTATGGAGTTTTTATCTATGGCTCTACATAGATTATTGGGAAAATCCATGAGAGAACAATCAAACTAAATCAAGAGATTATCCCTTGTAGGTTCTGGTGATGCATAAATATTTTTGACCCATTTATTTATTTAATATTTATAATAATAGACGAGATTTCTATTTCGATGTTCCTGGAACTTAGCTCCATTTTATCCTTGCATGGCATGATGAAGTCTTCTTATATTTTGTTATCATATATGCGTAGCGGTCTATCATATTTATAGACGTTTTAGTTTGATGGAACAGCAGATTGAAATTGCATTAAAGGCTAAAGAGGATCTTCATAAGCACGCTTCCATAATACTTCAAAGATTTTTTTGTTTAACTTGTGCTCAACTTTCAACTTTTGTAATTGGATGGAGCCCCTGCTCAACCTTGGTCAGAAGAAATCAGTGGGGGTTTCTATGGTCTATAGAAACCCCTATTGATTAAAGAATTCTGCCTTTCAAAAATCTCGAAAGACGTGCTCAAGTTGGAGTGATAAACAATGTGACGACAAAAGCTCTAACCGCGGTCAAAATTGACCAAACCACCAGCAAGGGCTCAAAGTGGCCGTTAAGAAATGCGGTGCGTATATGTGCAAGAGAGACTTCGCCCTAAAGATAAATGCGAGATTTGATGTGTTCAACTATGGTATGCCTGGACGAAGATTTCAACATACAGTTCCCATCAGACAGAAACCGTAATGCACATGCACCGCATCCGCAGTCCATGGCAGATAGATAGATGATCATGGCGTGTAATCTGGCCTGTTTGCATTCACGCTTGGACCGACGGTCCGAACCTTACGGCGAAGGACCGATCTGAGTTCTTCTGGACTGAAGCAAGGTCTCCTTGCTTCCTTTGTTTCGGCCCCGACTTCCCCGCTGCGTGGGGCGCCTTTCTTTGGCATTCCGTTCTCTTCCTCCCCGCGCATTCTTCCTGCCGATCGGATTGGAAACCTGCAGAGGTGAGGGCCAAGGTAGGGGTCGATTGTGGCGTTGGGGAGCTGCGGGTGTTGGTTGGGTCCTTGCAATTCAATCAAATCAATGTGTCGTGGTTTGGCGTGTGCTTGCTTCTTCTTCCTATTTGAGTTGTTATGTGCGCTTCACCCCTCGAGCAAGAGAAGTTTTCGCAGTGCAGGGAAGGGCATCGACGCTGCTGAGTGAATATTAGGACATACAGGTCGCGATTGGAACTCGCATCGGATTGCGATGCTGTGAAATTGACTTGTACGTCTGGTTTTGGGGCTCAGCAGGTCGGAGTGAACGCTCGACGGACGGTGTTTGCAGCTGCTCCGCCCGCGTACAAGTTTATTGAGTTTGCTCTGTGCCGTTTTGAAAATACTACCACCACCGAGTTTCTCCTGGAGGTAAAGGGAAGGGACCGAGCAGTTTTGTCTGCGGGAAACAGGTGTAGAGTGAAAAAGAATATGCAGTGAGTCGATAGAAAAAATGCAGAGGCGGAGGGGAAGTCCCGACAAGAAAGAACGGGCCATCTTCAACTGGACTCAGCTAGTTCGAAGTGCGCTCAGCTCGGAGAGATTGATACAAGCTTCCCGCTGGGGAGGCCGAGATGACCTCGGGGCTCCGGTACCAACATCCTTGGGGCAGCAGTCGACTAGCATCAATGTCATCTTGCAAGTTGCCGAAGAGATTCAACCCGATAATCCGCATGTGGCTCGCATCTGTACGTTCTTCTAACTCACCTGCTTGGTGTCTGGATGCATTTTTTTCACTAGTCTGAGTCAGTAGATCCAAGTGTTCGCCCACTTGCATTTCTTCCAGCTGCTGACATTTTCATGCAAGATGAAGCATTACAAACTTTTGGAATGCTTTGTAACTAAATAATATCAGCCTTTCTGCGGTGAGCACTTATGCACAATTTGAGTGCGGATAGAGAAAGAAGATTTATGCTCCATACCAAGTTTTTTAGTTTGGATCAAACGAATACTTTCTTGGCTAGGGCGATTTAAACCGAGTTGAAGGTTTGTCACCCAAAGAAGTATTGACGTGCCTGGAGTACCAGAACTGGCATGTCGTCTTTGTAATCCTAGAGCTCCTTAAAGATGGACATCCAGGGTATGGAGGGTGTTCCGCTAAAACTATGGACGAGTCAAGTTCACCTGGTTAGACGATGCACAGACCGTGTGCCACTATGATATACCAGTCGCATTGGTTGACTAGTTCTTGCACTAAGGGATCAAGAATAATGTTCAAGAAAGATCTGAGGCTTCCAGACCCCGTCCGGAGGGCAGTTGTTATGGAGAAACCATCTGTAAATTGGTCCCGGTCCTAATGTGTGGAGGAGAATTCCTACCACAACTTGCGCTTTGCCTCATACGGTGGATGAAGAAACTCACTAATAAACAACCGCAACAGTCATCAATGTACATCGTCGATATGAATTCACGGCTTGAGGACCACGAAAATTTTAAACCACGAGAATTCCTAACTTGAAAGCTCAGATTTGAACATTTTCTGTCAGTCTACATTTGCAGGTTAGTTAAAAATTTTCGATCTTGTATTAGGGAAATGTGTAAAGAAATTCTTCGCCAAAATTTTTATTATCAATCTTATTTTCTCAAGAGACAATTGTAACTTAATAATTTCCGTTGTTGGGGGAGCTGAAGTCTTTGGGTATGTGATTCTGTGGCATTCAGTGTGCGAGTATGCCTACTCTATGGCGCAACAATTGGACCCTCAGAGTGAAGGGAGGGGTGTTCTTCAATTCAAAACCGGGTTGATGTCGGTCATTCGGGTGAGTTCTTTGTCTTGTGGTTGTGAAATTGGTGAGCATCGAGTTGAAAACTGTAGCTGATCTCCGAAGGGTAAGTTAATAACGAAAGCTCAGGGTCTCCTCATCTTTCTCTTTCCGTCTTGTCAATCTCCGAGGCCCGGAATTAAACTCAGGTTGCGAAATAGTTCATGAAACGTTGCTCTCACGTGAGTAATTTCGATATTTTTTCTTACAGGAAGTTGCCCTCTCGACATGAGAGTGACGGCATGAGCGTGTAATTACATTCAGATTAGAGCAGTATCCAGTGTTGAGCTTCTTAAGAGAAATTTCTTATTGGGGATTGGAAAGATCATGAGATCCTCACGGTGTACCTAGTTCTTGACTTGACTAAGCTCTATATCTCTGCCCTGTGCGAGCAGCAAAAGCAGTCGAAAAAAGAAGGTGAAAAGATCGACAGAAGTCATGATATCCTTCTCATTCAGCGATTCTACGAGGAGTACCGTGCGGCACACCATATTGATGATTTGGAGAGAGAGCAGCAACGGATGGGGAGAGAGGGAGAGAGGTTTTCCGAGGACGCCGGAGAGTATGTTCTCCCACATCAATCTCTTTGATCACATATTAGGAGTATAGTTTTTTTTGACACAAGCTGCGAGAAAGTGTTTTGTCATCTTGGACAAACCTTACAGTTAGGGTATCCTTCTTGGCTTCAATCCTTTAACTTAACGCCATTTTCAACGTTTTTGGAAAATATTAAATGTATTTTTGGCCAAACTTTGGATAAACATTTTAGGAGCCGTCTTACTGTGACTATTTGACCATCCTGCACATCAGTATGAACTTGCAGGGTGGGTTTTGATATCATTCAAGCAATTGGGGAAAAATTTTGAGCTGCAGTGGAGGGGTCTGACCTTGACATTAACTTCAAGTAGAGATTGTGCCTGCGTATCCAAAAGCTAGGATGCATTGAAAGTACTGAGTTGGATGATCTCTTCTCCCTATAGGCTTACATACCGGGGTACCGGGCGGATCATCTTTAACATACTCTACGTAGTCTGCTCCTTCTGGTGTGGCGCACGGCCGTGTGATCTTAGACATCAGGATCCACTTGGTCTGTACTCTAATCGAAATAAATGCAAATTTCCCATTTTTCAGGCTTGAGAAGAGAACCAAAAATCTGAAAAAGATCTATCAGATCTCCAAGGTTCTCAATGATGTGCTGAACTCCCTTATCCAGGAATCAAGTCCTGAAGAGAAAGATAAGTTGATATCGAAGGAGGTCCGTTTCTGAAACCGACCATAAACAGATTTTACACAAAGAATGCTTGTCAGACCGAACATATACTTCTGTTTATCCGTTGAAGAGAGATTGGCTTCCCAAATCCGAATGATCTTAATTCCTACGAAGTTGACATGGTTGGTAGACCTCTGAGATATGTGCTGATTTTGCAGACAAAAGATCGTATGGAATCAGATGCTGCTAAGACTGAAGAATTTAAACCTTTTAACATCTTGCCGCTAGAAACACCGGGAGTGGTTAACACAATCGTTGCGCTAGATGAGGTGAGAACATAGTCATGCCCAGAGTAAAATATATACAGTGCGCGCTCAATATGTTGATGATATAGCTGGGCATGTAGGAAATCCTAGGCTGAGCTGCCCCTTCTTATCTTGCTCATATTGCCCATTCCGTCATGTGAGTATAATTAGAACAGCTTTCTGATCACGGTCTTCCTTTTCATAGTTTAGAAGACACTTCACTTTCAATATTTGTACAGATGGTATAATAGTCAAGAAACGTTGTTGTTTCGTGAGAAGATCGGAAAAGGAAGTTAATGTGGAGTTACTTCATCGGAGTGGTGACATCGATAATGTAATACTTGTAAATTCTTTGGAAATGTTGCAGGTCAGAGCAGCTGCTCGTACTTTGGGTTACTCAAATGACCTACCCAAGCTGCCTGATAGTGCTATAAAGCCAGGACTCCAGAGGGCCGTCGACATCTTTGATTTGCTCGAGTATATATTTGGATTCCAGGTAATCTATCGAGGTTGAGCTAAAATATTCGTCTGTTTTGAGAGGTTTTCGATGATGTTGCTGCCGTTTCTGCCGGAGTGATTAACGTCTACATGTGACGTAAGTTGGTATTGTTAGGAACCTGCTCAGAGCCAGAAGCATATGTGAGAGTCGTCACTAGAGGCTCTGCGATTATTTATGTGAGAGTCTATTGAATTTAAAATTTAATTAAAATTTCTGTGAGAGAAATATAATTAAAATTTCTGTAAAAGTCTCTATCGTTGAGCTCCTTTTGTGTCTCATTTCAGACTGGCAATGTCAACAATCAGCGGGAACATCTCATTCTTCTCCTCTCCAATTCACAGTCACTTTTGGGTCCTCCTGCTCGTGCTAATGAGGTGAGCTCTCTGCCTCCGCTTACGTGGACAGAACTCTCACACTCCTGACTATATCTTTAAGCTTGGTAGAGCTACCTTTGGGTGAAATTTACCGTTTCCGAGCGGAAGTAGGAACTGGGTTTCCTTCTCCTAGCGGGGCTTGCTCTTATGTATGATAATTCTGTTATTGTCTCTCCAAGTTCAAGAGCCGAGTCCGGTTTCTCATCGATCCATGCTCCAGGTTGACAATGGGGCAATCATGCGCTGCTACCTTCGTCTACTGGATAACTATATAAAATGGTGTCAATATCTCAGAATAACAGCAGTGACTGAGAGGTACGCACCTGCCGGGACCACTTGATTGAAATTAAAGTTCTAACAGTAGTCTTTCAGGTGCCAGAGGAGAACTTCTCTCCTGGCGCACGCTAAGATGTAAGTTACGTAGACTGGGTTTATAAATCAGCCTTTGTGTTGGTAGGATAATTGAACATGGAATCCTTCCTGTAATTATCCTGATGCTCTACAGCACTTACCATGCCTCCTGAGTCTCGTGGGATTTATAGACGCACCACTTGCCGCCTTTGAGTGTATTATAGCTAAGGTGTTGTTAAATGTCTACATAATGCAGCTGTGGTGAGTCTTAGTTTTGGTTTTCCAGTCATAGCCTTTCCATGACTTACATTCAAAGTAGATCTTTTTATTCTAATATTGGTTGTTCTCCTTTTCAGTGCCACGGATGACCCAAGGAAAATGGTTCTTTTGATCGCTATGTACTTGCTCATCTGGGGAGAAGCTGCCAACCTACGGTTTCTTCCGGAATGCCTTTGTTACATATTCCATCATGTAAGTCGTGGTACTGATTGCTTCGAATTTTTCCCAACATAAGAGGCTGGTTCCGTTGTAGAAGCTGGTGTCGTAGTAGTTTCTTTGTGTGGTTATAGTGTGGTCATGTTTACTCCTGATCAATTCTGGTCGAGCTCCCTTCCTCTGTGGACCTTTACTGTACAACGCTACCTAGTCTTCTGTGAGCTTTTCTTGAAGTGAAGAATACCTGCCGACGTCTACTTATAGAAGGACATGTTATTTCAATATCTTAGTTCAAGTGATGTCATCTACTTAGTAATAAACAGGAATAATCTTGTAAGTCAAAGCTTTCTGCTCTGCATTAATGAGTCTGGAGCAGTAGTTCCATAAGATAACCTTTATGCAACAATTGCAAACTTTGTTATGCTAACCAAACATATGTTCAGATGGTCAAAGAATTGTACGGCCTCTTGGGAAATCCAGAAGCGCACCGTTCGATAATATACCTGGAAGGATCATCCGACTGTTCCTTCCTCACAAGCATTGTTACACCTTTGTACAAGGTTATTCTGGCGGTAAGTTGTATTTCTCCAAGTAAACTGGAGTCTTTATTTTTCTGCACTGGTTAAAATTAGTTTCGCGAGTTTCAACGAGCGTCTCAAAATTCTTGGGAAGTTGATGAAATTGTAGTATAGTGTTATGAGGGAATAATATGTGGCTAGTTTTGGAAATAGCTGGCTAGGTTATAGCCGTTTTGCTTGTAACAGCATTAGCCATGATTATAAGACGTCCAACACTTAGTGGATTGAATGCCCCACATAGATGATTTATCGGTGGTGTATATGGTCACGTCACTGTCGGTTTGCGTCATTGTTAAATTGTTGGATTTGGTGGAATTATGTTTTGTCTGTACCCTCTGTATTTACTTTCAGTACTCCTGGATTTGATTCACAATTTGAGTCTGATTTCAGGAGTCAAAGAACAACAAAGGTGGGAAAGCATCTCATGCAGACTGGAGAAACTACGATGATTTTAACGAATATTTCTGGTAAATGACTGTCTCTTCATTGTATTACGCATTCGTCCATATATAGAACTGTGGTCGATTAAACCGTGCTCTAACGATCAGTTTCTATATTCACACTCAATATATAGTGGAGTGAATGATGACTATTGACGGATTTGCTGTTTATACCTCGTCAGGTCTGGTCCAGTCCAGTCTTAAGTCGGTATTGAACCGTGGTTTAACGAACGGGTTCCATATTCATACACTCAAAACATAGAACCGTGGGTAATAATCATCTAGGTTACCCTCATTACACGAATTCTCGCCTACAGGTTTGAACTAACAGGGGAGCTTGCTCACCACTCTGTGTGATTGATGGTTATGAGGGATTAACTCTCATAACCAACATTCACGCCTGTCTGACCTGTCTTGTTCCGTCTTATTTGTCTATAGAACCGTGTGCTAGCTAACTGGTTCCGTATTCATCCAGTCAATCTATAGAACCGTGGGTATAGAACCCTGTTCCAACACACGGCTCCACATTCATACACGAAATGTTGTTATATATATATGTTCTATTTTTATACTCAATCAGATACAATGGACGAGCTAGGATGGTATTTGATGTTCGAAGTCGAAGCTCTACCGATCACTTTCCGGTCTAAGTTCCAACTTTCCCGTGCAATGAGATCAGGTCTCCACGGTGTCTCCAGAGTTTAGCGTGGCCGTGGCGTCCAGATGCGGGTTTTATGATGCAGCCTAAGAAGGAGGATCCTGTGAGTATCTAGACCACACATTTTCTCAGTTTGCATTTCCTAGTTTTCTGAAATGAACTGAAGGCTTCTATCTTTCACCACCTCTCGTTGGCGTCCAGGAATACTTCAGGGATTCTACACGCTAGGAAACAGCTGATTAGTTAATTTCTGTTAGCATTCTCAATTGACAAGTCTGTGGAAGTTGATAACTTTGTCCACCCGTCCGAGCGTGACAGGTTCTGATTGTGCCAAGGAATTTCTTAGATTCTGCTCCTAATATGCAATATACCCGTAGATCTCATGCGCCTTATGCATTGCCCTGGCACGGCCAAGACACCATCCACTCCTGTCCCTGTTCGCCCCACTCCACCCATCCTGAACAAAAGCTCTGTCTTTCGTGCCTTGCGTGATGTCTCTCTGTTTGATGGTCCTCCCCTGCTTTCAATTTCAGATGCCTAGATCTGTTGTCTTGGTACTTATTCCATGTTGTATACTAGTTCTCTGCAGGACCTACTTATGAAATTACGTCCCTACTTCTGCCTATCTTCATAATGTTCAATTCACTTACATCCCATTTCCTTAGATTCAATTCATTTCGATACGCTTTTGGTCATGCATGCAACACATGTACTTCATCTGCAGGTTCTCGGTTCCATACGTAATGGGTTCTGGATCTCCTGGTCTTCGAATGGCTTTTGCTCCAATAACTCAAATATAAGTAAATAGATGCGTCTCATATCCAATCCCTGCGCCTAATTCATTTCCGCATCCGCCATAGTCATGATTCGCATTTTGCATCTTTCAGAATCTCTCTTATTTTCACCTTCCTGCTACTCATCCTAAGGCTGAAAGGTTCCTGCACAGTTGACCTCCATGGTTCTTGCGCGGGACGTTTTGTAAGCAACCGAGTTTGCCTTTGGCACTCAGGACTTAAACGGAAGCTCGGTACAAGGGCCACTGGCATTCGCCCAGATAATTCGGCACTTCGTGGGCCACGGATGAAGGCGTTCGTACTTCTGTGCAGGCTTACTAGACAACCTGACTGCCTCCTAGTCTGTAATATTTTGGGATTCATGCGCTCACAGAGCATGTTGTGATGTACTATATCCAGTCCTGTCACAGATGTTACACGCCTTTCAATTTCCAGGATTCTACATAATTCTCGACTTCTGTTTATCTTAATCTTTGTCGTCTGGCTTGTTAAATCGTCGCTTTTCCTGTTGATTTTATTTCTCTACATGCGTGGTTGTTCTGTTTCCGTTTTTTTGATGCATTCTACTTGTACATAGGTGTTACTCTTGATGTGTTTCCAGGTAACGTTTATTTATGCTATCATTTGATCAGGTGTTCGTTATCATGTATAGATTACATATCTTGCATTTCATTTGCATTCAATGAGTTCTGGATCTCCAGTTCATCGACCGGCTTCTGTCCTCATTTCTCTATATCTAGTCCTGTCACACTTCGCTCCCACCCATCTACCACCCACTAACAACATGAATTCTACTTGCTCGATTTCCCTTTGCTCTGCAATGCATCCTCAGCTTTTCGCATCGTGCAGCTCACAAAGGCACTCGTCCTTCATTAGATGCCTCTAGATATTGAATGCCATATGATGTTCCTGGAGTATACCAGTATTCGCTTCTGCTTTGCATCGAATGTTTTGTCAAACTCTACTCGCTTACTTTTGCATGCATTAACTTGCTTAGATCTGCATGTCATTGGTTTGCATGGGTTTGTTCCAAAGTGCGTGTCGATCGCCCTTGCAGAACGTCTTCTGCTCCCATTATTCATGTCAGTAGATAAAGTCCTTGTTCGTGAATGGCTTCTTCTCTCATTGCGCATATATCAGTAGACACTGATGAGTTTTTGAGCAGAAACTCGGTAAGAGGGGTACTTACACTTGCTCAGCTATGTCGGCACTGCGTGAGGCACTGATAAAGTCGCATGTGCTTTTGTGGAGGTTTACTATGGCCTCCTTCTGCTTCCTTCAGTTGTTTAGTGTCTCAGGAATCAAGCATCCACGGATCTTCCTCGACTTTCAATTTCAATTCCCTCTGTGTTTTTTGGTGTTTTAGGACTCCTGGGTTCATAGCACATGCTGCGATATAATCTCTATCCAGTCCTCTAGCGCTTCGCTCTATTTTTCGCATTTTATGAGCGATTTCATACTGTCTGGATTTCGGGCTGACTCACGGATCTTCCTCGACTTTCAATTTCCTAGCTGTTACATTGATTTTCTACTTTGGTGTATCTTTTCTCGTCTGGCTCGTCAAGTCGATTTTATTTCTCTACTTGCACTGTTTTTCTGTTTCCGCTTATCAGAGGCATTTTACTGGTATATACGTTTTACTCTACACATGTTTCCAGGTTAGGTTTATTTACGCTATCTTTCGATCAGATGTTCGCTATTGTGCAATCTTTACATATCTTGTATACTTTACATAACTTGCATGGTCTGGATCTCCCGTTCCTCGAACGGCTTCTGTCCACATTTCTCTATATCCAGTCCTCTGACACTTTGCTCCTTCTCAGCGTAGAGACACATCCACTCTCCTCCCACTTCGCTCCAACCCACATTTGTTGACCTGTTTTATGGTTCCTATACATGTTTTCTGTCCAGTCTGCCGATTTCAGTTCTCTTGATTGGTCAAGTTTCGCTAGTTGGTCTTCAATTACAGCTTGTCCTCTCTTTTTCGCTACATGCTTTGCTTAGCACCGATCGATTAAATGCTGAATATTAGTTCTTTACTGCTGTTGTTCAGGAAATATTGATATGTCGTTTGTGCGTAACCTTGCATTTAGTCTGTAAGATTCTTTACCTCCTTTAGGGTTTCATTTTTCATCTCGATTTGCACGTATCATGTTACATTTCATCCGCTCTCCTTATGCACGTAATGAATTCTGGATCCCCCCTTCTTCGATCGGCTTCTGCTCTCATGTCCTAACATATCAGTAGACAGATTTTTTGTGGTGTTGACGGACTCATGCTGACCTAGAGCATGCAGGGTGTCCTCATGGAAGTCCTCATACACTCGCTCGGGGGTGTGTTATCATTTTAGAGAATCGGGCATTTCATTTCCTATGCACTAACATCCTCTTGCGGTAACCACGCCATGCTTCTCTCATAAATTGCTCGCACTCACAATGTACTGCAGGTACCTATGCACCACAAACATCATGCTGACCCCTGTACGCAGACTTATGCATGCTTGCCTCTTAAGTAACGAACAGTTATGACGATTACTCTTTACTAGTATACACCATATGTCAAAGTCAGCCAGTCCTGCCAGACGTGGGTATGGAACCGGGTTGTTTTTCAACGAGTTCTGTATTTCTTTAAGTAATATTAGTGATAGAAGCCAAAAAATGTGGGAGTTAATCTGTAACTTCCCACAGTGAGGGAGTACCGTACTTCCATGTACACTAGAACGAGAAACGGATAACTCAGGCGTCCCGGTTGAAATTGCCTAGCTCTGTGAACCTCATCATGCTTGAGTTGGAGTTGAAGCCTGGCCTTTCACGTTGTTGTCGTGCAGAGTGGAAAGAAACAAATCACCATATTGCGAGGACGGAAAGGAGAGAAGAAAGTTGGCAAGATGACTTTTGTGGAACATCGCACAGGTTTCCATGTCTATCACAGCTTCCATCGACTCTGGATTTTCTTCACTGTCATGCTCCAGGTATTTTATGTGTCTGGAATTCTGAAATGTTAGAAACTGTTCATATAGACCGGGAAGATTAAGTGCTAGTAGCTTTTTCAAATGTTACCACATTCCAGCACACGGAGGGTAACCACTATGGATGAGATACTCCATTTTGAGTGCGCACAGCTGCTTTTCGTTTCCCTGAGGCGGAATGTCGACTTGGATCATCGACACTAGTTTGGGACCAATATATGCTGACTCTGATGGTGGGCCAAGCGCGTGATATTTAAACAACGTACAGTTGCATGCAGATACTAGCTTTACAGGGGGCAGATGTGTAGGTGGGTTTCTCCGAAACGAAGGAGAAGAGACTATAAGTCAAAGCTTTAAATGTTTGAACTGTTTTAAGTCAAACTTTGACTTATAAACTTTGACTCTCCACATTTATCAACTCGAGTGCCAATACACCGGATGCGGTACTGTCGTTTTGACACTGATATATGTGCCTCTCTAAAATAATGTTGTGCTGCAGGCATTGATGGTCTTCGCATTTTCCGATCAATCTTTTAATGCAACCACTTTCAAGAGAATGCTCAGTATTGGTCCGACATTTGTTGTCATGAAGTTCGTTCAATGTAAGACGTCCTGATACACCATCTATGTTCTAAAGTATCATATTGACCAGCATGGTCGTGTTGTGCGCAGCTGATCTAGCATCGTTGAAAGATGTATGAGTATGTAGAGCAGGAGCTGCACGTAGAACGGGGGATCCAGACCCACCAAGTTGGCTAGTTAAGCCAACTATGGTGGTGTTGATCATGATCTGTAACCGTTTACTGGACTGGTATCTTTGCAGCATTTCTCGATCTTGTCTTCATATACGGTGCCTATGCTTCAACTCAAGGATGGACCTTCTCAAGAATATTTGCTCGCTTGCTTTGGTCCGGTGGACTATCTGGCACAATCACGTATCTATTCGTGTAAGGAAACATCATTTATTGTCCCAAGAGTTTACTAGTAGAGAACTACTTACCATCTAGTAAGTATGTTTTATACTTTCAGTTAGATAGTTATATGATGTTCCAGCATTTGGTTCTGGTGATTACGGCTGGTAGAAGTAGTCTTACGGCTTGCTTGAAACCCATACTTGGATCTTCGTTTTCAAAGGAAGATCCGATAAGCACATGGATCACTTTAGACTCAAAGGTAACCGAAGAAAGACAGTCCATTCCAAGTTTTGAATGGTAGTGCTACTTGCGGATCCTCATTTGCATCATATGGTTAGTAGATTGAACCACCATTCTGCGGATTTTGCAGGAAAATGATAGTGGAAGACAACAGCTCAACAACCAGTTCGACTTGGTATCACCTGTACATGATCGTACTTGGTTCCTATGCCGGAGCGCAGCTTATAGTAACTCTCCTAATGCGAATACCTTTCTTTCGCGAACAGGCTGATAAATGTGGAGACTGGGCAATAATCAGGTTCATGATTTGGATTCACCAGGTATCTTTCGAGTAGACTCTGGTGTCTTACATTCTCAAAACCGTTTCGACCTAAACGTCATTTTATTCATCTCAGTGCATCTTGTGGAGAAGGCCTGCTCTAATTAGCGGTAGATACGGAATGGGGACTGCGATCTAGCCATTAGAACCAACCAACATGAACATATTGGTTCTGCTCCTTGATGTAGCAAGTAGTAGCTGGTATTGACCTGCCAGTGTGTAGAATTTGTGTAGTGGCTGACGTATTGTTCTTATCATCATCCGTAATCGTATGATCAAGTTACTTTTGTGCAATAGAGTATCTGTACTCAAACTTGGAAAATTCTTCACAGGATCGATACTTCGTGGGACGTGGTTTGTACGAAAGGACTCGCGATTACGCTGAGTATGTATTTCCCTGGTTTTGATACATACTAATGCCAGCTCAATGTAGATTTCTGGTTATGCGTCAATGGTATGCATTGGAGTTTTGGTGTTGATTGTGCGCTACTTCCAAGTCAGGCGAGAAGTTAATGTACTCTTATGCCCTACACTTTCCTAAAATTCTCTCCTCTAGCAAGTACAAGCCTTGTTGTCTTACAGTGATGACTGGTTATGCATTAATAGATTGCAATCTTTTGCACATTTATCAAAGCTGCTAACTAGATTTAGACCTTCTCCAAGTACCGCTGCTGTGCTCTAACCCATTATCCGTCGTTTCGTTAACTTTCTCCTGGCCCTGGCACCTACCTCCCTTACTCGCGATTCTTAGTCCATCATCTGATGATGGACTAAGAATCGCGTTACATTACAGGTGTCGTTTTCTGACTCTAGCTCTACTCCCAATCGTCGATCCTCCCCCTTGGCCTCGGTCCCTTAACTTTCCCTATAGTCTGTTGTTAATGCTTCCTACTTTTTTGTGTTGGGTCCCGAACCTCCTTCCTAACCATTCTTCACACAAGATCGACTTTATTGCACAACTGTCTCTGACAGCTGACACTGACAGCTGACACCTGCATCTGTCGACCCGTTGTCCGTTACATTACCCATTCCATTCTTCCTGGACTGGTACTTGATTATCGTCACACTTCGTCATTACAGACACATGTCCATATTTAGCGTTTCCCCAGTTTGTCTGTCAAGTTGTGGGACTTCCCATGGGGACACCTTGTGTTGTCTTCGTGGCTATCTTGTATCTCGTCACCTATGAGCTTGATTTCATCCGCAGTTAAGCTGTTCGACAGGATATCGACCTACTGGGTTGTCCCTAGTTCGATGTTTTGTTGTTGATTTTCTTATTGTCGGCTCTGGGCTGTCCTACTTGAGCATCATGTACTAGGTTGACTCTGCCTTGGGAGGAGGAATCTTTCCCTGGCTATCCTGCGAGTTAGAAACTTACTGAAATGTTCTTATTGGCAATCTGCCCTCTTCATCTCATTCGATGTTTGTTTCGCTCTGTCCTTTAATGGGTAAAGGACATCCTTTGGTCATCGTGGCCTTTGTTTCTATTGAGATCTGACAATCTCAAGTTCTCTATAACAGGCGGCGAGCTCCAGTCGGAGCCCACCAGTAGTTACACTTGCATCCCTGCTGGCGTTAGTCTCCAAAGCATCTCTTTGTCCAGCCTTTAACTGCTCACAAAAACTTCTACCCCTTCTGTTGATAGGCTGACACGTGGATCCATCTTGCCCTAGAGCTCCTCTCCTTCACAGTTCCCTAGGCCTCTCTAAGCAGCCGAGGCAATCCTTCCCTCGGAAACCTTCTCCCCTCCCCTCTGCCTTCTGCTCGTTTGGGTCATTGTTCGTTCCTCCTTTGGTAGTTCCACCTTTGGTGCCTGTTTGTTCTGCCTTACTCTCGGCTCTCAAGCCCTCCGTTTGGCACTCAATCGACTTTGCTCATTCCTTCGTTTTTCTACTCACTCCTCTTGGTTTCTTCGTGGGTCGCTCTCTGGTGTAGTCTTATTAGTCTCTGGTACCTTATTCTTGATTTTGCTTTATAAGTAAAAGTTGCTAGGTTATGCTTGCTGGCAATACTAATTGATGTTGTCCTTGCAGGCATTTTCAAGGTCTGTCTCGAGTCCCTCACACTCTCCTGCCTTCAATTTTATTTTCTTCCTCTGCTTGCAGACTATTTCGTTTTTGACTACATTCTGCATTTTTTCTATTTCTGCTATTTTGGGGGAACTTCAGCTCCACGTGTTCCTATCTGTTGCCTTCTGCGGCCTGTTTATTATTTTGAGCGGCACTGTTGGAAGTAACCAAATTTGCCTTGGCACTCAATGAGTTTTCGAGCAGAAACTCGGTATGAGGGGTACTGACACTTCCTCAGATACTTCGGCACTGCGTGAGGCACTGATGAAGTCGCATGTATTTTCGTGGAGGCTTACTATGGCTGCCTTCTGCTTCCCTCAGCTGTTTTAGTTTCTCAGGACCCAGGCATCCATAGTACTTGCTGCGATATACTATATCCAGTCCAGTGGAGGTTTACTATGGCCACCTTCTGCTCCCTTTGCTGTTTAGTGTCTCAGGACTCAAGCGTCCATAGCGCTTGTTGCGATATGTTGCCTACGTTTTAGCTTTCATCGTCCACGCACTGCTTACTGGTTGTCAATAACATAACGTTTTGTATTTCTCGCATTCGTTTGCATAGCTGTTATCGATTTCAAGTTGTTTACTAGTCCTTTAGATATATGTTATTCTCAATTTGTTGCAATTATGCCTTTGCTTCAGGTTACATTCGATGCATTCTACTTTATGGATTTATCACTATTCTAGCATTGTGCATAAAGTACATCTTGGTTACCGATCATTTACATTTCATGAGTTCTGGATCACCCGTTCCCAGAACGGCTTCTGCTCTCATATACCTATATTCCCTTCGCTCTCTGACTGCTTCCTGCCTCGTTCTCTACTATTTCCTGTGTTCCTCCCCCACTCCATCCCACGTTCTTCATCTTCATCTGCACACTGTATCCTGGTGGGCTCTTATAGCAAGTTTTCTATTCCTCTCGCTTCATCCACGCACTGCATCCTGGCGGGCTCTTACAGCACATAGCACGTTTCCTATGCCGCTCGCTTTTGGTTGCATTGCTGCTCTCTGACTTCATTAGTTTTTACTGGTGAACTCTTACATCGAGCTCTCTAACCCACGCCCGCGTTGGCCTTGCTGCTCTCGATTTCAAGTTCGTTATTGTCCATTAGCAGTACAGTGTTCTCAATTTCTTGTACTTATGCCTTTGCTACAGGTTACTTTTTTGCACCTATACTTTTGCTGCAGGTTATTTTCGAGGCATTTTACACTAAAGCTTTCATACTACACTAGCACTGTAATTCGAGTAAATGTTGTTTATCAAATATGTGCACTTGTGCACTTCATGAGTTCTGGATAACCTGTTCCCAGAACGGCTTCTGCTCTCATTTACCAATATACCTATATCCAGTCTGTTATTCCCAATTTGTTTCAATTATGCCTTTGCTGCAGGTTACATTCGATGCATCCCACCTTAGAGATTTAACACTACTCTAGCATTGTGATTCATGTACATATTGCTTATCGATCATTTGCAATTCATGAGTTCTGGATAACCCGTACCGAGAACGGCTTCTGCTCTCATCTACCAATATACCTCTATATATATATATATCTACCAATATACCTCTATATATATATATATATATCATATATATCATGGAGACGTACTATGGCCGTCTTCTGCTTCCCTCAGCTGGTTGGCTTCTCTGGACTCAGGCATCCATAGCGCTTGCTGTGATATATTGATATCCAAGTCCTCGGATGCTTTGCTCGTCTTCCCTTGTTCTCTGAGCAATTTATTCTTCCAGTGCTCTGTTGCATCCACCTTCTACGATTTTCGTTTCCTGACTCAGCTCTTCCTTGACCCGTTCTCTGAGCGATTTATACTTCCAGTGCTCTGTCTCATCCATCTTCTACGATTTTCGTTTCCTGACTCAGCTCTTCCTTGACCCGCGATATTTACAGACTATTACTTGTCTCTTGCCCCCAGTTTATCTCCATCCTTTTCAGCTGTCCGTTTCTTCCTGATGTATTTATTTCTCTACTTGTGTGGGAGCACTGTATCCGCTTCTTTGAAGGCTGCATCTCAAATATGCGTGCTATCTAAGTGTTTCCGCGTGACAGTTATTTCGCCTTTCATTCGATGATGTTTCTCCAATATATATGCTGGTGTTTCAATATGTTTGTTTCGATTATGCCATTGCTGCAGGTTACCTTCGATGCTTTCTAACTTAGGGATTTCATTCTACTCTAGCCTTGCGTGTAGCTTGCCTTCCATGCATTCTCCCCTCGGGATTTAATACTCCTAGTGTTCGTATCTTGTACATATTGTTCATCGATCATTTGCACTTCATGAGTTCTGGATAACCCCTTCCCAGAACGGCTTCTGTTCTTGTAAACCTATATATATACCTATATCCAGTCTATATATAGCAACCGAGTTTGCCTTGGCGCTCATGAGTTTTCGAGCAGAAACTCAGTATGAGGGGTACTGACAATTGCTCAGCTACTTTGGCACTGCGAGAGGCACTGATGAAGTCGCAGGTGTTTTCTTGAAGGTTTACTATGGCCGTCGTCTGCTTCCCCTTTTGCTGTTTAGCGTCTCAGGACTCAAGAGTCCATAGCGCTTGTTGTGATATATTGTATATCCTGTCCTTTTTCGCTTCGCTCTTGTTACCCTGTTATACTTCGACAGGTTTCTGCAGCCACACCATCCTATAGCTCTCGCTTTGTTCCACTCCTCCATTCCCCAGCTAATTCCCTCCCTATTATTTTTCCTTCGCTCTTTGCCTGATTCATGAGACCTCTTGCGCATACAGTGGTCCTACCCGACACCAGCCCACGCTTTTTATTTTTATCATTCACGCACTGCTTACTGGCAGTCCTTTACATAGCGTTACCTATTTCTTGCAGTTGTTTGCATAGAGTTCTTGATTTCATGGTGGTTTACTAGTCTGTTAGCCATATGTTATTCTCAATTTGTTTCAATTATGCCTTTGCTTCAAGTTACATTTGATGCATTCTACCTTATGGATTTCTAGCATTGTGAATTATGAACATCTTGCTTACCGATCATTTCCCTTCATGAGTTCTGTTCCCAGAACGGCTTCTGTTCTCGTATACCTATATACCTATATCCAGTCCTTTGCTTCAGGTTACATTAGATGCATTCTACTTTATGAATTTATCAGTATTCTAGCATTGTGTATAAAGTACATCTTGGTTACCGATCATTTGCATTTCATGAGTTCTGGATCGCCCGGTCCCTGAACGGCTTCTGCTCTCATATACCTATGTCCAGTCCTTTGAAGCCTTGCTCGTCTTTCATCGTTCTGCGGGTCCCTGAACGGCTTCTGCTCTCATAAACCTATGTCCAGTCCTTTGAAGCCTTGCTCGTCTTTCATCGTTCGCAGAACGACTTCATACTTCCTGTGTTCTGACTCTACACCTTCCACGATTTTCGTTTCCTGACTCTCAGATCTTCCTTGACTTGCGATTTCCAGACTTTTACTTGTCTCTCAATTCCTGTTTATCTGAATCTGTTTAATTTGGCTCGTTTTGTTGCCATTTCCTCCTGTTGTATCTATTTCTCTACTCATTTGGGTGTTCTGTCTCCGCTTCTTAGATACAAGCATGTCAGATATGCGTGTTGCTTTTAAATTGTTCCCTAGTGACATTTACTTCGCCTTTTATTCGATGTGTCCTGTTCAGGTGTCCTGTTTCTGTTTATTCGATGCATGCAACTAGGATGTAGGTGTTGCTATTTCATTGCTTCCAGTTTACAATTACTCATGCTTTAATTCGACCAGATGTTCTTTATCTTGTTTACATTACATATCGAGCATAGCATTTGCATTCAATGAGTTCTGAATCCCCCCTTCGGTGAACGGCTACTGTCCTCATTTCTCTATATCCGTCGTTTTGGGCCGTTTCGTTACTAGGTATTGATCTTCTGTAAATATTGATGAATGTCACTGAGATTAACTTCGAGATTGTCTTTCCACAGATACACTTTGTTCTGGATCTTTGTTCTAGCGTGCAAGTTCTCTTTCAGCTACTATTTCATGGTATGTTACTCCATGCACACCCCACTGTGTGTTAAGGGCATGCAATGTATGGATTGCGTAGACTTGCATGGGCTTAATTACTTTGGTTTGCAAGGGCTAGTTTCCATCTTTTCTGTCCTAATGCTTGTGAATCCCTGTTCTACGAAGGCTTCTGCTCTCATTGCCCTGATAACCACGTGAGTTTCTGCCTTGCCATAATCTCCGGCAGGGTTAGTAGAATACTCTTCCCCTTACAAGGCAACAAGAAGCTATAATTTGCAGCGTAGAGCACCTCTTAAGTTGTTGAAAATTACCCCTATGGATTTGCAGGTTTTGTCCTTGGTTGAACCTACGCAGATCATCATCAAGCAGCAATACACGTACAAATGGCATGACTTCCTTTCGAAAAGTAAGGCACTAACTACCCCGGTTGTATTGAACTAAAACTTCGAAGAGCGCCTTTTAGTGTCGTAGCTCCTATGTAGATTCTGCCAAAATAATAGCCCTTCATATGTTTTTGAAAGATGGACCTTGACGATAAGCTGGTCATGTGGTGCAGATAATCACAACGCGCTCACCATCGGGGCCCTCTGGGCGCCTGTCTTTGTGGTACTGGTCCTTAAATTTTCTTTGTTGTGCACTTGGATCCAGCTGCATGATGATTGGATTCTCCATAGTCTCTTTTAGGGGTAGTTCCTCGCATCAGATAATAAGCTATTATTCGACATGCGAATGCCCAGATATACTACCTCGATACTCAAGTGTGGTACACCGTTGTATCCTCGCTTGTTGGTGGGCTTGCTGGTGCAACAGCCCGGCTTGGAGAGGTACCTATTACCTTTAAGTTTTAGATACAGATGTCACGGTTTTGTTATACCGCATTTAGCAACTTGAATTCTTGATACTTTTGGAGTCGTTCTTTTCTTCTTTTCAACCCCAGTTTACTCTCTTTTTACAGATCCGAACGCTGAGTATGCTACGCAAGCGGTTTTCATCTTTCCCAGAAGCATTTGCCAAGAACTTAGTTTCGTCTAAACTTCGCGGAGTGTAAGTCATACCATCCAAGGCTTCACCAGCCACTCCGTGTCTTGTGTGTTTTCTGCTGCTTCTCGAAACCCATTCTGGCTTTTCTACCTAATTCTGCCCAGGTTTTGTGTCATGACGAAAACTAGCTATCATGTATCGTAGACAACGATTTCTTCATCAAGTTCTTCTTTGATCCTAGGTTTCTTTACATCAGGTAGTCGTTGCTCGATACGTAAGAGGGACATGGAGAAAACATATCTGGCAATTCAGCTGCATCATAAGAAACACTGGACAGATTCCAGCATCTACACGAACATTTTCTATCCCGCATGCATTTATGCTGAAGTTATGAACGTTTCTTCTAGTTATTTTGCCAAATACCCTCGCGAATAGACTGGATGGGAACGGCGCCTAGGGTAGTCGCAGTACTAACAAAGCCCCTTGTTGCCACTGCAGCCACAACCCCGGGGCTTCTCCTTCTCAGGTTTGGTACTAGCTTGATCTTCTAGCTTGTATCACCAAATAGAATAAGTCCTAGATTTGTTCACATCCTATCATGTGGTAGTTCCTCGTACAATCAATACATAAGAATATGTGATGTAGAAAAAAAATGTTGTCTATTCTCGACTTTCTGCAAAGAGTGTAATTGTCCTGCAAATTAGCCGCGTCAGCTTAAGCATGTCTGTGTTGGTGCTATTCTTCTCTCCTCAATCTTTTTGGCTATTGCTTGGCCCGAGTCCACTGAACGATTTGTTTAGATTTGAAGCACAAATTAGATGAGTCTTCAGATGTTGTATCTTCTCCACTGACTGCTGCACTGTTGTGCAATTTGTAATAGCTTTCTAGAGCTCATTAGATTCATGTGACCATGTAGGTCAATTGGAGCATTAACAAACTGAACGCCTACAAATTTGCTCCAATGTGGAACGAGATTATCAACTCCTTACGGGAAGAGGATTATATCAGCAAGAGGCATGTGTTTCAAATGAGTCCCCCTTATGACTAGACAGATTGGCCTTTTAACCGTCTTGGAAATATTTGGGAATATGCTAGGAGTATGCTAGTGAGATTGAAGTGCCCAGTGCCCTCATCTTTCTTCTTAAATTCTAGTTTTAGAGATGAGTGATTAGAGATTAGATAGATTATTAGAGATAGAGTGCAATGGGCACTCTATCTCAGTAAATCTTTTCTCTCGTTGTAGTTGGGATTAGAGTACTTTGCCCAGTCAGAGAGTCGGGTTAAGAGAAGGTGCTTTCACCAGTTTGCATACTTAGTCATGAAACAAGTACGAGTTGTGAAGTTGGAAAATGATGCTATTCGTGATCACTGACTTTGAAACTGGACCGCAGGGAAAGAGATCTGCTAACCATGCCTGGTAACGGTGGAAACGGATCACTCGTGCAGTGGCCTCTGTTTTTGCTAGCAAATAAGGTTGGATATTCGTTCCAATAAGTATGCTTCAGATTCTATTCCGATCTCTAGCAGTTCCTTCAACTCGTCCAATCAGCAGATTTACATTTGAGTACCAAGTTCACCTGTAGGAATAAGTAGTGACAAGTCAATGAAGTGCTTGTCTTTTCCGGATTTTTCAAAGCTTTTTTGCACTGGTGTTGAGTTTTGTGATCCTCTTATTCGGCCCATGATACAGAAACTTGATACACGACCTATATTGACAGGGACGTCTTTGGTATTAGGAAGTCATGTGTCACGTCCTCTTTCTGTTCCTGGCAGGTTTTCCCAAGCGAATACCCTTTTCTCACTTCAATTTGCAAGCTTTTCATAGACTTCAAATATGACATCTCAATAACCTGTTTTGTTTCTTTCCAGATATTTATGGCTGTAGAAATGGCCCAAGACACGAAGAATGTGAATCAACAGCAATTGTGGGAGAGAATCAGTAAGGATGAGTACATGGCCTTCTCCATAGTGGAAGCTTACAGATTACTTGAAGAAGTTCTTACATCTCTTGTTCGAGAGGATGTCTCTCAAATATGGTATGCATTCGCTTTCTCTGAATTTCTTTTTGCGGAGGTATGATCTTGCTCAAATGTGTCAGGTGCTTTCCTCTCAAGTTCAGGTTTAACTAGTTAAGCTGAGAAGTCTTAACACCATCATTAGTTGATAAAGTTCAGATCTACTCCTCTTTTACTTGCTTGGTGTCATAGTCCTGCTCCCGCTTATTGGTAACAACGGTACCAATAAGCGTTGTACAAATATAACTTGCTCTCTAATCTCCACACGCGATTTAGTTGCATTGAGCATAGCTCGGGTAGAAACCATCGTAAGAATGCATCAACTAACGTGGACAAGGTTCGAGCATGAGCAACACCCATTGAACCAAGATTATAGTGTTCCCTTTATTTCTTCCAATTCTATCAAACCCTATCCTCCCGAACTTCTTGGCTCTGCCTTGACGAGCGGAAGCCGAATTTTGCAAACGAAAGATCACCGTTGTAATTTAACTGAGGGATTACAATAAGTTTTTGGTGTTTGTAGGGTCAAAGGTGTCTTTAATGACGTTACCGCAGGCGTGAACGAGAGCGCTTTGGCTGGTCACTTCTACCTAAAAAAGGTTGATAGAGTGTTGGAAAAAGTGATAGCCCTCACTAGTATTCTGGTAAGCTCCTTTTTAAGAAAACATGTTTGTCCATTTGAAGTGTTATTCCTGTTTCTTGTAGAAAGACCCTGATCCCCGTCAGTACTCCCGTGTTGCATATCTATCAACCTACATGTTGGCCATTCGCTGGATTGATATGAAATTGTGGCAATCATATCATGGCAGATACACGAAATGACCGACAAGTACAGGGATCAAGCAGTTATAGCGATGCAAGACCTGTACGATGCGGTCATGCATGAATTTTTCACAATTGAGCTCAGGTACAAAGTTTGACATTTTTCTTGCACACAACCCCTATTGTAGTTGAGTTTGAACCCCATGCGCTGCACTCGTGCCTGTCCACTTGTAAGATCGCTTGTTGGATGCCACAAATTGCCTGAGGTTCCTCTAAATGTTCTTTGGCATTGTATTTGTGTCCGACAGGGAGACAATTGAAGAGTTCAGAACTCTGAAAGAAGCCAGAGCAGAGAACAGGCTCTTTTCCACCTTGGCGTGGCCGAATACAGAGTCGGAGGTACAGATCGATCCTGCTTTCGTAGTCATATATATGATAAGAACGCCTTGTTTTCCCCACAGCACAATTTTGGCCCCAATGTTTCTTGAGAAGCATTTATCCTAGGCACGGCGTCTAGCTAGACATGGTTCTCTTTCTGGATCTGTCGGCCTTTCTCATTACCTCACGACCCACTTTTCTATAGTAAAGTGGGACAATCGATGTCATTTTGTGGGATGAATAACTGCGTGTCGTCTGCTGCGAGTCTCTAAATTCACATGACTTTTTTGCAGAAAGAAGCAGTGAAAAGATTGCACTATCTGTTGACGATCAAAGAATCTGCAGCAAATATTCCACGAAATCTGGAAGCTAGACGTCGGCTGGAATTTTTCACCAATTCTCTGTTCATGGAAATGCCTAGTCCACCATCTGTGCCGAGCATGATCTCATTCAGGTATGAGCATGGCGTTTGTTCACTACTCTTGGACGTTCACAGTCTAAGTCAGCAAGGAAGCGAGCTACTCCAATATGTACTCATCCCATTAACTGACTTCAAGTGGTTGTCAGTCCTTACTAACCTTTCGATAAACGAACAGTGTCTTCACGCCCTACTACGAGGAGGACGTTCTCTACAGTAAGGATAAATTACGTCAGGAGAACGAGGATGGTATCTCAATTCTGTTTTATCTTCAAAAGATCTTCCCAGGTATGTGTCTTACTTGGGATTCTCGTGGTTTCTTGCATTTGTGCTAGCAAAGTCCGTTATCATTCTTTCGTTCTTCTATTGTACCTGGGTCCCTGTACCTTATTATGGTAGACTTGCCTCTTATTGTTTGTCATATCACTTAACCAAGACGGTTTGTGTCCGATTGATCTGGTGTTAATTGTGCAGACGAGTGGAAAAACTTTCTGGAAAGGCAGGGGTTGACCAGTAATGAAATGGAAAGGCAACTGAAAAATGACAGTCTCGACTTGCTAGAGTTGCGATTGTGGGCTTCGTACAGAGGGCAGACCCTAGCGAGAACAGGTAGTTAGTTGTTGAAGGTTTTAAGGCTGCTAGTAGTCGTCCTATCGTTGCTTTCCGCAAACATTGGTACTTTTGTCAACTATCCGGCCGACGTTGTTTCTGAAAGGAATTTCTCTAAATAGATTTACCCCCTTTTGCTTATTTGTCTTCTTTATTTCGTTGATGCTACTGCAGTTCGAGGAATGATGTACTACAAAAAAGCGCTCATTCTACAAAGTCTTATCGAAGGGAACTATGGTACGTCAAATAAGCTCATCAACTTGCCCTTGAGTGCCATCTTTCATGGTAGACCTTTGCCTTCGTGATTTGGGTTTTCTTCTTTACATTTTGCATCGGGACCGGATGCTCCGAATTCCATTACTGGATATGTTCTTTGTAACTCAAAAGGGGTCCCTGAATTCTTGGGCTTGGGATTATCAATCATGGAACATATGGTCGTCCCCTCAAAGCTACAGCTCAATATAGTTCCTTATATTGTTGCAGATATCGAAGAAGGTATCGCTCAGGGAAATAGTATGGAGGATAGTCCAGGATATAGAACAGCAAAAGCGATTGCCGAGACGAAGTTCACGTATGTCGTCACTTGTCAAATTTACGGGATCCAAAAGGAGAGGCGTGATCAGCGAGCTACAGATATCCTCTGGCTCATGAGGAAGTAAGAGTTCGTGAAGCTTTCAGAGGAGTTCCTCTCTCAAAATTGTTTGTCCCTTGTGGTTACTTATTATCATTGGCTCGATCGCTCCAGATAATAGGAGATGGGCATTATGAGAAGATGAAAATTGTGCCCGTGAACTAACGTGATAGCTCTGTCGTCGTCATTCCTAGCGCCGTCCTTGAGCATCCTATGTTTTGGGGGCAAAAATAAAGTTGCATCTAGAATAGCGCTAACGGGTATTAGAGTTATCCAATCTCTTCCAAGGTGTAACGTTCCTAACACAATTATAGATTACTCGAGTTTCAATATCGACTAAGTTACATATTCTAATTTGTATATTTAGATTACCTAGGGAGAGGTACCCTACCGCTTGTTGTCAGTACTCATCTTGACTTTTGTGAAAGCAATGCCCAAGGGGTTTCTACGATCAGATCATGAACCATTTGAGTTTTCTGACGAGCATCTTATGACCACTATGCCGTTTATATTCAGGTATGATTCGTTGAGAATTGCATATATCGATATAGTGGATAAACTATCTGCCAAAGAGTACTATTCGAAACTTATCAAGGCAGATGCTGATGGGAAGGAGCAGGTATTGAAGTTACAAACTAGCTATTGTCTTCTGCCCCTTGCAATCATACAAGTGGTTGGGAGGTTTATCTCTGAAGTTCTCTTGCACAAGTATCTATGTGCATGTCGACTCTTACGCTTATATCACTCTACGTCTGCCTGATTGTGTAGACGACCTTCTATTTCCAGCATACAGGCCTAAACCCTTCTTCTGTACATGCTCTCATCATCTAGAATTTATTTGCATTGCAGGAAATTTATTCTATCAAGTTACCCGGCGAGTTCAGACTTGGAGAAGGGAAGCCCGAAAATCAGAACCATGCCATTATCTTTACTCGTGGTGATGCATGCCAAACCATTGACATGAACCAGGTATGGTATTCTTGCGATGTTTCTCTTAACGGATTTTACATATCTTTACAATACCATGTCTGCGATTGTTGTTACTGATCTCGACCCAGATGCCGGTCGGTAACCGTAGTTACCGTAGTGGATCTACCAGCGTTGTTAGGTCCTCCATAAATAAAAATTCATCGCTGGCTTTCAATCGGAGCTTATCTGCGCATATGATTTGAAGCGAAGAATCTCATTTTTACTAAGACGAGAGGGTACTTGGACAGGCTTGCAAAACATATTCATGTTCAACAAAATTCTGTTTCTGCCTGTGCTTAGGATATGTACTTCGAGGAGGCGTTCAAGATGCGGAATCTGCTTGAGGAGTTTAATTCAGAGAGCAGTTTAAGACGACCGACCATACTGGGAATTCGTGAACATGTCTTTACCGGAAGGTATGATTGCTGAAACCGATCGATCAACTTCAGGTTGAATGTATGATGCCGTTGATGTAATGGGTCGCCAAACCTGTTCTATTACTTGCAGTTATTAACAGATTGGCGATGTGTATGATATTCTCTGCAGTGTGTCTTCACTCGCGTGGTTTATGTCCCAGCAAGAGACCAGTTTCGTAACTCTAGGTCAGCGAGTTTTGGCACGTCCTCTCAGGTAAGACAAACCCTCTGTGCTTACCGTACTCTCAGACGCCAATGACACTCATGGCCTCCGCGAGGACTTTGTAGGAGAGCAAATGTATGCTAAATGCCTTCTCCCCTGCAATATAACATGAATCCCCGTAGCTTGCGTGATTTGTTTCCTTCTTATGGTATATTCGAAGTGCATATTATTAGATAGGTTTGTTCGTTGACATATGTCATGAATATGTCCAGGGTACGTATGCATTATGGTCATCCAGACGTGTTTGACCGAATCTTCCATATTACCCGTGGAGGTATAAGCAAGTGTTCGAAAACCATCAACATCAGTGAGGACATTTTCGCAGGTACTAGCTCTCTATTAATTACTTATACCACGAGCAGATTTCAACTTCAACGGGATTTCTTGCCTCCAAATAAATTTATTCACGATTTACGGACACGTTATCACCAGTCTGACAATGGCATGGAAAACCCTGTTGTTAGCCATTTAGACTCCATCTTCGGTCTAGGGAGGCATGTGCTGTAAATTCCACGCGTTTTCTGTGAACAGGGTTCAACTCTACACTTCGTCAGGGTAATATAACGCATCACGAGTACATTCAGGTTAGTGGATTATTCTGCGGTCATTGTATAAACGCTGGGTAGGTCACTAAAAGTATTCATGTTGGATGTCCTTGTGACGCAAGGATCACGTTTGGCCTCAACGTTCATCTGTTAAAAAATGATTAATTCATTCTCTTTACGTAAGTACATTAATATTTAGATCGATATTTCAGGTTGGCAAGGGTCGTGATGTGGGTCTCAATCAAATTGCGATGTTTGAGGCAAAAGTCTCTAGTGGAAATGGCGAGCAGATTCTGAGCAGAGATGTCTTCCGGCTTGGTCAACTTTTCGATTTCTTCCGGATGTTATCGTTTTTCTATACCTCAGTTGGATATTACATTACAACTTTGGTAATAACACCAGCTCCAGCTATGCTTGTTCACATCTTATTTCTTGTTGACGTATATAGTTATAGCCCGTCTTTCACCTGTCGTCACGTAAGAGAATGGTGATTAGTTCAGAATCTATGCATATGGAGTTTTCCAGCACATAGCTGTAGCACGCTTCTCAGATCGTAACTCATCAAGCACTACATCCACACAGGCCCTACTCACTTTTGCTTTTGGTCCTAGACAGCATCTCAAGCTAAGAACGTAACTTAAAATGCACAAAGAAAAACTACTGTGTTCGCGATCGGAGAAAGAATAAGATACAGTCCAACATAAGCCATCATACGTCTTAGCACTTTCTCCTGCTTTATACAATGTTTACGAGGGGATTCGCATAACATTACCCTAGATGCTTGTTACTCTTACCACGGTATTTACTATGTCTGTCCTGGGTCTAGTTAAGGATCAAGTTATTTCTGTTTTGGGCCCAATTTCCCAGAAGTCAAAGTGATCTCTTGCCTATGAGCGAAGATCTGTTTATTCTTGGTTTACTGTCATGGCAGTCATGTCGTTGATCACTTGGACTGACATTTAATTCTCTAAGTGCAGATGACAACTTTGGTGGTTTACGTCTTTCTTTACGGCAAAGTGTATATGGTGAGTGTCGACGTGGCCATTTGAATATATATTTCCTTATCCCGCTGTGAAGATTAGGGGTTATTTTTTAGTGTTATACATAGATTACGAGTTTAATACTGTTATTGAAGGTCTCCTGAGTGGTAGTTATATCTTTCAGATCTTCGAATTGGAATGTTTCTTGATGACCCGACGAGGATCTAGGAATTTAATGATCATTCCATGGTTTTTGTATAAACGTACGAGCAGGCTCTTTCTGGAATGGATCAAAATCTGCAGGACACTGCAGATGTCAGTGGTAATCGAGCTCTCGAGTCTGCCATCAATACGCAGTTTTTGTTGCAAATTGGTATCTTCACAGCCATCCCCATGATCGTGAACTTTATCTTGGAACAAGGAGTTTTGAAGGTGAGACTTCATGAACACGTGACCGCCCTGACAATTGTGAGCAAAATATTTCTGAAAAATGCTTCCAATTGCGCTAACTTGAGATGAATTTTGTGAATTTTACTTTTCACGTGCAGGCCGTCATCAGCTTTTTGACAATGCAACTTCAGCTATGTTCAGTATTCTTTACGTTTTCGCTTGGAACTAGAACTCATTACTTCGGCAGGACCGTTCTTCACGGTGGTGCGAAGGCAAGTTAAATATGTTGAGGCCCTAAAATGTTTATTCCAGCTCGATTTATTGTTGAGAAGCCTTGAGACTTTGCCCATGGTCATTTATGTTAATTATTTTCAGATCATCAGGGTAATCTTATGGTGATTTTCACTTATGCTTGACAGTATCGAGCAACAGGGCGAGGGTTCGTGGTCCAACATATTTCTTTTGCAGATAATTATCGCCTGTACTCAAGGAGTCACTTCATCAAGGCGTAAGCTGCCTTTCCCAGAGTTGCCATACACTTTGGATATCTGTAGTACGCATTTTGTTGCTTTTGCCTTCACACTTCATATTCAACGTCTCTTTCATAGCCCAGGGATGGAGACATAAGGAAATATAAAGACTAAAAGAGTTTACTTTCTTAGAAGAATAGACGATAAAGACTCTCCAATTTACCAAGTCGTTTGCCTTTCTTTCTTCCACAGTATACTGAAAGGTTTTTGGTCATACAGATTGGAGATTGCTATGCTACTCATTACCTACCTGTCATACGGGCAAGATAATCGAGGAGTGGCCTACGTTCTACTGTCTTTCAGCAGTTGGTTCATGGCTCTGTCATGGCTTTTCGCACCGTATATCTTCAATCCTGCCGGGTTTGAGTGGCAAAAGTACTGCTCCTTGTCTCCCTTAATCCATTCTGTTCTGTGGGTGGCAGAACCAGAGGAAGGAGAGTTCACTTATTTATTTTGTTCGACTCTTTTGCCCTCATTGAAATTGACACCTTTCTGTGATGTTGTCGTGAACCAGAACCGTTGAGGATTTCGACGATTGGACAAATTGGCTTTTCTACAAGGGAGGGATCGGAGTTAAGAGTCATGAGAGTTGGGAATCTTGGTGGGAAGAAGAGCAGGTAAACTACTTTGTAGAGAGCAGGTAGATAAATAGAACTTTGGCATAAAAGTTACCCTTCACTTTTACGATTCATGTTTAGAAAGGCCAGCACTTAAGATTGGATTGTATTTCTCACAATGAACGAACCATATTCTTTTCTTGACAATCTCATGGAAGTCTTAATACTTATTATACTGTTGGGCTCTTGACAGGAACACATTAGGACTCTGCGCGGACGTTTCTGGGAAATTATTTTGAGTTTACGCTTCTTCTTCTTCCAATACGGAGTTGTTTATTCACTACAGGTTTCAGGTTCATCAACAAGCTTATCGGTATGGAAGAAGATTAATCAGTTTCCCTGTCTCTAATAAATTTTCCTAACGTATGGAATGCAAGAGGATGTGGTCGTGGTAACTTTTAATTCGCATTGCACTGTTGTATTTCGCTCATATTGCATTAGCACTGACTCGACAGAGTGTCGAGCATGACAGATCGTATCTCCAATATCTGCATTAAGTTAAACCATACCATTTTAAATTACGTCGGCATTAAGTCTCAGACCCAAATATAATGTGTTGGTGATATCTCAAGTGTTAAAAAGGCCGCCTATTTGCGTTGTACTTGTATTCACTCCTTAATGCTTAAACGTGCAGGTTTATGGTTACTCCTGGCTGGCTTTTTTCGCTCTGATCATCTTATTCCAGGTGCGTCGTTGGAGTTCCTGATTGATTGATGCACTTGTTCCATATTTATCGACTCGATATGTTGACAGATTGGAACACGGGTTATAGATTGGAAACTGTTATTCTAACAGGTTATTTCAGAGGGTTCTGTATTCCACTCTCATAACACGTAGGATTAGACGGGTAGACGGTCTGTGAATACTCAATATACATAGACAGGGTCACATATTCATTTGCTCAACACTTAAGAGACAGAACTCATGAGTTCATACAGTGCCTTACTTTGGTGTCAAAGAAAGCGTACTCAAGTACAGTTAGACAACTTTCAAGCTGGGTTTATTTTGTACGCTCTCTAAGACCAGGGTACCACCGGATCTTTATCTACTGATTATAGAGAATTGAACTTTAGCTTGTGTCTTTTATCACTCAAAGTTTTAATTGTTCTTGGCAGATCTTCACGTTCACAAACCAGTCATCAGTCAAATTTCAGCTCTTTTTGAGGCTTTTCCAAGGAGGGCTTTTCCTGTGTTTAATCGCGTCAGTTGCTGTGACGATCGCCGTCACGACTTTGTCTATCGGTGATTGCTTTGCAACGATGCTGGTCTTCGTACCTACCGGCTGGGGGTTACTTTCTGTAAGTTCTTCATCCAATCTTCTTCATCGTTCAGAATACTGACAGCTTCGTCTATCTTCAGGAGTTGCGGTAGAATTGACCTTTAGTGCTAATATCAGTTGGGCGATACTCAGCAACTTACCGCATGTTGCGTGTTCTAGATGCGCGCCTCTGTAGTAGTACCTATCGTACAAATATCGTTACTGTGGGTCCTGGATCCCCCGTTCGTCGAACGGGTGCTGCTCCCATTACTCATATCGTTCACTCTCCATTTTCCATTTTATGCTGGTAATATATTTTTGTTGGTTTTCTGCGCAGATTTGTCTAGCACTAAGGCCAATTCTTGAGCCCATTGGTCTTTGGAACGCCGTGCGGTCTGGTTTTCGACTTTATGACGCCATGATGGGTGCAGTGATCTTCACTCCGGTGGCCATCTTGTCTTGGTTTCCTTTCGTGTCTACGTTCCAGACAAGGCTGGTGTTCAATCAAGCTTTCAGTCGTGGTTTGGAGATTTCTCTCATTCTCGCCGGAAATCGACCAAACGCAACCACATAGAATACGAAACAGGAAAAATTTTGAAAAATCGCTTTCATTCACTGAAAGATTGGTACTGGCTCCAGCCAAATCAAACTGTAAGTTGTATCGAAATTTTTTTCCTCGTAAGAAATGTAACAAATACAATTTTGCCTGCTGTGTATCTGGTGTTCATATGCAAACTAGCTCTGTTAGGTCAACACAAGCAGGACTCTACTAGATGCCTAGGGTGGAGGCCAACCAATTCGATATGGTTTCACGTTAATTTTGTACAGAAAAAATGTTTCTATTTGCATTGTTAGCTGGACATCCGAAGATTGTGATCTCTTTCTATGTGGTTGGCTCGATCATCATGATGGATTATTTGGGCTTTATGGGAATTTCCGTAGATCCACTATGTAAGTATTATCTGTATTTGCCACTTTTCGAGTTCTACAAGTGATAGCTAGACAGATGGCGTTTGATAACGTCATATTTCAAATGCATTTGGGTTCACCGTCCACACATTCTAGTCCGGATTGAAATCTTTTACAGGAAACTAATTGACATGATGAAAGTGGTGTATGGACGTGTTTAACTAAACATACAAACTAGGAGTTCCTCTTTACATTCTTTTTCAGGCATGTCTCATGAGCTGTTATATGCTTTAGTATAGCAGTCTCTAATAAACATGAGATACTGGTGAAGCAAGCAATGTACAATTTTCGTGCTCCGATGGTCTATGTAAAGTTTATATATTTTTTCTGGTAAGGTGGTAATAGAAATGACATACCCATCAGTGAGAAGAATGGTAAAAAATAGAGCAGGGCTCTGGACCAAAATTAATATGAAAGAGACCATCGGAACCATCACAGCTGGTCAATCTAAACTATTGAGGACGTTAAGAGCACAAAGATAATCAACGAAGGCTGCAAACTGGGACAACTATTTAGGACGAAGACATATCTAGCAAACACTGCGCAATCGGACATCTGTCAGTCATTAACATGTGACAGCATACTGACCTGAGCACTGCAAACTAAGATTTAACCTTTGGAAAAAGGATGACCACGGAGGATAGTAGGAAAGATGGGTAGACCCCATCAAGTCAGACCGAGGAAACATTGGTGTAAAATGGGTCTAAGCCTCAAGACTCTTGGTCAGAGGAATCTGCCCTATAGCACCTAAGATTCTTGATTATTTTAACTATGCAAGTTGAATGGCTTGTAAACATTGGAGCATTTGAAGTTGAATGGTTTATAAACAATTGGAATATTTGAAGAAAGATAATTTCCTTTGTTTCTTCTCTTATGTATGGTATTAACCATTTTTCAGGGTAGAGTAAAACAACTAATACATGTTTAGTTTAAATAAATGGTGATGTATGAGAAAAAAAGTGATAATCTTTGATGTATAAAATGATAAACCTTTGCACATTCTTTGACAAAGGAGTCAAATGTACTGTCCATCATTCCATATAACTCTAATGCTAGAGGAACAAAGAGGTGATCTTGTTCCATGCTTTTATAATCAGAAACCTTATTTGTTGTTGCTTCACTTGCAAACCATCAAAGTGGATAAACTAAACTATGTCCCGTGTAGTGTTCGTAATCATAATATCTATTACTATCCCTTGATCATCTCAGATTAGGTATAAGTTTGCCTTGACTTGTGTTGTTTACAAAGCATATCAACACTCTCTCCAATCAAGGTATCCACTTTCTTGTGCCATGGCAAACACTATCCATGATACCATAATGGCTAGCTATCCTCTATCATCCAAAAGGATACTATTGTATCAAGTGTAGGACCACACTCATAAGTGAGTAATGAAGATGCAAAAAGGTGTACCCAACCTAAGCATAACCTCATTGCTATAGAGAAAGTAACGGATGCGAGTTGAAATGGACTATCGAGCTAGGATCCAAGAGCTTACACCCTTGCCAGAGCAAGAGCAAAAACATGCTCTAGTTCTAGAGGAATGGATGAGTCAACTAAGAGAAAATGTAGTGTATGTTAACTATCGATCCATCAAGAAAGATCACAAACCTCTAGATTAATCTAAAGCAAAGGATATAAGGTCTCTTGTACCCATGGATATATCTTTTCTCTTTCATAATAACACTTGGAGAGAAAAAGATCACTCTTCCACCTCTATCATGTACCTGTCTAAGACATGCCTATCATCAACCACAAAGCTAGAGGATAGTAGAGGTGTTAAGAGAACCCAACTTCCCAAAAATGCTATAGGTGCGATCTCTTCCATCATGAAAAATATCCTCTCCAATGAATACTGCACATGATCCACATGAAAAATATCCTCTACAAGAGCTACGTCTATGAAGCATGTGACAAAGTCCTCATATCCTATTGGCATTCCAAAAATATATAGACCATATATAGATATGATACACCTCTTTGGAAACTAGATGTGAGGAGTAATACCTAAAGAGGATTATGCTCTACACTTTGACATCTTGATTCTCAAGCCTACAAGATGAAGCTTGGTATTCAAGTGGTCAAAGAGTGAAATACAAAGGAGTGAAATACACAACATGATATGGCCAAAGTAGTAGATATGAGAGCTCTAAAGTGAGCCATGGAAAATAAAGGTCTCTCTAAAGGATCTCCTTATAGTGTACCAACAACCAACTCCAAGATGGTGATTCCTTCCTATGAGAAACCATCACGGTAAAAAAGAGAAGAACGAGAGCTGTAGAAAGACCACACAAAAGGAATGAGATTTGCTATGGATCCGCCAACCCCCATAGATGGATGCAAGTGAGACATTATTAAAAGTTCTCTCAACATCCACTTGTAGAACAACCCACTATGGGTGGATATCTATGAGTGCTCTAATGCCAAGAGATATAACCTCACAATGTCCAAGTGTAACAACTCCAAAATGATGTGATTACAATGTTGCCAAAAGTGAGAAAGATGTTGAAGGACAATGGTACAACTAACATGACAAAGAAATATCTCCCAATAGCAATAGGTCTAAAGTCTCCTATGTACTTCTCCATCACGAGAAGGAGATAACATTGAACACTTAAGTAATTGGTGTAGGAATCTCTCTCCTATCTATTGTTGTAATTACCTAAAACAACTCAATAAAACCACTAGAGAGTTCATTTACTTGGAAAAAATCATCTCTAAGATGCTCATATACCATCCCTAACAAGCCTCATGAGGAGATGCATGGTACACAACATGTATGCAAAGAGTAGTCTATCAAGACATAAAAGCTACTTAGGCTGATAGTCTAAGACCTCTCCTTGTCTCTTGCAATAGAATGTAATAAGTGTAAGGAAGAGATAGTCTTATCAATGGGACTAGTGTAATCTTCCAAGGATAGGACACCTTAAGAGAAACACAAGAGAAGAACACAAAGCTTCACACTCAATACTCTAATGTCCCAAAGGAGCACCTTGACTTTATTATATACCAAAGAGGGTCCTTTCAAAGGAAGCTTCACCTTTGGATCAGGTACATGGATTGGTTAACAAGCTCCACCCTTCGATTAGCTGCTTGGATGGGTGATATGTTGATCCTTGTCCTATCAAGTCTGTCCCGTTTGATTAGAGTGAATCTTTAGGGAATCTTCTTGTAGGAAGCTCAGAATAGCATGGGCGAGGTACCATTGGAAAAATCTTGATGAAAAAAATGGTGAAGACAAAAAGCAAGCCTTTTTATTCCAAAAGGCAAGAGAAAATTTCTATTTTTTAGGCCTAATTAATCCGTTTAGGCCTCCAAAATTGGCTCTGAAGTTTTCAAGCTATTTTCAACTTCTTCTTTCAAGCTAATTTCAACCCTATTAGTAGAAGTACTCATTTGGTGACATCTCTATCTGATCTACCTATCATGCATAACATCTTTCCAGATGTTATGTAATACTCCGAGGATAAGAGAAGAGGGAAAACATAGATTTCACACTCAAGCATCCGATGCCCCAAAGAAGCACCTTCTCTTTATTATATAGACAAATTGGATCTCCTTTGAGGAAGCTCCACCATAGTATTAGGTGCATAAATAGGTGACATGTCAGCAAGCTCCACCCATGGATTACTTACTTGGATGGGTGACATGTCGATCTTGATCTTATCTTGTTGGTCAAACAAGCTTTGACCGGAGGGAATATTCCTATAGGAATCTTGAAATAAAAAAAGGAGGGAGGAGGGAGAGGGGGTAATTTGTATATTTTTGAGGTCTAATTCATCCGTTTAGACCTTCAAAATTGCCTTCAAAGATTTTAGGCATATTTTGATTCCCACTCTATTAGTAGAAGTCCACTTTTGGTGATACCTCTTTCTAATCTATTTAGTCCATCATGTGTAACATCCTTCGAAATGTTACCAAACCAATTCTCACCTTTAAATCATATGTCTAGCTATTGGTCCTAAGATTTTCAAGTCTATTTTGGTTTCTATCTTATGAGTAGAAGTACTCTTTTGGTGATACTTCTATCTGATCTATTTTTTCCATCATGTATAAGATCATTCAAGATGTTACCAAACCAAATTTCACATTGAGATCATGTGGCTAGCTCTTGGTATTACATGTTACCAAGCCAATTTTAACCTCTAGATAATATGTCTAGCTGTTGGTATTACAACTAGCCATAGACAAAGGGTGCAAGGATCATGTTGCTCTACTAAACTCTCTTGCTTGACCTTATATCTTATACCATCATAATCAAGTAGAATCTATAGTATCATGTGATTGAAGCTATTATAATATGGAGTTGGCTGATGAGTTAGTAGAAGCTAATGAGTTAATAGTCTAAGTTTAATATATACAAGGAAGTAGAACTAGCCTAAAAATGTGCTAGAAGCATCAAGAAAGCTTGTGGGTAGAACATTCTAGAAACACCCAAGAAACTTCTTGGTGAGAAGTTTTTATGAACATTCCAAGGGTAGAGTAACTTGTATGCCAAGCTGACAACTACCTTAGTTTGTACACCAAGTAAATGGCTAGCTTTGCTCGCACTCCAAGTAAAGCAATTCCTAGAAGGAACCTTCTTTGGAAACTCCTTGGGAGTCTTGTTCCCATGTTACCTCTAAATACTCGAGCCAAAGCTCAAACTAGGAATTAAGAGTTTTTATCATTTTAGAATCCCAATATGACATTCCACTCCGGTTTTCCATTCTCTTATTTCTCTCCATAGTCTTTTGCATTGGTATTAGAGCACAAATAGGATAGAAATCTATGGACTACCAAATCTAGTTCCCCAAACCATTAGGACTTTTGTATCCATGTACTACCAAAGCATCATTTCATGCTTTGGGCAAAATTTTCTAAACATGATCACCTTGTCACTGCACCATTGATACTTCACATTGTAACTTACAAAGAGCGGTGTTATATCTATGTCTTAATATAGCTAATTTCAAGTAGGTAGTTTGGTAGAGTAATAATCATGGTGGCGATATACAAAGTTATCATTGCTATGCAACAATAAATTGAACCTCTTACTTGATTGTTGGAAGAGAAAGATCATCAACAACAAGAGCACTTAGAGAGAGTAAAATTTTAAGAAGTAGAAGAGTGAATTTGATTTCCAAAGCCAAATGTATTTGAAGGCAAGAATCTCCCAAGTGCAATGGAGAATTTTCTATTTGATTGCAAATATTATTTTGAAGCTACAAATCTTCAAGATGATCATAGATAAATTATTTTGGCTTCAAGTCAATTAGATGGAGTGGCAAAACTATGATGGCATTCCTAGGTGGAGCAAGCTCAATGGCAATTTGTTGCACCAATCTTGATATGAGAAGAATTCAAGAGTGCAATAGTTAGGAGGTTCCAAATGATAAATACTACACAAGCTGCATGAAAAAGATTAGTAGAGTTGGTCCAGATTGGTTCTATGAAGAGCAACATCACTCAATTCCAAAACACCACACTGAAAATTCTTGAGATATTAGAAGGTGAAACTCTAGATCAATTTGTGAGGGGCTTGAAATCATGCACCAAATTGGAAGTGACCATGCAAGAGCCCAAATACTTGGAAGAAATAATGCAGTTGGCTGAGCATTTTGATTCCTTGGTTACCACAACTTGGTCTTGACCTAGACCTCCACAAAACTTACAAACACATCACACACGAGTAGAGGAGCCAAAACCAATGGAGATTGATGCCATCTAACGGAGACCACTTGGCATTGCAAATAGAGAAAATTGTAACAAAATGGTGGTTGTTTCTATTATAGTTAAATATGACATTGCATTATCAAATTTCCAATTAGGAATGGACAACCTAAATCCATTGCCCAAATGGAGTTCTTGGAACATAACGATCAAGGAAACAAAGAATCCCAATAGGAGACAATGAGCCACTTACTAATAGGAGATAACGAGTCACTTACAAAGAACTTGATTTGTTCCAACTGGATTTAAGGCTGACCTATGCAAGTTTGATACACTTGCAAGGTATGATATCCAATCATTGATATATGATTTTGGTTGATTGCAAGAGTTTTTAGAAACTATGTCTATGCAATTAGCAAATGGATTATGCATTCATGTCAAGTCAATATTTGGTACTAGATTGATGATGGCAGATGGAAGAAAGTGTTATGTATTTTTTATATGATATCTTATTATATTCATGATTGTGAGGGAGTATTCAAAGTGTTTGAAATTTGTAGTAGCTCCTCTACACTACAATGTTATTCTAGGTTTACCTTGGCTTGAATGTCATAAGGTTCAATTTGATTAGGCTCAACAAAAAATTCAAGTACAACACCAAAATAAGAATTAAAAATTAGGTTGTTGGCACCTTTGAGTAAGACACCTAAGAATATTTAATCCTAAGATGTGAAATTTGTCATTACAACAAATAGAGAGCAAGCTTTGGAGAGAGATAATCCTATTTTTGATGTGTGGATCAAGCCAATTGCACAAGGAGAATCTAAGGATAGTAAACAACTTCAACAAGCAATGGTTGATCAAATAGTGCAAGAGTTTCATATGTGTTTCTGGATGATCTTTTGAAATGATTACCTTCTTATTGAGGTATGCCTTTCAAGATCAAACTATTGCCAAGTAGTACTCCTATTTGTAGACCAATCTATAGGCTCTCACCAAAGAAGTTAGAAGAGCTTTGAAGAACACTGATTGAGTTGTTGAAGAAGGATTTTCATATGATATAGTACATTTGCTTGGGAGAACCAATACTCTTTGCACTAAAGAAGGATGGAGTAATTTGATTATGTATTGTCTACCATGGTCAGAATAAAAAAATTGGGAAGAATTCATATCTTTTCCCTTGAATTGATGACTTGTTGGATCAATTAAGTGGTGCATGATATTCCAAATTGGAATTTCAAAGAAACTATTAATAGATTCTCATTGATAGGAAGGATGTGCAAAAGATTTCCTCTTGCACAAGGTATGGGTATTTTGAGTGGGGAGCTTTAACTTTTTGTGTTCACTATGCTCTAATAGTTTTCATGGATCAAATATATTGGGTGTTGGATGACTATTGTATTGATATATGATGATGTTCTTGGATGATGTTTTAATCTACAATTAGACAAAGGAGAAACACATGAATCATATATGAGAAGTCCTAAGGTGACTCCTCCAATGGAAGTTTTACTTCAAAAAGTCAAAATGTGCTTTTTGGTAGACAAAAGTTACCTTCTTAGAGCATAAGGTCTTAATAGAGGGTATAAAGATGGAGGGTGAAAAATCAAGGCCATTATCAATTGCCTACTCCTAAGGATTCCATGAAAGTGTGGGCATTTAATGGATTGGTAAGCTTTACCAACGGTTTATCAATTGATCTCTTGGAGAAGATATTAAGCTTTCAATGGACCACCAAGAAAAAAGAAGCATTCAAGAAATTGAAGTATATGGTGTCTTCACAACACATCTTCCAACCATATGATCATGAACTACCTTGTGTGGTTTATTTGATGCTTCTAACTTTATGATTGGAGTTATGTTGCAATAAGAATTTCTAGATGAATTACATTCTATTATCTTTGTATCTTGTCAACTAAACATTGCAGAAGGAAATTACTATGCTCAAGATCAATAACAACTAGCAATGGCATATGCCACAAAGGTATGGAGACATTATTTCTTGGGAAAACAAGTGATCATACGGATCAATCACAAAAATTTGTTGTAGACCTTATATTTGGAGCACATGAAGAGTGAACATCATTGATGAGAAGAACAAAACTTATTGTTGTTTGACACCAAACTTTAGTATAAACTTGGCAAGTTCCATGTCATCCTTGATACCCTATCATGACAATCTGATTTGAAAACTCTTCTTGAATCTCTCATAACAATAGCAATTAAGATAATGTCCATTGACTTGAAAGTCCCAATCAAGTTTAGGACTACTTTACAACAAGATCCCTTCTTTGAATTGTTGCAAGGTTGTATTGCAGTACATGACAAGGAATACCATACTTTCTCCTTCAAGGAAATATTTCTATTTTGTGAGAACTAGATTTATGTTCCTATCAAGTGTGATCTACAATTTGTATGGCTTCAAGAATCCCATGACTTACCAATAGCTGGTCACATGGGTGTGGATAAGACTTTGAGTACCCTATAATATAGGTGGTGGTGGCCCAACATGGCACAAGAGGTTTCAGAGTTGTTCAATCTTGTGAGAGCTACCAATGCAACAAAGCCAATAAATTATTTTTTAGTGTACTCTTTCCACTACTAATTCCATCTACCCATTGGGATACATGTAAGCTTAGACCTCATCACATCCTTGCCAAAGATGGACCAAGGTCATATAGCCATTGTAGTGTTTGTTGATAAGTTAAATAAGTAGATTCATTTGGCTCATACCATGGATACAATTGATACTCCAAATTGGCCCAAATCTACTTTGACACTGTATGCAAGCACCATGGATGCCAAGGGTTCTCATCTCTAATCTAGATCCTTGCTTTATTGGTAAATTTTGGCAAGGGTTTTTTAAGCTCTTTGGTACCAAGCTTATGTTGTCTCTAGCTTATCATCCTCAAATTGATGGACAAATAGAACTAACAAACCACACTTTGTTACGTATCTTTGTCAATATTCACCACATTGATAGGGTACTTGTCTTGTAGCTATTGAATTTGCATACAATAATTCCAAGCAAACAAGTACCAGATTTTCTTCCTTCTTCCTTAATTATAGACAAAATCCATTTGTTCCAAATTCTCTTCTTGCTCCTATGCAATCTTAGGTCCTACATGTTATCTTAATCCTTGTACTAAACAAATTCTTATCTTCTTGTTGCTCAAAATCAGCAAAAGAAAGATGTTGATAAATATCATTATGATGATACCTTTCAACTAGATGATAAGGTCATGCTTTCTTCCAATAACCTACCTCTTCCACTTGATACCCAAGTACGTAAACTTACTCCCGATTAGGTAGGTCCATTTGAGATTACTCAAATCATTTCTCCCATTTCTCCCATTTGAGATTACTTGGATCATTTCTCCCATTGCCTATCAACGTGCTTTCCCTAATAGTATATGGATTCATCTTGTCTTCAATCTCTCAAAGTTAAACTTTGTTTTCTAACCCATCTTCTTTTTCCACTTGTGTCCAATCTTCTCTTCCTCCCATCCATATCAACGATCATGAGGAATATGAAGTTGATTCTATCCTTGCATGTCATGACATCCAATGTGATCGTCGACAACACATTGTATATAAGGTCCTTTGGAAAGGGTATCCCCTTCACAATGCCACATGGGAATCTCTTTCTCATCTCCACAATGCACGAATAGCCCTACAGGTATCAAAAATTCTATGGCAGCTAGGACGGCACCAACTAGCGGCAAGGGAATATGTAATAATATGAAGTTAGCTGACAAGTTAGTAGAAACAAATGAGTAAGTAGTCTAAGCTAAATATAATAGAAGGAAGTAGAACTAGTCTAAGAATGTGCTAGAAGCATTGAGAAAGCTTGTGGGTAGAACATTCTAGAAGCACCCAAGAAGCTTCTTTGAACTTTCCAAGGGTAGAGTAACTTGTATGCCAACTAGCTTGTACGCCAAGTAAATGGCTAGCTTGGCTTGCATGCCAAGTAAAGTGGTTTTTAGAAGGAACCTTCCTTGGGAGTCTTTTTCCCAAGTTATCTATAAATACCCAAACCAAACTCAATTAGGCATTTGGAGTTTCCCTCATTTTAGAGTCCCAATGTGGCATTCTACTCCAATTTTCCATTCTAATATTTCTCTCTTTGGTCTTTTATAGAAACTATCTTCTATAACGTGCCGTCCAAACACACTCTTATTGCAAGGGAGCCCAATCTTCACTTGGAATCTATTAAATCTTGTATTTGCCTCACTCTACCCTGCACACCGCCTTCTAGTACAACAAAGATACCATCATGAGAGTAAGAGAAATAAGAACTAAGCTAAGTCATCCATGGGATCATGAGCCAATCGATCATATTATATGCAAAAATTCTATCTAGCCTCGTCATGGAGTGTATAAGGAAGCTTATGGAATAGCATGGACAAGGAAAACTAGTCCCAAATAACCCCAAATCACAACCCACTTGAGAAGCTAACCATTCTCATGACTTAATCGGTGTCCTCGGAGCGGTCAACAAAGAGATGGACAAAAAATGTGTAATCCTAAGTGTCAACGATCTCAATGTGGTTTCTAGTTTCATGTGAGCATCTCAAGTGGTCCAATCAGTGTCATTGTGCATCTTTCCAACATGGGTCGTAACCCTTTGCAAGGTAAAGAGTTGATGATACACCGGGCATGATGTATCCCACGGCGGCTCTAGACAACCCCACATGGGGAAAGTGAAACCATAGCTAACACAAGAATAATGATAATAACAAATGATGCTCATCTCCTAGCTCACCATACCTGCAAAACCACAAAACACTCATATCCCACCTCACATGAGTAAATGTTAACTCTCAAAACAATGCAATACTATAAACTCTAAAAACTTTCAATTTATATCTCTCTAATTTTCAAACTAAATTCCAATTCAACTAGAATGTGAAAAAAAAAAGATTGAAACTGTAATTCCCAACCCATCCATCACTCTCATCTGGAAATAATTACTCCAAACCCCAACGAACCTAAATGACTTCATATCTTTATGTGGGATTCCATTGCTTTCAATTTAGGTACCGATAGAACCAAAATTGAAAAACAATGAGAATCTACCATTCACTCTTGTGATATAATAGGCTAGCATACATTTCACTTTATGGTTTATGAAGAACAACGATTCACCTTCGTAACTCATTCACACTAAAGGTAACTCTACATAAGAATTGTCTTTATGGACTAGTTGTAACTGGACTAAATCTCCATCGTTGTTTTAGAATAGACAACACCTGATCAAGTCCATAACCTCGAGAATTTTGTCTTCTGTAATCATTAAATAGCCATCTTAAAATTGAGTCTAAATATAAACACAAGACTTTTCATGGTTCAGGCGATTTTGTAATGCTTCCAAGCTAACCTTTCACTCGTTTACTACATGAATCTACAAGCGTTTGTTCGTTAATACTAAACTACCAAATCTGCTGCTCTTCGAAGTCCCAATCTCACGAACACTAGTAACCTACACATGTATCCATGATATCATTGATATGTATTGGGTTACGTCCACTGCAATGGCGACCTCTTGTGAGGTGTTGTTCAATTCCCGAAGATACGCGCTTCTTGAGCTTACCACGGTATGCCAGTATGTCATTTGCGATGCTAGACTTTCCCTCTAGCATCCTGTAGACTCGCTGTTTCTACGAAGTAGAGTTTTACTCATTTACAATTCCCAACGACACAGCTGAAAGTCGAGTGGGATTCAAGCAAACTCCCCTATGAGATAGGAAACATGCATAATCCGCCTATCTTATCTTCGCTTATCCGTATAATCTGCACCATGGAATCCTTACAATGCAAAGAACCCGCAGGTTTCGAACAAGCACTGGCGGAAATAGAAGGGAAGGCGACTCGTAGTGCCGCAGATACACCATCCGATCCATTGTAATCGACCACCATGTGTATTTACGCACGCATGGGGGAAGAAATGATGGACAATTCATCATTAGTGCACGACCTTCGCAGTTATTTCACGACGTCGTCTTTCGTTTGTCCACGATGATGTTGTGAACAGTGAATTGAAGTAAGAATCAAACGGCGTGGTCGATCTATGCATCATGGATATTAATGCTAAGTACATGACTTGTGGAACCCGTAGTTCGCGGCTGCAAAATCAAGTGACTTTTGTAAACTCTTTCATGACCTGAAGTGATCACACGGACTTCTAGATCGGGTCATGCAGAATGGTACGAGCACATTTCAATTTGAGGATTGACTACCATGCTGCAGCAATGAAGATAGTGTTTGGAGCATGATGCAAATGGACGTTGGAATTAAGTCTGGATGCTGAAGTGTAGAGATGTGGCCGAGTTCCCTTGAGCTGATTTAGTTCAAATATGGCACGATAGAAGTTGTCAATGGCCGGGAATGATATAGGAAATGCGGAAAGCCGGATGGGAAAAATGTGAAAGCTCATTCTGTGTCTTACATAGAAAGTACAAAATTCTATATCGATGCAGCAAAGGTAGAGCCTTCTGCCGACAGTTTCCATCTTCAGATTCTACTCGACCTATGCAGCTCCTTGTTTTGACCTGCTGTCTAGCTAGATTGTAATATTAGACTGATACAATCGCAGCTTTCACCTGTCCTCATACGTGGAGTTCGTCAATCCAGGGTCTAGCAACCGTCGTTAGATTCCCGAGTCCGACGATGCATACAGAGGTAGACGTGATGGAATATCTCCTGTTTACAGACCACTGCGACATACTAACAAGTTCTTGCTGGACCGAACTTCGAAAGTTTCCATAAATATGTTGGCCTTGGAAGAGAGCCCGAAGGATAAATCAATCATCAATTGCCATGGAGCTCATTCTGAAGGTGTACTCCTCGCGCTGAAAGCATTCCAAAGTTTCAAAGGATAGATGTCGGCTGTTACAGGATCCGCACTGGTCCAGAGCTCCTCCTCGAGCGTGTTTTTGTGGGCTGCCAATGATAGATGAAGAAAGATACTTCGTCTGATAGAGTTTTCGGGCACGTTCGCCTCAAGTGACAACGAGGAACATCTCTAACTTGGCCTTATACAAACCGCCAGACTCAATGGCGAATTCGTGGTGTTCATGCAGGCAGGCCCTCTGTTTGAATTCTTTCAGGCTACTAAGGTCAATCCGAGGTCAAAATCGGCAACACTACTCCTACTTCCTCGAAGCTGATCAACGTGCGCTGAATGTGAACTTGCTAATACGGAAATCGGATGAAACTCATGATGACCAGTTAAGACGGACCAGATTTTCATCTTGCTCTAATACTAGACAAGCATGTGTACATGTACAGTGTAGCTGCTACTCATGGCGATTGATCATGATACAGGGGGTTGATTATCCAGGGAACTTGTGCGTGCTGAGCATGCTGTGGTTCACTCACGAGCCGGTGGTCGACAGGGGAGTCTAGCGGCTCAATTTCTGTTTCTGTCACCCCTGGTTCCTCAGCCGGCTCATCATCAGAATGTTGTCTATCCACCAAATTGGGTCTCAATGAACCTGTACAGAGTCGAAAATAAAAAGTTTCAAATTGATTGACTTTCTCGAGTACATTCATCCACAGAAAAGCAGTCCGGAGACGAAATTATCCTTCAGCGAATTTACAAGTGGCCATGGCAATTGCATATATTGCACAGAAAGAGAAAGAGAATGAAAGTATCTTCTTACGGTGGAACAATTCGGGATCGAAGAAAGTTAGGCTCTGGTCGCGGTCGGACTCGTCAGAGCTTGTAGTGCTACTCCACCTACTGGTTCTCGGAGTGCGCGCATTCGGACTCTCCAGACCAAAAGCGTTTTCACTTTCGGAGTTCGATGTGCTGTCAAAGTGACGATCGTGATCATCGTCGTCATCAAGAGCTTGATATCTGCAGAATTTTGATAGCATAGAGTAGCTTAGCAATCCTCTAAACGACGGCTCCTTTGCTCAGATATATACATAATATGGTCAATTGGTGCAAGCTTGCCAGATGGCACATCAATGTAATCCCTAAACTCAATCATTCTACTCAGGACTTGCGACGGCAGTGACAATCCTGTTCATGGAACGCCTTGCTTGCAATAATAATCTCGCTCAAGCACTCGTCAACCAAGCAGAGGAAGAGTATGAAATTCCGTAGACGAAACTCATGGGTGGCAAATTCGGAGAGTCTCGCGTTTTTATCATTTTCATTACAGCAGATGCTTCTGTAGCTGCGGAAGGTGGACTTACCCGCAGTTTCCAGGTCCGTTGTTAATCAGATGACACATGTAAACTGTCGTTGCAGCGACAACACTAGCGAATACGAGTTCGAAGTACATCCTGCCCAGTGCTTTGGCTGAAACTGAAATTCAGCAGTTGATGTTTGCAGCTTTAGAATCGGTCGATCAGTCGATTGATTTCTTGGTGATTTTTCCCCTACGAAGCTGAGCCTGACAGGTATTGGCCATGGTCTAAAGTGGTGATAAAACCACAAAAACCGTAACTACATCTAGTCTTGAACTCGCAGACAGCAGAATTGCTTCTATAAGAAAGGAACTCCGATGTGAACAGAATCCCAAACCTTTCTACCAACATCTTGCAAAGGATTCCTCGCAGGGAAGCTTACTGAAAAGTGAAGAGCATAAGCAACTTGCTGTAGCGATCTGAAAAGTACAGCAAGACGGTATTAAAAACTTCGGCCGGCGGAGAAGAGTTCAATTCATCAGGTGCAGGCACTCCCTTCCTTCGACAATGAGAACTTCCCGAAGTTCAACCTTCAATGAGCTGTGAAGGCTGCTCTGTGCAGTAACTCCTGCTAGGTGGACTCTCTTCACCTTTCCCCTCTTACATCTCACACGTATATACATTCAACTGTCAGGCATTCCAACTGTGCGACTGAGATCTGAGTGTCCTAGAATATGGCGAGTCTTGTGGTGGTTCTAGAAAGCATATGCCAGCCCCTACTGTACCTCACAGTAATACAGTTGCTCCTCAATTCAAGCTCTGCCTGCCAGAATCGAGATCAAAGTCTACAAGGTGCTACATGACTAGGCCAAAGCAAGTTGAGACAGGTACGCTGAAGTAAAATACGTCAGCCAGATGGTTTGATCAAAGAAGTGAATATTTCGTGTTTAGTTTATACATCTACTATTTAGTACCTCGTGTCAAAGATCTGTGGAGCAACAGGGTCAGGTAAACGGAGCTTGTTTCTTAAACCCTTCGTCTGTGTCACTTTGTTGCTCACTAAATTTACTAATATTTTGTGGAAGCCTTTTGGTCATAACCAATAGGTCGCATGGATGTGCTTCTGGGGAAGGCTCTGTACTTGCCATATGAAGAGACAGTTACTACCTTGTAACTTCTGAGTTGATGATATGAATCACCGATGAAATCATCAGCGAGGTCAAGCGGAATGGAAGAAATCTATAGATCGACATGCATGTTCAGGCGATTATCTTGCCACTTGTCTGCTGTAGTGTTACTGCTCGCTTGAAATCAGGCCAAGGTTCTCAGCGATCAGGACTCCTTTTTTCGTGTTTGAGGATGAAATGGATGGAAGTTGTGTGTGCAGAAACCAGCATATTTAATACAAGTAGGATTCTGATGCAACATCCATCAGGATAAAGGAGACAGCGAGTGTCACTGTTTCAGTGGCAGTAAGAATGCGATTCTGAGATAGCAGAAAGGATAAGCACAACCTGCAGGTTGTGCTTATCCTTTCTGCTATCTCAGAAGGAAGGCACGAAGGAAGGCACCGTTAGAGAGAATGTATATGGAACCTTGCATACAGTCCGCTGTTCTACAAACCGGACATGCTTGTCATGTAGTGCTACGCTAAGTCTGGACGATTGGCATTGAACTCGCCTCTGGACAGTTTTGACGAGAGATCCTCTGTAGCAACACTGTACATTGGCACAATCATAACAGGAACTAGCTCCCCACTGCAACAGCAGGTTTTCGACTTGAGCTTCGTCCTGACCCTTCTTCTAAATTTGGTGCTGAGATTTCCTCAGTAAGAAGTCGCGAGGCTACTAGTAGATTGTGTCCAGGTATTGCATTCTGCAGCGAATGGTCAATGGTAGAACCAGTGGGACTTTGTAGAGAAAAACCGTGATAGCAGCGGGGAATAAACCAGGAAGCAACTGACAGCATACAGGCGGATGAGAAGGTGAGGATGCAATTGTACGACTCTTTACCATCAACATGGAAAATCCACGAAACAATGGAGGAACTGGTACAGTCAGTGTTGGGCCCAGGCTATACAGTCCGAGTTTTGTCTCTAGGCATACCTCGGCTGCATTGACTCAATATCTCACAAGGCACGATGGTGCGTGAGACAAACATCTACCGCAGGTAAGCAGGGCTAGAGATGGACTTGGCAGAAGACGCACTGAAGCTTAAAAGAATAGAAGCGAGACTATTGAAAGAACAAGAACCAAAATGACTGATAAGATTGGATGGTAAGCCAGATATGCCGCCAACAGAATTGAGGGTGCAGACCACTTCAAGTCAACGAAGCCCCTCCTAAGTTGCTCCCTGTGAATGTCGCGGGGACTCTAAAACACGACTATAGCTACTGCACGTTGCGGGACTCATCGATTGAATATTAAACTGGTTATTGATTGATTATTATTGCTTCCTCAAAATTCTTCTTCTGCCGCTTTATTGAAGGCATGCAAATGCAGAAGGATGTAATGACCGTATGGTCTAGAGTCGAGACATTACAAACATCCTCTGCAGAAGGTACAGGGCGCTGGGAGTTCCAAAAGTGTGCTGCTTTTGAGTTAACGTCGTGGCATGAAAAGAGAATTTGGACGCGGACTCTGGACTCCGCAATATGGATAGGCAAAGGGGTGTGACGAACTTCACCAATCTTGATGTGCGCAGGGCCCAGGACACCAATCTAAACTGAAGCCGGTTTATTACAGGTCTACACTGTAATAAACCGGCAGAAGTCCATCGTGTTCTCCTCAACACACCAAAAATCCAAGACACCAACGTTCCATTGCAGTGATCATCAGTTTCTTACTGCTTCGCAAATGAGTTTTATAAGTTATGATAATAAGATACAAAGTGGATATGGGCCAATTTTCTCATAAGACTTCCCACTTGAGTCGAGATGAGAAAAACCCAATAGTCCAAGATATAAATTTCAATGATACCCAGCAACAAACTGTTGCATTTCATTATTTTGCTCTTGTGGAGGGAAGAATCGTTTACGAGAGAGTCGGAATCAAGCAGAACCAAACTCTGCTAACCATTTCTCGTGACGCTCAATGTCAGCCGTAGAGACAGAGCGAGAAATTTTCGCAAGGGCATCATCAAAGTCTCGCATAGCAACTGGCTCATACATTTGATCCTTGGTCATGCCCTTGATCTCATCGGGTGTTTTACCTGCTATCTTGCGTCTCATCCCATTCATAGAGGCGTCTCTGCATATGTTGGTCAAATCATCGCCACTATAGCCTTCTGTGCGTTTTGCGAGCTCATCTACGTCCACATCTTTCGCTATCTGCAGAGGATCCGGAGAAAATGATAAGAAACTGTCAGATGATTACCTATCTTAACAAGAGTATTAAAGCTCAAAGGACGTGGGAGACCACCATTGTTCAACATATTTGCGCTATGGGCAGGTAGCTTCTCTCCTCGCTACATACCTCGACGTCCTTCAAATTGATCTTGATAAGGTCGCGCCGACTCTCTTCAGCTGGCAAAGGTATGTAAATCCTCTTTTCCAATCTCCTCCTGGAGAAACGTTATAATTCAGTGCTGCTTCTAACTAAAGACAGCTAAAATAAACAGATAATAGTCTAGAGGTCTCATCATGTGGCATTGATATGGTATACTAGAATCCATACACATCAACGGTCGTCGGAGCATGTGCGAATAATTATACCTGAGAGCCTCGTCTAGATCCCAAGGAAAATTAGTTGCAGCCAACACCATAACAATCTTCTTCTCCCCGTCATCACCCGTGGCAGAGTTATTCACACCGTCCACCTGTACAAGAAGCTCTGACTTTACTCTTCTCGAAGACTCGTGCTCTCCTGAAGCCCTGCATACGATAGGATTGAGTCTCAGAACACATGAGTAGATTGAGCAGTGATGAGACAAACCAAGAGATGTGGAACGAGGATGATGTACAAATCAACCAGGCTCTGAAGTAGTACGCACTTCAATGAAGTCGGACCATCTCACACAACTGTTGCACTAGAGAGTAATGCTTCTCACCACCTAAAAATTGTCGGTCTACATGCTCCACCTATTGCAACAGTTTCTAACTGCGAGAATGCCTATGCTCAATCAAGACTATCGAGCCGAGTTTCCGGCCGCTATGCCAGAACAAACGTCTCAGCTTGAACCAAAATGAGAGTATAAGGTTTAAGAGGGTAGAATTATGCTCAGGGAAACTCAAAACATCAAACCAGAGAAGAAAATCTTGTTGCTCTTGATTCACTTGACTTAGTATTTAACATACCCTCGAGCATTGCAGAGTGAATCGATCTCATCAATGAAAATGGTGCTCGGAGCATAAGCTCGGGCTAAGTCGAACAAGCACCGTACCATACGCTCGCTCTCACCCCTCCACTTCGAAGCTAAAGTGGCAGATGAAACATTAAAAAAGGTTGTTCCACACTCTGTAGCGACTGCCTTCGCTAGCAGGGTCTTCCCAGTACCCGGAGGACCAAACATGAGAACGCCCTTCCATGGTCGACGAATTCCCTGCATTTAAAGTACTGGCTGACATTAAAACTTTTGCTTCTACTGATAAAACTAAACAATTGCTGGATATTTTCGTTGCTTACAATTTGAATTCAGGCTCTAAATTAGGAGATTGTAATCTAAGTGACTGTAAAAGTCACGACATGACATCAACTCTCCAGTTTCCTCATGTCGACAAAACACGCAGTTGTATACAAACCTTTTGTGGTAAACTCAAAGTAGAAAAACCGCAGGTTATCATTCCGACCTTTGTTGACTCAATTACTTATCGCAGTAACAGCAGGAGACAACTCACAGCCTGATTGCAAACTGAAGTTCTAGTGGTTTACCTGGAAATATTCAGGCATCCATAAAGGCAGGACAACAGCTTCTTCAAGCAGACGCTTCGCCTCTGTGAGCCCAGCAATATGCTCCCACCGCACTCCAGGACTGGTCTCAAGAACGTCTCTTTCTAACATTGCAGCAAGGTCGGGATCAGGGCCTTCGTACTTCCGTTCCTTCCGTTCCTTCTGTTCCTTCTTTGACTCATCTTCACTTGACTGCACCATACGGGTATCAATTAGGTCTGAAGATTGTTGAAACACTAACAAAAGCTCATAGAAGGTGGCCTGTACTTCACAGTATCCTTCCTAAGATACAGACAGGTTCAGTAATAAGCAGACAGTTTTCGACCCTTCCTCATCCATCTCAACCACCACTATAACCTAGTGAACGGATATCTTAGAAGAGACATCAACTAACGGAGGGCAATACAGAGAAATGCCTTCGTTATCTCCAAGTCCCATTCGAGTTCAAAGCCCTGACTCTAATAAGCATTAAAAAGATTTCTCTTTTCTCCCTCTTGCCAGCCAAAATGTTTACTCCTTCCAAGAATGAGAGCTGGCTTTAAACATGCAAGTGGTGCCTTGTCACAAGCAGCGCTGGGAAACCCACACGCAGGCTCAAAACCTTTCACCTTGACGGATGGCAAAATTAAGCCGTCTCCAAGAGCGAAATAAAGGGTGGTCGCTTTAAGACCCATTGGAAGACCTAGGTCAACACTTCCGGGCTTGAATCTCTGGTCTGCAGAAACTCTACGGCCTTGTTTAGAGTTGTGACCAATATTGACTTCTTGGCCTTGCCATGGATCTCCATAGCTCTGCCACCATGGTTGGGGGCTTGGGATGCACCCTCCTGGTCTCCAGGGGGTAATCTGAACACGTCTCTTTGGGCTCGGAGACATACTGTCTGAACGTTGCTGCCAAAAACAGGCATCATCTCCACAAGTGACTACCTTTAGCAGAAAGCCCATAGGAAACAAATCAGGAATCCAGGAGTTAGGTACACACACATGACATGCAGGCTAGAAGATTACCATGGATTCTCTCTTGCCGGGGGTTGATCGACCTGTAACTTTCCGGGCTGTCTCCTTAGATCCCGTTCGTCCACCTCCTTGTCCGGCTCCAGTTGACCCTTTTACTACAGTACCTGAATTAGTAGTTTTGGTTCCTTTGACTACGCCTTTCGGTTCTACCTTACCGCGCACCCATGGTGATACCTTTTCCCCTTCTTGAGCCATTTTCCTGGCCTGGGCAGCAGCTGCCAGTTGACCAGCCCTGGTTGGACGTCTACTTCCATACTGGAGTGGGGCTTCACGTGTAGGAGGTCTCCACACATCTGGATCGTCTCCAAACCCATCACCATTCCCGCCAACCCCAGGAGGATAAGGGGCGTACTCATCTACAAGACCAGAACTTCTAGTGGGGATAAAGGGAGAGTCTGTGCGAGGTGTGGCACCTGGTGCCTCCTTGAAACCCTGTCTTTCTGCATCTATGTGCTTTACAATCTCAAACTCTTCAAACAGATCCCTTTTGCACTTCACCCACTTGGATCGAATATACGGATCATCGACACTACTCAAATGCCTGTACCAATTCCACCAGAAACAGCAGACATCCAGCATCAGCATATATGGCATGACGTACGTTACAAAACTATGTATTCTAATATTGAATATAGTTAAGGTTCGTTCATAACAAATTTTTAGTAACAGGTCAGTGCTCTTCAACACCAACGAAACAACCTCAGGCTGGTCAACGAGACTTATACTCTCAGTCACTTAAGGCCTACTTTTTACTGATACGACAGCTCTCTAGGCTTCCTACTGGCCACTAATCAGAACTGTGCAATGTCTGGGTCAGAGAGAAAACTTTGCTGAAAGCTTCTATTATGACACAAAATGGCTCCGACTCTCCACTGACCATGAGCTATAAGAAATCTCCCTTGCATGCATCTCCATCACAAGCGCTTATGAAGATCAAATCAGTACAGTGAGGAACAATTATCTCTCCGCATTAAGACTTGTGATGAAAAAACTCAAGTGACAGCTTAAAGATTGCAACTGAATGTCAGTACAGATTTCCAGCAAATCCTCGAGAGCAACGCTGATAGCTATTGCACGAGAGAAGTGGTATCCTGACTCGGAAGTTCCCAGTGGCAAGTGAAAGGCAATCAAAGGGTGTGACTTTCGACCCAATGTAAACAACATTTGACTTTTGTTCATACCCACCAACTCGAAGAATCAAACTCATAGAGAGAGGAATGCTGACATGAGTTGCAAGATCTGGACTGACAAAGATCAGTGTAAGGAAGTCAGGAACTAAAATTCCTTTCCAAACCGTCGTCTTCTTTAGAATTAGTGTTCAGGTGAGATATCCTCTTGAGGATATCAGAGGATATCTATCTGGACCATTAAGTCTTACTTTCAGAAACAATCAGAGCAAAGACCTGAACTCCGAGGTCACTCCTTTGGAAAGTGATACCTTATGACGTTCCCTGTCCAGGCAAAGATGGCGCATGACTACACAAAGGGAAGTACAAAAGTGGATCGTCCAGGCAATCCATTCACCCAGGAAGAATCTGCATGTTGCAGATTCTTTACACAGACCGATCATGTGCGAGCACGCACGTAAAATGTAGAAACGATTGAACATAGTAGGTAACTTGTATGCATTACATGACTTTGGGAAATCGTTCACTCGATGGAGGTGGATTGTGTTAAATTTCCTGAAATGATCCTCACATTCCGAGAAAATTGCTTCGATCAGACTGCCCGCAGAGGCCAACATATGATCCTGGTGACAACGGGGGCTAGCGTCACAGAGCAGAGAGTCATTTGAGTGGTAGGGATAAAGAGTTAAGCCACAGACTTGTTGATTTGTGCGATGACTCCATCGAAAAAAATCAGGGCTGTGTCATAGTTCCCCAACAACGCGTACTCTCTCGCCAACGTTAAATGCTCATGTAACCCTGCGAGCGGACCGCCCATCATTTCGCCTACTGCTTTCTCGTTTTCTTCCCTCTCTCTTCATCAAGCTCTCCTCCCTCCTCTCATCAACATTCTACTTCCCCTCTTCCCTTCTCCTTCCACACTTCTCCGCCCCACCTGCCTCATCATCCTTGCCTATGCCAACCACAAACCTAGACTCACTCAACCTGTCTTTCTTCTGTTCGATTCCTCAATCGAATCTCTGTACACCCACAGTCCCCATTCCGCTCACAAACTCATAGACCTCCATTTCCACCATCAGCTGCTGCTCCTCCTCCACTCACCCACTGGCCTTGAAACCCACCGATCGATACCTACGCAAACCTCAGTAGCACATCCATCTGCAGCACTCCCGATGTCCCACTCTTCCTTCCTTCCTTCCCTGCCACTCTAAGACCACGAGACTGCACCAGTGAGGGGCAAAAGAGAGAGAGCCAAAGAGTGTGAGTGGGAGAGTAGGCGCAGAGAGAGAGACAGAGAGAGCAGAGAGCGGTAGGTTTGAATTTTTGACTGTTTCAAATTCGCCAAACTCTTCTCTTCTCTTCTCTCCTCTCATCTCCTCATCATTCATTCGCGTCGCCCAACAAACAAACCCTTCTCTTCTTCTCTTCTCTGGCGGACGCACTGTCCCCCTCTGGGACCAGGATTAGAAAGAGGAGTGGAGGATAATAATAATTAACAGTAATTATTACAATTATGCTCTGACTAATACCTTTCTGAGTATGGTATTGATTCGTTTGTACCAAACCTCTTGGAATCTCGGAATTTAGAAACAAAATTACCATCCTTCTTGGAGTTCTCCGTGTTTTCCCTATGTATTTCCCTCGAACTTTGCTGATTAGTGAAAATGGGTTCTTAGTCGACACATTTTGTCCGTAAGGTATTATGGATGGAATCCCATTGAGAACTGAGTCAAGAAGGTAGTAGTGTACAATCAATATATTGAACATGAAGAAAAAGGCGACCGCGTAGGAAAAATGAAGCCGTTCAAGGGAGAGACAAAAAAGGTAACAAGGGGCTAAGCCCCAATAGAGTCTGTATGAGAAATCTGCCCTACCGCACCTAAGATATCCGAGCTATGCAAGTCGTACTGTCTACACACAACTGGAGCATCCGAAGAAACATCACCTAATGTGATTGCTCTCCTATGGATTGCACCAGCCATTGCCCTCTGTAGAGCAATGGACACACGCTGTCTAAAGTAAGCTACAAAGTGTGAGAGTGAGAGTGGTACCCCTTGAAGCCTAACATGATAAGCTCTCGCGCACTCCCTAACAAATGTGTCAAATGTCGTGTCCATCGCTCCATATAACTCCAAGGCTAGAGGAACAAAGAGGTGACCTCGCTGCATGCCCCTATACTTGGAGACCTTGCGACCTGCTGCTGCACTCGCCGCCCATCCAGGGGGATGGGTAATCACTCCCTCCGAAACTGTATCCCGTGTAGGGTCCGTGACCACAACATCTGCTACTATCACTTGATCATCTCGGACCAAGTATAAGTCTGCCCTGACACGTGTTGTCTACAACGCATATGAACGCTCCCTCCAAGCTAAGTATCCACTCTCTCGTGCCATAGCAAACACTATGTCTCTAATGGCATCATGTGTAGCTATCCTCTGTCCTCCAAAAGGACACAGTGTCATGTGGACCGCCGCTGCATCTAATGTGGAACCACACTCACAAGTGAGTAGTGAAGATGCAGATGGGTGGACCAAGCCTAGGTGAAACCTCATCGCTGTAGAGAAAGTAGCCGGTGCGAGTCGGAAAGCCCTAATGCATGGTCGAGCTAGGATCCACGAGCCTACACCCTTGCCGGAGCAAGAGCTTAGACGTGCTCTAGTAGCTTGAGGAATGGACAAGTCAACTAAGAGAGAATGTAGCGTATGCTCACACTGTCGCTCCATCAAGGAAGACTGTAAACCACTAGTCCAATCTGACGATAGTGAAGCAAACGATGGAAAACCCTCTCGTGCTCATGGGGATAGACTATCTCTCGTTTGCCACAATAACACCTGGAGAGAAAAGGGTCCTCCCTCCACCTCTATCACATAAGTCTCCAAAACCGGCCTATCAGCAACCACAAAACGAGAGGCAAGTAGGGGTGCCGAGAGAGCCCAACTACCCAAAAATGCTATAGGTGCCATCTCCTCCATAGAAAGCAAGCCAACCCCACCACATGAGATCGGTAGAGCCATCTGTCTACGTGCCAAATCCCATGTCACACACTCAAAAGTCCCTGGTCCAATAATATCACCAAAGACTCCCATAATCCTCCTATCAAATGCTCTTAGACGTGATAGGAAGGACGGTGAAGGGGGAATTGTACGGATGAGGTAGGATGGTCGACGAGCAATACTAGAAGAGAGTATACCAAATGCCACCTGTGAATCTCCTAGTAATGGAAGGTCATCCACATGGAGAACATCCTCTGCAAGGGCAGCGTCCAAGAAGCGTATGACAAAATCCTCCGATCCTACTAGCACTCCAAGAATACAAAGTCCATCTGTGGATGTGATACACCCCTCAGGAAGCTGAAGGTGGAGAGGAATACCTAAAGGGGACCATGCCCTACACTTTGACACCTTGACTCTCAAGCCTACTAGATGTAGCTCGGTAGTCAAGTAGTCAAAGGCCTGCCTAATCTGATCTACACGGCCTACGATGTGTGTATCATCTGCCAAGGAGGGAAATACACAACCTGGCATGGCCAAAGTGGTAGATAGGAGAGCTCTAAAGTGAGCCATGGCAAATAAGGGCCCTCCCAAAGGATCTCCCTATCGTGTACCAACAGTTGACTCCAAGACGGTGACTCCCTCTTGTGAACCACCATGCTGGTAGTAAAGGGAAGCAGGAGAGCCATAAAAAGACCGCACAAAAGGAATGAGACTCGCCAAGGATCCACCAACCTCCCTAAGCTCTCTAAAGATGGATGCACGTGAGACGCTATTAAAAGCGTTCTCAACATCCACCTGTAGGACGACCCACTCCGGATGGATATCTAAGAGTGCTCTAATGCCTAGAGATATAGCCTCACATCCTCCAGGTGTAGCTACTCCAAACTGATGTGGAGAACGATGCTGTCGAAAGTGAGAACGATGCTGAAGGACAATGGTACGACTGACCAAATGCAAAAAGATCTCTCCAATAGCAATTGGTCTAATGCCTCCCATGTCCCTCTCAATCGCGAGAAGTCGACTAGCACCTAAGACCCGACTAACAGACATAGGAATGTCTCCTCTCGCTACTGCTGCAGCCACCTGAAACAACTCGGTAAAACCACTAGACAGATCATCTGCCTGGAAGCAATCTCTAAGGTGCTCATAAACCATCTCTGACAAGCCTCCTGAGGAAAGGCGAGGGGCAGTGCACAATGCTTGTGCAAATAGCGACCTATCAAGACATAAAGGCTGCTCAGGTTGATAATCTAAGACCTCTAGTGGTAGTCCCTCTACTGCTATAGGATGCAATGAGCGTAGGGAAGAGATGGTCTCATCAGTAGGACTTGCTATAGACAAAGGGTGTAGCGCTCGTACTGCTCTACTAAACTCTCCCGCTTGACCCAATGTCCTACATCGTCGTAATCGAGTGGAATCTGTGGTATCCTGTAGCGATGCATGTCTCCTAAATCGTGTAGCCCTAATAGACTCCTCCTAAAGCGCTACCCAATCCCCCGCTCGGAATCACGAAATCTAACATGTATCCATAAAGAAAGCAAGAAGATTTTGAAAAACACAAAACGAGAAAAAGTGATATCAAGTTTTCATGTAGCCGGTACTGATTGAAAGGTTGCTAGCACTAACCATGGTTCAGCAACTTTAATCACTTGTGCAAACCGTGGTTGAAATACTTGCTCCACTTAGCTTCAATCTTGAAAGCACAACAAGCCAGATCTTCTCGTCCCTTTACATCTAATTTGCATCTGCTTAAAATTCTCTTGATAGCACAATGGGTGATTAATTATCAGCCAGAATCTAAACTCTACGGAACTTTTGTAATGTACACTGTTGCTTCTGTAGTAGAAGTTCCTTTCATTCAAATTGTTTCAACGCAGACATAAGAACAAAATAAAATTTTCCAACAAGCCACGTGGTAGGTGGGTGGACGCCCCACTTCACGGAACCTCACCCATCACTGTTGTATCTTAAGATATCAGTGTTGCATATCTCTTTTACTGTTCGAAGTATGCATGGCACAAAAGGTTAAAACCGTCCATCAGCTTTTAAGGTGTAGATACAAAAGGCTTACATAGACAAATTTTGCTATGCCTAAAGCTCGCATAGTCTTTCCCACATGCCTTTATGAAAAGGAACCTTAAAGAACAAGACATATAGAGTGGGCAAAGGTAAGTATTGTGGAGATACTTCAAAGTTCAAGTCGTAATATTGGTATCTTTTGTGAAGCCACTTGATTTAGTTTATGATTGCTATAGAAACTTACCCCCATAAAGGCCCTAAACTCAAAACCTTACCCCGTCATAGTTATGATTAGATGCAGGATAAAGGTAATAATAAGACTCCTCAAGTTATATAACTTAAAAGAATATATGATTAGTTCAAAGATAGGCTGTTTATTAGAATTTGGGTGATGAATTCTTTCCCTAAATTTTACACTCCTCTGCTTTATATTTCTTTTCAACAATTTTGGTCATAGTCCTAGTCTCAATCTGTTGTTGTCAAAAAATCTATTGCTATAAACACTTCAGTAAATTCAGCACAATATTAAGCTATTCCCAGGCAAATGATAAAAACAGTGGACAAAATATTCCCATTCTCCATTCTATTGGAGTGGAATTTTGAATGTGGATTTTGACTCCCCAGATGTTTAAATTAAAAGATAAGAAGACATTTATAGGAGAACAATTATGATTTGAGAGATGGTAAAATTTTGTGCCCGTCTAGTCCTTGCATGGTACATTTGCCGTTGTAACATACCTTTTAGATCTTAACATAAACTTGGCTGCTTTGAAGTGCAATTCTTCCTCAATATTGTCTCAATTTTGCACATATTTAAAGCACCATAGAGGAAATGAAGACCGTTTGCTACTTATGGGTTTCTTGTATCTCCTTTTCATTATCTCCACATTTGGAACTTGTAAATTAAACTTCTATGTTAATATTAAGTTGGGGGGATTTTATTTTCTGAAATTATTTTATACATTACTATACTGATTATATATCCAAATATAAGCTAAATCTTCTTAGAATATGAATTAATTTGTTATCAATTGAAATAACTAGATCTTGATAAAAGTAATTAAATATTTAATTTTCTTTTAACATAATTTATACTAAAATTAAATATTTCTTAGATAAGCCATGTGTAAAATATAATAATAATATATTTTAGTCTTCCCCTAATTTTTTTTCCATTTTCCTATAATTGTAACCTAATTAGGTACTTAATAACTAAACTTGCCTGATAATCATCTTAATCAATATAAAATTTTCCTGAAAAGATCACCAATTAAAAGTCCTTAAATCTCTCTAGAAAAAATTTAAATGGTTGCTTATAATATTATAATTTTTAAAGCAGACATAAATCATTTCTTAAAAGCGTAATTCAAGTCATAAACAAATATTCTCAAGAAAAAAACTTATCAAGAATCTCTTTGTATTGGATCATGAAACTTCAAAAAGAACTTCCAAAGAAAATTAAGAATTTTATTTCTTATATTATTTCTTGGCTTGTTTAGACTGTTCTATTGATTAATTATCTCATCTTCTTTGTTTAAAGAAAAACTAAGAAAAACGATAATATACCAAAATCTGCATAAATGCATGGATAGCAATCACATTTGTAAGCAATTGAGCACAACAACAACATGCATATGATTTGCATATAATTGAAAGTAGCATATCTTATAATTTATCTCCTATAAAAGTTTTAATTCAAATTAATAGCGTTGAAATTATTAGAGTTTTGTCTAAAACACCTATATTTTCCTGGACTATGTGTCGCAACCTACTCTTTCTTTTTGTCCCATTTTTTCTCATTTTTAGTTTTTTATTACTATTTTAGATATTGGACTCAGTCTTAAGAATAGTACTAAGTAGGATAAATGATTAGTCTATACCCTATCCTTAATGAAGTCTAGGTTGGAATTCATTATTTGTATTGAACAAACAAGCAACGATGGCTATGATACAAGACGGAGTACAACTATGTTAAAAACTTGGGGAAACTCATGTACGAGCCATGGAGCAACAAGATTTTGGCAGAACAACATTTCATAAGATTCCACCACCAATTCAGAAATAATGATAAGGACTTGCAATGTGCTGCCAAAGAACCATTTGCAACCATTTTGCAAGAGGCTCCTGCATGTATGGCTAAACCGCAACCTTTTGCCAACTGTAATAATGGTTGAGGAGCAATTAGGCATCAAGAAGTAGAAAAAATTGACCCATCCCATGAGAAGTTACTTTTTATTCTTTCCCCTTTTCTTGTTTGAATTTTTTGATCCATTGTCCAAGATCCACAATAGAGAGTACAATGCAAATTTAAGTACATAAAGCAAGAGTGTAGGATTAATAAGAGGGAAGAGTCCTTTACAAGTCAAACAAAGTGAATGTTTGCAAGATGGTTGAACAAGCAATGGTAGTCAAAACCAAGTCCAAATTGTGAAAGGTGGACTAAATCATATACAAGCCTCCTAAACTATCAAAATGGGGATTGCAATGTAGAGCCAACTCCTTGAAGAGCTAAAAATTAGAAATCTTGTTGTGGAATTGGAGTTTGACAAACCTACATATTCTATAAGGTTATTTTGGCTCCAAAAAGAGGATCTCTCAACACAAGAGCAAGTCAAGCAATGATGACTCATTCACTCACATCTTGTTGTCATATGTCAATGATGAAGTACCAAAGGAGGCAACAAACAACCATGTGTAGTTGTCACACAATCCTAAGGAAACTACAAAGGAAAAAGGAAAAGCACCAATGGAGGACAATGACAACATCCACGTTGTGGTTTTAAAGAAGGCATGCCCACAAGTACGTATTTTCTCCTCCAAAACCCTTACACCAACAAATCCTACAATAAACTTGGTTAATTTAATTTTGGAAGCACAATCAAAGCAAGGTCTTGAAATAACAAACAAAGTGAAATGACAAGAAACATAAGCTAGGAAAATAAAGGGAGAAGATTCCATCATATCTCATCTACAAGTGTAACAATACAGATTTTTTAGACAAGTTAGTTGAGATTAACAAAGTAAAAAATGGGATAAATTAGCTAAGAATTATAAGAATATTCTAGAAGTATCTTGGAAGCTACTTGGTACCTTCCAAGTATCAAGTTATGTGTATGCCAAGTGGTGATTTATAGGAGCAAGACTCTTGGGAAGCTTCCTGGCTAGTTTAGCTTGCATGCCAAGTAGGTGACTTCTAGAAGTACGTTTCTTGAAAAGCTCCCTATCTAGCTTAGCTTGCATACCAAGCAGATGGCTTTTAGAAGGAAACTTCTTGGGAAACTTCCCAACTAGCTTAGCTTGCATGCCAAGTAGACGGCTTTTAGAAAGAATTTTCTCAAGGGCTTTGTATATTTTGTATAAATACCAAAGCCCAAGCTCATGCTAGGCATTTGGAGTTTCTCTCATTCCATTCAAGTGTCCTAGTGTGATCTTTCACTCTGGTCTTCTATTCTCCTATTTCTCTCCTTGGTCTTTTACATTGGTATCAAAGAAAGAATGGGATGCATGGAATTTATGGACCATAAAATCCATTTCCTCCAAATCATCCATGTCCATGTTTTTTACAAGCATCATTTCATGCAATTCATCATGTCACTCTTTGAGCTTAGTTTTCTAAATGCAATCAACTTGTCTGATGAACCCTTGGAACTTCTGATTGTAGCCTACAGAGAATGATGGACTTGTTGCATTTACATGTTAACTTAGAAAATTGTAATTAGCTTTGATAGAGTAGTAATCATGGTAGCAATACCCAAAGTCATCATTGCTATGCAACAAAAAATCAAGCACCTTACTTGATTATTGGAAGAAAGAGACAATCAATAACAAGAGCATGTAGAGAGTGCACCATTTCAAGAAGGAGAAGAGCAAATCTTATTTCCAAAGCACAAGGTATTTGAAGGCAAGAATCTCTCAAGTACAATGGAGAATTTTGTGTTTTATTGTGAATGTTATTTTGAAATTATAAATCTTCACGATGAATAGAGATAGATTCTCTTGGCTTCAAGCCAATTAGATGGAGTGGCAAAACTATGGTGGCAATTTTGAATGAAGCAAGTTGAATGGCAATTTGATATGCCAATCTTATCATAGGAAGAATTCAAGAACACAATAACAAGGAGATTCCAAGCTATAAATGCTACCTAAGTTGCAAGAGATAGTTTGTCAAAATTGAAATAAATTGGTTCTATAAGAAGCTACACCATTCAATTCTAGAACACCATTATGTAAATTCTAGAGATATTGGAAGGTGAAGCTCTAGATTGATTTGTGAAGAGCTTGAAGTCCCAAACCAAATTGGAAGTGATTATGCGAGAGCCAAAACACTTGGAGGAAGCCATGCAATTGGTTGAGCATTTTGATTCCTTGGTTGCAATAACTTGGTCTTGACCTTAACCTTCGTAGAACATACCAACACACTACATATGGGTGGAGGAGTTGACACTAATAGATATTTATGCCGTCAAATGAAGATCACTTGGCACTATAGATAGAGAATGATTGTGACAAAATAGTGATTTCTTTTATTGTTTCCAAATTGGATATCACTTTGCTAAATGTCTACTCAAGAATGGCATCCTTGATAAATTGCCGAGATGGAGTTTGTGGAGTGACATGATCAAGGAAATGAAGAATCCTAGTTAGGGAGTTCAAGCCGCCTACTAAGAACTTGATTAGTTCCAATGGGGTTGAAAGCTAAACCTATGCAAGTTTGCTTCACTTGCAAGATATGATATTTGGTTGCAATTATAGTATTTTGGTTGATTTTGGAAGTTCAAAGAATTGCATATCCATGAAATTAACAAAAGAAATTAGGTATTCCTATCAAGCCAATAATGGAAGTAGATTGATCATAGAAAATAGTAGAAAGTGTATCAATCTACTTTCAATATTTCACATCTTGTTACATTCAAGATTAGGAAGGAGTATTTGAAGTGTATGAGGTTTATAGTGTCATCTCTACACTATGAAGTCTTTCTAGGTTTGCCTTGGATTGAACATCATAAGGTCCAATAAAAAAAAATAAAAAATACCATACCAAAAAAAAATAAAATATTTTTTTATAAAAAATTATTAACAAATTATTATTTTTTGATAAAAAATTCAAGTACCATACCAAGGTAAGAATTACCGATTAGGTTGTCTAGCACTTTTGAATAAGACACCTAAGAATAATTAGTCCCAAGATAGAAAGTTTATCAATAAAACAACCATAGAGCAAGATATTCCTATTTTTGTAGTGTGGATCAAGCTAATTGTGCACGGAGAATTTGATGGGTACCAAAAGCCTCATCAAGCAATTGAGTGGAGCACAATACTTCTCCAAGTTGGATCTCTAAAGTGGTTGTTAGCATATTCCTATTGATAGAGAAGATATACAAAAGACTACCTTTTGTACAAGGTATGTGTATTTTGAATAGAGAGTTCTACTAATGCTCCAATAGTCTTCATGGATTACATGCATTGAGTGTTGGATGGGCTATTAGATTGATGCATGGTGGTGTTCTTGAATGATATTTTTATTTATAGCAAGACAAAGGCAAAACACATGAATCATATGCAAGAAGTTCTAAGATGATTTTGTCAATGGAAGCTTTACTACAAGAAGTCAAAGTGTACATTATGGCAAAAGGAAATTATCTTCTTGGATCATAAGATCTAAAAAAAGGGGATCAAGATAGAAGAGGAGAAAATCAAGGCCATTATTGATTGACCTACTCCAAAGAATATCACAAAAGTATATGCATTTAATGGATTGACAAGTTTTATTGACAGTTCATCCACTACTATACTCATGTGGCTGCACCATTGACCAATCTCTTGGAGAAGACCTTTAAGCTTCCAAAGGACCACCAAGCACAAAGAAGCATTCTAAAAGCTAAAACGAATGGTGTCTTCAAGACCCATTCTTCAACTATATGATCCTCAACTATCTTGTGTGGTTGATTTTGATACTTCTAACTTTTCCATTGGATCTGTGTTGTAGCAAGACTTTCCAAATGGGTTACATCTCATTGCCTTTATGTCTTGCCAACTAAACACCACAGAAAAGAATTACTCTGCTTGAGATTGAGAACAACTAGCAATGATATATGCTACCAAGGTATGGAGGTATTACCTCTTGGGGAAACAAGTGATCAAGCAAAGCAATCACAAACCCTTGTGGCAAACATTAGATTTGGAGCACATGAAGAGTCAACATCATCAATGGGAAAAACAACTACAATTCTTTGACATGAAACTTGATTATAAACCAAATAGATTCCATGTCATTCTTGATGCTGTATCATGCCAACCTAATTTGAAGCCTCTTTGTCTCATCACCACAACAATTATGATAGTGACAATTGACTCAAAAGTCCAAACCGAGTTTAGAACTACTTTACAACAAGATCCCTTCTTTCAGATGGTACAAGGTTATCTTACAATACACAACAAGAAATAGAATACCTTCTCCTTCAAGAACGGCCCTTTATTTTATGAGAATTGGATCTATATTCAAACCAAGGGTGATCTACTACTTGTGTGCTTTCAAGAAGCCCATAATTTACCAATCATTGATCACATGGGTATGGACAAGACCTTGGATACCCTACAATACCAATGGTGGTGGCCCAACATGGCATGAGAGGTTCAAGAGTTTGTCTGATCTTGTGAGAGCTACCAATGCAACAGGGCAAATAATTAGAAACCAAGTGGACTCCTTCAACCACTTCCTATCCCATCTGCTCGATGGGAGCACGTGAACTTAGATCTCATCACATCCTTGCCCAAGACAAAGCAAGATCACATAACAATTGTGGTGTTTGTGGACATGCTTAGTAAGCAAATCCATTTGGCATCAACTTTTGATATAGTAGATACTCCAAGATTAGCACAGATCTATTTTGACAATGTCTTCAAGCATCATGGGATGCCTTGTGTACTCATCTCCGACTGTAATCTTCAATCCATTGGAAAATTTTGGCAAGCATTTTTCCAACTACTCAACACCATGCTTGCTTTGTCCATATCATATCATCCTCAAACTAATGGACAAATTGAACATGAAATTTGCACCTCGGAGGATATGCTTTGTACCTTTGTCAATGTTCACCATACAATTAGAATGAAAATCTTGTAGTTTTTGAGTTTGCCTACAATAACTCCAAACAAGCAAGCACAGGATTCTCTTCCTTCTTCCTTAATTTTGGCCAAGATCCACTTGTTCTAGATTCCCTTCTTGCTACTCCTCCATCTCATGTCCCTCATACTTCCACCTTCTTGACCACAATATCACAATCCTTGCAACAAGCCAAATCTCATCTCCTTGTTGCTCAAAATTGTCAAAAGTAATACACAAACCAAAATCATCATGATCTCACCTTTCAACTTGCTGATAAGTTCATGCTTTATTTTAGCAACCTATCCATTTTAGCAACTTAATACCCAAGTTTGTAAACTTACTCTTAATTAGATAGGTCCATTTGATGCCACCCAAATCATTTCTTTTGTTGCTTATTGGCTTGCCTTGCCTTGCCTTGTCATATGCAAATCTACCTTATCTTTCATATTTCCAAGTTGAAACCCTTTGTTTCTAATCCATCGCCATTTTCTTCTTGTGTCCAACCCCCTCCTTCTCCAATCCTTATCCATGATCATGAGGAGTATGAAGTTGACCATATCCTTGCATGTTGTCACATTCAACATGGTCGTCGACAACATATTGAGTACAAAGTCTTTTGGAAAGTGTACCTCTTTCATGATGTCACTTTCTCATCTCCATAATGCACAAATGGCCATCCATGAGTTTGAAGCTTCCATGGTGACAAGGAGGTTATCAACTAGCAATGAGGGAATATGTAACAATATGGAGTTTATAGACAAGTTAGTCAAGACTAACAAAGTAACAAATGGGAAAAATTAACTAAGAATTATAAGAATATTTTAGAAGCATCTTGGAAACTACTTGGTACCTTCCAAGTATTGAGTAATGTATATACCAAGTAGTAACTTCTAAAGGAAGCTTCTTGGGAAGCTTCCTAACTAGCTTAGCTTGCATGCCAAGTAGGTGATTTCTAGAAGGAAATTTTCTTGAGAAGTTTCTTGGTTAGCTTAGCTTGCATGCCAAGTAGGTGGCTTCTAGAAGGAAGCTTCCTAACTAACTTAGCTTGCATGTCAAGTAAGCGGCTTCTAGAAAGAAGCTTCTCAAGAGCTTTGTATATTCCCTTTAAATACTAAAGCCCAAGCTCATGCTAAGCATTTGGAGTTTCGTTCATTCAAATGTCCCGATGTGATCTTTCACTCTAGTCTTCCATTCCCCTATTTCTCTCCTTGGTCTTTTACAACAAGGATGTGAGGATGATATTGACGCAACTAACAAGACACACCAAAACATGTCAATGCAAAGAATGCAAAGAAATCACCACTAGCTCAACCTCTGATGAAAGAGGAAAAACCAAAAATGATGAACAATATTTGTCATCATCTCTAATATGACAATAAATCTATGGTGTGGTTAATGTCAATTTACTTCATACATGCAATGACGCTCCCAATGGAACTATTGGAGGAGATTGCACCCTTCTACAAAGAGGTGGGATTTTCAATCAATGAGCTAGTTAAGCTTGTAAGGCACCTTCATAACAAGATAAGCATAACAGCCAAAGATAAGACCATGCTTCATACTAACATGAGCAATGAAAAATAACGGCTTGCCAAGGAGATCAAATCATCAAAGTAGAAAGACCAACTACTAGAGAAGTTTCAAAGGAAGAATTGGAGTTACATGGTCAACATAAGGTCATCTTATGATGATTACAATTGGGGGTTGACTTTGTGCAAATGAAGGTAGTTGAGCAATGGACACATCACAAAGAGCAAATGAAAATACAAGATAAAGAGATCGATTATCCAAACCCAATTGGATGCTACCATTATAAAGATAGCTATTGTGGAAGGATGATATAAGAATTTGAAGAAGCTCATAGATCTTTATATCCAAGAGCTCACAATGAGTCCAAATTAAGCTCAAGAGAAGGAGGAAGAGATTACAATGAAGGTACAAGCAAACATAAAACCAGAACTTCAACAAGACCAAGAAAACTTGGTTAAAAAATATGTAGGTTTTCTCACAGCCATAGAGCATATAGTGACTCAACTTCAGACCAATTGGAATGAATGGACAACAATACAACAAACTAGATAAAGATTAAGGACTTCAAAACTCAGATCAAGGCTCTTTGAGAGAAAAAGTCTACACAAGTGATAAGCTAATACCACAATCACTCAAATTACAATGCCACATGACCTCTTAGCTCAAAGAAGCCTAGATGAGCAGTACGAAGGTTGCCAAGTATAAAAGGGAGCTCATGGAGCTCATTTAAATATGAAAATGCACAAGTAGTTTGTCAGAAGTGGCACCAACTTGTACTATGATGACTAGTGACATTAATAACTCCTTATGACCCAACCTATGGATACTTTAATTGTCATTTTGTAGTTGTTGCATATTGTAATTCTTTTGTACCTCATTGTTTTTTTTCTTCTTATAGCTAGGACACTTCATACTTGTAAATAGTTTGTAAATCTTAGAGCATATATGAAGTCCAAGTAAGCCACTATATGGTACAAAAAGATAAAACAAATATGCTGAGGTGGTAGTGCCATGCCACACATGCCTACATGGAGATTAGATTAGGATAGGATTAAGACAAGACTAGTGAGGACTAGATGTAATTAGAAGATATCCAACCATTTGTAACCACAAGATCTCTTTGGCAGGTAAGTAGGAAATTTATATAGGGCTTAGGTCCCACATTTAATATGATCAGTTTGTGCATTATTTTTATGCAATAATGGAGCATTACCATCAAGAATACCAAATTGATGAATATGTATTAGGCTACTTTTTGTATGAATTTCTACCTACCTAGTCACTTAATTTTGAGTTATTTTGGCATACAAAGATAATCACTAGAGTGAAGGAATAATTTTTATGAACTAGGGGAAAAACCTATAGGTGATCTACATAGGCCAAGAATGATATTGTATCAAACTTGTGCAAGTCTGGATATTGTTAAGTACCATGAATTAGGAGACTAAGCAATAGGAATCATTCTATTCTCCTATAAAGTAGTGACTTTTAGGAAGGATAGTACACTAAGTTACACTCATAGATGACAAAGATATAGGACCCTTGGGAGATCCAGCTCCAATTTAGTTTGCACATTCCAGTCTACTAACAATGATATCCTTTGAATTTTGAGTATCTCATGATGTTTGTAGGTATGGTGCCAAGTGTAGATTGTAGAAGTGTTACAATAGTAACCAAGAATTCAGCTGGGATAATTGGAGTGTAAAGAAATTCTAAGGCAAAGTGCCTTTGTTGCAAGTGATATATCACCTTCAAGAGACCTTTGGACTACAATTATTGAGGAAGTGATTAGTAATTGTTTACATTTATGTAGTACACCAATAGGGGTGAGATTATCCTCTTATGGGAATGACTTTGCCCAAGAGGTTAAATATAAAACAATAGATTATCATCATTGTGACACTTCTTCCTTGCTGTTAGTCATATCCAACTTGTATACTTGTGGGTTTGATCAGTTCTTATCACTATATTACAAATTTGAACAACACCAATGTCATTACACTATGACATATGTTTTCCAACTTACTCTACTTTAACTTTGTCACGTCATTTGGAGTGTCACATCTAGGTTGCTTGGACACTGGAGTTGCAGTGATAGTAGTTAGAGTTATTTCAGCAGTTTCTTAGAGACTACTTTCCGACGGTCAGATTTTTTGTTCGGGGTATTGACTTCACGGTGGGGCCCACCATCACTTTGCACCGTTTGCACTGTCAAATGTGACATCAGCAGGACCGTTAGGGTTTTAGACCTAGATCAAGTCCAAGGGGTATACTTTCAAAGTGTAGCTCCAGAGAGCTCACTTCTTCGATGTTGAGCCTTTGAGTTCTTGGCTATGGTGGAAAGAGGCCGGCGAGCATCACCTGGATTCTCTTAGCTAGAGTGGATGTGGCTTGATTGTAATCAGTGCACAATTGTTGGCAGTTTATAGAGTGATAGATAAAATATTGATCTGAGTTGAGTGGATTCAAGAGTTGTAAACAATCTGATTACATCAGAGAAGTGAAATAAGGAGGAAACCAGGTGTAAGAACTTTGAGTGTTGGTGGTATTTCCAAGCTTGGTGGATCGTTGGTAGCTTGATTGAAGTTCAATTTTTCTCTGGTGTGCAGAAGCTCATTGCTTGATGGAGATTTGGCAGTAAGGCAGATGGTGTGCAAAAGCATTGGCCACTTTTTGAGCACAAAAGGAGAAAATTTTGAGCACAAAAGGAGCAAATTTTGAGCAGTGGTTGTGATTTTGAGCTTAGGAGGTGACGGCAGGATCAATTTGTTGAGAGTTGGGCTCAGAAAGTAAAATTGAAGGTAGAGTTTGGAAGTTATTCTTGTGAATTTGTGATTTGGAGAAACTCATGTTTTCAATTTAGCTTGAGTGAAGAGTTAGCGGGGGATTTGGTGGTCAGCCAAATTTAGGGTTTATGTCAGATTTTGGCCAGATTTGGAGGAGTTTTGCTAGTTTGGAGGAGTTTCAAAGTGGCAAGAAGAAAGGCCTCAATTGGTTGAATTTTGGCATTTAGAGGCTTTGAGGCATAGGGTTGTGGGCTATGAGAGGCTACGAAGGCCCAACTTGCTGGCGTGAGGCTAGCTAGTTTAGAGTAGATCTTGGTCATTGGTTGGCAAAATTTGCCTTTTCCTACTAGACTGTACACAATAGGGTTTGACCCCTAGATCTCTTGTTCCTAGACTGGTACCCTAGCCAACTGGTCCATCCTCACTTGTTATCCTTGTGATTGTACCACTATTATCTATACACTTGTAGCTTTGGCTAGTAGAGGCAGTTTGATCCCATTCTTGGTGATCTTGGTAGCTTAGGACTTAGATATAAAATTCTCTTATGTCAAATGCCAAATGGTGGTAGAGTCAGTCCCGTGTTGTTTTATGAGATGGAGGGTTTTCATTAGATTTCTTGTGATTGGACCCCATCCATTCTCTACTTCCTATTTGTGCACTACGTTTGTGTGAGGTGCATTGACTTTTGAGCATTGGTGCTCTGGTGTGCTCTCGGTAGTGAGGCTGGAGTGATGACCAATCAGACTATATTTGTTTTTCTCCGGTGAAGCAAGAAGTGATAACTTGCAGACCGTGAGAGTGCGTGTTGTGATGGCAGGTTATAGGTTGCCCTTCCCCCTAGTGTAGTTATCTTGGTTAGAGTTACATTAGTGGGTGGTGCTTAGTTGGTATTGGCACTTGGTGGGGTACTTGCGGTTACGACTTGCAATTGCAATTTGTGGTTCCGATTTGCGGTTGCTGCTGTGATTACTTTTTCATGATGGAGTTCATTGGAGATTCCAGAGGAGTTAGCCTTATAGTACTGTGAGCCGGCCTGTCTCTCACTCAGGATGAACCTCTGATGGCTATTATGGTAGCGCACCATGGACTAAGAAGGCAAGGAACCCCAACTCCATCATACTCCTCCAAGGCTAACATTCCAAGACTCAAGACATTACTCACTAGAGAACTCAATGAGAGAGAGATAGTTGCAAATGAAAGGATGATGAGTACCTCCTCACCCCTTGTTTATAAACTTGTGAAATAGTTACGTACCAAAGTTACTAATTACCGTAGTAACTCAAGTTACTAGACTAAAAGTCAAGTAAAGTCAAAAAGTAGAAAGGAATATCCATTCACATGGGCATATTCCCCTTATCTTGACCCAACCACTAAAGCAAGGATTCCTTCACATGGGCTATCCTTGGACTAAAGAAGAATCCAAAACAAAAAGGCTTGCGGGCCCAAGAGTTCTCAACTCTTTCCCCAAAGCCAAACACCTAAGAATAATACCAAGTCAACACACTAAAATCCAAAATAGTGGTGCTCATCTTTTCTACTTCCTCTAAAGTAAGGTCCCATCTATCTTAGCTATGACTAACTTTAGCTAACCATGACTAATATAGAACCATCCTTTATCTCTATATAAATAATATCTCTTAAGTACTTGTAATACCAAGCTAAATATCACAATACCACACACATGCACAAATGGGTGTTACATTTACCCCCGGACTAAGTTTTCACTTTGTCCTCAAAGTGAAGGTCTCTCTACCTTCTATGGTACATCTTCAACTTATCATGGTTAATCCTATCAAAGTATCTTCCTCCCAACTCCTTGAGATCATAGGTGTAATTGCCCCACACCTTCTCCACTATGAAAGGTCCAAAGTACTTAGGCAAAAACTTCTTTTGCACTCTCTTGAATCGAATGGAATCAAACAAAATTACCCAATCACCTTCTTTGAAAGGCTCCACCTTCTTCTTGTCTTGCCTCTTATCATAGCTCTCCTTTTGTTTCCTTTGGGCTTGCTCCACTCGAACCATAGCAACTGCTCTTGCCTCTTCCAACTCCATGAGTTGATCCTTCCTTGACTTCTCTGCATCACCTCCTTGTGCTTTCTTCAATCTCCTATGAATGCTTTGGAAGGTAGGAAGATCAAAGTGAATAGGTAAGGTAGACTCAATACCATACACCAATTGAAATGGAGAATATCCGGTGGAAGTTTTCATGGTTGTCCTATACTCCCACAAAACTGCATGAATCCTCTTGTCCCAATGATGTTTAGCCCCCTCCATTTCTGCATCTTTGGCCAACATCATGCACAAGGTCTGATTGGTTCTCTCTGCCAAGCCATTGGAATTTGGCTTATAGGATGTAGTTACTCTATGTGTGATAGAGAAATGTCGTAGCATGGCTGTAGTAATGCTTCCTGTAAACTCTCCTCCTCTATCAGAAACCAACTCCAAAGGGCATCCAAACCTAGTGATAATGCGTTCATAAAGAAATCTACCCACTTCATCTTCATTCTTGTCCCTCAATGGTCTAGCCTCAACCCACTTGGTAAGGTAATTAGTAACTACCACAATGTACCGATTGTTCCTTGGGGTTCTATTGAGAGGACCTACAAAATCAATTCCCCACTTCTCAAAAGGTCCTAGCAATGTAATTGATCTAAATGGTGGAGTGGATGTAGACTTTCTAGCAAAAGCTTGACAAACATGACAAGTTTTGCAATAATCAAGACAATCCTTGAAAATCCATCTCCAATGGTAACCTGCATCTAGAATCTTGAAAGTAGTCACCTTTCCTGCAAAGTGTCCTCCACATACTAAACCTTCATGAAACTCCTTTATGAGTAGGATAGACTCTTCCTTACCCACTGCTCTTTGAAGTAGACCATATGCTCCTTGGTGAAAAAGAATATCCTCCACCATTGTGTAAGGTCTAGATCTTGCTGCAAGGGCCTTCCTCTCCCTAGCATGCATCCCTTCTGGATAGTTACCTTTTGTCACAAAATCCACAATCTCCTTGTACTCCATTGGAACCTCTTGAGTGACTGAGATTGTCATGAGCTCCTCATCCGGGAAGGAATCATCCACTGGCTCATCTCCATCATGATCATAGGCTCTAGATAATAAATCAGCATTTGCATGTTTCTTTCTTGGCCTATCTTCAATGGTGTAGTCATACTCAGACAAGAGTATCATCCACCTTGCTAGTCTCCCTTCAACATTAGGCTTGTTGAAGATGTACTTCAAAGCCTTGTGATCCGTGACAATGGTGGCTTTCCCTCCAATCAAGTAGTGTCTAAACTTCTTGAGACCAAAGATCACTGCCAACCCTTCTCTCTCCGTGACAGAGTAGTTCTTCTCTGCTGAAACCATCTGCCTACTAGCATAAGCTATTGGATGATCATGCCCATCTTGGTCTAATTGACTAAGAGTGCATCCTATAGCTACATTAGAAACATCAGTGTAGAGGATGAAAGGTTTACTCCAATCAGGTTTAGCAAGAATTGGAGCTACAACAAGGGATTGCTTGAGCTCCTCAAAAGCTTTGAGAGCCTCCTTGTCTTCCAAAATCACCATGTAATCTACACCCTTCTTCATGTAGATGGTCAATGCATAAGCCTTGTTGGAAAATGAGAAGATGAACCTCCTATAGTATCCAACCATCCCCAAGAATTGGCGTAACTTTGTCAAGCTTGAAGGGAATGGAAGGTCTGAGATTTTCCTCACCTTCTCAAGATCAACTGCTATTCCATCCTTGGAGATGATATGCCCCAAAAGTAGACCTTCTTCACATCCAAAAATGCACTTCTCTGGGTTGAGTGATGCATTTGCCTCATCCAAGCATTGCAAGACTTTGATTAGGTACTCAAAGTGCTCCTCCTTGCTCCCATAGACACAGAAGTCATCAATGAAATCTCTCACAAATTTCCCAATGAAAGGTTCAAATACCTTGTTCATGAACCGTTGGAATGTGGCTGGAGCATTGCAAAGCCCAAAAGGCATGACCTTGAAAGCGTAAGTTCCCCAAGGTGTGGTGAATGTGGTGAGTTGTTGATGCTCTGGTGCAATCTTGATTTGGTTATATCCACTATAATCATCTCCAAAACTGTACCTCTCATGACCCGCAACCTCCTCCAAGATCTCATCAATGAATGGCAATGGGTAGTAGTCCTTCTTGGTAACAACATTGAGCTTCTTGTAATCCACACATACCCGAAGCTTGCCATTCTTTTTCTTCACAATGACAATTGGAGACACCCATTCTGAATTCTCCACCTCAAAGATAAATCCAGCCTCCTTGAGCTTATCAATCTCCTCCTTCACAACCAAAGATATTGGTGGGCTAATGCGACGTTGCTTTTGGCGGATTGGTCTTGCATGTGACTCCACCTCTATCTTGTGCTCCTCCAAGGTGACTTCCTTCAAATCCTTGTAACTAAAAGCAAACACATGGATGAACTTGCGGAAAATCTCCTGAAATCTCACCTTCTCCTCCTTGGTAACATTTGGGCCATACTTGAAGGTAGATAACCTTCTCTCTACCTCCTCAAGTGTCAATGGTGATTTATCTGGGTCCTTCAAAACCTCTGGCTTAGGTGCAAAATCCATAGCACACAAAGGATACACATCTGAATCAGATTCAGTTTCATCCTCCTCCGTGGAAGTCTCCTCTTCCATGCTTGTGTCCACACCTGAAGCTCCTTCTTCAGAATCTGATTCCCAACAATCAGAAGATGGTGTATCTGAATGTGAAGTGTTGGTGGTGTTAGTCACAAGAACAGTGACTCTATGGTTTGATGGCCCAATCCTCAAGTACCCTTTGTGCCATCGATCAGTTGTGCGTGCTGCTCTCAACCATGGCCTCCCAAGAAGTAAGTCATAGCTTGAATCCTTCAAGACTTGGAAAGTCATGAGATTTTGAACTCCCATAACTGAAACTACCACCTTATCCATCACCCCTACTGGTCGAACTTGTTGCTTGTTTGCCATGCTCACCACAAATGTTGAAGGTCTTGAGGGTATCATACCCAACTTCTTCATCAACCTTTCTGACATGGCATTCACTGCTGATCCTCCATCAACTAATGCATCCTTGATGTTGTGACCATTCACTCTCACATCAATCTTGGAGGCATATTCACAAGCTTCCCATGGTGCTGGCTTGGCATCCACCACCCCCATTGATACTGGAACTTTTGCCTTCTTCTTCTTCTTGCTCCTTGTAGAACTCAAACTACCTCTATGCTCCTTTCTCAAGGTAGGGTTCAAAGCAATTAATTGGCCCACTGTGATGTTAGCCTTGTGACTACCAACATCCTCCAACACATTGTAGTTCCATTGTTGCTTTGAGATCAAGAAGTCCTCCATCCCCAACTTCTTCCTTGGAGTCTTTGTTGTTGATGGTGTTGAGGTGCGAGTGCTCCTAGTAGACATAGGAGTATCCTTGCTTGAAGTAAATCCTTGAGAAGAGTGAACATCCTCTGCAAAACGAGCTCTCTTCTTCTCTTGTGCCAAAAGCTCCAAATTAAGACCCTTGGAGTTTGAGCACTCTCCCTTCTCATACTTGCTCTCAACCACATCTATGGATGCTATCCCCTTACCTTTGTTGGGATTAGGAGCCACTTGGGTTTCACTACCTCCCTCTTTCCCTCTATTGGCTCCCTCATAACTCCTTCCTCCATGGTAAGTGGAATTTGGGCAATTCCTTTGGATATGGCCTCTTCTTCCACAACCAAAACAATTTCTATCATTGAAATTGTTGGCTGGTTGGCCTCCTCTATATGGATAGTTTCCATAACTCCTAGGCCCTCTCCCTACATTCTGATCCACCTCTCTCTTCTCCCATAGTTGCACCACATTGATCTTGAGATCCGCAAGTTGTTCTGTGATGGTTTGGAGTGGATCTTTTGGTGGAGGTGCAAGAACTGGAGCAACTACTACTTGTGGTGCAACCCTTGTCACCAAAGTATCAGAAGTTCCACCATACTTGTAGCCTTGAGGAGGATGCACAACCTCCTTCACCACCAAATCACTCTCATCCCCTTCCAAACTCTCCTCCATACGAATTGCGATCTTGATAGCTTCAACCTTGGAAGAAGGTTTCTCATATCTCACCTTGCTTCTAATTTGTGGTCTCAATCCTCCCACAAAATTCTTGGTGAGCATGGCCCCTATGCCAATCATTGTAGTCTCCACATCATCCCCACCCTTCCTCAACACTATGCGAAATCTGGACTCCAACTTTTCCACTATTTCCACATAGACCCTCACTTTCTCTCCATCTCCTTGCTTGAGAAATGTAACCTCACTCATCAATCTCTCATAACTCTCATCAAGAAGAAAATTCTCAATGAGTGCTGAAGTCAAAGTCTCCCAAGACTCCTCTTCCCCCTCTCTCCTCTCTCTCTTTTGGTATTCTGACTCATACCATGTAAGTGCTGCATCCTCAAAGAAATCTGGTAATAATGAGGCCCACTCATTCTCCCTCCTCTCATTGTTTCCTATGCAAGCTCTCTTGAAGTCTCTCACAAAGGCCTCCACATCTTCTCCATCCTTGCCAAAGAAAACCGGAAGTTTCCCCATCTTAACCCCTCACTATCTTTCTTTTCTCTCAAATTTTTTTTCTCTTTTCTTTTCTCTCACTCTATTACTAATAGAGTATATACATGACTAACACCATCTGAGAATAATCCACTCTAGGGAACACAAAAGGTTCAGGTTGCTCCAAGATTTCTATAGCAACATCAAATCCTAGAGTGCATATTAATCTAACTCTCATGGATAGTTTATCCATAAGTTGAAAGATTATCTCCATCACTAATCTTGAGAACTAGCTGATGAAGGTGGTAGTATTTCTGTAGTTGTACTAAGACTCTCTCCAAGATCCTTCACCAAAGTTTCCAAAAGTGCTTTTACTCCACTACACTCATGTCCTTTTGGAAGTCCTTCAACTCCACAAACCTCACACAACTCCTTGGTCTTAGATCTTCTCCCTCCCAATCTTGGTGAAGAAGGTCCAACATGCAAACCCAAGTCAAGTAAGCCTCTCCTTTCCCTCAATCTCTTGCTCTCAAAGGTCAATGGACATGAACTTGCCTTATGTCCTTTCTCTCCACATAGAAAGCACTTAGACTCACTCTTTCCTCCAAGTGGTGTGGGTTTTTGGATCCTCTCAACACTCTCTTCAAATTCTATTGTAAACTCTCTTTTCCTCAAATCCACCCCTACAATCACCTCAAACCCTTGGGGAACCTTGCATAATCTCAATTTCCACTCTTGATGACCCTCCATGTTCCCCAAGATGAATCTAAACACTCAAACATGCTTTTTGTTGACCTCAAACTTCTCATGCATGAGATCTCCACTCTGCAGAATTGACCCTTCCTCACAATGTCACTCAAATCTCCCAACCAATATGTCACAATCCTCTGAAATTTTCCACAATTGATCACAACTCCAGGGCGTCCCTCCCTGCAAAATTTCAAATCTTTTCATCGAGCCATTTGGCCTAGACACCTTTCTATTCAGCACCCATATTTCAGATTTGGTCTGAAAACCACCCCCCTCACTTCAAAAACTCATAACGCCCTGTGCAAAAACGATCTCTCTCTAAATTTTGTGGCAGCAGGTAGGATACAATGCATTAAATTTTCTTGGAAATTTTCAAGACAATTCACCAAAAATTGAAGAAATGGCAGACTCTGTACAATTTTCCAAAGAGCATGCAGTTGCGGGAGCACTTTACCCTATCAACTTTCAAAAATTCTAGCCCAGTGCGCATAGAAGCTCTCTCAATAATTTCAAGTGTGCTAACTGAAAGATAACCCAAGCTATCATGTGTAGAAATCTCAAGTCCAGATCTCAAACTTGAGATTTTGCCCAAAATCACCTTAATCCCCAAAATCTGCAATCCACCTCACACAATCTCTCCAATTCCTCTCATGTGTACAAGATGTACAAAATCACCTCAAAGACATCATAATGAACTACAGGGTATACAAATGGATCTTGGTTCTCTAACATAAGTTCAACCCTCTCCTCTCCTAATGTTCTCTCCAAGTGAGCTCTCATAGCCTCCTTCTGCTTAATGTAGAATTGGACACGGAACATTATCTTGCCTTCTAGAGAGGTCCCGGCAACGGAACCAAAAATGTGAGCCGGCCTGTCTCTCACTCAGGATGAACCTCTGATGGCTATTATGGTAGCGCACCATGGACTAAGAAGGCAAGGAACCCCAACTCCATCATACTCCTCCAAGGCTAACATTCCAAGACTCAAGACATTGCTCACTAGAGAACTCAATGAGAGAGAGATAGTTGCAAATGAAAGGATGATGAGTACCTCCTCACCCCTTGTTTATATACTTGTGAAATAGTTACGTACCAAAGTTACTAATTACCGTAGTAACTCAAGTTACTAGACTAAAAGTCAAGTAAAGTCAAAAAGTAGAAAGGAATATCCATTCACATGGGCATATTCCCCTTATCTTGACCCAACCACTAAAGCAAGGATTCCTTCACATGGGCTATCCTTGGACTAAAGAAGAATCCAAAACAAAAAGGCTTGCGGGCCCAAGAGTTCTCAACTCTTTCCCCAAAGCCAAACACCTAAGAATAATACCAAGTCAACACACTAAAATCCAAAATAGTGGTGCTCATCTTTTCTACTTCCTCTAAAGTAAGGTCCCATCTATCTTAGCTATGACTAACTTTAGCTAACCATGACTAATATAGAACCATCCTTTATCTCTATATAAATAATATCTCTTAAGTACTTGTAATACCAAGCTAAATATCACAATACCACACACATGCACAAATGGGTGTTACAGTACGTAGTGGGTTTACTTGGAGTGGTACTTGGTATTAGGCTATATCTTAGGTCCTAGTGAGGGAGGAGATTGACTTTGAGTTGGAATTTGACACAAGAGTTGATTCAATTGAGAGTGCACTTGGTGTGTCCGCACTATTTTTGTGAGACATGGATGAGATTTATGGGGCCTCCAAAGGCCCTAGGCGTTACTCTGGTATAGTGGGTACCATTGAGTTGGATGACTTCATCCAAGAGTTTGATAGTTGGTGTGATCTACGGCAGATGCGGAACCTAACTTTGTTTACACCCTTCATGGCATGGAAGAGGTTGTTTCAGCATTTTGAAGGTCCGCCGATGGATGACTACCATGAGTTTAGGAGAGCTCATTTGGAGGAGATCAAGTTATGGAGACAATATTGGTCTCCGAACTATGTCTCTATTACTTCAAGTTTGGTGGCCAAGAATAGATTGGCTGTACTTACGAGTTCTAGCTTGAGTAGTGTTAGTGGAGCTAGTGGAGGTGCACTAGCTTGAGATAATGCTATTATGAGTGGAGGTACCGCTGTAGGAGATGGTGTGGTACCAGGGTTTAACCCCATGGTGGAGTTCTTCCAATGTTTGAGGTAGAACTACCAAGGAGTGCGGACTGACAAGCTGAGGAGCTTGCAAGAATTCTAGCGGAAGGCTAGAGAGAGCTTACATGAGGCATACACTCGCATGAGGCGGCTGATCAGTTTCACTCAAGGAGTTATTGAGGCCCAAACAGTCTAGTTTTGGTATGGGATATTGGATAGTGAGTTGCAACATAGAGTTCATGATGCTACGTTGTTATAGGCTACCTTGCCTACTTTGGCAATGGTCTTTGGTTTGGTTGAGCATATTGAGCTCAACATGGTGGAGGAGAGAGTGGTGACATTTGGGTTTGGTAGGGAAACCTCATCCACGGCGGTGACTTCTTCTAGAGTGCAGTAGAGTGCACCACACCCAATTGGTTTTTGAGGATAGGGTGGACAGCCTAGATCCTATGGAGCGAGTGGAGGGCCTAGTGGAGTTAGAGCCTTACCTTCATTTTTGGGTCAGCAGTAGCCAATGAGTGGTGGTGTAGCTTGTTGGACTTGTGGTGGACCTCACCATCAGAGAGAGTGTACTCAAGGTAGTGGACCCAATACCTTGGGTGCATCATAGCCAGCACAAAGGTAGTGTGAGCATTGCCGCAGATTTGATCACACTAGTGACCAATATTTTGACCTACACCTGGAGTTACGGAGTGGTAGGGCTGATATGGCAAGTAGTAGAAGAGATCCAGTTCATGGAGGACGAGGTGGTAGAGGTGGTGGTAGAGGATCTTCACCTAGTAGGAGTGCAATACCTGCCCTTACTTCTGATACAACTATGGCTACTCGGATTGAGCAGTTGGAGCAAAGATTGGCTAGTATGGCCATTACTTAGAGGAAATCAGATTCAAGTGTTGAGGCTTCTACCTCATATGCTGGTGATAAAGATGCTTTGGACTTCATGTGTGGAGCAACACAGGTAGATGCATCTACAACACTGAGTAGGAGTGCAATACGTGCTCCAGAGCCTAGAGGAGCATCAATGGAGTTGGATCCACGGAGAGGAGAGATTGAGAGACAAGTCATACTTCCCCAATCTTTCACACTATTTGAGGCATTGCAAATGACATCCATGGCTCCTAGACGTCCCAATGTAGGTGTGGTAGGTGGTGATGGAGTGCATGATAGACTACCTACTTGTCAGTCACCTGCTACTACACAGATTGAGTCTAGCATGATGTTAGGGGTGGCTGAGTTGAATATGCAGCGTCCTTTGTTTTTTCGCCATTGACATGTTTACATTGAGAGTTGACTCAACCCCAATGTTTTGGTTGTCTACCATGTTGTGTGAGAGTAGGGATGATGCGGTTCATACTACTAAGCAGAGGTGGTTGATAGTGGAGCTGACTTGGTTGAGGAGCATGGCATCCGTTCAACGACTAATGGTTTATGGCAAGCAGTAGTGGCTAGACTAGAGGAGCTGCCAACTAGACCGGCCTTTGAGAGAGTAGGATTCACACCTAGTGTTGTCCTATTGGATAACCAGAGGGGGATTTTCTGTTTGGTGGGACCTTTAGGGAAGGTCTATACACCACAGAGAGTCTTGTTAGACTCTAGTGCGCAACCCCTTATGTTGGAGAAGGTTGCAATTGTCGGTTTGGAGTTACAGAAGACCGATCTGGAGAGGTGTCCATTTTAGATCCAAACATCTCTAGGTGGTGGTTTGACACAGTACATCACATGTGGGGAGCTTGTTGTCCAGGTTTAGCATAGTCATCCAACTTATAGCTTGGTAGTGAGAGCTCAGGCTATTGTGTCAATAGCTGAGTCATATGATGTGCTAATTGGGAGAGCAATGTTATACCCCATGGGTTTCAACATTGACTATTGGGAGGAGACAACCTCCTATAGACTAGGCTAGCAGTCTGGTGAGAGAAGAGTATGTTGCTTACCAGTACGCTTCAATAGTGGTAGTCTTAGCTCACTATAATCCAAGACCATGGCAACATTAATTTTAGCTTTCAATGGTGCAATTACTTGGCCTGGTGACTTATTAGAAGGGAACGCCCATGTAGAGGATACTCCAATACTGGAGGAGATTACTTGGATATGGAGTACGAGTGGGATTGTTCCATCCACCTTGGATGTTCCATTGTGGAGTTCCAAGGAGACATTGCAGCAACATGCAGATCAATTGGTGCAACAGGCTTGGAGTAGGTAATCAGGAGATGAGTGTGAGGATGAGCCTCCTAAGTCAATTCCTTTGACACCTCTGGATACCACACTCATTGCTTGATAGTATCTAGTAGAGGGGATATGTCTATTGGAGTTGTTTGGTGGGATTAGCACTGGACTAGCTACAATATTACAGGCAGGTATACGAGTACAAAGGTACTTGCATGTAGAGAGAGATGAGACTGTTAGGCAAGTCTCTCTACATCATGTGGCACACTTGGCCTATCGATATCTAGATTATTACCAATGTCAACAATCAGAGGTTACTAGAAGGCCCTACCAATAGATATTTCCTTACTAGGGGCGCATGATCTGGAGAGACATAGGCCTATTCACTTAGTGATTTTTGGATGGCCATGTCAGGGACATACACGTGCTAGTAGAGGTTTGGGTCTTCAAGATCCTTGTTTTGGTGTGTTTTGGGAGATGTTACGGATACTATGATATCTCCAAGTTCATCAGTCCGTTTCTCTAGCTTACCTTTTGAAGAACATTCCTTTGATGGGTGATTCTTGCACCAAAGTGATGGCAAGTACACACCAAGAATGGACCTGCTGTATGGTTAGATGTAGCCAGAGTGGGATCACAGGCTCATTGTTTTCATCTTTGGTGGAAAAACCTCTTACCCAGAGAGGTTCTACAATGTGCTTATGATAAGATTCCGTGACTTGACCACATCTTTGTTGATGATATCTTGGATGTTGGGCATTAGTCTCAAACAATAGTAGTGGCTGATAAGTCATCTATGGCAGTGATGAACCTAGTTAGACAGCCTAGAGCCGCATTTCCTACACTCATGAGTTTCCCAGGCTCTCATGCTTTTTAAGAAGGAGGACTTGGACTTGTTTGAGACTCACAATTATAGCAGCTGGTGGAGCCCAACGCTGATGAGAGAACGGGCAATGGGTTTTCCCACCGGTATTATCACTATTCTAGTAGTGTCTAGGGCATCCAAGCATTAGGTGTTAGGTCAGGCTATGGATCTGAACTGTTTGACTTGGATTATGAGCCTTGGCTTGGTAGAGCAGCATAGGATGCGCTTGATAGACATCACCACTCAAACACTTGTGAGCCCTATGCCTATCAAGATGATTCAAACACATGCTGGGGGCAATGGACCAAGTGGGCATGGTATTCTTGGGACACAGCCAGTAGCTACTAGGGAGAGTGGTCTACTTGGAGTCCATCTAGGTGAGCGTGGGCTACTTGGATTACACCCTTGGTCCACTTGGGATGTAGCTAGAGGACGTGTGGAGCTTGCAGCTAGAGTGGAAGGAGTTTTCACATAGAGGTTGGGACCTCTAGTGGTCGGGGGCATGACACTATTGCTCCCAAGGGCCTAGTGTAGCAGCCAGTCAGGACATCTTCCACTCCTACTATAGTTATAAAGGATACTTGGGAGCCAGATCTTGGACCCAAGCTTATTGGAGAGGAAAGACAGAGGGTTTGGAGGTTTTTGAGGAGCCACACAAGTTGTTTTGCCTTCAATAGGCAGATGTGTGGAGATTACCATCCTATCAACCAATAGACTAGGACTAATTGGTATGCCATGCCTACAATGGAGGAGATTTTTGATGCAATTGGGCATGCAAATGTCTTCAATATTTTGGATCTTTGAGCGGGATATCATCAATTGCCGATTAGGAAAGACGATAAGTCCAAGACATCATTCTGGGCTAATGATCCTCACGGTAAGGATGTGTTATATTAGTGGAAGTTCTTACCATTTGGGTTGAAGAATGCTCCTGCTGAGTTCCAAAGGGTCATGGATAGGATCCTAGCTGGATTGGATTTTGCTTAGTGTTATATTGATGACATTTTGGTCTATAGCACTACTATGGAGGAGCATGAGAGACACTTGTTGGAGGTGTTTGAGAGGTTGAGATCTCATGGGCTCAAATTACATCTTGGGAAGTGTAGGTTCTTCCACAAGCAGGTTGAGTATTTGGGTCACACTATCTACCCCGAAGGACTTGGTGTTCAATAGACCAAGGTGGAGGCTATTGCACGTATTCCTTGGCCTATGGATGTGAGCAAAGTGTGAGCATTCCTTGGTTTGGCAAACTTCTATCGCTGCTATGTAGAGGATTTAGTGCCATTGCCAAGGCCTTGACAAAGCTGACCAAGCTAACACAAGAGTGGTGTTGGGGAGATGAGCAGGAGAGAGCTTTTGTAGAGCTCAAGGAGAGGTTGACATCTGCTCCTATTTTGAGGAGACCGATCAAAGGATGACCATTTCAAGTTCATACTGATTGGAGTATGTTGGGGCTTGGAGCAGTGCTCACTTAGCATGATGATGAGGGAAAGGAGTTTGTGGTGGCCTATGCTAGTTGCTCCAACAATTTAGTGGAGGCAAAGTATAGTTCATATGAGGGAGAGTGCTTGGCAACAGTTTGGGTAGTAGCACATTTCCGATGTAACCAATTTGGTAACCCCTTCACTCTCATCACTGATCATCAACCACTGAAGTGGTTGATGGAGTCTGACAAGCTTTCAGGGAAGCTTGCATGATGAGCTTTGATTTTACAGGAGTATGATTTCACGGTTGTTCACATACCTGGAGTGGTGAACCGTGATGCAGATGAGTTGAGTAGAAACTCATGTCCTAGCCAGAAGGATCAGACCAGAACACGTTGGCATGGTGAGATAGATGAGGAGATGGTGCCAAGTTGGCATGCATCAGCCTTTCTGTGTATATTTTTAGAGGCTTTGGTGGTATCTCTCTTAGCGCATACATGAGGAGTTATTGAGGTCATAGATCCAAAGAGTGAAGATATTGGTACAATTCAATGAGACATTCATTATGATGTCTTAGTGATGGATTATCTTTGCATTGGTGTTGTGGGTGACACAATTAGGGCCAAGGAGAGAGACTGTGTTCTTCAATGAGCCAAATGGTTCAGATTGGAGGGTAGACACCTTTTGCATGTATAGGAGGATGGTAGAGTGTGAGTAGTACCACTTCCATCTCAAAGACCACAGTTGGTCTGTCATGCTCATGAGGAGCTAGGACATTTTGGAGTCAAGCGTACATATAGCTTACTCCAGAGTCATTATTGGTGGCATAGTATGCGGACCAAGGTATAGCAGTTTGTTGCTAAATGTGTGGTTTGTGACCGAGTAAGAGCATCATTCAATGCTCCTACGCCACAGTTACACCCATTACCTATCATGGGATTGGGTTACCGTTGGAGTTTGGACTTTGCTGGACCTTTACTGATGACTGTGAGACATCATTGGTATGTTTTGGTGATGGTGGAGCACTTCTCCAAGTGGATTGAGTTGGTGGCACTTCTTGACAAGTGGAGTGAACGGACAACTTACTCGTTCTTGGATCGAGTTCTTAGTCATTTTAGTGCACCAACTAAGGTTTTGACTGATCAGAGTATAGAGTTCTTAGAGGAGTTTCAGGTCTTGTGTGACAAGGCTTTGATTGATCATTGTACTACATCTTGAGATCACCCTGAGGTAGATGGCTTAGCATAGAGAGTGGTTCAGACGGTGAAGAGAGGATTGCAAAAGTATGGTTTGTAGAGAGGCCACTTGGGAGATTGGGATCTCCAATTACCTTGGTTGGCCATGGGCTATCGGTTTAGCCGGCAAGTCTCCTTAGCATCCTCTCTCCTTACTTCCTACTCTATGGATGAGATCCAGATTTACTTGCAGCCATTTGTCAAGATGCTACTATAGTTTTGGACTTGGATGATCTAGATGTATAGATGAGCGTATGTTCTCAACGGGCAGAGATCTTTCAGAGAGTGATGCCAATGGCCTTTGAGAACTTGGTGATTGCTCATCATAGAGATACTTTATGCTATGCTACCATTCAAGGAGGAGGTTATAGACCCTTGATCCATTGATTTCATCCATGAGACTATGTATATCTATAACAAACAACACCGACAACACTTGATGTTTTGACAGGCTGCACTATCTTGAGAGTGCATGAGGCTTTGCCATATGGATTCCTTGTGTTAGATGGACATGATGGTGTTGTTTGGAAGGATCATGTGCGCAATTGTGCACCATGCTACCTCCCAAACATTGACGGTACTTTGGACCCAAGCTTGGCACTTGTACGTGTAGGCTTGAGGTGTATGTTATGTAGCTCAATTGGTGGAGCTACTCCTATGTTAGTGTGTGATAGCTGTTCAAGAGGATGGCATATGGCATGTATGACTCCCCTCCTCACAGTGGTTCCTCAAGGATAGTGGTTATGTCCTAGATGTACTTGACCTATAGCTAGTTCATTCTTTATATGGTATAGATTGCAGACAGGCAACTAACAATGGGGCTCCATAGCACCCGGCCTTTTGATCTTTGCCCATCATAGGGTATACCATATACTTGGAGTAGATGGCTATCTGGAGTTAGAGGGACCTAACCGCCAGCTAGGGGGGGGGGGATTGTGGCACTTTAGAGTCTATGTATGACTTATGTGTGAGTTGTGCTTCTAAAGTGTATGATGTTGATAGCAATGTATGTTGTGTAACGATGTATATACGCACAACATCTATCACACCATTTGTAGTGTCGCATCTAGATTGCTTGAACACTAGAATTGCAATGATAGTAGTTAGAGTTATTTCAGCAATTTCTCAAAGACTACTTTCTGACGGTCAGATTTCATGTTCAAGGTATTGACTTCATGGTGGGGCCCACCGTTACTTTGCACCATTGAGTGTGCCGTCAGTGGGACTGTTAGGGTTTCAGACCTAGCTTGAGTCTAGGGGGTATACTTTTGAAGTGCAGCTCTAGAGAGCTCACTTCTCTGATGTTGAGCCTTCGAGTTCTTGGCTATGGTGGACAAAGGCCGGCGAGCGTCACATGGATTTCTTAGCTAGAGTGGATGTGGCTTGATTGTAATCAGTGCCCAGTTGTTGGCAGTTTATAGAGTGACAGATCAAGTACTGATCTGAGTTGAGTGGATTCAAGAGTTGTAAATAATCTGATTATTGTGGCACTTTAGAGTCTATGTATGACTTATGTGTGAGTTGTGCTTCTATAGTGTTTGATGTTGACAACGATGTATGTTGTGTAGCGATGTATGTTGTGTAGTGATGCATATACGCACAACAACTTGAAAGCCTCCATACGCATCTCTCAACACTTAAGTTACATCAACCAATACTTGTTTAAGAAGGATGAGCAACTCTCAAAAAAGAAATTATGCTTTCAAACAATTTGTAGTTAGAATGAACACTTGTGCAAAAAAGCTCAAAAGACAAGATGCTTCTAAGTATCATTCTACATTCTTTATGTATTAAAAGACAATTGAAAAAGTCAATTATCATTTATACATTAATGTTATGATAAAATATAAGACAAATGCAATTAACACAATCATTTAGCATAAATTTAAATCACTATATATATATCTGAGAACACACATTGTTGACAAAAAAGTGATATAAAAGCAAAAAAGATGTCATTCTCTCAAGTATAAGGGTAAAAAATAGTTAGCTTTGAAGAGAAGTGTTACAATTAGTTTTTCTTTATTATTACCTATTTAGCCTCTTGGATAGGAACAACTCCCAAAAGAAGGTAGTGTCACCAATTGCAACATACTATGGCAAATGGAAAATTAAAGATCATTTTCACTAAGAATGAGTTCCAACTATTTCTTGAAGGTGATGATCCAATCAACTCCAAAGAGATTGTTTCACTATGATGATGTTCAACTCTAACTACTATGTTCTACCCTTCCTAGAAGGCACAACTTCAAAGCACTTCACATCAATGTTAGATCCTTGCTTTTCAACTTTGTGGTATGTTCAATACAACAATTCATTTTGATATATCAAGGCATTGCTCTACTCCTTTAAAACACTCAAGAATCCCACATCCTAATCACAAGTACACATTTTCACTTCCACTCAAGCACTTGGATTCCTATTGCAAAGTTCTCCACCACTACTTAGCAAAGATATACAACAAATACTCAAAAGCTAAGCAATAAAAATAGTGTGTTGCAATTGGCTCATCCTCACTATCAATTGATAATCCGATATTTTTTTGATCTTATATTCTCATATGTAGGTTAATAAGGCACCTTATATGTGTAAAGGAAGGTATTAGTTCTTCCACAAAGACAATTACATGTTTATGTCCTTCTAACTTACTACTCCAAAGGTTGCATCTATGAAGTTCTTACAACTACAACAATCTTACAACTCCAAAGAACTTATTTTGTGAAGGTTCTTCAGTCTAAATTTCTATTGCAAAAAACTACCTTTGCCTTTGCAAATCTTAATAAAGAGCTGTGCCCTTTTGCTTGTAGTATGATATACCTAAGACATTAGGTATCATAGGTTTTGGTGAACTTCCTATCTATATGTTCCCAAAGTCTAATTATTAGTTGGTCCATCTTTTGGCTCTTGTACTTCTTCCCTTCTAGCTTCTGCACTTGTAGTTTCAATTCATGTAATTCCTCCATCCTAACTAGTCTTGAACTTCATCCAATTGCTTGAGGATCTTCACCTTCTCTTACTCCAAGTTGTTGTTCAAGGCCTTGAGCTCCTTCTTTACTTCTCCTCATATTTGGGATCAATCAACTGCCCTCTGCTCCTTTTCTTTGTGAGTTCTTGGGCCATCTCTTCAATTTGTGTAGCCACCTTTTTCTTTTGTTTGGACATTTGAACTTCCAAGGTGACTACTCTAATCTTAGCAGTTTCAAACTCTCTCCAAATACTTACTACTTCTTTGTCTTTGGCCTTCAATTGCTCATTGTATGCTTATTGCTTCTATTAACGTTCCAACCAAAGTGCTCTCAACTCCATGCAACCTCCAAATGTCCTATTTGTACTAGTTGTGGTCTACATTAAGAGAGGTGTTCTTGCACTTCACTTCATAATTCTCTTGCATTAGTGCATTCACCTTTTGACACTCCTCCTTATATAAGTTTTGGCTCTTCTCAATCTCCTCCTTCCATTTTTCCTATTTCACCTTCCTAGTGTATATTCCCTTGTGTAGTCTTTGGAGAAGTGAACTATAAATGACCACATTTAGATAGACATCTTGGTATCAAGGCAAAATGATCTCTCTTATCTATAAGGTAGAACCTATCAAATATGTAACAAAATTGCCCCCCTTTATTGGTACTCTACATTCTTGTGCAACCTCTCTCTTTACTTTGGTCTGTACTTCACTTGAACTGTCTTCACCTTTAGACTCAATTTCAACCCTTCCCTTTGGATGTTTCTTCTAGTCTCTCTTTGGCTTTCACCTTTTATTTTTGGAACAGTCTCTTGTTCTCCTTTGGGTGCATTTGTTTCTTAGGTGGGGTTAAGAGGTTCTTCAAACCAAAATTGGGTTTTTTCTTGTGGGTCTTTGGCCAAGACTTCTTGATCAGCTTGGTCCGCTTCTTGTTCCTTTGGATTTGGGGCAGATTGTGCATCCATGTATTGTTCTTGTCCTTTGGACTCTAATGTAGATCCTTGCAAGGTTAATTAATCTTCTTCTTCCTTTTGATCCTCATCTTTGAAGTCTTATGTATCCTCATCCAAAGACACATCTATGACTTGAGGCTTCTTCATGGGTTTTTTGGTTGGATTTGAGGTCTTGATGGAATCAACCTCTTCTTCTTGGTGGTGGTGGTGATTCCTTCTTCATCCACCAGCACAAATCATCCAATTGAGTTATACTCTGTGTTTATATCTTGATATTTCTAAATGATTTCATTTCCTTTGGAATAGAAGGTGAAATACCTTGTTGGGTGGTAATGACTTGGGAATTTCTTCTACTCCTCCTTCATAAGTAAGTTTAAACCCATCCAAAAATATATTGCAAAGGGGTTTAGGTATGTTTCTCCATAGTCTTTAAATCCCTTGAGCATATTCCTTGCTTACAAGTAGAACATGGTTTATACTCAAAGAAGATAAACTAACTTTTATTGATTTCTTGAAACTCTTGGATCAAAATAATTTCATCAATACCTTCACAACCGCACTTTGAGATGGATCTTTGTAATTGCCTACACTCCAATTATTGTTGGTGGAAAATTTCTCATTGAAGTACTCCAAACTTCAAATGTTTACCTCCTTGCTCATAAGCCTAAATTTTGTATCAAGTTGCATCCAAGTGTGCTTGAATTTGAACCAAGAATATTTCTCTAATTCTCCTTTATATTTGTCCAAAAGAGTTCTTTTTAAGATCCCATGTTGCTCTATCTTTCTTCCCCTTCATCTCATGGATGATCTTGAAATCACTCAACTCCCAATCCCATATCAAGAAGGAGAGATGATTGCTTTGGATCAAATCACTCCTACAATAGATTGTCCATTTGTTAATAGTTGGGGCAAAAAGGATTGCCCCCATGATCTTTCTCATTGGTTTTAAGATGAACACCATGTTTCCTATTATGTGCAAAGGTTGGACCTCATGTTGGTGCAAAGGTAAAAAACAAAAAACTACCAAGAATATGAAGGTCTAGGATTGCTACTTGCTCTCTGTCTTTGAGACTAAAGTTAGTAGCAAAAAGTGAAATTGCTCTAGAGACACTTGATTTTATAGCTAGAGATTTTTTTTGGTCAGTAGGTCAGAAATCACTCTCCACACATGTAACCCCTTAGGTGAATGAAAATGGTCTTTGGTGGCAATTCTTTATTTGGTGGTGGTGCATTCCAATTTGATCTTTGGGTCCAAAGGTATTTGATGTTTGGGTCTTTGAATCCGAAGGATCTTTGGGTCCAAAGAACTTTCATACTTGTGTTCTTTTCCTTCAACCACTCTTCTGACTTGCACTTCTGGTATTCTTCCTTCAGAGTGGCTTCAAATTTGTACTTATTTTCTTTGTACCTTACATGTAAGAGGACAACTGCAAAGAAAAGTTCAATTATAATTTTTTTTCTTCCAAAACAAACAAGTATCCTACCATGGCCTTATGGAAAAGAGAGAAAAAGATTAAAATAACAAATTTTGGAAAAATGTGACACCAAAATATATTTTAATACATGAAGAGATAATAAAAAAATATAATTATATCCACCTCTATATAATATAGATGGAAATTAGTAAAAGGAAGAGGAGAAAGTATTTTTATCAAATTCAAAGTGAGAATAATAAGGTTATAAAACTAAGATTTTCAAGACTCAGAATCTCATATTATAACATAAATTATTGAGGATCAACTTATTAATTTATTATTATCTAGTTGAAAATTAGATTAAAATTTATTATCTTTAATTTATGATATTATAACTTGGATTGTTCACTAAGTTATTTCAAGTGTGAGATATCTTGTAAATTTATAATATATTTATTTTATCTGATGATTTATATATATTTTAGTATATAACTTATCTTACCTACACTTAATATATTACAATTTTACAAATATGTGGTCATTGAAGGAGAGGGAAGAAGAGTAAGGTAGTTGTGAGGCACTATAAACTAATAAATCTATTCTTGTAACTAGGAAGAAAAGTAAACCAAGCCTAAATCATGGTCCTTACCTAAGTCATCTTCCATTAAATTTAGAATTTGAATCCATGGTGGCAAATTCTAAAACTTAGCCCTAATTAAAGTGATGTATACTATTTTGATATTCATCAAGGTTTAACTAACTTTTACTTGATCCTTATCCTTATAAATTTGGAGTCCAAATATATGAAAGTTGAGGTCATTACAAGATCTTTAACTTTGTTCCAAAACATAGAATAGGATAATATATACAAATAAAAAACTACTTAAGTTATGTAATTTCATTCCAAGTGGTAAGACATCATAGACTCACTAGAACAAAATTAAAAGAATTTTCCATAGCTCTATAATATGCTTAAAATTTTGACATATCAAGGATAGAGTATAATTTATTAAATTCTATTGCCCCCTATTTTGGACTCCAAAATTATTGATGAGAAGGCCATATGTTTTTTTTTCCAAATTATTAGTGAGAAGATCTTGAGAAGCGAATGTTTTAAAATTAGTTATGTTATTAGGTGTCTATATGGGCTAGTGCAACACACAAATTTGAAGAAGAATTCCATGCCATTTTTTTAAAATCAACTCATGTTAGTAATATTCTTGCACTTAGATTCATTTGATACATTAAGAATGTGCAACTTGGGAATTGTATTATAATATATTAATAAGGATAATAAAATTTTAGAATATTTATTAAATTATCTCAACCACACATTAGCATGTTGGATTTTAAAGAATGGTCAATATATTTGAACATAAGAAAATAATTCATAATGGTAGATAAAAATCTTCATTGAATGTATCTCTATACAAATGATTTACTATGCATAATACATTATTGAACACTTACTATATTCCACTGCAATCTAAACTACAATCTACCTTAGGATGTATCTTCTTGCTCCTCTCTTTCATCCTTCATCTCGTTAGTCCTTTACTTCTTCATCCTTTGTAGTACGTGGTGCTTAAGGTCTATAATCTCTCCATTGCAAGGTGGTACAATCTCTACAATCTTTAGATCTTGGTTCCTTATGAACCTAATTAGCATGACCTATGTGCGAACTAGTAAAATTGAAGATATTAAGAGCTATTATCTAATATACATCTTATAGCATTTATCTAGTTCTATCACTCTTCAATTTCTACCAAGTTAGATTGAACAAAGTAAGGTAGCTCCAAAACCATAACAGTTAACAAATCCTCAACCCTTTGACCTAGAAAGCATGGTTATAAGATAATACACTAAACCTTATGGCTTTTGAGTATCTTCTATAAAAAAAGATGACTATTATGTGCTTACACTCCTTCATGTAGTAACCATAAGAGATAAATGCAATAGCTAGAATGTATTTACAAGGTGCTTAAAATCCTCCAACTTATTCTTCATATCAATAATATTAATCAAATATCTTATTCTTACTCTAAACTAGTGAATCTACTCCTTGGATTGAGAATTCATGACTAGGCTTTCCATGTTCATGTTCTTCCAAGCTTTGCATTTTCACAACAAAAAACGAATGATGGAGGAAATGACATACCTACAAAATTTAACTTATTTCAAGTTCATCTATCTCCTCAATTTAAGCCTGTTCTCTTAGGCGTTCTCTCATATGCATATGCACATTGCTTTGCACATGCAAACTTCTTTTTGAGAAGTCCTAACTTACAAATGATCTCTCAAAAGATAGAGAATATGCAGGATAGCAAAGAGGATAAATACTTTCAAAACTTACACATGGAGATACATATAAGAATTAAGAACAAGACACCTACAAAGAATCAATCAATACACAAGATATGTGTGATTCACTTCTTGTCTTGGAAGCTCTAGTCATGATTGAGTGCTCTCTTTTCAACACTCTCACTTGTTGGTTGAATACTACACACACAATACAATTCATGATGTTGCTCCAAGCTTTTACAAGCCAAATAATGCTACAAATTGAATTGAATATTGGTTGATGCCTTGATAGGGTTTCAAGTGAGTCTTCTTTATATCTCTCTACCCTAAACTAGTATCTAACTTATATAGCTTAGAAAAAGCCTCACTATTACTCTAAGGAGAAGTAAATCTTCATAAAGAGAAAATGAAGAGATATACAACAATCTACATGTTGGCTTATATTCTATCTAGTTGGTAGTATCCTAGTTGGTAGTATCCTAGAGAGTATTCAACTAAATCATCATCTAAATCAACAATGTTGGATATTGAGCAAGTTCATGCATGATTTGAACCTTGCAATGTAAACAAGTCTTGTCAAAATATTTGCTGCATTGACCTTTATGTCTATCTTTTGTAAGCAAAATTCACTATCTGCTACCACCTAGTTGAGGAGGAGACACAAAATGTGAGTGGTTCACTTCCAAATTTGGAATTTATATCATTATAAAATACACAAGTGTGACAACACAATGTCAACATACTAAAGTATAAATGGTAAGAAAAGGTTGTTCCCTTGAGGATACAGGTTGGAAATGACTAGAAATCTAAATAAATTATCACAATGTCACAAGTGGTATATTTCTGAGTGTTTAACCTCTTGGGTAGAAACCACTCACAGAAGAGAGTAGAGACACCCGCTGTGGTGCCCTACAGAAAGAGAAATTAACAACTACTCTAACAAAAGCTCTTCAAATAAGCTCTTGATAGTGGTGGTTCACTTCACGTCAAAGGTCTCGTCCTCCTGAAGAGCCTCTTTTACCCTAGTGGCTAGTCCATCTCCATAGGTTTGTTTCATCCCAAATGTCAGTTTTTAGGTTGAAGGTCGGTTCTCAAGCTGAAGGTTCTTTAACCTTGATGCCATTGCTGACTACACACATCTCTTCCCAAAATACTCCATCCAAACAAAATCCAAAATTGATTGTCTACCTGGCTTTTCTATTCTATGGTGCTTTCAATGCTCCATTCTTCCCAAAACACTTCCTCACATTTTCTTGCTCACTTAGAAAGTCAGGGGTAACTTCCTAGATATAGTGCAAGTTTTCTAAGTTTCCCAAGATTCCTCATCTCTACTCAACCAAGCATACAATCAAAGATGTAAGTGAAAGCAATTCACCACAAAGAACTCACCAAAATCTTCCAGCTAAATACTTTGATTATGAAAGAAGTAGACATAGCTTCCTGGGTCACAACCCATATATATATATATATATATATAGTTTACTTATAAATTCTAAGCTTATAACTTGTAGATATTATTGTATTTACTTTAGATTGCTAAATACAAGAATAGTTCTCTAACCATATGGTAAATAATATTATCTAATACCAAAATAAGAAAAATAAGAAAATTTCAACTTAAGGTCCCCCACCCACCCATCCATCCATCGACATAATCACCCTAAATATCAACAAGATAATCACCCTAAAGAGCTCATCCTACTCTTATGGCAATATAGGAACTTCGCAATCATGTAACATCAGTATACATGTAAGAAACTTAAAAGTCAAAATAAAATATGAGTGTATTTTGTAATATTTCATTATGGTACATAACGAATAAAACATTGCAGGAAATAACATAATCCATACTGCGATGATCAAAATCCCCCAATGATTACATGATAGAAAAACATTAATGAGAATTTATACAAGTGGTATTCAGACATTGAGATTAGATATCAAAACACCATGCATTAAAGTCTTATAGTAATCAAGCCCAAAGTTTCATTTCTTATCATGATTGGACCTTTACATCCAAGGCAAGGCAATATGACCCACAAGGGTTGGAGATCTTCGGCAAAATGTCATAGATATTGTTGTTGCAGTTAGCCAACTCTCCAGTTCTAGTAAGAAGAAAAGAGAAGAATTTCTGGTCAAGTGCAGCATCAGCAGCAGGTGAGAAATTGTTTGATTGTTGTTGTCCTGGGGATATCAGGGTTTGGTCCAGAGCTTCTGTTTCCCTTATTCTGCTTCTCCATCATCTTCTTCATGTGAGAAGGGCGGAGAGTGATAATGTACGTGGTGTGAGTGTCTTGTCAAGATCGTAGAGGATCTGGTAACGGCAGAGATAGGTACTGCCGAAAATGTTAAAAGTCCACTCAAGCTGTAGGAAAGGAAGGGTGGTTAGTTGCGCACACTGTGGCACCCTCTAAGGTTGTCATATAGATGGGCAATGTCGACAATTGGAAGCAGTTAACTCTGTGTAGTGTGCACCATGGTGAGCCCGTTGTGGCCGGAAGATGATGACGTTTGAGAGCTAATGTGAGAGATAGAACACTCTCCTAAGATCGAATGGTGCCGGAGCATAGAGAGAAGACAGAGAGAAGACAGGATGACTGCTTGCGCCCTTTCGTTACATGTTGATTGCTCGTGCAATGGCGAAAGCAGCAGCAGAGGCAATGGCACCAATAACAGCAGTTTGAACGGCACTAGCTAATGGTTTCGTTCCTGTGAACAAACCTTTCACAAATCCAAATATAAAAAGTGCCACCAGCGTTACCCCTACGGAAATTTTTAGAGCTTCCAGAGCCTGGGAAATCACTATGTAAGGAAAGAGTGGGATGAGTCCCCCCACAATGTACGCTCCTGCAATGGTCAGCGCACTCTGCAATGCCCTTCCTGGATCAGGTTTCTCCAGCCCAAGCTCAAATCTGCCAACAACAAGGTTTCATCTTTATGTCAAATTCCCTTACAAGCCTACAATATTGTGGAAGGAGAGGGGAGGATCATTCCAGACACCGTCACGAGGAATTGCAGACAGGTGTTGCAGCACAACGCAGTTCTCACTTGTTGTATCATTGAAACTTAAACTGGAGGAGATATGCCAAGTCTACTTATCGAATTTCTACGCCATAAAAAGTAAGCTGTAGTAAACAAAAAAGAATCAAAAAAGCATCTCCCGCACAGTTTGACTATGAAGAAGCACTTGTCTCTATCAACTGTTAATCATCTCGAATAGAAACTCTTTTACATGTCATGTTTTCTTCCCTGAAGCGATTATCCCTTAAAGAAAATGCGAAGGGACACATAGAGTTTGAGGGTAGGACCCGATGACTACCACCAATATTTCTACGAGGTACAGATGCAGCATGCTCTTCGAGTGTGCATTCAGCAATTCCTATACAAACATTCTCTACTGCTTAGCTGTTTCTCGTCAGCCATACTTGTTACATGACTGTGGGCAACGGTGATGTACCTCATCATGAAATCCACCCATGCTTCAGGCCGCTTTCTTAGAGCTGCCACAACTGGCCAGTACTCCTCTGGCTGTAAGCCGAAGTCAGCCAAAATCTCAGCTACCTCTGCGGCCTCTGCATACAATGTGAACGGTAAAGGTCAGCATATTTAAAAATTAGGAGCAGAAGCCGTTCGAAGAACCGAGGATCCGGAAGCCACTAAGTATGGAACCGAGAACGTGCATATGAAATGCATGCATGACCTTATGCAAATCGAAATGACTTGAATCTAAGCAAATGGAATGTAAGTGAATCTAACATTACGAAGATAAGCGCAAGTAAGGACGTAATTGATATATTTCATAAGTAACACCTGCAGAGAACTAATATATATCATCGAATTAGAACCACAACACAACCGATTAAGCATCTGAAATTGAAAGCAGAGGAGGACCATCAAATAGAGAAACCTCGAGCAAGGAAGAAAAGACAAAGCTTTAGTTGAGGATGGGTTGAGTGGAGCGAAGTGGGAGAGGAGTGGATGCTGTCTTGGCTGTGTTGGAGCGAAGCGTGAGGACTGGATAGTGTTATCGCAGAATGCTCTATGAACGCAATAGTTCTGAAACGCTGAAGGAAGCAGACAGGCGGTCACGAAAGCACGACTTCATCCATGCCTGACGCCGTGCCGAAGGAGCTGGGCGAATGTCAGTACCGTCGTACCGAGTTTCAGTTCAAAAAATCATGAGTGCCAAGGCTTCCAAAAGTGCCGCTCAGAGATGGTAGCACTGAGAAGTAAGGAACGCCGAAATTTATGCAGAAACCAGCAGGCCGTGTAGGAGCATCTGTAGAGCAGAATAAATAAAAGGTTCCCTCGAGGTAAGATGGAAGAAATTGGAAGAAAATGGCCGAAGAAAATACAGAATAGGAACCATGCACAAGGAAAGGATGCAGAATAGGAAGCATGAGCTAGGAAAGGGTTCGAGACGCATGTTGGCAATATCTGAAAGAAAACATCGATTAGCAGAGAAGCAAACAGAGCAGAATTGCAAGAAGCAAATGAGAAAAATAGCATGAGTGGGAGAGATAAAAGATTTAAAGGAAGAGGAAAAAGATCGTGAAGAATAAGAAGAGCCGAGAAATAGCATTAGAGGAGTGTGAGAGAACAAAAAGGCATTGTCTGCGCGAGGTGATGTGAGGGAGAGGGGCTGTAGAAACGAATCCAGGTAAACAGCAAGCATCCGTATTATACAATGATAGCAGCAGAATATGTACAGTATATAAAAAAAATCCGTACTATACAAGTAGTGAGAGTCTCGAGGGCTGTTGGTCGAACTTTTGGTAAAGGTCAGCATATTGTTGCCTCTTTCTTAGTCATCGATATAGTAGCACAAATTCGAATCGTAAACAGACGCATCATGTTCTGTGATGGATAACTGCAAGGAATTTGTGGAGGGCCCGCCTTGCGATAGGATACCCGCATCCGCAATCACAACACCTAATGGCTCCAAAAAATGCTAAGAACCAGAGGCTCAAATCTTTGGACTCACCGGTATCAGGCACCTCCTCAATCTCTCTCTCTTCTCTCTTCCTCTCGCTCCAATAGTGATCTGCATCACTTTTTGCCGCCAAATACCTGCAAATTTCATAGCCTTACGAGTCAAGATCTGGAAATAACCGAAGGAAAGAAGCAAAATATCTATTAAGTTCAATAGAAAGTGTGTTCCTGAAGAGGAGCCACGCTTAGCAAGTATTAGTTCGGTGAACACTATCATCCAGTTAAACAACAATAGTTGCGATTGCTTAACTAAACGACACAATCTGGTAGAATACCAAGTTTTGTTTAGCAGTTGACAATTGATCCACTGGCAGACTGTGGATGACTTGGAAATTGCTTTGAGAAGATATCAAATCTACTGGGTGACTCCAGAAAGGGGATGATAAAACTACACCGCAAAACCGGAACGCTCTAGAAAATGAATCCACCCCTGCTTCAATACCAGTACTGCAGCAATTTACAAGAGCACCCTTAAACTTATTCGAGAAGATTTTCAAATGATTGAATCCAGGAGAGAGCCGAAAAAATTGTAGGAGGGAATTTACCCTCCTAAACCCATAGCAATGGAGCCAGCGGCTACCTCAGCCAGACCAGCAGTAACCACAATTGAGGAAGGAGCGGCAGCTCCAGAGAGCCCAGCAGCCAACGCGAAGGGAACTGTCAATCCATCTGACATACCAATCACTATATCTCTCACAAACTCCCCCGCCGTAAAATGTTTCTCCACATGAACCGCCCCTTCCTCCATCGTTCCTCGATTTTGGTTCCAAACCTTCACAGCCACTTCCTTACCAATCCTTCCTTCCCTCTCTCTCTCTCTCGAGTGAGCGGGCACTCCTCGAACAATTCAACCCTTTCCAAAATTGTGCCGCTGCAGAGCTCTCCAAATGCTCGCTATTTACCTTCAACCGAAGAACAACCGATGAGAATATGAAAATACTATAGAAAAGAACTTCTCACTAACGTGAGGAGAAGTGCCCACAACAGGCGCAGAGGTCTGGCATTCGAGTACAAATGACGTGCTTTCTCCAGCACACATACACTTGTTCCTCTCCCTGGAATCAATCCTCTCCAAAGACACTGAGACACATGTACCGCGAGAGAGCGAGTGACTCGATCCAAATGACCGCTCACACCGCGCGTCTTCTCAAAGAGCACTAACTGCAGCTAATTCCCTCCCATGAAGTCTCAGAATCTTCTTCGTGGCTATAAACTTGTGGTTCATTCTCCCTCCTGTTATTATATGTCTGTAGGGCCACCCCCTCCAGCTCCTGCAGCTCCTTCTTCTTCTCCTTCTTCCCCTCCTCGTGCAGCTCTTTCCTTCATCAGCCACTACTTCCCCGCCTTCTCGTCATCGTCATCAAGTAGTCTGCAGTCATCAGACTCTCTCCCTATCTTCCTCCCTTCCCTACCCACCTACAATATGGCATTAGAATCATTCCTCCATCCCCACTGACCGCTTCAGGTGCTAAATTCCATTCCACTACTATTTATTATTTAGCCTTTTGTATTTATAGGTACAGTAAGTCAAATCAACCACAACCATTTCTTACCCAATTTCTCTTGCATCAGGATTGGTTGCCAGCTACGGATATGAGACCTGGAGCACAATAAGCTCCCTCCCTATTCATCAACAGTGCTACTAACTAAGCACCGAGCTGCTGCCATGCTACGAGTTGTGTTTCTTTCCTAACCCACCAGGGTGTGATCAAACTCTGCTTATTGAACTTCAGCCACACGAGAATCTGATTGATGATTGGTATTGCTTCTCCAGCCATCTCTACTGTAGGCTTTTTATGTAGGGTCGTCATGGTGATAGATCATTCTTATGAATTAGCACTGATCTCTGCGCAAATCAGAACTTGTCTATTGGTGTAGCTGCTCGCTAAATTACCTGCTTGTGCTCCTCAATGCAATTTGTCCAGATTAGGTCAAGTTGTGCAAATTTGAGTTTTGGAATTCGGGCTCGTCTGATGTCGGGTGAGTGAGGATAGTGGCGCCTCCGGAAACTGCCGACTCGAGTGATAGCGTATCGCAGGGTACCAGTGGCGGCTGAAGAGATGCCAGATTGCGGAGACGACTTTTCGTGCATAAGATATGCGGTAAAATTGGAAGACGTGTGCCGCACACACGCCCTCCACACGCCTCTAGCTTCTGTGGTGCTTTAAAAGGCGTGGCCCACACTTACAGTGTCTTAAAGCCACAAAATAAGTTGTCTGACCTGGCGCTGGGACTCTTTTTTCTTCGCCAGTACTCTGTGCATAGTCTTCTTGTCAACGTCAGGTCAAGAAAATTCCATCTCCATGCTCCGAGTTTCAATCAACGGTTACTGATTCGTTCCTTGTGGCTTTCACCAGGATAGGTACAGTTCTCAGTCAGTGAGTCTGTAATCCATCCATCTGGAACTCCCGCATTGAACTTGACTATTATGTTCTCCAAAATGCGAATCTAGTTTGTCAAGATCTCAGACCTCCGAGGTTTAGAGGACATTTGAGTCCAACGAGGTGAGTGCACAGTCAGGAAAGATGCAGTCCTATCACTAGTTTGTGATTGACATGAGGACTCATGCGTTTTCTTGGGACCTGTAGGTTTATGTAGGGGAATTGGAATTCAACCAAGGGTTAATTTCTGGTGGGCCACTTCAAGATAGTTGAGACTCCGGTGTGCGTGGGACTGTGAGCGATGATGTGATACTAATTACGATACAAGACAATTGATGCATCCATCAGATTGTGCTGGTTTCTGATCACGGGCTTAAAAGTCCAGGATTGTGGACCACTGTGGCGCACAGTATGGGGAAGTACAACTACACTACTACTCACTGCTAGATTTCCACAATTTCTTGAGCTCGAGATGGATCCTGCTATTGATGATTTAATCCTATGTAGGGTTAGTTGCACACGAGCACTGGCGTAGGTGTCTGAAAAGAAGTACAGTATTGTCGATTGATGGTGTGTAATAGACTGTACGGCTTAATAGAAAACAGTTAGTAAGATCAAGCCACGATCAAGGAACTTGGTGTCGTTGTGGATTCAAGGTGGTCTGATTCTGTACTCAATGTCACTTGCAGTCAAGAAGCCATACTGTTAGAACAGCCGACTTGATACTTTGAACACCATTGAGCGTCCCTGTTGTGGGATTATTGGCTAAGGTAATCTACGTGCCTCGATAACACCCCTAAAGCTTGGGGTACCAGCATCAACCTCAAGACCGAAACATAGAAAGGAGCCACAAAAATATAATATGATGTAGAGAGCAAGATTATTGGGAGCAGACTAGAGCCAAAAATTCTCATGCGTCATGGAAACCTGATAAAAACCGGCAGGGTCAACTTCTTTAGTGATGGAAAATGCGACAAAGTCTCTGTTTCAGGATGGAGACTTTGTCTCCTTTCGTGCAAGCAGGAAGTTTCTCACCCCATTGCGTTGCTTCTCTTGCAGATGTTTGAGTTCAGAACGCTAAGCACTGCATATGTCCCCTTATACAGTACTTAGCTTTCAATGACTCGGAGGAATGGCAAAGCCAAAACTGACCACACAAGCCATCTTATACTATCATTAAGATGACCTCGGGTCAACCCAGGCAGACTTCTTGCTGGGTTTAGCCGGGCAGATGGAGAGATTAGACAGGAAATAACGCAGATTGATCTGTCAATCATGTCTTGAGTTCCGTAAGTGCTATGCCTCTGTCGTGGGTGTTCCATATTGTTCGGGTCCTCGGGTGGGAAGTGGAAGCGTATTGAAAGAGCTTACAAACTTCGAAGTGAATGCAAGCTACGCGAGGTAGATCTTTGACGACGATTTAGAAGCCTTCAAATTAAAGAAAGATTCAGTCATTCAGTCAACGGCCTGCTCTAGAATGCAGAAATAAAAGGCAGACAAGAAGCATGAAAGAAGAAGAAAGAGAGACACGTCTTAGTAAGTAAGCTCCTAGTGTAATAGGTAACTCTTAAGCTTGCGTGTATGATCTCGAGGTTTCGTTCCTGGGTGTCTTATCACTTGGACGATTGAATCAAGATTCCCGATGCCTTTCGAGTGAAGCGAATAGGTGTTCAAGCTCTTTCGTTGGAACTCTAAGTTTGAAGCTCTTGCAGAAACTCCCACACTCTTTTAAGTTGTATCAAATCACCGGTGCTCCTCCATACACTTTTACTTGCACAATTTTTCACTTTCATGAAGATTGATGTCTCTTGCTTTTGATAGGACTCTAATCCTAACTGGAGCAGACACTTTCCCCTTTAATGAAGATCAATCTTGGTAGACGAAATAATTCTATTTGCATCGAGAATTGTCACAGATCGTTCCGGAGGTATCATCGTGTTCTTTGACGTCCAACGAACTTGGACAGAAAACAGAAGAACGGGTTGTAGGGCTCAACTCATGCTGGATTTGACCACTGTATCCATGGTTAGACCCTTATATGATGAAACTCGATGTGTGGTGATTGAATACTGCCTACTTGAGCTGATACTGCTCGTCTTTGACTTCTGTTCATACTCTATATGGATGCTATAAAATCGATAACAACAAATGACAGTTTTGCAAAACCAACCTAACTACTGATCTCCAAGCCGCATGATGATATAAATGAACATCGACAACCCGAAGTACACACCTGAGTCAATGCAAAACCGGACAAGTCTGGAGCCTAAAATTCTGCCTAAAATACTGTACAGAATCCGAATCCTTTCCACGTCTCAGTTTCAGGTAGATCCTTGAACATGACCATATCTATTGATGCTGACCCGGTGCTCCAACTTGAAGTAAAACATCAAGAATTCAAGCTCCCGTTTCTGGAGTAGTATGAACGAGCTTTCTGAGCAAAAATGATACTCTTATCCTCACCATTTTCGAGTAGAGTTGGCTAACACAAAACTTTGTTATCAGCCATCAGCTTTGCCATGTTACCATTTGTTTGACATTTCGGTTTTACCCCACTGCAGTCGTGGGCTTTACGAGGTACACACGGAATTGACAATGTTGGGTAAGCTGTGGCAAGCGGAGCCCCTACCCTGTGGAGTTTCTCGATGGAATTGGTCCCCAAGCAGCCCCTGTGAATGGCTACAGCTAAATGGCCTTTAGACCCCCACATACTCTGATATATGGCGTAATCCTCTGTTTCCAGCATCGGAGAGACGTAGGGACTGTGGTCGATTGAAGGAGTAGAACCCAGAAATCATCACGGGATAAATACAAGCAGGGCTGTAAGAATTCTTACAACTCCGAATGACTAAGTCACCGATATTACAGTTTTAGATGTGTTAACGTTGCTTCAGGAGTGGAGGCGCAATAGATTCCCTCAGTGCCTGACTTCATTCTTCCATCTCCCGTGAGCATTAAAGGTAAATGTTCCTAAATCCAACATCACGTTAAAGTTTCTGATAGTCGACATCAGTGCGCATGCCCGAACATGGTTACAACTGAAGCAACTTTTAACTTGCGTCAACTCAGGTGTGTACCATGCTCTCCGAGCTGGGAGCCGAGGACAGACGGCCCTGTGATCGCACAAGTTCCCATGTGTGCGCACCTAGAGATGAGAGCATGCAGCGATTATGCCTCGCTCTTCAAGCGGTGGTTAGAGTGAGCCAGGAACAGGTTCAGGATCCATTGCAACCGAATCGATTTTCCGTGGAAAGAATGTCAAATTTGCTATATTTCAGTAAACTTTCACAAACCTACGCCGCTCGATTTGTATCTGTTAAACTCATCGCAACTCCACAATCTGTAAACATACTCGTCTCAAATTCTCGATCTCTTATAACGTAGTGAGGACTAATCAGGTCGTTGTGCATGTAGTCTTCACTACATGTGAGTGCCATATCTTCTCAACCATTCTTCGATCTCTAACACAAAAGAAACTAATGAACTTATGGTGTAGAATTTCATCGTGATAAGTCATATTGGAGGTGGGTTTTACCTCACATCAATAACAGTCTACTTTAAAAGTTTACAACGGACTAAATATGCAAGCCTTTAAATTTCTAGGATTGCATAGCTCATGATCTACTGGTTCTGTAAATCATGGCAATTTGCAAAGCAAGGACTAAATATATATTTTATATTTTGGTATGAGCTATTTCCACCTTACTTTTGCCTATTTCCACCACATTAACCCTAAACTAATCCCAATGCTAATGTCTGGGGTTAAATGTGGTGGAAATATCAAAAAGTGTGGTGGAAATAGCCCTTCCCTATATTTTAGGCTCTATAAAATATATTACAAACATGGAAAGTATAATCTACATAGCTAGACATGCATGAGATTCCTTTTTACACTAGAAAATTTATAAAATTCACACTAGTGCATAATTACCTGGTCTTTGCTGATTTTTATCTACCGTTGGTCTAGTCTTTGGCAAAGATTAGTTATCAAGTATGGCAAGTAGAGCGCATGACATTCTTCTCCTATAATCATGCATTAAATACGTGGATTACTACATCGTCAGGATGTTGATATAATTCGCTCTCTTTCCAAAACATAAAGATCCGACCAATATTCAACTTTATTTCTTCACCGTACGCCTTTCGATTCGATCCAACCTTGAATTTTCTTTTTCTGTTTATTTTTATCTTCCCTTTCCAAGTCGAAGTTCCCTCTTCTTATCGATCTCCAGCTTTCCCTCATTCTCCGCATTTCTTGTGGGCTGCACCTCGGATAAACCATTCTTCCAACCTTCTCTATTTCCTCCTCTTCTTTGATGATCTTTGGCATTCCTACGGTCTATATGAAATAATGGCTGTTACACATCATACTTGTCCTCGTATGAGGTAAATATCAAATTTGTTCTCATTTAATGAATGCAAAAAAGCGCATCGTTACCTTCTAATAGTTAGGAAAGTTCTTGACACTGAGCTTCACGCACCACGCTACCATAAGGTTAGTACAATTTCAGAATGTACTTCAGATCAATTAAGTGATTGATAATGATTTGTTTGTAGCCCACTGATTATTCGCACTCCCACAGATACTCTTGGAAGTGGAAGTGTTCCAGAAATGTTTCATCAGTGTTAAATGTTGCAGTAATGATTGATTGGTACAATGATTTTGTGTACTGTTTTCAATTGGTTTGTCTAATGTCATAGATTCTGAAGTGTCCCTCGCACTAATTAGTAAATCAAATCCCTGTTCGGTACTCTCGTTAGACAGACAGAGTAGGTCTATCTCTATTAATCCTAGCTTGCAAGATTCCGATTGTCAACATGGATTGTAGTCGACTTTGTTACGAACTGATGGAGCATTCCATTATATGGGACTAGCATGGACTGGTTATCGACTCGATTACGAAATGTTTGAGCACTTAAACCATGGCTTGCTAGAAAGCATCGTGTTAAGCTTCCTCCAAATTGGTAAATCTATCTGTTCTACAGGGAAGTTGTCGATGAGTCCAGACGCAAGTGAGGGTCAATCATATTTCATTGTCCCGGTGAAATCTGGAGTCCTCGATACGTAAATTAAGGTTATCAGAATCAACTGAACTCCTTTGCTACCACGAACAGATTGAGTCGAATTCTGTTCCCGGACTCCATCAAAACGAAACTCTGTGCATCGAGCGCAGATTGTTAACATCACGATGCGCGTGTATGGAAATTCGTGAGCAGCATTTGATCGTGAGGAAGCTCTTGATAATGCTTGAACCCTTTTCACCACTACCATGCTCTGATCTATTTCCCCTCTTTACCTGGTGACAAATCTGCATAAGCTGCAACTCTCACTTTTTCCCGACAAGTTGCAAAATTGGAATCTGTAGTATATAATGTATTCAAACTGCGAGCACTGAGAGAATCAGAAGCTTGTGAATTTAGTGACAATCTAGTACCAGTGATTTATAAGGCCAAGTCTCTAGAGAAACCTCCATTCACTCGACCAGTTCTCCTTACGCTCAACCATGTATATAAATATACGTTGCAGCGGACGTTCTTAACTCCGAAGAATGTGGACCGATGAAGGATTTGAGCACATGCCGACTGTCCGCTTTATTTCTGTCTGTACATTCTACTTGACATATGCATGTACGACGAAGTAGTGCTGTACATCTGCACATGCAGATGGAAACATGCGCTCACGTGCGCCATGCGGGAATTGCTAAACCGAATGTTGAAGCCAGAGTGTTTGATAGAAAGCGGAGGTCGTGCCTCACTTCTTTTGAACAGCACTCTTCAAGTGCGCAACATTACAAAAGTCTTGTAAGTGACGAAGCTCCGGCACCAAGTTCAACGGTAGGAACGTCCCCATCCGAGGTCGAGTTTTGAAAGGACCTCAAAACCTTGATCGTTGACACCCCGTGAGAACTGGGCAACTATGCAGAGAATGATACAAGTCCGTGCTTGTGGACTAGTGTACAGCGTGCTCTGAACTCGGCCGGGATTGAAGTTGAAAAATTGGCCTTCAGGGGTCCTTTATCCTCCTTACTAGCACTCAGTGTGCCCTGCCTTCTCTGAATTACCTTCTGCAAACATGCTATGCTTCAAAGTCAAAACCAACGCAATGCACGGGGTGTTATTGAACGATTCAAGGCCCATGTAGTTGCAAGGCTATACCAAGTCATTGGAATTGATTATTGGACACCCTTTGCACTAGCCACTACTACTATTGCAACAATGCACATCCTACTTGGTTTGCTATAACACAATGACTAATCATTGAACAACTTGACATATCACGGTATATCTAAATGGAATACTCAAAAATGATGTCGGTCTAGACCCACCACCAAGCTATGCTACACTGACACCATTTGGAAACTCCAAAAAGCATTATAAAAACTAAAGCAATTGTGCAGAGAGTGGTTCAAGACCTTCACAATGCACCTACAAGCTATTGGTTTTTAATCTCACCTTATGACAAATATTTCACATATTTCACATCATTGACAAACGTCAAATGTTGCATCTCATCCTCTACATGGATGACATTTTTCATGACATTTGCAGTACTAAAACTAGTTTGCTAGGACATTAGAATGTTAGTCTTGGCTGTCAAAGTTATATCCATAGTTGCTCATAGATAACCTAGTGGTGACTAGATTTCATATTAGGGCTATTTATCCCATAGTTGGTGTATTGTTAGTTATACCGTTCACACCATCCAATGGCTTATCAACAACACCATTAGGGTTGGAGTTCTAGGTCAAGCTAGAGGGGCATAATTTCAAAGTGCAACTCTAGAGAGCTTACATATCTAATGTTGAGCCTTTGAGCTCTTGGCTTTGGTGGACAAAGACCTAGAGTGTGCATGGCTTGATTATGTAATCATAGCATGTGTTCATGGTAATTTCTTGAGTTGAGAGTTGATGTAATGTTCTGAGTGTAGGAGAAACCCCAAGAGAAACACAAGAGAAGAAAAAGAAAAGAAATATAAGGTTTCATTATGCAATACTCAAATGTCACATTGTCTTTATTATATAACAAAGAGGATCCACTCATAAGGAACTGCACCCTTGGATTGGATACATGGATTGGTGATATATCAGCAAGCTCCACTCTTAGATTCGTTGTATGGATTGGTGAAATGTAGATTTTTGTATTATTTGGTTGTCAAACAAGTTTGACCAAAGGGAATCTTTGGAGAATCTTCTTATAGGAAACTCAAAACAATATGGGTGAGGTATAGTTTGAAATCTCTTAATGAGACAAACATGGGAAGAAAAGGTAACCTTTTTTCCACAAAGGTCAAGGATATCGACCATTTTTAAGACCTAAATCATCCATTTAGGCCTTTGAAATTGGCTCTGAAGTTTTAAGGGTATTTTCAACCTTTGCACTATTAATGGAAATACTTTTTGGTGACACTTCTATCTGATCTACTTAGACCATCACATATAACATCCCTCAGGATATTACTAAGTCAATTTCCACCTTTAGATAGTAGAAAGATTCCAATTGAGTTTTTAGTCCAAGTTGTGTGTGAACTTGTAATACCATTAGCTAATATATTATCTTGAGGTGACAATTTGCTTTGTGATATGTTGAGGGATGTTAAAATATGATGGTTGGTCTAAGTAAATCAGATAGATTTTTCAACAAAAGGGTATTTTCACTAATAAAGTAGAGGTCAAAAACACATTGAAAATTTTAGAGTCAATATCAAAGCCCCAAGCGAATGAACTAGGCTTAAAAATATGAAAGATCCTTCTCTTTCAAGAGAAAAGGTGTTGCCTTCTCCCCCTATTTGTCTCATCAAGGCTTTCCAATGATATCTCGCCCATGGTATTCTAAGCTTCTTATAGGAAGATTCTCCAAAAATTCCCTTTGGTCAACTTGTTTGACCAACCAAATAAGACAAGGATCAACATGTCATCAATCCATGCAACTAATCTAAGGGTGGAGCTTGTTGACATGTCACCAATCCATGTACTTGATCCAAAGGTGGAATTTGCTTGAAGTGGATCCTCTTTGATGTATAATAAAGACAAGGTGCTCCTTTGGGAGATTGGAGTATTGAAAGATAAAGTCTTTTATCTTGCTTGGAGGTTCTCTTGTCCTTGGAATATTACAAAACTGAACTAATTATTATGGCACTTTAGAGTTCATGTATGACTTCTTCATGAGTTGTGTTTCAATATTGTATGATGTAGTGTAGCAATATAAAAAAATAAAAAAATAAAAAAATAAATAAAAAAATAAATAAATATATATGCACAACTCATTCTCCTTGTCACTGCTTCATCAACCTTATCAAGAAATCAAGAACCAACTTAGTGCAACCTTTGAGGTCAAACAACATAGTCCCATACATTTCTATTTGGTCTTGAAATAATCCGGCATGATGATGGAAACATTGCCATTATGAAAATTGGCTACCTCAAACATGTACTCTTGTGGGGCAATCTCTCCAACGCCAATCTTGTTTGCACCCCCGTTTCCCTTGGAAGACAACCTACAATGGCCAATGACTTAGAAGCAAAAACCATGCATCATTTAGATAGCTCCTTGGGAAAATGAACTATTTTGGTATTTTCACACAACCAAATATAGCTCAAAGACTCTTTCTCATTGTGCAACACTCATCTCACCCAACTAACACTCATTGCAACACTCAAATATGGCACTTAAACACATATGCCACTACCTTGTTCGTACAATTGATCAATGCCTTGTTTACTCAACATCCAATAGTGAGCTCACCTTGGTTTCATATGTTGATGCTGATTGGGCAAACTAGAATTCATCTTGCAAATCCTATACATGTCATTCTATTGCTTAATGACACTATAGTTATATGGTCATCTAAGAAACAAGTTGCAGTTGCTCTATGGACAATATGAGCAAAATATTCTGCACTTGCTGCAATAATGGATATTCCAAGGATAGGAGAACCCCTAAGAGAAACCCAAAAGAAGAAACACAAAGCTTCACACTCAAATCTTTGATGCCCCAAAGGAGCACCTTGTCTTTACTATATAGTAAAGAAGATTCACTCAAAGGAAACTCCATCCTTGGATTGGTGACATGTCAATGAGCTCTACCCTTGGATTAGTTGCATGCATGGGTGATGGTTCTAGTCCTATCCGGTTGGTCAAAAAAACTTTGATCAAAGGGAATCTTTAGAGAATCTTCTATAGGAATTGCATGGGTGAGATGCCATTGGAAAGCTCTCGACAAGACAAATAGGGAAGGAAGGAAGGCCAACCTATTCTTCTTGAGGGAGGGAGCGAATGTGTAACAATATGGAGTTTAGCAACAAAGTTAATCGGGCTTACGAAGTAGAGAATAAGACAAAATAGCCTAGAATACTCTAGAAGCATCTAAGAAGCTTCTTGGGAATCTTCCCAACTAGTTAACTTGCGCCCTAAGCAGGTAGCTTCTAGAAGGAAGCTTCTAGAAGCTTCTAACTAGCTTAGCTTGCACGCCAAGTAGGCGGCTTCTAGAAGGAAGCTTCTTGAGAAGCTTCCTAGTTAACTTGGCTTGCACTCCAAGAAAGCGGCTCAAGGAAGCTTCTTGAGAAGCTTCTTGAGAAGCTTCAAGGGTCTTGTATGCTACCTATAAATACCAAAGCCGAAGCTCATACTAAGCATTCGGAGTTTTCCCTCATTCAAGTGTCCCAATGTGAGGTTCCATTCTCCTATTTCTCTCCTCGGTTTCGGTCTTTTACATTGGTATCAGAGCAGGAATGGGATGGATGGAATTTATGGACCATAAAATCCACTTCTGCCAAACCATTGGGACTTTCATGTCCAGATATTACCAAAGCATTGTTTCACACAATTCATCACCTTGCGCTTTGGGCATGATTTTCTACATATGATCATCGTGTCAGAGGAACCCTTGATACTTCCAGTTGTAACTTATGGAGAACGGTGGACGTGTTGTATCTATGTGTTAATCAATTAGATAAATTAAGAGTAGTGGAATAGAGTAGTAGCGATGGCCGCAATACCAGATGTTATCCTTGCAATGCAACAACAAATTGAGCATCTTACTCGATTGTTGGATGAACGAGACCAGCAATGACGAGAACAGATAGACAGAGCGCCAGTTCGAGATGGAGAAGATCACATTCAATTTCCAAAACCCAAGGTGTTTGAAGGCAAGAATCTTCCAAGCACAGTGGAGAATTTTGTGTTTGACTGTGAACGTAACTTTGCAGCCACCAATCTTCAAGACGAGCGAAAACAAATTCTCTTGGCTTCTAGCCAGTTGGATGGCGTGGTAAAACTTTGGTGGCGATTCTGAGTAGAAAGAGCTGAACGACAAATTGTTACACCAATTTTGACATGGGCAGAATTCAAGGATGCAATACTTGGTCAATTTTAGACTATAAATGCCACCCGAGCTGCACGAGATAAATTGGCAGAGTTGAGGCAAATTGGCTCAGTGCAAAGCTACATCACGCAATTTCAGAATATCATCATGCAAATTCCAGATATCCAAGAAGGTGAAGTTCTCGATCTATTTGTGCAAGGATTGAAGTCACAAACCAGATTGGAAGTGACCATGCGAGAGCCACAGAAAGTAGAAGAAGCCATGCAATTGGCTGAGCATTTTGATTCCTTAGTTGCGACAACTTGGTCTTGACCTTGACCTACACAAAACCTACCAGTACCACGAGTGGAAGAACCGGTACCAATGGAGATTGATGCTATCCAACGGAGACCACTTGGCACAGCAAATAGAAAAAGATTACGACAAAATGGAGGTTGCTTTTATTGTCACCAAGTTGGACATTGCATTGCTGAATGCCCCCAATTAGGAATGGGTGACCTCGACAAGTTGCCCAGATGGAGTTTGTGGAACAGAATGATCAAGGAAACAAAGAATCCCAGTAGGAGATTTCAAGCCGCCTACTGGGAGCTTGATTAGTTCCAATGGGATTGAAGGCTCGACCTATGCAAGTTTGCTTCACTTGCAAGATACGATATCTAATCGAGGTTGTATGATTTTGGTTGATTCTGGAAGTTCAGAGAATTGCATATCTATGCAAGTAGCAAAGGAATTGGGTATTCCTATCAAGCCAATGATTGGAAGTAGTTTGATGAGCATTCCGCACCTTGCATCCTGTTACCTTCAAGATTGGGAAGGAGTATATGGAGTGTATGAGGTTTGTAGTAGCACCTCTACACTATGATATCATTCTGGGTCTACCTTGGCTTGAACGTCATAAGGTCAATTCGATTGGACCCGACGTCAAATTCAAGTACAACACCAAGGTAGGAATTTCCGATTAGGTTGTCTGGCACCTCTGAGTAAGACACCTAAGAATAGTCAGTCCCAAGATGGGAAGCTTGTTGAGAAGGTAGCCATAGAGCAAATCTGGAAGGGAGATGAGTCCCAAGATGGGAAGTTTGCCAAGAAGGCAACCATGGAGCAAGCTTGGAAGAGAGATGAGTCCCTAGAAGGGAAGTTTGTTAATGAAGCAGCCATAGAGCAAGCTTTGGAGGAAGATAAGTCTGTATTCACGGTGTGGATCAAACCGATTGCACAAGAACAATCTGAGGAGGGCCAGGTGCCGCATCAAGCAACGGTTGATTAGATAGTTCAGGAGTTTGCAGATGTGTTTCCGGATGATCTGCCAAAAGGATTACCCTCTGATCGAGGTATGCCCTTCAAGATCGAGTTATTGCCAAGGAGTACTCCAGTGAGTAGACCAATCTATCGGCTCTCACCAAAGGAGTTGGAGGAGTTGCGAACAACACTTATAGAGTTGTTGGAGAAGGATTTCATACGACATAGTACTTCTCCGTGGGGAGCACCGGTACTATTTGTTCCAAAGAAGGATGGAGTACTTCGTTCTTCTGTATTGATTACCGTGGGCTCAATAAGCAAATTGTGAAGAATGCATATCCCTTGCTTCGGATCGATGACCTGCTTGATCAATTAAGTGGAGCACGCTACTTTTCCAAGCTAGATCTTTGTAGCAGCTATTGGCAAATTCCTATTGAAGGAGAAGACGTGCAAAAGACTGCCTTTTGCACAAGGTATGGACATTTTGAGTGAGGAGTTCTACCTTCCGGACTCACTAATGCTCCAGTAGTCTTCATGGATCAGATGCATCGGGTGTTGGAGAGACTATTAGATCAGTCCGTGGTAGTGTTCTTAGATGATATCTTAATCTATAGTAGGATAGAGGCAGAACATAGGAATCATGTGCAAGAAGTCCTAAGATGACTCCGACAGTGGAAATTTTACTGCAAGAAGTCAAAGTGTGCTTTTTGGCAGAAAGTGGTTACCTTCTTGGGTCATAAGATCTCATTAGAGGGGATCAAGATGGAAGAAGAGAAGATCAAGGCCATTACTGATTGGCCTACCCCAAAGGATGCTACCGAAGTACGAGCATTCAATGGATTGGCCAGTTTTTACCGACGGTTCATCCACTATTATGCTCATGTGGCTGCACCATTGATTGACCTCTTTGGAAAGAACTCGAGCTTCCAATGGACCACCAAGCATGAAGAAGCATTCCAGAAGTTAAAGCATATGGTGTCTTCAAGACCCCTTCTTCAGCCATATGATCCTCAACTACCTTGTGTGGTTAATTTTGATGCTTCTAACTTTGCAATTGGAGTTGTGTTGCAACAAGAATTTCCAGAGGGACTACATCCTATTGCCTTTGTGTCTCGCTGACTAAATGCAGCTGAAAGAAATTACTCTGCTTGAGATCGGGAACAACTTGCAATGGTATATGCCACCAAGGTATGGAGGCATTATCTCTTGGAGAAACAAGTGATCATGCGAACTGATCACAAGCCATTGTTGCAGACCTTACACTTAGAGCACATGAAGAGTCGACATCATCGATGGGAAGAGCAACTCCAATTGTTCGACATCAAACTTGAGTACAAACCAGGTTGGTTCCATGTCATTCCTGATGCTTTATCACGACGACCTGATTTGAAGTCTCTTCCTCTCATCACGGTAGCAATTACAACGGTGTCAATTGATCCCAACATTCATAATGAGTTTTGGTTAGCTCTACAGCAAGATCCCTTCTTCCAAATGGTACATGGTCGGCAAACAACAGGTGACAAGGAGTACAACACCTTCTCCTTCAAGGAAGGCCTTTTATTCCATGCAGACCAGATCTATGTTCTAGCCAAAGGTGATCTTCGACTTGTGCGCTTTCAAGAAGCCCATGATTTACCCATCGCTGGTCACATGGGTGTGGACAAGACCTTGGGTACCCTCCAACGTCAATGGTGGTGGCCCAACATGACACGAGATGTCCGAGAATTTGTCTAATCGTGTGAGAGCTGCCAACGTAACAAGGCCAGCAACCAGAAGTCGGGCGGACTCCTTCAACCACTTGCCATTCCAACAGCTCGTTGGGAGCATGTGAACTTGGATCTCATCACATCCTTGCTTAAGACAAAACAAGGACACACCGCCATCGTGGTGTTTGTGGATAAGCTTAGTAAGCAAATCCACTTGGCACCAACCTGTGATACCGTGGATGCTCCCACCTTAGCGCAAATCTACTTCGACAATGTATTCAAGCATCATGGAATGCCATGCGTACTCATCTCCGACCATGATCCTCAATTTATCGGGAAGTTTTGGCAAACACTCTTCCAGATACTCGGCACCAAGCTTGCTTTGTCCACGGCCTATCATCCTCAAACTGATGGACAAACCGAATGCACCAATTGTACATTGGAGGATATGTTGCATGCCTTTGTCAATGTCCACCATACCAATTAGGATGAATGTCTTGCCGTTGCCGAATTTGCCTACAACAATTCCAAACAGGCAAGCACCGGATTCTCTCCTTTCTTTCTCAATTTTGGCTAAGATCCGCTTGTTCCAAATTCTCTTCTTGCTCCACCTCCATCTCAAGTTCCTCATACTTCCACATTCTTGACCACTATATCCCAATCTCTCCAACAAGCCAAGTCTCACCTCCTTGTTGCTCAAAATCGCCAAAAACAATATGCGGACCACCATCGTCGAGATCTCACCTTTGAAGTCGGTGATAAAGTCATGCTATCCTCTAGTAACCTCCCTCTCCCACTTGATACCAAAGTTTGTAAACTTACCCCTAATTGGATAGGACCCTTTGATATCACCCAAATTGTCTCTCCTGTTGCTTATTGTCTTGCCTTGCCTTGTCACATGCGTATCCATCCTGTCTTTCATGTTTCCAAGTTGAAATCCTTTGTTCTTAACCCCTCTTCCTTTTCCTCTCGAATCCAACCTCCCCTTCTTCCTATCCCTATCAATGACCATGAGGAGTACAAAGTTGATCGTATTCTTGCGCGTCACCACATGCAACGAGGCCGTTGCCAACATACGGAGTACAAGGTCCTTTGGAAAGGGTATCCCCTTCATGATGCCACCTGAGAACCTCTTTCTCACCTCCACAATGCACAGACGGCCATCCAGGAATTTGAAGCTTCACTGGCGACGAGGACGTCACCAACTAGCGGCGGGGGAATATGTAACAATATGGAGTTTAGCGACGAAGTCAGTCAGGCTCATGAAGTAGCACATAAGACAAATTAGCCTAGAATATTCTGGAAGTATCTAGGAAGCTTCTTGGGAAGCTTCCCGGTTAGCTTAGCTTGCACCTTAAGTAAATAGCTTCTAGAAGCTTCCAACTAGCTTAGCTTGCACGCCAAGTAGGCGGCTCCTAGAAGGAAGCTTCTTGAGAAGCTTCCTAGTTAACTTGGCTTGCACTCTAAGAAAGCGGCTTGAGGAAGCTTCTTGAGAAGCTTCTCAAGGGCCTTGTATGCTACCTATAAATACCAAAGCCAAAGCTCATGCTATGCATTTGGAGTTTTTCCTCATTCAAGTGTCCCAATGTGAGTTTCCATTCTCCTATTTCTCTCCTCAGTTTTGGTCTTTTACATGAAGGCTCTTCCTCTCATCACGGCGGCAATTACAACAGTGTCCATTGACCCTAAGGTTCATAATGAGTTTCAATTAGCTCTACAACGAGATCCCTTCTTCCAAATGATACACGGTTGTCTAACAGCATGCGACAAGGAGTACAACACCTTCTCCTTCAAGGAAGGCCTTTTATTCCATGCAGACCAGATCTATGTTCCAGCCAAAGGTGATCTTCGACTTGTGCGCCTTCAAGAAGCCCATGATTTACAATAGCTGGTCACATGGGAGTGGACAAGACCTTGGGCACCCTCCAACGCCAATGGTGGTGGCCCAACATGACACAAGATGTTTGAGACTTTGTCTGATCATGTGAGAGTTGCCAACGGAACAAGGCCAGCAACCAGAAGCCGAGTGGACTCCTTCAACCACTGGCCATTCCATCCGCTCGTTGGGAGCATGTGAGCTTGGATCTCATCACATCCTTGCCAAAGACAAAACAAGGACACACCGCAATTGTGGTGTTTATGGATAAGCTTAGTAAGCAAATCCACTTGGCACCAACCTGTGATACCGTGGATGCTCCAACCTTAGCGCAAAACTACTTTGACAATGTCTTCAAGCATCATGGGATGCCACGTGTACTCATCTCCGACCGTGATCCTTGATTTACAAGAAAGTTTTGGCAAGCACTCTTCCAGATACTCGGCACCAAGCTTGCTTTGTCCACGGCCTATCATCCTCAAACTGATGGACAAACCGAATGCACCAATTGTACATTGGAGGATATGTTGCGGGCCTTTGTCAATGTCCACCATACCAACTGGGATGAATGTCTTGCAGCTATAGAATTTGCCTACAACAATTCCAAATAGGCAAGCACCGGATTTTCTCCCTTCTTTCTCAATTTTGGCCAAGATCCGCTTGTTCTAGATTCTCTTCTTGCTCCCCCCTCCCTCTCAAGTTCCTCATACTTCCACATTCTTGACCACTATATCCCAATCTCTCCAACAAGCCAAGTCTCACCTCCTTGTTGCTCAAAATTGCCAAAAACAATATGCGGACCACCATCGTCGTGATCTCACCTTTGAAGTTGGCAATAAAGTCATGCTATCCTTTAGTAACCTCCCTCTCCCACTTGATACCCAAGTTCGTAAACTTGCTCCTAATTGGATAGGACCCTTTGATATCACCCACATTGTCTCTCCTATTGCTCATCGACTTGCCTTGCCTTGTCACGTGCATATCCATCCTGTCTTCCATGTTTCCAAGTTGAAACCCTTTGTTCCTAACCCCTCTTCCTTTTCCTCTCGAATCCAACCTCCTCCTCTGCCTATCCCTATCAATGATCATGAAGAGTACGAAGTTGATCGTATCCTTGCGCGTCGTCATATTCAACGAGGCCATCGCCAACATACGGAGTACAAGGTCCTTTGCAAAGGGTATCCCCTTCACGATGCCACATGGGAACCTCTTTTCCACCTCCAAAATGCACATATGGCCATCAAGGAATTTGAAGCTTCACTGGCAACGAGGACATCACCAACTAGCGGCGGGGGAATATGGAACAATATGGAGTTTAGCGACAAAGTTAGTCGGGCTTACGAAGTAAAGAATAAGACAAAATAGCCTAGAATATTCTATAAGCATCTAAGAAACTTCCCAACTAGTTAAATTGCATGCCAAGTAGGCGGCTTCTAGAAGGAAGCTTCTAGAAGCTTCTAACTAGCTTAGCTTGCATGCCAAGTAGGCGGCTTCTAGAAGGAAGCTTCTTGAGAAGATTCCTAGTTAACTTGGCTTGCACTCCAAGAAAGCGGCTCAAGGAAGCTTCTTGAGAAGCTTCAAGGGTCTTGTATGCTACCTATAAATACCAAAGCCGAAGCTCATACTAGGCATTTGGAGTTTTCACTCATTCAAGTGTCCCAATGTGAGGTTCCATTCTCCTATTTCTCTCCTCGGTTTTGGTCTTTTACAAAATGTGCACATTTTTTAGATCTAATTCATCCATTTAGGCTTTCAAAATTGACTTTGAAGTTTAGGTTATTAACTTTTGCTCTATTAGTAGAGGTACTCTTTTGTTGATACCTCTATCTGATCTACTTAGTCCATCATATATAACATCTTTCCATATGTTACCAAGCCAATTTTCACCTCTAGATAATATGTCTAACTATTCGTATTACAAGTAGACCTCAAAGTTACATGAGTGCAAAATATCATTGCATTTATAACTAAATTTGAAGGCCATGTTGCCATATGTGTTGATAGCCATTGTGCTATCACCAAACCTCCAACACAAGCACAGTCACCTTGACTAGTTGAAGCCCATTGATATTGACACCACTAAATCAAAGATATTGTTACCGTAGGCATTGTCTCATTTGCTCCAATCCCTATTGCCTACAATGTAGCTATCACTCTCACCAAAGTCCTTCCTGGATCCTGCACCACCTTACTTAGCGAATGAAATGGCCTCCTATCCCTCGCATCCTCATAACCCTTTACACCATAAGTTGCAATCACTCTTACATGCATCTTGATCCAATGTCTTTTTCCCAACTACCATTAAATTTGCATTGCACCTCAAAGAACTACTACCAACATGACCAGGCGCATTAACATCCACACCGGGAACTAGCTTCTATGTTCAATATTGCTCTCCAAGGCATCTACTCTTCTTGTTCCTGGCCTTTGGAAGAAAGATGCATGTCCTTGTTTCTTCAGACTTACTGTCAATTTCTTTTGACTTTCATCTATAACACCTATCCTTTGATACTTCACCGCAGCTTGTAACTGTTTCAAAATTCACACGTTCCACCTAGGTAACTACTCTTCTTGTTCTCCATGTTAGTCTTCAATGATAGTTTGGACTTCTTGCTTCTGTCTCCTTTTCATACACCAGGGGCTTAGCCCTATTTTACTTTTTTCATCTCTCCCTTGTACGGCTTGATGAGGATCTCTCCCTTCTAGGCGGTCGTGCTTCTTCTCTTTTCATACAAGTGACAATATCCTTTGATACTTCACCGACTCGTACACCCATTTCAGAATTTCTCTCCCAGGAATCTACTCTTCTTGTTTTCCATGACAGCTTCAGTGACAATTCAGACTTCTTGCTTCTATCTACTTTCCACACAAGTGACAATATCCTTTAAGACTTCAGCGACTCCTGCACCCGTTTCAACATTTCTCTCCCTTGCATCTTCTCTCCTCGTTCTCCATTCACAACTTCAATGACAATTTCGACTTCTTGCTTCCGTCTACTTTCAGAATTTCTCTCGACTTTCCTTCCCCAATGATAGCTCCATCCTCGGTGCCGGACACTCACATTTTCATCTCATAACCCTTCTTCATACAAGTCAAAGGCAAAATGCAAGAACAGGCTCAACGATATCTTGCTCAAGTGACACAGAATTATGTTTAGGGTTCAAACTTTTCTCGTTATGTGCCTCAGATTCAGTCCCCGTCCGGTTTCTGACGGTGATGCGCAGGACGGGGGCTCATGGACGTTCTGCCATGTGGCTCCGGGGTTTGTGGCAATAGGGTGCGCGCGGTTCTTAGATAATTACCACCGCACATCTAAACAGACGTATGAGTAGTATGTACTCTATCAAAGATGTATAATTATACAACAAAAAGAAAATACTAGTGCAACAAGTTTTCTCATACGAAGATACGAAGTAAGACTTCGGTTAAGTTGGATATCTTAGATGCGGCAAGGCAGATTTCTATTATCGGTAATATTTAGGCTAGATTCATATTACTTCTTTTGTCTCTACCTTGTGCGTCTTGATGGGTCTTCCCATCAATCCTTCATGTGTTCTACGTTCTTCTCACCATCTCCGATTAGCTCGCATCAGAAAAGTCTGGATTATAGGTAGCCATCGGGCGTACGTGATCTACGTACAACCTACGCGTGGGCTACGTCGTTGCATCCTAACGTGATCGCCTTGTTCTCACCATCTCCGATTAGCTCGCATCAGAAAAGACTGGCGTATAGGTAGCCATCCGGCGTATGTGATCTGCGTACAACCTACGCGTGGTGTCGTTGTATCCTAACAACTTGACCGGGCGAACACCATAGAGTTGTTGCCCGTGACCGAGCTCCATTTTATTTCTGTTGTCTTGTCTCTTGTGCGGCTCTTGATGGGTTCTTCCCATCCTTCATGTGTTCTACGTGGCTCGCATCTCGCATCAGAAAGGACTGGCCGATGCGAGAGGGAAAGGTTCAGAGCGAAAACTGCCAAGCGCCGGCTTCACAGATCACAGGGAAATGCTGACGGTCAAAACTTCTCAGGATCTGAGGGTAACTCTCGCCGGACTTTTCCTCCCAATCCCAACTCTTTGGACATGATGGGGATCCCTTTCCCACTGCCCACTGTGATACTTTCGCAGTTTCGGGAAGAAACTGTTTGTGTACTCATCGGCGACCACCCAGAAAGTAGAATTTCATCAGATCTTTAGTGAGCGGGATCGATGGTTCACGGATGTGCGACCTGGTCTTCAGAGACGCCGAACAAATTTCAATTTCTGGAAACTATCTTCACGGATTCGATAGCTTTGAGACAAGGTGGCCAGATCTCGAACGTTTGAAAGTCGTTTCAAGTGCTCAAGTTCGAGACCTCGATTCCCGTCCACAATCCCCGAAGAATGGACCAGTTGAATTGTCAAAATTCATGGCTTAAAATCTTGAATGACGCCGCTTTTGGCCGACATTGACATTCCGTTGAAAGACGTGTTTGTTTGAATGATCTGTACGTACTCACGAGGCTCAGGAGAAGAAATCTGCTTACTTTTAGCACGTGAGCCAAGAAACGGCTCTGATCAAGGGCTTGAGGAATATAAGAGTCGGGGGATCAGTGGGTGTGGCAATCACGATGTATTTGGACGAAGAGAGGGGAGAGGCTGGAACTAGGTTGAATCGCAAAGTTGCCCAAGAATTGCAGCTGCGGAGGAATGAAACCTTCGGGGGAAAGCACAATAGAGCGGAGGCGAAGGCTGTCCGCCGAGTACGACGCCAAGCATGGGATAGTAAGAAGGGAAGACACATTTCGTCCCTTACTGATAGTCCCTTCGGTCGGTATCTCAGATATGGGTTCCGGCCCCCACCGTGGCCAGGAAAAGAGCGAATTGGTGCTTCCTGCACTCGCTCAAGAGAGCTCTGGTGCACACGGAAAGCATTCTCCTGGAGACGAACATGAAGAAATGCGTTATTCACCTGAAGTCGCAATGAAGCTACCTTCTGTCGACGAGATTGTTGCTCGAAGGCGAAGGCTATCTCAAGCTTACGAGGCTCAGGATTCTGAGAGGGCTCAGAGGGAGAAAGAAGAAGCTCCAACTCCAGCACTGATGCGGGCACTTGAAGCTGCAGGCTGTTGCGCCACACCAAGGACGTCCGGTCGTCGTCGGCAGAGTTTGGACAAACTCGCTGATTCCTCCGACGATTCAAGTACATCAGAAGATAATCAAGTAGACATGCCTTCAGTAAATCAGGTTGTGACTAGACGAAGGTCGCTGTCCAGGTTAAGTCCTCAAAAAGTGAAGCAGGAACAAACACCGATTGAGAAAAGCAAAGATGAAGTAAACGAGAGAGTTGCACCTCCTCGCGATTGCGGTAAAGTTTTCCCGCACAGGAAGAAAAGAGAGATGTGCACAGGACCTGGTTTCGGCCGTCATATCTTTTTGGTTCCATCTCCAAAACGGCGTGTTGAGGTATCAGAATTTTATGTGGAGGAGATGGTTATTGTCAAGCGCGATCGGCACATTTGGGTGTTTGCCCGGGTGAAGGTGCTGACTTGCAGAGGAATCAGAGCTTGGATTCCCAGTGCTGAGCTCATGGTGATTATTCCAACTGAGCTCATGTACACTCACTTGAGAAAGCTCGAGGACAACGAGCTGCAAGAAATTGCGGAGTTGGTGTATCCTCCTGCCGCATCACAAACTGATAACCAAGGGAACCAAGAAGAGCGCATCCCTCTTCCCGCTACTTTCGATAGCACAGAGAGCTTGAAAGTCATGAAACCTTCAAACCCCCGAAGACCCCAGAAACAGATTGTTCTGGTGAGACCAGCACATTTGGCTCATAGGACTTTATACCAACCACTTCAGCCAACCCTTTTGTGTAGTATCTGCCTCCAGTTCATGTCGCCTATGGAGGTGCATAAACCATGGGATTGCGACCATTCCTGTCATTTATCCTGTTTCGAACTAGTAATACAACGATCCGGCTCGAGTTCCTGCATTGCATGTTTTGCCGAGAAGAGTTGGCACTGGAAAAGCATCCAATGCCAATGTGGGTTCACCGGGTTTGTGCAGAGGAGAGTCGATGATACAGATCCACCAATTGAGTGTCCTTCTTGCCACAAACTATCGCCCATTCTTGTGCCCTACCAAGCTCCTCCTAGCCCAGGGTTAAGGGTAGAAATGGCACCAGCTGCCAGTTGCAACAATAATCCTGTTGAGTCGAGCCCTTCTCTATCATCTGATGGAGGATGGGGCTCAGATTCGGAAGATGTGTCACCGTGTAGAACAGCAGATGTTTCGGAATCGAAATGGCGGCATATTACCTGCGAATGCGGACTGCGAGCGATTGTAAGAGCGAACCCGGACCCAAGCAAGCCACCCATGTGCCCAGCTTGCTTGAACCCAGTATTGGCTTCCACTATGCCCTGCAAAAGTGAGATTCTGAAAACTATCTTGGGATACACCCCACCGTCTTCACCCCCATCTCTTTCTCCTCATTCACCTTCACGTCCTTCATTTCCCTCTCCGCTTACACAGTCGAGCAACGCAAGTTCTGAATCATCGAGTTTCTCTCTGTTTAATGGCGTGAAGAAACCATCAATCTCCCCATCGGATTTGTCGGCACCAGGCAACACTCCATCCCCGCAAAGTACACCTTCCCCACCCTTATCTCATCGATTTGAGAGTAGTACATCAAGTTCTTCGCCCGTTATCAGTCCAGTAACATCGGCGTCCACGGTGAAAGTAACTCAATTTACTCCTCCTGCCATTCTGCCTTCGCAATCAGAACCTTCACATGTCAAAGTGCGGCCATACAGACCAAAATTACTCCAGCCAGGTAACAAAGAACTAATATCTCAGAGCTCTGCACGGCCTTTGAGCAAGCCCCCAAGATCACCTGATCCATCTCCGTCCCCATCTACAGGGACTGCTGGCTATATTCACTTGCCTTCATTACCATCACCCAGATCTAAACCTCATCAGTTGCCTACTGATTCCTTGAGTTTCAGGATTTCACCCGCGCAAATAAGGCAGAAGATGAAGGATGAAGCCAAGAAAGAAACAAGTGGAATTCTACTGGAGAGTAAAGCCACGAAAGCAGAGGCGATGCGGTCTATATCTAGCAGTACTAGTCGTGATATGCCCGCAGACTCCATGTCTATGTGGATCACACCGACAAAGATTAAACAGAGGGCTACGGAGCAAGAAGCTCAACAACGGAGGCAATATTCCTCTCCGAAACTCAACCAAGTCTCACAACCAAGTCTCTCCTCAGACTCCGTACCGATGGGGCTGGCTCTAGAGTTGATGAAGGAAATGGCTATGGAAGAAGAAACGCGCCAGCAGCAGACTCAACCAGCATCTACAGGATTCGATCACCTTCCTCCCCGTGATATAGCGAGGAAATTTCCCAATACAGAATCCGTTTCTATGTGGATGACCCCAGACCTGATTAGCCAAACGGCTAATGAAGAAGAGATTCGGCAGCAGCACGAAAGTCTTCGTTCATCTTCAAAACCAATTGCCCCCATGGAAGACGAACTTCTGACGCAACAGATACTTCGACCCAAACCTCCAAGGACTGAGTTGCCCACAGACTCAGTATCTTTGTGGATGACACCAGCAAAGATCAAACAATTAGCCATCAAAGAGGATATTGAACACCAGAGGCAAGATCCACCAGTGAGCTTGGGGAACGAGCTTTTTTCATCTTACTCCAGAATCGAGGAAGAAATTCCAACACTCGGACTGCAAGATCCATCTACGTCACATCGACAAGCCTTCCCTACAGATTCCATGTCTTTCTGGATGACTCCAGAAAGAGTGAAGCATATGCAAGAACTTCAGGAAATTGGGCAATACAATCATCAGCTTCTGTCAGTCACTTCAGATCCTGAAACCCTTGTAGAAGATAACAACGGTGGTAACCTATCACAAAGCCAACCCCAGCCGATTTTCGTCCTAAAAAGGCTTCCCTTTCAGCTGCAAGACATTCCTGAATATGAAGAAGTGACACACAGGTTGAGTCCAGCAACACCAAAGACAGATTCCTCCACTCCTTCCTCTTCTTCTTGCTCCTCATCTTCCTCCGCCCAGCAGCTCCCTGAGTCCATGAATTTAGCAGCGAGGTTACACAAATTCAAATCTCGTACGACTCAGACCGTAGCTCCTCATACGAGGCCAAACGATCTTAATGAACCAGATGAACCTTCTGGGATTCCCGATAGTGGATGGATCACCATTGTTAGAGACGGTCAAGCCAACACCAATCCTAGCAAACAAGAACTCGAGATGAAAATAAAGAAAATAGAGAAGGACCGAGGTTTGAGATGAAATATCTCTGAATGTAAAGTTGGTATTGCCTTAAAGTTGCAAGCTCATGTATATGAAGAATGCAAAAGATCTGTCATGATCACTTTCCTCCAACGCTCCTCAATCAGTCCGTATTCATCATCATACCACTGAAATGCATGGAAGTTTGTTTCTCTTGCAATATGTACGCATAATTGCTGCAGTAACCTTTCCTCCAAGCCAAGGATGAAATGAAGGTATCTGTTTGAAGACTTATTGGTGTCCTTCATTTTATTGATCTTGTAGAGATGGTATTGTCTGTACACAGTTTAAGAGAATTGTATAACCAGTTCGAAATCAAAATATAACGGTAACTGTACTCTGACTTGTTGTATGTAACTTCTGGGCTGTTTCGAGGGCCGAACAGAGCTCCAGGTAAGGACAAATTAATATCAAAACTTCGCTAATTTTGTTTTTATCAGTACAGTGATAGCATGAAATGTAAGGTTCTTTTTCCAATCTTCAGCACGTGTAAGGTCTAGCGTATATGCATTGCGTTATAGACCTGATAGTGGTTTGAATCGTGTTTGTTTCTGCTCTGCGTACTTTTGTAAAGGCATTTGACAACGTGTAGCAGTTTTAAAATAAGTAAGTGTGCTTACTCTCCTTCAGCTAATTAAGCGATTTGTCAAAGGAACAGGTGCAAACCTACAGTAGATTTATTTCAATGGTAATCAGATCAGGGACTCACCTCAGATTGACACGGTTGTTATCCGTCTTCCTTGGGTGTATGTGACGAGCTTTCGCTCTGGAAATGTTGTATGTGCTAGTAGACTACTAGTCATTTTAACACACAGTACTAAAATGAAGCTATGGACATGATAGGTTTATATTAAGTAAGAGTGCTCCATACCCGCTGATTACGGATCAGACTTGTCAAAACAACAGTAGCTTCTCGAAATTACTTCTATATCAATCTGATAAGGAGCTTGCCTGTCATGGACAAGCCACGTTATTCATTTCCACTTGTGTATACCAATATAAACGTTGTCCTGGAAAATCTCCCATATTGTGACCGTATCAAATGGATCCATAGATATATACTAGCAAAACTTCCTTTTTTTTCGGCAGTTCGTGAAAATTGGCGTTTCCTGAAGTGAAACATGTCTCTCTAGACTCTCAACATGGCTGGAAGATTGATATCAGTTTGAAGTGAACTGGTGCATGCACTCAGAGTTGGCCTTGCGCACATGGATGTCAATCTTGAGAGAGAGCATTCAGCACAAATAGAGAAGGCTTCTGCTCCCACGGTTGGTCGATATCGATGTGCATAAGTAGCTAGTTCTGGGAACTAAAATACCTGGATTTGAGAATTCCAAGATTGGAAGTCTGATTACCACGCAGAGTTGTCACTTTGAGCGATCAAGAGTTCACAACGCTTTCCTATAGCGACCTGAGATTTAATATTCTAAATCTCAGGGATGTCAGCGAAGAGCCATGACAGCGTCCTGTGGATTGGAACGTACGCGCTCGTCCTTACGTGTATTTGCCTGAGTCTAAGTCTTGTGCTCGTCACAATGAGACCCATGGAAACATTGTATGGCGGCTCTGCCGTATGCAAGAATGACGTTGAGCTTGCTCATGATGTGCCCCCTCAGATCAAACTCAAGGTTATTCCTGAGTGGCAAGCCGCAGCTGTGGTTGAAGACAGGGATTACGAAAGGCTGAACGACCTGACCTATGGAGTACCCCGGCGTCTTGTCCCGATGGGCACAGCCACCTTCCTCTTCGTCCACTTCTCGACTTACAGAGTGGGGCCAAAGTCATTCGCAATTACTGGCCTCAGTGCTAGGGACTTGCTTCTGCATTCCAACCCAGGTTTTCTCTGCTCTTGGCATCCTAACCAGAACTTGAAAGGAGCACCGATTCACAGGTGCAACGGAACGATCATCCAGTCCAATCCAAGACATATCAGCTATGGACGCCAGTACACCGGCACCGTTGTCCTCTGCAATTTCACTATGAACGTTGGAACTGATGGCTTCGGGGGCCACCTAGAGGTCACCGCAACCCATGGGACAAGAGACAGATCGGGGCTCGAAGATGTGAATTTTGTGGCGCAGAGAGAAACACCATGGCAATACAACAAATCCCACTTTCAAGAGCCCTATCAGTACGACCATGTTTACTGTGGCTATTGGATGCATGGAGCATGGATCAATCCCCAGAGACTGAGGGAGTGGATTGCTTACCATGTAAAGTTTTTCGGAGAGAGATCACATTTCTTTCTGTACGACGCAGGAGCAATCGGCAATGAAATACGACGAGTGCTTCAACCGTGGGTGGACTTGGGCCGGGTCACTATCTCCAATATTCGACAACAAGAGCGGTACAGTACCCACTACCATAATCAGAATCAGTTCCTTATACTGAGCGACTGCATGTTGCGATCCAGGACGTTGTCGAAGTGGACGTGGTTCTTCAACACGGACGAGTACATTTACATTCCTTCAAGTTCCCACTTGAACGAGGTGATAGAGTCAATCGAGAGGAAGAACTTTAGCCCATTGGGAAAGCGCTTACAGCGAGTGTGGATACAGCAAAATCCCATGGATTGCAAGCACTGTCAGCACACAGAGGATTCGCAGCAACATCCTAGGTACAACAGATTTATATTTCCATTTCTCCATATCTATAGAGATAGTAACTATAGTTTATTAGTTTTCAACTCCAGCCACCATAAGCATTAAAGCTTTTGTTTTTGCTTCGTCGACGTTAGATTAGTCAATATGAAGCATTTTGCAGTAGATTTGATTTTGACTGTGTTTCAAATATGACACAGTGAGTGGGCGATGGAGAAGCTGGTGTACAGACGAACGGAACATATCGAAAATGGTGGTCAAATGGACAGGAAAAGCTTTGTCCGTTCAGATTCGGTACTGGCGATGGGACCGCACGAGCCACCACAGGGAGCTTACATATTGCCTGCAGGCGCCACCAATGTTAGAGATGTGACAGAATGGACCGACAGTATCGTCTACTACCACTATCAAGGCCTTTCGGGCAAGGACGATCAGCAGATCTGCCAGGAGTTAGTGGATACAAATACGAATGTCACTAGCTTTGACGATGTTGTCCTGAAGACTGGTACCTACCACAACGTATCGCACCAATTAGACTTTTCCATGAAGGTCCAGGCAGACGATGTGAAGGAATTCGAACGGAGAATGTTAGGATCAGCTACTGCTAAGTAGCAGCAGCTGAAATTATAGAAGTAGTAAATCTTATGCCTTTAAATTTTTTGTGTGTTTCTCAAACCTTCTGCGGTCGATTTAGTCTAAGACTGCGATGCTTGTGCCAGACTGAGTCTGAAGTCGGCTCAATTCCTAGCCAGCTTTCAACTTGGTATCTAGGAAATCTACTACATATACTACCTCTTGGATAATGTGTGCTTTGACTATTAATTACTCAGCTTGAAACTTATCTTGTCTATCCACAAGCACCCAGGTAACCGGCTTCATCCCTTGTACAATGCATTCTAGGGTGGTGTGATGCAACCGTGTCCCAGGAGAAAAGGAATTATTTCAAGCTTTTGCGGGTGGATGTTGAGACTTATATGGCTTCTCCAAGTTCAATCTTCCCATGATTTCCCTCTCCCATTCAGTTCTCTCCACTGGAGAAGTAGATAGCTAGTTGATTATTCACGTCATAAAAATATCTGGACAGCTATCAAGCAACTTGAACTCCTTGAATCATTTCATCAACCTAATATCGTTTCTTCAGTGACCTAATTAGCAAGAAATTCTTGAAGATTTTTATCCTTGGGAAGTCGATCATTCACGATAAGTTATCAGAAGAAACACAGACATTAATTTTGGGGTAAGACAGAAAGTCGGAAGTGTGAATCAGCTCTTAAGTTCCACGTATCATCTCCGTTTCAGTAGCCAGAGGTAACTTCTATGCTCAAATCAGGTTGGAAGCTCGAACAACCTCGGGAGACCACCAAAGTATTTGCTGGTCTGCCAAATTAAGAGCCCTTTTTAGGTTTTTGGATTGTACTGTGAGATGAAATGAATTCCACCTTCAACACACTGTATAGCTGCAGTGTGCTTGAATTCAAAATACGAAAATGCATTATTACACTGAATTCAAGCAAGTTATTGTGGATGAAGTGCACGAGAATTTTGGCTGCACAACTTTCTTGACTTTGTTACCTGAACCCTGGAATGTACACGAAAGTAAAGTTCCAGCCTCTCATGCCAGTGGATTTTCAACCCAACAGGTACTACTAATACAGCCTGAAGTTACAAGATGTAATGGTATAGTCACTACATCTTCGAAGACATTAAGTGGTCGTCCGATTACTGTGAATCTAACTTACCTGTGGATGAATTCAGGTGTTCAAACGGGTAGCTCAATACTAGGTAACAAGCGCCGAAGCCAAACATATCAGCTACAAGGACGTGCACTTTACTTTGACGATTTATTTCGGATCTTTGCCTTGTACTGGCATATATGACTCATCTCTAACTGCCTACACCTATGAATAACGTCTAGATCTAGTCAAGGAGATATCAGGGCAGGAATCATGTTACCGATCTCATTGCCGTGCTAACTGGAGTCCAACTAAGTTTCATGCTTCGCAGAATCCATCCGTGAAATTGCTCTTGAACTAGAGAAGTTTGCACGTCTAATCATTCATGTTCTCTATTTCTAAATCTGTACAGGTTCAGGTGTACGGAACAAAGCAAGTAACTCAATTGTAGATTGTTTATCACAAATCTTGTGTGACGCTTTGCGACCCTTCTTAGAAAGGATACAGACCCAGGTCTACTTGAATTCCAGTATGGATTGTGAATCACCAGGTAATGGAAAGCATGAAAAGATTGATTTCACCAGTTGTGGGATATCGTTCTAAGTTTCGTGCGAACCAGGAGCATCGCGGGATGCTCCTGCGCTCGAGAGCTTTCCGCCATGTCATTGAAGTACTTGTCCAGCGGGACAGTATACAGATGGTATCAGCTAACATGCACAGTAGTTCCTCCCGCAGATCGGACTTCTGCATGTTAATAAGGGGATCCAGTCGGCCAGCCCCAAATTGCTCCCGTTTGTCTAAACTAAAACACCGGGGGAGATGATGAATATGGTATCGAGATTACGCATCAACAAGACAATCGCATTTCTCAACTCGATAGAAACTGGTGCACGCAGGTCGTTATCATCCCCATCTGCATCACTAATATGTTTGCGCATTTTCAGGACCTGGGTCGTCGGTGGGAAACTGATTGATTGATGGTGAAAAAGTAAACTGGGTTAATTCATAGCATTTGCAGTAACTAGGACCCGCCACAATGGTCATATTTCTTCGTATGACTAATTCAAATGCTCTCTGGATTAGGGGTATTCAGATGGGAACCATTTCTGAATAATCGAAGAACTTGAATGGAAACTTATATACCAGGATTTGCATTCAAGTTTCATTCATGAGCAGTTATGCGTAACTATGCAATGATCGTGAGTTGAGAACACGATGTTGTTATAGGCAACAATGAATCAGAGGTACTTGAGAGATAATTAACTTGACATTGTCTGTCAAAAGGAGGCCACAATATGGAGAACTTTAAATTTGCTTGACATCTTTAGCAGTAATTGAATTCTCAACCCATGTCCGTACCTGATCAAGAATACTGGCTAGACGGGTGAATATCAATATAATAATGGATGAGTATTTCTTGCGCCGTAAATTGCACAGATGGGCCTGAGGCCGATTGAGGCCGACTGACAAGTATCAGTGGTCATCTCAATTTATGCACCTGAACCCATATCATGCACTGAAAGACACCAGTTAGAGAGAGTTTGATTTTTGCATAGTACCTTTGTAGCTACAACTGATTGCAGGATTATCTGAAAATTTTCCCAAGACCATGTGAAGACTTTACAACCCTTCAACCACTGACTTATAGAATTATCTGTACCGACCGTTCATGCTGTTGTACTCGATGTGTATTCTAACCATCCGGTTAAGATTTGCGCAGCAACTTAGATATCAGTAGAGTGGAAGAGAACTCTTCGTCAATCCATCGTGAAATGTAGGAAGCCGACTCTCCATTTACTTCAGCGTTGTTCATTTTTCAGATTCAGTGGTCAGACTGGCCATCGTCACAGGTACAAAAGTTGATTGCGGTATAATTATCTGGTTATCATCACTCCTAATTCTAACCACCTTCATATCTCGTCGGAGTAGAGAGGGCTTTAGATATACAAATGCAGGTACAGATGCTCACTGCGGTTATCTGGTTATAGTCACCGCGAGCTAAGTGTAACCACCTATCGCGTTGGTGTCACGAGGGGTTTAGATGTATCAAACGCTCTCTGGTAAATGCATGCTCTCGGTAGGCCTCTTCTTTTAATATGTTTGGAAAGGGTAATATTAGTAGATAAGATACACCCAGTTCCACAACTCGTGGTTCAGTACACCACAGCATAGTACAGGAGTTGATGGTTGGTGTAGATAGCGGGTGGGAGTACCCCATCAATCACTCTCTGGCTGTTGGTGTACATGAAGCAAGTGTTACATTTTGGCAAATTCAAGGCTCGATATCATTTCGTTACATGTCGAATAGATTAACTTGTGATTGATGACAATAGAACACCACTTTGATTGCCAATGTAGCTACGCAGTGCTGTTGCCACTACCCACCATTGCAGTCCGTGGAGCTCAACCACCATGTCATGACAGTGAGGTCAGTACTTCCCTTCTGTAAAGTACCATTCAGAGTCCTCAGTTTGTACGAGTCTTAGTCTACTTGTGTGTTTCGTCGTATATGAGTTCTCAACTATTTGGAATCGAGTCCAGAGAATCTGTCGTCTCACTGCCTGAAGACTCTTCGCTACTGAGATATTTCTGAGCCAGCATTGAACGCTTTGTATACTAGTTCTTTGCTAAGGAGTTGTTGAAAAGTTCTGCGGATGGGGTTGCATGGCACTATGTCAGCTTTAGGTGCTGAAATCAACGTCGTCAAAGACGAAGTAGTTCCACTTATTTTCAGTTCACCGGGTGCTACTGCCGATGATGGTATGAACTATTATTTGCAAAGGTTTGAACTGGAGCACTTCTACAGCTGCATACAGTGGAAATGGGTCCCATTCGATTTCATAGTGGATTTCATCGTCCACTCAAAAAGTCGGAGGGGAAATCACTTTGGAGACTCTTTCATAGAGTATTTCCCTCACGGTGTGAAACACCTATAGTCTTCACCATGCAGAGAGTTCCTGAGATGTTCATCCTCAGCTTGGACGGATTCCATGTGAGTAACGTTGGTTTTGTTTCCAATGACTTCATGCAGGAAGATCCTTCTCTTCGTCGGGTTTCGAAGTTCGTAGTGGACGTGATATTTCTTAGTCAAGGTTCTCATCAAACTGCTATCACATCTACTTGCTTGAAACACCTGCGGCTGCACATGGTGGGATGCGAGTGGCCTGGGGCAAATTGCTCTGGAGGCACTTCGTGAAGAAGATACAGAATCTGCAGGAAGGTTTTACAGAAAACTTCTACTTGAAATTGATTGCTGCTCTCCTACTAAGAGTAGAACTGGGGCCGTTCCAGAACATGAAGCATGGTATAATCGTTTGTTGCTAACTCTCTCAGACGTCAAGGATATCGATGTCCATCTGGAGGACGTGGGCCTAGCTAAGAAGGAACCCAAGCGGCTCCGTCCAAATGAAACTGAAGGCCTTTGGTGTTTACGTTGACATAATGAGTATAGATGAACCAGACGTTGCTCACCTCCAGCTGATAAATCGGAAAAGAAACGCAGCTTGATGGATGATCTGCTCCTAAAGACACCGAACGTTGCTTCGATTGCAGCTGATAAACATGGACAGAAACGAGGTCTGATGGAAGATCTGCTCTTGAACAGAACGAACGTAGCTAAGGTTACAACTGATAAACTGGGACAGAAACGATGTCTGATGGATGATCTGCTCTTCAACACAACGAACGGCACTAGACGTACAAGTGATTTACTGGGAAAGAAACGAAGTTTAATGGATAATCTACTGTGACCACAACGGACGTGGCAACACTCTCAGCTGATAAATTGGGACAGAAACGGAATGTGATGGATGATCTGCTATTGAACACATTGATTCTTGATGAACCAGGCGTTTTCTCAGTTAAACCTGATACACCTGGGGAGAAAACCGTGATGAATGTTGATCTGACGGTCTCTCATCACCAACACACTGACACTTACGTCGACATTGTGGGTATTGATGAACTAGACCTCGATCCATCTGCACCAGAAGCACGTGCACAGAGAGTTCTAGATCATAGTTCCTTAGTGCATATACAAATAAGGCGCATCAGGAACAGGTTGAGCATATGAATGTCGATGAAGCAGAGCTTACTCCATCTGATCTCACTACGTCGATGGGGGACAGAACAGTACAAGTACAAGTCTTGAGTGCCGATGAACAGGAGCCAGAAGTACTTGAAGGAACAGCTATGATGGACAAAGGACCTCCAGGTGAACAAAAAACTTCCAAGTCCGGGGATGAATGTACAGTGCAGTCAGAGGGTTGCATTACAGATTTGACGAAGACTAACATTTTAGAAACTTCAGAAGATGACCTGGATGAGATGGACGAGGTTGCTAACAGATCCCTAGAAGAACCGTTAAGATTGAAACAGGAAATGATGGTGGAATTGATCCCGGGCGAAATGGAAGTGAGTGGAAGCTGGGGAGTCTGAGAAGGATAGAATTCCAGATCATGCTGGACAAATGAATCTCGTACAGCAACTTATACCTATGGTTGGTTCGTTGAGCGAAGACTTGGTAGCGGAAGATGACAATGTGAAGAAGAAACCAAAAGGGTGGAAGGTTTTCCTTGAGTCTGTCTCAAATCAAAATCTGATCATCACGAATGAACTGAAGTCCATGGCGGGGAACTTGCAAGCAAAGAGTGGTATTAGACAGGAAATGCATGGAACTCTCATGAATTTGCTGAAAGATAGAGGACACAACATTAAGAGGAAGGAGGACGACGAAGAGGGTCTAGAGAAGAAGTCCATTGAGGAAATTCAAGGACTTCGCAAAGGAGTCTTGGTTACAGATTTGTGTGAAGAGATCTTGAATCTCAAAAAGGACATGGAACTCATGGGCCTGTATATGCATGTCAACCCTATGAAGTTGGGACAGAGAGAAATGAAAATCAGATCAAGACTACAGGGTATCAGTCTTTGTTTCAATCCTTGAAATTTGTCGAAGAGAAGCATACCATACAAGAGGAGCTGTGCAAGGAGATCAGGCAACTTCTGGAACCAAAAAGCTCAATGCTGCAGAAGTTAGTGGAGGAGACCAGAGATTTGCAGGAGGAACACGACCTTTGGCAGGAAAAAGCTCGGAATGAGATGGAGTTCATCGAGCTGAAGGAAGAAGAGCTGGGATCCATGTGAAATTCAGTGGAGTGCTCCTTGATGGAGTTATTAAAGGTTAAGAGCATGACGAGGTTGATGAACTTGAGTGCGTGTACCGGTTAATGGAACTAGAAATAAAGTTAACAGTATTTTGTCGCACAGCATTTAGATTAAAGAATGTGCAACTTGCAAGGTGAGCACTAGTAACAAGTGGTTGATCTAGTTCTAGGGGAAAAGTGCGGCAGTGTAGAAAACACGAAGGATGGGAAGACCCCATCAAGCCGCACAAGGTGAGACAAAAATAGGGGAAATGGAGCTAAGCCCCAATAGAGGCGAATATGAGAAATCTGCCCTACAGCGCCTAAGATATATGAGCTAAGCAAGTCACACGGTCTACAAACAATTGGACCAGCCGAAGAAACATCACCTAGTGTGTTTGCTCTCCTATGGATTGCACAAGCAATTGCACTCAAAAGAGCCATGGACACACGCTGTCTAAAATATGCTATAAACTATGAGAGTGAGAGTGGTACCCCTAGCGCCTAACATGATAAACTCTTGTGCACTCCCTAACCAATGTATCAAACTCCGGGTCCCTAGCTCCATATAACTCCAAGGCTAGAGGAACAAAAAGGTGTCCTTGCTGCATGCCCTTATACTTGGAGACCATGCGAGCTGCTGCTGCACTCACGGCCCATCCAGGGGATGGGTAATCACTCCTCCTAAACTTCATCACACACAGGGTCCGGAATAATGACATCCACTACTGTCACGCGATCATCTCGGACCAAGTATAACTAGGCTCTGACACATGTCATCTACATAGTATACAAACTCTCCCTCCAAGCCAAATATACACTCTCTCCTGCCATAGCAAACACTATGTCCCTAATAGTACCATGGGTATCTATACTCCACTCTCCAAAAGTACACCGTGTCATATTCCAGGTATGTTGTAGCTTACTTCTTAAATCCGTTCTCCCATCAAGATTAAACACTGGCTATAATGAAATAATCTAGTTCTAGTGTAAAGCTAGCATCCAAGATAGACACGAAAGGACATTCTGTACCGAGATGGCTGTGGTCAAGAACTTAAGCTATGGCTGCAAATAATACTATGGCGCTTTCTTTTGTAAACTCTCGCACATCGTGCGTACCAACAGCTTCATTTGGGTTTGGCTAAAAAAGCTATGTATTCTTGAGCATTTATACTAGAGGCTCCCATGTACACAAGGTTCGGCAATTATTCGCTTTTCTAACAACGGTTCTGTTCTGTTCAATTTCTCATCATCGTTACCAATGAATATTCAAGTTACCCGAAAAGTTGATTATGAGGTCTTCGTCTCTTTAATGTAGCATCTCTTATAGACAAGAAGTGGCTTAAACTACAAGAGATAACCTGAACTAGATACAATGCTCGAGTCTCTTACATCTCTAGTCAGCGCTTTGTACTGCCGTTTGTACTCTCGTTCATCTACTGTAGCTGAGTTACACCACTATCAATTTTATAACAATTCAACCCGCCCACCCACGAATTATTTGCCTACAATTAGCTGTAGTCTCATAAGGTCCTAGCTGATGTGAATGCAAGCGACCTCGTTTCTTCTGCTCATGAAAAACATTGATAATCTGTGGCTCAAACGAATCGCCTTTTCTCTCTATAAACGAAGTCATCCGATGTAGTTGCTGCTACGAACTCTTGGTTACAGTGACATATCGACTTCTTACTGGAACATAAAGCGAAGGTTCTGAGAACTTCCTCCGAATTTCACACCAGAGGTTCAGAAGAATCATGGCCGCGACCATCGTCTCAGCTCAGGCGCTGGTATCTTCACTCCTGCAGCCGGTAAAGCACACCTGTATCCCCTTACGGAGATCGGAGGTCTTTGCCACAATCTTCGCCAAGAAAATTACCGCCAGTGGTGCAGGGGAGGACGAATTGGTCGGTTCGTGTATGTGTGATCAACTCTCGATTGCTATGTGTTGGGAATTAGGTCCTTCTAGCTGCTCGGTTGGATGTATTCTCTCACTTTGGAGTGCCGCTTTACTTCATCGCGAATTTGATGTCAATTTCTTTCTGGAATTTAGATTTCATTCAGTGGGTGCAAGTGACATCTTGTTTTCTGTGGTTCACTGTTTCTGTTCATGAGTACGTGTTCATGTGGGCCCTCAACAACTCTGTCTCTAAATTCGAGTATGTCGTATGATTCGCTTTTTAACTGTTAAATGTACAAGAATGTTTTCCTCGCAAATCCTGAAGATTTGTAGCCCACATTTTCATGTTTGATTATCCGATTCTACGCTCAGAGGACGGGCCACATCTTTAAAGATTTCGCTGATTAGTGATAAAGCGATAAAATTCTCACCTATTGAATTTCAATCATTCAGTGAAAGACATTGAGCCTGTAATCTCGTAGGTCATTAGCTATCAAAACTTCTGCGATGTCCTAAACCGATTTTGAGATAAGTTAGGAGAGGGATCGCTTCTTCTTCAGGTCACTAGGTGGAAGTTGAGAACCTTGTCCTTCTTTGTTCGCCTGCTGCATTCATCTCGCCTGTAGTAACTCATGTCAGTCTTACACATTAGAGATTCCAGTGGAGCGTGGCCGTGGAGGGAGCATCTCGAGGCGAGGCGCAGTCCTTGCGACAGTCCTCTCTGCATTTGCTGGATCAACAGCACCTGATTCAGTTTATCCATCCATAAGCGTTGCCGCTGAAGTTAAACAGAAGAACCTCGGTATCGATGATGTTAAGGTGTGTAATATTCACCTTGGAGACTCTATGAGGAATTTGAGCGGTGATCTGAAGACCTTTCAAATGATGCCGATAGAAATAGCCAGTGAAGATGTTCTCGAATGATGGTTCAGTATGGATGTGAAACCAAGATCTATGAACAGGGCCAATAGCTTTTAACTGGGGTTGTACATGAACACTGGATACGCCACAGTTGGTTAAGAGAGCCAAACTTAACGAACCATGAAGAAAAGATTATTTTCTTCATAGTTTTGAAACTTAACAGTATCTGATGACAGATGAATTGACTGGAAGTATTTACTTTGATGTTGTCTAATATCGACAAATGCAGAACATCATCGCTGAAGATTTTTCATCTAGACAATATCTGCTAACTGGTGATTTGACCAGGAGTATCTACAAGGAGAACTGCAAGTAAAGTCCTCTGTCACCACATTCCCATCTTATGTCCTGAAGATGTATCCTGACTATACAATATGTAATTGAGGTCCTCTGGCTCAAGCTAATCCGAGATACATTCTGCTTGGAGATGCATAATTTTTCAGAATCCGTAAACAGTTTGAAGATCTACTGGCAGTGCTTATTCAGTGACTTTGTTTCAATGCAGATTTCATGATCCTACAGGGGATGTCGAAGGAGTGCAGAAATATGTGGATGCTGTAAAGTTGCTCTTTGATCCAGCAACTTCGAAACTTGAGCTCCTCGACATCGGAGTCAGTGGACCCCGCACGGTCGATGTGGAGTGGAGATTAAGTGGGTATGTTTTCTCTGGCTAAATAGCTATACCTTAAAGAGATACTACGAATGAACTCTGAGCTCAAAACTTCATGCTCTGCCAATGAAATTGGATTCATCATTTCTTCAATTTTCTCGAAGACATGGTAATCATTACGAATGATGAGAAGATAAACTAGGTTTTCTCACTGATTTCTTACCTTGGCCTTCGGCACCTCCAAAGGCTCCAACTCATCCATGTCCTTGCATTCCGTCTAATGATCTCTATGACATGAAATTTTATACCTGGATGTGGCAGATAATAATTCATATTCTAGATCGTCAACTGAGTAGTATTTTGCGATACATTTGCATGATAATCACATAACCAGAATACCAGAAACAAATCCACATGTGCTGTACAAAGATGACTTCATGAATGATTCCTGTCTATCCCTGTCTGTCTGATGTCTGTCTTCTACATGCGGCGCGCAGGTACCTGAACTTTCCTTGGCATCCCTACATCCAACCATACGAAGGTACGATACAGAAACTTTAGGGTTGTCATCTTTGGTAGCAAAGTTCTGAAAGTCATCGTCATTTACCTCAGTGGACGAGATCAGCCAGCAACTGAACCTAGACGTGTAGCAATAGCAATGTCCTGTGCTTGATGACTCTCTTTCGACGTACAGGGACATCTCGGTTCACAGTTGACGATGATGGTTTGATAGAATCCTACTCCGAGAAGTGGAGTATATCGTTACTTACTGCATTCTTACAGTTCGTATCACCCTCTTCGTATCCGAAGGATGCTCTTAAATCGTAGAACAGTCATCAAAGCAGAAACTGAAGGTTAAACGGTTAAGGTTGTGGTTCTGGCTCTTGCCTTTGCCTTCACACGTTCACTAACCGCGGATTTTCACGAAATTCATCCACCAAGCCTGGGTTCCTCAGACCCACTTGTAATCAAAAGCTGACTTTTTTCGGTTGTAACCCTATTCGGTCAGTAGAGATGTGATGGTGATCAAGCCACCAATAAAGCATCGAAATATCAAATTTTCATGCCGATTTATCATGCTTGCTTCAAGACGCCTACATTGGATATCCTGTACCAACTGAAGTTAGCGGAAATGACTTTTGAGTGTCGTTGTTCTTGCACCGATATGTACAGAATCTTTGGAACTTGAAACCAGCACTTACATAGGACAGCTTATCACCAACGGATATGCTCAGAGCTGGTCTGGATTATGCTGACCAGTTGTGGGATATCTGCTCATTTAGAGCTTCCATGTCCGTCATCAGCTGGCCATTTGGTCGCAATTTAATGTGTAAGTGGAACGAAAGCTGACACAAATTTCACAGACTTGCTCCATAAGCTTCAGAACACGATTTACGCAAACAACAAAGAATTTGAACAAACAGGAAGCAATCTTGACCTGAAGAATTGAGAAAGTGCAAACCTGAAATTAAGAGATTATGGAGAAATAAATTGAGGTCACTACCCAGTAGAGATTCTTAAGAGATTGTAGAGATTCTTAATGCTACATTTCCTGATTTGACCTCACCTGTGGAGGAGGTTTGAAACTACGTCACGAAGTGTAGTGGAAGGGGACGTTATGCAGATTTGTATCCCAATGCTCTCTTCTTTCCGCCAGGACTGAGTGACCAGAATACACATCAGCACAATAATGACAAGACACACGACTAGACCTCCAGAGCTGATTAAAAGTCGTAAGCATGTTTGAGAGTTGATCCGGGCCAGAGGGTCAGAGACCATCCACGATCAACAGAAGCTAAGCCAAGGCACCCAAGGTTCTCAACTCACACACTACACATTCATTTCCTGAATAATGAAAGCTTGCACTTGGTCAGAAAATAATTGAGGATCTCCCGGGGCTGCCGTCCGAATGACGAATAAAGCTCGGAACCGCCTCGGCCACCTCATACATAAGCTGAAAGTTTATGGCGGATGTTGCTCTGCCTATGATCTATGATTTCATCTCCTATAACTACCAAAGTATGCAGGTGGCCACCTTTACTTAATACTGTCAGCTGTGCGTCGCACTGGTCGACAAGTCGGTCTACCCAAGAAAGACTGGAACAGTGCATTCGTGAATCAATTCGGCAGTGTCTCAGAGCAGCAAATCCGGGTACAGTATTGCAAACCGTCCTCCACCTGTCTTTCACTTTGTTCTGTTTTATGATCCTCCTATCCTAGCAGTTCTTGTAGTTTTTTATGTCGATTTATCATGCTTGCTTCAAGACGCCTACAGTTTGGGGAATGAGTTTTTATAATTTGGCTTAACACAGGAGCCGGGGCGCCCCTGCTATTCGGTCATCCCTTTCAGGATGAGCGAAATCCCGAAGCTTTTTCCTGATGCTAAGGTCTCCCTTGCCGAAGCCGGAGAAGTGAAATGCCTGCAGAGATCTGCTCTCCGCCAAGAATTTTATGAGTCTTCAACTCTGGAACCTCAAGAGGTCTAAAATTCTGTTGAATTGCAGACAGGGTAAAACCTTGGGAGAATTATCAGGACGCATACAGAGATGAAGGTGCTGCTGACTGGCGCAACTGGATACTTAGGGGGACGGTTGGTTTTAGCACTAGTGCACGCATCGCATGATGTACGAGCCCTCGTGCGCGAAACGAGCAAAGTAGATAATATTCCGCCTCAGGTGGAGCTCGCTTACGGAGATGTGCGGGAGTTGAAGTCGCTGATTGATGCTATGCAAGGGTGCGATGCAGTCATTCACTCCGGTGCGATGGTCAGCTCCTGGAGTCCAACACCCTCAGCATACTACACTGTAAGAACAACAATTCCTTTGTGGGTTGTGGTTGTTGTATGCAGAATTGCAATCCAACCATTGTATGCGTGGCTGTGAAAGATGAACATTGGTTTGAAGCTAATTTCTGGATGCAATGGAGCAACCTTTAATTGTTGTCTGCTCGCAAGAAGGGCTACATTATGCCTTGGCACTGTAAGTGAATGGGCCGAAATCGTGAAGGTGCTGGAAGTGAATTTGTTGTAATAAAGTCTTGCCATTTGGATCTTGTGTACGGAGAGTAGCGTACCTGTGAACTTTACCTCGTGGTTTAAATTCGTGGCAAGAAGAATCCTCCTTGCCATTTGCAGCAAATTAATGGATCTTTTTGGGGAAATCTGGTGCTACGAAGACATGAAATAGGCATACATATTGCCCTCTCTGTGCTCTCGACTGCGCAGAGCCTCAAGACTCACGAGTCACACCGCAGGCTGTCGTCATGCTCCCAATTCACTTTACATCAATTAACTCGCATTGGAGGCAAATTCAAGAATTGAAGATTATATCAACTTCGTTAAACTTGGCTTAAGAAATCTCCAGCTCCAGCAATGTGTAAACTTCTCTTGAATTCTTATAGCTTTATAAATTGCAACTTACATGAAAAGAAACGCTTTAACCAGTGAATACACAGCTCATGGATACTTCAAAGTCACAATATCCGGCTTTTTGAGATTTGTGCATCTAATTTTGGCTCTTGATTGCTTCTGTGAAGAAGAGTTGGATTCTTAAAGGCGGAAGAGATCGGAGTTCAACTTTGGATGCAGAAAGTGGTCATCCAACTTAAATTTGTAGAATGAAAGGTGCTTTGCTGACTTGGATATGGGGCCCTGATGTTTGCAGACGTACGAATCTATATAATTTTACGGATCACAATATTGAAAAAACATTGATGCATTGACAATGGTGCAGATAAATGTTGAAGGCCTGAAGAACATGATAGAAGCTCTGAAGCACGCTCCAAGTGTCAAGAAACTCGTCTACACATCCTCTTATTTCGCTGTGGGAGCAACAGGCGATGAACCTGTAGACGAGTCGACGGTACGTTTATATACAAATGTGTGCATTTGGAACTCTAGTCTTGAAAGAGTTTGTTCATGCAGTAGTATATATAATCCTAACCATGTTCTGCAGGTTTCCTTTCGCTTGTATATATATGTTTGGTCAGGTCTGCTTATTCAATACTGGAAAATCACCTCTTCAAGATGAAAGTATCAGAAGTAGCAGTGGGCTGACAAACTAGTGGTTGGCAGGTGCACTCAGGAAAGGACTTCACCTCGGAATATGAGAAATCCAAGTACCTGGCCGACATAGTTGCCAGAAGTGCCGCGGTTGATGGTGTACCTATCGTGATGGTATACCCCGGGACTATTTATGGCCCTGGAAAACTTACTTCAGGGAACATCGTTGCTGAGATTGTAAGTGGAAAGGAAACCCGGAAAGACCGCATTGTTTTCAGAAGCTGGAAACGTCAAGATATAAAAAGTGGAAATCTCGTTCTCTTGGGAAGAACAACCATAACCTGCTTCCCAAGTTGAAAGAGTGCAAAATGTAAATATCTGAATCTGGATAAGATTTAGAAATTTATCTTATCAGTGTCTTGTGTTTGTTCTTTAACCCCTAAGTTTATGTGATGCTTCTTCCTGTGCAGCTGGTGGAAAGATTCAACTGGCGCCTACCTGGGTATTTGGGCCCTGGAGAGGATAGACATCCATTTTGTCATGTAGACGACGTAGCATATGGTCACTTGGCGGCTCTAGAACGAGGCAGACTTGGTGAGCGATACTTTCTTTGTGGGGAAGCTCTTTCATTTCGACAAGTCATGGATCTTACAGCCGACTTGACCAAGACCTCAAAACCACATTTCGTCCTGCCTTTCTGGCTTATGGAGACATACGGCAAAACTCTTGTTATCCTCGCACGCTTCTGTAAATTTACGCCCACCGTCAGTCCCGAGGTATGTTTCACTTGAAAAATGTTATGTCTGTCAGCTGCAGATCGGCATTCTCGTTGTACATTTCCTGAAAAGCTCAATTGGACTTTACGTCTTGCGTTTCTTCATACTGTCCAGACTTCGTTTTTCTCTTCATTCTAAATGGTCTGATTTAAATTTTCGAGTTGCTCAGGCTGTGGCCGTATTAAGAAGGAAATGGATCTACTCAAGTGAAAAGGCGAAGCGGGAACTGGGATATGAAACCCGACCATTCAAAGATGGACTTTCCGAGGTTCTTATATGGTTGAAAAACATAAAGGTGATCAAGTACTGAGTCACAGCAACATCATCTTCTGTATACACACAGGATTCAAAATTAGTACTCTTCGTTTGCTTGTAAGAAGAGCTTGTTCACCAAAGTCTCATTGCGAGAAGCTTTAGATCTGTCAGGCCAATACGATAATGAGTACCAACTGCAACTATTAAGGTGCCTACCCATACCATACATCAAATTTAAATATCAGAGCTCGATAAAAATCGAGCTAGAAGTCCCTCTAAGTCATTCTAGTAGACTCTTGCGGATGCTAAACCGTTATCCAAAATGTCATTTAGTTATTTCCATGGATTCATTGGTGTTTACTGAGGTTCACTCCAGTCCTTGGGCCCGGGAACCTATTGTCCGTTAATATTGAACATTTTCCACTGCAGTGCTGTAAGCTGTAAACTGTAAACTGTCAGTCCTTGAAAGTCCCTCCGCCAAATTCTTTTGGCCCCACTCCAGGATCAAATACGAGCAATTGCTCTGGTAGTAGACACGAAGCACGGTGGATGTTGATGCCCGTATATTATAAAAGAGCGTTTAATTAGATGCTGTTTCTCTTTGTCATAACTGCGGGCACGAGTGGGGATGCAAGCTGAATCCGAGGATGGAATTCTACACGACAGAAAGACGCGTTCTTGGAAATTCGGAGTGTAAAGAACAGAGAAACATCAGCTCTTTATTGTGGTACTTTACTCTGAGGTACTATTGTGTGAAGTTCCCAATGACGGGAGCTCCACACAGACAAGAGTTTTAAGATGTCATGAGCTGCAGTGCTGTACTGCAGATCTACACATTGTAATGTACTCAAGGTGTAAACTGTTCCAAACTGCCCGCGGAACTTTAGCTAGTTACTGAAAATTATTTTCTTTGCGTTTTCGTCCCTGCTTTACAATTTCCAGCCTATCACAGAGGACCCTTCTTCCCTTCGGCTTCGGGCAGGTCCTTTGCGAAGCGAATAAAAGCTCTGTTTTTCTGTTCTGGCCTGATACAGGTGATCCTCCTGTAGATGCTAGTCAATGTCAGCAAACTATCGCGTTATCTGTCAAATTTCATTCTCCTATATGTCAATCTAGCGACTGAAAAATCATAGCAATATGTACAAACATATTTCCGTTTTAAAGTTACCTCCGCACCCTTCTTGTGTTCTACGTGGTTGCCTTTCTCTCCTCCGTTTTAAATAGCACAAATATCCCACAAGATACTTGCAGTAAAATTCCCGGTACCTAAGTTGTGGATTATCGTTCAACAACTCGAAGCAAAGCCAAACTCGAGTCTCGAAGAGAAAGTACACAAGCCTTCGTTTGAGGAATATTATATGATTAAATTTTGCGGTGAGAGGACAAGTGCTTAGATTCAATACAAAAAGCTCCTTTCACACGAAGACTAAATTTGTTCAAGCTCTGCACAAGACAGAACCGATGGGGGCGGACGGTCTGTGAACAGACACACACCAAATTTCTTGGTTTTGGCGATCAGCCCAAACGTGCTCTTCAACAATGTCCTGGAAACATGCGTGAAGGCACCCTTCATTTCTCTCACGCTTCAAAGGATCCAGGCTCTGTCAGTCCTCATCAAGAAAGATGAGGACCGAAACGAGAGGAAGAATGATAGTTACACCTGCACATTCACTTGATGCTTGTCCACTTTCTCCTCACATAGTCACCGGATAACAGACCGAACACTCTTCCCCATAATCCATCCCATAGTGTGGACCACGCTTTGGGAGTTCAGTGACTTTGGAGTCGCTTGCTCTAATTAGATGAACACACTAAGTTGTAATCCACACTAGTAAAGAGTTGAAACAATTAGTGTGGATCAACATCTAAGAGCAAGAAGAACCTATTGGTGTGAATTATTATTCTTCAATATATAATCCAATTATTAATCCTAGGGTAACATAGGCCATGGGAAGAATAAGTTGTAAATTTATAGTTTGCTCAACTTTAATTTGAACATAAGCTGTAAGCTGGACCTAAAGGTGATAGACATTCTCTAGACTGAAAGTAATTTTTTTACTTCTGAACAATTTACTAAATTCCAAGAATATTCCAATATACTTGGTATCTTGGTATCTTGTGAATATTCTAGTATGTTTTATATACCTAGTTACTATTTTCTAAAAGGAAAGTGAAACTTTACTTCATATCTTAATTAGTGTTTAAAAAAAACTATATTAAAAAACTATGCTGAAAACTATGACTCTATTGGGGCTTAGCCCCATTTTACTTTTTTTCCTCTCCCTTGTACGGCCCTGATGTCTTCCCATCCTTCGTTTATTCTGCGCGGTCGCCTTCTTCCCCCTTAAAAAAAAACACTTTTCTGGAGGCATCTACGAGTATGAACCAGATTAACTGAGAATTAAGTACCTACATTAAATAGAGGTCTTCTCATCCTTCATGTGTTCTTCGTGGTCGCCTTTTTCTCATTAAATAGAGATATAGACTAACTAACTAATTAGGGAAAAGAGTGTGGTGTGTCAATTGGAGTTTAGCACTATTTTACCTCTTACGTTTTATATCTGCACGCCTTGATGGAGTCTTCCTTCCTTTTTGTTTTGTAAATATGCATGTGGCTTTATCCTCGCAATCAGAGTTAGAACAGTAGTCATCAATCAATTCTCACGATTCACCACCTCTTGTATGAAGAAAAAGTCCTTCTGCCATCACTTCTGCTTCCAAGAGTGGCACTAGCAATAAATCATCTCGAACTCTGAGGTTATAAACGGAACTGGAGTGGTCTAGACAAAGCATATACATATCTATGGCAGTGTGTTTGCAAGATTCTGCATGCACCTTGGAGACTCGAAACATGTATTCTCTGTTTGCTATAAACAGTTTGAGTCAGAGAGAGTCAGTTTGGACTTACCGGTACTCCAAAGTTGTCACCAAGACTTAACGGTACCTCAACATGGCAGGCAGAAGGATCCAACAGTACCCCTTTGCTGGCATGTGGCCCAGAGTTCCACACGTTAGTCATAGTCGGCAGCTGTGAGTTGGTGCTGGGGAATATTCCTGTCAAGACAATCTACCCAGTACTTGTAGAATGAATAGTGGTCGCGACTCACACACCGCGTACTACCTACGGACTGCGTACTGCCCATGTCCATCCCGAACTCCAGACCGGACACTCAATCCGTCCCGAACTCTGGTCCCAAATTCTACAAGATCTGCCCGGTCCGGCCCAAACACTCGGCCTAGCATGCGGAGAACTTCTACTACGATTTGAAATCGGAATAGCCAGGCAAATACGATTATGTATAGAACCAGGGGAACTCTTCATGTTGCAGCCATCAAAGAGAAAAGACTATGTCTGAATGTGTTGGTATTGATGAAGTTTCAAGATTATGTTGGCAATTGAAGAAAAGTGAACTATATTGAATACACTATACTACAGATTGATCCCCGGCTTGATCCATTTGGCAAGGTTCCGATGTGGTGTTCATGGGGTATTTTGTTTATGGGTTTAATAGTAAGTCATTCCTCCTCCACAAAATAGATGAGAAAGCACCAATAGAGACAAGTTTTAACATATCTCTATAAATAATGAATTTAGCTCTAACTTAGCTATATATTTATCAATATAATATTTTCATTCAAATTCTTTTTTCTCTATATGAATGTTTAAATGATATTAGATGTTGTAGCATTTGGTATAACTCTAATGTAAAGGATTTTTGGTAATAATAATATAAAAAGTATTATTTTTATGTATGAGAACCGCATTTGGTTATTCTATTCGGTAATATCTAAGTACTTTTTGTAGTATAGAATTTCTTTTGAAATAACAATTATAGTATCATATTCCACTTTGGTTGGTGAAAGAGAAATTTTATATTATTTCTTGTTGAACCAAGTTAATATAGCAAAACCAATTTTGAATAAAAATCACCAACTCAACAACAAATTACTTTATACTTTCCCTAATTTGTATTAGGATACTCTACAAGCTATAGACTTACATCTACTTTTCCATATAACAATACCATGTAATGCAATAGTGAAATAGATATATCACAAGAAGAAAAAGAAAATTTATTATAGAAAAATGCTATCAATAACTCTTTGATATCATGTTGAAAATTGAAGCATAATGAACTATATTAAATAGATAATACAATAGATTGTTTACTTTCCATTTTAGTTTGGTTATATAAGTATGCATTCTAGTTTGATCATTTTAGTAAGATTTTTGTATATTATTTGTATAAAAATATATACGAATTGGAGTCTCATGGATATGCATTTATGGATTTAATATGTTTAATTATTTATTTTTTTAGTATCAATTTTAAATAAATGATTTTGATAAATTCTATAAACTTCATAAGTGGTAAATTTTACATTTTATTTGTTCTTTATAACCATTGAGTTATCACATTCACAAATTATTATGAAAGAGATCTAGCATGTACTGAATTTAAAAAAAATGTAAATATTTCTTTCTCTTTCATAATTAGTAGTTCCCTAATTTACATTATGAGACAAAGGCTTATAAAGTTCAATTACTACAAGGTAATTTAAAATTGGTCACTTTGGATCAAAAATTTAAACTTAATAATCAAGAGAGTCAATTGTTTTGACCAAGCACACTCAAATGATAAAAGTTGTGTGTCCATTCATTGGAAAATTTCAATAACGTTCCAATATACTATTTATGTCCGTATATTAGATCAAAATCTCCAAATTGGCAGTCAATAAATTATATAAATCTGATACCAAATATAGACAAACCAAAAAAAAAAGGTAAAAGAATATTCATTAAAAGATAAAATTATGAACTTAAAAATAATTAATTAATTATTACACTAAAGTGTTACAAGTATTTTATTAAAATATTAATATATATCTAAAACTATACTAGAGAAAATGAATATCAAAGATGTATATTTTATTAGATTCGTTGATTGTGAATTGATTTTTCTATAAAATATTCAAATAATTTTATCAAATTTGGTATTATAATATAATTCTTGCTCACAAAGATATCATTTAAAAGAATCATTCAATATCATATGAAAACCAAACCAAAAACTTGATAATTAAATATAACAAAATATTGATCTATATATATCATATAATCCACAATAAGATATATTATAAAAAATTATTAAATAAATAATTATATCATAATACCAATCTTACTTCAATATTTTAATATTAGAAAACTAAATTCTATATTATCTTCTAAATGATTATTCATTATGTATTATCTTGGTGAATCTACTATAGTGAAATATATTATAATCATAATCACATTTTGATAAATAAAGATAAAATATACTCTAAATATATCAAATGATTTTTAATAATAAAATATATTAAAAGTGTATCAGAGTTTACGTATATTTTTGAAATTCCATAAATCATTGGGTGTACAGATTGTACATATATCAAATTGAGAATCAAGCCAACAATGAAATCTTATCATGAGCATTATAAGAATATACATTCAGATTACTCTATTTAATACAAGATATTTGTGATGCGGATCTTTGGTTTCGAAATTTATGTTATATAATACTTAGATCTATTCATGATATTGTATATTTGTGATAGTTCAACATATCATACAATAGAATCAAATATTGTAATCATTCAACCAACATTCATTCTCTCAAAAAGAAAACCATATAACACAAGTGATTCTACCATTGATCTTTGGAGATATAGTTTATCCAATACGTTGATGATTATTGAAACATTAGTATCAACATTCACATCAAAGAGAACCTATGCAAAATATAGTTGATAATCACACATCAAAAGCACATGTATGTATCAAGAATGCGTTTGGTCAACTAAAAGATAAGTGGAGCATATTTAGAGAATGTCCAATGCAATTTGTAGTTTTTCCAAGAGTGATATTTGCATGTGCAATCCAGCACAACTTTATAATTCAACAAGGAGAACCATTACCTATTGATGTCAATGTAATGGAGGAGCATATGAATGGAGCATATGAATGGAAGAGCATATGAATGTAGCATATACTTTACCACTCCCAAGATCTATTATAGATAAATAAAGTACAAATAGAGATGAATTAATACAAGAAACTTTGTACAAGCAATTCAAAATACTCATGTTGATCTAGATATAGCAAATGCAATTTGAGAGTGAAGATATTTGCTTACTCCAAATGGCGGTCTATGTTAGTTGTTTTTCAAGATTTCAAGCTCCATTTGCTTAAGTTCAAGCATTTGGTTTAGTAAATTCATGTTGTATTGTTCTTGAACTATCATCAAGTCAAATTTATGATCATCATGCAAGGATCTCTTTTCATTTACTTCTTTCACTACTTGAATATATTCAAGTATATATTTTTGCATTTTATATTCACCTTCCTTTAAAACTCTTTATTTTTTGTTACATTATCCAATAACACCAAGTTGAGCATAAGCTTTTGTCTTAGGACTGATTGTGCTTTGATTACCAATTGTCTCTATAGAGAGTTTAAAGACCTATGGTATTTCTATTTCATCATGAAATATCAAAGCATCCAAATATGATTGTTCAGTTTCAGTTATATGATATATTTCCTTACTCAGATCAATAGTTTCATTAGTGTAATACCAAAAGCTAGCCATATGATCTAGATGTAAAATTTAGTTGGGTAACATCTAGAATGATGTTATACATGATGGTCAAAATAGATCAGATAGAAGTATCACCAAAAGAGTACTTCTACTAATAGAGCATAAACCAAAATAGACTTGAGAATCTTAGAACCAATAGCTAGATATATGATTTAAAAGTGATAATTGGTTTGGTAACATCTTAAAGGATGTTACACATGATGAACTAAACAAATCAAAAAGAGATATCACCAAAAGAGAATTTCTACTAACAGAGTAAGAATCAAAATATGCCTAAAATCTTTGAAGGCAATTTTGGAGGCCTAAAAAATGAATTAGGCCTCAAAAATATGCGTACCCCCCCCCCCAAACAAAGCAAAAGCCGGCTTTCCTTCCTCCCTGGTTTGTCTCATCGAGAGCTTTCCAACGATACTTTACTCACATGATTCTGAGATTCCTACAAGAAGATTCCCTTCAATCAAAGCTTGTTTGACCAACCAGATAGGACCTAGACCGACATGTCACCCATCCAAGTAAGTAATCCAAGGGTGGAGCTCACTGACAGGTCACCTATCTATGTGCCTAATCCTATGGTGGAACTTCCTTGGAGGAAATCCTCTTTGTCTATATAATAAAGAGAAGGTGCTCCTTGGGAGCACCAAATGTTGAGTGGATAATTTTTGCTTTTCTCTCTGCTCTTGTCCATGGGGTATTACAATTAGTCAAGTTTACAAACACTCTCTCACTAGTTGCTAAAGTGTGAATACCATCATCATATGTTGTTGGAATACTTTGTTCTTTGTGTGAACCATCTCTAATTTTATGTATCTGTTCATAGAATTCCCATGAATTTGGTTATGTTTTTGTGGTTTATTTTCTCTTTTTAACTACATATTTTTTAACTAAAGAATCAAATTTGTTCATAATAATTTATGGCTCATAAGGTGATGTTATATTGATAGTTTCATTAAACCTATTAGCAAATGCATTCCGCCAATCCTGACTTACATTGCCTTGGTTGAAATAATTAAAATAAATTTTTTCATACATACATAAAAAAAACCTCACATGATTAAAAATTTCCTCCACTTTAGCCTTCTTCAAAACAAAAACATCCATAAACACAATTGACAATAATAGAGAAAAAAAATTCAGATTATTTTGGAATAATATCTTAGTCTATATAGTGAAATAGTCATAGTCATAATTATACTTATCACATGAGCATCTTTTGATATTGATTTCTTGTTTTTTTACACCAAGATTCTTTTTTTTACACCAAGATTCATTAAGATATTTGATTTTTTAGTTGAAAGAGCTTCCAAGGCATTCTCATTATGTGTCATCTCTTTCATTCTTCTAAACATACATGGAGAAGTTTAGCTTGGCAAAGAAATTTCAGACCGGAAATATCATAGTAATATTAATTTATTATCTTCATTCCTTAGTCATACATGATGAACATTGAGAAGCGTTCAATTTAAGTTATAGAACTAAAAAAGTTATGATATATTACATGTGCATTCAATCTTGAATCTTAGAAATGAGGGTTGCACATGTACTTGCTTGGAAAATCAAACGACGTATTTTAGGAAAGTAGAGACCCATTATAGAATGGGAATTTTGAAACTAAAAGTAAAATAGATAATTATATTATATATTATGCAGCTTGGTCCATTAACCCAAAAGGTTTCACATTTGAAGTGGCTCAAACAAAACTCTAAGGTTATTTGATATAAGGATTCCAACTAAGGATCAGCATATCAAGCAGACTTGATATGCATATGAGCTCTATCATAACTTTAGCTCCCAAACCTTGTCTTTTAGTGGACTTCTAGAGCTTGATATAACCATCTGAGTCGAGTAAGCTTCTCTTGGTTTCAAATCAATTTGATAGAATGGCAAAACTATGATAGCAATTTTGAGTGGAGTAAACTGAACAGTAGTTTGTTGTGTCAATCTTGACATAAAAAAATTTCAAGAGTATAATAATTGTGCAATTTTTAGCTATAAGTGTCACACAAACTGCACAAGATAGATTTGCAAAATTGAAAAAAATTGGTTCTATAAGAAGTTACATCATTCAATTCCAATGCATCCTAACGCAAATTCTAGATATACTAAAAGGTGAAGCTATGGATCAATTTTTGAGAGTTTAAAGTCAAATACCAAATTGGAAGTAACCATGGATGAGCCCAAACATTTGGAGGCAACCATGTAGTTAGTTGAACACTTTGATCCCTTGGTTTCGACAACTTTGTCTTGACCTTGATCTTCACAAAACTTGCCCATACACTACACACGGGTGGAGGAGCCCGTACCAATGGAGATTGATACCATCCAACAAAGACCACTTGACACTAAAAATAGATAAAGATTGCAAAAAAATGGTGGTTATTTTTTCTCACCAAATTGGGTATTGTATTGTTGAACGTCCACTCAAGACCTCGATAAATTGTCCAAATGTAGTTGGTGGAACATGATGATCAAGGAAACAAAAAATCCTAATAGGAGCATTTAAACCATCTATTGAAAACTTGATTAATTCTTACGGGATTGAAAGCTAAATCTATGCAAGATTATTTCACTTTTAATGTATGAAATCTGATTATAATTATAGAATTTTAGTAGATTTTGGAAGTTCATAAAATTGTATGTCCATGCAAATAGCAAAATGATAAAATATTCCCATCAAGCAAATAATTGAAGTAGATTGATGATGGTGGATAGTAAAAAATGTTCCACATTCCGTATTTCACATCTTGTTACATTCAAGATTAAGAAAGAGTATTTAGAGTGTATGAGATTTGTAGTGGTATCTCTACACTATGGTATCATTCTAGGTTTACCTTGACTTGATTTTCATAAGAATCAATTTGATTGGACCCGATGGTACCGTGTTGTGGTTTGTGTAACCATGGAAAAGTAAGTAAGCAAAGTTTATCTTCATATTAGCGGAGTAGGTTGTATGATAGATCCCACAGTTAAGCTATTACCATGTGAACAATCTACATACATGTATACAATTGGTCACATGGGTTATGGTATTGTCTTCTTTGAGAACTCTTATGTATGTAGATGGTGGAGAGTTGAAAAGAAGGTGTATTTTAGTCGGAGGAGTCTCGGACGAGAAGAGGACATTGAGAGTGGGAGTTGTACAAAGCGTGGAGGCCAAGCGTCAGAGAGAGTAATTGAGTAGGAGATATCTCATGCTCCTAATAGGTCACTTTCAAATCTTTTTCTCATTAGGCTTCAGATTCTATATTGCAATAGCTTACGAGATTAGATAGTTGCATGTTTTGAAGTTGTGTTCACAAAGTTAATGATGGAAAACTCAAATCATATTGTCCTTTTGGTGCTTACTTACAAGCAAGTCGTGGACTTGATAATCTATGTGCTCTTGTAGTTGGAAAATGCCTCAATTTTCGCCATGAGCTTCAAGGTGGAGTTGTGAGATCTACTTGTCAAAAAACGAAAAGGCTAAATGACAAAATTACAAGAGATTGGGTTCCAAGGAAAAAGTCTAGAGTTTTTTTATCATCAAGGAAGTTTGGAGAGTGCATTCAAAGAGAAAGGAATACAATTGGAGAGAGCAATTGATAGGCTATAAATTGGAAACTAGAATTGATGGATTTGAGTGAATTCTTTGGGAGACATGATCAATTGAATCAAGAGGGTAAAACTCATACCCAAGAGCACAAAAAAGATAATTCAAAGAGCTTAATTATATATCTTTATGATCCATTAGTTGGGTTGGAGAGTTGACAAAGTGTTTATATTATTGAGCTCAAGAAAATTTAGGGTTTGATCAACCTCAAAGTAGATCTGGTCAATTGAACTTTGAACCATGGAAAGTGAAGAGTTGGAGATGAGATGCTCATCATATTTTAAAATTTTTCACCCTTAAAGTTATCGTCCAAGTCATCTTGTGAAAATTTCCACCAATGTTGGTGGCTAGGGTTTGTATTTTTGAGCAAAAATTTTATATTACCTACTCAAATGGAAAATTTAGGGTCTTGGATTAAGGATACTTGGGTTTGTAGAGCTCACAAGTTAACACAACTCAAGAATTGATCCATATCTAGGGTTTGGGTTTGGACTAAGGTACTACACTATATAGAGATTTAGACACAGGAACAACCAAATATTGTGAATTTTTTTGTTGATTTTGGATCTATAGAGAATGAGAGCTCATACAACAAATTTTATTGAAAATAGCGTTGTAAGCTCGGTAGAGTATTTCTATTTTTTTATCATGATTGAGTGTCAATTCTCTTATTTGTGTATCTATGATTAAGAATTTGAGTTTTTTGGAAAGTTTATGAAAATTAGGTGTATCTCTAATCTAGAAATCTGGAGAAAGTTACCCATAACCAAGAGCAAACCCTAAATTAGAGATTTTGAAATTAGGGTAAAATTTATAGCAAAATTGGCCAAGTTTGAAATTTTATCACCAAAGTTGTAATGATCAGATTGTGATTTATTTTATATCCTTGGAAAGCTTATCTCAATTTTATAAGCTTTCTCATAGGCTTTCTCATAGACTTTCTATTGAATTCTAAAACATTAGAATAAAAGTCACATAGAGAAATTTATATCCATATGAATTATATAGATTTTTTTATTAAAAGAATATAGGATTACCCCACTTGGAATACAAATTGCTTGAAAGCTGAAGTATATATTGGAAGAAGCTTCAAGTACAAGTTGAAATTAACTTGATGATAGAGCAAGAGTGCTCTGAAGCTCAATTTTGGCAAAAAGCATATAGGGTTGTTGCTGAATTCTTGTGATTGTATCCTCTTGGTGCTTGCATGCCTATTTGTACGCATAGTTAGTTTGGATTGGTGTGCATGCATTGCATTTAGGTTCTTTCAAGTATTGTGTATTTCTCCTTAATAATATTGGAAGTGATGATATGCAAACCAAGAGTGTATGTTATGATGGCAAGTTAAGTTGCACGTTACTACCTTACCCAATAGCAAGAATACCAAAACCTAGAGTGAAAGGTTCTATTGGTTGGGTCTTATACGCATTCAAACTAGTAAGGATTGTAACACATATTTGTGCATGTGTGTGATATTGTGATATTTAGCTTGATATTATAAATACTTGAAAGATATTATTTATATAGAGATAAAGGATGGTTATACATTAGTCATGAAAAGCTAAAGTTAGTCATAAATAACATAGAGTGGACCTTACTTTAGAGGAAGTGGAAAAGATGAGCATCACTATTTTAGATTCTAATGTGTTGACTTGGTATTATTACTAGGTGTTTGGCTTTGAGGAAAGAATTGAGAACTCTTGGGCCCTCAAGTTTTTTTTATTTTGGATTCTTTTATAGTCCAAGGACAGCCCATGTGAAAAAATCCTTAACTTAATGGTTGGGTCAAGATAAGATCACATGCTTAGTAGAATATGCCTATGTGTATGAATATTCCTTTATACTTTTTGATTTTACTTGATATATAATCTAGTAATTTGAGTTATTATGGTAAATAGTAACTTTAGTACGTAACTATTTCACAAGTATATAAACAAGGGGTGAAGATGTACTCATCATCTTTTCATTTGCAACTATCTCTCTTTCATTGAGTTCCCTAGTGAGCAATGGCCTGAGTCTTGGAGTGTTAACCTTGGAGTAGTATGATGGAGTTGGGATTATTTGTCTTCTTTATCCATGGTGCGCTATCATAATAGCAATCAGAGGTTCATCCTAAGTGAGAGACAGGCCAGCTCATAGGACATGTTTACCGCCAACCATTGATCCATAGGCTCACAACTAGGCACCTGATGTGTTCCCAAAGAGAAAAAAACAAAGTACAATAATGACAATTTCAAATATACCACCAAGGTAAGAATTACCAATTAAGTTGTCTTACATCTTTGAGTTAAACACCTAGAAAAAGTCAATCTTAAGATGGAAAGTTTAACAATAAAATAGCCATTGAGTAAGCTTTGGAGGAAAATATTCTTATTTTGATATATGAATCAAGCTAATTTTGTACAGAGAATATGATGAGAGTCAAAAGCCTCATCAAACAATGGTTGATCAAATAATTCAAGAGTTGACACACATGTTTTTGGATGATCTGCCTTTGATTGTGGTATATCCTTCAAAATTGAATCATTATCAAAAAGTACTCCAATGAGTAGACCAATCTATTGACACCAAAAGAGTTGGATGAGCTTTGAAACACTAACATAGTTGTTGAAGAAGAATTTCATATAGTCTTGGAGAGCACCAATATTTTTTTCCTAATAAAAGATGGAAGACTTTATTTATGTATTGATTACTGTGGCTCCAATAAACACACAATGAAGAATGCATATCTTTTGTCTCAAATTGATGATTTGCTAGAACAATTGAATGAAGTACAATATTTATCTAGAGAAGCTATTGGCAAATTTTAATTGATAGAGAAGATGTGAAAAGAATTACATTTTGCACAAGATATGGGTATTTTGAATAGAGAGTTATACCTTTAAGGTGCACTAATGCTCCAATAATCTTCATGAATTGGATGCATCAAGTGTTGGATAGGCTATGGGATCAGTACATGGTGGTGTTCTTGGATAATATTTAATCTATAGCAAGTTACATGTAGAACATGAAAATATGTGCAAGAAGTCTTAAGATAATTATGTCAATGGAAATTTTACTACAAGAAGTCAAAGTGTGTCTTTTGGCATAAAGAAATCATCTTCTTGTGTCATAAGATCTCTTGAGAAGGGATCAAGATGAAAGAAAAGAAATTTAAAACCATTTATAGACTAGTCTACTATAGAGGATACCACAAAAGTGTGGGCATTTAATGGATTGGCAAGTTTTATCAACAATTCATCCACTATTATACTCATGTTATTGTACCATTGACCAACCTCTTGGGGAAGACCTCAAGCTTTCAATGGACCACCAAACACAAAGAAGTTTAAATATATATTGTCTTCAAGACCCATTCTTTAAACATATGATACTCAATTACTTTGTGTGGTTAATTTTGACGCTTCTAACTTTGCTACTAGAGATGTGTTACAACAAGAATTTCTAAATGGGTTACATTCTATTTCCTTTGTGTCTTGCAAACTAAACACAACAAAAAAGAATTTGAGGAAAATTAGCAATGGTATACGCCACCAAGGTATAGAGGCATTATCTCTCAAGAAAACAAATGATCATGCAAATTGATCACAAAATTTGGTTGCAAATAGTATATTTAAAACACATGAAGAGTCAATATGATTGATGGGAGGAAAAACTATAGTTGTTTGACCTCAAATTGAGTAGAAACTTGGTAGGTTCCATATCATCTCTAATGCCCTACTATGATGACTTGCTTTGAAGTCTTTTTCTCTCATCATGGCGGTAATTACTATAGTATCAATTGACTCAAAAGTCCAAATCAATTTTAAGACCACTTTAAATAATACCTCTTCTTTCAAATGGTACAAGGTCATCTTGCAATACACAATTAAGGAATACACACGTTATTTTTCAAGGAAGGCCTTCTATAATGTGAGAATCATATTTACGTTCCAACCAAGGTGATTTACAATTGGTGTGCTTTCAAGAAGCCCATGACTTACTAATTTACTTGTCTTGCCTTATCATATATAAATCCACTCTATCTTTCATGTTTCCAAGTTGAAACCCTTTGTTTCTAATCCATCTTCATTTTCCTCTTGTACCCAACACCTTCCTCCTCCTATCCCTATTAGTTCAAACCCTTTATTTCTAATCCATCTTCATTTTTCCTCTTGTACCCAACCCCTTCCTCCTCCTATCCCTATCGATGATCATGAGGAGTAGGAAGTTGATTGATCCTTGCACGTCACCACATTTAACATGGCCACCAACAACATACTGAGTACAAATTACTTTGGAAAAGGTATCCCCTTCATGTTGCCACTTGGGAGCCTTTTTTTTCATCTCCAGAATGCACAAATTGTCATCTAGGAGTTTAAAGTTTCCTTGGTACCGAGGATGTTACCAACTAGCAATAGAAGAATATGTAACAATAGGAAGTTTGCAAACAAGTTAATGAAGATTAACAAAGTAGCAAATAGGTCAAATAAGCAAAAAAAATTATAAAAATATTTCAAAAGTATCTATGAAGCTACTTGGTACCTTCCAAGTATTGAGTAAAGTGCATGCAAAGTGTTGACTTCTAGAAAAAAAGTTTCTTAGAAAGATTCCAAACTAGTTTAGCTTGCAAGCCAAGTAGGTGGCTTCTAGAAAGAAACTTCCTAGTTAGTTTGGCTTGCACTCTAAGAAGGTAAATTTTAGAAAGTTTCTCGAAAACTTTTAAAGAGTTTTGTATGTTCACTATTAATACCAAAGTAGACGGTTGTCTAGATTGAAGCTTCTTGGGAAACTTCTCAACAAGCTTAGCTTGCATCCCAAGTAGGTGACTTCTAAAAAGAAACTTCCTAGTTAGTTTGGCTTGCACTCTAAGAAGGAAAATTTTAGAAAATTTCTCGGAAATTTCTAAAGAGTTTTGTATGTTCACTATAAATACCAAAGTAGACGGTTGTCTAGAAGGAAGCGTCTTGGGAAAATTCTCAACAAGCTTAGCTTGCATGCCAAGTAGGTGACTTCTAAAAAGAAACTTCCTAGTTAGTTTGGCTTGCACTCTAAGAAGGCAACTTTTAGGAAGTTTCTTGAGAAGCTTTTAAAGAGTCTTGTATGTTCACTATAAATACCAAAGCTCAAGCTAATGTTTGGTATTCAAAGTTTCTTTCATTTAAGAATCTCAATGTGATCTTTCACTTTGATATTTCATTTTTCTATTTCTCTCCTCAATCTTTTACATCCAAATTTTATGGATATGTTTAATGTATATCTATTATCCATGCAAAATCCAAAAAACTACATAAAATCAATTATCTCTGATCAAAACACTCATGTCTTGATAATAATATTGGTTATTTTACCATCATTTAAATTTAAGACAATCATTTTAGTGTATTGTTTTGGTATTATAGTATTGTAGTTTGTTTAGCAAATGAAAATATAATTTGGTATTGTTTATATATACAATGTTATAGTTGATTATACAAAAGATCATAGGGTTAATCCATTACCATGTGAGCAGTTTATGTACATTCAATTGATTGGCTCTAAGGATTATGATCTTGTCCTCTTCCAAAGCTCTATTGTATATAGGCAATGGAGGTTACAAAGAGAGTAGTGTGTTTTAGTCTTGCAAGTTTTGAGTGGGAGTAGAGCAAAGAAGCTAGGGTATCTAAGAATGGTAGCCAAACATGAGAGCTAGAGTAATTTAAGTGAGATCATTGAGAGATGTTTTACATTCTTGATCTACCTCTCCTAGACTCTTTTCTCATCCAGTTCTTCATCAAGCTTCAAATTTTGCATCATCAACACTTTCAAGTTTGGATAGTTATTCATTTTGATATTTCATTCATCACATTTATGATTGTAAAAGACCAAAGAGAGAAATAAGAGAATTAAAGATCACATTGAGACTCTTGACTAAGGGAAACTCAAAATTCCTGGCATGAGCATGGGCTTTGGTATTTATAGTGAACAACAAGGCTCTTGAGAAACTTCTCAAGAATTTTTCCAAAAGTTGTATTCTTAGAATGCAAGCTAAATAAACCAAGAGGCTTCCTTCTAGAAGTCATCTACTTGGTATGCAATTTACGTGACTTGCATCTACTTGGCATACAAGTTACGTAAGACGTGAAGTTTCCTAAGAAGTCTACTTGGCATGCAAACTAAGTTAGCCAAGAAGCTTCCCAGAAGTTTCTTCCTAGAAATCACCACTTGGAATACATATTACCCAATACTTCGAAGACACCAAGTAGTTTCAAGAAAAGAATCTAGAATAAATGGGTCTTGGCCAAAATTAAGGAAAAAGGGAGAGAATCTGATGTTTGCCTACTTGGAGTTCTTGTAGGTAAATTCAATAGTTATAAGACATTCATCCTAGTTTCAAGACATTCATCTTAGTTGACATGGTGAATGTTGACAAAGGCACAAAGCATATCCTCCAAGTTGCAATTTTCATGTTTGGTTTGTCCATAAATTTGGTTTGGTTTGGTTTGGTTTGGTTTGAGACCGTGAAAAAATCAAACTTGGTGTTGAGTAGTTGAAAGAGTGCTTGCCAAAAATTTTCAATGAATCAAGGATCATAATCAAAGATGAGTACATGAGATATCCCATGATGCTTAAAGACATTGTCAAATTAGATTTGGGGTCAATGTTCAAGCATCCATTATATCAAAGGTTGGTGCCAAATAGATTTTCTTACTAAGCTTATCAAAAACACACCAAGATTATTATGTGACCAAATTTTATCTTTGGCAAGGTGTGATAATATTTGGGTTTGCATGCTCCCATAGAGCAAATGGGATCGGAAATGGTTGAAATAGTCCACTTGGGTTTTAGTTACTAGCCTTGTTATATTGGTAGTTCTTACAAGATCAAACAAACTCTTGAATCTCTCATACCATGTTGGGACACCATCATTAGCATTATAACGTACTCAAGGTCTTGTTGATGCCCATGTAACCAATGATTTGTAATTCATGGGCTTCTTGAAGGCATAGTTTACCTAAGCCATCACATTGTATCAGGTGGCATCATGGCTTATTGGGCCAAGGTGATTGCAACTATGGACATGATAGTGTTAGTGGATGTGCATACCTTATAGAGCTTTCTTGGTTTGTGTAAGTACTTTCAAGTATACATTGAGGCTTTCAATATCATTGCATAGCTTCTTTATGAAGGACTCAATGTGGAGTTGCCTTAAGGAGTATCAATTAGCTATGGATACCTTGAAGTAAAAACTATCTTAGTACTTGGTGTTGAGAAGACCATATTTTAGCAAGAGTTTTCTCTACATACAGTTTGGAGTGCATTACAGATTGGAGCAATACTAGGCCAAAAATCAGATCTCTAAGACGAGGAGCATGTCACTACATATGCTTTTCAAAGCAAAAATAAAGCAAAGAGTAACTATTCTTCCTAGGAGGGTACTTGGCTATTGTTTGGGTTGTATTTCATTTCCACCCATGCTTAGTGGGGCACAAATTTGTATTGTATATTGATCATCAGCCATGGAAGTGGCTCATGATAAATAACAAGCTCAATGGAAAGCTTGCATGACGGGTACTCATCCTTTACAAATATGAAATTGAGATCATTCATCAGCTTGGTATCACCCATCAAAATGTAGACATCATGTCTAAATGCCCATTGGATACAAATGTTGATTTCACAAAGGCTAGACAAGATTTTGATCTTGAAGGAGCAAAGTATGCACCCACAACATCTATATATTTGGCACTATTTGCCAATACTATGGAAGCAAAATGGATCAAGGACACTTGGCATGACATGGCCACCATGCAAAACCTCTACATTGCATCCAAATTCAAAAGTGACCTTCATCATAATGATATCAAACATAATAGCAAGCCAAGCGTTATGCATAGAGGCAAGTTCACCTAGAACGGTGCTTAGTCAATGGAGATAAGGTTGTGCCACTACCAAACAAGAGGCTTCCATTAATCAGTGAGGTACATTTTGATCTTGGCCACTTTGGAGACAAACATACTTATAGTTTGCTTGCTCCTCACTACCATTGGCAAGGCATGCATGCCACTATCATAGATGTGGTTGCCAAATATGACCAATGCAATCAAGTATGGACCAATTTCTCATCTAAGCTACCAACGCTACATCCATTGCCCATCCAAGGGCTTTTCTATCACGGATCTTGTGATTTGGTGTGTGAATTACCTCAAACCATGCAGGGAAATATTTATATCATGATCATGATAGAGCATTTCTCCAAGTGGATAGAGCTAGAAGCCTTATCCAACAAGTCCTTTCATAACACTACACAAGCTTTATTGTATAATGTCTTGAGCAGATTTGGAGCTTGTGTTGAGTGTCTTATAGACCAAGGTATTGAATTTCATGAGGAATTTCAAGATTTTTTGGATTTTTCTCTTGTGGATCATTGATGGACCTCTTGTAATCATCCACAAGCTGATGAGCTAGTAGAATGCATGGTGCAGAATTGCAAGAAGGATCTTTGCAAATTTTATCCAACACATGATAAAGAGAATTGAGACTTGGAGCTTCCATACCTGGCCATTGGTATAGAATGTCCAAGCATGCTTCACTTGTTGATCTTTTGCCCTATTTCTTATTATTTGATTGCCATGCAGTCCCACCATCGTCTATTGATGCACGTATGGATCATGTTATTGACTTGGACAATGATAATACTTGGATCCAAATCATCTATGAGAGGTCTTCTCTTTTTCATAAGATCATGCTTATGGTCGTAGAAAACCTTGTCATTGCTTAGCAGAATTTTACATTATGACATGCACATACAAAAGGTGGTACCTACCAGCCCAAGGTCTTGAAATTTAAGGTGGGTGATTTTTTGTACCTCCAACAGAAGACTAATGATACATTGGACACTTCTACCAGCAAGACCATCTTGAGAGTCGGGACCATTAAGCTCTCCCTCATGAGTGTTCAAGCTAGAAGGAGCAGATAGTAGGACAATCTTTGATCAACCTAAGAATTGTGCTCCTTGTCACTTGTCTAACTTGGATCATTGTTACTACCAATTCTTGGATTTCTCCCCAAAACTACCCTTGCAAGACTTGTTGCCATTTGGATGATTCTGATCTCATGCTACTATGTGATGGTTGGAATGCTTAGTATCATACCTTTTGTCCTCGGCCACCACTTCCTAAAATTTCAGCAAGACAAACATCCCATCCTTTGATTCAATCTTCAGAAAGGGAGGAGGTGGAGGGTCATTTTGGTTTTTATGTCTCCAACCTATGGAAGAAGACTTTCCCAATAATGCTATTTTTCTAGTTGGTTTTTCTAGCTATTTCACAAACTCTAGATTAATGTGATGATAGATTTGAGCTACTTAAGAGAACTTGGGTTGATCTTTCTAATTCAATTTAAATCAGCCAATAGCTTAGATGTTTGCCTTGATATGTATTTAGAGCATCAAGAAGTCACCTTGCAGATTTATGTATTTAGTTAGCATGTTGGTTTTGGCTTCCTTTGTTCTCTTGCACCAACAAGGCTTGATACAACAAAATACTTTTCAACTTTTCAAGCAAATGGACACAAACATCATTTATGCACAACTTATGCAAGTGATTGGGCAGAGTACCATGAGCTTTATACAAAGGAGGAGAAAAGGCAATTTTTCTAAGAGTGTGCAAGTTGCTTTTGTGAATAGCCTAGATGCTTGTGTGGAAACCAAGTAGCCTATTTGCATTCTCATTAATGCACCAATTGTTGAGGTGTTAGTCAGAGAGCTTTTGTTCTATCTCAATAATGTTGAAAGTGTGGCTCATGTACGTGCCTTGAAACTATTCAAGAAAACAAAACAGCCAAGTCCAAGAAATGTTGAAGTTGGTCAACATGATATGTATGAATTTGTCTTCAAGGCACATCTACACTTTGAGCTTTCCATCAAATTTGTTAAATATGATATATCCTTTTGTATGGAAACTCATTTGATGAATTTTACTCAATTAGATTTTGGTATGTAGTGATGTTATTGATTTTGACTATACTTGTGTTATATGTGCAAATCCTATGCATTGCTTGTTGGACATAATACAAGATGTGTGTGCTTATTACGGTATGTCGTACTTGGATGTTCATGTGCTTTTTGAATAGAAAGGTGTATTTCTCAACTTTCATTTGATGGTAATTCCATAGTTTGAGTGACGTGAAGGTGAAAATATGTTCAAAGTGCTCAAGAAATTTCTTGATGTTGTCGTTTTAGACTTGTGGAGAAAGAAATCTATTGTTGTGACAACAAATAGTGCAAGGAGTTTGACTAGAAGAGTTCAGGACCTTACAACATGTTTGCAAGATCATTGGCCACCAAGGTTTATTCATATTTGGTGTGGATTGCATCAATTGGATCTAGTTATGCAATGTGCCTTCAAGCTTGCTTTGCAAGATCAATTCTATTCAACATTGAATGCTCTAATCAGTCACTTAGACCGTCAAGCCAACTTGATTACCAACATGAGATCAACGTGTCCAAAGGTTAATGATGTTTGTTAGATCTCAATTTAGTCCTCAACAAAGTGGTTGACTGATAATCAAATTTATGTGTAACAACATTTGAATGAGAAGGGGCCAATATGTGTACCACATAAGGTTTGGTGGATCTTTCTCCATGCAATTGATGCATTTGAATTGAAGCAAGGCAACTTTTGTTTCACTATAAGGTTTAACTATAATTTTTCCACAATAAAGAACTAGACTTTAAGGTTTAGTTGATACATATTCCAAATGTTTAAAATGCAAGGACCTTTATCAAAAAATCAAATTGATAACCAATTACTACAACCAATAGAGAAGTCAAGAAAGTTTATAATTACTCTAGAATAGGATAATATCTTGCCTTGATGGCTTAGGTATGTGGATAATCAAGACAATGGAATCTTTGGGAGTGGATGATATTTACAATATGATGAGTTTTTTTAGTGTCTTTTGTTGAGGTTTCTTATGAAATTTCTTAAATCATTTGCAAGCACAGGTCATCAAACCTAGACCATGATGAATTCCTCCAATATTGCCATACAAGCTTCCTTGCATTGACATGAGATAGTTTGTGAAAGTCCTTTAGATTCATTTTGTCTATTGCCACAATTCAAAGATGCAAACATTGAGCTTATGAACTTGCAGTCCTCTAAGTTCCTTCAAGTTGTTCAAGAAGAACCACAATTCAAAGAAGCAATGATGTATTATAATGATGCTTTGAAAGGTTTCAAAGAGTGCTAGGCAAGAATGCAAGGTTGATTTCCATTGCTTGAACAGTTGTATGGAGGCATTGCTTCTGCCTTTCCCAACACAACAATTGTTGAATCTGATTTTGATATCATCAGATGTGAGAAGAATGATTGTAGAGTAGATCTTACTGACTTTTCACTTGAAGGTTATTGCATTACAAGCAATTTGAGGCTTTGCAATATCTATCTTGTGATCTTTATGTGTATTAAAAACTCTATCTTGATAATACTATCAATCAATACTTAAGCGTTGTTACTATTGAGAATTGAGACTATCTATTGAGTTGCATGAATATCTATTCTACAATTTTCTAGGGAAATTGAGTTCCAAGAAGTTAGTGAAATTATTAGGCACAATCCTTCCTTTCAGATCAATCACCTATTATGTACCAAGTGAACCAAGTGTTATGGTGTGGGTTATCACTTTGTGTATACAAGACAAAATCTTATGCTCTTGCTTGTAGTAAGTAAGTGAGCTATAGGCACAAGGAGAGACATAGAGAGATGATTGTGGAGCTACAATATAAGAAATGAGAAGTAGAAGAGAAGATACTGATGGAATATTGAGAAAAAAAACAAATCTAGGAATCCTAGGGTGTAGTTTCTACATTCAAATGAAATAAAAGAAACAAAGAAATCATGTCTAATAGGCAAGTACCAAAGATAAAATTAACATGACCACACAAATAGCTTCTTTGCAATATATGTGAGAAAACACATAATTGAGGAGGCATGGGTTTGTATTATTTGCTACTCAAATCTTACATATTTGGTCTCCTTATTCTAGGTTGTCTATTCCTCTTTCCAAAAATGGCCTACTCTTCCCAAATACATCTCATAAACTCTCTCAAATATTTGCAAACCTTCAACCCAACTTGGAGGGATCTAAATTTTTGTACCTTGAACTCTTGATAATCACTCTTTTTCTCCATTGATACCCAAAATCCACCTCCTAAGCCTTGACAAAATTTAAGGCATCTTCTTCTACAAAAAGAATATAAATTATTGAATTCTAAACATGTCCATAAGTAAGCATACAGGAGATAACATGATTTGAGTAATCTATTATTGATGTCATGAACTAAAAACCAAATTGAGCTACAACCTAAATCCAAAAGTGGTCATAGTATATGAATTAAAGCTTAATATGAAAAAATTTTGGAAGAGGATTATAAAGATTACAAAACATCACCACATGTTTACCCCAAATTGAGTGGCAAGCTTGTTTGTCTATCTTTAACACTCCACTACTACTCAGAAATTTCAAGACTAAAACACACATCTCTATTCAGCCTTCACCACCTTTATACATTAATGTCCTATACAAGGATACGATTGTTATCCCCATGGGCCAATCATTGAAATGTATATAGATTGCGCATATGGCAATTCACCAACCCATAGGATTGCTTACATAGCATATGAAAACACTACATAGATAAATAACAATAAATATTCCCTAATTTCACTCACTAAAAAAACCACACTAATTTCACTCACTAACTCACTAACAAAACCACTAAATAAGGTGTTTGTGATACATAATTCTAAGTTCCCTTACTAGATCTCAACAAACATCCAAGGATCAATGACTATTTGGTATGATAAATTTCTTACTAAGAAACATGCCTTTGACATTGATCCCTTCTAAAGAGACAAATGCAAAGGACAAGAATGACTTAATTCACATACATTGACTCTTTTAGAATGGCAAGACTTTTTTGCTCAACTACGCCCACCGCACTACATTGGCACTTGATCCTTGCTTGTACTACTTAAACCGTTCATAGTTGATAACTTCTCTATAATATGCACAATAATTAGGTCTCACTTAATGCCGCTACAACCTCAACTATTATCCTAGTTGCAATATGGTCTTGTTATGATACTTTGGATATTCTCAACTCATGCAATTCCACCCGCCTCCTTGTGAACCCAACATTAAATTCAACTGTTATGAATTGAGATGTTATAGAACCATTCGGTGCAAAAAGCGCAGAAATATTAGCGCCGAAAATAATGTGCGAGAGCCGTAGCACATCTAATAGCACATTTTGCATCCATACTTGCATAAACAAAAGCAGAAATTCTTGTTCAAATGGGCTTTTGGAAAGCACACTAATTTTGAAAAATGCACGACAGTTCTTCTAAAACCAAGCTACCCACCTATCAAATTCTACAAAAGATTCAAGCTCTTTATCTATTTGCAATTGATCAACACATTCTCTCAACTGCTCATAGCTTGTATCCTACATGTCCTCCCCAAATGCTTAGCCTCGGAGATAGACAATTGCCATAGATCAAATACTATTTGTTCTTCTAATCCCTCATGTTGTTTTTGTTGTCTTGCAGATTCAACATAATCAAGTGCAAAAAATGGATCTAGCTTCTTCTTTTTGTCCATCATACACACCAACTAATAATGTAATACATCAATATGACTAAACAATCTTCAAGAGCCTTGCAACACAAATTGGAGTTATTACGGACTGAAATAAATGGAGCTAAACTCCCGTAGATATATAATCATCCCATGCTTATCTCTTCTAGTCTCTCTTTTGGCCTTTGTCTCCTGATTCAAATTGGAAAACTACTAGTTCACACAATAGAGACTCCCATGAATACACCAAAATAAATTAGATAGAGTTAAACTCTCACATACATACAATCATCACATACTCACCTCCTATAGCCTCTACCTCATGATGCAGTGAGAATTGGGTAATTACTACTTCATGAAATAGAGAACTCTCATACAATCACCAGATACTCATCTTTCCCAGCCTCTGCCTTGTAATAGTAATTGGATAACTTCTAGTTCACAAGAACGAGAATTGTCACGCAATTTTTGTATTATATTCACAACAAGCTAAGTATATTCAATAGTGCCTTGCAAACTTGTGAAGGTTGCAATGCTTATCATAGTTCAACTGGCTAGAACAATGGAACAATAAACAAAGGCACTGGTAAAGCATGACATAAAGTTCATAACGCTGATGAAGCTCATCTATCCAAAATCGATCCTAGACAAAAATTTCCTGATGAAGATTGAACGAACCTCACAAAGATTGTAGCAAAGAAGAAGACTTTAACTACTATAACGATGGTGCCACACAGTAACCCCACTTCACCTTGTTCACCTATGGGAGTCTTTGGTGATATTATTGGACCAGGGACTTTTGAGTGTGTGATAGGGGATTTGGCATGTAGATAGACGGCTCTACCGATCTCATGTGGTGGGGTTGGCTTGCTTTCTATGGAGGAGATGGCACCTATAGTGTTTTTGGGTAGTTGTGCTCTCTCGGCACCCCTACTTGCCTCTCATTTTGTGGTTGCTGATAGGCCGGTTTTGGAGACTTATGTGACAGAGGTGGAGGGAAGATCCTTTTCTCTCCAGGTGTTATTGCGGCAGACGAGAGATAGTCTATCCCCACGAGCACGAGAGTGTTTTCCACCATTTGCTTCACTATCGTCAGATTGGACTAGAGGTCTACAGTCTTCCTTGATGGAGCGACAGTGTGAGCATACGCTACATTCTCTCTTAGTTGACTCGTCCATTCCTTAGGCTACTAGAGCACGTCTACGCTCTTGCTCCGGCAAGGGTGCAGGCTCGTGGATCCTAGCTCGACCATGCATTAGGGCTTTCCGACTCGCACCGGCTACTTTCTCTACAGCGACGAGGTTTCGCCTAGGTTTGGTCCACCCATCTGCATCTTCACTACTCACTTGTGAGTGTGGTTCTACACTAGATGCAGCGGCGGTCCACATGACATGGTGTCCTTTTGGAGGACAGAGGATAGCTACCCATGATGCCATTAGAGACATAGTGTTTGCTATGGCACAAGAGAGTGGATACTCGGCTTGGAGGGAGCGTTCGTATGCGTTGCAGACGACACGTGTCAGGGCAGACTTATACTTGGTCCGAGATGATCAGGTGACAGTAGCGGATGTCGTGGTCACGGATCCTACGCGAGATATAGTTTTGGAGGGAGTGATTACCCATCCCCCTGGATGGGCGGCGAGTGCAGCAGCAGGTCGCAAGGTCTCCAAGTATAGGGGCATGCAGCGAGGTCACCTCTTTGTTCCTCTAGCCTTGGAGTTATATGGAGCGATGGACATGGCATTTGATACATTTGTCAGGGAGTGCGCGGGAGCTTATCATGTTAGGCGCCAGGGGGTACCACTCTCACTCTCATACTTTGTAGCTTACTTTAGACAGCGTGTGTCCATTGCTCTACAGAGGGCAGTGGCTGGTGCAATCCATAGGAGAGCAATCACATTAGGTGATGTTTCTTCGGATGCTCCAGTTGTGTGTAGACCATACGACTTGCATAGCTCGGATATCTTAGGTGCGGTAGGGCAGATTTCTCATACAGACTCTATTGGGGCTTAGCCCCATGTTACTTTTTTGTCTCTCCCTTGTACGGCTTGATGGGGTCTTCCCATCCTTCATTTTTCCTACGCGGTCGCCTTTTTTCTTTTACTTCACCTTGTTTGAACTATCTTGGAGTAAGCCATGGATATACAGTGGCCCAACTCCACCTTCTTTGAATTATCTTGGATCAATCGAGGGTCTGATCCTGAAGGCTAGCTTCTTGGAATCAAAAGAAGACGATCCGCGGTTTCTTGGACGCAAAATCCACTTGTCTGCTTTCGAAGTCTCCAGTAGCTGGTATCCACGAGCGAGATTTCTTTTGTGAACGTTTGAGAATGTGAAGAACGAGATTCGATTCACCCGCTGTAATGTCGTTGTTATTTCAGTCTAAGCATTCGTTCCCAAGTTAGCCCAAAAAGTTCAAAACTTTGCCCAGATTTTACTTACCGCGATAAATAACGATGAATGTGAACTGTGATGTTTTACGTGAAACTGAATCTTTCACATTCCAGTGACTAATAATAAGAACATCGTCTATCTGTTCGTGAATGGGGATGTGAAGTAGACGCCACGTGACGCCAACTTCGGATACTATTAGGTCCATCTCGGCAGTTTGAGAATGGGTCCGCAGGATGCAGCCCCTCTGACCGAAATCGCTCTTCCTTCGAGGAGATGAAGCTTAAACACCGGGACATGTAGTTCCCGTGAGTCAGGTTCCAGTACCCAACCTTCCAAATAGGAAAATGGAGGAAACCGATACGATCATTTGCAATACCCAACTGCAAGGCAGCAGACTTTAAGGAGCTGAAAAACATTACCCCATGTATCAGGACCAATGCCTGGAGTACTGAAATACTGTATTGTGCTTCAGAATGTCTCCATGGATGAAAGTCGGTAAACAAATGCTTAATATCTGCTAGAATCTACTTAAAATTTTGAGTTTAATCGAACCATTGCATGTCCTTCTACACCTCATGAGATATCACTTGTGAACTTCCTGGAAACACATCGAAGCCGTCGAGGTCAGTGGATGTGCAAAGTAAACAAGAAACTTACAAATGAATTGTAATCTCTACTGATATTGTACAATACCTCACAATCTGATATTGCTATCCTCGTAACATGAGTACTAGAATTACACAAATAGTTGACAGTACACCATTACAAGTACTTCCTGCTGTTGCTGCTCTTAGAGAGAATGTCTTCAAGAGTGGCTCGAGTGTTCACCATGCTCAGAATAGGTGCTCAATATCACAGGCGACAGACAATCAGCCTGAAATTATTACTGTTGAGTGTAGCAGCCACGAGCTTAGTCTTGTTTTTTCTCTCTCGAACTTTCAGAGTTCATGTCATGTCCCCTGCAGAGTTACCAATCCAAACGAAGAATGCAAAAGAGATGTATCTCTTGCATTCTTTTTCCTGTTTCGAGTCCATGATCGCCGGTAATTACTTAATGATTGCTCTGATGGACACATAGAGTATAAACTGTGCCCATTTCGATATTAAGAGCAGTTAATCAATGCCTCGTATACTTGAGTGCTCGCTCTCATTGTTGATGAGGACATAAACCCAATAACGCTTTCAGAAGGAAGACAAGATGATTGCAGTAATTAGACATTCTGACTAGAAATCTAGGAATGCGAGAATCTAAGTTCTGATTGATTGAGTCTAATTCTTCATAGGTACATAAAAACATCACCATTTTCGTTCGTATAATATTTTGACTAGTATCTCTCCTCCACACCAGCATATAAGTAGTTCAACTCTATCAAAATTGAACCTGTTTAGCTTTATGATTTAGCTTCTCCTTCAAGTCCTTTCTTTCTTTACCATGCACGTTCCCATATATATATGGGAATTGCAAAAAAGTTCTAGTGATAAGATACTGTATGTTTCGTTGCTTACCTGTATGCTTTATTCTTATCTGGCTTTCTAAGATTTCTACCACTGTGCCATGTTCGCCAATGAATTTCACTTTCAATCTTCTCCCTTTACACAAAGTCCATTAAAATATACCACCATTAAAGTAAAAGACAGCAGATCATATTGACAAAGGAACACGTTTCCCTTCCGTCACGTTCAATGTTTATTATAATCCGAAATAGAAGTATGTCCATGACCCGGTCATAATTCCATCCAACTATTATAATCTAGGATGCAAAAGTGCGGGAACCTACCTTTCTTGACAAGATTAAATCGGGGCGGACTATCGCCTCCTTTCCTTGGGCCACAATCTACATCTGTACTTTCACTCTTTTCCTTTTATCGTAATTCTTTTTTTCTAAATAGAGAGCATTGCCCTTTGTGTTTATTGTAGTCGATTTGACTACATTTGGAGGGGAGGAGACGTCCCTTTCATACAAATCGGATGTTGCACTTATCGAGGGGTTTAGATTTGACTGAGAATTCTAGAATTATAACCTAACAATTAGCCGCATGAAGATTTGGATAACTTTAACTTCAACCAAACTAAAACTGTTACAAATAAAATTTGAGAAATAAAGTACAAGATATTCCTAAATCTCCAAATGAAAAATAGTGTATTGTGAAATAGTGAAAATAGTGCAAATAGTGTTTTCTTTCTTTAAATGTACTTATAAGTTGTCTATAACAGTATTTTAGGTCAATTGCACTGAGGTGCAACTTATTGCACTCTTCCTAAGTGTATTTTTTTTCCATCTTACGTATCTAAACGCTCTCAACTGACAACTCTACGATCCTCTTTCTCCACATGCGCACCTTCTCGTTGCCACATCAGTAAACATCGGGGAGGGGGTGGATGAAGAGAGTCAGATGGATGGATGGATGGATTGATGCATGCATGATGTCTATCGGAACTGGTGGACAAGTGAAGATGGATTGGTAAATTTTCTTTTCTTTTCTTTCCTTTGTTTTCGTTTGGTAGGCGGATGAATGTATCTGTGCCCTAACAACGAGCGACGATCCTCATTCTGCGCATACCGACCTTCTCGTTGTCATGTCAGTAAAATGTGGAGATGAAGAAGAACGACACATGGATGCATCCAGTCGCTACTTTAAGCAGCATCCGTTATCCACGACAGTTGATAGTATCTACGCAGCTACATGGTTTGACCTCTCCATGCAGAAGAGGAAATGGTTCTCTTCGTGTCTAATGGGTCAATAGTTTTTTCTTTATGTGTATTTGGAAATAAAGAAAAAAAGAACCACATAGAACACAGGACCCCATCAAGCCCTACAAGGAAGAAACAAAAGCTATAAAGTGGGGCTAGGTCCCAATAGTATAGAGATGAAAAATCTACCCTACCTCACCTGAGAGTTTACTTGGAAATATGGTCATGACGATTTTAGGTTCGTTATTATTGAGTTCTGTTTTTGCGTATCATTGATCTCTATGGGGATACAGACGGTTTATCAGTCCATTAACTCAACTAAAACTAAAAGTATCTGCACTTACAGGATACACATAATGACTTGCTGCAGGTTTTCTGGTGATGGAGGATATAACTTGATCGACTTCACTTTATTATCATGAATAGGACTTCGTTAAACACCCATCCAATCATATCATTCTCAACAAAACTCTGATTTTATGCGGATCAACTTAACATGACACATACTTATGGAAACAAAAGCCCATAAATTCATGGGTCTTCCCATCCTTCATGTGTTCTCTGTGGTCACTTTTTTCTTCGCTCTTATGGGAACAAAAGCCCATAAATTCATACATGATACAAATAATGTTCTCTCATCATTACACGTTCTATTCTGATGATTATTTCTTTCAGATTTAATCTAGAGACTCCCGTTTCCGAAGCAGGAGTTCAGAAGAAGCAGGTCTGATTCTCGCCTCGTGATATGGGAAAGATCTTAAACCCGACACACATAGGATAATCAGAACGATGAGAAAGATTAGGTGGTCAGGAGGAGGAGTGTGGATAACTTATGATCACATCTACTGTCCATTCGCAACTACCCAACCGTAGTAGGGCCAGAGGATCATCATACATCCTAAACTTATGAAGGACTACGGTAATCTACCCACCTACCTACGTACAGCGTAGCGTCTTGACAGTTAACGTAGTTTCACCTCAGAAGTTTTCTCTTTGGCTTTAACTGCATTAAGTTTCCCTTCGCTCGGCAACTAAGTTCCCCTACCTCCGTGATCTGCTGACAAGGATAACTCTCAGTCGTTCTTGTGAAGGAACTCCGTAAGTTCGTGGACAGACTCAACACAATAGTTAGGGACCGCAAGAGCATTTCATTTTGCTTCCTTCTTCTTTCTGATTTTTGAAACATGCAAAGTGCTTACCCAATTCTGTGCATGAAGATAGTTTTCCAACTTCCTTTTCCCATCTTTTTCACGGGGAAACAGTAAACCCACCTCACTTTTTCTCTGCTCATTCACCTCACCCCTTACGCTAATATACAGGGTGCAAATAAACCAATCAAACCACTCTCGCTGTGTTATGAGCTTGGCTAGAATGTTGGAACATGAGGTAGAAAGAATCCTGTAACTAGCATGCGACCACGAGCAATTTCTGGGTTTTCTACGCGGTCGCCCTTTTCATTTCACACAAGTAGCCACTCTGATTGGCTGGAAGTGTTATAGGAGGGGTGAGGTGATGAGCAGAAAAGGTGAGGTGGGTTGACAATTTCCCTTTTTGAGAAGTAAGGACGAATTCCCTTTTTCATGTTGTTCATTCTTAATCAGTATTACTTTTGTCTCCTAGAAGTCACTCGAACCAAGATACAGGTATCGACTATGTATAATATATCCAAAAATTGAACTTGTGAGTCTCGCCAATGCCGTGCAGCTCAACGTGTTATCTAATTGTGCTGAATTACAGAAAGCCGACCGCATAGAACACAAGAAGGATTGTGCTAAATTTGTGTTCATAACTTCAAGTTTGCCATGTTAGTAAATTGTGCAGAGTTCTCACGTGATAACCTTCGACAATCTCTAATGGCCACCACAGTACCATCAACCTATTTGGAAGGAGAATATAGCATCCCTATGCAACTAGACAAGTCAAGACAACAGATTCGAAGGCGAGTAAACCGTGATTAATGATGAGTTCAGATTGAGTTTAGGACGAAAAGGGGAAGGACGATCGCGTAAGGATGAAAAAAAATGAAGGATGGGAAGACCTCATCAAGCTATGGTAAAAGAGAGATGAAAAAGGTAAAATGGGGCTAAGCCCCAAAAAGTACTCAGACAAATATCTCCTAAAATTAGTGGTCAATTCAAGAAGAACTTGGTCGAGGGATCGAATCCCGCAAAGTCGTCGAGCGGATAAAGTCTCCAATCACAGAGACCAACTCCTTCCTCATACGACAAAAAGCCGCTCCGAGACGACTTCCGATTGTGCTTTAGTGGGTGCTTTAGATTTTGGTGGCTCTACATTCAACAGTCAAACTACATCATTATGAACGCCTACCGAAGACGAATTCAGAGTCAACCACAATTTTCTTCATTGCTTGGGGAGAAAGCAGCGGGAAAAGACGATGGATTTGACACGGTCTAGAGAGTGAGAATGGACATTATTGAGAAATTGGCATCCACTTGCTCTTGAGGTGGCTGCTTTTGCTCTAGTCTGACGTGAGATTCAGCTGCTCATGGTCACGAGTTTGTCGTTGGATTGAGTCGAAGAGTCATGCTTTTGTGATATTCTTCCTGTATTTAAGACATCCCTTCCTGTATTTTAGTGCTTTGATTCTTTCAGCACCGAGTTTAAGAAGACAGTTACGGTTTTCACTTTTAGCTAACAGTGTGAGAATTGCTATCTGAAGTACTCCAAAAAGGACTGTCCCTATACATGTCAAATAAGGAGTTCTGCTTTAGGTTGCAGTTGCCGATTCTCTTTCTCTTTCCAACTTATTCCAATGACTGATAATGATCAGCGAATGCCTGTCAAATAAGGTTCCCATCGCGTCAACTACGTTTCCTAGAGGAATTTGATGACACATGCAAAGGAATTCTCTGAAAGTCACAATTGGAAAGTTCTCCATCAAAGTAATTTTACATGAGTGCACTGCAGTGGTGGTGTATGGAGACCGGGAATATGTGAGCATAGGACGACATCAGCAGCAAGTTAGCTACAGTGAAGAACTTTGAAGTATATTTGTTTCTTGTCCCAGTACTGCCGTAGCACCGATATTTGTTTCTTGTCCCAGTACTACCGTAGCATCGGACTGATTCAGAAACTCATCATTACTACAGTATATTGCATGCAGTGAGGAACAGGAGAGTATTCTTTGATGCAAAACACCATAATTATCAAAAACTGGTTGTGTATAGAGCATCCATACGACCAACGTACAAATATTTATTTGTACGTTGTCGCAGTGCAGAATTTAGCCACCAAACCATTCCACAAAGATGTCATCTACGTACATGAGAACATCGACTAGCACTTGAGTGTGTGATAAGCTCTTCCTCTCTCTCTCTCTCTCTCTCCCTCTGAAAATCTTACTCTTTCTGAAGTGAGAAAAGATCACATACATTGTTGAGACACACTAATATCTAAACGTAATCTTTCAGCATGCACTGCAGTAAGAGAGAAGAAAAGATGGCAGGATTGATACTAATTATGATGATTGGAGGCAGGAGGACCGGGGATGTTGAGTACAAAGTATCAAATGCAAGTTAGCACGAGTTGAGGGGATAGGTACGACACGCACACCACTGCAGAATCAAGTGAAGATTGATCGATGAACTAACTTCAGAAAAGCACGAGATGAAAGAGAGTGAGGAATGGATGGATGGCGATATTGATTCTGGTTGGGTGGAGCACGAAGCAGAAGTATAACTGACTTGTGTCAGCTTTGAGATATATCGGAAAGTGGGGACCGCGTAGGATAACAAGAAGGATGGGGAGGGTAGAGATAGAGAGAGAGGAATTGATCTGATTCAAGGCATGGTATATTCTATCCTCTATCTCACTTGTGTTCTTCTTGTCGGTGAAGAATCTTAACCACATCTGGTCAAAAAGTGGTGGGTTAGATAAAGAAATTCATTCCTGTATAAGTACCGTTCCTTTATACTGTACATTCCTACGAAGCTCAATTGGCAGCTACTGACTACCGTGTTGGGAGAGTGGACTTAGAAGATGATGTACAAGCTCTATTGAATAGGACTCAAAAGAAGACAAAGGATTTCAATAAAAGTAAATCTGGTGGTGGGCTCACTCCTTCTCTTGGAATTGGGTGCATTTCTGTCGTGAGTGGACGAGACTTTCGAATCTTGACTCGCGGGAAAGGAGTATGAAGATTGATGTTTGGAAAACCACAGCAGAGGACATGAAGAATAGACGAAACGAAACGAAAGGCCAGCCGCAGTAGGTCTATTGCAGTAGGTTAGACTCCGAAGATCGTGAGATTTGTGAGACTGTTATTTTGGAGTGAAGAAATTTTGCAATGCTAAAGAGCTGAGACGAGACGAGCGACGAATTTCTTGACTTGACGATGAAAGGGATATGGTGGCTCATACAGTACATTACGAATCTGAATAGCCTCATCCGTATCGATGTATGTATTTCCTGTATTTACATCTGCTTGTATTGAATGAATGACTACTGACTCAATACTTTTGCGCGTGCGGGGGGGAGGTAGGGAGGAAGATGAGATGTTGTACGAATAAACTTAAACTGCTGCTGCTGCTGCTGCTGCTGTTTCAGTGATCTCTCTCGCAGTTGTCAGTGTAGATCGTACAGCACCGGTTCCGACTCTGTTAAAGAGAGTCTGTGACTCTGGGTCTGTCTGTCTGAGAACTTGAATTGACACAAAGGGGAGGGAAAGCTCTAATGACGATAGTGGCAACCCATTGATGAGCGTCTTACCGTTGCCAGCCCATTTTCTCGACTCACTCGCCTGAACTCAATTCTTCAATGATCTGGTTGTAGGACATTGTGGTTGCCCAATCCAACCAGAGAACTGAATGAACGACCTTTATCGACTTCCAAATAAGTTGCAGAGTATTAGTGAGTGTTGAAGTGTACAGCTCAGTTGCTTCTGTGAATGAGTAGCGAAGCATAGCAGTGCAGACCCTTGGAGTGCGTGATCAAGGCGCCACCTAATCCTCCTTTCTTTTCATCTCACCATTTATCTCAGTTTGGGTTCGTAGAACTGCAAACAACTGACCGCACACACTGAAGAGAGAGAACTAGGGGCCCAGAGGCTAGAGCAATTTCAGCCATGCCAATTCGTTTGCTCACCCACACAACGTCAAGTTCAGCTGCGATTTTGGGCGTCTAATTTTCATACTTGGGGATTACTATTGAAGATAATGAACGCATCTTCTTCGGAGTGGAGAGACATTTGTTCTCAGCAGGAGGGCATTTGAGGCCCCGTAGTCTCTTCTGAGTGATCAATTACCCAGCCTTGCTTTGCAGATGGTATGTCACTGCTTTGATCTCGAATTAGTAAACCTTTAGACTACCAGAGAGAGGAGGGGAAAAAAAGCTGCTTATTCTTCCTTTCAAGGTCAGGAAAATGACTGCGTTTTGGCCGTGCGATTGGTTCGTGAATTTTCGTCGAAGACAGAAACGAGCGCAGGGAGTTTCATGCGAGACTTTGTCCGAGAGATCCACCGTTGAGCTACCAGAATCAGCAGAACCAACTCTCTGCATCCCGAAGAAGAGCAACTCCCGGCGGAGGAAAGGCAAGATTTCATCCGCCGTCTCGAGGATGAGAGATGCATACGTCAACTGTATGCTCAATGCAGCTTCCATGGGAGACTACTCAGCTTTAGTCTACGGTAATGGCTATTGTGGCAACGACTTCCAATTCAAAGGCTCGTATCTCAGCATCGAGGAAGAGGCAGCTTACATTCGCAGCATGTCTCAACGATCATCCGGGTCATCTGGATCATCAGCTAGGTGAACAAGACGCAATTTGAATTTGGTCCAATAGAGAGGACCCGAATCAAGAAATCGGTTGTTTGGGGTTCAAAGAGAGGAAGCAGAGAGCGTTCAAGTGGGAACACTCATTACGAGAGCAGAATAGAGCCGAGCCGAGAAATGAGCTTTAGAAACTTCCGTGTACATATATTATGTATATGGTTCGATCTCGAGAAAGAGAAATGTTTAGGAGCTTCTGTTGGCCGAGATAGTGTTCGAAAATTTTGTATAGTGTTCGCGTAATGGGATGGTGACGGCGAAGATGGTGACGCAATCAGCCTTTTCAGCATATGGTTTTAAGTTGCGCGATGCGTATTCTTTGCGTCTGATTTTGTGGTTTTGCACCGAGGGTTGGAAGTCACGAGAAAGAAAGAAGTTGGATTATTCCAACTTCCTGGTCTGGACTTGCGTTGAGTCAAATGTAATCTGATGATGTCCTGAAATCTGATTATCAAACAGTGGATGCTCACTAGCAGTCCTGGAGAATGGGGACTGGATTTGTGAAGTATACATCCAGTGTTTGCTGAGTGCTGTGGATTTGAAACTGACCAACTGTGGATGAATGTTTTGGCAAGCAATTTGAAGCATCGGGCGACTCGTCTCGAATCTGGCCACGAGCAGAGTCCACCCAACACCAATCCGGTGTTCAAACAAGTTTTAAAATTGCCATACGTGTAAGGATTGAACTGGTCAAGTCCAAGGGGCAATGCAAGTTTCTGTCATTCTGAAATGCAGTTTGCCAACAGAACGTAAGCTAAATATGCCGCTGGTGAAAAGATCACTATTATTTGTAGGACTTCCCATCTGAGCATGGCTATTGTAAATTCATGTGTTTTTTGTAACATATTTGCCCTTCAGAAGAACCGGCTTACTGTAAAGAAACTCACCCAGCATTCTTAACTGCCTTACTTTGTACATCTGCGACTATAGACGTTTACAAACATTCTCCTCCGAGTTCAACGTGCAAATCCTGAAACTTGTAGGACGCGTCAAGCCGATGGATTTAGGAAAATAGGTCATAACCATCTCGAACTAGGTCAGCTTGATACGATCGCAATTGGAGCACGTCTAAACGATGTTTGCAAGTACTGGGCATATTGGTGTATCCAAGCGAAGCTCTCTTTGTCTTTTCCTTGTATCTCTTTGTCGTCTTTGTACGGTTTGATGGCGTCAATCTCTTTATCTTTTCTTGTACATTTTACTGTTCTCGTTTCTCCTTGGTCATGTCTTTGTACGGCTCGATGGCGTTTCTCATCGCATCTGTTTTCACTCGCGGTTGTGTTACTCTTTTTATGTAGCTTTTGTGCGGTTTCATGGCTCTTCCTGTCTTCTTTTCTCATTCGCCAATGTTTTTTCTCATTCGCGGATGCTTTTTTATTTTATCATGAAATTTTATTACACCATTGTCTTTTCCCTGTACGGCTTGATTGGATCTTCCGTCCTTGTTTTCCCTCGCGATTGCGCTTTCTTCTCTCCTCTCCCTTTTTTCTAGTGAAGCTACATTGCCTCAGCACTGTTAGAGATGCTGACGTCTGCAGTGAGCCAGCCCCTTACTCATTGAATGATTCAATCGACGACCACATAAATCCTTTACCAACAGTGTGCTTGTCTCTGAAAAACACAGGCACGGACTAAATGGCAAGGTTACGAGACCTTCCGAAACCTAGGAAAAGCTTACATTTGCTGTGGAATAAATTGGATGTTCCTCTGCTAACCTCAACTAAGAATAAGCGTCGTTCCATTGCCCTCTTCATATGAAAACTGTGCTCAACATTGAGATTTAGCTAGCTCTGAATCGTTGCCCCTGCGACAATACAGACCAAGTCACTATTTGTTGGATTTCGAGAAACACTGAAAGCAACCTGAGCATCTGCTAACGACTTGACAGGAAGCATGGCCCATCCTGGATACAAGGAAGACTCCTTGATCCTGGTTCGGAGGAATGCATGATAACCGGAAGCAAATAGAACCGTCAAGCATTAAATGGTATGCTGTCAGCTTGGTAAACACTAGTACACAATTCCTCACTGCTCCGCCCGATCTAATAAGCGATTGAACCCAGATATACACTTCCATGAGTCACCGTCTAATTTGAGGTGCCAGCTTGGAGCTCCTCTCTTTTATTAGAAGGTTTACAAGATTGGCTTCTTTCTCAGTACAAAGAGGGACCAAAGATCCCTTGGGGCCCCTGCCAAAGCCTACGGACCCCTGGCTCCGCTCATGTTCCATACCTTCCAGTACGATGCAAATTCTCCGTACGCACGATGCACCTGAGGGCAAGTTATCTAACTGAAGAATCGTGGAAAATTGACATATATTGCTGGTTGAGGCTGTATTACTCCCTTCCATGTCTAAGTACCTATACTGAGCTGCTGAGCTGTCCACCACGAACTGTATCCACAACGACGAGGATTCGGGAACATTGTGGAGAGTAATATCTACACAGATTCCTAGAGGGAGCCCAGGTACAAACTCAACCCGATGATCGAAGTCACTACCAGAAACCTTCATATCTGCCCAGACCTCCTTCACAGAACTGACAACGGACATTTGACTGGGCCAGTAGGAGAGAGCAACGTCACGTGCACACCTCCAGACACTTGAACTCTTTCCACTTCCTTCTTCCTTGAGCAGCTCCTTCTCAATTGTTCTGAGTAGAATTGAAGGCGAAGTACTTTCATCTTCAGATACCCTCTTGCTTGCACGCAGTATGTAGCCTAGCTCTTGCAATGGTATGGACGATGCTACATCGTTCGAGAGAGTATCACTAGGATGTAATGCAAGTTTCCATAGAGGGACAAGGGCATAGAGCTCATATATCTGGACAAGCTGTTCATGACTTAAACCAAGAAACCGATAGAGCAGGTGCTTCACACCGGACTCGAGTTTGCGGAGGAGATCTTGCGGTAAAGCTGACTTTCTAGCTACAACACGATGTGTCCCTTGTGAGGAAAAGTTCGCCAGTAACTGAACAACCACCACGAGGCAATTCAGATATAGCCCGCAGAAAGATACTGCCCCACTTAAGCCCAAGGATTTCCCTTTGAATGCTTTGAACTCTTTCCTGCAATCACTGAAGTTCGAACAAAAACATCTCGTCATAATGCAATCTTGGGTGATAAGGGCGGAATATCTTTTTCCAGTTAGGTACCAATGCGCCTCATGAATTCCCACAAGCAAAGTGCCTACTCTAAATTTACTTTAGAAGCAGCGACAAAAGTGAAAGACAGCAGATTACCTAAGTTTTTGAAGAATTTCCTTGAATGCCCGGATCTCTATTAAGGGCCTTGAATCAAGCGCAATGGCTACAACGTGCCGCGTACAATTCAGAATCTCGTCCTCTCCTGCCTGCCCTAGGCATGTCTTTTGGTGCATCTCGGACACAGGAATCTTCCCTTGGTTGAAAGTAAGCCTCTCCTGACTAGAACCATTTGCCTCTGTGTATCCTCCAATTGGGTCTTGCCCTCCAGCTTTCGCTCTTTGCTTGTGCAGAGTTCCATTTACAGATAATTGATTGAACTGATCCACTCTTGCATCGTTTTTCGCATACGTACCGACTTCCGAGAACCATGTGTAACGCATGGTCTTGAAGCCTGTCGGCTCCACGATGAGTGAAGATAAACGGTTGCGCAACCTATTGTTAACGAGCCTTGTGATTGCCAGGATATGGGTAGGAATTGTTGAGATTATCTTTACATTGGATTTTGCGGCAGCAAGCAGGAGCACTATTATAGCTACAGACTGAGGTTCATCGAGTCCTGATTCCTTGTTCAGCAACCCTCTCAACTGCAACAACAGACTCTGAGGGTTAGCGTTAAAGAGAAACACGCCCGAGACACTCACGGACTACAAAACAACAACAGAATGCATCAACTTCGTCTCTAGTCCACTGTGCCTCCACTTTCCAAGTCTCTACGAGAAAAAGACGTATGAAAGTCAACAGACCAAAGCTCAAATTGAGAGCGACTCTACTGATGTCATGGCTCCAGCTCTTTGTAGGGCATAAATTAGAGCAAGGTATCGCGAGGTGTTCTATAATCCTGCGCAAAGTATAAGACACTAAACCAAACTAATTTATAAAATAGTTGGAAACAGAACAAAACCTCTTGCAGAAGTTCAGCTGTGATGCACTCAGTGTGGCTGGCATGCGATACACCCAACTTCTCCAATGTGGAAAACAAACTTTCTTGATCCTGAATCAAGAAAAAAAATCGGACCAATATTACCAGACCTACAATTGACACCAACCATCATATTGCACAAAAGGAATTAAATTTGCGTGCCAGAAGTCTATCTAACTTTAATTGACCTGAGCAGAAACGTTGGATTAGACAAATACCTCGGGATGTTTCTCCAGGCTCGTCAAAATTGCACGTATAGTTACTTGAAACGCTGAGATACTAGGAAGTGTGATACTTGAAAGCAGATCGTGACCGGCTCTGCGAATTTCCATGTTTGAATCCTCAAAAACACCTAAAAACTGCACCATAACTTTCCTTAGAGCATATCGAAAGACAAACACGTTACACGTATGGTAGTGCAGTATCCTGCAACCACCTTAAGATTAGCTAGTGCCTTGACTGCAAAATAAAAGTAGTGAGTATTATGGTAGACCATAAGCAATCATAAATACAAAACAGAAGTCTGCAAATTGAATTGGCTACGATATTTCTCGGTACTGCCTGAATTAATATATCCTTCCTGTTCTTCAAATGGTTTCTTGTTCTATTGTTAGCTAATGATCGCTTCTATAAAGGCGATCCTCCCCGTACAATCGATGAGAAAATCCAGGCAATTTGCTTCAAAAAGTAATCTCTCCGACAAATCAGCAATTCTCTCGAGCAAAGCTTGCCTGATAAGTGGAGTACCATGTGAAGATGTCCTTGAGTGATAACAAGACGACCGGTCTGAGCTAAGCTTGTCAAAGCATGAATGGTTTGGTGCCGAACGAGGGACGAGACATCATTTATCATATCAGCCACAAGCTCCAAAGCACCGGAAGCCATCTTCTCAGAGGCAATTCCGAGTTTCGCAAGAGCCTTCACTGCAGCTAAGCGGACCTGAATAAATCAATCATAACTCGCCTTTAGAGTGAACCCAGAATCTCTCCGCGGTCCCAGCATAAGCAGCGTACGATGATCTTTACCAGACTTGGACGGGTTTCTCTCTATGAATTTATCAACCAGCAATTCCAAACGATGTAATGCCTCTGCAAGATATGAGTAGCCGTACTGGAATGGCGAGAACTTCCACCCTCTTACAAATAAGCACACAGAATTGTTCTTACCTCCCAAAACTCATCTTCGAGAGCAACCACAAATGCTCCGGCACTCCAGTTTACCAGATTTTTCTCCTCAATAGTGGCGGCATCCACATCACCATCTGAAATGGAAGCAGATGATTCCTTCTCTGCTGATGTTACAAGAATCTTTTTAGATAGACTTTGGAGCAATAAATGCTCACTAACGCCGGTCATCTCCGCAAGGGAACTACAAACCTCTTGTTTGACACACATGCTCATGTCTGTCATCATTCCGCATATCTGCGATAGAATAACGCAAAAGTATTGATGGTGAGAATTCTACGGAAATCTAAGTAAGGTCTTCATAGTGGTACTGGGCGAAATTTAACAATTCCGCTTGTAACTATAGCAGATACAGTTGAGCAAGAAAGAAAGTGATTTAACGCAACTGAGCAATGAGAGACTCTGTCCAGCAAGATCCACTATGACAAGATCAACACTTCATCTGCGTTTTGACGTCATACTATAAGACTCGAGGCTTGTAATGTTCTTACAAAACAATCTTCAGTCATTTTTCATAAAACAACCACAGAATTCTAACAGTCCTTTCCCCGAACATACAATTACAGAACTTTAGTTGAAGCGCTTGACATAGAGGCCAAGACTTAACTCGCGACGCAGAAACTTTACTAGTACTTAACTGGGTTTTACCAAGTTAAGTAAGGGGATGACTAGATCCAACGATGGCTGAATACCAGGAGTTCCCAAGAAGCGGCAATGCAACACACTCAGGACCTTGAATTGCAATCATAATTAATATACTGCCAAGAAGTAGTCCATGAACTTACTCTTAGGAAAGCATTGTCCACAATCTTCGCGCCATATAACAACTCCCTGGCACATAACCCTACCTAGACGTCGTGCAATCAATATCAGATCTCTGAGGTAACAATTTCCAAAACGAAGAAGAAACTCTATCTTGATGGAGGCCAAACAGTTTGAAAAGGTTAGATGTGCTCCTCCTCAGTGAATAATGTCAAAAGCAAACTCCTAAAGACACCCCGAAAGAACCATAACTAGGTGTATACAGGCAGTTCTAACTGCATAAGAACTTAAAATAGCCAAATTTCCAGTTTTCCATGGATGCTCAATTCATGCAAGAGTATTAAAAATATCTCTGAGAATATACATGAGGATAACTAATGCTGTGCAGGAAGTCAGCTCACCAGTTTAATTGCCCATAATCGTACACATTCAAAAGAATCCCGGAGAAGTCCTACTGCATGCTTGTACGTGTCACTATCCAGCGTGCTGCCCTTGGTGTGTAAATCGATTAAACCCCACACGACTGTCTCCCGAACCCCTGGATGCGGGTCTCGAGTGTACTCCAGAAGACTATGCATCAGAGATTCTCCTGCCTTCCAGCCTTTGAGCACGTATACAGGAAGCGCTACTCGCCCATGTTTGTCTGGACCTCCCCGCTTTGCAAGGTTCTGAATATATTTATCCCTCACACTCGCCACGAGTAACCGTATACCGCATTCTCGGAACTTTGGGTTTAAGCTTCCAAGTTGATCCCTGGCCAAGGATCGAAGAGAATCGATTTCCAGTATCTCTTCCGCTTTCCCAACTATGTACAGACCTCTCAGTATCTGAAGCTTCAAAGCAGACTTTAGAGGACGAGTCTCCACGTCTTTGGCTTTGATGTACTCTAAAAAATTGTTTGCTACCATTTGCGAAGGACTCGACTGAGAATTATGTTCTTCGTCATCCCTAGCGTCACCCACACAAGTCACCACAGCAGCTGTAGTGAGAAGGTTCACCAATGCTAAACTAACAGACACTTCAACTTCTTTCCATAGCTGCTGTTGCATGAGATCTATCAAAAGATCCCTCGTTACCTTTTCCTTCACTAAACCCATCCGCTCGCCAATAACACGTGCAGCCTCAAGCCGGATCTGAATATCAGCATGATGGAATAAAGCACCTTGCTTCTCTAAAAATGAATGAAGTTTGTCGTCCTGACGATCAATGTGGGAATATACTAAAGTGGCTGGTGAAAGCGAGTATGTCAGCGGTTTTGCTTTCACCATTACGAATCGTTCCTTCGCCAGTCTTCGCTCGTGACTGGTCTCTATCTCTAACTTCTGCTCTACTCCGTTACGTGGGGGATCCAGATCAACCTCCTGTATAGTAGTTTTGTGGGCATGTTCTAGGTTGATATCTAACTGCTGTCCTGATTCCACAGACTCTGAAGTGATGGCAAGTTGCAAGTCTATTCCAACAAAAGGCCTGGACCTTGGAACCGCGGGAACTCCACCATCAACAAGGACGGGTGTTCTCCCTCGAGTCTCTTGTACTTCGCCATTTATGTCAAATGCCATACCCAGGTCTCGGGGCCAAGCACCTGACTGAGAATGTCCCGGATTTGTCACGGACTCATCTGGGTGCATCCACCGGGACTTCTTGACGGGAGACCTTCCATCCCAGACAGACGTGAATGAGTCTCCATCTTCTTCTCCATCATCATCATCATCATCCATGACAGGTGCTTCAAGGTCGATCTCTCTCACACGTTTCATCTTCATATGTGAGGTTAGATGGCTGCACATTACCTGTGAAAAGAAAGTGTCACATCAACTCTGCAACCAAACGACTTGAGTCACTCCATGATGATATTCAATCGTCCATGATGCCCACCGATTTCATCCTTAAATTATGCTATCAGGCACTAAAGCGGATTCATAACATTAAAGTGTACGACTCCTCAGCGGAGCTCGCAATTCAGAAACTAGGAGTTTGAGACTAGAAGACCTAATACACATGTCAGTAACGAGAATGATCATGGCAGGCACCGGTGCACAATGAACTAAAATAAACAGCTCCAAGGTCACAATCTTCTCAGTCCATTTCAGCCTAATAGAGTAAGATTCAACTTCAACATCTGATTCCTAACGTTCACTCTTAATCGACATTGAACACAAACTCTGATACAATGACCACGTAAGGAAAGTGATCCTAGCAAACTAAACAACATACGCATGCAAGCACTCACCAAACGTCGTCCAATTATCCAAACAAAACTAAAAATCAAAAAACGAGGGTGCCTACCATTCAGCAATGGACGACTTCATTCTCCACAAGGGGATGCAACAGCTCAACCATCCAAGCAGAATATTCTGGATAGGGCCTCTGAACCTCGAACACACCTTTGCATGACCGTAACACAGCTCGATAGGGTTCCAATTCCATAAATGCCCGAGCACACATCGTCTACCTGACCAGAACCCTTCCCTACTTCCGGTCAACCTCGACGCTTGAGAATCGACTTTTCCTCCTCGCACAATAAGAGCCTCAAGCCTTCGGAATTAATGTCTCGCACTTACGTAGGGCTCCAGATGCAATCACCAGCAACATGCAAAAATCTGGTGGTGACCGAGGCTCCTCCAGGCACCCCTTCCTGATTACCTTCCATTCTTCACAGTCACGCTTCTCTAAAACCTCAAAAATCGCCGAAGCTCGGTGAGCGAGCTAGGGTTGATGTCGCAAACAAACTGGCGAACATCCAACCTACGCGGCCACCCACAGCTACTCCTCCTCTGGCGTCCCCAAGTCCACCTCCATTTTTTCGGCCACGAGCTTTCACCCGTGTATCCAGTGATAAGTGTCAAAAACCTCGACAAAGAACGTAGCAGCGGCGGCAGCAACAACGACCCAACCATGTACAGTGCAGAACAGAACAGAACAGCGTTGCTGTTGCTTTGAATTTCGAAATTTGTATTTTATAATCCCTTGCATGACTACGAATGTCAGGTTGTCGCTATCTCTCTTTCTGTTGGTTACATCAGACGGACGCCAGGGTACTTTTCACGCTTTAGTTACAACCGGCTCGAAAAGTCTTGCTCGACGATTCAACATCAGCCACTTCAGTAGAGCTCTAACCTGCAGTAATCAGCGCACTGCTTTCGACGACCTCCGCCCGACCTCCGAGCCAAGGGGAAGAATAGAACGAGAACCCTGCTGCTTTGCTTCTCGCCGCATCCGATATCGGTTGTTTTCGGCCGAATATATACAACCAACTCGAAGTTCATGAGGATTCCGTATTGGGTTGTTTTATCGAGAAACAGGATATCACTTCAGCTTCATGTTTGTCACATCAAAGTTAGGTTCATATCACTTTTCTCACGTCCAAAACCAACTTTAATGAACATCACGTTCTTTACTTAGATCGTAAATCAGAATATACCAAAGCATGAGTTTGTTTTGATTGAGAAAATACTCTTTTTCATCAGCTTTAGTGCTTGAGATCGCAAATAGGATCTCATTTGTAAATTTGAAGATACTACATGTTTCCTGTTTTCACTCTCTTGGGCACTCAGATTGTTTTTGCTTCCACGAGATTCTTACAAGTACTGTTTTAACAAAATACACACTTCCCTTACAACACTGACCGACCAGAATAATCTTTCCTTAGAAGATTACATTTCTTGAAGGAAAATCTTCTAAAATCTGAAAACCCAAAAAGAAAAGGTCTCCTTGTCTTCTCGAGATATTCAGTGGTTCTCACCATGTCAATTTAAATAATAGCTTTCACTCTTCCGCAAGATATTCCGGGTTCATTTGTTCGCCAACATCATGTACGTGTCAGCTAACATCTTTCTTTTCTAGATGATAAGATGCGTTCTGAAGTATTATTAAACTGAAATTTGTTTACGTCACCATGGTATGGGAGATCCCCCACGATCATCTTTAGCTCCCAAGATCATGGAAGTTAGTGAAGGCTATTGGCCTTCGTTACTACAGTTGTCTCCCTTCGGAGGGTGTCGCTTAGCATGCAGATTCATGCTAAGTAAAGAAAAAGTGTAATATTTAAACCTTAGACTGGAGCATCACGTTCTCTCACTCGTTCACTACCACATAAGAAGAAAGTGTTTTTCTTCACAAATGTTTACAGGAGTAGTGGTATATGTATCTTTAATAATACATGCGGATGTTGTGTATGGTGAGTCTAGATTGAGGGGAGATAGAGTACCTGTATGTTCTCCAAACACTTCGCTTTTTAGCTCGACGACATCTCTGTAGTTGATATTGCGCACTTATGTAGTATTATTTAGCACCCGAAGTTATGACAACATCATTCATGTTTTCAAGTTCTACGCAATCTCTCTGAACCTTAGTGACTCATGCAAAACAAGAAAATTGAATTGGAAACGAGAGATTATAAAGAGTATATATTGAGCAAGTGGACTCAGATGACTCTCCCGGAACGGATTTCGAAATAACTTGAATAACAAGGAATATTGGAATAAACAAGGAATAAACTCCTTGCTCTAATATATAGATATTAGAGCAAGGAGCTTGAGTTATCACAAAATATATTTATATTTTGAAATTATATTTTTCTAGAATAAGCAAAAGGAAATTTGGAGCGGAAAAAGAACTACCAAAGAGATCTGAGGTAGTTGTTCCATAGTGATAAGGAAACTATAAAGTTAAGGGAATATTATTTTTGATTTGAAAAATTTTAAAGTTTGCTTATTATCAATACAAATGTCTAACGTAGGTTTAAAAATAATTTATCTGGTACTCCAAATCTTTTATCAGTGGCTCTTAACTTCACCAACTAAGCCCGAGTCCATATAGGTCCCATTCGGTTTACATTGCTCCCAGCTATCAAAGTTTGTTTGTCAATATTAGCAATGAACTTATCCGACAGGATTCCGTAAACCGCATGCCCCAATTGAATAGATGGCAGATGGTAGATGCTCTTTATTACTATTTTATTCCTGCTAACCTAAGTCAAACTTACACAGAGAACTAGAAATCAAAACAAGCTCATACATGATTTAGACTAACCTTCGATAACACCCCGCACTACATTAAAAAGATAATATATACTAGATCAACTTCTTTAAATCGATAAGAACAACCTTTGTGTTGTTGTATTTCTAGTTGTTTGCAAACTGTGAGATCATAAAAATTAGCCATAATCAATTTCACTAAATTGTAATCCACTCTTCTAAGATACCTTGATTTAACTTTACGTCTACTTCAGCCAAACAGTGAGAGTTCTTATCGCCATCTATTGCTGAAAGACTTTGGATGGCGACATGGCAATAATAGGAACAATGTGTGTGATGATGGCTAATCGTGTTTACTTTGATCAAGCAGATTTTACATTTTATTAATACTATCTTCGTTGATATCACATGCGCGAAAGTGCATGGTGACCACCGAATCAATTCATCAGGAGGTATTCGTCATTGCCTCGTTGTTCCTTTATATGTTTTCATAACGACTCAGCAGGAAAGCCTTCACTGCCAGTCATGAAAGATACCGGCACCATGTGGCACCACCTGATCTTGTTGCATGTCAACTTGGGTACCGTTGAGTCGGAATTGCCAAGGTTTGAGGGACTTTGAGGGACTTTGAGGTCCATTTCTGACAAATGAGGGGTTATCAAAGAGCACTGGGCATCGTGTCTAGGTAGCTCTTCTTTCTATTTAGTTGAGTGATTTTTATTCAAATTAGTTCCGGATTTTGAAAATTGGAACTTATCTCCACTGAACACCTACCGAGCAAGAGAGCAAAGTTTAACCCTTCCGTTCCCATTAATGAGACCACAGCGGCTTGAAGCAAAGGCTTTAGGTTGATCCCCATCCAGCTTTTGCTCGTGCACGTTACACTATGAAGTGAAAATTTTGTATAGTTAAATCATGGCCATCCTTTTATTATTGAAGGAGGATATTGCTCTTCCAAAATACTTCTTAGCTGCGGACCTGCCCGTGCATACCAACTTGTTGAATCGAGATCTTTATTTAACCGCCTCTAGGGATATCCTGAATGCTAAGGGAATCGAGATTTACGTAGTCGTTTTGGATGAGACATTAGATCCAATACCAACAATCAGGCAATACTCCTCAAGGAACCTCCAGTTCGGAAAACCCAATAACCATACTAGGTATTTGGACCACTTAATTCTTAACAGACGATCAAGTAACAGCAATAGTCGAGGTAAACAGTGACATAGGGTCCAGGCGTACCTGACCTTGGGCAGAATCAGGAAATCAGTTCCATTGGTAATCGGCCAGCTAAGAAATTTTGAACTCCGTTGTCCGTTGTGTTCCTTCATTGTTCAAGGTTCTCAGACTATTGCTTGTATGTACAGAGGCAATGACCACCTCGTGCTATACCACGGGGTACAACTTGCCTACACTTTTCAAAGATCTTTGGGTCCTAGTAACCAGGAATTGACATCCGTTACATGCCTCGTGAGATGTGAATGCCTTGCTTGCTTCCCGCTCGGTGAAGGATGTTACATACTGACCAGCTGTATAGGCTATAGGCTTGAGATAGTCACTGTGCATGGTGGCGGCTTGAAGTGGTACCATGACTACAAGATACTATCGTGTGCCATCCACTCGCGTTATGTCCTGTGACCGAAATGACATCCTGAGAACCCCTTGACTAACATATTTTGTCAAGATGTGCGTGCTTCTGTTGAGATATATGGCCAGCAAGACCTTAGCCACCATCCTCCAGAGAAGGAGAGGTTGGAACACTGCCGGTTGGCGATGTCTTTATCCTCCAAAAGCAAGTCCCCCAGGTCTTGCAGCGATCATGTAGATCTCCTTGTCATTATCAGGAGGGAACTCCCAATCTCTTTCTTCGGTTGAGTAATTATTTTCGCTATTGCTTTTTGAAGAAGGACGTCAATGTGCCTTGTTGTTTCCCTTGCTTCCCGTTAGCCTTACCAGCATTCTTGCCGCTTCCTTTACTGGGAGCTGCCTTTGGCTGGGCAGTTAGAGGCTTCGGCAAAGCTCGAGGCCTGCAGTTCAAATAGAGTACAAATGTCAGGGTAAAGATTTGCATATCGTGGCCGGGAAAGAATCAAAACAGCGCAAATCATGACACTGACACGAATTCCTGCAACACTGACGGACCACCAGAAACTGAGACCCAGGTGTGAAGCTTTTACGTTTTAAGTTTTCTTCTTAACACAGCCAATTGAGACAGGTAAAGAGGCTTACAACGTATCGAGGTCAGACACTGAGGATCTCAAGTAAAGGCAAATTCTCTTGTCCCAACGGAAACTTACCTTTCTAGAGGAGTTTTAGAATCTGTTTGTTTGCTGTTTACAGTCGAAGTATTAAGGGCTGCCACAGGCTGAGACTCCTTGTCGAAGTGCATTCCTTCTCCTTCAGTTTCCCAAACTACTTCAGTCACTGAGTAACAACAAGACAAAGTAAATTATCTGGGACACTAGTAGTCTAGATGGTAACGGTAAGGACGACTACATGAGCAACTACTCAGAAACAGCTTACTTCGAAAAGATTCCTACCAATACAGATAGCAGAATTTAGTAACATACTTCACGCTTATTCTGGGCTCGAATGAAGACCCCGCTCCGCCTGCCTCACATCTAATAGGTCAAGGCGGACAAGGCCGGAAGTCGAATACGGAAGGAATTGGGAATTACCTTCTCTGCCACGTTCGTCGATCTTTGTATGCATTACTTTCTTCCTTTTCGGCGCACCTCCACTACCAGGAACCTCTTGTGCGGAAACATTTGGCTTCTCCTCTTTTGCCTCGCTTGTACCTCTTCCGTGTGTGAGGTTCCCGGCCACTAGGCACTGATGTTGTAAACCATTGGTAGAGACATTTGCCTCGGCCGTAGGCACATTTGCTGTAATGGCAAGTTGCTCCTTCTTGGGAAGTAAGAGTATATCATGGCCTTTGCGTAGCTGAGGCTTTTTATCCTGGGGGGAATCTGGAGTACTCAGCCTTACAATCATCTCCTCATCCTCTTCAGCTCCCTCATTGCCAGAATCATCATCTTCTACAATCATTCGACGTCTTCCTGACACTCTTTTGATCCGTGAAGAAGCAAATTCGTCCACATCATCGTCGCTGTAGACATCTGCCTCCATCTTCTGTATTCCAGCCTCCGCGTCACCTGCATAGTTTTCAATTCATAGCACTCCATGAGATCGACCATTGCTCCTCCAAGTATTGTTTGAAATCTATGAAAATGGAGTTTGCATGGGAAGAACCATCACCCAGAAGAATCAACTACACGTTCAAGGAAGTGCTTACTGCATCTCACACACAGAGTCCATAACAAAGAAATTGGTATTTATGCGCCAGCTAGCTTACGTCAGCGCTGTATACGCAATTTTAAAGGAAATATACAGCAGCTCTTCATAGCCTGGTAAATTCGTGCTGCGACCTCATAGAGTAAAGGTAATGATGTGGATTCTTAGGGACTGCTTTGTTGAAAACCTGAACACCTGAGCCAGTGATCTCAAAGAGGAGATATGCACTCCCTGACACTATAAACACAAGAGGATATTACGATTCACCACCAGTGAGAACTGAAGAAAGAATGATGAGAGTTTTGACCACAATTAACACGAGTAGGGAAAAAATGGAATAGCCCCGTACCTGCAGATAGAGATGGTGGGATAGGTTCAGAAGCTTTTGATGGTGATGGTGCCTTTGGCGGTTTGCTGGCCGCCTTTCCCCACAAATTTGATATGGCGCCTCCACCGCTTTTACCAGCAGGAGAAGCAAAACCCACAGCTTTCCTTTTGCCAGCAGCAGGAGGTAATGTGCTCGCCTTCTTGTCACTCTTCCCTATCCATGTATCCTTTCCCTCATTATCTGCAGCCGTTTGAGGAACTGCTGGAATCTCGCTTTTTACTTGCTTCAGATCGACATCCACGTTCGTCAGGGGGTGTATTAGTGAGGTTGCGTTTTGCACTGCATGTGTTGAAGAAGATAGAAGGGCATTAGCTGGTTTAGGTGCTGGAGCTGCAGTTCGTGGAGAAGAGGATGAGCCAGAAGTGCTCCTCTTGAGATTGCGTTGTACAGTTGTGCATGTCACTGCACTAAACCTGCAAAGTAGGGAGAAAAAAAACTTGAGCACCTCCGTAACTACAGCTCAAGGATGATACAATATATGATCTGTGTATAATCTCTGTTGATCTCTGCAAGTTGATCCTAGATATACATATCTCAAAATTTTCCAAAATTGTTCCCATAAATAGTTCGTTCTAAAACTTCAGGTTTGGGACCATGTTAAAAAAGTTAAAAAGAGACCATGTTAAATAGAGTTGAAAAGGGCAAACCACTTAGTTATGAATACCTATGACCACAAAGTCCCGGATTGGTGGTCAATCCGGGACTTTGTCCGGCGTTAGAAGGAACAGAAGGAGCCTCTTTCTGACATGCAAAGTTCGAGCGAGCTTGAACTTCATGCCTTGTCATTGTTTCAAGAGGCTAGGTCAAATTTCGCTTGGCTTCAAGTGACGAGGTCCGTACAACTAGAGGAAAAACATAAGGAGATTGCGGGTCCACAGCTCACTATCTTTTCGTTGCGAACGAATTTCAGTAACTCCAGTTCACGCTCACCTGTTATCACGCAGACAGTTGTTGGTATCTTGAGGTGCATCGAAAAGCTCCACTGCCTGGACAAAATCAGCACTCCACAACTGAGCTGGATCTTTTGGCAAAGAGCGCTGCACACTGTATACATGGACTGAAGGGTTTTCCTTCAGTGCCGCCTTCACACCTATGGCAAGAGGGAATGGAGGTTAGGTCCGCAGGGCCTGAAGCACAGTCCTTGACCTTAAGTAGTACTTATAGCGAAAATGTGTGCGATGTCCCTCCCATCATTCGACAGTATTTAGCCTACTTTTTGAAGAAACATTAGGCACAACAGAAGCAGCTACCTACCATGCTAATCAGGGCTGAAAATGGCACATCACAGTCGAACTACCTTCTAGTTTGGATTTCGGCACAAGTTGTATGGCGTAGCATTGTGGTTCTTTCTTGGTCCATCCAGAGACTGCGTAAACTATTTGTAAGTCAAGCTGCTTATTCTCCGTAACAAACTGCTCCAGAAGCCTGCATAACAAAAAGAAATACTCGTCATCGACACACACACTGCCCAGATATACATGCTTTTAAATGAAAGAATAGTGCGCGGCAGCCTACACTCACACAGAGATGATGATTAAACAATACTGTGAGAAACCTAAAACCTGAACATCTCCTTCTGTAACTCAGAACTTGAGCCATTAACATCTGTTACACGGTTTCAAGATGGCGGACAAAGTACCGCTTAGCCGTATTGGAGGGAACTGAGAACTTCCTGCTCAGCCACTTGTATGATATCTGCAGTCAAGGTCAGTTCAAGGATGTAGGGCGATCAGAAAAGAAGTAATGGAATCAGAATGATGATTTGGTAGTCCACTAGAGCAAGAGAAACCCGGCCCCGAAGCGGGCCTGTAAGACATCTACGGGCAACTCTACTCCACTATCGTCATATGTTTTCTCAACAATCCAGCAAGTCTTAAATTGCTGGAATTCGCCATAGATTGTTACGTTCTCGCCAAATATTGTGACATCCGCAGGCGTTCAGAAAAAGTCCCGAGAAGTGAATTGCTAAAGCTTCACGAGCCTTAAAAACCTATGATATCTCGATGGCACACTTTGAATACACCCTGATCAAATGCCCTCTCGGACGCTAAATCCCCCTCTATCAACTTTAAATTCGTCAATATATTCGAGCAGGACATTCAGCTTCCCTTGTCTTTTCCTGTGATAGAAAAAGAAAAGTTCAACGAGAAATACGTAACGGGAAAAGATGACAGCATACCACTTGTAGAGCATCAGATACGAGCCCTTCAATCTCAAATAAAACCTGCGTCGATGCCGCATCCCCCATTTTCAACTCCGGATAAAAAGTAGAAGAGCGACAGAACTGTCTATCATCAAGCCCAGCTACTCTTGGCCAGGCCTCGAATTTTTTTCCGTCGGCGATTTCGAATTACACACAAATCTCCAGCAGCTTACAAAATCTATATACATCTGCCATTGATCACCACTTCAACATCTACGACGGTACCGTAATCCCGAGGTTCCTCTCCACTCCAATTCTCCAGGCTTCGATCTATTTCAAACTCCCCTGGTCCATCCAAGTTCTGCTCTATTGACCACCCGTCCCTAGTTACAGACTCCACAAGTCCCGACCACGATCTGCTATTGCTCAATTGCATAAACAATTGAAAATCACGTTAAACCCCATTCCTCCCATTTCTTCTTTTCTCAGGCGATTGCAAGGCGATAGAATCATGTAACATCACCGCTAATGGCACGCCTTCGAGTGTGAAAGCGATGGCAATAGATGTGATTGATTGTGGACTGATTCGAAGAAGCCCGATCTCTTTGCGCGGGAACAGAAGTCTTCTTCTCGAGTTTCTCCCTCTGTGCCCTTTTCCTGACACAGGAACACGACCCCTAAAGCAGGTTAACCGGTAATAAAAACAAGGATATAGACCGGCACAAAAGTTGATTTGACCGGATCGCCTTGACGTGGTAAAGATGACATGAGCCTCGGAGATGTATCCGCACAAGCGCAAGAAAAACTACGTTGGATATAAAACTACGTTGGTAATAATGTACCATGAGATCCACCAGGAACTTCTTATTACTTCTCGATGATTATATTGAGAGTTGTTAATGCTCCTGAACATTTTGTTATTGTCGCCGCGTTCCGCATCTGAATCTACTTCTCTCTCTCGGACAGCTACTCATCTGAATCTACTTCTAATTCTTGGAATGCGCCTGTGTAATGTGGTGACGTTGGGAAAAAAAATGAAGGCCAACAGGCCAATAAAATACCCCGAAAGGAAGAGGAAAAAGGGCAAATAAAAAGGAAAAGTCTAAGGAAACTCTATAAAAAGGCCAAATAGGCACCGAGAAACAAACCCAATGCCCAATTTGCATAAACAACAAAAGATCATGCAGAGTAAATTATACAAGAAATATGTAAAATAAATGATATAGAAATCTATAACTATGACGTATAACATATGATAGAGATATTGCAAAGATATGTCCGACAAATGTGAGTGGAAGGCATCGATGGTAAGGGAATGTCCATTACTGATGCACGTCTATAAAAACTGAGAGTTTAGTGATCTATGTAAGCTAACGGAAACGTTCTCCCGAAAAGAGGAAATAAGTATGACATGTGAGAAAGCCAAAATTCTTCTTCTACATTGAACCTCGTGGTATCTCTTGAAAGTGATGAAAGTAACCAAAAATCATACGAAGAAATGGAACCATGTCATCGTTGTACCCTTCGAAACTGAAAGTAACCAAAAACCATACGAAGGAGTGGAAACCATGTCATCTTTACCACATCCCGAATAACAATAGCAAAAAGGCAGATGACACTAACAACTTCTTGTTATTGTCACCCATGACAGTGACACTCCATCCTTTCCCACGATTACCACATTACGCTACCATTTACCGACAATTAATAGTTTGGATTATAATGGATGGATTGTTTTAGCAGTTTCTTTGGGTTTTTGAATAAGGTATTATTTTAAGTGTGATTAACTTGATTCTAAATTTATCATACTGCTTTGAAAGCTTTGAATTTCTAAGTAGAACAATTACTGTTCATTTTCTGAGGAAGAGGTCACTTTTGAGTGCGATAGCTCTTCTCGGAAGAACATCAAATGTAAGTGGAAGTGGTTCTATTAGAACAGATAAGCTAAAATTAGCACCAAATTTATCTCTAAAATAAAATTCAAATGTGATTTTTTACATATTTTGATTCAATTTTGAATTTTAAATTTCTGTGTATCAGAAACGATCAACCTCAGTATCGTCGTTAGGAAGGGGACGGTGAGGACAAATGTGAGAATTATGCTTGCAAAAATATCATAATATCATATGAAATAAAAGCAATGTTAGCGTAGCTTACGACACATATCTTGAAACTATTAGCATGGATGTTATTAATAGTCACTTGAATTACCTAATCTATAAAATTAAATTGTATGATTTCACTTTCCATTATTTGTCTTGTGTACTAAATGGCTTTCTTTTCAATGATATCACACGAGAACCATATATTTTTTGTTACATATGAAATTGTATGGTAAACGTATGCATAAATATTCGTGTGTTCTTGATCGTGGATTTAATGAAGATATAAAAAAAATACTTGTTTTTTTAGTACTCGTGTTCTTGAGTCTGCATTCGAATAAACATAAGTAACAAATCCCGGGAAACTCAACTATTGAGCTAAATATGAGTGCAAGTGTCTTAAAGAAAAAGAATTAAAAAAAGATATCACCAATAGTCCATTGATGCTTCAAAATGTAGATTGTGAGCAAAACTTTATGCAGAAATATCAAATGTGAATTTTGATATACTTAGATAGTTCATTTAGTACCTCCTTAATGTCAGTTACTGTTTAACAGATTACGAGTTCTTGCGACAGTGTCTCTTCTTTCTCATTATCGTTAATCGTCAAATATTCGCGTGAATTGGTTCCAAAAACATTGATCTTAATCTACTACTCATGATGTTGAATATGGTCTCTTTTTATTCAGACTGTTATCTGTGACACTTTGGATATATTAGATGCAAAATTTGATATGCATATAAAATTAGTGGCACTTTCAATATACAAGCCATTACACTGGCAGAAAAAAGTTCACCTATATAACTAAGGTGACATGTCCTTGTTATTATAGTAATGACTCTTTCTTTCCAGTATCATCTCTCAATAATTATTCAGCGTTGTTTGATATTTAAGATCATTTCTGCCTCCGTTAACTCCTGAGGATGATTTCTCACTACTCCTTTGTGTTCAAACGGCATTGAATAATCTGGACTAAACTATCTTAACAAACAAATTCTTCTTACTTACAAGGTATTTCATACCTTGAAAATTTTATAATATAAATTTGTTACACACATCGGTACATAAAAGAATTTATGTTATTATGTGTGGATATATGAACTTTATTATCTGGGAGGATTATTTTGATAAAGCTTTAGTTGTTCTTTTCCATCTCTCACTATTATATACTATAGATTTGCTTACTCTTCCTATTATACATGACTAAAGATGAATTTGAGAAAGAAAAAAAATTGAAATTATAAATTCCCCCTGATTTTTGGTTTTCCTTATTTAAACTAGTAATATATGATTAATATATTGTAAAAATGTTGTATCTTGGAAAGATTGTACAAAACGTATGACCAAAACTTTTGATGTTGACTTAGAAGAATGTTAGCTAAATCTAGATCTATAGATTTCTCAGCAATTTGACTGCCTTGTTCTGTCAAATATTTAGTTAATCTATAATTTAATTAAAATTCTAATTATATCAAGAAAATGAATTTTTTTATTTGCTGCTATTGGAATTGCTCCGATTGAAAGACAATCTTTTGTCCATAAGACTTTATCTGTTCGGTAGAAAATAATGGTAAGAAATGTTATCCATAGTGGATATTTGTATAGTGAGGTATATTTTTTTTACATGCTTGCTTTACATAAAAGTATTGATTTTATCATGTTTAATTTTGTAGTCAATCTTTTTTTCTTGATATTATCCGAGTTGATTTCCTATCATTCAATCGAGATTATTAATCTATATTTGATGAAATCTAGCTATAAATGAGATTGAAATGACTTCTTTGTTCAGTTCTTGTAGAGGCGCATGTAATCTTATTCTTATTCAAAGTAAAGGCTTTACCTTTATGCATCTTCCTTGTAGATTGTGAAATCGATCTTCGGAGCGGTATGTTGTTAACCGATTCGTAGTAGGTCATCTTACTTCTAGGAAGAAATTACTAATATGACAAACAGATTACTAAAATATATTCCATATTGATAAGATAACATGTGTTGAAGACAAGGTCCAATTCATGCTAGTTTGTGGCTTGCTCTAAAGAATTGTCTAATCTTGTACGTGTCTCATATTTGGATAAGTTTGTAAAGTGTATAATTCTATATTTTTTAAATCAAAGTAAGTAGACAAATATATGGAAAGAATTTTGCATGCAAGAGATATGTATCCTAGAGCGTTCATTAGTGCATTTCAAATAGAAGTTGTCACTGTCCATAAAGATTTTGTAATATAATGTATGGATATCCATGAAATGCTTTATGTGTAAGGTCTTAGAGGTATTCTAAATTTTAGGGAAGAACTTATAATCATAAAAAACTTATGGATCATGATTTTTATGATCCATAGTGTAGAACACTATACATGTTACTAAGTTTTAATTATTTGTGGAGTTTGATGAGGTGTATTAATTATATTTGAACTTTAATTTGAACATGGAGAACAAGGTCATCTATGTACCAATGAAGTGAGCAATTGTTATCTTTTGAAATGTCTTAGAACTTAAACCCAAGGAGTGAAAGAGTTGTGATGGGAGATGAGTTCTTCCCAATGTTTCTATTATATTTTCATTTTTGGTGAGAACTTTTCAATTTTTTGAGATTGTAAAATTCCGCATTGTAGTATATGTTAAATATATATATTTCTCATGAGAATTTTCAATTGTGTGAAATTGTAAGATGTCATGTTGTATCACATGGCATATATTCTTGAAGGAAATTAGGAAATGCATGCAAAAGCAGATCTTCTGTACAGATAGTGAAAGTGAAATTGACTTTCATAAATAGGAAATAGATGAACGAGATTAGAAGAGTAAGATTTGTTAAAATTAGATGAAACATGGAATGATAACAATCCTCATAAAATTCTCAAAGATAGAAGAGACTCAAAGTAGCAAGTGGAGAATTTCTACAATATTTTCAGAAGAAAACTAGATAGTATACTAAGGGAAAATTGGATATACAAAGGATCAAAAGCAAATTAGTAAAAAAAAAAAGACTAGACAACATTCTCAAAAGAAATTGGGCAAAGAAGGGAAGCGAGAAGAAAGTATGTAATTTGAAAGAGAGAAGAGATTATTTCAAAGGAGAAAAGAAGAGAGTTAACAAAGAGAAAAGAGAATATATTGAAAATCCCAAGCGAGTGTAATACCATATTATCTAGAGGTGAAAATTAACTTGGTAACATCTAGAAGGATGTTGTATATGATGGGCTAGTAGATCAAATAGAGATGTCACCAAAAGGGTACTTCTACTAATAGTGCACAAGCAAAAATAGCTTGAAAACTTTAGAGCCAATTTTAGGAGCCAACTTGAATGAATTAGGCATTGAAAATGAAAAGATTTACTTCCCTTGGAGGGAATAGGCTTGTCTTCTCTCCCCCTTGTTCATCTCATTGAGAGCTATCTAACAGTATCTCACCAACGTGATTATGAACTTCCTACAAGAAGATTCCCTTTGGTCAAACATGTTTGACCAACTAGATAGGACAAGGATCAACATGTCACCCATCCATGCAACTAATCTAAGGGTGCAGCTTGTTGACAGGTCACCAATCATTATATATGATCCAAGGATGGAGCTTCCTTTGCTATATAATAAAGAGAAGGTGCTCCTTTGGGGCATCGAAGTGAAGTGAAGTTTGTGTGCGACAAAACAACATGAGAAATGAGAGTATATCTCGTTTATCATTTTGGAGTAGAATTCATGGACATAGTGATGAATTCTCCAAACCTATGGAGGTATATGACAAGAGTGGGACTTGACAATCTACATTTTGTTATGATGTTATGGATCTGAATGTGCCAAATCCTCATCCTTTCAACATGCAAGTAGAAATCTGTTATGTGGTTAGACCAAAAGTGATGTTTAGGGATTTTGTAGTCCATACTTTGGTGAGGAATATTACAACAAATGATAGACTCTAAGGTCCCAATGGTAGTTCTAATATTTTGGTCTCTCTCTCAAGAGATCATATTAACTCTCTATTGAAGTAGGAAGTAGCAATTAAACATTGGTCATGTGTAGGAATCATGGATCCACAACTGCACGAGTTGATGCAAAGAATGTAGGGGGTGTTGAACGAGTTTTGAAAGATCAAGATGACCATGGAGGAGTTGCAAAATCAAGTATGTACCATCAAGAATGATCAGGTAATGCAAGAAAGGGAGCCGTCCAAACAGCCAGCACCAGGGATTGAACTACCTGGAGAGTTACTCATGTCGAGGACAATGATCCCAATCAACAACCAAACCACATTGTTATTACAAATGAAAGAAACATACAGATTGAGCCTTACAAGGGACAAGGTTCCATATGAGTAATGGGAAATTGGATGTCAAGATTGAATCGATACCTTTGATTGTTCATAACTTAGATCACTGATCATTTTGTAGGTGTATTTGCATGGGGGTACTTGATTGATAAAGCACTCACATAGTATGATGCTTGGGAATGATCATTATTGGGAGAAGGAGGAGAGGCCACTTGGACAACCATGCAAGAAAGGCTGCTCAAGAATTTTTAATATGTGGATTTTGTGCAAATAGCCCAAACCAAACTCAAGGGGTTGAAGTAGAAGAATAGCATACAAGAATATGCAGAGGTGTTTCTTGATCTATAGGTTGCAATAACCGATATGAGTCTAGCCAAAGCTCTTGACAATTTCAAAAGGAGATTAGAACAGCGGATTTGTCAAGAGTTGATTGTACAAAATCCTTGCACTAATTTTGAAGCCATTGCTTGTGCTCAAAGAATAGCAAGGGCGCTTGGAGGAGGTGAAGCTATATCATCAATGAAAAACTATTGGGCTAAGACACACCATTTTGGAGGACTAGCTCCTATGGAATTGGGCAACATTCAGTTCCAAGACAAAGGAGAAAGATCCCTCCAAGGAGAACGAGGACGGATCAAAGAAAGAAGACAAGGAGTTCCATGGGGAGAAGGGGCAGAACAATGATGCTACTAAAATTGTGGCCAAATTGAGCAAATAGCCATCAATTTCCATGCTTCTTATCTTAGAGGCCCTCGATCTCCATACAAGCAATCTTTGACCACATGGAAAGACAAATCATAGAGGACAATGCTAAAATCCTATTGGAAAACAAAGATCACCAATAAATGTACCTCTTGTTCGTATTGGCTCGATGAAGAAGTGTATAAGCGGAAGAAGGAAGGCAACAAGTGTGCAAAGGTGGAGGAAGACAAACACACAATTAATTGTCATAAATGGAGTCCTAAAAGGCAATCCAATGAGAGTGCTGATAGAGCTTGGAGTAATAGAGAATTTCCTATCTCTCTATATTGCAATAAAATTGTAGATGGAACTACAAAAGGATGACAATGACGTAATAGAGTTACCTAATGTTCAAACAGAGAGGATTTAGTAATCACTTAAAAAGGTAGTACTCTCTAGAGGAGATTATCAAGAAGCAATTGAGTAGTGGGTGATATAGTTAGCTCATTATGATATGATCTTAAGCGTGCCATGGATGGAGCTCTATAACCCCACGGTGGATTGCAGAAAGAAAGTAGTGAGAACTAGTCAATGGAAGATCTTTGGGGTTAAAGAAAGATCACAAAGGCAAGATCTACCTCTTTATGCTACTTTGTAGCAAAAATTGTAGTAGCAAAAAGATTTGCCTCTTTTTGCTACTAAAATTGTGGCCAAATCCTGATTTGGCCATAGGAACCACATTTATTAGTAAGACCAATAGATGTTTCATGGGTCTAATAAGAGAAGTCCAAAGTGCTCAACACAATGGACAAATTCCTAAGAAATTGAAAGATGTGGTCAATGAGTTTCAAGATGTCTCTTTGGATGAATTACATGCAGGTTTACCACCAAAAGGAGAGTAGATCATAAAATTGAGATACTTCTTAGAAATATACCTCCTTGTAAGGTCCCATATTGACTATCACCTCATGAGTTGGAGGAATGTAAGGCTCAAATTGAGGCTATGTTGTAGAAGGGGTTTATCCAACCTAACATATCACCATGTGGGTCTCTTGTATTGTTTGTGAAGAAGAAGGACGAAACAATGTGCATGTGAATTGACTAACGGGGACTAAATCAACAAATAGTGAAGAATAAATACCCATTACCTTGCATGGATGACTTGTTTGATCAACTCAATGGGGCAAGGCACTTCACCAAACTTGATATATAGAGCGTTACAACCAAATCAAGATTGTAGAGGAAGACATACATAAAATGGCCTTTCAAACAAGGTATGGTCACTTTGAGTACTTGGTGATGCCGTTTGGCCTCACCAACGCTCCAGCCACTTTCATGGGTTTGATGAATGACATAATTTGTCAATACTTGGATAATTTTCATTTTCCTTGATGACATCTTAGTCTATAGTAGGACGATGATAGAGCACAAGCAACATTTGCAAGCAATCCTCCAAATTCTATGATAAATCAATTGTATGCCAAAATCTCAAGGTGTGAGTTTGGCAAAATTGAAGTTGACTACTTAAGGCATAGAGTAAGTGAAGGAGGTATCCAATTGCTAACAAATAGAATAGAGGTCATCCAAAAATAAGGTGCTCTAGAACATCAGACTCAACTCAAGAGTTTTTTTGGGATTGATGGGTTTTATCATCAATTTTTCAAGGACTTCTCCTAGATTACACAACCTCTAACAACACTATTGGGCAATGGGAAGAAGTGGATATGAGGAACTGCACAAGAATTGGACTTTTAGGAGTTGAAAGATGCATTAATACATGCACTAATTTTGAAATGGTATGACCCAAAACTCCCAATCAAGATGGCTATAGATGCATTAGGCATAGCAATAGGAGTAGTCCTACAACAAGAGTGGTAGGATGGATGGCACTCAATTGCATATTTCTCTCATAAGTTGTTATCAATAGAACATAATTATCACACCACTAAACAAGAAGAGCTAGTTATTGTCCTTGCAACCAAGCATTGGAAGCACTATCTTGGTGAAAAGGCATTTGTGGTAGAGATGGACCACAAACTTCTAGTCTACCTCGAGACATAAAAATATCTTTCTCATCAATAGATTTGATAGCCAAAGCAAAGACAACAATTCAATATGACAATCATATACATGGAAGGCAAGAAGCAACTTGCAAATGCATTCACTCGGATGCCGATGGCAAACAATCTGGTGGTGGAAGTCAAGATGACCCCTAAATTCTGGCCAAAGATTCTTGTTGCTACAAAAATTGATCCACATATTGTATGTGCTCTATCATCCAAAGGTGTCACTAGCACCCAAGGACTCATCTTTTGTGATGGTAAGTTATGGATCCTAGATGTCACGGATCTAAGAACCACCATCCAAGCAGAATGTCATGATTCCGCCATTGCAGGTCATGTTGGAATGGATAAGACCTTGTATGCAGTCAAATGCAATTATTATTGGCCCAAATAAATAACAATGTGATGGAATATGTTTAGAGCTACCTACTTTGTCAACAAAATAAAGCTTCTAATCAAGCTTCCACAAGACTCCTTCAACTCCTCCCTACTCCTATACAACATTGGGAACAAGTAAACATGGATCTAGTTTGTGAACTACCCAAGACCACCTTAAGGTTTGACTCCATTGTAGTCTTTGTTGACCAACTCAACAAAATGATTCATGTGCATCCTACCACCAAGGATGTGACTACCCTGCAACTAGCTCAATTATACTTAGATGTAGTTTTCTCTAACCGTGGCTTGTCTTTAGTGCTCATCTGTAACAATATGGAGTTTAGCGACGAAGTTAGTCGGGCTTACGAAGTAGAGAATAAGACAAAATAGCCTAGAATATTCTAGAAGTATCTAAGAAGCTTCTTGGGAAGCTTCCTAACTAGTTAACTTATGCCCTAAGCAGATAGCTTCTAGAAGCTTCTAACTAGCTTAGCTTGCACTCCAAGTAGGCGGCTTCTAGAAGAAAGCTTCTTGAGAAGCTTCCTGGTTAACTTGGCTTGCACTCCAAGAAAGTGGCTCAAGGAAACTTCTTGAGAAGCTTCATGGGTCTTGTATGTTACCTATAAATACCAAAGCCAAAGCTCATGCTAGGCATTCGGATTTTTCCTTCATTCAAGTGTCCCAATGTGAGTTTCCATTCTCCTATTTCTCTCCTCGGTTTCAGTCTTTTACATTGGTATCAGAGCAGGAATGGGATGGATGGAATTTATGGACCACCAAATCCACTTCCGCCAAACCATTGGGACTTTCATGTCCAGATATTACCAAAGCATCGTTTCACACAATTCATCACCTCGCGCTTTGGGCAGGATTTTCTACATATGATCACTGTGTCAGAGGAACCCTTGATACTTCCAGTTGTAACTTATGGAGAACGGTGGACGTGTTGTATTTATGTGTTAATCAATTAGATAAATTGAGGGTAGTGGAATAGAGTAGTAGCAATGGCGGCAATACCGGATGTTATCTTTGCAATGCAACAACAAATCAAGCATCTTACTCAATTGTTGGATGAAGGAGACCAGCAACGACGAGAACAGCTAGACAGAGCACCAGTTCGAGATAGAGAAGATCGCATTTGATTTCCGAAACCCAAGGTGTTTGAAGGCAAGAATCTTCCAAGCACAATAGAGAATTTTGTGTTTGAGTGCAAATGTTACTTTGAAGCCACCAATCTTCAAGACAAGCGAAAACAAATTCTCTTGGCTTCTAGCCAATTGGATGGCGTGGCAAAACTTTGGTGGCGATTCCGAGTAGAAAGAGCTGAACGACAAATTGTTACACCAATTTTGACATGGGCTGAATTCAAAGATGCAATACTTGGTCAATTTCAAACTATAAATGCCACCCGAGCCGCACGAGATAAATTGGCGGAGTTGAGGCAGATTGGTTCAATGAGAAGCTACATCACACAATTTCAGAACATCATCATGCAGATTCCAGATATCCAAGAGGGTGAAGTTTTGGATCAATTTGTGCAAGGATTGAAGGTGAATCACGAACCAAATTGGAGGTGACCATGCGGGAGCCACAAAATGTGGAAGAAGCCATGCAATTGGCTGAGCGTTTTGATTCCTTGGTTGCGACAACTTGGTCTCGACCTCGACCTACACAAAACCTACCAGTATCACGAGTGGAAGGACCGGTACCAATGGAGATTGATGCTATCCAACGAAGACCACTTGGCACAGCAGATAGAGAAAGATTATGACAAAATAGAGGTTGCTTTTATTGTCGCCAAGTTGGACATTGCATTACTAAATGTCCACTTAGGAATGGGCGACCTTGACAAGTTGCCCAGATAAAGTTTGTGGAACAGAATGATCAGGGAAACGAAGAATCCCAGTAGGAGATTTTGAGCCGCCTACTGGGAGCTTGATTAGTTCCAATGGGATTGAAGGCTCAACCTATGCAAGTTTGTTTCACTTGCAAGGTACAATATCTAATCGGGGTTGTAGGATTTTGGTTGATTTTGGAAGTTCAAAGAATTGCATGTCTATGCAAGTAGCAAAGGAATTGGGTATTCCTATCAAGCCGGTGTTTGGAGGTAGTTTGATGATAGTGGATGGTAGAAAGGGTTCTGCATTTCACACCTCACATCTTGTTACCTTCAAGATTGGGAAGGAGTATTTGGAGTGTATGAGGTTTGTAGTGGCACCTCTACACTATGATATCATTTTGGGTCTACCTTGGCTTGAAAGTCATAAGGTTCAATTCGATTGGACCCGACGACAAATTCAAGTACAACACCAAGGTAGAAAATTCCAATTAGGTTGTCTGGCACCTTTGAGTAAGACGCCTAAGAATAGTCAGTCCCAAGATGGGAAGTTTGTCGAGAAGGTAGTCATAGAGCAAATCTGGAAGGGAGATGAGTCCCAAGATGGGAAGTTTGCCAAGAAGGCAACCATAGAGCAAGCTTGGAAGAGAGATGGGTCCTTGGAAGGGAAGTTTGTTAATGAAGCGGCCATAGAGCAAGCTTTGGAGGAAGATAAGTCTGTATTTGCGGTGTGGATCAAGATGATTGCACAAAAACAATCTGAGGAGGGCCAAGAGCCTCATCAAGCAATGGTTGATCGGATAGTTCAGGAGTTTGCAGATGTGTTTCTGGATGATCTGCCAAAGGGATTACCCTCCAATCGAGGTATGCCCTTCAAGATCGAGTTATTGTCAGGGAGTACTCTAGTGAGTAGACCAATCTATTGGCTCTCACCAAAGGAGTTGGAGGAGTTGCAAACAACACTTATAGAGTTGTTGGAGAAGGATTTCATACGACATAGTACCTCTCCCTGGGGAACACTGGTACTATTTGTTCCAAAGAAGGATGGAGAACTTTGTTTCTCTATTGATTACCATGGACTCAATAAGCAAACCGCAAAGAATGCATATCCCTTGCCTCGGATCAATGACCTACTTGATCAACTAAGCGGAGCACGCTACTTTTCCAAGTTGGATCTTTGTAGTGGCTATTGGAAAATTCCTATTGAAGGAGAGGACATGCAAAAGACTACTTTTTGCACAAGGTATGGACATTTTGAGTGGAGAGTTCTACCCTTCGGACTCACTAATGCTCCAGCAATCTTCATGGATCAGATGCACCGGGTGTTGGAGGGACTATTGGATCGGTCCATGGTGGTGTTCTTAGATGATATCTTGATCTATAGTAGGACACAGGCAGAACACGTGAATCATGTGCGAGAAGTCCTAAGACAACTACGACAATGGAAATTTTACTGCAAGAAGTCAAAGTGTGCTTTTTGGTAGAAGGAGGTAACCTTTTTGGGTCATAAGATCTCATCAGAGGGGATCAAGATGGAAGAAGAGAAGATCAAGGCCATTACTGATTGGCCTACCCCAAAGGATGCTACAGAAGTATAAGCATTCAATGGATTGGCCAGTTTTTACCAACGGTTCATCCACTATTATGCTCACATGGCTGCACCATTGACTGACCTCTTGGGAAAGAACTCAAGCTTCCAGTGGACCACCAAGCATGAAGAAGCATTCCAGAAGTTAAAGCATATGGTGTCTTCAAGACCTATTCTTCAACCATATGATCCTCAACTACCTTGTGTGGTTGATTTTGATGCTTCTAACTTTGCAATTGGAGCTGTGTTGCAACAAGAATTTCCAGATGGACTACATTCTATTGCCTTTGTATCTTGCCGACTAAATACAGCTGAAAGAAATTACTTTGCTCAAGATCAGGAACAACTTGCAATGGTATATGCCACCAAGGTATGGAGGCATTATCTCTTGGGGAAACAAGTGATCATGCAAACTGATCACAAGCCATTGTTGCAGACCTTACACTTGGAGCACATGAAGAGTCGGCATTATCAATGGGAAGAGCAACTCCAATTGTTTGACATCAAACTTGAGTACAAACCAGGTCGGTTCCATGTCATCCTTGATGCTCTATCACGACAACCTGATTTGAAGGATCTTCCTCTCATCATGGCGGCATTTACAACGGTGTCCATTGACCCTAAGGTCCAAATGAGTTTCAATCAGCTCTACAACAAGATCCCTTCTTCCAAATGGTACACGGTTGTCTAACAACATGCGACAAGGAGTACAACACCTTCTCTTTCAAGGAAGGCCTTTTATTCCATGCATACTGGATCTATGTTCCAGCCAGAGGTGATCTTCAACTTGTGCGCCTTCAAGAAGCCCATGATTTACCAATAGCTGGTCACATGGGAGTGGACAAGACCTTGGGCACCCTTCAACACCAATGGTGGTGGCCCAACATGACACGAGATGTTTGAGACTTTGTCCGATCATGTGAGAGTTGCCAACGGAACAAGGCCAGCAACCAGAGGCCGAGTGGACTCCTTCAACCACTCGCCATTCCATCCGCTCGCTGGGAGCATGTGAGCTTAGATTTCATCACATCCTTTCCAAAGACAAAACAAGGATACACCGCAATCGTGGTATTTGTGGATAAGCTTAGTAAGCAAATCCACTTGGCACCAACCTGTGATACCGTGGATGCTCCAACCTTAGCGCAAATCTACTTCAACAATGTCTTCAAGCATCATGGGATGCCACGTGTACTCATCTCCGACCGTGATCCTTGATTTACTGGGAAGTTTTGGCAAGCACTCTTCCAGATACTCGGCACCAAGCTTGCTTTGTCCACGGCCTATCATCCTCAGACTGATGGACAAACTGAACACGCAAATCGTACATTGGAGGATATGTTGCGGGCCTTTGTCAATGTCCACCAAACCAACTAGGATGAATGTCTTGCACAACAATTCCAAACAGGCAAGCACCGGATTTTCTCCCTTCTTTCTCAATTTTGGCCAAGATCCGTTTGATCTAGATTCTCTTCTTGCTCCCCCTCTCTCTCAGGTTTCTCATACTTCCACATTCTTGACCACTATATCCCAATCTCTCCAACAAGCCAAGTCTCACCTTCTTGTTGCTCAGAATTGCCAAAAACAATATGTGGACCACCATTGTCTTGATCTCACCTTTGAAGTTGGTGATAAAGTCATGTTATCCTCTAATAACCTCCCTCTCTCACTTGATACCCAAGTTCGTAAACTTGTTCCTAATTGAATAGGACTCTTTGATATCACCCACATTGTCTCTCCTGTTGCTTATCAACTTGCCTTGCCTTGTCACATGCGTATCCATCATGTCTTTCATGTTTCCAAGTTGAAACCATTTGTTCCTTACCCCTCTTCCTTTTCCTCTCGAGTCCAACCTCCTCCTCTGCCTATCCCTATCAATGATCATGAGGAGTACAAAGTTGATCATATCCTTGTGCGTCATTATATTCAACGAGGCCGTCGCCAACATACAGAGTACAAGGTCCTTTGGAAAGGGTATCCCCTTCATGATGCCACATGGGAACCTCTTTCCCACCTCCAAAATGCATAGATGGCCATCAAGTAATTTGAAGCTTCACTGGTGACAAGGACGTCACCAACTAGCGACGGGGGAATATGTAACAATATGGAGTTTAGTGACAAAGTTAGTTGGGCTTACGAAGTAGAGAATAAGACAAAATAGCCTAGAATATTCTAGAAGTATCTAAGAAGCTTCTTGGGAAGCTTCCCAACTAGTTAACTTATGCCCTAAGCAGGTAGCTTCTAGAAGGAAGCTTCTAGAAGCTTCTAACTAGCTTAGCTTGCACTCCAAGTAGGCGGCTTCTAGAAGGAAGCTTCTTGAGAAGCTTCTTGGTTAACTTGGCTTGCACTCCAAGAAAGTGGCTCAAGGAAGCTTCTTGAGAAGCTTCATGGGTCCTGTATGTTACCTATAAATACCAAAGCCGAAGCTCAGGCTAGGCATTCGGAGTTTTCCTTCATTCAAGTGTCCCAATGTGAGTTTCCATTCTCCTATTTCTCTCCTCGGTTTCAGTCTTTTACATTATCACAAATAGATGCACTCAATTCACTAGTTTGTTTTGGAGAACACTCTTTGGTGTTTTCAAAACCAAATTGACCATATCAATAGCTTACCATCCATAGACCAATGGACACAAAAAGAGGGCAAATTGCACTATTGAGGACATGCTTTGAGGCTTTACCTTAGATGAGCATGAGAGGTGGGACACCTTAGTCCCATTGGTGGAATTTGCTTGTAATAATTTAGTAAATGCCTCCACACATGTCACTCCATTCTTCTTCATATATGGTGAGCATCCTTTCACACCTTTGAGCTTGATGAAGGTCCATCCGGTGGCTACCAAGGTTGAAGGTGTCAACACTTTTGTTTCTAGAATCCAATAGGGTGTGGAGAATGCCAAGCATAGGTTGCAAATTGCTCAAAATCAACAAAAGCAATATGCAGATGCACACCGCAAACACATGGAGTTCAATGTTGGATATCAAGTCTAGTTTTCAACCACCAATCTCATGTTAGTTGGCTCTCACAAGCTCAAACCTTATTTTATTGGACCTTCTTCATTCTTCGTCCAATTAGCACAATGGCCTACCACTTCAAGCTACCGCCACATATAAAGATCCATCTAGTCTCCCATGTTTCTTTACTATGTATATATGCACCTCAATTGCCCTTCCTCTCTTCCATCCAAGAAAGTTGACCTTGCCCAACACTCATTGATGACACAAAGGAATATGAAGTCAAACTTATTCTCCAAAAATGCATCCGTGGTACTCACCATCCATGTGTGGAATACCTTGTATATTGGAAAGGGTACCCATTGTATGAAGCAACATGGTAGCCAATAGCCAACTTGACCAACGCATCGGTGTTAGTTCAATCTTTTGAGCAATAGCTTCACAACAGGGATGTTGTGTCTTAAAAGGGAGGAGGTCTCTAATACCATATTATCTAAAGGTGAAAATTGTCTTAGTAACATCTAGAAGGATGTTTTGTATGATAGGCTAGGTAGATCAAATAGAGGTATCACCAAAAGGGTACTTCTGCTAATAGGGTAGAAGCCAAAAATAGCTTGAAAACTTTAGAGCCAATTTTAGAGGCCAAAACAGATGAATTAGGCCTCAAAAATCAAAAGATTCACTATCCTTAAGGGGAATAGGCTTGCCTTCTCCCCCCGTGGTTTGTCTCATGAAGAGCTTTCCAACGGTATCTCATCCATGTAATTTTGAACTTCCCATAAGAAGATTATTTAAATATTCCCTTTGGTCAAACCTATTTGACCAACTAGATAGGACAAAGATTGACACGTCACCCATAAAGGCAACTTATCGAAGGGTGCAGCTTGCTAATAGGTCACCAATCCTTGTATCTGATCCAAGGTGGAGCTTCCTTTGCTATATAATAAAGAGAAGGTGCTCCTTTGGGGCATTGGAGGATTGAGTGTGAAGCTTGTGTTTTCTCTCTTGTTTCTCCCTTAGAGAGTTCTCTTGTCCTCAAAGTATTACAATGAGGTCTCAATATAACACAAGCTTTGGGTGATCTCTTTTTAGACCTCTTCCAAACCTCCAACCTTCTAGCAAAACCCTAGATGATTTCCAATGATCCCTTCATTTGATAGTCCAAAGTCCTTTCCAAAGGGTGTAGCAATGCTTATGAGGAAGGAGGTATTTCATGTCTTCACTCCATGAGAGTGAATATAATTTTCAACAAGGAAATGGCTATTGAACTCACTATGCATAGTATACACACACACTTCCTATTGCACTCCTTGGGATATTCAAAGATATTAAAAGACTTAGAGTAGACCAAGCCATTCAATCAATCTCCTCTAACTTCTATGGAAATATATCTTATAAAATGCTTAGCTTCTTTCAAGAGTTGACTATAAAAGGGAGGATTGAATACTCCTATATGCAACAAAAAGGTACTTTAATTGAACATTCATAAATCAGAAGAGAAAGATGAGGCAAAGTTGATGTATCAATTGCAAACATTCTATTGCACATTTGACTACAGATATTATTCCTATTCCAACAAGGAGAAGAGGAAGCACAAGTAGCAATCTGAAAGCATGATAATTTCCATGGAGAAGTTGGTTTTTTTTTTAGTAATGCATTTGTAAAGCTCAAAAGATGAAATAATGTACTTGGAGATCTTCCTAGTTGAAGCTTTTAAAAGCTAGTAAAATGTTTACCCATGCTGGTCTTAGGAGACTAAAGAATCAAGGATACAGATAGACTCATGTATACAAGATCCATTTATGATATATTGGCAAAAGGTAGAACTTTACTATAGAGAATCAAGTGAACTAGCAAATTTGCAAGCATGATAATCTCCATGGAGAAGACAATTGATTTTTTAGTAATGAATTTGTTAAAGATTAGAATTTGCATAAAGTAATAAACTTGGAAATCTTTCTAATTGAAGCTTCTAAAGGCTAGTAGAGAGTTTACCCATGTGGAAATAGGAGATTAAAGGATCAAGGATAAAGATAGACTTGCATATATGAGATTCATGTATGATATGTTGGTGAAAGGTGTAACTTTGTTGTGCAAATGAAAAGCAATTAAACTAGCTTTATGAACAATAAAATCAAATGGATAGATCAATATGCATATAATTTTTAAATTCCAATCCATAACATTACATTATAGATTGTTGAGTGATGTCGTGAACTTTCTTCCAGCTATCAATTGGATCTAGATTTAGTTGCATAAATCCTATCAAGTAAGGTGCAAGGTAGAAAACTATGAGTATCTCTTTTTCAAGGAGCTAAAGGCAGCCAAATTGCACAATAAACTAATTTGGTAAACTTGTAACTTATATAATTTTCTAGCCACTTTGGCTGAACTAGAGGCAAATTATTCATTGTTCCTAAGTACATAGCACATAAATCAGGTTAATGCAAGCCTCCACTTCTCTTAAATTGAACAAAAATTATTGAATAGTAAGTTATTCAATATATCATTTATCTCATTAACTCCCTCAATTAAAACAAAAGGCCTTTATTATGCATGAAACTCTACAAGGTTGTGTATTCATCAGAAGCTTATAAGGTTCATAGCCAACTAGTTTCAATTTCCTCCATTTTATGAAATCAATGACTTGAAAAATTTGAGATCTCCATATGTGTATCTAAATTTGATTATGAAATTCATTAGTCAAAAAGCTACACTTTTGAGAGAAGGGAGTGAAAAAAGAGATTTTTTCAAACAAGCAAATAAGAGATTGGGTAGAGAGAAAGAAGGAGAAAGGAGAATATATTGGAAACCTTGGGCGAGACCTCAACAAAACTCTAGGCCTTAAGTGGACTCTCCAAACTCCCAACCTTAAGGAAAAACCTTGGATAACCCCATCAAAACCTATTTATTTCATAATTTTAATGTAAGTCATTTATAGTTAAGGGTGCTTGAATTTTAGATCAAATTTCTTGAATTTAAGTCTTGCTCAAATTTTAAATTTAAACATCAAATTTTCATGAGCTTTTTCATTTCATTGAACACAATTCTTATCTAAATTTTGGTGATGTTACAATTTTGTAATAGTGAGTTATGAGTTTCTCTACAATCTCTCTAATCTAGTCAGCATAATTTCTCTAAAGTCGGTGTTGTAGGGGAATCTACATCACCATGATATTCAAGGTTGAATCTTTACATGTTTGTCTTACACTCATCTTCAATTTCTGATTGCTATACTTGTACTATTGATGAGGGAAAATATCACATCTCTCCCTCATCTTCAATTCAATTCCAAAGAGTGAGAGAACTACCACATTCAATTTAGAGAAAAGATATAACTATCATAACAATTGTCATGTGTATTTGCTTCTCCTTGTGCATAAGTTTGGAAAAATTCAAATAACATTAAGGTCTTTCCTAATCACAAGTATTAACTATTTTTTTGGTCATTTCTTGTAATACAAAACAAATTCTACTTCCTAACATATGTCACACTAACTAATCAAGAACTAGTTCTTGCAACACATTGCAAATTTTACTTCCTAATATGTACCATATGATATTTCACTTTTGATTCACTTTTTTTATGGGTACCCAAACTTTTCTTTACAAAATAGCTAAACTTCTATACAAAAATCCTATAGATTTTTCATTTGAAATGCCCTATTGTCAATTCATGTTAGGTTCTTGCTCCAAATGGAAACTTATGAGGGACACTAATGAAATGCAAGTCTACTGGTGCCATGTCTCATTCATTCTTGCACTACCAAACAAAATAATTACATACTCATGACTCTAAATCAAGCAACAATGGTGTGGAAAGTAGGATATAATAACCATTATTATTATTTAACTAAACCGCTTAACTATTTGCAATTGATGTGATCTCAAAGATTAATGATATTCATTCAAAGCTCATCTTCAATAACATATCTAAACAAATGTATTTTCACTTGCAAAGCTAATATGGTTATTTGTTGTGTTTTGGCTAGGAACATGACAAGCTATATCACATAAGTTTTTTATGCATAAATGTTATTATATATTAGATTGCTTTGTTGAAAATAAAATTTAATTATAATAGGAAGTAACGGTATGTAAAAGCAAAAATAAGAACAAAGGATTCATTTCTCTGTACAACAAAAAGGATAGAAAGATATCAAGTCAAACAAGATAAAAGACAAGGGGTTAGATTGAGCTAAGTACTAATAGCTTTGCATTGAAAAGTGTATCATATTGCTTGTATCGTTAGGTACAATAGGATATAATCAATACTATGTAAGTCAAAGGGATTACATACCTCTAGAATATCCAAAGTAGAATCATTTAGTGAGGTTGATCTCATGTGAATTACAATAGCTAATACCCTTTGTAAAGCAACTAATGTAAGTTGAAGTAGTAAGCTCCAAAGAAGAAAGTATAAATGATACTCCTTATAACCTAATATGGTGAACTCTTGTTTAATCTTTACTAAGAATGTTAAATTTCTCTGTAAAGCAATAGATACATGTAAGTTGTCTAAAGTAATGTAATACCAAGAGTTAGCCATATGATCTCAATGTGAAATTTGGTTTGGTAATATCTGCAATGATGTTATACATGATGGACAAAATAGATCAGATAAAAGTATCACCAAAAGAGTACTTCTACTGATAGGGTAGAAACCAAAATAGACTTTAAAACCTTAGAACTAATAGCTAGACATATGATTTAAAGATGAGAATTGGTTTGGTAACATCTTGAATGATGTTACACATGATGGAATAAATAGATTAGAAAAAGGTATTGCCAAAAGGGGACTTCTACTAATAAAGAAGGAACCAAAATATGCCTAAAATCTTTGAAGGCAATTTTGGAGACCTAAACGGATGAATTAGGCCTCAAAAATGTGTGGAATCCCCCCCAACTAAGGAAAGGCTAGTCTTCCCTCCCCTTGGTTTGTCTCGTTTAGATCTTTCCAATGGTACCTCACCAATGTGATTATGAGATTCCTATAGGAAGATTCCCTAAAATATTCCATCTAGTAGAATCTTGTTTGACCAACCAGATAGGATCAAGACCAACATATCACCCATCCAAGTAAGTAATCCAGGGGTGGAGCTTGCTGACATGTCACCTATCTATGTGCATAATCCTATAGTGGAGGTTCCTTGGAGGAGATACTCTTTGTCTATATAATAAAGAGAAGGTGCTCCTTTGGGGCATCAGATGCTTGAGTGTGAAATCTGTGTTTTCTCTCTTCTCTTGTCCTTGGAGTATTACAAGTAATCTCCAAAAGAAGAAAGTATAAACGATGTGTCTTATAGCCTAGTATAATAAACTCTTGTTTATATCTAATAAACATGTTAAACTTTGTATAAATTGCTCTATATAACTCCTATATATGCAATGATTTAACTTTGTTGCATAGATTTGTTTTGAGCTTTTTTTCTTGCATATCCAAGAGAATGTGTAATCATCATCCCAAACTTCATTGTATTTGGGATTCATCACCACATTTTTGTAAGTTCATCATCTTAGACCATATACAAGTTTGTACTAACTTTAGTTATAGTAATGTATACCAATACTCCTTCTTGTGCTATTGTAAAATCCCATATTATTAAAGAATTGCATTGTATAGATATGCTTTGTCTTCTTAAAGTGCATTGAGTTACATACCACATTCATAAGGAATGGCAATGTGTAAAATTATACTTTGACTTGCTCTAGTTTATATCCAACGTCTCTAAGTAATGGCAATGTGTGAAATTATACTTTGACTTGCTCTAGTTTATATCCAACGTCTCTAAGTAATGGCATTGTATGTAGCTATACTTTGTACTCCAAAGAGCACTAGGTTATATGAGACATTATTATATCTATGGCCAAACTTAAAAGTGCATAATGAAGATTGAGATGGGTGGAAAAAATTATAAAAGAAACCTAATTGCTATAAAGAAAGTAGTTTTTGTAATGAAAACTTCTAGTTATTATCTTGATTATCTTGCTTGAACCTAGTAGGAAATTTTAGCTCTACACATATGGAATTCCATCACCATGCAAGAAAGTTGTATCGTGGTCTGTTTAGTATTGACAGGTGTGCCAAGAAGTAATATGGATTTCATAAAAACTATTTAGTTTTTGAAAATTCAATTTTATTTTATTTGGTTGTAACCCTTTCTAGAATTTTCTTATTTGTTTGATTCAAAGAAAAAAACTCTTTGAAATATCTTATTGACTTTTATGAATGGTCACCTTAATCATAAACCCACTTGGTAAATTTAAGATTGAAATCCTTAATATGAACTAATTCATACCTAAACCAATAAACTTGCCATGTATAAAAGATTTCATATACATACAGATTTCATTTGACTAGCACATTACATGATGGTTTGCCTAAAAATCATAATTTTCCTCTTCAGAAAGCATAATTCTTGTTTGATTAATAAATGTTAAATTACGTGCTTTGTGTTGTATTTTGTGATATATCTTCTCCGCAAGAAATGTAATCTTATTCTATAGTGAAACCTCATGGTCTCGATTTATTAGATTTCTTTCATAGCCTATGATATAATAATGTCGCAAGGTAATCCCATGGTCTGAAATATTAACATTTCTCTAATGGTTGAAGTTACTATGCATTCTTAAGAAGAAGTAAAAGCAAAGATGGAGCAAACATAGTACTCCAACAAAGAAGAATGCCTTCTAAAATGTTAGAACAAGTTTCTTAACATAAACAGGGTAGGGAGATCAGAGATTACAGCTCTTTGCTAGTATGAAAGTCTTTACTTCCCTGATATTGATACTAATCTTATGATTGATATGTGCTTTGTAAACTTGAGACAAAGAACTCTAGAATCCAAATACCAACATATAATAGAATGGATGTTATCTAAAGCTATCATCATTGTTTAAAAACCCAAAGTCCTCTTGCTTTAAAAAGAACTATAATAATACGGGCAAACATAAATGTAGGCGGTTCCTACTAATAAGATGTATATCAATATCATCTTCATTTAACTTATCGTTCGGTTATCGTTTCTGCATTTGTGAAGTTAAAAGTATGAATCATGAAACTTTTGGGTATATACTGGCCGTCTAACCTTCAAAGTTTTTCTAGCTCATACTTACTGAAACGCGGCGTTCTGAAACATGCATACAGAGACACTATAATTTCCAGGACTTGAAAGTCTCAAATTATCAAAGTGGTGCCTCCCAATTAACATATCCGAAATCTCATGCACTTTGAAGATGAAATCAAAAGAATCGTCTAGCAATAAAGTTTTGAAGTATGGTAATTTGGGTTTCTTCGTTTTCCTAGATGTCATAGAGGGCCCCTCCTTATCATTTGCGCATGCGGCTTTGCCAATCAATCCGAATTGAATTTGAATTTTTAACTCCGAAAGAATCCTTCTGAACTAGATTCACATCTTGCAACCTCTTTTGTCAATATGTCGAATCAAATACTTGGGCTAGCATAAAGATGCTTTGACTTTAGATATCTCTGTCCTTTAGTATGTTAACTTCTTTCCCAAATAACATAAACAATAACCAAAAGGTAACATGGGGCTTAGCCCCATGTTACCTTTTTTTCTCTCCCTTGTACGGCTTGATGGGGGTCTTCCCATCCTTCATTTATCCTACGCGGTCGCCTTTTATAATTATAAATAATAACATAACGGTCAAATAAAGAAAGGTCACATATTCTTGTCTTAAACAGTAACCGGATGAGAAGGTGCAAATGATAGGAATCCACTCAAATTGAACTAATGTAAGCCTCTCGAGACGATTCCCTTTCCCCTTACTCCAACCGTAACGCCCCTGCTGTGTCTGATATGACATTTTTAAGCCATGATGAATAAATGTAGCAATCACAATTGTGCGTGTAATTACCTTCAAAGTTCTTCCAGACATCGAAAGCTGGCAAGCAGAAAAAGCAAGATACGACCCAAACTCGTTCCCTTCCTTCCATAGTGGCGACAGACATGCGAAGATTAGCACTGCACAAATGAAGAGAAAGTGCAAGAGGTTATCCTGACATGCAGCTTGATAAGAATGACAGACATCTTAGGACAGAAAATCACCAAGTGGAAGCGTGAAGGACAATCTCCAGCAACGGCAGCTTGTGTAGGATTGACTCAAGCATCTATAGTACTGTACAAGGTATCTATCCTACCGTAGAGTTACGGACCACATTCATTGAAGATTATTGGGAGGGCCGGGACAGAAAAAGACAGAAAAGAAAAGGACTGCTCGTCTTTTGTGCCGGGAACTTACTCCAAGAACCTGTATATGCCCGGGAAATTTCTTGCGGTATCGGTTTGTTTCATACGTCACGGGAAGTTACTTATTTCTGCTGAATTTTTCACCTTCTGACACGACAGATATTTCATCGTTCCCAGACATATACACAAAATACCGGAATGATTCACAGTACAGTGTTCCCGCCTGGTATTGCCGAGAAGGCACTGCGGGCTGCGGGCCGCGTGCTCGTGTACTTCGGCGCAGAGCTTGTTCCTACAGGGCGAACGAAAGGAAGCGAAATTAGGAACGAAAGGGAAGAGGAGATGATCGAGAGAAGAACGTACAATGTGGAGATGAAGAGTGGAAGGAATTGGGATCGAAGGGAGAAATCATCTCACGCTTAGAAAGAAAGGACAAGTGCTGGAGGGCCTAGGACTTGACAGATATCTGATGGTAGGTCGAGCGGATCAGCCCCGAGTGGCCGATGATTGTGACCGGAATTGACGAAGAGCGAATTGCGATCAATCGGATCAATTGAATTTGACTTCTGATGATAATTGGGGACTTGGACCAGGAGAGCAGGGGTCTGGTGGAAGGAAGAGGAGAGGCGAGGGGAGGGCGTGATGGGGGCTTTGATGCAAAGCTTAATTGGAGTTGGAGGTTGAGAGGCGTGGCTAAACTGAGGGGGAGAGAGTTTGGGATTTCCAATGGGGTGGTGGCGATCGCTACTCCGCTCATTATCTCGAAGCGAGAGTTCTTCAGGTCGGAGTCCACGGAGCTCGTGTCTCAGATCGTGTGATGCTATGGCTCCCTGCACGAGATCCAGTTCCAGGGCCTCGGCCGCAAGTCTGGAGTCAGATTTAAGGTCGAGAGACGGGGATAAAAAGGAAGATGTTGGTGAGCAGGAGAAGTTGGTCACGACTAGGGCTAGTAAGCGCTCGAGGAAGGAGGCGTTGGCTGTTGATTTGGAGAAGGCGAGGCATAATCAAGGTAAGGCGAGCAGAGAGGGGGAATTCTAGGTTGAGTGTTGAAATTTCAGTTGTTTGAACTTAACCAATTAACAACGGTTTGCGATGTTTGCTGTCGTGGAGTTTAGATTCCTCTCATTAAATTTTTTGTGGATCCAATTCCATCTGCGGCTGTTCATAAATCTATGAACTGCCGTGGACAGAGTTGGATCCATAACCAATTTACTGCGGGGGCAGGGGGGGGGGCTTCAATTTGGATCCTGATATCGCGGACTGTCGTCTCTGTATCCGCGAATTGTTGACTTTGTTGACCTGGCTATAATGCGTAAAGTTTCCTATTCGTAAATTCTGGAGGGGGACTGTCTCATTATACGGTCATACACTTGACCTTTGAGCAATTGATCATTTTAGAGGAGATAGTAAATTTCGTCGTGTATCAGTCGACTTGTTCACCTTCTGCCTTCATGAGTTCAGAATATGCACCGAAGCGGCTTGTTTTGTTGACTACGTAGCTCTGCAGCTCCAGCTTAGTGCAGTTTCGAGCCTCTTCAGTGGAAGATACTGTCCAGGCGCGCCAATTGGCTTTCTGACCGCATTTGTTGGTTTTGTAGGGTGTGTCACTGGAACGGAATGTAAAATATGTAAGGATTTGGAGGCAAAAGATCCTTTCACAACCAGCTGCAAACATACGTATTGCGGCAATTGCATCAAGGAATACGTTTCAAAGGTGGTGAAATCACAACGTGCTGTTCTGAATCCGACTTTTCCGGATCTCATGACTCAGATTGTTTGTCCGAATGTCAGGTACAGGACTCGCACGGGAACTCCTCAATTTAGACACGATAACTTACAAATTTATCATGTTACTCTGTGTCTAAATTGGATAAAGTATTCCCGTTAACCATGAATATGGGCTATGCAGTATGTTGAGTGTGGCGCCTGCCAGTAAGTCCGGGTGGGAATTACTGTAGGATTGAAAAAGGGAAGCAGTAAACAATGATGAGGCTCCTTCCCCGGATAGTCCAGCCATGATAGAGATCCGCGATCTTGTGAGATGTTAAGACTACAAGGTGGCGGAAATTGGACTGTTACCGGTGCCTTTCTATCTCTCCGCCTTCCTACATTTCAATCCACTTCTTCGGTCATGAGAAATGCTGTGGTCGTGCAGATGAGACTACTACACTTGTGTGAAAGCCATTTTTTTACCTTCCCGAGTTAAGAAGGGTACCGTCAGTTGTGACTTACTCGTTATTTGCCTCAGGTCCCACTTCAACCAGGACTACCGAATCATAGTCGCGCGGTGTGACTTTGATTATATAGCTCCTATCTGAGATAGCTGGTGTGATTCAACTGGATTCGCCGGTCACATGATAATGTTGCCAGTGGAGGTTTATCTCAGTTCTGATGTGCGGTTGAGGGTGAAGAAGTTATGCGAAATGCAGACAATGTTTATTTCAAAAGTTGCTTCTGCTAGTGCTGTCCAAATTCAAACTCTCTTGTCTTCCTACAGTTGTAAGAAGGAGCTGAGCCAACCGGAAGTAACTAGTCTTCTCGGCGCAAAGGCTGCCAAACTCTATGGAAAATGGCTTGCAGCCCATTTGGCCAGATTCTACGCTCCATCCCTGAACAAGGAAGCGCGAGTTGAGTGCACTTACTCGAAGTGTATGCGAGGTGTACCGACTGTGATCCTGTCCAGCAAAGTGGCAGATATAGGCACCACAAAAGGTATGGGTAATGCACGCGTAGGATGAGTTCACATTTTAAGACCTCTATTGTTCCACAGGAAAGTATTCCTAGCATTGGTGTCCTAGTGTTGTCTGAGTTTGATGCTCAGGGGTTGTGCTTGTGTTGGGCGGACAGTTCGTCATGCTCTTCAGGTTCGGGGGATTCAGCGAAAGTGTATGAAGCAACAGTGTGTGCGGTTGCTATTGAACACGGTTGGGCTCGATGAAAAAGAGGCGAGCAAAGCTGTTTGGATTTGTATAACATGTGAGGCAGCGTGGTGTGTTGCATGTGGGGTTCAGATCCCTATTACTAGTATTAGAACTGAGAAGAACAAAATTCACTCACATTGTGAAGGATTTCAGAGATACGAGGTTTACAAGTCTCTTGTAGACTTGAAAGAAGCTTGTACGATATATACCCAGGGTTTGCAAACACACCACGACAAGAAATCAAAATCTGGAGGATCAGGGAAAACTATCTGGGCTGATGGCACTGGTTTCGGTGGAGATTATGTTGAGAGTAAACACCACACCGAGAACATGCAGGCTGCAGCCAGGAGGGCTGAGTTAGAACTGGACAATAGAGTCCAGAAACAACTCGTCTTTCTCACGACTGTTCTCAAGGGAGATGGGGAAGAAGAGGGAACGAGTCCCCCGCTCTCAGTGGCAGTTTGTGCTCTTTTCAAATGGGATAATATCCTTACCGAGCTATTGCGGCAGCTTGCAATGAATGATTCTATGTTGGATATTTCTGAAAGAAGCAGCCTGTATCTCAAAATGGTTGACCTACTTAAGGCAATTAGAATGCACGAGGAGCTGCTGCCCGTACTCTTGGAATGTTCGAAACCAGATGAGTTGAATGACAAGGAGTTTGGCGTTGAGAATGTCTCAGGTGCCGAAAGTAGTGCCATCAGCGATACAGTTACCAAGGAAGATGAGGATTATCCTGAGGACAAGGAGAATACAGTGATTAGGAAATTGGAAAATATTTACAAACAAGCAAAGGTAATGCTGCAGAGGATGCAAAACGGTTCCTTTGAAGGCACCGTTGCAGCAGACGTTGACATGAGTCTTGCTAGAGAGATCTGTCAATGCTACGAGGTTTTATCAGAAACTAGACAGGAGGTTCCGCTTGTTGAAAATGAACGAGAGAATGCTGTAATTGGAGTCTCAACTCGATCGAAGGGGAGGAAGCTTGAGTGTGAGGAAGAGGAGGCAAAAGCAAAGATGGCTGTGACTCTCTACAAACAGAATCTCAGAGCGTTGCAGTTCAAGTCGCTGCCAATGTCCGATGGAAATGGAGATTACCGGCATCACTACAAGGAGCACATATCTGGAAAGGCGGCTAATTCTACATGTATTGACAAGAGGGGCACCCATAATCACAAAAGAATGCTGCATCTTTCGAAAGAGATTGCATCCCTTTCTACAACTTTGCCTCTGGAATGGGAGTCCAGTATTCACTTATGTGTAGATGATGCAAGAGTAGATGTGCTGAGGGCGATGATTGTTGGTCCTCAAGGAACTCCTTACCAGAACGGCCTATTCCTGTTTGACATATTTCTACCTCCAGGTACGTGGAGTTTCCACAAGTCGCCTTCCTTTGTGCAACATATCTCAGATACCTGTCTTCTAGTTGCCAGGTATGCAGATTCCTCGATAGATCCAGGAGCCAAAGACCTTGCCAATCTCGCTGAAGCATTTACAAGTTTCACCCACTCCATAACGTGGTGCCTTTGCAGATTATCCCCAAGTGCCGCCAAATGTGCACTTCCTTACAACAGGAGGTGGAAAAGTGCGCTTTAACCCAAACTTGTATGATTCGGGAAAGATATGCCTTAGTCTGCTTGGCACTTGGAGTGGACCTGGATGGGTACCTGGCAAGTCTACCTTATTGCAAGTCCTCGTGTCCATACAAAGCCTCATTTTTGTCAAAGATCCTTACTATAATGAGCCAGGATTTGAGCAAACTAAAAGCCCCGAAGCGGAGAAGGAAAACTCAAGACATCGAGAGCATACGTTGAATCTTGCAGTTTTGGCTGCAATGCGGAGACCTGACCCACTTTTCGCTGATGTTATTCGTGAGCATTTCCGACTTAAGCGAGACGAGATCGAGAGACAATGTGATGAGTGGGTGGCGGCCACAGCTGATGGGTATTCCAAGCATCGAATCACCAGCATTGCGAAGGAAGTGAAGGCCGAGTTGGATTCTCTTTGCTCCTCTCAGGGGCTGAATTCATTTTGCCTTTTCAACGAGCCGAAATCACTTTGCTCATCGCAGGGGTCAAGTGACTGACCATGGGTGAAGTGTAAATATTAACCAAAACCATTGTACATAGCCTTTGTATATACGGCTAAGAGATCAATAGTGAACATCATCAAGCCCAGTAGGTTACTAGACATGAGATACAGTTGCACTGTTCAGTAGCCTTCACGTGCGAGGTTCAGTAGTTTAACAAGTATACTTACAAATTCACTGAGGGCTTCACCAAGATAGAAGTTGCTTCTAGATCCAGGGAAACAACGTTGTCCCATAACATTATTCTTGTCATGTAAACCTACATACGAGGCTGATACCGATCACACTAGATGACTCGAGAGAGAGTTCAGTGTGCAAGTGACAGAAGCCACCAGGCTGCGTGTAAGCATGATGACGTGTTTACCACACATTAAATGTCAATCAAAGACCATTCTCAAAATCACGACTTTTAGGTGCAGAGCTTTTTGCAGTCCGAGAAATAAGCTTGATTCTCTTCTTGACCACGGGTTTGATTTTTCCCTATCTGTACAAAATATAAAGCGACAATTCAATTGTTCTAGGTTTGTAGGTCCGGCCCCTTCTTTTAGCCCTCCATGCCCTACTCTGGACTCTAGCTAGTAGAAAAGTAGAACTACACTGGTATTTGGTCAAAGGACGAAGAAATAGACATATGGTTCACGGTGGCAAAGCTCTTGGAAGTCTTATTCCTTTAAATTTCTTCTCTTGTTGACGGGTTTGAAGTCTACTCGGAGAGTTATTTCCAATATTGTGGTGCATTACTCAACTCTCAACTGCCTCTTCCGTGGGTTGCAAGTTGCGTAATATAAAGCGAGTAATACATCTTTCGCCGTCTCTCCTCTTCTGTTTCCTTTCCTCAACTCTTCACAAAATATAATTTCAAGCTCATGTTTGAGATCTAACTACCGAGCCTCGCTCTGTAAACAGTAAACCAGAGTTTCCTAAGAGCGTAAGACTTCTACAGAAGGGATATCTTGTGGTAAAGAGCTCTTTGTCAATTTCCCGAAGGGGAAGGAGATTTTGCCGCAGATGCGTCAGTATCCCCAAGTCGTACGTGGAAATTTGTATATACTCACTATGACATTATGGTGGACCTGCCACAGTACGAGTACAGCATTGTGTGATTTGTCTCATGACGTGTTTTGGAGTTGTACTGTACATTTTGGCAAGAAAGTCGTCTCCACGGACACACAGATTTCCCAGGGTTATTAGTTGCCTCGGCGCATGGCAACAGGGACAGAGGCTACCGTGCTAGATTTCTCATTGTGGGTAGCGCACGACGCGCAGAATGAATCTGATTGGGCATATTTTCGCTTTCGACGTGGCGTTGAGTTTAGTACGTAGGATCACCAATATACGGAAGACGGACGGAATCAAACTTTCTAATGGATGAAACTTATAAACTCCGTCGAAGTTTCGAAAATGGACAGTAGCAGCATGATTTGAGAAATAAGCCAAGAAGACGAGGAGGAACACCGAATGAAAGAGAGAGCTCTGTCACACCAGATTCCACGATTACTTTGGCCGGCCATTCTCGACGGGGAGGAAAGTAGATCAATTCGTCGCGGATTGGGAGTTTGGTCGAAGAAAGGTCTGAATTTTGGCGATCGGGAAAGAGTTAATTGACGACGAGTGCCGTTTTTCTCTGTCACGGATTGGAGAAGCAGAGCTGGAGGGATATGGCGAGGGAGGTGCCAGGAGTGCAGAAGAGGAGAAAACAGGGCGCAGCGTCGGGGTTTGAAAACCCCGTTGGTGATGGGAAATCTTCTGCTGTGAAAATCGATGATGGCCCTGTACTGACTTTGAAGACTAAACCGGTGCTCTTGCTAGCACTGTTGTGTTTGGCCCCATACTTCTATCTGCTTTTGACGGTGAAACTGAAGGAAGGGGTTAGACAATCCATATTTCTCAACCTTTTGATGAGCATTGGCGGGTTTTTCTTGACAGTGATGCTGATTCCGGTCGCATCTAGATATCTCTTGAGAAAGAACATGTTTGGATATGACATCAACAAGAGGGGATCGGAAGCGGGCACTGTGAAAGTGTAAGTAATCCAGCTCATACTTATTCGTTTCGATTTTCTTTAGCGCAACCCCAGGTCTGCTCAGTACGTTATGCAACATTTCCATTATGAAATTGTCCAATTTAGCGCACATTTTCCAAAGATTGTGTTGTCTTGATCTCCTTGCACGTGGTGTTCATTGACAATAAGTACCTATTATTTTACAATGTTTTACGAGCGTAAGACTTGTACTTCATATTTTGCAGACCGGAATCGTTAGGTTTGGTGACCGGAATCGTCTTTTTGGCCGTCGCCATCGTCTTCCAGCCGTTTTTCTTCACTCCTGATCACTCTGTATGCGGTATTTCCAGTCTTGGCCGTGGTAAACATCTTAGGTTTTCATCGATGAGGTTAAGGGAGTTGTTAGATGAGGGATCAAGAAAGCAAAAGACAACCCTGTTTGCTTTATGTGGAAGGTGTGATGAGAGGGGGCGCCATACTATAATAGGTGAAGCTTGAACGGCTAGCTTCATAAGTTTGTTCTGACAGCTCTATTCTTCCGTTTCCCCTTCTGTGCAGTGGCTTCCGGAATATAATGCAGCTCTCATGTGCATCTGCTTTATGCTCTTTCTGGGTTTCGTAGACGATGTTCTCGACCTTCCTTGGCGGGTGTAAGTTTATTGCTTATTTCAATTGTCTATCTTTTCAGCTAATTGCCATGGGGTTTTTCTTTTAGAGTTCAGGCATAACAGAAGGATTAACGGCACTGACATTTTGTTTGTCTTTGCATTATCACAGGAAGCTGTTACTGCCCTCCATTGCAGCTCTGCCGTTGTTGATGGTTTATGCTGGCCATACGACTATCCTTATACCAAAACCTCTGCAGGCACTCGTGGGGACGGATCTTGTGGAACTAGGTATGTTCGACTGAAAGCTGGAGTCAATGGACGGTACCTTGTGAAACAAGTATGATAAGTAAGTCACAAGGAAAACCATCGCCTGAAGTAGCTGTTTATTGGTGCAGGTTGGCTGTACAAGCTTTACATGGGGCTGCTTGCAGTATTCTGCACAAACTCTGTGAACATACTGGCTGGAGTCAATGGATTGGAGGTTGGCCAGACTGTCGTCATCGCGTGTGCGGTAAGACTGATGCAGCTTGCTCCAGATGTTGTCTTGGGAACTTGAATTTACCAGTAATAAAAGTCGATGCCATGAGCTGTATGCCCTGAATCAACTTCTTACAGCTTCATGGAATACGTGAATGATAGAAGTTCTCCTTTTTACCTGAATCCGTAGGTTCTCATGTTCAATGTGATGAGAATGGGAAGGCAGTATCACCACATCGAAACGCAAGACGATGTCTTACGACAAGAAGCACACTGCTTCTCAATATTTCTGATGCAGCCGTTAGTCGGAGCATCTCTTGGCCTTCTTGCTTTCAACTGGTAAATAACAACATCCTATCATTTCTACATCTCAAAATCCATGAGAGGTTGGTATGGAGGGGAGTATGGTCAGTACCTGCAAATTGTAGTCCAGCTGGCTTATTGTTATCACCAGGGATAAGTATTTTAACATCTTTACCTGCATATATTGTTTCCCTCTGCGCAGGTATCCCTCATCTGTCTTTGTGGGTGATACTTTCACTTACTTTGCTGGCATGGCCTTGGCTGTTGTTGGGATACTGGGTCACTTCAGGTTCGTACTCTCTTGTATTGTGGAACGTTCTTCCTTTTTCTTGCAATTTTCTAATCATGCAGAAATTTCTTGTTTTGCTTGTTGATTGTAGAGAGTGCGAGCTTTCTCAGTTCGTAGCAGATGTTTAGATGGTTCAAAGTATGGAACTGATCCTATTAAAACTTCTCATGCCCAGTGAAACACTGTTGGTGTTTTTCCTACCTCAAGTTGTCAACTTCCTCTACTCTGTCCCTCAGGTTAGTGAACAGAACATACGTTGAATCTATTTCCTGGGCAATGCTTTTCCAGATTTTACATATAATGTTTATTGATTTACTTCAAAATATGGTTGACAGAAACTAATGTGGAAATCCCTCCTTTGCATGACAGCTCTTCCATATTGTCTTCTGTCCACGACATCGCCTCCCAAGGTGACATGATACAGCACCTTGATTTCATTTGCACTCTCGTTCAACATCTTTCGCAAAAGTTTCAACTCATAACGGGCGCTTTGTGTATGATGAACAGCTTTGATCCTAAGACAAAGTTACTCACAGGCAGTAACGATCTGAATCTGGTCAACCTTTTCCTCCGTGTATTTGGCCGATGTACGGAACAAACTCTTTGTGTTCGCCTTCTGTTATTTCAGGTGAGTATGGAAAAGAGCGCAAATTTGATTGCTTGTATATCTGACGTCAACCCAGTTTGAACTACTCTTGTTAGTTCCTATTGATTCATAATGAAGAATTGCGTAACATGGTGCAGGTTGTAAGTTGTGCATTCTGCTTTGCACTTCACAAGTTGTTGGAAGGTTGGTACAAGTGAAAATTTTGCCCATGACCACGTGAAGAACTTGGGATGAAGAAATGTATTGCGGACGGGAGCTACTCGATGAGAGAGACAGAGGATAACTTATACTGTTACGAAAATTTAGAAGTTTAGAACACCCTGTATCAACTCGTTCTGCCTGGAATCACACGGTTTTTTGCATCCACACGAGATGAATGTCGCGTGGATCTCATTCATCTCATATAGGTCACCAAGTCCTTCGCCTTCTTTATTCTACTCCGGATGGATTCATTAGGGCTTTGCTCTCAGTTTATGAAGGATACTCGTGTTTTGATGATCCGTTATTCAAATGAGAACACATTAGTTCTTTCATCCCTTGGTGGAAGGCTTCAATCCTTGCACTTCAATGCCCTCTTATTTGCGCAACATTTCTGAAGCCAGGGTTATCGAGAAGCTGAAAAGATCCTCTTTTTATCAAGATACGGTACTGTGCTCTATTCTTAGGTGTTGTTCTCTAATGACATGACTCGTCTGGGTGTGCCTGGCGAAGTCTTTATATTAAGTAAGTTATAAGTCGTAAGTCATAAGTTGGCATAATACCCGAAAGCGCACTTAACAGCAAAGAAAAGCTGTATGAACCGCGTCTACAGTTGAAAGGACGCACTGCAGTAGTTAGAAAATGAGCTCCAATGACCTTCGTAACTCCCTTTCAAGCTCTACAACTTTCTGCAAGAAACAGAAATACAATCACTATTTCCCTACATGCACAGATGTTACAAACAACCCAGTTAGGTGTAATATTGTTTTCTTTGATCTAAATTCAAATTTAAACTCTTTGTTTATAAAAGGCTCGAATCTCTCAGGAAAGATTGTTGTCTATTTCAAAAAAAGGGACATCTCGTCAATCTCATCTCGCTGTTTATCGGAAAACATCTCCATTACATTGCACTTTCAATCTCCCTCCAAACACAATCTTACCCACAGAATAACTTGCAACAATACAGTTTGAAATAGTTTGAAATAGTTTGAAACACACAAATACTCATTTCCAAAATGGAAAGTGGTCCTCAAGTCTCCAGTTTCTCGTGCTCAAGGTCTGCCACTGTTCTGTTTCAGCCGTCTGCGTTGAAGACGGCCTCATGGACAACTTTCGCCAAAGTAACTTATTCTAGTTAAGTGCAAAATGGATCACGCTCTTGACGTTGTACTGGCAGTGGAGATTGTCTTATTAACACTTTACTTGCTGGCCAGCAGGTTACTGTGCACCACGTTCTTAAATGTACGAAGGATTACTTTCTGGCTGTTGGGATGTTCATGAAGAAATTTTACCTCAACCAGTAAGCTACCAGTCACTACAAGGGACTAGTTGCTTCTTTCGAGAATATATATCGGTATTTTCTCATGCGGTTTTGTTAGGAGTTTGTCTTTCTCACACTTACCCGTTTTCCTCCCCTCCACAGTCGGTTGAGATTACTTTTGGCCGGTGTTTCAAATGCAATGAGTATTATTGTCCTCCTGCACTCCTTTTCAGGATGTTACCGGCTCTTGTGAGTCTACTTGCACCAAAAGTGGAGTAAAAGGGTGCTGCAGTAGCAAGAGAAGGCTATTGGCAAGTTATCATGAAAAGATCGAAGAGCAACTTAATAACAAAGTCCTAGTGTTACGCTTGATAGAAAAGATATTTAAGTTTTGATTAATTAAAATTGTTGAAAGTTCACTTCTCCCTTTGGGTGACACTTAGTTGTCCCTTGTTTGATTTTTATCAATTTATTATTTTCTTCTTGCATGTGTTGCGTAAATTTTATATCTTGATGCATGTTTCTTAATTGAAAAGATGGAGTTAAGCAAATCAGTTTAAATGCTCAGGCATACTCTTCACCGTATTAGCTAAAAGTCTTGACGAGAGGAACAATACAGAAACACAATCCTCCGGGAAAAGCTGGCCAAAGTCTCGAGAAAAAGGATCCTAGTAATTTTATGATTGGAGACAGCAACACAGTTTTTCCATCTGTTAATTAAACATAACCAACATGAGACCTCAAAATTTCTAGACTAAGTGTCCTACCGAGTTTAAAGCTTTTCCATCCAACTTGAACGATTTTAAAAGTAGAATTTATACATCACTTGATGCTTTTACAAATATTTTGTTCATCTTATATAAAATATACCAAACCCACGTAATTGTAGTTGGGCACAAGATCATGGGAAGAAGACAGAAATTCCATGAATCGTTTGTGGAAGGGCACTAGTGTGATAGATATATAAGAGTTTGAGGGCAGCGACAAACTTTGTTTTGGAGAGAGGATGCATAAGATAAAAATAAAAGTGGCTTGAGTTTTAAGCGAGAGAGAGAGAGAGAGTGAGGGACAGTCTGTCCGTCCCGTCTGACAGTCGATATGGCTGAGGAAGAGCGAGGAAAGGAGGAAGGAACACAGAACTGGTGTCTGCTTGGTTCGGTTGAGGAATTGGAGAAAGGATTTCGAGGTGGTGGGATTTGGAGTGTTGTGATGTTTGTGGATTGGAGATCCGATTTACATTGAGAGGTGAGTAGCCAGTTGGAGAGGACGTAGGTCGGGAAACTTGCAATCAGAAGGAGAAAGGGAGATTGAAGGGACGAGGTGGAGGAGGAGCGGGGGAGGTGTTTGTTTTGGAGTTGAAGAAGGGGAAGCACTGCTACTGCGGATTGATCGTTGTAGTGGTGCGCGATGAGTGGACATAAGCCCTCCGTGAGGGTGAGGGGAGTTTCGGGACCAATTCTGCCGAATGGAGCTCCAGCTAACAACGGCCACTTACGGGATGAGCTTCGGGTTTTTGAGTCCGATCAGTTTGATTCCAATGGGTATGTTCAGGGCAAGTGCCAGTCCATGAGCGAAAAGGTGAGTAATCTTTGATTTGGATGAGCTATGTTGTCAATGCAGATCCCCGGGGGAGGAAGAGATTGTTTTAGGTTGCCGTCGTGATATTTGCTGGAGGTTTGCATTGTTCACGTAGAAAGTTGAGCGAAGTAGGAGGATGGATGATTTCAGAACCTTTTTACTTGTATGGTTTTGATGCTTTTTGTGCCTTCTCCGCCTAGGCCATAAGGCATCTACGTGACGAATTACAAGGTTTGAAGAAAGCCTCTGCGGAGGAGATGCGAAGGAGTGTGTATGCTAATTACACTGCTTTTATAAGGTAACTTCTTTTACTTCAGAGTTCTCTGGAGTAATACTGTGCATTACAAGGCTTGTTCGTGGGACAAGTGTCTCTGTACTGAACTAGTTGGTCAAATTCTACCTTGTGGGAATTTCGAATGACCTTTCCAACCTTCCGTGTCATGCTGAGTGCTTGAACCAAAGCAGCTTAATCAGCAATCTAAATGAGAAAATGAGTTTATACCTTACTGGATAAAATCACATCATAAGCACTATGATTATACACCGGAGATGGTTTCTTTAATCCCAGATTGTCGCCCAACTCTGGCATATTCTATCCACAACTATTCTTATGGTTCTGATTTTAAGTCGGTTGCAGGACTTCTCGAGAGCTTTCAGACCTAGAAGGCGAACTGCTGGCTATGCGCAATTTATTATCTACTCAAGCGGCTTTGATACATGGATTGGCTGAGGGCACCTCTTTAGTTACAATTAAGGCAGCGACTGAAAGTCAAGAAGAGGAAAAATATCTTGCCCATGACACAACACCCTCGGAGTTAGAGAGGCATGCTCAAATACTTCCAGATATTCTAGATGTTTTTTTAGCTGAAAGAAAGGTCCAACAAGCGCTAGCAGCCTTGGATGATGGGGAGAGGTTGGTAGCAGAGGGGCAGAGGAGCGAAGGAGACAAAGAGCTGTCGTTTGTTGGCACTCTTCAAGCTGCTCTGTCTGAGCGGCGAGCGAGATTGGCAGAACAGCTAGCAGAAGCAGCTAGACAGCCATCTGTCAGAGGGTCGGAACTGCGCCAAGCAATTGCAGCACTCGATAAACTTGGTGATGGGCCGCGTGCCCACAGTCTTTTGCTCAAGTCCCATCACGAACGTCTTCGGCACAACATTAGAACTTTGAGACCAAGTGGCACTTCGTATGGAGGAGCATACACAGCTGCCCTATCCCAGCTTGTTTTTTCTGCTACAGCACAGGTATTCATCGTTCAGAGTGTGAGGCTTGTAAAGCACTAGTCATGTGTAATCGCACAATTCTCCTCATTTTTGTACGGTGAAATCTCTTGCATGTCTTCTTGTGGAAAGTTTCTGCATTTTGCCGTTCTTATGACCTGGAGGTCTGCAAGTCACCTTCTCAATAGAAATAACTACTCCATATCGCGATTAGAGCTACGGTGGAGAGTGTTCCACTCCTGCACTCTGGCTTGCTCAGCGTCAGCATCTGCTGTCATTACAATTTTCGGGAAGGTTTGTCCAATTTTCGGGGCAGTAGAAGTTGAAGAAGACTGACGATTGATTGCTTGCAGGCAGCACGCGACTCCGTGGGAGTGTTTGGTGAAGGTTCACCTTACGCTTCAGAGCTCGTTCTTTGGGCTAGAACCGAGACAGAAAATTTTGCTTCTCTTGTGGAACGACATGTGCTGTCCTCATCAGCTGCAGCTGGGGGTCTGCGGGCTGCAGCAGAGTGTGTTCAGATTGCTATCGGACACTGTTCGTTACTGGAGGACCAAGGACTTGCTCTGTCGTCTGTACTGACTAAACTTGTAAGGCCGAGTGTTGAGCAGGCTCTAGAGGCTAACCTCAGGAGAATTGAAGAAAGTGTGGCTGCTCTTGCTGCAGCAGATGACTGGGTGCTAGCATCCTTCTCTACAACACAAGCCCGCGGGCAAGGCCGGGTGTCTATGCCGGGCACTGGCTTTTCATTGACCGTGAAACTTTCAAGTAGCGCACATCGTTTCAACTCGATGGTGCAGGTAATAGCTCATTCGTGTTTGCAACCTGATTAGGCATCGACCAACCATTATTTCTCTGTAACCTGCATATGTATGAAATCTGTATGAAATATCTCAATATGCACAGTTGGGTTAGACCCGCAATCCGCATCAAGTCATTTTAATGATGTTGTTGGCAACGAAGCCTCTCTGAAGAAAACGATAAAATTTCAGTCCTTGATAATACCAGAAACAAGCAGTAATTATCCCTTAGTTTGCCAGGATTAGGCGTGGGATAGGCATCAGAGAAATAAATGATAATTTGTATCTGGATCTTTCTATCTTTGCATGTTTCTTATGTTGAATTTTCTTCTAAAAGATTGACTCAACTGGTTCAAGAATACCTCAGGGTTATAAAAGTCCAACCCTTTTTTCTGTTCCTTTGTCTTGCTCACTAGAGCTATTACTTTGAATCGTGCCCTTTGTTGACCCGGTACGAAAGTGTCCATTCAGTGTTACAAGTTCTGTGTAGAAACTTCACCAAAAACAACTCCGGCAGTTAGTGTCCTTGCCGTAAATATTTGTGTCAAACTTATCTCGAGATGCACTTAAAAGTGCCTTGTCAAGCCCCATTTATCCACTTATGTCTTGTCCTTGTACGGCTTGACGGGGTCTTCCCATCCTTCTTGTTATCTAACGCAGTCGACTTTTCTCTTGTCAAGTGGCTATAATGTCAGAACAGGGTGATATTTGCAGGAGGGCACTCCTGACGCCAACTTTCGCACTTTGGTATTAACTACTTTCCGGTTGAATTTTGCTTTCTTTCAGGACTTTCTGGAAGACGTTTCGCCACTCATAAATATGCAGCTTGCAGGCCAAGCGTTAGATGGCCTGGCGCTTATATTTGATTCATATGTGAATCTTTTACTAAAGGCCTTGCCGTCTGTTGAATATGAGGAGGATGTCCCGCAGAATACAGACGCCAACAATGTGCAGCCTGCAAGGAGTCTTCAGCAACAACTTGTTATTTTGGGTAATGCAAGTGCCCTTGCTGATGAACTTTTACCTCGAGCAGCAGCAAAATTGATTCCAGCCACTGGTATGAAAGATGATCTGCGAGGAAGGAGGTTATCGGAAAGGCAAGCAGTAGTAGTGGCTGCCCGGATGCCAGAGCTGAAGGATTGGAAGAGGCGGCTGCAGCGAGGAGTTGAAAGACTGCGAGATACATTCTGTCAGTTTCACACCTTCGACGTGGTGTACAACCCGGACGAAAGTGAAGACATTCGACTTTCTCCTGAAACGTACATGGGACTTGATCTAGAGATGGATGATTACACCTGGCATCAAGAACCCATGCCTACTCGAACTTTGCAGGTAAAAACTATTCTAGCTGTGCAAACCAAACAGATACAAAAAAGTTTTCACCACAAAGTGCAATGTTCATATTGGATATGGATATTTCTTCTATGTACAACTTCTATCGTGATTCTGTTTGAACTTTGTATCCGCACCCGTGTATAGCCTGCCAAGAATTTCTCTGTAGATGTTCTTCTTGTGACTGATCCAGAGCAACTTCACTTCTTACCTGCAACAAATATGCCAACAAGGCGAGTGTTCAAGCCGATGGCACATTGCTAGAACAATAGATTGACAACGCCATCTTGCTCTGTCTTGCAGGCATTTTTCTATAAGTTAACCACTATATCGCAAGCCGCAGCGGAGCTCCTTGTTGGACGGGAGAGGTTGGCTAGTTTGCTGCAGATGCGGCTGAGCGAAACTTTCGTTTTGTGCATATCCAATGCTGAAGACTTTTGGGATGTCATTGAAGAGGCGGGTGACAGAGCTCTTGGTCCAGTGGGACTTCACCAAGTAAGTGATGATTACATCCCACACCTTCTAAATGTCCTATATACGTTTAATCGTCTGTATCTTGATCATCACCGTGAGTATGTAAAAAATAGACTGTAAACAACGGGTTCTGCTTTGGTATCTGCCCTGTTGTAGACGTTTCTTATAACTAAGCAGATTTTGGAGATATTCGATCTCCAGTCAACCAGTTACTGGAACCATATCTTTCATCTTCAGACTTGCCATTTTCACTTATTTGCCTTCAGATGAAAGCAACGTTCTGTGCTGTTAAACCCTCGCTTTGCAGACAGTATAGTAGCCCACCTTTTTTAACGACTATATGTACCGTAGCCTCATTATACATTATTGCTGGTCGGGTTCTCGATCAACATAGTACACAGTGTTTCGGTTGGTTGGTCTTTTGGGAAAATGTCATATGCATTTGACATCGTAGGTAAAACCTTTAAATGCATAATCCCGAAAACATGATTGTTTCTGTCTGATCGGGTTTGCATGCGCTGCCTTGACTGGACCAATTTGGGTTAATGCGGACAGTGCATCAACTGATCAGTCGTGTGGCTGTTTGGGCGAACAGTTTGTTTTGGATATGCAGTTTGTAATGCAGGTAGCTTCACAAGGGCGATACTCTTCAAGGATTATGCGCGCAGTGGTTCAGGATCTTTCCGAACGGGCCATTAACGCTTATCTCGCCACTGGAGCTGACCCAGAGTTGAACCTGCCAGATAACGATTGGTTCGTCAGCACCGCAAAGGATGGTCTGCGCAAGCTAGTCAATGGCTGGACAAAAGGTTCAAATATTAATGGTGATCCTGGAAGTCCCACCCACTCAATATCTGCACAATCTGTATCTTCTGTACGAAGTGAATAGTGAATCCTCTTTGCGATCATATGCACCTCAAGCTGCGTAAAGTCCATTGGATATCTACAACCTATGGTGCATACGATACGAACTCGAAGGAGCTCATATTCAAAATACAAATGGAAATCGACAACCATTGTTGTCACATACTTTGGCGAGCGGGAAAGAGACTGGCAAGCTTCTGGGTCCAGTGTGTCAGAGTGCTTGTTTTGTAAAGGATTATTTTGTGACGTGTAAGGAAGGATTTGTCTTCGCACCCTTAAATCCTGGTGCTGAAAGGTGGACAGAGCTAAGAAAACGATGAGCTACTAGACTTCTCTCACTGACTTCTTGGTACGCTCCCTCATCCACTGCCTGCCGTTTCATAAACCAACACTAACATCAAGGTTAGATTTCGTCAGGATTCGGTTTGCTACATGGTCTACACTTTTCTAAAACTTGATGTCCTAGAGAGGAAGTTCTATTATTCTGCGAACTTGAAATATTTTCTGTTTTTATCGCAAGCTGACATCATACCTTTCAAATGTGTTGCAGATATGGATGTGGTTATTCATCGGGATTAGAAGTCTGTGTTCTACTACACCCAGCTAATCTTATTTGGAAGCCTGTGTAATAAATTCTACGACTTCTGCATTGTGCTGCGAAAAGGCTTTAGTCTTCGTTGTTCATCACCTTGGTCATAGTTACTTGATCTTATGTTCGAAATGAAATGTAAATAGCTGTAGAAGATCTTTAGGAAGAGGAACCAAAACCATAGCCATCTATTTCCGTGTCCTCTTGATTTCATAGGACGAAATGTGGCGGGACAGCATGGCCCAGGGCTGCTGCAAGTGGGTGGACAGACTGGATACAAACAAGTATGCACAGAAGAAATGTAATCTTTTAACTCGTGAGTCCTAACCATCGTAGCCTTGTCAACAACTGCATCCGAGTTAATCTGCCGCTTGAGATCCTCCTTTTAGGGCACATTGTATTATCTCATCGTTTACCCACCAATCTTCAGTGAACAAGAACAACACTATACACGAGGCTTTCTCTCAAGATCATCAGGATGTAGTCAGATATGTTACTTATGAACAATCAGGAACATCAATTTGTTACACGTAAGGTTCAATTTTGTATGTTGGGCACATAGCCTTTCCAATCACGTAGCAGTCAGCACTAGTAGCACATCACATCGAGAGGACTTTCTTCGGTTCATTGCGCTTGACATGATCTCACGAATTAATGAACAATTGACATGGCATGAGTACGATGTTCTCGACTTTCAAAGGACCAGAGTGAGTAGAATTCTGTACCGAGGACAAAAGCGAGGGTATCAAAGAACCTGGAACGCACCTTTCAAGGATGCGGTGGCTGATTCGGTTGGGAAAGCAAAGGGTATAGAAGGAGGCAGGAAGATCGAAGGTTTAAACTTCCGTTGCATCTTTACTAATCCAGGTCTCAATTGCTTCTATTCTGAGCGGAGGTCATCGTCTAACCTGCCCCACTATTTCTCGACATGGGTTTGACCCTGATCAATTCAAACCATTTCTTCAGGCGGGTGACACTCAGATGAGATCATGTCCACTTAGTTAATGATCAGTACTCGTACTTCCCCTAATTATGTTTAGTACTCTCAATTTCTATTTTGTACTGTGGCGCGGCCGCCCTTTCTTCATGGGGGGCTCTTGCTCTTTCCTTATCTGCGCGTTTTATTTCTTTTCCTTTCTTTCATGGTGTATGACTTGGCGATGATTTACTCTTAATGCGACAATCTGATGAGTTCAGTTACGCTGTTTACGGTAATGTAATCACGTGTGTTTGACTAGAATGGATTTCTGAGTAACGGTTCTTATTTTTATATATTTACTTACACTTTTATATAATATTGTGCAAGTACATGGTTCCACCCATAACTTGTCCTGTTCGCCAAGAATTTACCAGTATAATCTGAGTGAATTAAATAGATACCTCAACTAAAAAGTCCTCACAGTGTAGTATATCGTAGCATGCTTGTGTTAGGCGTTTACGGTAATGTAATCAAGTGTGTTTGACTAGAATGGATTTCTGAGGTACGGTTCTTATTTTATATATTTCCTTACACTTCTGTAGAATCGAGTTCAAGTACATGGTTCCACCGATAACTTGTCCTGATTCGGCTTGATTGGGTCTTCCCATCCTTCATGTGTTTACGCGGTCGCCAAGGATTCACCAGTATAAACTGAGTGAATTAATTAGATATCTCAACTAATAAATCATCACAGCTTAGTAGTATATCGTAGCATGCTTAGCTTGTGTTAGGAGTTTATGTCGACATAAACTCCCTTTCCCCTCAGTGGATTGGAGAAAGTGGTACTAGGTCAACTCTGATTGAAGCTCACGATTGAATCACACAAATTTCATTTTACTTACTCCAGAGGATTACGCACTTAACTCATAGATGGACTTAACGCTACCCTAAACTTGTCACCCAGATTTAACGGTGTCTCAAGTTCGCAGATAGATTTAATTTACCCCCTTGTTAATTTCCCCTTTGGTACCACGTCCTTGTCAAGGTATTAGGGAATACGCACGGGGTTAGTATGGGGACGGGTCGAGCTCGAGGTGGAAAGGAAGCCGGTAGGCATAGGTACTTTGGGATAGAATCAGGTATATCATGGTCTTCAAGTTAGACTCAAGGTTCTCGAGGTTTAATAATGTTAAGGATCGGAGTTTCAATATTTTATTCTTTCATCATGAAATTAAATATCATTTAGTTAGGTCAGATTTTTCTTTTCCCCCTTAAATATGTACTTACAATAGAGTTTCTTTCAAGGGTAAAAATTAAATTCTCAACAATTAACTCGTATAATTTATTAGAAATAATAAAAGAACTAATCTTTCCCTTTTATACCACCTTTTGCGTTAATATGAAGATTAGGGGAGATATATCATGTGTGAGTGGAATGGCTGCCATTTAGGATTCACATGTTTCGTCCAATTTGCAAGGGATAAATTTAAGTCTTCTGGCCAACTTGGGTACTCTCAAAGGGGAGTTTCAAATATGAGATATTGCTAAGGTTTTCCCCTCAACTCAAGAGGATTTGGAGTATTGTTAATCATTTTTCAGTAACTTTCCCCGATCTCAAGTGGAATGCTCAATCAATCAATGCAGTCCAAAGTTATGTGAATAAAAAAATAGGCAAGTGAACAAATAAATATATCGCACCGAAAGTTGATTGTGAATTCGTTTATCTCCGAAATGAACTTAACAGTACCAAGACTTAACTTGCAGAAAGACTTATCAATACCCCTTTCTGTTTGACATGGCACATGAGTCCTACATGGCATCCATTTCCCTGACCAGCTAGACAATGTTCTTATAATCGCTCTCTGTAACGTGAAGGATTCGATAAGAACATCACAGTTATCGTTCCGGCCGGAACCGGGCAATTCTCGTGCATGCTGCCTAGAAAATTCAAAAACTGTCTAGTTTATATGCATTGGTAGAAGTAGATTTAACGCCTTTAACAAACATCTGTTTGCGATACGAAATCAAGATCGCCAACCACGAGAAACATTAGACATGCAACACCACGTGGCAAAAGAGGGGCCTGGTTAAGTCTTTCTTGGAAATCTAGGGATACCGTTAAATTCTCGGTGACAAGTTTAGGATGCCGTTAAGTGTATCTCTGGGTAAGACACCACTTACCCTAATACACATCCTTAGTACTGGTAAATTTCTCCAGTTCTTCTCGAATGTAAATGCATGCAGTTCACAAAACGCTCCAGGATTTGCCACGTGCTACTCCATGGCGCAAGCTTGTCTCGCCTTCGATGCGTTTCCAAATATTAAATTGACTCTGAAATTGGCAGTAGAATATCCACATAATGCTGAAAGCGTGTTTGGTCACTGGTATCTTTGTCATGCTTCTATAAATGAGGCACTATAATCTGTCTATGTCTCCTCTGCTCGTGACCGTTTCTGACAAATTTTTGACAGGGGAAGAGATTAAAACCGTTTTCAGAAACTTGTGGAAATAGCGAAGCATTTACATATTTACGTATGTGTGCGTTGAAGAGCACAGAGGTTCCTGCCACATACTTTCGAGTTATATGTACTCAATCAGTTGAAGTATAGTCGTTTGCCATATTTGCAGAGACTAAGATTAAGACTAAGTAAGTTGGCCAAAAGACTTAGCAGTAGCCTTTGAAGATTTGACATGGATGTTAATGATATAGGGTAGTCATTTCAAACAGGCATACGATTCATGTATTGACAGCTTGTGTCCATTGTTCTGCTAAGGGGCAGTGGCTGGTGCAATCCATAGGAGAGCATTCATATTAGATGATGTTTCATAGGATGTTGTGTGTAAACCGTATGATTTGTATAGTTCGGATATCTTAGGTTAGACAGTGCAAAGTCTCGTATAGACTCTAATGGGGTTTAGTTTTTTTTTTTTTTTTTTTTTTTCCTCTCCCATGCATGGGGTCTTCAGATCCTTCATTTTTTCTACACGGTCTCCTTCTCTCATAATGCATAAGGTTAGTCCTTCAAGGGAAGATCACCAAGCAGATTTAGTTTCTTTGTGATTTTCTATGTTGTTGGACTTATGTACCTGAAATTTTATATTTATTTTTTAAAATAGGACTTAAAATTAATTGTTTTCTGATAATTTCTAATAAAAAAGAAGAACTTGTTTTAATTGTGGTACTTCAAGAAACAGATAAATAATCTAGCAAATATTGAATTTTGAATTTTTTGAAATCTGAGTGTTTTAATTCAAGCTCAAAGTCCTGCAAATCAACCACAAATTAACTCTATCCGCCTCAGTTTATCCTGCCCTGTGATCTAGTGAAGTATAATATCTACATATAAATAATAGATTTGGATTTTAACATCGTCTTTAGCTTTAGCGGCACCAGAATATGGTCATTAGCAGTTGACTGTTCAGGTTTTATAGCACACCAAGACACATTTTGGTTTTAGTGGTTGATTGAATTGGATATTTTGCCGGAATTTTTATTATCAAAATAGGGATTAGACGGGCATTCAAGTATTACTACATGCATGCATGATGTATTCCACCTAATCTCTTTACTCGATGTTTTTCTTTCATTGTGTTTATAAGACATAATATACATATGGTACTTTGAAAGAAAGGGAAAAGAGCACAAGGCACGACCAAGTGCAGAAAGGGGAAAAGAGCACAAGGCCTATTAGTCCCAAGCGACCAAGAGAAATAGAAATAGGGTCCAAAGGCATACATGGGAAAAATACTACTAACAACAAGCACCAAAGAAATTAAGAAGAGAAAAGCCAAGTCTACTTTTGAATTGTGTGTAAAGTATCTCCAGTAAAGGTCTACTCTTGAACTTTGTTGTAGAGGTACCCATGGAGAGATCCTTCCAAGCCCGGATTGGGTGTTCCTTTTACAATTGCTCATTGATGAAGATCTAAAGCCTGACCACATTGTAAAGTGATTAATATGTGCTATCAATAGCAGGATGTGGGCATGACTGGAGAGACAACAAGTACCACTCTCCTCTATAAGGAATTTTGTATTGCTTCCTTAAAGAGATTGTCGAAGTGGTGATGAAGATGCACAAAAATCTCAATCTCAAATGAGTCAAAGCTATTCCAAGATAACTCGAATGCATAGTGGTCCTCCTTCCCCCTAGAGGCAATGGTTGTTGTTGCTCCAGCCGGTGCGCTTGCATGTACCACAAACTCTGCTCATCACTTAATTTGAACCTGGACCCATGTAGCTCGGAAGATCTGAGCTACTGTATCACAAATTGCATAATGTACTTTGGTGTGTTCTCCACTTACTACACATCATAAAAAAAATGTAAGTACAATATGTCATATGGCAAACTACATGTATATTGGTCCGAAAAGACATGTGGTCTAGTATTCAACTCGACTCTCCACTCTCTCAATACAAGTTCACTAATGTCTTAACAAAAAAAATATGGTTCCAATTGGCTTGTTATTGAATTTGGGGTAGAAGTATAAGATAACTTACGATACTTCATTAAAGATTATGCTACATATTCCATAAATGGTAAATACAACTTTACTAATGTCTCAAAAAAAATAGTATTGTTCCAATTGGCTTGTTATTGAATTTGGTAGTAGAAGTATAATTAACTTATGATACTTCATCAACGATTATGCCACATGTTCCATAAATGGTATAGAATCAAAGTTATTTTTGTAAAGTCACCCGTACTAGTTATTTGATCACATTACTCAACATTCCATTTTAAATTATAATTTAATGTTATGGCTTATAAATAATCTATAAAATACAATATTATAATTATTTATTCATTCCAGATGATATAATTAAAATAAAATAAAATAAAATTACTAATAAATTCTAGAGTTAAAATCCTATTGTTTACCAAAACAAGGTCACAATATAAAACTGATACACACTCGATCACGTGACAACTTAGTGAACGTTTGGGGTAACGTTAAGACCATCTCAGGCCATATCACGAGCGGTATTGCCAAATCTACAATAACATTGACAGCAAGTTGGAATACCACGGAGAACACAACCAATTTATTCTTTTCCTCCATTTATTCTTTCTTCATATATCTGGTCACAATAAATAGGAACTGAGGGAGAAAGTAGTAATGAAAACTAAAAGTAACCTATTGTTTGGGCTCACCTAACTTGTGGGACTACTCTTCTATGTTTCTTACGTGCAGACAACCGGTAGGTGACGATAGATGATTTCTTAAATTAAGTGACTCCAAAATCTAAATTAGTTTTAGGGTAAACATGAACTATCGCTACCGACGAAGGGTCTGCACGTAAGATACATAGAAGAGCAGTCTCGGAAGGTAAGCAACACTAGCAGCTCAAATTATCCCGTTAAGAGTGTCATTCATGAATCTTGTTAGCGTTTTCATTAATGCTTATCTCCTGTGTTTAGTCTACACAAAACTTAAGTTTGTAACTTATTGTCCTTGTGTTTGTCCCGATAGTTCACATAGGACAAAGAGTTTGCCAACAAAATACACGGCTGCTTCAGAGCATGAGGATAAGGAATCTCGCAGAGTTTCGGTTTTCTAGTGAGAGTTTTGTCGTGTCTTCACTGTTATGGCTTTCACGAATATTCCCCCAGGAAACGCCTCTCGGGTATTCCGGCCAGGTTTACGACTGCCGGCTATCTACACACACTTTACAACAATACATATATATCCGAGAGCAGCTTGTGAGTGTAGGTAGGTAACGTACCATATGGTGTACGGTACCTTGTGAGTATAAGTACCGTGGATGAATCGCGATACATTAGTCGGATGGAATCCCTTAAGTTCTTGTAATCTCTGGTCACGTACTCAGGTGCAGGAGATAGTTTAGAACTAATTTCATTGTAGTCTTTTCCGAGTACCAACATATCTATATATACATGAGAGCTCATTCAAAGCAATCAAGTTGTTGAGAGGATCTCCTCTAAGATGACTTTTATCTATATGTTTTGAGGTTGATTCCTTCATGGTTTAAAGGACTTTTTCTACATTTGTTGAAACCACTAGTGGCTCAAACTGCGCCGGGTAGTATACCCGAAAGATAGCGGAATTTGGGTAGTAAGGAGTGCAAGAAGGAAGAGCAAGCACGAAGGCATTTAAGGAAGAATGAGTGCTAAAACCACCCCATGCAGAACTAAGGTCCCATAACAAAGCAAAGGCGAAAGAAACAAATGAATCTATTTAGGTTCTTCGATGATTTGACCGATGGATGGAGAGAGAATACTAGCCGCGATTGGAGCTCTTGCTACCATTACTACCATTGCTCTCTATGAAAACCCAGTCATTAACAATGATGTAAAGGGACAAAAATCCATATCTAAAATATAAGAGCCATTAGTCATGTACTATGTAGGAAATCTCTCATAGGAGACTATGAAAATGGTTACGAACACACCAAAAAATCTTTATAGCTAAGGATACAAAGGCATCAAAGGACAATCATAGTGGTGCACTATTCTTGATGGTGATGATTGTTACTACTCTTGCTTGATTGTCTATTTGTGCCAATGATTCTCCTTGCAAGGAGTTTACAACCAACACATCAAACAAAGTCCATTGTTTGTCCATGAAAGTTACTATATCTGCTCTTCTACTTCAAGGAGATGGTCTAGGCAGGTCCAATCATTGTTCAATTTATACTTATGACCACATAGATTGTAGGATTTTTGTTATTGTGTCTTAGATAACATCATGGTGTGCTATCCATCTAAAACACATCATAAAATATGCATGCCGTGCACACTATATGGAGATTTATAAGTGCATTGGTCTAATAGACCTAAAAGTGCTAGATGTGGTAAATCCAATTGCAAACAAACTGCTATAGTAAACTATTCTGCTGTGAAGCAAAAATACTTAAATCAAAGGAGAAGCATGGAGCCAAGCTCCGGAGCTTTCCTTTTAATGATAGAGAATCTTAACTCTATTAGGTAAAGGCGTGTTAGTGTGGATGGTAATAAGGATGTGAGTTAGTATACATTCATTAAGATACACCTAAAAATTTCTTAGAGTCTAGGGATAAAAATTTAATGAAAATAGGAAGTGTTGTGCAAGCAAAGCCATGTAGAAGATTACAAGCCAAAAGAAAATACAATTACAGATCATAAGTGCTTGAATCTATTGTTCTAATAAGTGCTAAAAGAAATGGATGACTATACTGTAAAAAACTATTTGCTAGTAGGGTCAACTAGAGCCTATGCTCTTTGAAAAGGTATTGGTGCAATAGCCTCTTGTAATGTGTGACCACATCATTCCATAGTTATGAGAAGAAAAATCTGTAGCATACACCACTCATCAGTTAGTTATGGAATAATCCGTAACACTAACAAAGTAGTGTGTGCCCTTGGCAAATGCCAATGGTGTGAAATCCCCTATGGTAGAATAATATTTATATAATAAAAGTGTTTTTTGTCATAAAAATATGCATAAATAAGATCAAGGAGAATATATAATCCCCTATTGAGCAAAGTGTACAAAACAAAGCTAAAAAAATGTTATTGAAGGCATTTGAGACAACAACTTGGACAATAACCTAATTGGAATTGGAATGGATGTCCAAAGAAATTTGAATGCCAACAATAATTGTCACTCAACCTCTAGAGGTAGTCATAGAATATTGATATGAAGACAAAAATGATGAAAAGTAGTGTTGAACTTATAAAAAAATAGTAAGTGGAACCAGATGTTTTCCAACATCTTCAATAGCAATGGTGCAAACACTGTATATCTCCTTGGAAAGAGCAAGGAGATGGAAAACACAAATAAATGTGTAGTTGTAAGTGGCACTAGATCCAATGCAATGCAATGACAAAAAAGAAAAAAGAAGGTAGAAACTAAAATCTGATGTGTATAGGAAAAGATAATCATGTAGGTGCTAAAAAAAAAAACCCAGGTAAGTGAATGGACACTCTATAAGGAAAAAAATTCTAATTTTTTCATCATCAATATTATCACTAATTCTTTCAATAAACCTTTTCTTTATGAATTTTTGATAGCCCAATGATCTTTAACTTGAGTTTCTTTGTGTTTAATTTCCTCCATTTACATTATAGATACTGCAAAATCTTCTGTTCTTTATGACTTAATGGGACTTTATAACCTCTCTAGTATACATATGTGTAAGAGATCAGTTGTTTCTAAAGAGATGCTAAAAAGTCTATATTGACTTTGAATGGACACCTTGGTTTAATAATTGTCAAGATAGATTCACCGTCAACTATGTAAAAGATCATGATTCAGCTACTCCACAAAGAATGTGAGTTTTGTTTGGTAATGCCAGTTCATGCTCTGAAAACAAAAAATAGAAGAGATATATAGTCCTTTCTCTTTCATAGGAGATATGAAAGAAAAAGGACTCTCATACAAAAGTTTATAGAGTTATTCCTAACCTGCAAAGAAACAAGAGATAAACATTCGAAATATGAAACCACAGCCAAGAGGGAGTTGGCAGATAAGCAAAAAACAACTTCTTATTTTCTTACTTCACATTGCTTATAACCTCATGGTGAAATGGTCAACACCATTGCTCTTCAAATGTATCATTTATTTAAGACAAAAAGCGCCATGCTAATAGAATGGAATTTTGACTGAAAAAGTGCATTTGGAGAACGAACTTTTGTTTTTCATTGTTTTTGGAGACAATTTATTTCTGTGAACCACGACCATAAAGACACCGGGAGATGGGAACCGTTGCACCTGAAGTGAATATTGGGACGTAGCAATGCTCAATGTATGACAAAAAGTTTTTGTTGCCCACCAAACGACATGTCATAAAAAGATATCCAGAAACTGCGAAGTTACTTTTTCTCCATCACGACCATCAATCCATTCCAGGGCCATGTGGTACTTTACGCCGAATAACTGTAACAGTAATACAGGAAAATCATTAGTTTTAGGTAACTTACTTGTCACAGATTTTGCCCCAGAACATACGCAAGCTCCTCGAGAGGTCTCGGGTCCTAGAAAATCACATAACTTTAAGGTCCGACCAATCTACCTTGCGAAAGCGCAACAGTTGAGCTAGTGTGTCCAACTGGTTTCATAAATACAATACTTTAATATGGAAAGTGACGTTGTCAACTGAATGCCTTTGTGGTTCAAAAGACATGACAGAAGATGCATCAATTCTAATGCTATCGTATAAGGTGTAGAAAATATTCATTCTTGCCTATGTTTTGAGTAGGATGTTATGGAGACGTATTCACCTAGACCGCCTAGGTGAATACGTCTCCATCAAACCATACAAGGATAAAACACAAGAGGTAAAATGGGGCTAAACCCTTTAAAACGTAAATAGTTACTATAGATGTTATTTTCTCTTTTGTATGAATAAGAAAAAAGGCTACCGCGTAAGAAAAACGAAGGATGGGAAGATCCCATCAAGCCGTACAAGGGAGAGACAAAAAAGGTAACATGGGGCTAAGCCCCACTAGAGTCTATATGAGAAATCTGCCCCACCGCACCTATGATATCCGAGCTATGCAAGTCGTACGGTCTACACACAACTGGAGCATCCGAAGAAACATCACCTAATGTGATTGCTCTCCTATGGGTTGCACCAGCCACTACCATCTATAGAGCAATGGACACATGCTGTCTAAAATATGCTACAAAGTATGAGAGTGAGAGTGGTACCCCTTGACGCCTAACATGATAAGCTCTCGCACACTCCCTGACAAATGTGTCAAATGCCGTGGCCATCGCTCCATATAACTCCAAGGCTAGAGGAACAAAGAGGTGACCTTGCTGCATGCCCCTATACTTGGAGACCTTACAACCTACTGTTGCACTCGCCGCCCATCCAGGGGGATGGGTAATCACTCCCTCCAAAACTGTATCCCGCATAGGGTCCGTAACCACGACATCCGCTACTGTCACCTGATCATCTCGGACCAAGTATAAGTCTGCCCTGACACGTGCCATCTGCAAAGCATACGAACGCTCCCTCTAAGCCAAGTATCCACTCTCTCGTGCCATAGCAAACACTATGTCTGTAATGGCATCATGGGTAGCTATCCTCTGTCCTCCAAAAGGACAGGCGTGTCATGTGGACCGCTGCTGCATCTAGTGTAGAACCACACTCACAAGTGAGTAATGAAGATGCAGATGGGTGGACCAAACCTAGGCAAAACCTCCTTGCTGTAGAGAAAGTAGCTGGTGCGAGTCAAAAAGCCCTATGCGCGGTCGAGCTAGGATCCAAGAGCCTGCACCCTTGCCGGAGCAAGAGCAAAGACGTGCTGTATAGTAGCCTGAGGAATGGACAAGTCAACTAAGATAGAATGTAGCGTATGCTCACACTATCACTCCATCAAGGAAGACTGTAAACCTCCAGTCCAATCTGACAATAGTGAAGCAAAAGGTGGAAAATCCTCTTGTGCTCGTGAGGATAGACTATCTCTTGTCTGCCGCAATAACACATGGAGAGAAAAGGATCCTCCCTCTACCTCTATCACATAAGTCTCCAAAACCGGCCTATTAGCAACCACAAAATGAGAGGAAAGTAGGGATGCCGAGAGAGCCCAACTACCCAAAAACACTATAGGTGCCGTCTCCTCCATAGAAAGCAAGCCAACCCCACCACATGAGATCGGTAGAGCCGTTTGTCTACGTGCCAAATCCCCTGTCACACACTCAAAAGTCCTTGGTCTAATAATATCACCAAAGACTCCCATAATCCTCCTATCAAATGCTCTCAGACGTGATAGGACAGACGGTGAAGGAGGAATTGTACGGATGAGGTAGGATGGTCGACGAGCAATACTGGAAGAGAGTATACCAAATGCCACTTGCGGATCTCCTAGTAATGGAAGGTCATCCTGTGCAAAAGCAACATCTAAGAAGCGTGTGACAAAATCCTTCGATCCTACGGGCACTCCAAGAACACAAAGTACATCTATTGATGTGATACAACCCTTTGGAAGCTCAAGGTAGGGAGGGATACCTAAAGGGAACCATGCCCTACACTTTGACACCTTGACTCTAAAGCCTACTAGATGTAGCTCGGTAGTCAAGTAGTCAAAGGCCTGCCTAATCTGATCTACAAGGCCTACAATGTGTGTATCATTTGCCAAGGAGGGAAATACACAACGTGGCATGGCCAAAGTAGTAGATAGGAGAGCTCTAAAGTGAGCTATGGGAAATAAGGGTCCCCCCCAAAGGATCTCCTTGACGTGTACCAACAGTTGACTCCAAGACGGTGACTCCCTCATGTGAACCACCATGCTGGTAGTAAAGTGAAGCCGGAGAGCCATAAAAAGACCGCACAAAAGGAATGAGACTTGCCAAGGATCCACCAGCCTCCCTAAGCTCTCTAAAGATGGATGCACGTAGGATGCTATTAAAAGCGTTCTCAACATCCACCTGTAGGACGACACACTCTGGATGGATATCTAAGATTGCTCTAATGCCTAGAGATATAGCCTCACATCCTCCAAGTGTAGCTACTCTAAACTGATGTGGACTAAGATGCTATCGAAAGTGAGAACAATGCTGAAGGACAATAGTAGGACTGACCAAACACAAAAAGATCTCTCCAATAGCAATCGATCTAATGCCTCTTGTGTCCTTCTCCATTGCAAGAAGTTGACTAGCACCTAACACCCGACTAACAGACATAGGAATGTCTCCTCTTGCTACTGCTACAGCCACCTAAAATAACTCGGTAAAACCACTAGAAGGATCATCTGCCTAGAAGCAATCTCTAAGGTGCTCATAAACCATCCTTGACAAGCCTCTTGAGGAAAAGCGAGGGGTAGATCACAATGCTTGTGCAAATAGTGACCTATCAAGACATAAAAGCTGCTCAGGCTGATAATCTAAGACCTCTAGTGGTAGTCACTCTATTGCTATAGGATGTAGTGAGCGTAGAGAAGAGATGGTCTCATCAGTAGGACTCTCAATAGACAAAGGGTGTAGCGCTTGTGCTGCTCTACTAAACTCTCCCACCTGACCCAATGTCCTACATCGTCTTAATCGGGTGGAATCTATGGTATCCTGTGGCAATGCATGTCTCCTACATCATGTAGCCCTAACAGACTCTTCTTGAAGGGCTACTCAATCCCCGCTCGGAATCAAAAAAATCTAGTAGCCACCTCTCTATGCCCCGCATGTCCCCCTCTAGCATAACGAAGACACCATTGAGGGAGTAAGAGGAATAGGAACCATGCTAACTCGTCCAAGGGATCACGTGCCAAACGGTCTAGTGGTAGGCAAAAAGCTTGTCTAGCCTCATCATGGAGTGTGCAGGGTAGCCTATGGAATAGATGTGGACATGGAAAACTAGTCTCAAATAACCCCAAAATACAACCCGCCTGAGAAGCTAACCACTCCCACGACTCGATCGGTATCCTTGGAACGATCAACAAAGGTATAGAAGAAGTGTGCATAATCCCGAGTGTCACTGTTGTCGATGTGGTTGCTCGTCTCACATGGGCATCCCAAGTGGTCCAATCATCGTCCTTGTGCATCCTTCCCACATGGGTCTTTACCCCTTGCGAGGTAAAGCGTCGGTGACACACCAAACATGGTGTATCCCGACCCGCTCTAGGCGACCCCACATGGGAAGGTGTAGCCATGGCTAGCACAAGAATAATGATAGTAACACATGCTGCTCCTATCCATATCTCTCCATATCTGCAAAACCACAACCCCTCACCTCAGAAAACAATCTCTCCGAACCCTAAAATCTATAAACTCTCATAACTTTCAATTTCCATCTCCAAAATTTTCAAACTAAATTAACATGGAACTTAATCATGAAAACCAAAAGATTGGAAAATGAAAATCTCAATGTATAATGATCAATCTAAACCCTAAAAAATCTAAAAATCCTCATACCTTTCTACTCCATTCTCCATAGTCTTCAATCTAGGTGCCAATGGAACCAAAATTGAAAACCAAAAAATATAGACTATTCACTCGATTGCTACATGCTAGAGAGCCCTCAGAAATTACTGATATTGTCTCACTGTCTCTCCCTCTCTCCCTCTCTTCTCCCGTCTCCACACTCTCCCGCAGCTATGAATATAGTTAGGTGCAAGCTAGTCTATTACTTTTGAAGAGATCAAACGGTGGATCTTCATTTGTGGTTTGTTTTGGAACTCAGCTTGTCCCTAATTGACCTTCTTGTTCATCATCAGGTTTGAGAAAAATTTAGTGTGCCACCGGATACACGTTGAGTTCATCTGAAGGTTGATTTGTTTGGCTACGCATTTCCTTGGTAATCAAAGTATCGAAGGAATGATCGATGTTTATAAACCATAGTTTTCTGGTGCTTGTTATTACGTCTTCCTAAGTTACTAGAGCCCACATACTCTTACTAATGTTGTATTTCGTGACGTCGTATATCTTGTTCGTAGACGTGTCAAACTTCCATTTCTTCTTTCAGGAAGGCTAAAAGGTTGTAGAAATCAAGAAATGATTCTTAAGTTTGCTGAGGTATCATACAACTAGAGCTGAGAGCTGACACCAGGCTTTGATACTTCCTCTGCAAAACAGAAACAACCTTACAATTTATACTCATATGCGCAAAGAGAAAATCCCATCTAGATTTCGTTTGGTCATAATTCCCAATATGAAAAAACAGAGAGATTATCATATCTCCAAAAGCTAATACGATTGTGAGTCTTTAAACTAGGGGATAACTACAGCTTAAATAAGCGATAGTTCTCAACACGATTACTAGGGGTTACACCTTAGCAAAACGGAGGACAATCTTTCATGGAAAACTCGTTATGTGATCCTTGCTTACCGAAGAAAAAGATGTTCATCCCCTTTCGAAGGTGCGGAAAAAGCTATTACAATTGATGAACGCTTCTCAAGCAATGGGTGCTTAGGTTGAAGCATAAGGCACAAAACTAAGGACCTTATGAGAATTATGAGTCAAATGGTCGTGCTCCAGGAAGTCTTACTCACTTCGTGGACGTCCCTGGTCATGGCTGGAGACACGTCGTCCGCTAGGAGTAATTATTGGCACCATACTAACGCCCCCACGTGGCGCTCAAAGAAATAGCGACTACAATGTGCCGATGCACGTTCTGTGTTCGACGACAGTTCACTCCTCGAGCCAAACTGGTTAAGCCAAATTTTATGTTCGAGCAAAAACGCTTTCTTTTTGGACTCTTCTGTAGTTGAAGGCATATGGCTTACATCTTTGCTAAAATCTTAATCTCAGACAGCACATCTAGACACATGGAAAAGGATGTACAAGAACAAGATTGTGGCAGAAGATTTTTAATATGCAGTCTTAGTATTATCGATCGTCCTGCAGTTGAGATGGAGATTACATGGATCTTTATTCTATCAAGAAAGAAGAGCCAATTATCTATGTTATCCACATATGTGGAATCTAGTTTTAAAATCTGTCCTGTGAATCTCGATTTATGAATTATTTTCTGCATATGAAAATTTCTGTTTAAACTGCAATAGTGATATTACCCTCGTATAAGAAGACGGATTATGCAGATTGTGTGCTTCCATAATGTAAAGAGAAGATAAAAAATTGTCTTACCTCCGCCGAGTCAGAATATTTTACTTTGACTTGGAGGAGGTAATACATATATTGGAGAGAGGGAAGGCTGAAATCCTTGTTGAACCCTCGACTAATATTGTGGTGCGTGAACTACCGTCCTCCCCAAAAAAAGGAAAGTCTCCAAGATATGCAACCCATTTTATATCTGGACATAAGAAAAGCACTCTCAAATCCAATCACAAAACTATTCATCTGGGTCTAAAGTTGTCACAAACGTTCATATAGTGCTGCTACGAGTTTCACCAACAGACAGGCTTTCCCCTCCAGTAGCTACTAAGTGCAAATAGTGTAACTAGAAAGAACGTTATTTTCCTCATTTGAATGTCCTTTGTCACATCTTGCTTGCTGTGCTCGCAAACATGAGCTTTTCATGGAATAATAGAGAGCCCCGATCTACCAAAAGCACAATTACTGTACATATCTGGGCCAGATAATCTCCTAAATTCTTTTCTCAAGCTGAACCCGTGATTAGTATGTTGGCCATCTCAAAGGAAATGGTTCGTACATTCGTGTCATGAGAGATTCACAATTGAAACCTTACATAATCTGGCTAGAAGTTAAAAAAGACACTCAAGTATTAGTCATTCGGCTGCACTTAGTTATCGTCAGATTAAAGAGAGTGTTGGCTTTGTTCCCTTCAACATTGCGCTGTATAAAGCACGTACATGTTCATGCTATGCCAAAGCTCTACGCTAAATATACGTATAAGTACACAGTTATACTCATTCTCGGAGACTCAGATCTTCTACGCTGAAATGACCATACTCGTAAAACTGACGTGGAGGACGACGTGGGAGTTGCTTGTCTTTAGTTGGTAACACTCGTTAATTTGACGGCGGGGGACGACGTGGAAGTTATTTGTCAGATTGCAATCGCACTTTGAGTTCCTTGTTTGCGGAAAAAGAAGATGTACATCATCATCAAACGACGTGACAGTTGAGAAGACGATTATTACATCTATAGACTACTTCATTTAACTGATGAATTGGGCATGAGTTTAACGGAACTGATTTGACTGATATTGTGCAGTTTGTGCAGTTTGTGCAGAATCCTTTGCATCTGGCATCTAAACTAGGTACTATGGAACTGGTTGTGATCGATTAGTTTCCGTCCTTGATGCTTAACCTCGGAGACGAATAACTCTTTGTTTCAAAATCAGGGGACAAATTCTTTTTGTTTCCTCTAAATCTGCCTATTGTACGGGAAATTACATCCATTTCTATCATCGTGCCGTCTAAATGCACACAGGTAAAGGTTTCTAGGTCTAACAAGTCACTACACGTTTACGTAAACTGGTATAAAATAGATTCCAAATTAATTTGGAAATTTGGATCCAAATTTGGAATCCAAATTAATTTGGATTCCAAATCTGCCTATTGTACGGGAAATTACATCCATTTCTGTCATCGTGTCGTCTAAATGCACACAGGTCTAACAAGTCAGTACACGTTTATGTAAACTGGTATAAAAGAGATTCCAAATTAATTTGGATTTAGCATCCCATTTCCTTGTTTGAGTATTGGGTGCACTGCAAGACAACGATGGCAAGATGACAAGACAACGTCACTAAACAGACTATTCCGTCAAATTTTACTCTTAAAAATTTCGAGAGACATGGATTATCATGTAGATTTTTCTTTGAAGGCTTGAAAATGTCCATCGTCAAATGATAGAAGTGAGTCCAAATTAGTCATACAAACTTGCAAGAAAGAAGTTTGAATACGTTTATGAACTTAGTAGCAGATATTATGGACACGAAACCAGTTAAGAACCATGACATTCCATTTTAAAGCAGAGATCATCCATATCTCTTATCAAAATAAAAGAAATAAAGAAAGGCGACCACGTAGGAAAAACGAAGGATGGGAAGACCCCATCAAGCCGTACAAGGGAGAGACAAAAAAAAGGTAACATGGAGCTAAGCCCCAATAGAGTCTATATGAGAAATCTGCCCTACCGCACCTAAGATATCCGAGCTATGCAAGTCGTACTACTACAAACAACTGGAGCATCCGAAGAAACATCACCTAATGTGATTGCTCTCCTATGGATTGCACCAGCCACTGCCCTCTGTAGAGCAATGGACACACGCTATCTAAAATATGCTACAAAGTATGAGAGTGAGAGTGGTACCCCATGACGCCTAACATGATAAGCTCTCGCACACTCCCTAACAAATGTGTCAAATGCCGTGTCCATCGCTCCATATAACTCCAAGGCTAGAGGAACAAAGAGGTGACCTTGCTGCATGCCCCTTTACTTGGAGACCTTGCGACCTGTAGCTGCACTCACCGCCCATCCAGGGGGATGGGTAATCACTCCCTCCAAAACTGTATCCCGCGTAGGGTCCGCAACCACGACATCCGCTACTATCACCTGATCATCTCGGACCAGGTATAAGTCTGCCCTGACACCTGTTGTCTGCAAAGCATACGAACGCTCCCTCTAAGCCAAGTATCCACTCTCTTGAGCCATAGCAAACACTATGTCTCTAATGGCATCATGGGTAGCTATCCTCTGTCCTCCAAAAGGACACCGTGTCATTTGGACCGCTGCTATATCTAGTGTAGAACCACAGTCCCAAGTGAGTAATGAAGATGCAGATGGGTGGACCAAACCCAGGCAAAACCTCATCGCTATAGAGAAAGTAGCTGGTGCGAGTCTGAAAGCCCTAATGCACAGTCAAGCTAAGATCCAAGAGCCTACACCCTTGCCGGAGCAAGAGCAAAGACATGCTCTAGTAGCCTGAGGAATGGACGAGTCGACTAAGAGAGAATGTAGCGTATGCTCACACTATTGCTCCATCAAGGAAGACTATAAACCTCTAGTCCAATATGACGATAATGAAGCAAAAGGTGGAAAATTCTCTTGTGCTCGTGGGGATAGACTATCACTTGTCTGCCGCAATAACACCTAGAGACAAAAGGATCCTCCCTCAACCTCTATCACATAAGTCTCCAAAACTGGCCTATCAGCAACCACAAGACAAGAGGAAAGTAGGGGTGCCGAGAGAGCCCAACTACCCAAAAACGCTATAGGTGCTGTCTCTTCCATAGAAAGCAAGCCAATCCCACCACATGAGATCGGTAGAACCATCTGTCTATGTGCCAAATCCCCTATCACACACTCAAAAGTCCTTGGTCTAATAATATCACCAAAGACTCCCATAATCCTCCTATCAAATGCTCTCAGATGTGATAGGAAGGACGGTGAGGAGAGAACTGTATGGATGAGGTAGGATGGTCGACGAGCAATACTGGAAGAGAGTATACCAAATGCCACCTGCGGATCTCCTAGTAATGGAAGGTCATCCACATGGAGAACATACTCTACAAGAGCAACGTCTAAGAAACGTGTGACAAAATCCTCAGATCCTATTGGCACTCCAAGAACACGAAGTCCATCTATGGATGTGATACAACCCTCTAGAAGCTCAAGGTGGGGAGAGATACCTAAAGGGGACCATGCCCTACACTTTGACACCTTGACTCTCAAGCCTACTAGATGTAGCTCGGTAGTCAAGTAGTCAAAGGCTTGCCTAATCTGATCTACAAGGCCTACGATATGTGTATCATCTGCCAAGGAGGGAAATACACAACCTGGCATGGCCAAAGTAGTAGATAGGAGAGCTCTAAACTGAGCCATGGCAAATAAGGCCCCCCCCCCCCCCCCCCAAAGGATCTCCCTGACATGTACCAATAGCTGACTCCAAGACGGTGACTCCCTCTTGTGAACCACCATGCTGGTAGTAAAGGGAAGCCAAAGAGCCATAAAAAGACTGCACAAAAGGAATGAGACTTGCCAAGGATCCACTAGCCTCCCTAAGCTCTCTAAAGATGGATGCACGTGAGATGCTATTAAAAGCATTCTCAACATCCACCTGTAGGATGACCCACTCCGGATGGTTATCTATGAGTGCTCTAATGCCAAGAGATATAGCCTCACATCCTCCAAGTGTAGCTACTCCAAACTGATGTGGACTAAGGTGTTGTCGAAAGTGAGAACAATGCTGAAGGACAATGGTACGACTGACCAAACGCAAAAAAATCTCTCCAATAGCAATCGGTCTAATGCCTCCCGTGTCCTTCTCCATTGCGAGAAGTCGACTAGCACCTAACACCCAACTAACAAACATAGGAATGTCTCCTCTTGCTATTGCTATAGCCACTTGAAACAACTTGGTAAAACCACTAGAAGGATCATTTGCCTAGAAGCAATCTCTAAGGTGCTCATAAACCATCCCTAACAAGCTTCTTGAGGAAAGGCGAGGGGTAGTGCACAATACTTGTGCAAATAGCAACCTATCAAGACATAAAGGCTGCTCAGGCTGATTATCTAAGACCTCTAGTGGTAGTCACTCTATTGCTATAGGATGTAGTGAGCATAAGGAAGAGATGGTCTCATCAGTAGGACTCGTTATAGATAAAGGGTGTAGCGCTTGTGTTGCTCTACTAAACTCTCCTGCCCGACCCAATGTCCTACATCGTCATAATTGAGTGGAATCTTTGGTATCCTGTGGTGATGCCTATCTCCTAAATCGTGTAGCCCTAACAGACTCCTCATGAAGGGCTGCCCAATCCCCCACTCAGAATCAACTAAATCTAGTAGCCACCTCTCTATGCCCCACATGTCCTTCTCTAGCATAACAAAGATACCATCGAGGGAGTAAGAGGAATAGGAACCATGCTAACTCGTCCGAGGGAAAGCTTTTATGCGCTTTGCTTATCCCACCGATCACGTGCCAAATGGTCTAGAGGTAGGTGAAAAGCCTATCTAGCCTCATCATGGAGTGTGCAGGGTAACCTATAGAATAGATGTGGACATGGAAAACTAGTCTCAAATAACCCCAAAATGCAACCCGCCCGAGAAGCTAACCACTCCCAAGACTCGATCGGTATCCCTAGAACGATCAACAAAGGTATAGAAGAAGCGTGCGTAATCTCGAGTGTCACTGTTGTCGATGTGGTTGTTCGTCTCACGTGGGCATCCCAAGTGGTCCAATCATAGTCATTGTGCATCCTTCCCACATGGGTCTTTACCCCTTGCGAGGTAAAGCGTCAGTGACACGCCGGGCATGGTGTATTCCGACCCGCTCTAGGGGACATCACATGGGAAGGTGTAGCCATGGCTACCACAAGAATAATGATAGTAACACATGCTGCTCCTCTCCATATCTCCCCCATATCTACAAAATCACACAACCCCTCACATCCCAATTCACATAAGAAACAATCTCTCCAAACTCTAAAATCTGTAAACTCTCATTACTTTCAATTTCCATCTCCAAAATTTTCAAACTAAATTCCCATGGAACTTAATCGTAAAAACTAAAAGATTGGAAATGACAATCCTTGACCCATCACTCTCAATATATAATGATCAATCTAAACCCTAAAAAATCTAAAAATTCTCATAACTTTCTATTCCATTCTCCATAGTCTTTAATCTAGGTGCCAATGGAACCAAAATTGAAAAACAAAGAGAATAGATTATTCACTCGAATGCTACATGCTAGAGAGCCCTCAGAAACTACCGATATTGTCTCCGGGTCTCTTCCTCTCCTCTCCCCGCAGCTCCCCCGCAGTCCCGCCGTTCAAAATCAAAGTAGTTTCTAATCCTTATTGTTAGTAATATACCAGGAGTATATAGGAGCTTCGAGGATCTATGTAATTTTCGTTTGGGTTTACCCACCTAAACAATCAAATGAAAACTTTCGTAAATTATTTGGAGGCTGGTCAAAGTCAGGCTCGTTGGGCACATCTGTTATTCATTCTTAGTATTTTTTTCATAAATGAGAATGGACATGAAAATTATGTAGATCATTTGTTCAAAACTCAATGGATTTAGGTAAAAATTCAGTGGGGACGTGAATTTTAAGAAGAAGAAATTATTCTAGATGAACAGATCATCCATTTTAACGTGTGGAGAATATTGGACGAGACTAAAAATCTCAATCGCCAGAAAAATAATTTCGGATTAAAATTCAACGGGAGAATCAAATATCTGGGTGGGATGGAGGGTTTGAAATAGATTTAGCCCTGTCAAAGCAGATGTTCAGGTTGGGAACAGAATTTTGGCACTAAATTTGTGCTTCGAATTAAGCTGAAAGAGATTAAATTCTCGTCTCCTTACCCTTTAGTTTTCTTTTCAAAATTACATATTTCTCTGTCTACTTGTCTTTCCACCACCGTTTTGTAAGACTAAAATTTTGTTTAAAGTTTCAAAGGCTCTTAATGGTTGAATAAAAACATCACAATATTTTTTCCCATGTACCACGGTAAGAATAATAAATTCCGATGTTTCACGCTACATTTTACTCTACATTACAATACGCATTTAGAACATAGAATTTATGTTCACCTGAATTCAGTGCCAGCTAGGACCCACTTGACGCCCGTCAAGTAAACGAGTGTGGTTTTGGTTAAGTTAATCTGCTAACTTAGAACACAGCTGAGTAAAATTGCTACTTAGAAGTGCTATTAATTATACATCTGGTAGAAGTCTGTAGAACGTTGGACCTCTCCACTTGACTTGATGGTAGGTCCCTTGCTTTAACTCCGATTCGATCTTTGCTGACCGTAATTAATCACACTCTTCCCCTTGCTTTGACTAATTTCAAACTGCATGTAGAATCCAATCCGAAGACTCTTGTTGATAGCTTCGTGAATTGGGAACACTAATTCTAGCTTACCGCATTTTCTTGTTAGGCCAATAAAAGTTGGCAGAATCAGCTTGCTACAGTGTTTGTAAGGAATGGTTCTGGATACATCGTCAACAACTTCGGCACCCCGAAACGAATGAAGAGCACAGACACAACTCCTTGGGGACTCACATGATAAGGACGAGTAAGAGAAGTGAGTACTATATGAGGTAAAAGGCTAAGTAAGTAGTGCATAAACATATGCAGACATTACATTACTCATCTTCATCGCATGGACATGAACTTCGGGCGGCAACAGTACGAAACTAGAGATAAGGAAGGATTTCTCATATACCGACTCTATTGGGGCTTAGCCCCCAAGGATTTCTCATACCGACGGTAGGGCAGATTTCTCACACCGACTCTATTGGGGCTTAGCCCCATGTTACCCTTTTTGTCTCTCCCTTGTACGGCTTGATGGGGTCTTCCCATCCTTCATTTTTCCTACGCGGTCGCCTTTTACGAGATAAGGAAGGAAGATAAAGCATTTACAATACAAAGGGATGATGAGAAGAAAGTACACACTCCGCTACGATACACGGGAATGCGTAACTTCTCCTGAAGAATCATGCCAAACCTTGACTAGAGACAAAGTAAAAGAGGGTGCTCCAGCGAAACTCGTCTTGGACTTCGTTAATGAAATGTTGTGCGTTGTGGGGTGATAACTACAAACGAAAAGTCATGATTAGGAAACAGCTAAAACGATTCCTTGTCCCAGTAATTGGTGACTGTCTAGAATCTTAAGAAACTAATTACGTAACCGGGACAGACCGGTACCTAGGTCCCAAGTCGGCTGATCACGATAAGCCTAATCATGTCTTAATTATTGAGCCTCATTAAGTAATCGATGTCGATGAGCGCCAACGCGACACCTCAACTGTGGCGCAGGAGGCGCGTGGAGTTGAGGTTCAGTTGGTCCCGGACACCGGGGAAGGTACAGGGGGCAGTAAACAGCGCAGGTAAACACGTTTGGATTAGTCAGCACGTAAGACCATTATGAGGAGGATTAGGAAACCGGTCAACGTGATTGAAACATTGTGGAGAGAGAAAGAGAGAGAGAGAGATCGGGGAAGAATGTCCAAGTTAAAAGCCAGAAGTTTTACACGAATGAGCAGTAGAGTTGAGTAGAAGTTGTGCAGTGAGGTGAGCCGCGGAAGGGTGAAAAGGTGAAAGCGAAATTCTATCTGTGATGAATGGGACAAAGCTAAAACTGGAAATTCGGCGCGGGTGCGGGCGTCCGTGGTGAGGGAGCGTTGGTGCGAGTGAGAGAGAGAGAACGCAATTTCAATTGCAAGAGAGAAGAGAGGAGAAAGGCTTTTGAGCCTTTGAGGAGACTGGTTGTAATAGTCGGTTAGTGCAGGGATCGAGAATAGAAGGGATAGGAATCAGATAATATTCTACTTGTATTGTGTTGTTACATGGAGGGTGAAGGAGGTGGAATGGTGTAATGTGGTGTGGTCTGCACCAGATGATCAGGAGTTTGGGGAAGGAAGAGGCGCCTTCGGAGCTTTAAGAATTTACTTTCACTGACGAGCCTCGCGTTTTATTCGAGGATTGCTGCTGTTTCGTCACTAACCGTTTCGGACGTCGCGTCTCGTCGTTCTTCGGTGTGACAAGAGAAGACTCGGTTGTGATCCGTCTTGAAAGGTAGTCGTGACATACGGGCGGATTGGAGGTTGACCCTCCCCTCCCCCCCGGTTCTTTGCTTTCGTTAGTTCGCTTGTTTGTCCCAGGTTTTCTCTGGCCTGTCTGTACTGCTGAAATTAGCCAGCGTGTGAGGGAACGGTAGAGATGATATGTTGTATTTGTTCACTGCTATCTGCTTGTGTCAGAGTTCCTTGCGTACCGCTTGGAGGTGCTGCTGCTGCCCCTCGCCTACACCCGGCCTTAGATCTCTTTTCCTTATCTGCGAGCCATGCATCTGAATCTGAACTTCTGAGTAGTGATCAATCTGTTCTTCCATTGCAACTCATTTGACTTTTACCATTCGAATTGCAGTTCACATTGTTGAAAGAAGCGTTGATTGCCTTCTTGAAGATGGTGGTTGAAAGGACAAGATTGTAATGAGATTGATCAGGAAATGAACGAGCATTAGGGTTGATTTCCGCCCATCACGATGACGAAGGGGAAGAGCCATCATCCGCAGGCGTATGGAGATGAAGCCTATTGGGACAATCGTTACAGTCAAGATGCTGGATCTTTCGACTGGTATCAACGCTATTCAGGATTAAGCCCTATCATCACCAAGTACATACCAAAGAATCATCGGATATTGATGGTTGGCTGCGGGAATGCAGGTGTGCAACTGTACCTCTTTATTGGGGTTTAATAGCTAGTCTACAGCGTTAAAGAACTTGAAGAAGACGGCCATTTTGCATTGGCCTTGGGAATTCAAATCCAATTCCCATTACGCGGATGAGTTGAATTTTGTCTGGTCCATCTATTGACGATGCCACAAATGTGTTGGTGCTATAGTTTTTGGTCGTAAAGCGTCGGAGGTAGTTTTTCTCGAGTTAAAAGAGAAAAGAGTGCGCGCTCGTATCTGAGAATCGAGAAGTGCAAGGATAAGCGCCCCACGACTAGATGAAGAAACTACTGCACGTAGGTATGATGTGCGTGAATTGAGCCAGCGGCTGCCGGATTTTGAAGTGACTTTGCAATCTTCTCCAGCTATTAGCTTCGATGTATAGTAGGCATTGGAAATGTAGCGGTTTTACGTCAGAGAACTGCTTCTAAATGCCATCACAGCGCGCATGCATGCAGTCCCACGGGTCACGTGGATTTGTGACTAGACGGGACTCCCAGTTGAAATTCTGGAAAGCACAGCCTACATCCAATCCGCAGCACCTCTCTGGAGAATCCAATTAGCTTTCTTGTTTGACCTGCTGTAGGCCGGACATGCTTAGAATGACCCACTCGAGTGAACGACATTACATCTCGACATAAATAATGTCGATAGTAGCAAGAGATGAAGCGGTAGTGGGAAAGCCGTCACCATCTACCCCTGTTGCGCAGTTTCAATGACCCGGTTGTCCTATTGGCGTCTACTGAGATGGTGGTACTGTACTACCGTAGTCTTAACTTAGCAGCCCAGAGCATTGTCAGTCTGTTCACGAGACACTAGGCTGATATTTACGAAAAGACATGCGTCAGATCATGATACCCAAAGGTGGGAGAAAGGAGCTGGCGTGCTTCGTATCGTAGTACAGGCACAGACGTTACGTCTTCTGGAGCCCTTCTTCGAAACCTTGCTATGAGTTTGCACTACGTAACGCAGGAGTTACTACGTGTATTGCTAGCTATTAGCGCTATTGAACCACATTATTCAATCTTAATGAATCCCTCGACTCTCCATGTACAGATGATTGAGATCTGTCATAGTGAAAGCTGTGAAACTTTTCGTAAAGGCTCATCAAGGGTCCCGGAAATCTTTATCTGAACTTGCGCTATCTGACGGAATAGCTGTCAGATGCATCTTTTAAGCTACGAGACCACCTCATCCATGTAGAAACAAGCACTCGACTCTCTCTGCAGAGACGATCGATATCTGTGAAAGAAATAGCACCTGCATACCGTAGAGGTATGGGTTTTTGGTGTATATTCAGCTCGAGCATTTTCATTTAGTCCTACTGTTGTAACTGAAGTGATTTTGATAATCCGGTCTGCATTTTAGCGTCGAGGGATTTTCTCATTCTGAACCATATTTGGTGTGTAGATTAGAGACTTGAGGTGACGAGTCTGTAATGCTTTGACGTGTTTTAGCTGCAGGTTAGGAAGGCATGCCTTGAATCAAAGCAATGATAAATACCGTTGCGCGAACAGCAGAGTAGTTGATATCTTGAGAGTAGTTTCCTTGCACCTGAACGTGAACAACAATGAGCAGGAGCTCAACTGGACAATCATCTTGCGCTTGCTCCCCAGTTTTGTGTATCATGGATAAATTTGGTACGGAAAGAAGCAACCATGTTTTGAAGGACGCCTGCTTCGCTACATGACAGAGCGACTCTAAATTTTCTTCTCGATTCGTGATGCAGTCATATCGGAGGACATGGTTAACGATGGATATCAAGATATTGTAAACGTAGACATATCGCAGGTGGTCATCGATGCGATGATAAAGAAGTACAAAGAAGTCCCGCAACTTCAATGTATCCTATTCTTTGCTGTCTGTTTTGGTCAGTTTGGACAGCTTTGATTTTGGAAAGAAATCATGAGTTTCAGGAAAGCATTCAAGTGTTTGTGAGTGTAATGTCCTCAGCAAAATTCCAGTTAGAAAGTTACATCCTGAGCTCCTTTTCCCAAGACATGCGCCTCGATGTTCGTGAAATGAAGCTTTTTAAAGATTCTACGTTTGACTCCATAGTTGACAAAGGTAAAAAACTGAGTTCATTTTTCGCTGGTCTATACCATAAATACCGTAAATCTTATATTTTCCACAGTGATGGTCAAACTTTTAAGAATCGGATTGATAAATATCTTTGGCTAGAAAGTTATCACAATGAGTTAAAACCTGTATCCGGGTGTGTTGAATTTGCATTTTGAGTTCCTTTGCTAATACCCCAATTCGGTTGGCTCTTGCAACGTTCCCTTACAGGCATGTTTGATTCACTCATGGTATTTACTTTCAAACCAACCTGGTCTCTACACTATCTTTCTTAATAACTGTACTTTATGAATCCCTTTGTGGAAAGGAAAATCCTCGGTGTTGTTAGACATCCATCAACTCAGTTTCGAGAATATTGACTTTAAAGATGCTGTTGCGGTTTGTCGTGTTACAGTGCGGTGCAAGCGCCCCCTACAGTGCCGCACGAATGCTGGAGGAAGTTCAAAGGTCTCCTTTCCTGATCAATACCTTTCAATTGATATGTATCTAGCGAATTTCAGTTTATGTATTTTGTGTTATAAGGTCTCCTCAGTCTTGGGAAGTCTCCAAGAGAAGGGACATCATCCACTCATATAGTTTCGAACTCGTTGAGTCCAACCCATTTTCACGCTAACATTTCTTTGCTCTTATTTATAACAGGATGTCTTCCATTTGTTGGAAGCTTAGGAAATATTTTGCTGTATCTCGGACCGCATCTTTTGTTTGAATGTTTGAAAGTAATTGTAGAACGTAAACCAACTGCCATCATGCGAATTCTAACGTATGTTGGAGTCACATCCTACATCAGTTGACTTCGTTTTATTGTTCTATTGGTGAATACAGGGTCTTGAAACCAGGAGGTGTATATATGCTGGTAGGACTGTGCATTACTTACTGCATTCCCCTCTCCTCGGTGCACTGGAAGTTTGAACAGCTGAAACCAGGGTCTTGTTATTTAGCTTGGTTCAGGGAGTGATTTGTGCATTGTTAGTCGCCATTTTATACTGTGCATTGTTAATCGCCAACACATTGTCTATTTACAGATTACTTACGGCGATCCTCGAGTTCGGATGTCACATTTGAAGTGCCCAGAGATGAACTGGTCGATTGCACTACATGTCATCCGTAATCATCTTTTCACCCCGAAATCAACCGCCATCTTGTATCCTGGTCTTTTGGAATTTATGATACCGACGTACATGTAGAATCTACTGAGTTCTTCTCACAACATGTGCATTTTCGTGTGCTGATTTCTTTCCTCTCTAATCACAGCAAGACCTGGGTCTAAAAGAGCTGCAGAAAGCTCATCGAGGGTTATCACCGATCCCCTGCTCCTTAGTGACGACGGGACACTAGGTCCACAATTTGGTCTGGAGGATCCTGACCTGCACTACGTCTACGTTTGCACCAAGGTGTGTCACGGATTATCTACCTTCCTCTCCCAGTTGGCTGATATTTGTTGGAAAATATTGGTGCGTAAGTGCGTTTAATAAGAAGTCTGGATTGTCTGGGCTTAAATAACAACTTCCGCTGTCCTATGGAAGGATAATAATTTCTCTTAAGCAATCCGGAGTTGATTGCCCCAAGTAAATATAGTCGGTGCTGATGAAAGACCCTATCAATGCTGACGAGCAGGAAGCGCCAGTTAAACCAGCAGTGCCCGATAAGAAGAAAAAGCCTCCAGCGAAGAAGTAGATTTCAAATAATCGTACCAATGGAAGGTAATGAAGAAGTTGAATCGAATGAAATTTTGGGTGCATAGCTGGACAATTGGCTGACGAGCCTGAAACTTAACCTTCTGCTAACTTGTCCCTGTCTCTCCTAGTTATCGTAAGGCACATTGCTAACCAATCAAAGTAACATGTTCGAACAAGATTCCCTTGGAACTAAGATTGCTGTCAATTGACCCAGATAAGCTCCCTTCATTTGCATTGAAGGTTTTGCTCTACGTTTGAAGTTTCTACATGTAGCCAAACTTGTAAGGTCTTCTAGATGTCAACTCTTGATGATGAGTGTGAGAATTGAGAATCTAAAGCACAAATGTGGAATTGATTATCCCTACTCTATGAGCGTACGAGTATTGGAAGGTCCCTCACGGTTTACTTTCAGAATCTTCAGTTGCCCTCAAGCATTTCACTGCAGTTTTTGGATTTATTCTAGTTGCTCTAGGCATGCAATTGCACACCGTCAGTTGCTGAAACCTATTTCGGACTCGCAGGATTGGAAATAACGCCATGGTATCAAATCGAGGGTTGTCTGAACGCATCTGAAAGCAATGCTTAGCAAATATGCTTTACAATGGAGGCTGTTTCTCAACGCCCGAGCTGAAATTCGAGTCGTGAGTTCGTTCAACAACCCAATCGGATATACATTAGTGGAAAGGGTGCGGTCTAGTGGCTTGCTGTGATCCTCTTAGAACTTCGTAGCTTTGTGTCGGTAGTTAGATATGATGGGCTGGAAAAGCTACGAAGGCTCGAACATCCAAAAGTTGTAATCTAGTTCATCAGGTACCAAATCATGGTGTCTTTTCTTCCAGTGGCCGGACATTCACGTCTATTTTTGTACATTTGGAATTTGACATGCATTTTTACAAAGTTGTAGAAGGTGCCTGCATTGCTATTTCCTTACACGGAAAGTAACTCACACTTCTTGAACTCGACCGTTCAATATTTTCCTGCATTGGATCGATCGTTACCTCTGGGCCAAGAATAGTGGAAATTGCTACTGGCACTTCCATGAATCACGAGTAGTATTTGCCTAGTGAGAGAAAGAGAGAATTTACCATGAATCACTGTCATATCTTACCGCGTGAGACGTCGTCGTGTCTGTTTCTGTCTAGCTATGCAGAACGTTGCGGAGATGACATTAGCCTTTCTGAAAACATCAGAGAGACAGATATCTGTTCTACTTTGGCCATACGGTCATAGTGCCGCCAACGTTAAACAAAAGTCCCTAAATTCATGTGTGATCGAATCCCTAAGAATACCTACTGACACTCCAATCGGCGAAAATACACCACCGCAGGAATCTTTTTGACCTCAAGAGGTAGTGTATGTTGAAGTGGCCCAAGTTGAACAACTGGATACTGTAATTGTACCCCCGTAAATCAGAGTGAACTTTGTGCCTAAGCGCGGAAAATGTGCAAATTGACATACTTACGCATGATCGAGGAAACCCATTTCCTCTATATCTCCTACTATCATGACCCATGCATTATCTTCGTTTTCCTCTTCAAAATTAAATTGAGGACATGTTTTCCAAGCTATTACCTTTGATTAACCCCGATCTTTCTTTTTCTTTTTCTTTTGCGGATAGTGACTCATGTGAATTATATCTATTTTTCATCCCAATGCTAATGAATTCAGACGTACTTCCCTGTCACATTTACCTTTTAAAATGATTTTTTTGTGCAGTTTGATCTTTTTACCCTTCTTGTCAATGTGAATCGCCTTTTCTAAGATTAATCATATTTTTACTTTATTCTGATGAAAGTTTTATTCAAAAAATTTCATGATAATAATGATAAAATTATAAAACAAACATATTCAAAGTCTTATGATTTATATAAAACACGATTTAGTAATTATAATTCAATTCTATATAAAAGTCTAGCTGCATTGTCAGTCTCCATTGGAATTCAGGTTTATCTTCGTCCATGGTAATTTATCACAAAATATTGCATTCCTTATTCTACTTGAAAATATCAATCTCAATAATATTTTAGCTACATGACTTTAATGGGCAATTTTACCAGTCATGTTATACTTCTAATTTTGATTTAAAATATCGATATTCACTGTAGTTTAGGTCCATGGTTTCTCTGGCAACCTGACCGCTATAAAATGTCGTCTCATGAGAACACATCCTTCTCTATCCTCATGGACAAATAAGAACCACGGTAGATAGAATATGCGCATGGCTTGAGATAGGAGAGATGGACTTCACAGTACCTTAGTATCGGCACTTGGACTTAACGGTACCCTAAGTTGGCCCAAAGACTTGACAATATCTAACAAAAGATGAGGGCTTATCAGTCCGCGTTGGCGTTAGATTATCAAACAGTAGGATTTTGTTCTTATAACGTGCACTGTAATACAAAGCAATGAATTTAGTGTAAACTATCGCAGTTTTTAGAATCGGTCATCTCCTTCTTCACTTCATCTTCATCTTCAACTTCGGGGCTTAGTCTCATTTTACGGCTTGTGTTTTATTATCGTACGACTTGCTGGGTCTTCCATCCGCGTTGTTATCCTACCCGCGTCGCCTCTTTCATGCGATTTCATCGACCGATTCCTGGGGCAGGGGAGAGAAACGGGGTAGGAAGAATCGCAGGAGTGACAGGGGGTTATACTAGTAGCTGAACTTCCTGATTTCTTAACAAGCAGAAGGAACGATGTGGTACTACGAGGATCTCGGGGGCGTTTCTCCGGGACTGGGACAGCAGACAGAGGATTCAAATTGAAGAATTTCGTGCAGATGAATTTATAGTTTTGATCAGAGATGAATTGAATTCTCTGTCGCTGAGGATGTGGACGCTGCCAACAAATAATATATTCTACATTAATTCTTATAACAGTGATTGGAACCCAGGATTTTCGCGATGGCGTGCAGCAGAAAATGGAGTCCACGTCCGTGACTGTGTTCAGATTAGAATCTATTTCCGCTTCGTGCGTCTTAGGAATATCAGAGAATTCATTGCATTGCATTCAGGACTAAGTAACGGTCCAATTTTCTTCTGTTCAAAGGTTTAATCGACCGGACTATCACGTCAGAAACCTAAGAAATCTCAAACGTCTATAATCACCGTAGAGATTCAGCAGATTGGTGGACAAGAACCTGGTTAAACGACAGTTCTTTTCTCTCATCTGAAAGTCGATTATCCTAGCAATCATGAATTTTCTAATCATTCAACGAGTTTCCCGACGGTCGCCCGATCATCCCCGGAGCTCGCCCCGAACTGCAGCGCGAACTTCCCCAAAATTTCCAGATATTCAACTCCTTTGAAGCTCACCCGAACTTCCGGGGAGCTCATCCGGGGCGATCAATCAGGGAGCTCGCCTCAAACTGCGTTATCTCTGGAGCTACGCAGTTTAAATATCATAATTACACTTTTCAAGAACTACGTAACTAAGAACACTATGACTTTTAACTAAAGCATTCTACGTTAACTAAGACAATCAACGGCCACGTAGGTTCACGTCAAGGCCTGGGTCTTAACAGAATTGCCAATGTTATAGTAGTGTTAAGTCCATTTCTACAAGAGAGATGGATGAGATGTTTAGAGAAAAACACATGTCATAGAACACATAGGATGACAAGGATGGGAAGACCTCGTCAAACGGAACAAGAGGTAAAAGCGGAGCTAAAGCCGGGGTAAAAGTACTCGCGGGTAAATTTACCCAAAAGTCGAGTTCAGTGCCATGGTCAGCACCATTATCATGCAACTGTCAGCATTAAACATGTGATGAACCCTACAGATCCGACAGGAATGCAGGGCAACATTTAGGCTTCCACCTTTGTGATCAGCTCAGCAACTATGTGAGATTTCGAGGTCTGACTACGTACTGAGCTGGTCGTTTTGGTCGATAGAGTGACAGAGTACCATACTTCAATTTGACTTGCATTTCTGCCACGCAATTGTCAGATTGCAGTCTGACAATTGTTCAGGTTTACCAGCGGACGTGGAATAAGTACGAGCTGATGTGGCGATCTAAACACCTTCTAGTAATTACCGGTTGAACCGTTTGGAAATAGAGTAGAAAGGAAAATGCGACTGGATAGAACACAAGAAGAATGGAAAGATCCCATCAAGCCCGACAAGGAAGATATAAAAGAGGTAGAACAACTAGGCCCCAATAGTCACTATATGAGAAATCTGCCTCTCCGCACCCAAGATATCCAAGTAATGCAAGTTGTAAGGTCTACAAACTACCCGAGCATCCAAAGAAGCATTACCTAGAGTGATGCTCTCTTATGGATTGTACAAGCCAATGCTCTTTGTAGAGCAATGGACACACGCTGTCTAAAGTATAACTACAAAGTATGAGAGTGAGAGTGGTGCCCCCTAACATCTAATATGATAAGCTCTCATGCATTCCCTAACAAATATGTTTAACACCATGTCCATCACTCCATATATCTCCAAGGCTAGAGGGACAAAGCGGTGACCTCGCTGCATACCCCTATAATTGGAGACCTTACATGCTGCACCTCCGCTCGCCCCCCATCCAGGAGTATGAATAATCACTCTCTCCAAGACTACATCATGCATAGGGCTTGTAACCACAACATCCACCACTGTCACCTGATCATCTCGAACCAAGTATAAGTCTACTATGACACATGTTGTCTGAAAAGAATATGAAAGCTCTCTCCAATCAAGGTGTACATTTTCTCGTGCCATAGCAACACTATGTCCTTGATGGCATCATTGGTAGTTATCCTATATCCTTCACAAGGACATCATGTCATATGGACAACTGCTGCATCTAGTGTAGAACCACACTCACAAGTGAATAACGAAGACGCAGACGGGTCGACCAAACCTAGGCGGAACATCATTGTTGTAGAGAAAGTGACTAGTGCGAGTATAGTGATAACACAGATTTGGTAGTCATATGGGTTCAATTAGATAAAAATTACAATTTCCAAAGTAAATTATGTACTAATAAATTTTTTGAAATTTAAATATAGAATAAAATTATTAACTTTTCATCTAAATTTTTTTTATTGTTACTTATGACTCAATAAAGATGACATAATCATTATCTTTTCTTTTGTGTTCACTATATTGTGCTATTAACTTTTTCTAAGTATTATTTGGTAATATAATATGAACTTGAATGAAAATAAAGATTCTCTAACTAAATAAAAAGTAGAGTATTACAAAAAACACCACCACTTTAGTTCTAATTCTCTCACAAAAGATATGGTGAGTTACTACCTTTGGTGGTCATGGTGATTGTTTTTTTGATATAGTGTTTTACTTAGTCAAGTCAAGTCATTGAATTTTCTTGTAATTATGTAGCAATTTTGAGTTTTAGCATCAAGCTATAGTCTAAATTCAAGACTTCACCATGACTTCCCATGCATGATGTAAAAGCTCCATTTATCTATATTAGCTTTAGCTTCATTATACCTCGTATACTTTATCCTCAAAAAAACTTGGCTATTATGGTTAAAATATCAAGTTTCTTCCTTCTTATCATGAGTCTCTTTACTTTATAATCATGATCGGGTTACACATTGAATTTCCATGGATTCCACATGTTGGTAAGAGTGATTTTAGCAGCATGTTTCTAGATCTTTATGGTGTTGGATTGGGTGGAAGATATCACTTTCTAGTAGTATATACTGTCAACGAGGTGCCTTGAATTACTCTTGTCTATACCTCTTAGGATTACACCATCTCAAATGACATACTTTTACACCAAGAAATGAAAGCGACAACTTGATGAGATAACCTTGTCTTTCTTGCTAGCCTATGCGAGTCATTTTCAATCATAGTGTAAAAGCATATTATTTGTGGTACAATCTTTGGAGGTATGGATAAGAGTATCTCAAAACAATTCCTTGACTTTATATATATATGTATATAAAAATAAAGGGAGGTTTCAAATTCCAAATTTTCCAATTATATGAGTAGAGCTTTGAACTCCGTAAAATATTATACAAGTTGTCATAAAAGTTGGTGGTCCTCATAATGGATGGTCTCATACAGATTTGTATGGGTACCAAAAAGTACTTTAACGGAGGAGGTTTTACATTGACAGTGACATTATGATTCATTTTATGGCTAGTTCATTATGAAGATGCAGGACTTAATTAGCGATACCATATGGAGTTAATTTTAACCACCGATGTTAGGCTAACCCTCCATATTAAGCCAAATGGAAGCATGAGAGGGATTGCAATGGAAAACCACATATGAAGTCCGGTTTGAAAGTCATCTTGTGTCCTTAGTTGAATTTGAAAAAATCATCTCATACCCCTTAGGCTCGCATCCCATTGTGCACATCAATTGGGATAGAATGGTTTGAAATGTCAGGCAAGTTATAATGGTTCCAAGTGGTACCCTATGAGTTGGAACATCTTTTTATTCTTTGAAGGTGTTAAAATTGGTGAGTAAACAAGTCGCCTACCGTCTAACAATCCCGATACAAGATTATAATATTCCAAGGATAGAGAAACACAATAGAGAAAACATGAATTCCACACTCAAACTCCGATGCCCCAAAGGACCACCTTCTCTTTATTATATAGCCAAAGAGGATATTCTCCAAGGAAGCTCCACCATAGGATTAGGTACATGAATAGGTGATCTGTCAGCAAGCTACACCCTTAGATTACTTGCTTGGATGGGTGACATGTCGGTCTTGGTCCTATCTGGTTGGTTAAACATGCTTTGACCAAAGGGAATCTTTTAGGGAATGTTCTTGTAAGAATCTCATAATCACGTGGGTGAGATACCATTGGAAAGCTCTTGATGAGACAAACTTGGGAGAGTGGAGGCCAGCCTTTCCTTTGTTTGGGGGGGGGGGGGGGGGGGGAACTTGCACACTTTCAACACCTAATTCATCCGTTTAGGCCTCCAAAATTACCTTTGAAGTTTTCAAACCTATTTTGGCTTTTGCCCTATTAGTAGGAGTGCTCTTTTGGTGACACTTCTATCTGATCTACTTTCTCCATCATGTGTAACAATCCCTCTAGATATCACCACCCCAAGTTTCACCTCTAGATCATATGCCTAGCTATTGATTCTAAAGTTTCCAAGCATTTTTGGTTTTGGCATACTAGTAAACGTACTATTTTGGTGATAACTCTATCTGATCTACTTAGTCCATCATGTATAAAATCCTTCCAGTTGTTACCAAACCAAATTTCATCGGTTTAGCTATTGATATTACAAAGATAGTAATAGAGATCATGTGGGCAAATTGAAATCAAAATCTAGGTTTGCTTTTTATACCTTGGAAACATGGATGAAACTCCTATTCCCATGTCAACCTCTACTTCACCATCTAGATTTTCTCCCCTCCTTCATCTCCCCCGTCCAATTTCAAGAATTACTTGAGAAGATGGTTTCATTTGTCTCACTTCCTTGTTTGAACACAACAAGCAAAGGATCAAAGGGTGTTTTGTGCAAGCACATGGCAAGTGTAGGTCTGGGGTTATAGTCCATGCATTGAGTAGTAGCTCAAGAAAAACAACAAAGTGCAAAGATGACTAATTAGGATGGCTTATCACCACTACTTGCAAGTACTTGATTTAGAAGATGTGGAGCACTTTAGTCAAATCCATGGAGGAAATAAGAAAAAAATAGTCCAAAAAAGCACCACATTCATCTCCATGTCCACTTACTTGGTTTGGCATGGGAAAAGATTTCCACTTTCTATGAACAATGATCGGCTTTTCCAAAAATGGACATAATACTTGAAATCATACAAAGATACTTGAGAATGGAAAAAAATTGCACCAAGGAGTGTCTCACCAATAAGGACTTGAAGCAAGGATGGAGAAAAATCAAAGATAAACTCAATCATTTTTGTCCATTTTTTGAAAGAATGGATTTAATAGTGAGGTGCAACATTTCTCCCCCTTCATTGGTTAGTATTGGTGGCATTGAGGAGGAAGTTTGGTTCATGGATGGAGAATGTCCTATTGTTCCACCAAAGGAGGCAGATGATGAAATGGGAGGAAATCCTCTTGAAGACTCAATTTTGGTTAGCATCCCAAGCACCCGAGGGCACTTGGATGATTCTATTAATTGCATGAGTACATTTGGAAATTGTGAATGTAGGTCATTGGGAGTTCTAAATGAGGGATTTTATTTGAGGATGATCGTATGTGCTTGACAAGAGAAAAAGTTGAGCAACTCCCATACTTTGCAAGAAAAAGAGCATCACTTGAGAGGAAATGGAGCTCAAAGAGAAAAGAGTATAGGAGTGAAAAGAGTAGAGGAGAATCAGAGAACAAGAGTCGAAGAGAATCAAAGAGAAGAGTAGAGTCAAGAATTTCATAGTTAAGAGCCAACTAAAGATGCATCCAAGGAGAAAGAGGGGTGGGAGAATGCAGAAGAAGACATCTAACAAGAAGGAAGTTAGCTCTCAAAAGATAAAAAGGAACTCAAAAGCTTCCAAGATGGCACCAGTACTCACTCTGGCTTCATTGTTGCAAGATCTGGCATCTCATAGCAAATTGAGAATTGAATTAGTGAAATTCAAGGAGAGATGTAAAAATAACATAGATTGAAATTTGCAAGTGGAAGATCTTGAGAAACAAAAGAGAGAAGTAGAGTTCAAGAATATCTTAAAGGTAGAGAAAATCAAATCCAAAGTAGAAAAGTTCCAAATCAAGAAGAGTGAGGCCAAATCAAATGCTTTTATGCCATGACATTTGACCTAGCTCATGCAAGAAAATATCTAGAGGAAATTAAATGTATTATTACCACTTTATCCAATTTAGATTCAAACAATTATGGTGTCTTTAGTAACAATTATGATGTGGACCTCAAGTTCCTTGTACTTGATTATACTCCCAATCCAACTCCTTGTGCTAGTTGGAACAAGAGTGAAGAATAGTCAAGAGTTGGAAATTATAGTTAAGAGCCTTAGTATGCTCACCTTGTGCTTGTTGGAACAAGAGTGAGGAATAGGCAAGAGTCAAGGAGTTTAGTAAAGAGCTCTAGTATCCTTAGGGATCTTCCAATGTAAAATTATGTATATATAAAGTTTACTAATTTGTGTTGTGTATCCAAGAGACCACATGTTTCCTCCTTAGCAATGATTATCTCCATGTGAATCATCAGGTAGTCCGGTTGCAAGATGCACCTATTTGTATATGCATAACTTATTTGATTAGGATATGAGAACTATAAATTCACCCGAGAAAAACACATTTGATTTCCAAAGTGACACTCTTGTGCCAATTTAAGGTGTAAAATTGCAAACTACCATACCCTAAAGGCACTCTCATCTAATACTCATGTTCAACAATTTTTCAAATCTTGTCATTTAATACACAAAGCCCCAATTTTATTTGCGCCACTTAACCAAAACCAAGCCATTTCCTTTTGTGCCACTAACCCAAACCTTGGTTTGCACAAACAGGTCAAACCATGCAAACCATGCACAATTTTGTGCAGTCTGTGTCATCCACAATCCACCCATTTACGTGTGAGGATACTCTACACCCTCCATCTTAGAGTTGATCAGAAAATATAAAGCATAATGGATTGCTCTATACATTTTCACATCAATACCGTCCATAAAAAGTTAATGTTTAAAAAATCAATATCGCAAGTTTGAAATAGAAATATATAAATGAGAAAAGTGTACAATTATTTAAAAAAGGGAAAACTATGCACAATATACAAAGGCACTAAAGGCTAGGCCTAAGGTCTACTGTGTGTATCTCTCCATGCCATCATGTAATTACCAATATAAGGTAGGTCTATTAGAAAAAGGACTATAGCACCACATCCATCTCCTCTCTTAAGCATACATTGGAGGCTCACTAAATGCTCACCCTAAAAGCGCATAAGGGTGAGAACTTGTCCCACATAGGTCACACAAAAGTATCTACCATCTGGGTACCCAAGCTGCCTCAAGACTACAACAAGCTTCACCTCAATAGCCAATAACATAAGCTTAGCTCAATCATAGTCCACTAGAGTAGATTGTGTCATCTTCTTCTTCACTATGAGAATGATATTCCCATGCACAACCCTAGGACACTATGTTGGAATAATTAGTGAATGCAAGAGTTGGAAAAATGGTCAAAATGCAGGATATGCATACTACCTACCTAAATATCTTCTAGCTGTCCAATCTCTCATAAGAAAGCTATCTTCTACCATGCATTGTGGAATTGTCTTCCTCCTCTCTGTATCATCCATTGGCAAATCATAGTTGTGGTGAGAAAAAAATCTCTCCCTCTATGAATGTCCCTCTCCCAAATGCACACAAACTCTATTGATATTGCTACCTACAAACATATCAACATACAAACATGACAATATTTACCATTTCCATATGGCAAATTCCAAATTCCATGTACAAAATGGCCTCTCAAAACCTAAACTCCATTTCCTGGGCCATGCAAACCTTCACCACATCTACACAAATGAAGCACAACAACCATGCAAACCATAGCTACCGTGCAAACTTGGGCATGTGTGCAAACCCAAATACGGCCACCGTGCAAACCTAGTCGCATGGGACACACAAACTAGTGCCCATCATGCAAAACAGCAGAGTTGGTTTGCATGACATTCGTGTCATGGTTTGTGCAACCCACATGACCAAGTTTGCACTATGGATGTGTTTAAGGTTTTCCTGCTATGCGGTTTGCATGCTTAACACTCAAATTTGCAATTTGCAATTTCACTCAAATTCAAGATTTGACATTCAAAATTTAGAATTGGACAATCAGAAAACATGTATGAGGGAAATTTGATTCTCACTTACATGCAGTTTTGGATACTCAATGGCACATGTTATTTTCAATCCAAGGGTATCCAAACTGATTTCCCAAATGGCCTCCATTGCTTCTTGGATTTGATTGTTATCCAACCAACACCATTTCACATATGGTATGTAGTCAACAATTGTATGAAACCTGATCACCCACCGTCCTTTGGACTTCTCCTCCATATGTACTATTTCAACTTCTCTTTCATACTCCTCAATTGCCATCTTGCCTTGTCTCTGCAAAATGCTTTCAATTTTTAGTTTCTCTTCTTGATTCTTCACCCCTTCCTCTATCCTCAAAATGCTTACTCCTTTCTTGATTCCCTTACCCATCCTCTCTCCTCTCTCCTCTCTTCTTTGTAGGAACCTCTCTCCTCTCCTCTCTCTTTCCCAATTCCTTCACCTATCCTTTCTCCTCTCCTCTCTATGCAAACCTCTCTCCTCTCCTCATTGTGGTTTGCAAATGCAAATGAATGATGACTTTGACTCTCTACAAATGGCTTTCTGTACTCCTTCATTCTTCTCTTTGCTAAATGTCCTCTCTCCTTCCTTCCTCTCTTTGAGAAATGGACTTCTTCTTTGTTTCCCTCTTCTAGTTTCTCCCAATTTTGAATTTGCCTTCCTTGTTTCAATCTCCCTAATGTCAATTTTGAATTTATGCTCTCTCTATCCTCCTCAAAAAACCATCCTTCCTCTTTCCCTCTTTTTCATTTCTCTCAAATTTTTCCTCCCTCTAGATTAGTGGTCAATATTATATGCAATCTACCTCTCCCCAAACCCTAAAGCTCTCTCCCAAATTCCTTAAACTCTCCAAATTTTGACTCAGACTCTTCATCTCCTCCCTAGTTCTCCTCCACTTCTATTGCTCTTTTCTATTGGTGTACATTAGCTTCTCTTCACTTCACAACCCTTCAACCACCCGTGGAATCACAACTATATTTGTTTCCGGTTATCAAAAGTTATGAAGAACAATACACACTATCATCCATCTTAATAAATCCACATTTTTTTGGGATCATTTAGTTTGACTCTAATTTCTTTGAGCAAATGTGTTCTAGCTTTAGAATTCCAATCCAATGCTTGTTTGATACTCTAGCACAGACCATACACTTATTAAAATTAGCATTCTTGGATGTTTGGGCTTGTTGGAAGGAGGGAACTAAATGTCTCATAGGAACATAATCCAAATCTCCTAACAAAAATCGATGGTTCTCAAACAAGTTGCACTTGCCCCTTGTATTCAAATCCATCCATGTAACAATATGGAGTTCATCGATGAAGTTAGTCGGGCTTACAAAGTAGAGAATAAGACAAAATAGCCTAGAATATTCTAGAAGCATCTAAGAAGATTCTTGGGAAGCTTCCCAACTAGTTAACTTGCACCCTAAGCAAGTAGCTTCTAGAAGGAAGCTTCTAGAAGCTTCTAACTAGCTTGGCTTGCACTCCAAGAAAGCGGCTCAAGGAAGCTTCTTGAGAAGCTTCAAGTGTCTTGGATGCTACCTATAAATACCAAAGCCGAAGCTCATGCTAGGCATTTGGAGTTTTCCCTCATTCAAGTGTCCCAATGTGAGTTTCCATTCTCCTATTTCTCTCCTTGAGTTTTGGTCTTTTACAATCCATATAGGTGATTTTTTTATACATGCCATGTCATGGCAAGGTACCTACATTCTTGCATTGATATTTCATATAATTACAAGTTGGATCAATTCTTATTTGCATCCTACAATAACAAATATTACCACTCCACAAATCAACATTGAACAAAACACTACTACTTACTCCTAGCAAAATGAATAATCTGTCTCTTGTCATTGCATATGACTTAACCATTAATAAAATAAAGTCCCTTTTAACACAAAATATATTTCCCTGTCCACTTTGGGTCATTGCAACAATATGAATATCCTATCCACTAAACCCACATACCTATGGAATACTTTTTGTGCAAAAATAGCAGATATTCTTGACTTCTCCTCTTGATCCGGCCATTTTACCTCCTTGCTCAAGATAGAACCTAATTGTAATCATTATTCATTTTGTAAACACAATGGTAGTTCCCATATTCCCTCCTCCCTTCCCTACCCTACCCTCTCATACTTGCTCCATAGCCATGATGGATAAACGTGTCAAGAGCAAGGGAGGCTAGCTTAGCTTGCATTCCAAGTAGGTAGCTTCTAGAAGCTTCCAACTAACTTAGCTTGCAAGTCAAGTAAGAAGCTCCTAGAAGGAAGCTTCTTGAGAAGCTTCTCAAGAGCCTTGTATGATCCCTATACAAGAGCCAAAGCTCATGCTAAGCATTCGGAGTTTTCCCACATTCAAGTGTCCCAATGTGAGTTTCCATTCTCCTATTTCTCTCCTTGGTCTCGGTCTTTTACAAATAATGCAAGCACTTGTGCAAGGTATCCCGATGGCTTGGATCCAACTATAATGCTTTGATGATAGATCCAAATTGATTTTGCAATTTTTTGAATAAGAATAATGAAGCAATTGAGCAAGGAGAGCTCAGATTTGACTATAGAAATTGCACTCACATGGTGTGTGGTATCAAGAGGAGGAGCAAAGAGCAAGGGGAGTTCGGAAGTGAGTGACCGCAAGGTAACACGGGGAGGTGCGGTGAACAAGAGAAAATGTAAGCAAGTGTGGTGATGGTGTTTGGGTTGCCAGATTAAAAATGAGATCATGCAATTACAAGTGGGAGATTAGCTTTAGCTCTTTTAATGAATATCATCAGTGAGAACTAAAATTCAAAATCAAGCAATGAGATTAATGTAAACAGATATATGCTTGCAACAGGCTATCCCCATATAACTCTATGGGTCATGATTTCAAATCCCCATATAACTTTTTCATCTATATGCTATTAGCCCTTATAAAAAAATAATTGATTCTCGGCTATACTATCCATAAAATTTATACAGGTTACCCATAAAAATCTGTATGGAATCTTATGGGTATTGGAAAATGCTATATTCGAAACTTTCTATATTTAGTACAAGTGTAGCAATGTGTACTTTGGACACATATACTATGAGCGGGCGGAGTATACCATGCCTACGCTAAGTGGGTTCCTTAAGATGGACCGGAGATTAAAAGAATTGCTGCACGACCATACGTAATTTTGCGTAATTTTGTGTAATTTTGCGACCAATCAGTACAATAGAATGTTATCCATCTATGGATGGAAAAAACCCCAAACAGAGCACTCAAAATTCTGTGTGTGAAACATCCTACTACTATGGTACGTAGCATGGACCATGGACCATACGTAGGATCAATCATGGACCATGGACCGGACGCATGACACTGACGGACAGTTCCTCTTAAATTTAGGGAAAGACTTGAGCAAAGCATGTGTGGAAGGTGGGCCGGATGGATAGACAAAACGACTCTTCTATTATTATATTGTAGACAAAGTGAAGTCCTCCAACTTATCGAGTGCCAAAAAGATACAGAAACATGTAGCCACAATTACTCTTACCAATATCATCTGAGTTTCTAATTTATTAAAAATAAAATAAGTTTGTAATTTGTCATTTTTATCACGATTATAGAGTAAAGAGACTTATGATAGTAATGAAGAAATTTGATATTCAAACTATTATAACCAACGAATGAATAAAATGATCTTACATAAGGAAGACAACGTACAATGTTATTGCCTAATGTGTTATGGATAGATGCTTAGATTAACTTATCAGGAAAGGAAACACATCATGGTCTTTTAAAAGATGATAGTCATAGATATAATTATCTTCATCTAACCATATATAGTATACCCTTAGTATGACTATACTTTCGTTTGGTTTGGCTGTAGAGATTTGGGGGTATAAAACTTATCTGAAAGGTATTCAAGTTAGTTATTCAAAAAGGTATTAGAGGTTTATATAAGCTTAAAATTAGTTCATAATTAAACATGTAAATAAAAATAAAATTTTACTTTATAACATATTTATTTATAAATTTATGTCTATCATATAGTATCAGGAATTAAAAATAATTACTGCAAAAAATAAAATTATATTCCTCAGATAATCAGTATAATAAAATTCTAGCAGTATAGGATTTATCCAAAAGATATTCAAGATAGCTGTTCAAAAAGGTATATATTATTAGAGGTTTTTATACCTAAAAATTAGTTCAGAATTATATCTGTAAGTAAAATTATATTTATTAACTATTTATAAATGTATAATTTTATCATATAATTTTAGAAATTAAAATAATTATTGAAAAAAACAAAATTATATTCCTCAAATATTCACTATGGTTCTTTCAACACTCATAAATCAAAGGGACAATGTTAACTCCAACTTTATTTATGGAGAACTTAAGATCTATACCTCAATAATCAATACCTTTTGAGGATGTGACTTGCATGAAATGACTAGTTCTATATTTTATAAACATTACTCCAAAATATGGTTTAGTATCCTCTTATATTTTCCCATCTTACATATTGGATCATCTTTGGGACAGTAACATTAACTTATCTTGGAGTATGTTTTGTGAAGTTCTATACAACCACTTTATTTTCTATCATCCATTTCATGATAAATTGGTAAATTTGTATGACCAAGTGTCATTTAAATTTGTAATAGTGTGGTAAAAACTATAGGTTCCGCAAGGATACAAGTTGAAGATGGCTAAAATTGTGATAAAGTGTCACATAAATAATAGTCTATTGTTTTGTTTTTAAGCTCTTGGGCAAAGTCATTCCCAAAAGAGGGTAGAGCCACCACCTTTGGCACATTACAAAAGATAAAATCACTAGTATAGATTTACGCTCACTATAAATTCAATCCAAAGAATTCTTGGAATGTAATGATTCACTTTGCCTTGTATTCTCCTATCATCCACTTAATACAACCAGTTCCAAATTAATGTGGTGGAGTCACTCGGGCAATCAAAGTACTTGGTTTTTATTACAAGATTGGTAAGCTTCCAAGATAAACTTGACCACAAGCTACTTCATACCATATCTTAGAATGCACATATAAAGTGGAGGTAGGAATTCCAAGGGTCTTATCACCTTGACAACTACAATGGTTAGCAATGTTTTATCCTTCCTAGAAGGAACTATGTAACATGAGTCTCTTATGAACATGCTGCTTAATCTTACATGATAGTGTTACTTTATGATACTCTAGGTGTTTGATAGCCTATCACTATATCATTCTTGACTTATGTAAAGCCCCTAAAATTACATAATCCAATTCCACACAAATGATTTCACTCACTCAAGTGCTAATGCTCATACATCAAGATTCCTCATTCCCACTTAATTAAGCATGCAATCATTCATACAAAGTGTAGACTAATACACCTATACCAACTCAAGAATCTTGATGGTATGAAGTTTGTTTAACACAAAAGAAGGATGCACCAAATGGACTTTGTGACATTGCTTTTTATACATTTCCTACTTAGCTGTGCAACAATCAAATGGCTACAAGGTGCTAGAGATTTGCTAAGTATGTCGTCTAATGCTCACTAATTTTATCTTAATCTTATTCTAATCTTATCTTAAGTAGGCCTGGTTCACATGGAATGGCCACCTCAACCTCTTGTCATCTACTTCTAGCTTTTCATTTAACAAACTAGCACAAGACCTTTATATTGTATCCTATCTAGCTATGTATGAAGTATGTAAAGCACAAAGGATCTTGGACCAGGACTATAAAATCTTCCAAACTCCATATGACTTGTGGTAATTCCAAACAAATTCCTTTACTAATTTTTTTCACAAGTAGGTAGCATCTATGACAAACTACCTTCTCCCTTACATTGTTGGATGAACAATACTAGTTCATTCCGGTAGTTGGCTACTTCTCTTGCAAACTTGGTTTGCACTCCCAAAAAATTTTGAGTTAGTGTGGCTTTGCAACTTATCAAAAAACATCTTGAGTTGTTCATTTGTATAGACTTTCCTCTCCAGTGCATCAATCTGGGTTTGTAGATCCTTCATCTTTGTATGCTAAAGGGTTCTTGTTGGAAATGCATTCTAGCTGGTTTAAAAGTTGAGTTGCCATATACCATGTTGTTGAAGCAACACTATCTCCAGATTTGTTCATTGACATTGGAGTTTGTTCAATAGCTCATTTTTACTTATTTTTGCTTGTTTCTCTTCCTCCTTTTCTTTTTGGCATTTAAGGCTTGTGTTGAGGTCCTTTAATACTCCAAGGACAAGAGAAGAGAGAAAACACAGATTGCACACTCCAACATTTGATACCCCAAAGGAGCACCTTCTCTTTATTATATAGACAAAGAGGATCTCCTCCAAGGAAGCTCCACCATAGGATTAGGGACACAAATAGGTGACATGTCAGCAAGCTCCACCCTTGGATTACTTACTTGGATGGGTGACATGTCTGGTCTAGGTCCTATCTGGTTGGTCAAACAAGCTTTGACCAAAGGGAATATTTTAGGGAATCTTCCTGTAGGAATCTCAGAATCATGTGAGTAAGGTACCGTAGGAAAGCTCTCGACGAGACAAAGCAAGGGGGAGGGATGGCCAGCCTTTCCTCCATTAGGGGGGAAATTTGTACATTTTCAAGGCCTAATTCATCCGTTTAGGCCTCCGAAATTGCCTACAAAGATTTTAGGCATATTTCAGTTCCTACTCTATTAGTAGAAGTCCTCTTTTGGTGATACCTCCTTCTGATCTGTTTAGTCCATCATGTGTAACATCCTCCCAGATGTTACCAAACCAATTCTCACCTTTAAATCATATGTCTAGCTATTGGTTCTAAGGTTCTCAAGTCTATTTCAGTTTCTGCCCTATAAGTAGAAGTACTCTTTTGGTGATACTTCTATCTGATCTATTTTGACCATCATGTATAACATCATTCTAGATGTTACCAAACCGAATTTCACATCTAGATCATATGGCTAGCTCTTGGTATTACAGGTCCTAGATAAGAAGATTGGTAAACTTCTTCAAATTCTTGTATAGTGTTTTAGCAATCATTATATTCTTGCAAGCCTCATCTAGTTCAATTCAAAGTGATATAAAATTTTTGATCTCATACTTAAATATCATCTTTGTACTAGTTTTGTTGCCAAAAAAACTTTGACATCAAGTTTCTCACCCTTTGCTTTAAGTTGTCATAGAACTACCTCATGTTGCTCTTGTTATAGGAGTTAGTCTTGCTAGAATTTCTCTAGTATTCTATCCTTCTCTTTGGAGATGTTTACTTCCTCCTCCAATCGCATCTTGGCTTCAATTACTTCATAAGAAAGGAGGACCCTTTCTTTGGTCGTTGTCTAGGCCAACTTGTGCAAGTTTCATATGAGTGTTGCTAGGTCAGTTATTGGAGGGCCAATTCTTGGTAAAATGGCATGAACTCCTCTAGGGCCTCCATTGTTAGTGTCACCATGTTGATGGTGGATACTGGCATCAACCACAAGAGTGAACTTTTTTTTGTATTTCAGATGATGTCCTAAGTCCTCTATTGTGTTGGTGGTCTTCATCTATTTATCATTTCCCAGATGTTTGCTTGTAGGATAATTCCTCCAATCCCTCTTTATATCCTTATAGGCTATGGCCGTATTGTCAATTGCACATGTGTCTTCTCTCTTGTTCTACCATCTGCATCCTATAGATCTTCCTCTTTCATTTTACACAATTTGTCTTTGGTGGGTGGTTGTAGTTGACATTCTTGCTCAATGAGACTTTGTTGGGATGACCAAGCCTCATTGTTTATTGCTACCTTTGATGAAATCCAAGATGTTGAATGCTTTTGTTGATTCAACCCCAACCTAATTCATGATAAGCCCACCAACTTCCTAGCAATATGCCTACCATTAAAAAACACCAACATGTCAAGATCCAAAGAGAGTACATTCACGAAAGGTTGTGGTAAGGTTTTTTGATTTCTTCACTTTGAAAATAGTGATGTCTTCCTCCTCTTCCATCATTGTCTTCCCCTTTTCCAGATATATTCTGATCTCTGTATTGTTTGCTATTTAGAACAATTGTGCTTTGTCATTCCAATCTTTGAAAAAATATGACTGAAAGAGTTATCACTGTATGAAACAAAATATGACTGAAAGAGTTATCATTGTGCAACTTTGTATTCTATTCCAAAGAAACAATTCCCTATCAAAATATAGTTTGTGCTCTAAAATGGCCTGCTTTTCCATTGTATCATCATTTTCTCCTCTACTTGCACCTCCTTTTGAGGATACCACTATTGCTTGAGATCATTTCCACCTTTGAGACTTGAAAATAGGTCTCAAATTTAGCACCTTCTTATAAATAGTTATTTGTTGTAAGTTTCTTCCATTGCTACAAACCTCTTTGTACAAGAAAACTCCTCATCTACTGCATGATATTTTGTGATCTCTTTTGGCAGGTTTGGGTGCCCACTAAATTATGTTGGATGGTGGAAGTGTGTTGGATATTTCTCCTTCTCTTCTTTAGTTAGGAGGTCCATCCCAATGTAGAAGTGGACAATGAAGAGGGGTATGATGATAGGTATCCCTTCCACCATATCTTCTAATAGTTCACTAACTTGTTCTCTGAACATCCTAACACAACTTATAGGTTTTTTTTGTCTATGAGTTAAAAGAAGATGGCTTGATTTAGGCTCACATAGGTGTTTTTTGGGACCTAAATAACTTCATTATTGTTTTGATGACAACTTATCAGAAAGGATCTTTGAGATCCTTTACCTAGTATCCATTTTTTGACTTCACACTAGCAAATGAGTCTTTGATTAGAGAATTTCAAGATCTTACTTGGATGACCGTGTGGGTAGTCCATGTATATATGGCCAAATGGGAAGCACCCTTGTCCTAGCACTTATTGCCAATGAACTTCTATCCACAAAATAGGATTTTCTCTCAAGGTTCTACCACTCATATTTTTGTTCTCTAGGATCTTCTATAGCAAGGATACACTTGATAGACTCTAATCCCACAACAAGAAATATAGTTTCCTACTCCATATGTATTCCGATTGGCAATAGATGCCCCACTCTGAAATTTAGTGGGATTTGTAGACAATATCTTCAGGTTTCCCTTGGTAATATTGCAGGGGTGCCCACTTGTGGTGGGGGGGCTGATGTCCACATTATGAATGTGAGGTGGGAAATCCTTTCACAATTTTGTCATACCATTGTACCCTTTGTCGGTCATGACAATTGGCAAGAGGTCATGGTTGAGTCCTACTCACATGTTGTTTGATGTGGCACAATTAGAGATCCATTCTTTGGTGGTGCATTCATGTGGTGCACATGAATATCCATAGTGTAGCATTTTTTGGTGCTTGTCCTAACAATGGAAGTTTGTATCAATTGATGTTTGTAGTTCATAACAAAAGAAACTTGTAATGAAATGACATGTGTCATCTTTGTATCCTCCAAGGCTCATTGGTATTGGATGCTTTGTACATGCGGAAGTAGTTACAATACAAACTCATGACGTTTGTTAAGTTATACAAACATGATGACTCTTGTGTTGATCATTTTGACCAACATGATGGGAAGTTTTTTGTCATTCACTCTACTATCCTAACATTATGAGAGTTTGTACAAGCACTTATTGTGTTGACATATGTATTGATATTTAAGTTATGCTTTTCTTGCAATTAACCTATAAAACTCACTAAAAAGAAGGAATTCCCTCTATTTAGGTAAAAGTGGATCACTATACTATTCTAAATTCAAAAAGAATTAAATTTTCCATGGGTAGATCAATTTATTTAAAAGAAATCTTCTTTTTATTTTGAGGTAAATTTATTTAAATTTCATGAATCTCTTACTTTATTTTTATTATCTCTAGAATTAACAAGAAATTCACCAAGTAATAAGAAAGATGGAAATCAATATCAAATCAAATAATTGTATTTGGATCTTACCAAGAAGGAATGTAAACTCTCTTTCTTTTATTGTACATTTGTTAAAATGATAACTTATTACACCAAGGATATAATAATTATAAGATTTCATTCTATTATATATAGAATATAGGTTCATTAAGCTAAAATGTATCATCAATTTCACTAGTACTTCTTATTATATTTAGAAGTACTAATGAAAGTGATCATATAAGAAATTTATCATGATCTTTGTATATTATTTGCAAAATAAAATCATGAGAATCTCAAGAATGTTGTAACTAAAATAGGACCTTTTTGATGCATTGAATAAAATTACCATATTAAATCTATGATATTTTTAGTGTTTCTTGTATCTTACTAATGCAAGCAAGCACCATACAAACTTAGAACGTTAAGTAAAAGATAGAACTTTTATTGATGTTGATGAGTCTGAAACCAAGTTATTGTTATGAATGGAGAACAAGGTTGTGTGCTAGTTGAGGATGGTACTAGAATGAAAAATCCATAAAAGAGTTAGTCCTAATTGAGGAGTGTGCAAGACTTTGCACAAATGGAAGTAAGACTTTGCACAAATTGAACAAGTAAGACTTTGCACAAATTGAACAAGTAAGACTTTGCACAAATTGAACAAGTAAGACTTTGCACAAATTGAACATTGCACCTAAATGAGAAACCTTTGGTTTTCTTTTTGGTATTTGGGGCAACTAAAGGTTATAACCAATGTTAGTAAAGGTTGTAAATTAGTGATAAAATGATAAATGCATCAGAAAATTTAAACTAGAATTAAATAAAGATTATTTAAGGTGGGAATCAATAAGAATACTTGAGATACCAAAATGTATTTGGCATGTGATATCTTTAATAGTTTTAGAAGAATTATATACCTTTTCAAAGGTCTGTTTTGGAAACTTTCCATATCTTTGGTCTCTCTTGAACACTTCAGACGAACTTTCTAAATTCTGGACACAATGTCAGTCTACAATACCATAAGTGTTCAAAGGAAAAATGTCCCTGATATTTAAAAAAAAAGTGGATGTCTAAGACAATCTAAATTCAAGTCTAGCTTTAGCAGAACTAGGTTGTGAGTTGATCTAGGAATATACGATAGATCTTATGTTAGAATAGTAATGGAATGTTAACATAGGTCACAGTATGAGCCCTTTTAAGGTCCACACCATAATATAGACATACTGCTAGACCAATTGTGAAGAAACTATAGACCAAGGGACGAAGTTCATACCTAGATGTATTCTATAAATAAACCAACAAATAGGTAAAAGGTTCATTATATGAGGACTTTGCAACTATTGAGAAGTGTGTCTTATGGTATGATTGATAAATGTGGAACTAAGTACAAGGTTTATTCTATGAGGACTTGAGACTTGAAAAAACCTAGTTCATGATTGAATTGCTCACATGATGTATACTAGACAAGTATCGTAGACTACCTAATAAATTTATCTAGGCCATGATTGACTTAGTCATGTGAGATTCCTCATTGTAAGGATATTGAACTTCATAAGAAGTCTATGCCATGTTAATAAATTTCTTATGCAAAGTTAACTATATGAGTATAAGAGATTACCTAGAAAGTCTATCATTAATGGTTTTGCTATACAGGAAAGAATCATAAACCTCATGAGAAGTTAGTAACAAATAAAAAAATTTTCTTGTGCAAGGTTTGCTAGTATGAAGACCATAGACTATCTAGGAAGCTTTTCATAGGTGACTTGCCTATGTAGGAGGTTCAAAATAATACAGAGAATTGAAGAGCATAAGTTGGGAGGAAAACAAAGAAGATAAAGACAATTACTAAATGCAAAGGACTTTAAATATTAATGCTCAAGATGTGCAAAGACCTGATTATTTAAATCGTGATGTAGGTATAAGCTTGGTTCTTGATAAATTTAAAAGAATAAGATAATAAAAAACAGTAAACAGAGTATAATTCAAATATTAATCCTCAAGACGTTATTTTTTATAAGTGAAGTCGGTATAAGCTTTGTTCTTGACAAAGTTAGCGGTTAACATTTTAGTCTGAGTCATTCAATCCTTTGGCAGGTTCTTTAATACCTTGTAGCCCAAGAAATTTCCCAAGAAGTATCTTATTAGATTATTGGTCCTTAGAAAGGTTCTTAAACTTCAGACTTCTCATCTTGAACTATAAGTGGAAGTGGAAAGATTTAATTTGGTTCAAAAAAGAAGATGGGTTGGAGTTGAACGTTATGATGAATGTGAATATGGTGAAAAAGACGACAAGTGGATAAAAAAGCAAAGAAAGTCAAAGTGTTGACCATGATTAACCAATGTCTATTTAGGATAAACCTCATACATCTCATTGGAAATAATCTAAAATTTGATCATTTGAGAAATAAAATAAAATTTCAGAATCTTTTGAGGATAGTTTAACAATGTTATTTAAAAGGTTCTTTAGTCCAATTTGTATAATATTCTCTTGCTAAAATCATGAGTTTAATATTGAGTTTGAAGCTCATATGAATAATTAATATTATTATCTAAAATTTTATTATTAAGAGAAATAATATTTTTGCTAATTCTGTCTAGAATGATCTATTTATAATATTTACCAGGCTCTTTAATCTAATTTTATAATATTTTCTTACTTGGTAATTAATCCATTTTTATATTGCAATGGGGCTTACACATCCAAGATAAATTAAGAAAATTTTTATAAATTTATCTTAATTTTGACCAGTATATATGAACATCATTCTCTTACTTGCTAACTTCTCATATTTGATCTTAAGTTGGTGCTTAGGCGTTCAATTAGACTTGTTATTTTACTTGGAGAGTCCACAATAGTTCTCTATTTTTTGGGAATTTTTCCTAGATTACTCATTTTAATGTAGAAATAATTATAAGATCTTTCAGATTTCTGGTATTATTTTGATTGAAATATACCATCTAAGACCATCAGTTTGATTGAATGTTATAGTAATTTACTTACTATGTATACTAACTTAAGGGACTAGTGAACTTCTTAATTATCCTTGTTGGATGCAACTTCACCGTCCAAATTATACTGGATAACTTCTAAACAATTTCTACTTTGACTCTATTAATTTTCCTTTATGTATTTTTTTGGTGCTAGATGGAATGTAATTTTGATGTGATTTTTTGATATATAATTTCTTCAATGAAAATCACATTTTAATATCTAGAATATTTGAGTAATGTGAGTTCTTGGACCCTCGTTTCAGGAATCGATGACCCACCTTGAACCAGATGGATAAATTTATATAAGAAACACAAGGAAGAAAAAAAAGCAAATAAAGGATGAAACATGAAATGAAATGCAAGGTAAGCAAGTTATGAAATAGAAGAAATGACAGAAAATAAATTATCAGAATTATTAGAAGTAGAATTAAAAGGCAAAGCCATTTACATGTTAAAAAATATTTTTTTGAAAAAGAAAACAATATCAATACACACATAGTGAAATTTACAACAGTCAATGAAAGAAAAATCAGCCTTATCTATCACGCAGATACTAAGCCATAGAAATGGATAGAAAGGATACTAAGCTGAAGCAAAGTGCAACACTACTAGATAGTGTGTATTATATCTTGCTCTATGTATGCATGAATCCCAAAACTCTAAATACTAGAAGCACGTGATTAGACCTTCGTAGGAAGCGTGCATGAAAGCACACTCGATCTCATCAATGCCTCACGAAAGTGCCAAAAATGTTGTGTAGATGCAAATAATACTCCTTGTTTCAAGTTTTGTTTGAAGCTTATGGGTGCCAAGGTAAACTTGAGTGACCATTCTTGCTATTCCTTCATCAAGTGCCACTCAAGAATACTCGGAGTGAAGTGTGCTTGAACTAGCAAGCAAAAATTATACATAGTTATAAAAATATATGACTTAAAGAGCTGTAGATTAACTTATAACTAAAAAGGCTATGCGAGCAAATGCATGTTAACAAGACCAATTCAACTATGACCAAGTAGATTCTAGGAACAAGTAAATGCAAGTAAAAGCCCATGTAAATTGACAGGCTTAAGTGAAAACTACCATCTTGGTTGAGAGAATTGAGTTTTTCCCGTCCCCTGGATAGCGGGAAGGACTAATTGTACATATAACATGCAAGGGGGGAAAAGTGGGGGTTAAAGCAAAATGAAAAGAATTATCCAAATTATACAAATAATGAAATGAAAGGAATCCAAAGTGAGCAAAGAAACTCAGAACATAATATAATAACAGGTAATATTAATCATAAATTGAAGCAGACGCACAAATTGAAATGAGGGACAATGAAACTGTGGAGGAACATGAGTCAACAAAGCATTCATGAGCAATGGACCATTCAGGTATTAGCCACTAGATTTCTTGAGTAAGTGGAGGTAAAACGATATTAATTGAACTATTTGTAAGTGGATGCATATAAGAATCGATACAAATTGAAACTTTCTATCAATTGAAGGAGGAGGAAAGGAAATTTTATGTTAGACAAACTCAGTTATGCCAAATAGATATAACCAACACGTAAATATAGTGACACAAGCGACTAAAAAATAACAAGCGATGTAAACTAAAAGTATGATAGACAGTTTGTCCTATCGTCTAACGTAGCAGGGGCTTCTTATTCTTTGCAAAACTATATAGCACGAGTAGCGCAACGCACTCTCACTAAAGGAATAGGCCGTTCATGGATCCACACCCACTTGGGGTTGAAGCGGACACAGGTATATAGGAGATGCAAGGAGGAGAAATATGAAAACAAACAAGTGATACCAAGCATGTTGAAAAGGAACGTGAAATAGACAAGCAATGAAATGAAAAGAATATAAAGTAAGCAAGTGAATACAAATCAGAATATAATAAAAGTCGTTCGTAGGTAAAAGAAATGCAAATTTATGCGTCATATGATTTTCATACAAGAGATCGTTAGAAGAAAATAAACAGAAGTTAAAATCTTTATCATTTTGAGTAACATGTGCGACATAATTTTTCAACATTCGCGTGGAAAAAGAAAAGGGAAACAAGCCCTAACTTCCGAATATATACTAAATTAAGCGAGAGTAAGGAAAATTGATTCGGGAGGTACAGCGTTGGGATACACTACTGGATAGTGTATATGAAGCGAAAGGAAGGAAAATCCATCCGAAAGGTGGAAAGATATATGCTGGTCTGGAGCGCTGTGACAGTACTGGGAAGAGTAAATCTGCTCCATGTGCGCATGAATTCCCCAAGCACTAAACATGAGAACGCAGTAGTCGATCGTTCATAGCAAGTCAGCTCGAAAGCACACTCGAATTTCATCGGTGCCCCGCGGAGCGCCGAGATAGCTAGGCGTATACTGCTACCCTTTGTACAGAGCACGTATTCCGAAGTTTATCAGTACCCACGCTAAACTCGATGCGTTCCAGTGTGTCAATCAGGAAAGGTGAGATCGAACGGACAGGACATTGATGATAGTTTCCGTGAGAAATATTATGCTTAATTTCCGAATGAGTTTACAAAAGAATGATGTGGCTTCGAAGGCTATAGTCTGACTTATCACCAGGACGTCTGGAAAAGTACATCTAGAATCTGGAAACGTACATATTTGGCAAGAATAACTCTAACCTTTTGCGTCTTGCATCGACTACTCATTCATGAATTACTGTGCAGATCAATTTTCAACGATGAGAACTATTACGCGCCCCAAATTCATAAGAGTTGAAATTGAAGATTCTGTAAGTCTCCGCCTACTCACCCCTTCAAACACACATGAACTTAATCTTATTAGTGCTCACAATGTTCTCCCTATGCTTCCGTTAGAAAATCACGATTGAAAGAAGAAATTGTAAACATACAACTGAAACCGACGTTGCATATGTGAGAGACAGACAACAGTGGAAGTAAGAACCAAGTCCAATCCATTTTCGATTTCGTCCTCTCCAACATTGGGGTAATTATGCAAATTTACACTCCATGCGATCAATATACCGCTCAGCAGGAATTACAATAAGCGCGATCACTACGTCATAAAACGAATCGATGTTGTTGCGAAGTTTAGAACGTTCATCTTCCCTTGATTTTATATGATTTTTCAGTTGTCCTCAAGCGGTCCTATCATCTAGATAGTTTTGGTGATCTTTGAAGGAAAATAAGAACCAGGGCTTCTATAATAATTTTCACACTGACAGTCCTAGGCAACTCCAGACCGTGCAGCAAATGGAAACTACGCAATGAGGGGGTAAAACAGTCGCATCATCTGTTCAGACGGAGTAAGTCTTCATTGTATCGCATAATTCGATCACTAGTATGTACACAATCCTATTCTGACATTTCTTAGTACCCCACTACAGAAACGGATGACAAGTCTACTGAGGTGCATCGATCAGTGTGAACGGTTTCCAGCTATTCACCGACTCCTCCTTCGCTTTGCCTCCTCCTTGCGGGATTTCTCGCCAGCGTTCTTTGTCTGCAAATGAGATTGGTTTAGTCGGGGACACATTAATGAAGAGTGTACAGAAACGACCCGCAGCTAGTTATAGCTGATCACAATAGCCCTTGCAAAATATAACGTAACGAGAAATTGCATAGATTCACGGTCGAAACCCTCACCAAAATAACAAGAATTCTGATGAAGATCGACACGAAGTCCATGAACAGGTCCAGTGTGTGCTGGATGTAGTCCTCGTCACCTTTGTCCGCTCTCTCGATTATCAGCTGTGTGTCGAACAGCACATAGCCCACAAACACCAACAGACCTCCGTATAGCTGCAACCAAGAGACCACAGACCCAGTTAACTACTTGAATATCCGATCAAACTTATTAGGACAAGGTGTACCTTTAACAACCCCACTTCTTCTCTCCAGAATTAAGAGACATAGCCATTCTACTAGGGGATTAGGATACGTCAAGAATGGGAAGCGAAGAGGGACTAGCCTCCCCTTGTCAAGATCTTGATGAGCATACCTCAAGGTTGAACAGCATAGAAGCTCCACCAAACAGATATGATCCAAATCGCAACATGACCATCGTGCTCACGGCCGAGGACAACAGACCTCCCAGGAACAGAAATTCACGTCTCTTGGCAAAAATTGCAGCTCCAGAGAAACTTGCAAAAATTGCAATTGTTCCAAAAAGAGCGGTATACACAATGCTGCACAATTCCGAGTTGTTTGTTATTAACTTCCAAGCTTCCCAGAAAAGATAAGTTATCGTATCTTCAATAGAGTGTGAACCATAAGAAGCCTCGTTCTTGGAACCCTTACCCTGAGTCTGGGAATAAAGCACCACACATTGCGATTAAAGGTCCCAAAGATAAACCCTCCAGAAATGCCAACCCCATCAAGATTTTCCACCGCTTTGCCTGCATACAACCAGATCCACGCTCAAACCTCATGAAATGCAATTCCAAACGTGACGGACTTCCATATCAAACTCAAGAAGCAGCAACAACAACAATGACTAAGTGGTAACCCCCATACCGTCCTTGATCGATTGTTATTATTGTTGTTGTTGCATACATTTGGATGTACTGGGGGCAATTTGCTTATATACAAATCATAGAGAGGTGTGAATAAGTACCTCTTCATATGCCGGAGTAGCCATCAACCACGTTATGCAACCAATAAACGCTATACTTGTCAGCATACCTCCTATATTGAGAAGTGTATGCACATAGACCCCAACGGCTGACACGACAAGGGCCAAACAGAGGGTGGAGTACACCTGCGCAGAGGGAGCGGAGAGAATGGTTAACAAGCTCTTGAACGATCCCCTCCATGGACGGAAAAGATGATGATTAACCTCTTTTGAACCTGCTAGGCCTTTCTAAATCCATATAAATGATGGCAAATGACGAAATCGATGTTAGCACCTAAAGCGGCTAATAACCTATCGAAATACTGATGTGGGAGACAGCTAATCACAAGACGTTCAAGGTGTCTTAAAGGAACTCCGATTGACAAACTTGATGCAAGGCAAAATTAATGCAAAAGGTGACGACTCCGCGCATGCTCAGCTCCCTGTGTATGCAACAATGCCCGCAAAACTTTTGCGGGGATTGTGGCATGCACAGGGAACATGCAGCATCACATACTTGGAGAGTGGAGTTCATCATAAAAAACGGTAAGATTCATTGTCAAAGTAACTCAGACAAAGTAAACGAGGCAGGTTGGAACCAATTTTTCCAGGATGAACTTGCTCACAACGGAGTTGAATTCCCTGTAACCCTGACAACGTTACGTGGGATATAAAAATATCATAAACACCTAATATTGCTCCTGCAGTTACATTTCGATGATAATGGACATACTCAAAACCTCCAGGCTAAACCTTCACTTAGACATACACTCTCCTGGTCACACGGAGACGTTTCCAACGTCTCCCTCGATTATCTTAACTTTCTGGTTGGATTACGGTACCTTTAGAAGTAAGTGAAATTGAGAGCAAACGATAGCTTGTTAATCATGGCAGCGAACCGAATACCCCATCTGAATATCTTAACTAGCACAAAGAAGACTCTAACCATAAGAGTTTCGCAAGGGTGCTATGTACGTGTGCTATGTACCCCTTCCGGCGTATTGAACACGCCACACGCGCATATCAAACTAACCTATGACTTAGAAGACGTCTATAGGACGAAGAAGTGCGTTTCATATGTAACTGCTGGCTGGAAAGGGACAAACCCTAGCGGCATCTCCCGTCCAAAACACAACCAGCCCATATTTTTAACCTAGACATTCAAGTCAGCAAGAGTTCCAACATACGAGGAAAGAAAGAGGAAAAAACATCCATACTCTAGAAAGACTGATTCACCGTACCTTCTGCAGATGAAGCTGCACTCGCTTATTCAGAGGCGAGAAACTCATCAAATTGTTCATGCTCCATTTTCTCGACCTCGACTCGAAGAACGACGCAGCGGCATCCATTCTCACTCCTTCTCTCTTGCCTCTACAGCAATCCAAGATTCAAATCCTTCACAGAAACGGTACACGATGGAGTAATTGCTGTCCAAACACCTGATCCAAACTCTCTCCCTCGATTCCTCAAACCTTCTGTCAAACAGCCTCGATTGCCGATGACCGCGAGGCTTTATAATCAAGAATTCTCTAACATGCGCGGAACTCTCTAGAGATTAGGAAGCCAGCTGGCATATTTCTATTCATTAGACGGGTCCTGGTTCACACGGCTCATGCCACGTAGAACACTTGACTTTGTAATGACATGTTCTCCAGCTTCTCATTCGTCGATGCTTAGTCAGATTGTGACGGGTATTGTTACGAAGAGAGAATTCTGCGCCTGCTCGAAGTTGCCGGGAACCAGATGTACAGAAGGCGACCGCGTAGAATAAGTCCTCGAAGCATGTATACTATTAAGTGACTAGGGCACGGAAGAGTGCTACCGCCGAGAAAACACTAAGGATGGGAAGACCCCATCAATCAAGCCCGTACAAGGGTGTAACAAAATATGTAAAATGGTGCTAAGCACTAATAGAGTCTATTTGACAAATCTGCCATATTGCAACTAAGATATCTCGGCTATGCAAGTCGTATTGTTTCCAAACAATGTGAACATATGAAAAAACATCACCTGGTGTGATGGTTCTTGTATAGATTACATCAACCATTATCTTCTATAAAGCAATGAACACATATTATCTAAAATATATTACAAAGTAAGAGAATGAGAGTGGTACCCGAGCACCTAACATGATAAGTTCTCATGCACTCCTTGACAAATGTGTCTAACTTCGTGTCCATGGCTCCATATAACTCCAAGGCTAGATGAAAAAGTGATGACCTCGATGCATACCCCTATACTTGGAGATCTTACGAGCTGTTGTTGTACTCGCCGCCCATCCAAGGTAATCACTCCTTCCAAAACTATATCACACTTAGGGTCCGTAACCATGACATCCGCTACTATCACCTGATCATCTCAGACCAAGTATAAGTATGCCCTGACATACGTAGTCTGCAAAGCATATGAACGCTCCCTCCAAGCCAAGTATCCACTCTCTCGTGTCGGAGCAAACACTATGTCCTTAATAGCATCATGGGTAGCTATCCCCTTTCCTCCAAAAGGACACCTTGTCATATGGACCGTTGTTGCATCTAGTGTAGGACCACTCTCACAAGTGAGTAATGAAGATATGGATGGGTGGACCAAACCTAAGAAAAACCTCATCATTGTAGAGAAAATAGCCGATGTGAATAGGATGCTCTAATGCATGGTCGAGCTAGGATCCAAGAGCCTACACCCTTATTGAAGCAAGAGCAAAGACATGCTATAGTAACCTAACGAATGGATGAGTCAACTAAGAGAGAATGTGATGTATGTTGATACTATCGCTCAATCAAGAAAGAATATAATCCTCTAGTCCAATCTGATGATAGTGAAGCAAATGATAGAAGGTCCTCACATGCACGTAGGGATAGACTATCTCTTATATGCCGTAATAACATCTAGAGAGAAAAGAATCCCTCCCATGGAACTTTTTGTTCTAGGGAACCGCATATTCTATGGACACAATAAAAGGGAAATCTTACTTAAAGTCTATGAAAGTAAGTATAGATAATTTTGTTCCAAAACATGGATGTTTTTGAGTTCTTTTCAACTTAATATAATGCAAACAAAGAATATAATAATTATTTATTTATAATTATATACATATATTATACTAAAATTATAATAAAATTAAAAATAATATATGAGTTTATTGCTGGTCCTTCATACACACAATGGAAAGAAACACTACTTGAGTAATAGTAAGTGTAACATTTGAACCGGCCATCCAATTCCTTAAAGCCACTAAGGACTAAGAAACACAACCCGAAATCACTATGAACATAAATAGCAAAAAGATTACCACCATTTAGACGTTCTTCTGTCAACCTTAATACCCAATTGCAATTGCCACCATTATATATCTAATGTATTCAAAGAAATAGATCATAAATCTTCCCCGACTCTTTCCCTATCCATGCTAAGGGTAAAGGAAAACAACCAATTTTAATATTTATATAGAAAATGAGTGTACATGCAATCAGGTAAAAGGTATCGCCACACATATGCTCTATTTGGCTTGTTACACAAAGAACTTAAATTACATGATAAGAAAACTTTACGTTTCTAAAATATGTTTCTAAAATACTCAATTCTTAAATACTCAATCTGATATTGAAGCTAACTCATGTGCATATTAGATATACAGGGACAATGAAGAAGCAAACCATATTATGAAGCAACACCAATAAAATTCATTAATTCATGGTAAAGTATTATAAGCCCAACCATTGAAAGATATAATTGTATAAATTTTATATACTTAATGGCCATTTAATCCATATTTCTATGATGCTATGAAGATACATAAATTCAAACTCCTTGAAAATATCATTTTTGTTGAGGATTTTCTAGAATTCATCAAAAGAATAACACATCTGGGGTACTCATTACTGCTTTTCAATAGCTCAATAAACAAGATCAAGAGATAAGAATATTGTTGTGTCTTGCCTCTCTTTTGGTTACCTTTGGTAGTGGAGGTTTATTAAGTTAGGTAGATTTTACTTAGCCTTAGAATATATTGTAATCTTTTATTTGGAAAAGGTCATATATATCTCTAAGGAACATGCTTAAAAATTTTTAAAAGAGAAGCGTTTAAGGCCTAATACTCATTGAAAGGTGAGATCACGATGATGTTGTTTTTTGTATTATTTTCAACTATTTTGAGCAACAAGGAGATAAGATTTGGCTTGTTGCAAGGATTGGGATATTGTGGTCAAGAAGGTGGAAGTATGAGGGACATGAGATGGAGGAGGAGAAACAAGGGAATCTGGAACAAATGGGTTTTAGCCAAAATTAAGAAAGAAGGGAGAGAATCCAATACATGCTTGCTTGGAATTATTATAGGCAAACTCAAGATCTTCAAGACATCCATCCTAGATAGTATGATGAACATTGACAAAGGCACAAAGCATATCCTCCAAGGTGCAATTTGCATGTTTGGCTTTTCTATCAATTTGTGGATGATAGGTTGTGGACAAAGCAAGCTTGGTATCAAGTAGTTGGAAGAGTGCTTGCCAAAAATTGCTGGTGAATCAAGGATCATGGTTGGAGATGAGTACACAAGGCATCTCATCAGGCTTGAAGATATTTTCAATGTACATCTAGACCAATATTGGAGCATCTACTATATCAAAATTTGGGCCAAATGCATTTGCTTACTAAGCTTATCAACAAACATCGTGATTGCTAGGTGACCTTGCTTTGTCTTGGGCAAGGATGTGATGAGATTTAAGCTTACATGTTCCCATCAAAATAAATGGGATGGGAAGTTGCTAAAGGAATCCACACAATTTTTGGTTATTTGTCTTGTTGCATAGGCAGCTCTCATAAGATCAGACAAATTCTCTAACCTCTTGTACCATGTCAAGCCACCATCATTGGCATTATAGAGTACCCAAGGTCTTGTCCACACCCATGTGACCATTGACTAGTGACTAGTAAGTCGTGGGCTTCTTGAAGGTGCACAAGTCATAGATCATCCTTGGTTAGAACATAGATCCGGTTCTCATAAAATAGGGTTTAAGGCCTTCCTTGAAGGAGAAGGTGTTTTATTCCTTTATCATGTTCTGCAATACAACCTTATACCATCTAAAAGATGGAATCTTGTTGTAAAGTGGTTCTAAACTTGATTTGGACCTTTGAGTCAATTGACATTATTGGAATTGCTGCCGTGATGAGAGGAAGAGTCTTCAAATTAGGTCATCAAGGATAGGGCATCAAGGATGATATAAAACCTAGTGGGTTTGTACTCAAGTTTTATATCAAACAATTATAGTTGTTCTTCTCATCAATGATGTTGACTCTTCATGTGCTCCAAATGTGACATCTACAACAAGGGTTTGTGATTGGTTTGCATGATTTATTTTTTCCTCAAAGAGATAATCCCTCCATAACTTGGTGACATATACCATTGCTAGTTATTTTCAATCTCAAGAGAGTGATTCCTTTCTATGGTGTTTAGTCGGAAAGACATAAAGGCAATGAGATGTAACCGGACTAGAAATTCCTACTGCAATATAGCTCCAATGGCAAAGATAGAAGCATCAAATCAACCACACAAGGTAGTTGAGGATCATATGGTTGAAGAATGGGTCTTGAAGACACCGCATATTTCTGCTTCTTGAATGCTTCTTCTTGTTTGGTGGTTGTAAAATTTTTTAAGATAGGAGAACTTCCAAGAGAAATATAAGAGAGAAAACACAAAGCTTCAATACTCAATACTCCAATGCTCCAAAGGAGCACCTTGTCTTTATAATCATAGCCAAGAGGATACACTCAAAGGAAGCTCCACCCTTGGATCATATACATGAATTGGTGACATGTCAACAAGCTCCAACCTTAGATTAGTTGCATGGATGGGTGACATGTTTGTCTTTGTCCTATTTGGTTGGTCAAACAAGTTTGACCAAAGGGAATATTTAAGGAATCTTTTTATAGGAAGCTTATAAGCACATGGGTGAAGTATAGTTGGAAAGCTCTTGACAAGAAAAACAATGGGGAGAGAAAGCAAGCCTTGTTTCTCCAATAGGTAAGACTATATTCACTTTCAAGGCCTTTTTCATTCATTTAGGCCTCCAAAATTGGCTCTAAAGTTTTGAGTGTGTTTTTGGCTCTTGCATTATTAGCAGAAATACTCTCTTGGTGACATATCTATCTAATCTACTTAGTCTATCATATATAACATCCTTCTAGATGTTATCAAGCCAATTTCCACCTATAGATGATATGTCTAGCTATTGGTATTATAGACCTCCCCCTTTTAAGACATAACGTCCTCATTGCAAAGTTGTTGCTCAAAAGATTACACTAACTCTGGTGCATTGAGCCATGCGCTGGTGTTAGTGCAATGGGCATTGACATATGTTGGCTGATGGCTCCCATGTTGCCTCATACAATGGGTACCTTTTCCAATGTATAAGATATTTCACATGTAGATGGCAGGTACCATGGATACATTTCTAAGGAATGTATTTGACTTCACATTCCTCCATGCCATCAATGAGTGTTGGACAAGGTCTAACTTCTTGTATGGAAGGAAAGTGGAGTAGTTGGGATGCATATTTGCAACATAAGGAAACATGGAACATCAGATGGACCTTCATGTATGGCGGTAGCTTGAAGTGATATGTCATTGTGCCAATTCAACACAGGATGGGAAAGGGCCCAATAAAATGAGGTCTGAGCTTACAAGGCCCAACTAATGTGAGGTTGGTTGTGGACAGCCAAACTTGATCCCTAACATTGAACTCCATGTGTTGGCAATGTGCATTTGCATATTGTTTCTATCAATTGTAAGCAATTTGCAACATGTGCTTGATGTTCTCCACACCTTGTTGGATTTTAGAAACAAAAGTGTTGACAAAATCAATCTTGGTAGCCATTAGGTGGATCTTCATCAAGCTTAAAGGTGTGAAAGGATGCTCTCCATACATGAGGAAGAATGGGGTGACTTGTGTGGATGCATTCATTGAATTGTTTGAGGAAAATTCCACAAGTGAAAGTAAGGTGTCCTACCTCTCTTGCTCATCTAATGTGAATCCTTGGAGCATGTCTTCAATGTTGGAATTAGCCTGCTTTTTTTTCCATTGGTTTGTGGATGGTAAGCCGTGAACATGGCTAGTTTGATTTTGAAGACACCAAAGAATGTTCTCCAAAATAAACTAGTGAATTCAATGCCTCTATCAATGATGAGTACTTGAGATAAAGTATGGTGAGAAAAGATTACACCTACATACAAATGAGCTAATTGTAGAGCAATTATATCCTTGGTGCTAGGACACACATGAATCATTTTGTTGAGTCGGTCAAGAAAGATTACCTTGAGGTGGTCTTGGGCAATTCACAAACCAGATCCATGCTTACTTGCTCCCAATGTTGTGTAGGAGTAGGGAGGGGATAAAGGAGTCTTGTGGAAGATTGATTAGAAGCTTTATTTTGTTGATAGAGAAGGCACCTTTGAATATACTCAGTCACATTGTTGCTCATCTTGGACCAATGGTAATGACATTTAATTGCATTTGAGGTCTTGTCCACTCCAACATGACTTGCAATGGCAGAATCATGACATTCTACTAGGATGGTAGTTTTTATGTTTATGTCATCCAGAATCCATAACTTGCCATCACAAATGGTGAGAGCCATTAAGTATTGAATATGCCTTTGGATGATTGAGCTCCAACAATCTATGGGTTAGTTTTTGTAATAGTAAGAATCCTTGGCTGGAATTCAAGGTTCATCTTGATCTCTAACACTAGATTGTTTACTATAGGCATCCAAGTGATTGCATCTACAAGTTGCTTCTTGCTTTCCACATATATATTTGTCATGTTGACTTGTTGTCTACACTTTGCCCAAAAAATCTGTTGATGAGATAAATATTTTTGTATCTTGAGGTAGACTAGAGGTTTGTGATCTATCTCCACTACAAATGCCTTCTCACCAAGATAGTGATTCCAATACTTGGTTGCAAGGAAAATGGTCAACTCTTCTCATTTGGTGGTGTCATATTTGTATTTTGCCATTAATAAATTTTGAGAGAAATATACAATTGGGTGGCCATCTATCATTCTATTTTTGTTGTAGGATTGCTTTTGCTACAGTACTTGATGCATTTATAGCCAACTTGATTGGACATTTTGGGTCATACCATCTCAAGATTGGTGCATGTAGTAATGCATCTTTCAATTATTGAAGGCTAATTCTTGTGTGGTTCCCCACATCCGGTTCTTCTCCTTGCCAAGTAGTGCCATTAGAGGTTGTGTGACCTTGGAGAAGTCCTTAAGAAATTGACAATAGAACCCTATTGATCCCAAGAAACTCTTGAGTTGAGTTTGATCTTCTAGAGCATCCCATTCCTAAAATATCTCTACTTTATTCATTAACACTTGGAAACCTTTGCACTTACTATATGCCCCAAGTAGTCTACTTCAGACTTGCAAAATGCACTTTGAGATTTTGGCATGTAGTTGATTCTATCAAAAAATCTAGAGGACTTCTTGTAGATGTTGCTTGTGTTCCATCATCATCCTACTATAGACTATGATGTCATCCAAGAAAATGATAATATATTTATCCAAGTATAGATGAAATATGTCATTCATTAAACTCATGAAAGTGGTATGTGTTGGTGAGTCCAAATGACATCACTAGGTACTCAAAGTGACCATACCTTGTTCAAAAGTGTCATGACATTTGTAGTGCCAAAGCTAGATTGCTCAGACATTGGAGTGGTAGTGTTGGTAGTCATATGTATTTTGGTAGTTACTCATGGACTACTTGTTAGCGGTCTGATTTTATGTTAGGGCTATAAATCACATGGTGGGACCAACCATTAGTTGCACCGTTTGCACCATCGGATGTGCTTTCAATATATGTTATGGTTATAGATCACATGGTGAGACTCACCATCACTTGCATCATTTGCACCATTGGATGTGCTATCAACACAACCATAAGGGCTAGAGACCTAGGTTGAGTAAAGGAGTATACCTTTGGAGTACCACTCTAGAGAGTTCACTTCTTTGATATTGAGCCTTCAAGTTCCTAACTATGGTGGACAAAGGCCGGCAAGTGTCACCTGGAGTCTCTTGGCTAGAATTTACCCATTCTAGCTAAGAGATTCCATGTGACACTTGATTGTAATCAGTGCACAATTGTTGGTAGATTTTTGAGTGAAGGATTGAGTACATACTTGATTTGGGTGTGATTTGAGTGGAAAAAAGAACTAATTACATAAGAGAAGTGAGAATCAAGGGCAAATCATGAAGAAGAAAGGCCTCATTTAGCATAGAGCTATGGGCTATGAAGTGCTTATAGCTCTATGCCAAATAAGGCCTTCTAGAAGTGCAAGCATACTAGCACAAGGCTAGCTAGTTTAGATGAAATTTTTTGTCATTGTTTGGCAAAATCTGCCCACCCTTCTAGATTATGTGCAATATGGTTGGAACCCCAGATCTTTGGTTTCTAGATTAGTGCCGTAGCCATATGGTCCACCTTCACTTCTTGTCCTAATGATTGTTCCACTAATACCTATACACATGTAGCTTTGGCTAAGAGAGGTAGTTTGATCCTATTCTTGGTGATCTTGGTAGCTTTAGGAGCATGTGACACTCCTATCATGTCAAATGTCAAATGGTGGCAGAGTCAATTTGGTGTTGATTTATGAGATAGAGGGTTTTGTTTAGACCTCTTGTGATTAGACTCCCTCCATTCTCTATTTTCTATTTTTGTACTATGTTTGTGTGAAGTGCCTTGACTTTAGAGCATTGGTGCTTTGGTGTGCTCTCAATAGTAAATTGGAGTGATGACTAGTCAAACTACTTGTGTTTATCTCTAGGGAGGCAAGAAGTGATGACCTATAGACCATGAGAGTGCATGTTGTGATGACAAGTTACATATGAGATTCATACAAGAAGATTCCCTCTAGTCAAAGCCTATTTGACCACCAAATGCGACCAAGACTGACATATCACCCATCCAAGCAAGTAATCTAAGGGTAGAGCTCATTGACATGTCACCTATCCATGTACCTAATCCTATGGTGGAGCTTCCTTGGAGGATATGCTCTTTGGCTATATAATAAAGAGAAGGTGCTCCTTTGGGGCATCAGAGTTTGAGTATGGAATTTGGGTTTTCTCAATTGTATTTCTCTATCCTTGGAATATTAAAATGGTATAAGAGCACGTGTTTCAATCCAAGAGTGTGGTTCAACCCTCTTGGAAGATCATAAGCTACTAAGACTGAGTAACTTTGGAGAGAAAAATCACAATACACTTGACAGGTTAGGAGTGTTTAAGAGAAAGGATAGGATGTACAATTTCTTACACCCTACTTTCCATTCTTGAATTCATTTCACATCAAGGTTATGTACATCCAATGAGAACAAGTGAGAGTATATCTTGTGTACCATTTTGGAGCAGAGTACATGGACTGTGAGCCGGCCTGTCTCTCACTCAGGATGAACCTCTGATGGCTATTATGGTAGCGCACCATGGACTAAGAAGGCAAGGAACCCCAACTCCATCATACTCCTCCAAGGCTAACACTCCAAGACTCAAGACATTCCTCACTAGAGAACTCAATGAGAGAGAGATAGTTGCAAATGAAAGGATGATGAGTACCTCCTCACCCCTTGTTTATATACTTGTGAAATAGTTACGTACCAAAGTTACTAATTACCGTAGTAACTCAAGTTACTAGACTAAAAGTCAAGTAAAGTCAAAAAGTAGAAAGGAATATCCATTCACATGGGCATATTCCCCTTATCTTGACCCAACCACTAAAGCAAGGATTCCTTCACATGGGCTATCCTTGGACTAAAGAAGAATCCAAAACAAAAAGGCTTGCGGGCCCAAGAGTTCTCAACTCTTTCCCCAAAGCCAAACACCTAGGAATAATACCAAGTCAACACACTAAAATCCAAAATAGTGGTGCTCATCTTTTCTACTTCCTCTAAAGTAAGGTCCCATCTATCTTAGCTATGACTAACTTTAGCTAACCATGACTAATATATAACCATGACTAATATATAACCATGACTAATATAGAACCATCCTTTATCTCTATATAAATAATATCTCTTAAGTACTTGTAATACCAAGCTAAATATCACAATACCACACACATGCACAAATGGTGTTACAGGACATAGTGATGAATTCACTAAACTTGGTGATTCATCCTATAGTGATTTACAATAAAGAGTGGGATATGACAATCTATATTCTATTATGATGGATTTGAATGTCTCAAATCCTCTCTCTTTTAATACTCAAGTAGAAATTTGTTATGTAGTTAGACCAAAAGTGATGTTTAGGGATTTAGTAGTCACAAATTTTGGTGAGGAATATTATCAACGAGTGATAGCCTTTGAAGTTCTAATGGTAGTCCTAATAGTTTGTGCACCATCCCAAGTGATCATATTAACTCTCTATTGAAGTACAAAGTAGAGATTGAGTGTTTGCAAGAACCATGGATCTGCAATTGCAAGAACTGATGCAAGGAATGCAAGGGATGTTGAACAAGTTTTGAGAGATTAAGATGACCATGGAGGCATTACAAAGTCAAGTTAGGACCTTCAAGAATGACCAAGCAATGCAAGAAGAGAATTATCACAAAACTCAATACATGCGGTTGAAGATTTTGGAGAGGCACCCATGCCAATAGCACCAAACCCAATCAATAATGAAGTCACATTGCTATTACGGATGAAGAAGACCTGCAACATTGAGCCCTACAAAGGGTAGCTTTCTATGGGAATAGTGGAGAATTGAATTTTGAAGATGAATCAATACTTTAGATTGTTCTCAATAGAGATCATCGAGCAGTCCACAAGCATATTTGCATGTGGGTACTTGACCAATAAAGCCCTCACATGGTACGGGAGAATTGGATTTTGAGGATGAATCAATAGTTTAGATTGTTCTCAATGGAGATCATTGAGCAGTCCACAAGCATGTGCATGTGGGTACTTGACCAATAAAGCCCTCACATGGTATGATGCTTGGGAACGATCAAGGTTGGCAGAAGGAAGAGAGGTCACATGGACAACAATGCAAGAAGGACTATTGAAGAATTTCCAATATGTAGACTTTGTGTAGATGACCCAAACCCGACTATGAGGATTAAGGTAAAAGAATAACGTACAAGAGTACGTGGAGGCCTTTCTTGATCTGCAAGTTACAATAACAAACATGAGCCCAATAGAGGCTCTAGATCATTTCAAATGAGGGTTGAAGGAGCAGGTTTGCCAAGAAGTCATGGTACAAAATCCTCATATTGTATTTGAGGCCATTGCTTGCATTTAGAGAATAGATGGGGCACTTGGAGGAGGTGAAGGAGTAGTTTCATCTCAACATTATTGGGCTAAAAATACCACACGTTAGTGGACCAGTTCCTATAGAATTGTGCAACCTTTGGTTTTGAGACTGAAGAGCAATACTACTCCAAGGAGAACAAGGACAAGTGGAAGAATAGAGAGAGCGAGTTGCACAAGGAGAAGGACCTTGAGGAGAATAATGTTGTTGTCATAATTGTGGTTGTATTGGGCACATATCCATCAACTATCATGCCCGTCTTCTTAGAGGCCCTCGGCCTCCATACAAGCAATCTTTGAACAACATGGAGAGACAAACTAAAGAGGAGGATGCAAAAATCACCTAAAAAACAAAGATTGCCAATAAATGTACCATGCGGCCTTATTGGCTTAATTGGGCAGTGGAAAAGTGAGGGGAAGAAGCAAATGAGTGCACAAAGATCTAAAAAGGCAAACTCACAATTGATTATTCTGAATGGAATCCTAGAAGGCATTCAAGTGAGAGTATTGATAGATCCTAGAGCAACAAAGAATTTCTTGTCCTACTTTGTTGCATTGAGATTGAGGATGGATCTAGAGAAGGATGAGAGTGAAGAAGTCAAGTTACCTAAAGGGTAGACAAAGAGGATTGAGTTGTTACCTAGAAAAGTAACACTCTTATAGGAGAATATCATGAAGCAATTGAGTGGCAAGTGATATAATTAGCTCATTATGATGCAATCTTAGGCATACCATGGATAGAGCACTACAATCCCATGGTCAATTGGAGAAAAGAAGTAGTGAGAACTCACCAATGGAAGATCATTGGAGTTAAGGATAGAGCACGCAGGCAAGAAATACCTCTCTATATCATAAAGAAAACAACAATCTATAATATAGATAGATGTTTCATGGGTCTAATAAGAGAAGTCCAGAGTGCACAACTCAATGGATAAATTCTTGAGAAATTGAAAGATGTAGTTAATGAGTTCCAAGATGTCTTTTTGGATGACCTGCAATCAAGATTACCACCAGAAAGAAGAGTAGACCATTATATTGAGATAATTCTTGGGAAGACACCTCCTTGTAAGGCCGCATACCGTCTATCACCTCATGAGTTGGAGGAATGTTAGGCTCAAATTGAAGATATGTTGCAATTTTTTTTTATCCAACCTAGTGTATCACCATATGGAGCTTTTATCTTGTTTGTAAAGAAAAAGATGGTACAATACATATGTGCATTGACTATGAAGGCCTAAATTAACAAATAGTGAGGAACAAATACCCATTTACCTTGCATGGACAACATGTTTAATCAACTCAAGAGGGAAAAATTCTTCACCAAACTAGATCTGCAAAGTGGGTACAACCGGATTTGGATTGTAGAGGAAGACATTCATAAAACTACCTTCAAATAAGGTATGGTCACTTTGAGTACCTAGTGATGTTGTTTGGCCACACCAACGCACCAGCCACTTTCATGAGTTTGATGAATGACATATTTTATCCATACTTGGATAAATCTGCTATCATTTTCCTAGATGATATTCTTGTCTACAATAGGACAATGATGGAACAGAAGCAACATTTACAAAGAGTCCTCCAAATTCTATGACAGAATCAATTGTATGCCAAAATCTCAAAGTGGGAGTTTGGAAAGTTTGAAGTAGACTATTTAGAGCATATAGTAAGTGCAACAAGTATCCAAGTGTTGATAAATAAAATAGAGGTCATTCAAAAATGGTGCACTCAACTCAATGGCTTCTTGGGGTTGATGGGTTCTATAATTGATTTGTCAAGGACTTCTCCAAGGTGGCACAAACTCTAATGGCATTGATCAGCAAGGGGAAAAGTGGATGTGGAGAACCACACAAGAATTGGTCTTTTAGGAACTGGAAGATGCATTACTTCATGCACCAATCTTGAAATGGTATGACCCAAAATGTCCAATCAAGTTGGCTATAGATGCATCAAGCATAGTAATAGGTGCAATCCTACAACAAGAGTGGCATGACGGATGGCACCTAGTTGCACATTTCTCTTGGAAGTTGTTACCAACAGAATTCAAGTATCACACCATCAAATGCAAAGAGTTGGCCATTGTCCTAGCAACAAAGCATTGGAAGCATTATCTTGGTGAGAAGGCATTTATAGTGGAGATAGATCACAAACCTCTAATCCACCTTGAGACACAAAATGATCTCTCTCATCAACAAATTTGGTAGGCAAAGTGGAGATTATGATTCAACATGACAATCATGTATGTGGAAGACAAGAAGCAACATGTAGATGTATTCACACAAATTCCTATAGCAAACAATCTAGTGGTAGAAGTAAAGATGAACCCTAAATTTTGGCCAAGGATACTTGTTACAAAAATTGACAAACAGATTGTAGGAGCTCAATTATCCAAAGGTGTCACTAGTACCCGGGGACTCATGTTTTGGGATGGCAAGTTATGGATCCTGGATGACAAGGACCTAAGGACCACTATCCTAGCAGAATGTCATGACTCTACCATTTTTGGTTGGAGTGGAAAAAACCTTAGATGTAGCCAAAACAAAATTATTATTGGCCCAAGATAGGCAACAATATGATGGAGTATGTTCAAAGGTACCTCCTCAACCAAAAAAATAAAGCATCTAATCAAGCTCTCATAGGATTCCTTCAACTCCTTCCTACTCTTGAACACTGTTGGGAACAAGTAAGCATAGATATGGTTTGTGAATTGCCCAAGACCACCTTAGGATTTAACTCCATCATCATCTTTGTTGATTGGCTTAGCAAAATGATCCATGTGTATCACATTGCCAAGGATGTGATGGCTCCCCAATTAGCTCAATTGTACTTAGATACTGTGTTTTCTCACCATGGCTTGTCTCGGGTGCTCATCACTCCTAAGGGCACTCAATTCACCAGTTTGTTTTGGAGAACACTCTTTTGTCTCTTCAAAACCAAATTGGCCATGTCCATGACCTACCATCCATAGACCAATGGTCAGACGGAGCCGGCTAATTATACTATTAAGGACATGCTTAGGGACTTCACTCTAAAAGAGCAAGAAAGGTGGGACACCTTATTTCCACTAGTGGAGTTTGCATATAACAATTCAATGCATCCATGTAGGTCATATCATTCTTCCTAATGTATGGAGAACATCCTTTCACACTATCAAGCTTGATGAAGATCCATGTGGTGGATATCAAGCTAAAGGCTATCAACACTTTTGTTTCCAGAATCCAACAAGGAGTGGAGAATGCCAAAAACAAGTTATAGATTGCTCAAAATTGACAAAAACAATGTGCAGATGCACACCGCCAACACCTAGATTTTGATGTGGGAGATCAAGTCTGGTTATCAACAACCAACCTCACATTAGTTGGCCCTTGCAAGCTAAGACCACATTTTATGGAACCTTTTCCATACTTTGTCAAATTGGCAGAATAGCCTACCACCTCGAACTACCAACTCACATGAAGATTCATCCAATATTCCATGTCTCCTTATTACATAGATATGCATCCCGACCAGAAAAATTTCCTTCCTTAAAAGAAAATTTGACCTTGTCCATTAGTCATTGATGACATAGAGGAGTTGAAAATGAACACATTCTTTAGAAGGGCATTTGAGGTACTCGCCATCCGTGTGTGGAATACTTGGTACATTGGAAAGGTTACCGCTTGTATGAGGCGACATGGGAGCCAATAGCCAACTTGACCCATGCACTAGTGTTAGTGAAATCTTTTGAGCAACAACTTTGCAACGAGGACGTTGCATCTTAAAAGGAGGGAGGTATGTAATACTATTAGGCCAGAAATTTTAGAGGCCTAAATGGAAGAATTAAGCCTTGAAATATGGATATTCCTCTTCCCAATGGAGAAAAGGTTGGCCTTCCCTCCTCCCTGGTTTGTCTCATTGAGAGCTTTTCAATGGTACCTCACCCATGTGATTTTGAGATTCTTACAAGAAGATTCCCTAAAAGATTCCCTTTGGTCAAAGCCTATTTGACCAACCAGATGGGACCAAGACCAACATGTCACCCATCCAAGCAAGTAATCTAAGGAGGGAGCTTGCTGAAAGGCCACCTATCCATGTACCTAATCCTATGGTGGAGCTTCCTTGGAAGAGATCCTCTTTGGCTTTATAATAAAGAGAAGGTGCTCCTTTGGTGCACTAGAGTTTGAGTGTGGAATTCTTGTTTTCATTATTATGTTTCTCTATCCTTGGAATATTACATGTTGGCACTTGGTGGTGATCCTTGGTGGAGTAGTTGTGGTGGTTATGGTTGCGGTTTGAGTTACATTGTCACAATAGAATTCTTTGGGGATTTTAGAGGAGATAGCACTACTATATGCAATGGGTTACTCGGAGTGGCACTTAGTATCAACTTGTATCTTAGGTCCCAATGAGGGAGGAGATTGATTATGATTAAGAGTTTGATATATGAGTTGATTCAGTTGAAAAAGCACTTGGTCTATCTACACTATTGTTGTGGGACACAGACAAGATTTATGGAGCTCCCAAAGGCTTCAAGCGCTACTTTGGTATAATGGATACCATTGAGTTGGATGAGTTCATCTAAGAGTTTGATAGTTGGTATGATCTACAATAGATGTGGAATCCAACTTTGTTCACACCCTTCATGGTATGAAAGGGTTATTTTAGCACTTGGAGGGTCCATCAATGGATGATTATCATGAATTTAGGAGAGCTCACTTGGAGGGAGATCAAGTTATGGAGATAATATTGGTCTCCAAACCACATCTCCATCACTTCAGGTTTGGTAGCTAAGGGCAGATTGGCAATACTCATGAGTTCTAACTCTAGTAGCATTGGTGGATCTAGTGGAGGTGCACTAGTTGGAGATGGTGCTACTACAAGTGGAGGTACCACTACAAGAAGTAGTGCAATATCGGGGTTTAACCCCATGGTGGAGTTCTTCCAATGCTTCAGGTAGAACTACCAAAGAGTGCGGACTAACAAACTGAGGAGCTTGTAGGAGTTCCAATGGAAGGTTAAAAAGAGCATATGGGAGGCATACATTTGCATGAGATGGTTGATCAGTTCCACTTAGGGAGTTACTAAAGCCCAAGTAGTCCAATTTTGATACGGGATCCTAGACAAGGAGTTGGGATATAGAGTATGTGATGTTATGTTGTTATAGGCTATAGGCTACAAACAAGTTTGATCTTTTAGAGCATCTCATTCCTATATTATCTCTATTTTATTTGTTAACACTTGGATACCTTTTGCACTTACTCTGCGCACCAAGTAGTCTACTTCAGACTTACCAAACTTGCACTTTGAGATTTTGGCATGTGATTGATTTTATCATATAATTTGGAGGACTTCTTGTAGATGTTGCTTGTGCTCCATCATCATCCTACTATAGACTATGATATCATGCAAGAAAATGATAACATATTTATCCAAGTATAGATGAAATATGTCATTCATTAAACTCATGAAAGTGGCTGGTGTGTTGGTGAGTCCAAATGACATCACTAGGTACTCACAGTGACCATACCTTGTTCAAAAATATCATGACATTTGTAGTGCCAAAGCTAGGTTGCTCAGAGATTGGAGTGGTAGTGTTGGTAGTCATAGGTAGTTACTCATAGACTACTTGTTAGCGGTCTGATTTTATGTTAGGGCTATAGATCACATGGTGAGACCAACCATCACTTGCACCATTTGCACCATTTGCACCATTGGATGTGCTATCAACACAACCATTAGGGCTAGAGACCTAGGTTGAGTAGAGGGTATAACTTCTAAGTACAACTCTAGAGAGTTCACTTCTTTGATGTTGAGCCTTTGAGTTCCTAAATATGGTGGACAAAGGCCGGCAAAGGCCAAATGATAGTTTGATTGATGTGGTTTGATTGTAATCAATGCTCAATTGTTGGCAGATCAATTGTTGGTAGATGGTTGAGTGAAGGATCAAGTACATACTTGATTTGAGTATGATTTGAGTAGAAGAAAAAACTAATTACATCAAAGAAGTGAGAGTTGGTAGATCATTGAGTGAAGGATCAAGTACATACTTGATTTGAGTGTGATTTGAGTGGAAGAAAGAATTAATTCATCAAAGAAGTGAGAGTCAAGGGAAAATTGGGAAGAAGAAAGGCAAAGAGTTTTGGGCTATGAGAGTAGAAGGGCAAGCATGTTGGCATAAGGCTAGCTAGTTTAGATGAAATTTTTTGTCATTGTTTGGCAAAATCTGCCCACCCTTCTAGATTATGTGCAATATGGTTGGAACCCCATATCTTTGGTTTCTAGATTAGTGCCGTAGCCATATGGTCCACCTTCACTTCTTGTCCTAGTGATTGTTCCACTAATACCTATACACATGTTGCTTTGGCTAAGAGAGGTAGTTTGATCCTATTCTTGGTGATCTTGGTAGCTTAAGGAGCATGTTGACACTCTTATCATGTCAAATATCAAATGGTGGCAGAGTCAATTTGGTGTTGATTTATGAGATAGAGGGTTTTGTTTAGACCTCTTCTGATTAGACTCCTTCCATTCTCTATTTTCTATTTTTGTACTATGTTTGTGTGAAGTGCCTTGACTTTAGAGCATTGGTGCTTTGGTGTGCTCTCAATGGTGAAATTGGAGTGATGACTAGTCAAACTACTTGTGTTTTTCTCTGGTGAGGCAAAAAGTGATGACCTACAGACCATGAGAGTAAGTGTTGTGATGGCATGTTACATGTGGCCCTTTCCCCTAGTGTAGTTGTTACAATTAGACTTACATTAGTGAGTGGTGTTCAGTGATGTTTACACTTGGTGTTGGTACTTGGTGGAGTACTTGTGGTGGTTATGGTTGCAATTTGAGTTACATTGTCACAATGGAATTCTTTGGAGATTATAGAGGAGATAGCACTACAATATGAAATGGGTTTACCCAGAGTGGTGCTTGGTATCATCTTGTATCTTAGGTCACAATGAAAGAGGAGACTAATTCTGATTTGGAGTTTGATATAGGAGTTGATTAAGTTGAGAGTGCACTTGGTATATCCACATTGTTGTTGTGAGATATTGACAAGATTTATGGGTTCTCCAAAGGCTTCAAATGCTACTTTGGTATAGTGGATACCATTAAGTTGGATGAGTTCATTTGAGTTCATTTTGATAGTTGGTGTGATCTACAACAAATGTGGAACTCAACTTTGTTCACACCCTTCATGGTATAGAAGGGGTTATTTAAGCACTTAGAAGGTCCACCAATTGATAACTATCATAAATTTAGGAGAGCTCACTTGGAAGAGATTAAGCTGTAGAGACAATATTGGTCTCCAAACTACATCTCCATCACTTTAGGTTTGGTTGCTAAGGGTAGATTGGCAATACCCACGAGTTCTAGCTCGAATAGCATTGGTGGATAAAGTAGAGGTGCACTAGTTGGAGATGGTGCTACTACAAGTGAGGTACCACTACATGAAGTAGTGTAGTACCGAGGTTTAGCCCCATGGTAGAGTTCTTCCAAAGCTTGAGGTAGAACTACCAGGGAGTGCGGACTAACTAATTGAAGAGCTCGCAAAGAGTTCAAGTGGAAGGTTAGAGAGAGCTTATAGGAGGCATACATTTGCATGAGACAGTTGATCAGTTTCATTTACGGAGTTCCTAAGGTCCAGGTAGTCCAATTTGATATGGGATCCTAAACAAGGAGTTGGGACATATTTTATGTGATGCTATGTTGTTAAAGGCTACTTCACCTACTTTGGCTAAGTGCATTGAGCTCAACATGGTGGAAGAGAGAGTGGTGACATTTGGATTTGGTAGGGAGACCTCATCCACAACTACTACTTCTTCTAGAGTGCAATAAAGTGCACCACGCCATGTTGACTTTTGAGGATAGAATGGGCAGCCCAAATTCTATAGAACAACTGGAGGGCTTAGTGTAGCTAGACCCTTATCTTCATTTTCACGTTAGCAATAGCCAATGAGTGGTGATGTTGCTTGTTGGACTTGTGGTAGACCTCATCACAAGAGATAGTGCACTTAGGGCAGTGGATATGATACCTTTGGTGCATCACATCTAGCACAAAGACAATATGACCATTGTCACAGATTTGGTCACACTAGTGATTGATGCATTGACCTTTCACCCAGAGTTACGGAGTTGTAGGGCTGCTATGGCAAGTAGTAGAGGAGCTCTAGGTCATGGAGGACTAGGCGGTAGAGGTGGTGGTAGAGGATGCACACTTGGTAGGAGTGCAATACCTACCCTTGCTTTTGATACAACCATGGCTACCCGGATTAAGTAATTGGAATAGAGATTGGCTATATGGCCATAGCTCAGAGGAGATCAGATTTGGGTGCTAGGGCTTCCACCTCTTATGTTGGTGATAGAGATGTCATAGACTTCATGTGTGGACTAGCACAAGTAGATACATCTATTTTGGTGATTAGGAGTGTCGTACTTGCTCTAGAGCCTAGATGAGCATCATGAGAGGAGAGGCTGGTAGATAGGTTAGACTTTCCCAATCTTTGACAATCTCTAAGGCACTCCAAACAACATGCATGGCTCATAGAAATCCTAATGCAGGTGTGGTAGGTGGTGATGGAGTGCATGATAGACTAGATGCTAGTCAACTACCTACTACTACACAGATTGAGTCTGGTACAATGTTAGGGTTAGCTTAGTCAATTATATGTTTTCCGTTTATTCTCAACCAATGACATATTGACATTAGAAGTTGACCCAACTCTAATGTTTTGGTAGTTGCTACAATTTGTAAGAGTAGGGATGATGTGGTTCCTATTACTAGAGCAAAGGTGGTTGATAGTGAAGTTGACTTGGTCAAAAAGCACGAGATCCACTTAGCAACTAGTGGTTTATGGCAAGCAATAGTAGTTAGATTGGAGGAGTTACCAACTAGACCGGCCTTTTAGCAAGTGTGGTTCACACCTAGGGTTATCTTATTGGATAACTAGAGGAGGGTTTTTTGTTTGGTGGAACCTTCAAGAAAGGTTCCACCATAGGGTCTTATTAGACTCTAGTGCATAAGCCCTATATTGGGGAAGGTTGTAATTGTTGGTCCAAAGCTATGAAAGATCAATATGGAGAGGTGTCCATTACAAATCTAGACATCTCTAGAGGATGATTCTACACAATACATCACATGTGGAGAGCTCATTTTCCAGATTCAACTAGTCATCATTGATAGCTTTGTGGTGAGAGCCCAAGCTATTGCAACAATAGCAAAGTCATATGATATGCTAGTTGGTGGAGAAGTGTTGTACCCCATGGGTTTCAATATTGTCTATTGGGAGGATACAACCTCCTATAGACCAAGTTTGCAATCAAATGAGGGACAAGTATATTTCTTACCAATACGCTTTAGTAGTGGTGGTCTTAGCTTACTATAGTTAAGGACCATGGCATCAATTTCAAATTTTAGTGGTTTTATTGCTTGGCCTGGTGACTTATTGGAGGAGAACACTCATGTAGAGGATAGTCTAGTACCAAAGGAGATCAATCAAATATGGAGTACAAGTGGGATTTTTCAACCTACCTTAGATGTTCCATTGTGGAGTTTTGAGGAGGCATTGCAACAATATGCAGATTAGTTGGAGCAATAGGCTTGAAGTGGAGCCTTTGTACCACCAAGAGACTAGTGTTAGGATGAGCCTCTAGATCCTATCACATTGTCACCTTTGGAAACCACACTCATTGCTTGGTAGTATCTAATAGAGGGAGTATCTCTATTGGAGTTGTTTAGTAGGATTAACATTGGACTAGCTACAATATTACAAGCAAGTATACAAATACATAGGTACTTGTGTGTGGAGAGAGATAAGACCGCTAAGTAAGTCTCTCTACATCATGTGGCACACTTGGCCTATTAATATCCTGAGTTATTACCAATATCAGCAGTTAGAGGTTACCAGAAGACCCTACTTGCAAATATTTTCTTGCTCAGGATGCAAATTTGGAGAGACATGGTCCCATTTATTTGGTGATTTATGGATGGCCATGTCAAGGACATACTCATGTTGGTTGAGGTCAAGGTTTATATGATCTTTCTTCTGATTTTTTTGGGAGATATTATGTATACTATAATATCTTGAGGTTCATCGATCTATTTCTCCAACCTACATTTTGGAGAACGTCCCTTTGATGGGTGATTCATGTTCCTAATAGGTGGTGAGTACACATCAGGTCTATTCTTGGATGGGACTTGCCATGTTGTTGGATGCAACCAAAGTGGGATCATGGTCTCATTGTCTTTGTCTTTGGTGGACAAACCTCTTACCTTGAGAAGTTCTACAATGTGCTTATGATGGGATTCAAAGACTAGACCACCTTATTGTTGATGACATTTTGGATATTGGGCACCAATCTTAGATAGTGGTAGTGACTAATAGGTCACGTATGGTAGTAGTGAACCTTTTTGGACAGCCTAGAGCTACTTTACCCACTCTTATGAGTTTCCCATGCTCCCATACTTTTCTAGAATGAGATCTTGGACTTGTTTGGGACTCTCAATTACAATAGTTGGTGGAGCCCGATGCAAATGAGAGGGAGAAAATGATGGGTTTTTGTACTGGTATTATTGTTATTATATTAATGTTAGAGGCATCTATGCATCAAATGTTAGGTCAGGCTATGGACCTGAATTGTTTGATCTAAATCTTGAACCTTGGCTTGGCAAAGCAACATAGGATGCACTTGATGTGCATCATGTAATACCAATAGCTAGATGTATTCTCTAGAGGTGGAAATTGGTTGGTAACATCTAAAAGGATGGTGTGTATGATAGACTAGGTAGATTAGATAGAGGTGTCACCAAAAGAGTACTTCTACTAATAGAGCAAAAGGCAAAAATAGTCTAAAAACTTTAGAGCTAATTTTTGAGGCCTAAATGGATGTATTAGACCTCAAAAATAAAAAGATTTTATATCCTTTGCATGAAATGGCTTGCCTTCCTCCCCCTCCCCCTCCCCAAATGATTTGTCTCATTGAGAGCTTTCCAATGGTACATCACCCACGTGATTTTGAGTTTATTAGAAGAAGATTCTCTAAAGATTCCTTTTTGTCTATAACACCCATTTGTGCATATGTGTGGTATTGTGATATTTAGCTTGGTATTACAAGTACTTAAGAGATATTATTTATATAGAGATAAAGGATGGTTCTATATTAGTCATGGTTAGCTAAAGTTAGTCATAGCTAAGATAGAGGGGACCTTACTTTAGAGGAAGTAGAAAAGATGAGCATCACTATTTTGGATTTTAGTGTGTTGACTTGGTATTATTCCTAGGTGTTTGGCTTTGGGGAAAGAGTTGAGAACTCTTGGGTCCGCAAGCCTTTTTGTTTTAGATTCTTCTTTAGTCCAAGGATAGCCCATGTGAATGGATATTCTTTTCTACTTTTTGACTTTACTTGACTTTTAGTCTAGTAACTTGAGTTACTACAATAATTAGTAACTTTGGTACATAACTATTTCATAAGTATATAAACAAGGGGTGAGGAGGTACTCATCATCCTTTCATTTACAACTATCTCTCTCTCTCATTGAGTTCTCTAGTGGGCAATGTCTTGAGTCTTGGAGTGTTAGCCTTGGAGAAGTATGATGGAGTTGGGGTTCCTTGTCTTCTTAATCCATGCTGCGCTACCATAATAGCCATCAGAGGTTCCTCGTGAGTGAGAGACAGGCCGGCTCACATTTTTGGTTCCGTTGCCGGGACCTCTCTAGAAGGCAAGATAATGTTCCGCGTTCAATTCTACATTAGGCAGAAGGAGGCTATGAGAGCTCACTTGGAGAGAACATTAGGAGAGGAGAGGGCTGAACTTATGTTAGAGAACCAAGATCCATTTGTATACTTTGTAGTTCATTATGATGTCTTTGAAGTGATTTTGTACATCTTGTACACATGAGAGGATTTGGAGAGATTGTGTGAGGTGGATTGCAGATTTTGGGGATTAAGGTGATTTTGGGGATTAAGGTGATTTTGGGTAAAATCTCAAGTTTGGGATCTGAACTTGAAATTTCTACACATGATAGCTTAGGTTATCTTTTGGTTAGTGCACTTAGAATTATTGTGAGAGCTATTATGCACATTGGGCTAGAATTTTTGAAAGTTGATAGGGTAAACTGCTCCCGCAACTGCATGCTCTCTGGAAAATTATACATAGTCTGCAATTTCTTTAATTTTCAGTGGATTATTTTGAAACTTGCCAAGAAAATTAAGTATGTTATATCTTACCTTCTGACACAAAAATTAGAGAGAGATCATTCTTGAGCAGGGAGTTATGAGTTTTTGAAGTCAAGGGGGTGGTTTTCAGACCAAATCTGAAATATGTGCATTGAATAGAAAGATGTCTAGGCCAAATGGCTCAATGAAAAGATCTGAAATTTTGCAGAGAGTGACACCCTAAAGTTGTGATTACGTGTGAAAAAATTTCAGAGGACTGTCACATACAAGTTGAGAGCTCTGAGTGAAATTGTGAGGAAGGGTCAATTCTGCATAGTGGAGATCTCATGCATGAGGAGTTTGAGAGCAACAAAAAGCATGTTTGAGTGTTTACATTCATCTTGGGAACATGGAGGGTCACCAAGAGTGGAAATTGAGACTATGCAAGGTTTTCTAAGGGTTTGAGGTGATTGTAGGGGTGGATTTGAGGAAAAGAGAGTTTACAATAGAATTTGAAGAGAGTATTGAGAGGATCCAAAAACCTACACCACTTGGAGGAAAGAGTGAGTCTAAGTACTTTCTATGTGGAGAGAAGGGACATAAGGTAAATTCATGTCCGTTGACCTTTGAAAGCAAGAGATTGAGGGAAAGGAGAGGCTTACTTGACTTGGGTTTGCATGTTGGACCTTCTTCACCAAGATTGGGAGGGAGAAGATCTAAGACCAAGGAGTTGTGTGAGGTTTATGGAGTTGAAGAACTTCCAAAAGGACATGAGTATAATGGAGTAAAATCACTTTTGGAGACTTTGGTAAAATCACTTTTGGAGAGAGTCTTAGTACAGCTATAGAAATACAACCACCTTCATCAGCTAGTTCTCAAGATTAGTGATGGAGATAATCTTTCAACTTATGGATAAACTATCTATGAGGGTTCGATTAATATGCACTCTAGGATTTGATGTTGCTACAAAAATCTTGGAGCAACCTGAGCCTTTTGTGTTCCCTAGGGTGGATTACTCTCAAATGGTGTTAGTCATGTACATACTCTATTAGGTATGGAGTGAGAGAAAAAAAAATTTGAGAGAAAGAAAGATAGTGAGAGGTTAAGATGGGGAAACTTCCGGTTTTCTTTGGCAAGGATGGAGAAGATGTGGAGGTCTTTGTGAGAGACTTCAAGAGAGCTTGCATAGGAAACAATGAGAGGAGGAAGAATGAGTGGGCCTCATTATTACCAGATTTTTTTGAGGATGCAGCACTTACATGGTATGAGTCAGAATACCAAAAGAGAGAGAGGAGAGATGGGGAAGAGGAGTCTGGGAGACTTTGACTTCAGCACTCATTGAGAACTTTCTCCCTGATGAGAGTTATGAGATATTTATGAGTGAGGTTACATTTCTCAAGCAAGGAGATGGAGAGAAAGTGAGAGTCTATGTGGAAAGAGTGGAAAAGTTAGAGTCCAAATTTCGCATAGTGTTGAGGAAGGGTGGAGATGATGTGGAGACTACTATGATTGGCATAGGGGCCATGCTCACCAAGAATTTTGTGGGAGGATTGAGACCACAAATTAGAAGCAAGGTGAGATACGAGAAACCTTCTTCCAAGGTTGAAGCTATCAAGATCGCAATTCGTGTGGAAGAGAGTTTGGAAGGGGATGAGAGTGATTTGGTGGTGAAGGAGGTTGTGCATCCTCCTCAAGGCTACAATTATGGTGGAACTTCTGATACTTTGGTGGCAAGGGTTGCGCCACAAGTAGTAGTTGCTCCAATTCTTGCACCTCCACCAAAAGTTCCACTTCAAACCATCACAGAACAACTTGCGGATCTCAAGATCAATGTGGTGCAACTATGGGAGAAGAGAGAGGTGGATCAGAATGTAGGGAGAGGACCTAGGAGTTATGGAAACTATCCATATAGAGGAGGCCAACCAGCCAATAATTTCAATGATAGAAATTGTTTTGGTTGTGGAGGAAGAGGCAGTATCCAAAGGAATTGCCCAAATTCCACTTACCATGGAGGAAGGGGTTATGAGGGAGCCAATAGAGGGAAAGAGGCAGGTGGTGAAACCCAAGTGGCTCCTAATCCAAACAAAGGTAAGGGGATAGCATCCATAGATGTGATTGAGAGCAAGTATGAGAAGGGAGAGTGCTCAAAGTCCAAGGGTCTTAATTTGGAGCTTTTGGCACAAGAGAAGAAGAGAGCTCATTTTGCAGAGGATGTTCACTCTTCTCAAGGATTTACTCCAAGCAAGGATATTCCTATGTCTACTAGGAGCACTTGCACCTCAACACCATCAATAACAATGACTTCAAGGAAGAAGTTGGGGATGGAGGACTTCTTGATCTCAAAGCAACAATGTGTTGGAGGATGTTGGTAGTCACAAGGCTAACATCACAATGGGCCAATTGATTGCTTTGAACCCTACCTTGAGAAAGGAGCTTAGAGGTGGTTTGAGTTCTACAAGGAGCAAGAGGAAGAAGAAGGCAAAAGCTCTAGTATCAATGGGGGTGGTGGATGCCAAGCCAGCACCATGGGAGGCTTGTGAATATGTCTCCAAGATTGATGTGAGAATGAATGGTCACAACATCAAGGATGCATTGGTTGATGGAGGATCAGTAGTAAATGCCATGTCAAAAAGGTTGATGAAGAAGTTGGGTATGATACCATCAAGACCTTCAACATTTGTGGTGAGCATGGCAAACAAGCAACAAGTTAGACCAGTAGGGGTGATGGATAAAGTGGTAGTTTCAGTTATGGGAGTTCAAAATCTCATGACTTTCCAAGTCTTGAAGGAATCAAACTATGACTTACTTCTTGGGAGGCCATGGCTGAGAGCAGCACGCACAACTGATCAATTGCACAAAGGGTACTTGAGGATTGGGCCATCAAACCATAGAGTCACAGTTCTTGTGACTAACACCACCAACACTTCACATTCAAATACACCATCTTCTGATTATTGGGAATCAGATTTTGAAGAAGGAGCTTTAGGTGTGGACACAAGCATGGAAGAGGAGACTTCCACGGAGGAGGATGAATCTGAATCTGATTTAGATGTGTATCCTTTGTGTGCTATGGATTTTGCACCTAAGCTAGAGGTTTTGAAGGACCCAAATAAATCACCATTGACACTTGAGGAGGTAGAGAGAAGGTTAGCTACCCTCAAGTATGGCCCAAATGTTACCAAGGAGGAGAAGGTGAGATTTGAGGAGATTTTCCGCAAGTTCATCCATGTTTTTACTTTCAGTTACAAGGATTTGAAGGAAGTCACCTTGGAGGAGCACAAGATAGAGGTGGAATCACATGCAAGACCAATCTGCCAAAAACAACGTCGCATTAGCCCACCAATATCTTTGGTTGTGAAGGAGTAGATTGATAAGCTCAAGGAGGCTGGATTTATCTTTGAGGTAGAGAATTTAGAATGGGTGTCTCCAATTGTCATTGTGAAGAAAAAGAATGGCAAGCTTCCGATATGTGTGAATTACAATAAGCTCAATGTTGTTACCAAGAAGGACTACTACCCATTTTCATTCATTAATGAGATCTTGGAGGAAGTTGCAAGTCATGAGAGGTACAATTTTGGAGATGGTGACAATGGATATAACCAAATCAAAATTGCACCAGAGCATCAACAACTCACCACATTCACCACACTTTGGGGAACTTACGCTTTCAAATTCATGCCTTTTGCGCTTTGCAATGCTCCAGCCACATTCCAATGGTTCATGAACAAGGTATTTAAACCTTTCATTGGGAAATTTGTGAGAGACTTCATTGACAACTTTTGTGTCTATTGGAGCAAGGAGGAGCACTTTGAGCACCTAATCAAGGTCTTGCAACACTTGGATGAGGCAAATGCATCACTCAACCCAAAGAAGTGCATTTTTGGATGTGAAGAAGGTCTACTTTTGGGGCACATCATCTCCAAGGATGGAATAGCATTTGATCCTAAGAAGGTGAGGAAAATCTCAGACCTTCCATTCCCTTCAAGCTTGACAAAGTTATGCCAATTCTTGGGGATGGTTGGATACTATAGGAGGTTCATCTTCTCATTTTCCAACAAGGCTTATGCATTGACCATCTACATGAAGAAGGGTGTAGATTACATGGTTATTTTGGAGGACAAGGAGGCTCTCAAAGCTTTTGAGGAGCTCAAGCAATCCCTTGTTGTAGCTCCAATTCTTGCTAAACCTGATTGGAGTAAGCCTTTCATCCTCTACACTGATGTTTCTAATGTAGCTATAGGATGCACTCTTAGTCAATTAGACCAAGATGGGCATGATCATCCAATAGCTTATGCTAGTAGGTAGATGGTTTCAGCAGAGAAGAACTACTCTATCCCGGAGAGAGAAGGGTTGGCAGTGATCTTTGGTCTCAAGAAGTTTAGACACTACTTGATTGGAGGGAAAGTCACCATTGTCACGGATCACAAGGCTTTGAAGTACATCTTCAACAAGCCTAATGTTGAAGGGAGACTAGCAACATGGATGATACTCTTGTCTGAGTATGACTACATCATTGAGGAAAAAGCCAAGAAAGAAACATGCAAATGCTGATTTGTTATCTAGAGCCTATGATCATGATGGAGATGAGCCAATGGATGATTCCTTCTCGGATGAGAAGCTCATGACAATCTCAGTCACTCAAGAGGTTCCAATGGAGTACAAGGAGATTGTGGATTTTGTGACAAGAGTTAACTATCCAGAAGGGATGCATGCTAGGGAGAGGAAGGCCCTTGTAGCAAGATCTAGACCTTACACAATGGTGGAGGATATTCTTTTTCACCAAGGAGCAGATGGTCTACTTCAAAAAGTAGTGGGTAAGGAAGAGTCTATCCTACTCATTAAGGAGTTTCATGAAGGTTTAGTATGTGGAGGACACTTTGCAGGAAAGGTGACTACTTTCAAGATTCTAGATGTAGGTTACTATTGGAGAGGGATTTTCAAGGATTGTCTTGATTATTGCAAAACTTGTTATGTTTGTCAAGCTTTTGCTAGAAAGTCTACATCCACTCCACCACGTAGATCAATTCCATTGCTAGAACCTTTTGAGAAGTGGAGAATTGATTTTGTAGATCCTCTCAATAGAACCCCAAGGAACAATCGGTACATTGTGGTAGTTATTGATAACCTTACCAAGTGGGTTGAGGCTAGACCATTGAGGGACAAGAATGAAGATGAAGTGGGTAGATTTCTTTATGAACGTATTATCACTAGGTTTGGATGCCCTTTGGAGTTGGTTTCTGATAGAGGAGGAGAGTTTATAAGAAGCATCACTACAGCCATGCTACAACATTTCTCTATCACACATAGAGTAATTACATCCTATAAGCCAAATTCCAATGGCTTGGTAGAGAGAACCAATCAGACCTTGTGCATGATGTTGGCCAAATATGAAAAAATGGACGGGGCTAAACATCATCGAGACAAGTGGATTCATGCAATTTTGTGGGAGTATAAGACAACCATGAAGACTTCTACCGGATATTCTCCATTTCAATTGGTATATGGTATTGAGTCTACCTTACCTATTCACTTTGATCTTCTTACCTTCTAAAGCATTCATAGGAGATTGAAGAAAGCACAAGGAGGTGATGCAGAGAAGTCAAGAAAGGATCAACTCATGGAGTTGGAAGAGGCAAGAGTAGTTGTTATGGTTTGAGTGGAGCAAGCCCAAAGGAAACAAAAGGAGAGCTATGACAAGAGACAAGGCAAGTAGAAAGTGGAGCCTTTCAAAGAAGGTGATTGGATAATGTTGTTTGATTCCATTCAATTCAAGAGAGTGCAAAAGAAGTTTTTGCCTAAGTACTTTGGACCTTTCATAATGGAGAAGGTGTGGGGCAATTACATCTATGACCTCAAGGAGTTGGGAGGAAGACACTTTGATAGGATTAACCATGATAAGTTGAAGATGCACCATAGAAGGTAGAGAGACCTTCACTTTGAGGATAAAGTGAAAACTTAGTCCGGGGGTAAGTGTAACACCCATTTGTGCATATGTGTGGTATTGTGATATTTAGCTTGGTATTACAAGTACTTAAGAGATATTATTTATATAGAGATAAAGGATGGTTCTATATTAGTCATGGTTAGCTAAAGTTAGTCATAGCTAAGATAGAAGGGACCTTACTTTAGAGGAAGTAGAAAAGATGAGCACTACTATTTTGGATTTTAGTGTGTTGACTTGGTATTATTCTTAGGTGTTTGGCTTTGAGGAAAGAGTTGAGAACTCTTGGGCCCACAAGCCTTTTTGTTTTGGATTCTTCTTTAGTCCAATGATAGCCCATGTGAAGGAATCCTTGACTTAGTGGTTGGGTCAAGATAAGACCACATGCTTAGGGGAATATGCCCATGTGAATGGATATTCCTTTCTACTTTTTGACTTTACTTGACTTTTAGTCTGATAACTTGAGTTACTACGGTAATTAGTAACTTTGGTATGTAACTATTTCACAAGTATATAAACAAGGGGTGAGGAGGTACTCATCATCCTTTCATTTGCAACTATATCTCTCTCTCATTGAGTTCTCTAGTGAATAATGTCTTGAGTCTTGGAGTGTTAGCCTTGGAGGTGTATGATGGAGTTGGGGTTCCTTGCCTTCTTAATCCATGGTGCAATACCATAATAGCCATCAGAGGTTCCTCTTGAGTGAGAGACAGGTCGGCTCACAGGTCAAACTTGCTTGATCACCTAGATAGGACATGGACCAACATGTCATCCATCCAGGCAACTTATTTAAGGGTGGAGCTTGTTGACGTGTCACCAATCCATATATCTGATCCAAGGGTGGAGCTTTGTTTGAGTGGATCCTCTTTGCTATATAATAAAGAGAAGGTGCTCCCTTGGAGCATCAGTGTATTGAGTATGAAGCTTGTTTTTTCTTTCTTGTATCTCTCTTGGAGAATTCTCCTATCCTTAGAGTTTTACAATGATATCAGAGTAGGTGTTTTAATCCAAGAGAGTGGATCATCCCTCTTGGAAAAACATGGGCTATTGAAACTAAGTAATTTTGAGGGGAGAAAACATAGTGCAATTGTTAGACTTGGGGAGTATTTTAGAGAGAGGATGGGATGAAGGTGCTAGAGGACAATTTCTTGCACCCAACTTTCTATTCTTGAATCCATTCCACATCAAGATTATGTACATCCAATGTGAGCAAATGAAAGTATCTCTTGTTTAGCATTTTGGAGTAGAGTTCATGGATAGAATGATAAATTCACCAAACCCAGTGATTCTACCTATGGTGGTGTACAATGGAGAGTGAGATTTGACAATCTACATTCTATTATGATGTTATAGATCTCAATGTACCAAAGCTCCACCCTTTTAACATGCAAGTGGAAGTCCATTATGTGATGAGACCAAAAGTGATGTTTAGGGATTTTGTAATCCACAATTTTGGTGAGGAATATTATCAGTGAGTGATAACCTTTGAGGTCCCAATAGTAGTCTCAATAGTTTGTGCTCCATCTTGAGTGATCATATTAACCCTATATTGAAGTATGAAGTAGCAATTGAACATTGGCCATGTTTAGGAATCATGGATCAGTAGTTGTGGGAGTTGATGTAAGGAATGCAAGGGATATTGAACAAGTCTTGGGAGATCAAGATGACCATGGAGGAATTGCCAAATCAAGTACATACCTTCAAGAATGATCAAGTAATGCTAGAAGGGGAACCATCTCAATAACCTATACCAACAATCAAAGTACTTGGAGAGTCACTGATGCCGATGACACCAACCTTGGTCAACAACCAAGCCACATTGTGTCCATAAAGAAAAAGATGTGCAACATTGAGCCTTACAAGGGATAATATTTGATGGGAGTAGTGGAAAATTGGATGTCAAGGATGAATCAATACCTTTGATTGTTCACAATTGAGATCATTGATCATTATGCAAGCATGTTTGCATGTGAGTATTTGATTGATAAATCCCTCACATGGTATGATGCTTGGGAACAAATCATTGCTGATAGAAGGAAGAGAGGTCACTTGGATAGCCATATAAGAAGGGCTGCTCAAGAATTTCCAATTTGTGGATTCCATGCATATGGCCCAAACTAGACTTTGGGAGTTGAAGTAGAAGAATAGTATACAAGAGTAAGTGGAGCATTTCTTGATCTACAAGTTGCGATAACCAATACGAGTCTAACCAAAGCTCTTGAAAATTTGAAAGAGGATTAAAAGACTGGATTTTCCAAGAGGTAATGATACAAAATCCTTGCATTGTTTTGGAAGCCATTGCTTGTGCTAAAAACATTATAGGAGCACTTAGAGGAAAGGAAGCAATAGCACTGATGCAAAACTATCAGGCTAAGACACACCATTTTGGTGGACCAATTCCTATGGAATTGGGCAACATTTGGTTCCAAGACCAAGAAGCAATACTCCTCTAAGGAGAACAAGGACGGATCAAAGAAAGGAGAGAAGGAGTCCCACAAGGAGAAGAGGCTTGAGTAGAACAAAAATGTTGTAACAATTAAGGCCGAGTTGTGCACACAACCATCAATTGTCATGCTTGTCATCCAAGAGGCCTTCCACCTCCATACAACCAACTTGTGAACCACATGGAGAGATAAATCAAAGAGGAGGATGTTGAAATCATATCAAAAAAAATATTGATAGTAAATGTACCTTGTGGCCTTATTGGCTCAGTAAAGCCAAATAAAAGTAAGGGGAGGAAGAAGACTAGTGTGCAAAGGTAGAGGAAGATAAATGCATAGTTGATTGTTGTAAATGGAGTCTTAAAGGGCAATCCGATGAGAATGTTGATAGATCCTGGAGCAATTGAGAATTTTTTATCTCGCTCTATTGCAATGAGGTTGGAGATGGAACTAGAGAAGGATGAGAATCATGAAGTAGAGTTACCTAATGGTCAAATAGAGAGGATTGAGTCATTACTTAGAAAGGTAGTACTCTTTATAGGAGAGTATCAAGAAGCAATCAAGTGGTGAGTGATATAGTTATCTCATTATGATGCAATATTAGGCATGCCATGGATAGAGCACTACAACCCCATGGTAGAGTGGAGAAAGATAGCAATGAGAACTAATCAATGGAAGATCTTTGGGGTTAAATAAAGATCACAAACACAAAAGCTAACTCTCTATATCATAAGGACCACATTTATTGGTAAGATAGATAAATGTTTCATAGGTCTAATAAGAGAAGTTCATAGTGCCCAACATAATAGACAAATTCTTGAGAAATTGAAAGATGTGGTCAATGAGTTTCAAGATGTCATTTCAAATGAATTACCCTTAGGTTACCATCAAAAAGGAGAGTAGATCATAATATTGAGATACTTTTGGGAATACACTTCCTTGTAAGTCCCCATATCAACTATCACCTCATGAGTTGGAGGAGTGTAAGGCTCAAATTAAGGATATGTTACAAAAAGGATAATGTATCACCATATGTGGCTCCTATATTTTTTGTGAAGAAGAAAGACGGAATAATGCACATGTGCATGGACTACTAAGGATTAAATTAACAAACAAGGAAGAACAAATATCCATTACCTTGCATGAATGACTTGTTTGATCAACTCAATAGGGCAAAGCACTCCACAAACTTGATCTATGGAGTGGTTACAACCAAATCAAGATTGTGGAGGAAGACATACACAAAATAGCATTTCAAACAAGGTATGGTTACTTTGAGTACTTGGTGATGCAATTTGGCTTCACCAATGCTCCAATCACTTTCATGAGTTTGATGAATTATATATTTTTTCCTGTACTTGGATAAATCTATTATTGTTTTTCTAGATGACATCTTAGTCTACAGAAATATGATGATAGAAACATGCAACATTTTGTGAGAAGTCCTCCAGATTCTATGACAAAATCAATTGTATGCCAAAATCTCAAAGTGAAAGTTTGGCAAATATGAAGTAGACTACTTAGGGTATAGAGTAAGTGCAAAAGGTATCCAAGTGCTAATAGATAAAATAGAGATAATTCAGAAATGGAATGCTCCAAAAGATCAAACTCAACCTAAGAGTTTCTCAAGATTGATAGGGTTTGTCCACTTGTCAAGTACTTCTCCAAGATTGCACAATGTCTAACAATACTATTGAGCAAGGGGAAGAAGTGGATATGGGAACTGCACAAGAATTGGCATTTCAAGAATTGAGAGACGTATTACTACATGCACCAATCTTGAAATGGTATGACTCAAAACATCCAATCAAGATGCATCAAGCATAGCAATTGGAGTAGTCCTACAACAAGAGAGGCAAGATGGATGGCACCCAATTACATATTCCTCTTGTAAGTTGTTACTAGTAGAATGCAACTATCACACCACCAAATGAGAAGAGCTGGCCATTGTCCTTGCAACCAAGCATTGGAAGCACTATCTTGGTGAGAAGGCATTTGTGGTAGAGATAGACCATGAACCTCTAGTATACCTCGAGACACAAAAAGATCTTTCTTATCAATAGATTTGGTGTGCAGATGTAATACCAAGAGCTAGCCATATGATCTAGATGTGAAATTTGGTTTGGTAATATCTAGAATGATGTTATACATGATGGTCAAAAGAGATCAGATAAAAGTATCACCAAAAGAGTACTTCTACTAATAGGGCAAAAATTGAAATAGACTTGAGAACCTTAGAACCAATAGCTAAACATATGATTTAAAGATGAGAATTGGTTTGGTAATATCTAGAAGGATGTTACACATGATGGACTAAACAGATCAGAAAGAGGTATCACCAAAAGGAGACTTCTACTAATAGAGTAGGAACCAAAAATGCCCAAAATACGCCTAGGCAATTTTGGAGGCCTAAACAGATGAATTAGCCTAAAAAATGTGCAGATTCCCCCCCTCCCCCCAATGAAGGAAATGTTGGCCTTCCCTCCCTCCTGGTTTGTCTTTTCAAGAGCTTCCCAATGGTACCTTACGTGATTTTGACTCTTGCAAGAAGATTCCCTCTGATCAAAGCTCGTTTCACCAACCAGATAGGACCTAGACCAACATGTCACCCATCCAAGTAAGTAATCCAAGGGTGGAGCTTGCTGACATGTCACCTATCTATGTGTCTAATCCTGTGGTGAAGCTTCCTTGGAGGAGATCCTCTTTGTCTATATAATAAAGAGAAGGTGCTCCTTTGGGGCACCAAATGTTTGAGTGTGTAATCTGTGTTTTCTCTCTTCTCTTGTCCTCAAAGTATTACACCAGAGTGGAGACAATGATTTAATATGATAATCACATATGTGGAAGGCAAGAAGTAACTTGTAGATGCATTCACCTAAATGTCGATGGCAAACAATCTAGTGGTGGAGGTCAAGGTGAACCCTACATTCTGACCAATGATTCTTGCTACTAAAAAAATTGATCGATAGATTGTAGGTGCTAAATCATCCAAAGGCATCACAAGCACCCAAGGATTCACCTTTCATGATGACAGGTTATAGATCTTGGATGCCACTGATTTAAGAACCACCATCCTAGCAAAATGTCATGACTCTACCATTGCAGGTCATGTTGGAGTGGACAAGACCTTGGATGTAGTTAAATGTCAATACTATTGGCCCAAGACGAACAACAATGTGATGGAATATGTTTAGAGTTGCCTACTCTTTTAGCAAAATAAAGCTTCTAATCAAGCTCCCACAAGATTACTTCAACTCCTCCTCATTCCTACACAACATTGGGAACAAGTAAGCATGGATCTGGTTTGTGAATTGCCCAAGACCACCTCAGGGTTTGACTCCATCATAGTTTGTTGACCAACTTAGCAAAATGATTCATGTGCATCCTATCACCAAGGACATGTATGCCTTACAACTAACTCAATTGTACCTAGATGCATTTTTCTCTCACCATGGCTTGTCTTGAGTGCTCATCACAGATAGAGGCACTCAATTCACTAGTTTGTTTTGGAGAACACTCTTTGGTTTCTTCAAAACCAAATTGGCCATATCCATAGCTTACCATCCATAGATTGATGGACAAACAAAGTGGGTGGATTTCACTAATTGCACTATTGAGTACATGCTTCGGGGCTTTACCTTAGATGAGCAAGAGAAGTGGGATACTTTACTCTCATTGGTGGAATTTGCTTACAAAATATTTAGTGATTGCTTCCACACATGTCCCACCATTCTTCCTCATGTATGGAGAGTATCCTTTCACACCTTTGAGCTTGATGAAGGTCTGTTTGATGGCTACCAAGGATGACATTGTCGACACTTTTGTTTCTAGATTCCAATAAGGTGTGGAGAATGCCAAGCACAAGTTGCAGGTTACCCAAAATCAACAAAAGTAGTATATAGATACACACCATTGACACATGGAGTTCAATGTTGGAGATCAAGTTTGGCTATCAACCACCTACCTCACAGTTAGTCAGACCTTGTTTTATTTGGCCTTTCTCCATTCTTTGTCAAATTGGCACAATGGCCTGCCACCTCAAGCTACTACCACACATGAAGATCCATCTAGTATTCCATGTTTCCTTACTACATAGATATGCACCTTGACTACCCACTTCTCTTCCATACAAGAGACATCATCAATATATTTTAGTTATGGTAGAGCACTTCTCCTAGTGGATTGAGTTGGTGGCACTTCTTGACAAGTCCAATGAAGGGACGGATTATTTATTTCTAGATTGGGTTCTTAGTCATTTTGGTGCACCAACTAACATTTTGACTGATCAAGGTATAAAGTTCTTGGGGGAGTTTCAAGTCTTGTGTGACAATGCCTTGATTGATCATCATATTACCTCTCAAGATCATCCTAAGGCAGATTGCTTAGCAAAGAGAGTGGTTTAGATGGTGAAGAGAGGATTATATAAGTTGGATTGAAGAGAGGCCACATGGGAGATTAGGATCTCTAGCTACCTTGGTTGCCCATGGGCTATCAATTCAACTAACAAGCCTCCTCAACATCCTTCTCTCCTTACTTTCTACTCTATGGACAAGATCCAGATTTACATGCAGCCATTCATCAAGATGCTATTATAGTTTTGGACTTGGATGATCCAAATATATGGGTGAGCACATGTTCTCAAAGATCATTCAAAGAGTGATGCCAATGGCCTTTAAGAACTTGGTGATTGTTCAACATAGGGATATCTCATGCTATGCTACTATTCAAGGAGGAGGTTATAAACCCTTGATCCATTGATTTCATCTAAGTGATTATGTATATCTACAACATACTACACCAATGACACTTGATGTTACTACAAGCCGCACTATCTTGAGAATGCGTGAGGTTTTGCCTTTTGGAGTCCTCTTGTTAGAAGGACATGATGGTGTTTTTTGGAAGGATGATGTGTGCAATTGTGCACCATGCCACCTTCCAAACATTGATTGGCACTATGGATCCAAGCTTGCCACTTGTATGTGCATGCTTGCAGTGTATGTTATATGATGTTTTTGGTGGAGTTGCTACTATATTAGTGTGTGATAGCTACTTGAGAGGATGGCATATGGCATGTTTGACTCCTCTTCTCATAGTGGTTCCTGAAGGATAATAGTGATGTCCTAAATTTACTTGACTTGTAGCTAGTTCACCCTTTGTGTGATATAGATTGCAGACAAGTGACAAATGATGGGGCTCGTTGGCACCCGATCTCTTGGTTTTGCCCACCATTGGGTATACCACATACTTGGAGTAGATGGCTATTTAGAGTTAGAGGGACCTAATTGCCAACTAGGGAGGAGGGGCAATTGTGGCACTTTAGAGTTCATGTATGACTTATGTAAGAGTTGTGCTTCTATAGTGTATGATGTGACAATGATGTATGTTGTGTAATGATGTATATATATATATATGATAGTTATCATGGCATTTGTTGTGCCTAAGCTAGGTTGCTTGGACACAACACTAGAGTGGTAGTATTGGTAATCATAAGTATTCTGGTATAAGTATTACTCATGGATTACTTGTTGGTGGTCCAATTTTATGTAGGGCTATTGATCACATGGTGGGACCTACCATCACTTGTACTATTCACATGGTCGGATGTGCCATCAGCAGAGCGGTTAGGACTAGAGACTTAGGTTGAGCCAAGGAGTACGTATACCTTTGAAGTGCAACTCTAGAGAGCTCACTTCTTTGATGTTGAGCCTTTGAGTTCCTAGCTATGGTGGATAGAGGTGTAATACCAAGAGCTAGCCACATGATCTAGATTTGAAATTTGGTTTGGTAACATCTAGAATGATGTTATACATGATGGTCAAATAGATAAGATAGAAGTATCACCAAAAGAGTACTTCTACTTATAGGGCAGAAACCGAAATAGACTTGAGAACCTTAGAACCAATAGCTAGACATATGATTTAAAGGTGAGAATTGGTTTGGTAACATCTAGAAGGATGTTACACATGATGGACTAAACAGATCAGAAAGAGGTATCACCAAAATTGGACTTCTACTAATAGAGTAGGAACCGAAATGCGCTTGAAATCTTTGAAGGCAATTTTGGAGGCCTAAATTGATGAATTAGGCCTCACAAATGTGCACATCTCCCCCCCCAATGGAGGAATGTCTGGCCTTCCCTCTCCCTGCTTTGTCTCGTCAAGAGCTTTCCAACGGTACCTTACTCACGTGATTCTGAGATTCCTATAGGAAGATTCCCTAAAAGATTCCCTCTGGTCAAAGCTTGTTTGACCAACCAGATAGGACCTAGACCAGACATGTCACCCATCCAAGTAAGTAATCCAAGGGTGGAGCTTGCTGACATGTCACCTATCTGTGTCCCTAATCCTATGGTGGAGCTTCCTTGGAGGAGATCCTCTTTGTCTATATAATAAAGAGAAGGTGCTCCTTTGGGGCATCGAATGTTTGAGTGTGCAATCTGTGTTTTCTCTCTTCTCTTGTCCTCGGAGTATTACAAGAGGCCAGTGAGCATCACCTAGAGTCTCTTTCTTAGCTAGAGTGGGTGTGGCTTGACTATAATCAAGGCCCATTTGTTGGCAAATCGTTGAGTGAAGGATCAAGTACATACTTGATTTGAGTGTGATTTGAGTGGAAGAAAGAACTGATTATTGTGGCACTTAGAATTCATGTATGACTTATGTGTGAGTTATGTTTCTATAGTGTATGATGTTGACAATGATGTATGTTGTGTAGAAATATATATACACACAACATGATCATTATGCTCCTCGGCTTGCCTTTGATGCCTTTGTTCCTTTGGCCATGGACATTATTGGGCACTTTCATCATCATTTTAATGAGATGCTTAGGGAAGCAGCTCGGGGTTCTTTGCAAAGGAGAGGGACTATAACTATCTTATGTCATGCTCACCTCTTTGGCCAAAGGGTCTCCGTCACACTACAACGCTCTCAAGCTTGGGCTCTTCATAGATGGGTTGCAACGGTGGGAGGGCTCATTACGTTTAGGGACCTCTCCTCACTTACTAGATGTACCATTAGAGGACCAATATCATATTGTTGTTCTTTTGTGGTTGCTTTGCACTCTTTCCTTTCTTCCTTGGGTTTCTTAGGGCTGGTGCTCAATCTCCACTCTGCACTCTTGGGTGCTTTGTACTCCTGTTTTTTTTTCCTTTGGGGTTTTTATTGTGTGTGATTTACCACTATTGTTGCAATGGGAAGTTAATCAATGAGGACTCTCCCTCTTCCTCCCCTAACCTTTAGTCGCAATTTAGTACTACTCTAGGAGTTTAACGGTATTGTACTTTGTTTTGTCCATTCATGTTATTTGATTTTTTTTTTGGATTTGAAGTTATAAAACTTTCTCTCTTAGTTCACAAATTGATTGAGATCTTGAACTTCCCAAATTGTTTAGTTTTATTATATGTAACACAAAATGTATTTTCTAAAACGTTCTTATAGAGGTGTGGAAAGTTGACTTTGCATTTAATTGTAGTATTCATATTTAGAATTTTTTTGATATTTGGATTAATGGATAATATATAAAATTTCAATAATCTAAATCATTTATTTTATATGAATTAAAATTAGTTTCTATATTGTACAATATCTAAATTAAAAAATAGATTAAATTTTTCATGAGTTTTGATTACTTTTAATATCAAATTATAAGCAATTAGGGATTGATGTAATTTAAGATCTATTATAACCAAAGTGCATGCAAATTTCTTTCCTTTTAATTATTTTAAATTATATGTGTATAATAGTTTTTAAATAATTCAACATATTCAGAAAATTTGTCTTAATTATGAATTAAAATTTTAAATCTGAATTTAGTGCAATAGATTTATTCTCAAAATATAATTTCATTCCCATTTTGATAGGCAACACTAACGTTTTGCCTATCAAAATGGGAATGAAATTATACGATACGATACATTACTCTAGATAATCAACCAACATCAAATTATATCCTACAATTATGTCAAATTATATTCATGTCTTCATAAAATATGTGTTATTAGTTTTATAAGTTTTTCAAATATGATCATAAAAGCTCAACTGATATCAACCAATTATATTGCATTAGATTGTCATATATTTTATAAAATAGAAGTGATTGGTTTTATTGACAGTGAATTAGTTGTTATAGTTTATCCTTATAAATTATAGATATCTTGTGCACATAAATATCAACACTGTCATTCTTCATTAGTTCTTTTTTGTACTTGTAAATTAGTTTACCTGTATAATATTCAAACCAGACTCAAAATGTGAAGATCACTTACTACTAAGGACGAAAAAAGTTTATATCATTAAACAGGAGTGAAAATCATAATAACTGTTTGAGAAGAGTAATTAGAAAAGTAGTTTGATGATCTAGGACAACGTATGTACGAATTCGCTAGAGTATAATGTCACTGTAATTGATGAGATTGTCTAGTCTTACCGCGTAAAGAACGTGCCACATATGAGGCTACTATAGTAGGTAATGTCGAAATTGGCTAATCTAGAGTAGAGCAAGTAGTGTAACACTTTTTCTTTGGGCCTCGTGCTTGATATCTACTTCTGCATTTCATGGTGCCTTATATTTCCTTTTCGTTTTCATTGCGGTACACTGTTTGGGCTTTTGGCCCATTCTATAAAAATGTTAGGTCCACCCCATGAAACACGAGAATAAGACATGGAGAGTTTTCAATTTGCGGATCTTTGAATTTTCGTGACAACAACACGCTTGGAGACTCGAGTTTTATGTGGAGTAAAGAAAGTGTAAAGAACAGGACAGGATCTGAAACAGTAACTCCTTTCTAGTATGGCACAGCGACTACGAACGAAGCGCTAGATAGTAACCACATCAACCAACAAATGCGAATGGGAGATGAACTTTCGACTTTTCCTTTCGATTCGGTCTTTCGCACTAAGCGATGGGATCCCGTTGATGATTGTTGGCACGGTAAAATTCAATACTTGATAGAAATCACAATGAATTTCTTTTCGTGAACTTTATCCACACTAATAGAAAGTTATCTAACTTGTAAAATTGGGAGTTGTTAAATGTGATGCTTTATATTATATTTTCATAATAGAATTGTCAAGCTAATACATTCTTAGTAAATAATGAGAGAATCTGGATATCAAATTTGAGATAGTCAATAACCTTACTGAGTATTTGTGACAGCTTTAATCTTGAATTTGGGTCAAAGGCCTGGTTGACTTAATAAAAGCTTCAATCTGGCTAGTTGAGACTTAAGTGCCTTTACCTAGGCTCACTGGAGTTATACTGTTTTATATTATCCTTTATGAGGCTAGTTAAAGCTAAAATTAGATTAATATTTATCGATGTAGGCTGATACATTATAATATTATCTTATATGTTCTTATAGAAGTTTACATAAACATGATCTACGGGAGTTATTGACAATAATTGTATTGATATTACGTTGTCTTGAGCAGATCCACTTGCACCTGAAACTTCAGTACCATCATATGTACATCTTATATGAATTCTTTATTCCATTCATACAAATCTTTATTCCATTCAGGAATTGATATGGTTATTTCTCACTCTCAATCATTAACAATGTGCTATCTACATAATTGTTTATGATTATTTATAAAATAATAAGATCTTACGATAAGTTCTAAATACAAAAAGTATATTATAAACGATTAAATGCAAGAGATACACTATGCTCCAAAATCTAAACCATTAGTAATAATATATTAAAATTATCGCTGGTATTAGTGGAGAATACTAGTGAATGTTTTAAGATGTGACATTAATCCGGAAAATTTCAAACCCTCGCTATCCACCAGTATTAAAGGAAGGTTTGCTACAAAGACACTCCCATGCACGCTAATTGCTAACTAGCTAAATTCATACTGAGATACAAAACAAGACTGATACTGCTCAATATAATGCGTTGCAAATCACCCGTTCATATTATCTGAAGTCCACATTATAGTAAATATGTTCCATTTATATTGTAAATCATCTTTGAATGGATCAACTCCAAAATTTATATCATTTTATTAGATCTACTACATAGGATTTTGTAGTTGATGATACGAAAATGAGCATTATTACGTGGGGACAAGGTTCTCATCATCACGTCTGACAAAAGAAGAAAAACTTCACATCGACGATCGAACAAAACCATAAGAGAAAGACTTAACTGATCTCCAGATTTGGTACCGACCCCCAAGTGCCACATGGGTCCGGACATGGCATTGGTGAGAATACGTTGGCATGGAGTGAACTCGTGCTGGCAACCAATATTCTTGTGTCTTCTAGGTTGTTGTTGTTGTGAGATCCCTTACCACATAGGGATGACGCGCCCGTCAAGGCTTCAAGGGGGTCGGTTAAGTCTTTTTGGCAACTTCGTGTTCCGCCAACTTGACAAGTTGACAACGCCAATAACGGTCAGTTAAGTCTATCTCATCCACACAAGTTTCCAGTACTAGGGAAAGGGCCGCACATGATGCGCAAGGCTAAAAAACCCCTCCCCCATTCATCGTCCTCGTCCCGAAAGATATAATCAAAGACTGTTCTGTCCAGCGTCTCAATCCCCAAAGGCAATTCCATCCTTAGTCCCAATCCCTGAGAACAATTCCATCCATCACGGAATTCCGTCTGTCATCCTTGTCTAAACTCGTCCCTAAAGTTAATTCCGTCCATCCTCTCTCGTCCTCTCGATGGTCGGTCGCCTTATTATCATTGCGCGCCAATCATGTTTTACAGGTTAATAAGATTTACTCTAATACGCATCCATTAAGGTAATCGGACATACGGCTAAAGAATCTTTGTGATGTGTTGACTTACCGTTCAGTTTTGTCTGGTGATTTTAGACATCCGATAAGATGCTTTAATACTTTCCTCATGCTCTTGTTTTGTGCGTATGCTTGTCTCCACGGCTCATAGCCATTAAGTTTTCTCAATTTTTTTTAGTGATGCAGCTACTCTTGACAAGCACAAGTTGTATAGATTGAAATCCACTCTTATGAGCCTAATTATTTTCGCTACCTGAAATAAAAATTAGATAATATTATGCACATGAGATTAACATTATTTATGAAAGATAAATTTTATATATAAATTTAAATAAAATGAAAGCTATATAAATCAAATTCAAAATATAATTTGTATCCTAAAATAAAATAAAAATCAAATCATATTAATCTAAAACTCAACTCTTGATAGATGTTACTTCTGTAAAGTATGTAAACAAGAGCAGAATCTCGAGACTGAACTTTTCACTCTTTAAGAGTGGATTAGGAGGTTTCAAGAACCCCTTTTCGGCTTCAGTATAATTTTGATTCGGGAGGTCTACGGGAGACCTTTAAACTGTTATGGGGTGTGAGAAAGAAATGCTTTACTTTTATGATAAGAAGTTTTATGGGTCATAAAAAACATGACCCATACAAGTTTACTGGTTATGGGTGGTCAACAGAATTTGATTACCGAATTAATCCGTCAAAACTTTCACCCGAAAAAAATAATTCAAAACCCTAAGTATTTATGCTCGGTTCATAAGCATTTTTTTATTTGATTTACACGACCTCGTTAATAAACTTACTCAACCTTACAAGAATACTTAATTCCCATAAAGTTGGATATTGAAACCCTCTATTGACCTTTTTGACTGCGGAGCCACAACCGAAAGATGCCTCTCAACAACTGCCACTTCGTTTACTTTATGACCTCTTCCGACCAATTTCTCGAGGCAGAGCAGACTGCAGTGTACAGTAGTTTATGCCTGTACCCAACATAGTCAATGGGATTTTTGATTCTGTACAAACTACATAGTTCTCGCATCGGTACTGTATCCAGTTAGTCCTTATTCGGTACTGTTGGTTAAGCATTGTTTGCTCTCCAAGGCGACACCCTAAACTTTGAGGAGTTATGAAGGACGTAAATTAGAGGTTTAAAAATCAACTGTAAATGCTATAATAATTTTTATTTATTTTATAACAGGCTGATTATGAGCAAAAGGATGGAGTTCATAAAAGTTTTTATGAAAAGTGGAGAAGATGGCGACATGTGAAAACAAGAAGGAGATAAGACCCTATCAAGCCATACAAGGAAAAGACAGGGGGTAAAATGAGGCTAAGCCTCAATAGTATCAGTAAGGGGAATCTAACCCACTGCACCTAAGATATCTGAGCTATGCAAGTCCTATGACCTATAAACAATGGGAGCATTCTAAGAAGCATCACTTAGTGAGATTGCTTTCCTATGGATTGCACTACCAATGCTCTCTATAGAGCAATAGTAACAATATGGAATTTAGTGACAAAATTAGTAGGGCTAACTAAGTAACAAATAAGATAAATTAGCCTAGAACATTCCATAAGTATCTAGGAAGCTTCTTGGGAAGCTTCTCGACTAGCTTAGCTTGCACACCAAGTAAGCGGCTTCTAGAAGGAAGCTTCTTGAGAAACTTCTCAAAGGCATTTTATGTTCCCTATAAATACAAGAGCCAAAGCTCATGCTAGGCATTTGGAGTTTTTCCACATTCAAGTGTCCTAATGTGATTTTTCATTCTCCTATTTCTCTCCTCGGTTTTGGTCTTTTACATTTGTATCATAACAAGAATGTGATGGATGGAATTCATGGACCACAAAATCCACTTCCACCAAACCATTGGGACTTTTGTGTCCAAGTACTACCCAAACACCATTTCACACAATTCATCACCTTGCGCTTTGGATAAGATTTTATGCATATGATCATCTTATCTAAAGAACCCTTGGTGCTTCCGGTTGTAACTTATGGAGAACGGTGGACATGTTGCATCTATGTGTTAGTAAATTAGATAAATTTGGGGATAGTGTGATAGAGTAGTAGTCATGGCTGCAATGCCCAAAGTTATCCTTGCTATGCAGCAACAAATTGAGCATCTTACTCGATTGCTGGATGAACAAGATCATCAACGACAAGAGCAAGTGGAGAGAGCACCCGCTTGAGAGGGAGAAGAGCGCATCCGATTTCCAAAGCCTAAGGTATTTGAAGGTAAAAACCTTTCGGGTGCAATGGAAGATTTTGTGTTTGATTGTGAATGTTACTTCGAGGCAACAAACCTTCAAGACAAAAGGAGACAAATTCTATTGGCCTCAAGCCAATTGGATAGAATGGCAAAACTATGGTGGCAATTTAGAGTGGAGTGAGCCAAGCTATAGTTTGTTATACCAATCTTAACATGGGAAGAATTCAAGAGTGCAATAATTGGGCGGTTCCAAGCTATAAATGCCACACGGGCTACACAAGATAAGTTGGTAGAATTGAAGCAGATTGGCTCTATAAGAAGCTATATCGCTCAATTCCAAAACAACATTATGTAGATTATAGATATACCAGATGGAGAAGCTCTAGATCAGTTTGTGAGAGGCTTGAAGTCATGCACTAGATTGGAAGTAACAATGCGTGAACCCAAAGACTTGGAGGAAGCTATGCAATTGACTGAATGCTTTGATTCCTTGGTTGTAACAACTTGGTCTCAACCTTAACCTTCCCCTAACCCACCCACACACTACACATGGGTAGAAGAGCCAACACCAATGGAGATCTATGCCATCTAGCAAAGAACACTTGGCATAGTAGATCATGAAAGATTACAACAAAATAGTGGATGTTTTTATTGTTGCCAAGTTGGATGTCGTATTGTTGAATGTCCACTAAAGATTGAGCGAGCTCAACAAGTTGCCCAAGTGGAGTTTGTGGATTGGAGTGATCAAGGAAACAAGTAATCCTAGTAGGAGATTTTGAGCCACCTATTGGGAACTTGATTAGTTCTAATAGGATTGAAGGCTTGACCTATGCAAGTTTGCTTCACTTGCAAGGTATGATATCTAATCATGGTTGTAGGATATTGGTTGATTTTGGGAGTTTAGAGAATTGCATGTCCATGCAATTTGCAAAGGAATTAGGTATTCCTATCAGGCTAGTAAGTGGAAGTAGATTGATGATGGTGGATGGTAGAAAAGGTGATGCATTTTGCATCTCACATCCTATTACATTCAAGATTGGGAAGGAATATTTGGCGTGTATGAGGTTTGTAGTGGCACCTCTACACTATGATATCATATTGGGTCTACCTTGGCTTGAACATCATAAGGTTCAATTTGATTGGACCCGACGACAAATTCAAGTACAACACCAAGGTAGGAATTTCTGATTAGGTTGTCTGGCATCTTTGAGTAAGAAACCTAAGAATAGTCAGTCCTAACATGGGAAGTTTGTAGAGAAAGTAGCCATAGGAAAGGTTTGAAGAAAGAGAAGTCCCAAGAGGGGAAGTTTGTAAGGAAAGTAGCCATAGAGCAAGCTTTGAAAGAAGTGAAGTCCAAAGATGGGAAGTTTGTCAAGAAAGCAGCCGTAGAGTGAGCCTTGAAGGAAGGCAAGTCCCTAGATGGGAAGTTTGTCAATGAAGCAGCTATAGAGCAAGCTTTGGAAGAAGGTAAGTCTATTTTTGTGGTGAGGATCAAGCCAATTGCACAAGGAGAATTTGAGGAAAGTCAAGAGCCTCAATGAGCAATGGTTGATCAAATATTTTAGGAGTTTTTGGACATGTTTCTAGATGATCTACCAAAGGGATTAACCTCTGATTGTCGTATGCCCTTCAAGATTGACTTATTACCAGGGAGTACTCTCATGAGTAGACCAATCTATTGGCTCTCACCAAAGGAGTTGGAGGAGTTGCAAACTACACTTACGGAGTTGTTGGAGAAGGATTTCATACAACATAGTACATCTTCCTTGGGGAGTACTAGTATTATTCATTCCAAAGAAAGATAGAGGGCTTTGTTTTTGTATTCATTACCATGGGCTCAATAAATAGACATTGAAGAATCCATACCCCTTGCCTCAAATTGATGACTTGCTTGATCAATTGAGTAGAGCACAATACTTCTCCAAGTTAGATCCTTATAGCGGCTATTGGTAGAACCCTATTGATAGGGAGGATGTGCAAAATACTATCTTTTGCACAAGGTATGGACATTTTGAGTGGAGGGTTTTGCCTTTTGGACTCACTAATGCTCTAGCAATCTTCATGGATTAGATGCATTGGATGTTGGATAGACTGTTGGATTGGTACGTGATGGTCTTCTTGGTTGATATCTTAATATATAGCAAGATAGAGACAAAACATGTGAATCACGTGCAAGAAGTCCTAAGACGACTACAACAATGGAAATTTTATTGCAAGAAGGCAAAATGTGCCTTTTGGTAGAAGGAAGTTACCTTCTTGGGTCACAAGATCTCATCGGAGAGGATCGGATGGAAGAGAAGAAAATCAAGGCTATCATTGATTGGCCTACTCCAAAGGATGCTACTGAAGTACAAGCATTTAATGGATTGGTTAGTTTTTACCGACGGTTCATCCATTACTATGCTCATGTGGCCGCACCATTGACTGGTCTCTTAAAGAAGAACTTAAGTTTTCAATGGACCAAAAAGCACAAAGAAGCATTCTTGAAGTTGAAACATATGGTGTCTTCAAGACCAATCCTTCAACCATATGACCCTCAACTACCATGTGTGGTTGATTTTGATGCTTCTAACTTTGCAATTGGAGCCGTGTTGCAACATGAATTCACAGATGGATTGCATCTCATTGCCTTTGTGTCTCACAAACTAAATATAGTGGAAAGGAATTACTTTACTTGGGATCGAGAACAACTTTTGATGGTACTTTTAATGCCACCAAGGTATGGAGGCATTATCTCTTGGGAAAACAAGTGGTCATGCAAATTGATCACAAGCCCTTGTTACAAACACTACATTTGGAACACATGAAGAGTCGACATCATCAATGGGAGGAACAACTACAACTATTTGACATCAAACTTGAATACAAACCCGATTGGTTCCATGTCATCTCTGATGCCCTATTGTGACAACTTAATTTAAAGATCTTCCTCTCATCAGGATGGTAATTACGACGGTGTCAGTAGACTCAAAAGTCCAAATTGAGTTTAAGGCAGCTCTACAACAAGATCCATTCTTTCAGATGGTACAAGGTTGTCTTGCAGCATGTGACAAGGAGTACAACACCTTCTCCTACAAGGAAGGCCTTCTATTTTGTGAGAACTAGATTTATGTTCTAGCCAAGGGGGATCTCAGACTTGTGCGCCTCCAAGAAGCCCATGACTTACCAATCATTGGTCACATGGGTGTGGAAAAGACCTTGGGTACCCTCCAATGCCAATAGTGGTGGCCCTACATGACACAAGATGTTCAAGAGTTTGTTAGATCATGTGAAAGCTGCCAATGCAACAAGGCCAGCAACCAAAAGTTGAGTGGACTCCTTCAACGACTTCCCATTCCATTGGCTCAATGGGACCATGTGAGCTTGTATCTCATCACATCCTTGCCCAAGAAAAAGCAAGGACACACAACAATCGTGGTGTTTGTGGATAAGCTTAGTAAGAAAATCCACTTGGCACCCACCTTTGATACCATGGATGCTCCAACCTTAACACAAATCTACTTTGGACAATGTCTTTAAGCATCATGGGATGTCGCGTGTACTCATCTCCAACCGTGATCTTTGATTCATTGGAAAGTTTTGGCAAGCACTCTTCTAGATACTCGGCACCAAGCTTGCTTTGTCCATGGCCTATCATCCTCAAACTGATGGACAAACTGAATGTGCAAATTGCACCTTGGAAGATATATTGCGTTCCCTTGTCAATGTCCACCATGCCAATTGGGATGAATATCTTGCAATTGCAGAATTTGCCTATAATAATTCCAAACAGGCAAGCACCGGATTTTCTCCTTTCTTTGTCAATTTTGGCCAAGATCCACTTGTTCCAGATTCCCTTCTTGCTCCTCCTCCATCTCAAGTCTCTCATACTTCAACCTTCTTGACTACATATCCCAATCCCTCCAACAAGCCAAATCTCATCTCCTTGTTGCTCAAAATTGGCAAAAACAATATATGGATCACCATTGTTGTGATCTCAGCCTTCAAGTTGGTAATAAGTCATGCTCTCATCCAATAACCTCCATCTCCCACTTGATACCCAAGTTTGTAAACTTGCTCCAAATTAGATAGGACTCTTTAATAGCACCTAAATTGTCTCTCCTATTGCTTATTAACTTGCCTTGCCTTGTCATATGCGCATTGATCATGTCTTTCATATTTCCAAGTTGAAACCCTTTGTTCCTAATCCCTCTTCTTTTTCCTCTCGAGTCCAACCTCTCCCTCCTCTTATCCCTATCAATGATGATGAGAAATACAAAGTTGATCGTATCTATATTCAATGAGGCTGTTGACAAGATATGGAGTACAAGGTCCTTTGGAAAGGCTATCCCCTTCATGATGCAACATGGGAACCTCTTTTTCATCTCCAAAATGCACAATTGGCCATCCAAGAGTTCAAAGCTTCATTGGTAACGAGGATGTCACTAACTAGCAGTGGGGGAATATGTAACAATATGGAGTTTAGTGACAAAGTTAGTAGGGCTAATTGAAGTAGCAAATAAGACAAAATAGCCTAGAATATTCCACAAGTATCTAGGAAGCTTCTTGGGAATTTTCTTGGCTAGCTTAGCTTACACGTCAAGTAAACGGCTTCTAGAAGGAAGCTATTTAGTTAACTTGGCTTGCACTCCAAGAAAGCGGCTCAAGGAAGCTTCTTGAGAAGCTTCTCAAGGGCCTTGTATGCTCCCTATAAATACAAGAGCCAAAGCTCATGCTAGGCATTTGGAGTTTACACACATTCAAGTGTCCCAATGTGATCTTCCATGAGTGCAAGCTCATAGGTTCTCTCCATTGTCCTATTTCCTATTACTCTCATTATTTACAATATATTTTAGATAGTATGTGTCCATTGCTATAAAAGACCAAAACCAAGGAGAGAAATAGGAGAATGGAAGATCATAACATGCACTACTTGACAAATGTGTCACATCTTTGCTCTTGCTTTGGCAAGGGTGCAAGCTCTTAGATCCTAACTTGATTGTACATTAGAGCATTTTGACTCACACCAACTATTTTCTTTATAAGCATGAAGTTCCACTAAGGTTCTGAATCTTCATTACTCACTTGTGAGTGTAGTTCTATACTAGATGTAAAAGTTGTCTATATGACACTCTATCCTTTTGGAGGACAAAGGATAGCTACCCTTGATGTTATCAAGGATGGCATGAGAGAGTGGATACCTTGCTTGGGGGGAGTATTGGTATGCTTTACAATGACACAAGTCAAGGTAGACTTATACTTTGTCCATGATAAGGTAACAATAGTAGATATTGTGGTTACGGACACTACATGTGACACTACATGTGATGTAATGTTGGAGGAAGTGATCACCTATCCTCTTAGATGGGTGGCAAGTGGAGTGGCAACAAGAAAGGTCTCCAAGTATATGAGTATACAACAAGGTCATCTCTTTATTCCTCTAGTCTTGGAGTTATAAGGAGCAATGGATGCAAGGTTGACACATTTTTCAAGTAGTGCACAAGTGCATATCATTTTGAACATTAGATAATCTATTATCTAAGAGCTTGCACCCTTGCCAAAGAAAGGCCAAAGATGTGCTCTAGTAGCACAAGGAATGAATGAGTCAACTAAGAGAGAATGTAATGTATGTTGAAATTTTAGATCATCAAGGAAGATTAAAAACCTCTGATGGTAAGGAAGCAAAGGATAGAAGGTCCTCTTGTGCTTGTGGATATATACTATCTCTTGCCTACCGCAATAAAACATGGAGAGAAAAAGATCACTCTTCCTTCTTTGTCACATATGTCTCCAAGACTAGTCTATTGGTAGCCACAAAAAAGGAGGAAAGTAGAGATATAGAGAGAGCACAACTAACTAAAAATGCTATAAGTACTATCTCTTCCATAGATAGTTCATCTCCCCCTCTGCATAAGATTGGTAGAGATGTTTGTCTATATGCCAAATCCCCTATCATGCAACCTAATGTTCTTGGTCCAATAATATCACCAAAAACACCATAATCCTCTTGTCAAATGTTCTTGAATGTGATAAGAAGGTCATAAAAGGGGGAATTATGCAAAGAAGGTAGTTTGGTCTAAAATACTAGAGGAGAGTATACCAAATGCCACTTTTGGATCTCTTGATAGAGTGAGGTCATGAAGAATATCCTGTGTAAGGGCTACCTCTAAAAAGCATGAGTTTAAAATCCTTGGATCCTATTGGCACTCCAAGAATACATAAGCCATCTATAGATGTGATACACTCCTTTGGAAGCTAGAGGTGAGGAGCAAAACCTAAAGAGGACCATGCTCTACATTTTGACACCTTAACTCTCAAGCCTACAAGATGAAACTTTGTAGTCAATTGACCAAAGGTGCCTAATCTGATCTATAGGACCCACACTGTGTGGATCATTTGCAAAGGAGAGAAAAACACAAAGTATCCCGTCTTATCCTTTCTTATCATTTGCAAAGGAGAGAAAAACACAAAATCCCCTCTTATCTACTACTTTGGCCATGCCAAAGTAGTAGATAAGAGGGGATCTGAAGTGAGCCATAGCAAATAAAGGTTCCCTAAAGGATCTCCCCTTTGTGTACCAACAATTGACTCCAAGATAGTAACTTTGTCTAATGAGAAATTATATTGGTAATAAAGAGATAAAAGAGAGCAATAGAAAGACCACACAAAAGGAATAAGACTTTCCAAGGACCCATCAGCCTATAACACCCATTGATGCATGTATGCCTTATAGGGATATTAAGTTTGATATTGCAAGTAGTGGAGAAATATTATCTATATGGAGTTTAGCTAATCTTCTACATTAGTCATGATTAGCTAGAGTTAGTCCTAGCTAAGACAAAGGTGACCCTAATAGAGGAAGGAAAAAGAGTGAGAATCACTATTTTGTCTTCTATTGTATTGACTTGGTATAATTCCTAGTTATTCGGTTTCAAGGGAAGAGTTGAGAATTCTTGGGTCCACATGCCTTGTTGGTGCATATTTCTCTATACTCCAAAGATAGCCAATGTGAAGGAATCTTTGACTTAGTTGGTAGGTGAAGATAAGACTACCTATCCATGGGATTATTCTCATGTGCTTAGATATTTCTTTAGACCTTTTAACTTTTAGCCTAGTAACTTGATTTACTCTAATAATTAGCAATTGTGGTGTGTAACTTTTTCACAATTATATAAGCTAGGGGTGAGGAAGTACTCATCATCCTTTCATTTGCAATTATCTCATTCATTGAGTTCTCTAGTGAGCAATGCCTTGAGTCTTGGAGGTGCCTTGGAGTTTTAGCCTTGGAGGAGTGTGATAGAGTTGCGGTTCCTTGTCTTCTTAATCCATGGTGTTCAATCTTAATAGCAATCAGAGGTTCATCTTGAGTGAGAGACATGCTGGCTCACATGTCTCTCAAAGCTCTTTAAAGATAGATGATTGTGAGAGACTATTGAAAGCATTCTCAACATCCACCTATAAAACAACCCACTTTTGGTGGATATGTAGGAGTGCTCTAGTGCTTAAAGAAATAGCCTCATTACCTCTAAGTGTAGCAACTCCAAATTGATGTGGACTAAGGTGCTATCAAAAGTGAGAACAATGTTGAAGGTATAAGTAACAAGATGCAAAATGACCTCCCTAATACCAATTGATCTAAGGCCTCCGTGTCTTTCTTTATAATGAGAAGTCAACTAGCACCAAACACATGACTAGTTGATGTAGGAATCTCTACCCTTGCTACTTGAAAAAATTTGATTAACCTATCAGACAGATCATCTAGTTTGAAGCAAAATCTTAGATGCTCATACACCATCCTTGACAAACCTCTTGAGGAGAGGCATGAGGTAGTGCACAATGCTTGTGCAAAAAGTGACTATGAAGACATAAAAGTTACTTAAGCTTATAATCTAATACCTCTAATGGTACTCCTGGTCTTTTAACAAGATGGAATAAGCATAAGGAAGAGATAGTCTTATCAGTGGGACTAGCCATAGATAAAGGATGTAGGGCTTATATTTCTCTACTATACTCTCCCACTTGACCAAGTATCCTACATCATCATAATTGAGTGGAATCTATAATATCATGCGGTTGAACTTAACTCCTGTAATGTGCAACCCATATAGACTCCTCATATAAGGTAGCCCAATCACTCACTCTGAATCTACAAGATCTAGTAGTTAGTTCTTTTTGCCTTGTACACCTTCTTCTAATATAGCAAAGACACAATTATGGGAATAAGAGAGATAAGAACCATACTAACTCATCCATGGGATCATAAGCCAATTGATCAAGCGGTAAGCAGAAAGCCTATTTGGTCTCATCATGGAGTGTGGACTGAAACACATAGAATAGGTATGGACAAGGAAAACTAGTCTCAAATAACCCCAAAATACAACCTTTCTAAGATGCTAACCACTCCCACAACTTGATTAGTATCCTTGGGGCAGTCAACAATGAGATAGATGAAGTATAATATATGGAGTAAGTTGATGAGTTAGTAGAAGCTAATGAGTTAACAGTCTAAGATAAATATATTAAAAAGAAGTAGAACTAGCCTAAGAATGTGCTAGAAGCATCTAGAAAGTATGTGGGTAGAATATTCTAGAAGCATTTGGGAAGCTTCTAAAAACTTTCCAAGGGTAGAGTAACTTGTATGCCAAGCTGATGGCTAGCTTAGCTTGCATGCCAAGTAAACAACTAGCTTAGCATGCACTCCAACAGCATGGAGACATTATCTCTTGGGAAAAAGTGATCACATGAACTAATCACAAACCTTTGTTGTAGACCTTACATTTGGAGTGCATGAAGAGTCACATCTTGATGGGAGGAATAACTTCAATTTTTTGACATCTAGCTTGAGTAAAAACTTGAAAAGTTCCATGTAATCTCCTATACCCTCTCAAGATGACTTGATTTGAAGACTCTTCTTGAATCTCTCTCATAACAACAACAATTATGACAATGTTAGTTTACTTGAAAGTCCAAATCAATTTTAGGACACCTTTACACTAAGACCTCTTCTTTTAATTGGTACAAGGTCATCTTGCAACACAAAACAAGGAATATAACACTTTTTCCTTCAAGGAAGGCTTTCTATTATATGAGAACCAGGTCTGTAATACCCATTTGTGCATGTGTGTGGTATTATGATATTTAGCTTGGTATTATAAGTACTTGAGAGATATTATAGAGATAAAGGATGGTTCTACATAAGTCATGATTAGCTAAAGATAGTCATAGCTAAGATAGAGGGGACCTTACTTTAGAGGAATTGGAAAAGATGAGCATCACTATTTTGGATTCTAGTGTTGACTTGGTATTATTCCTAGGTGTTTGGCTTTGAAGAAAGAGTTGAGAACTCTTAGGTCCTCAAGTCTTTTTGTTTTGGATTCTTCTATAGTCCAAGGATAGCCCATGAGAAGGAATCCTTGACTTAGTGGTTGGGTCAAGATAAGATTATATGCTTAGTGGAATATGCCCATGTAGATGGATATTCCTTTATATTTTTTGACTTAACTTGACTTTTAGCCTAGTAACTTGAGTTACTTTAGTAATTAGTAACTTTGGTGCATAACTATTTCATAAGTATATAAACAAGGAGTGAGGAGGTACTTATCATCCTTTCATTTGCAACTATCTCTCTCATTGAGTTCTCTAGTGAGCAATCTCTTGAGTCTTGGAGTGTTAGCCTTGGAAAATTATGATGGAGTTGGGATTCCTTGCCTTCTTAGTCCATGGTGCGCTACCGTAATAGCCATCAGAGGTTCATCCTAAGTGAGAGACATGACGGCTCACAGATCTATGATCCAACCAAGATTAATTTATGACTTGTGCAACTTCAAAAGGCCCATGATTTACCAATTGCCAATCATATGGGTGTGTACAAGACCTTGGGTACTCCACAATGTCAATGGTGGTGGCCCAACATGGCATAAGAGGTTTGAGAGTTTCTCTAATCTTCTAAGAGTTGCCGATGCAGCAAAGCTAGTCATCAGAAGCCAAGTGAACTCCTTCAACCACTACATTTCATCTTCTCAAGGAACATGTAAGCTTAAACCTCATCACATCCTTGCAAATGATAGACCAGTGCCATATAACCATTGTAGTGTTGATTGATAAGGTCAACAAGTAGATTGATTTGGCTCCTACCATGGATACAATTGATGCTCCAACATTGGTCCAAATTTACTTTGGCACCATCTTCAAGCACCATGGGATGCCAAGAGTTCTTGTATTTGATTGAGAACCTTGCTTTATTGGTAAATTTTGGCAATCACTATTTAAAATTTTTGCTACCAAGCTTGTGTTGTCTACAAATTATCATCTTCAAACTAATGGACAAATGTAAGCAAATTGCACTTTGGGGGAGATGCTACATGCCTTTGTTAACATTCACCATATTGATTGGGATACTTATCTCATACTTGCCGAGTTTGTTAAAAATTATTCCAAGCAAGCAAGTACCAATGTTTCTCCTTTCTCCCTAATTATGGGCAAGATCTAATTGTTCTAGATTCTTTTGCTCCTCTACCATCTCAAGTCCTTCATCCTTCCATGTTCTTTTCTATGTTATCTAAATTTCTCCACCAAGCCAAGTCTCATATTCTTGTTGCTCAAAATTGGCAAAAGAAATATATTGATAAACATCATTGCAATCTCATCTTTCAACTAGGTGATAAGGTCATGATTTCATCAAGTAGCCTTCCTCTCTCACTTGATACCCAAGTCAATAAACTTGCTCCTAATTGGCTAGGTCCATTTGAGGATTACTCAAATCATTTCTCTCATTGCCTACCAACTTGCTCTCCCTAGTCATACTTAGATCCATCATGTCTTTTATGTTTCAAAGTTAAAACCTTTTGTTTCTAGTCCTTCTTCCTTTTCTACTTGTGTATAATCTCTTCTTCTTCCCATCCTTATCAACAATCATGAGGAATATGAAGTTGATTGTATACTTATACATCACAACATCCACCATGGCCGCCAACAACACACTTAATATAAGGTCCTTTGGAAAGGGTATCTTCTTCATGATGCCACACAAGAGCCTTTTTCTCATCTCCATAATGCACAGACAACCCTATAGGAGTTCAAAGATTCCATGGTAACAAGGACGTCACCAACTAGTGGTAGGGGAATATTTAATACTATGGAGTTAATAAATGAGTTAGTTGTGTAAGCAATGTAATAATATGGAGTTAGCAAAAAATTAAGTAGAAGCTAATGAGTTAGTAGTTAAAGCTAAATACAGCAAAAAGAAGTAGAACTTGCCTAAGAATGTGTTAGAAGCATCAAGAAAGCTTGTTGGTAGAATATTCTAGAAGCACAGGGGAAGCTTCTTGTTGAGAAGCTTCTTGGAACTTTCCAAGGATAGAATAATTTGTATGCCAAGGGTAGAATAATTTTACTCTTTGCCTATAATCAAAGTAAGATATTCACAAAAATGAATGAACAAATGAGCACAAGTATCATAGCACTCAGCCTTAAATACTTATGTGATTGTGAGCCAAAGAAATCAGGATCCCAAGTGGATTTCTGAAAATCCTAATCTATACTATACATAACTCAACTAAATTCCTAATTTTATCTTATCCTAATCATCTACAAAATGATTAGGTGCTTAATGCAGTCAAGAGAGATGTCAAAGTTCTTTGCCTAATCTAATCTTAGTTTACAATGCAAAGTGGCTATACAATTTTGTGGGCACTTCTCCTTAATTATATATAATTCTAAGTGCTAACACATATGGCTCACTTGGAGTGCTTGATGATTCTACAATTCCAAATGCCTAAAATTTGCCTAAGAGTGCTTGCCTCACCAAAGGAAGATGGAGTGCTTGATGATTCTACAATTCCAAGTTCCTAAAATTTGTCTAAGAGTGCTTGCCTTATTAAAGGAATTTCCCTTAGGAGAATGTCTTAGGCTAGAACCATTGGGAGTGAAGGACTACTTTAACCTCTCAGATTCCTAACCAATTGGTATGTATGTGCCAAATACCTAGCTATCTCCAACAAGTAGGTTTGCCAAACTTTGTTAACTTTTTGTCCAAGTTCTCCTTAAAATGTGAGGACAAGATGTTCATTCTCTCATCCTCATAAGCCAAGTTTTGCAATTGCTGGACTTGCATATTTAGTTCATAGTACTTTGTTTGTAATGCATGCACTATTATTTCTTCATTTAGCATGTCCATAAATATGGCTCAGGTCTCCTCCAATTGTTGTAGTGCTTTGGCTGGTCCTCCTTGATTTTCTTAGCATGAGTACTCCATTCAAGCTTTTTTTTCCAATGATTGGAGACTTTCTACATGCTTGGTGTTCTCTTCTTTTTCTTCTTGGGTGTGCTCAAGTTTCATGGTTATATCCTTCTGGTACTCCTGCATTTGTGCCTCTAGGGTCATCACACAATCATGTCCCTTTTCTAAGAGCACTCCAAGTGCTCTCCAACTCTTGGTACTTGCCTTAAAATTGATCTTTAGCTTCCTTCTTAACCTGATCAAACTCAAGGTGGAGTGCTTTCCAAACCTTTGGGTCTTTGTGGCCTAATAATCTCATTCATATGGCACTTCTCCTCTTGAGTTCTGGTTCTCCTATAGAGAAGCACTTACCTTTGTTACTTCTACTTTGTATAGATCTTTGACTTTTGTTCCTTCTTCCTTCACTAGGTCTTCTTTGGCCTTCCAAATCTATAGACTGGTTATGCATGTTCTTGATCAGGGTGGTGTAGTCTACAATGTCCAAGTAGTTGGCTTGGTATCAAGGTAGCAACATCTCCATCATATGTAGTATGGCTCCAACTAAATGTAGGATGAAGTTGGACCCTTCTTGGACTTGCACTGGCTTTGAAGTTGATGGCTCTTCATGCGCCTTGAGTTGCATTTCTAGTGGAGGCACATGATGGTCAATCTCCATGTTGACTTCTTCTTCTTCTAGATGGACTTTGGTCTCTTTTTCTCTTTTAGGTCAAGTTTCTTGGGCCTTCAAGCACTTGGGTTTCTTTGGTGGCTCTTTCTTACACAATTGGACTTAGTGGTGCTTGTTCTAAAAATGCAACTTCTTCCATCATGTGCTCTTCTTCATATGCAACATACTCATCTATATCTTGTTTTGCAAATTTGGAGTAGACTAGGCATCTTCTTCATTATCTTTTTCTCCTAAAGTAGAGGTCAATCTTTAGTGTCCTTGGCTTCATCATTTGAAGAGGACACATCTACAATCTAAGCATTGGCCCTTGGCTTCTTGGATGGAGGAAGTGGCTTCTTCTTTAGCATGGTGATTGTCCTCTTTGCAGCCTTTGGCATGGCTAGCTCTTTGTCCATAGGCACAAAAAGACTTGTGCAAGCAAACTCAGCATTTGCATGCTAATATTTGGCAATCTAAGTGGGTCCTTTGGGTTGGTCATGGAAATAACCTATATGATGGAAATGGTTTGAGGACCTTTTCCACTCTTCTTTATTCAGCAAGTTGGTCCCCATGTAGTAATGAATGGTGAAAGTGGCAAAGTAGGTAGCACTTTTGTCCTCCTCAAGTCTTGGTGCAAGAGTTTAGGTTATTTATCAAACATCTTGGCCCAATCTAGTAGCACTCTTGAATATTGCCTGGCTCTTGAATTGGTATAGTAGGTTATTTATTTCTGTTTGAAGAGTTGCATAATTGCCTCTACTATGGCTCTTCATGCACAATCTTTGTAACTTGCTACTCTCCACCCATTGTTCTTTGATCATTTACTGTTAAAGGTAGCCTTGGTTTTGGCTATCAGCTCCTTCTCTACAAATTTGCTATCAATGGTTATTCCTCCCACAACTCCAACATCTAGGCCAAGGACCATTCTCCAATGGTCCTTTTTCTAGTTCAATGAGTTGCCTCTCAGTCGTCCCAATGTTTTCTCTTTCTCCTCCCTCATCTCATGAATCATCTAGAGATTTAGAGCAATTCTAGAGCAAGAATCCTAAGCACTTGCTCCAAATATATCAAAATTACATCACACATTTGTTCATATTTGGGTACCTAAGAATGACCTCAAGGATATGTCTATACAATTTGGGTATGAACACCATGATTATGGACAGACAAGAGCGCTAAAGTTCTTCTATCTCACTACTTTGAGTACCTAACTTCACTCTGAGTGCTAAAAACTACAATAGAATCAACCCGTAAAACAACTTGTAGTAATTCTCTTGGTTCACAATGAAGTCCAAGATAACAATTGATCAGTTAATCAGACAAACAAAATTCTGAAAAGTGCAGCTCCTAGCCAGATTTATAATCCAAAATCTTGGTCTATCCTCAACACTTTGGTAGTCATAAAGTAGGTAAGCACTTGCCATTACACAAACAAAGGCCTCTACATTTTTTTGCAAGGAAAAGTTTCCATCCCATTATGACAACCCGGCAAATATCACTTTTGTGGTAATCAAGTAAGTAAAGTTTGTTCCCGCAAAGATATGAGTCAAAATTGGTCAAATACAAAGTCAAATAGTAACAATGTAGTTCTTCTTGAGTTCTTCTTTAGTCTCTTGGGTAGAAACCACACTCAAAAGAGAGTAACAAGCACTGACTCTCAGTCTCATCACAACTTAACATTCCTTAATCACAACTCCATCAAATTTTGTCCAAACAAATCTTAATTGTGATGATTTAGATTCCTCTAAAGACGGCTAATTCATTGCAAAGCACCTTTGCCTCAAAATTGTGTTCCACCCTTCCACTGAAGGTACAACTTCCTCGATCAAAATTGTTTCACATCAACTCAATGCTACACTCTCAACTATAGAATACTACCAACACTACAATTCCTCTCAGATCTATCAAGGCATTGCTTTGATTGCACTTCACTCAAGATCAAACACACAAAATGAAGATCAGGTTGTGGAATCCAACATCCAACAATCACACTAATTTGCACTTCTAATTTTTCCCAACACTCACAAATACACACACAAAATTGATACTCAGAATTAAGCTCAAGTAACAAGCACTGAACTCAGCACTTTGCTTTCTTTATCTTCAAAAATCATGAATACTGAACAACATAAGACTGCAAATGCCTCCTTTAAAAAGTAGAGCAATCGATAGTTACTAACAAAAATACCGTTTGACAACAACTCTACAAACTTGCAGATCAAAAATGAAAATGAAAATCTTCATTATGCCTCTTCAAATCTCAAATATGTTCCTACTCCGATCCAATGTCAACCTCTTCTTTGGCTTCCAAACCCAATGATCCTCTTATCACTTTTCCTTCTTTGGGTCTATCTAATTCTACTAATTCCTTTGCTATTTCTTTTATCTCTTCACTAAAAACTACAATTGCATTGGTGGGTAACTTATCTAACTCTTTATCTCCCAACCCACACTTCTCTAATGTCTCAAGTAATTGACCCGAAGACACCTACACTCCTACTTCTACAACTTTGGACTTCTTATCTTCCTTCACATTATTCCAAAGTCTCTTTAACTCTGATTTCACTAGGTCTAATCTGAGACTTACATTGTCTCCTACTTCAATTATCTTCCTATCTACTTGTTCCCTTAAACAAATCAACACAGTGTTCATATCTACATCTTTTGCTCTCCTCTTTCTTGTTTCTTGCACTAGTAACTTTGATTCATGAAGTCTTGCTTCTTCCACCTTTCACTCGGATTCCATGCTAAGTATTGCTTGTAGTCTTCCAACAACTTTTCCTACTAACTGTGATGCATACCCTCAAGATTGGTTCTGCTTTCAACTCTTCTCTGTACATCTTCAACTTGTCTTTGTACTTGGTTGCAAGCATCTTCTTTTCCTCCTCATACTGAGCACTTTGCACCTCAGCATTTCTTACCAAGCTTCTCAATCTTTCCTCCTCTTGGTGTTGAATTGCCAATGCCCTCTGCCATGCTTGATCCTTCCTTGCCACACTCTTGTTTATGCTCTCTTACTCCTACTCCATCACAACCGCCATCTCCTTCACATGAATGCTTTCCATGCAAACTTTGTTGACTTCACCTTTCATCTTTGCCAACAACGTTGTCTGGTCTTTCAACTCTTTGGCTTGACTGGCCAACCTCTCTTCCATGCTTCTTGAAACTCTCTTGCAAGTTCTCTAAAGTCTTCTTCTTCAAGACTACATCCACTTGAAGTTCCTCAGCTTCTTCTTCTCTTTGACTTATAATCTCCTTCAATTCCTTTACTTCATCTAGCAAATGCTTCACCACTTGGCACTCAATCTTCACCTCCACATGATCTTGCTAGATCACCTTCTTCTGCTTCTTTTGCTTCTTCAGCAGCTCTAACAATGGACTCACAATGTGCGATAAGTACTTCACTCCATCAAATTCTTCTTCATCTTTGGCTCCTTCATCATACTTTGCTGCCATTGATGCTTCTTCCGCCAGAGCCTTCCCCAGAATTCTTGATCTTCATACCTTCAATGACATTCCCTCTGAGCTTACTTCTTCCTTATAGACTGTGCTGAAACCTACGGGTTCAATTGTCATTGACCTCTTGGCTCTTCCTTCCTTCTGGTCTTCCTTCTTTGGTTCTTCATCCATCTTCTCCATGGGCAACTCTAAGCAAGGGCCATCTCCTCCCTCCATACAATCTAATTTCCGCATAGAATGCCTTAACTTCTTTTGCCTCAACCAATTGTTGGACTTCATCTTCACCTTCACTCTCACTCCCAGACTCCTCACTCTGTAATGTGAGTTCAGCTTCTTTGGAGTCTCTTCTTCTGGACTCTATCTCTCCTTCAGACTCTATCTCTGAAGTCTTGTCCTTCACCACCTTTTTACCTCACGGATTGAGTCTTTGGGTCTTTCATTGTGGCTAAGGTAAGGCTACTTCTTTGAGTTTAGTCCGCTTCTTCATCTTCAGACTTCTTCCTTCCACCATCTCTCTTTGTCTTGTCCTCATGAAATGATTGTCGTTGGCTTGTAGTTGTACAATGTATTGTTGCTCCTCTTTATCTGCTTCTTGTCAAAGATGAGGATGGAAATGCCAAACCATATGTTGCCTCTTTGCCCAGTTCACCTTCTCTCCTGCAAACATTTGGTGGAAGAAGACTACCTACTGCATGTTTACATACGTCATTTGCTTGGGCTTGAATATGTCCATGAGCGCTCCCACAATGCTTTTCTTAATTGGGTCTCAATAGGACTCTACTTTGTAGCCATTGTTGGTCCGTGGAGCGAAGAACAAATTTCAAATTTCCGTAGTCTCTTTTGCAGCGTCACACTTCCTATAGAAGGTGACCCCAGTTACCTCTCCTGCTTCTTTCCCCAATAGTAACTTCCAATCCAATTCAATCCATTGAGCCGGATTTCCTCTCTCCCCCATAACTTCGGGGCCTTCCTCACAATTATTGGTGGCCATCTCTGCCATGATGCTTGGAAAATTGACATTAAAGTTACATGCCAAGAATGTGATCCAAAGTCTATTCAAGTCTTTGATACTAGGTATGATATCTAATTGCCAAATTGCAAAACTCCTCATTGTGAGTGCATTCTTAGTCTTCTTTGCCATGATCTGCTCACTTGTTCTTTGGCATTGGAAGATTATCCCCTCTCTTGGATACGTCACTCTAATCCCTTCTAGACTTTGGAAAATTTCACTCTCGATCAGCTTCTTGACATGCATTACTATAGGATGACTACTCAGAAGAACAGGGTATCTACTTAATATGTTTGATTTCCTCCTACTCAATCATAATTTAAGAATACCTCAAAGTGAAATCATTCTTCAGTCAATTTCAAAATTGACTCATACTTCTTCCTAAGCGTTGGTTTCTTGTCACTGTCAAGGTATTCTTCTCTTGCTTCCACCATTTCTTGAAGTGTACATTCTTGATTGGCCCGACACATAGAGAGGTTGTTACATTGTCTTTGTATTTGCCTTCACTTCTTGTTCCAAAGATGCCTTTCTTTGGATTTGTCTCTTTGTAACTCCATCCGAGTACTTCCGATTCCCGACCAAAGGTCAACTTCCTTGGGTTTACTCCAGAGACATATAAGTCCATTCTTTCCTTCATAATTTGGCTTCCTTAATACACTTCTTCTTTAAAACTCTTTAAAACTTCTTTAAAACTATACACTTCTTCTTTAAAACAAAAAATGTGGGTACCATGCCCATGTGTCAAAGATTCTCTCTTTTCTCTCTCCCATGCACTTAACTTGCATGCCAAGTGCTAATAGTTATCTTGAGTGTAATAGCACTTGGCCAAAAATTCTGGCTGAGTTGGTGGTGTATTCAAATTATGGCAGCTCTTTACTATGAGTGCTAAGGTGGCACTCCACACTTGGCCTATAAGCTCCACCCATTGGTACTCCAAGTGCTCTCCAGCTCTTGGAAGCACTCCAAATGATTCCATAGCACTCTGAGTGTTGTTCCTTCTTCAAGCACTTGAGATCATCCTACATCCCTTTGAGTGCTATTGTCTTCCAATAACTCAATGTTATCCTACACCACTCCAAGTACTCTCCATCCTCTTTCTCGTAACCTTTCTTCAAGTACCTTATCTTTTTGAGGCATTTCTCCTAATAACTTGTTTATTCGTGGTGGTTTTCTAGCTCTTAAGCCTAATTTGATCCAAAATGGGAGCACCATAGGAAGTAAAGTCCCATGCAATTTTGGAGCATTTGCAATTGGAGAATTGTGCCTCAATCAAGTTTAAACAAGTTGAGCATCTTGGCAATCAGAAGCAATGGACCAACATCATGTTGGTCAAGCAACTAGGATTAAAATATTCAATTGAGAAGCTATGACATTAATCCTAGTTGATCAACAAGCACTCAATAATAAGGCAAATCAAGGGAAGCAAAGTAAGAGAAGATGTGAGAATTACCAAGGGATGCCCTAGGGTATGATCTTTCCGTCTATTGTTCCAACTACTCTTGACCATATTGATAGGATTTGTCATCATATAGCCAAGGGTAATTTGTTGCTTTGTTTCAATAATGTGAATAGCCTTGAACCAAAGTTTTATGGCAACTTGTGTGAGCTAAAGGTGTTGATAATCATGTAGTTGCCTATCTTGAAGTGAGAAGTACGTTTTCATGATTGGATGTTGAATAAAGTAAATGTCAAATTTGGTGAATGTAGTCTCTTCTTGTATTGAATCATTCACTCTTTGACGTGCTTAGTTCACAACTTAGTGCATTACATGGCTTTAAAATAGGTGGTAGTAGCTTATATTTTGGGCCCTTTTGAAGATGTAGTTTAAGCAATGTTTGATGTCTAACTTCACACTCAACTTAGAGGCCTTGGGTTTATGAGTCCATACTCATAAATACAAGGTGTGAAGCTCAAAAAAAATCCTCATTCCCTTTGACTTCTCATTGGGATTTCAATTCCCCTGTGACAACCCGGCAAATATCACTTTTGCAGTAATTGGGTAAGTAAAGTTTGTTCCTGTAGAGATACGAGTCAGAATTGGTCAAATAAAAAGTCAAACAGTAACATGTAGTTCTTCTTGAGTTCTTCTTTAGTCTCTCAGGTAGAAATCACACCCAAAAGAGAGTAACAAGCACTGATTCTCAATCTTTTCACAAAGTAACACTTCTGAATCACAACACCTTCAATCTTTCTAAATAATCTTGATTGTGATGATTCAGGCTCTCCCAAAAATGGCATTTCACTGCAAAATAACTTCACCTCTGAATTGTGTTCCACCCCTCCACTGAAGGCACAACTTTCTCGATTAAAATTGCTTCACATCAACTTTGCACTGCACTCACAAATGCAAAATACTACCAACACTACAATTCCTCTCAGATCTGTCAAGGCATTGCTTTGATTGCACTTCACTCAGGATCAAACACACAAAATGAAGATCAAGGCTGCGGAATCCAACATCCAACAAGCACATTAACTTGCACTTTGAATTTCTCCCAACACTCACAAACACAAACACAAAGTTGATACTCAGAATCAAGCTCAAGCGACGAGCACTTCTTCATAGCACTTTGCTTTATCTATTCTCAAAATAATGAGCACTGAACAACATAAGATTGCGAATGCCACTCTTAAATAGTGAAGCAATAGACAGTTATCTTCCTAATGTATCTCTTCCTAACAACTCTACAAACCTGCAGATCCAAAATGACAATGCACCTCTTCATATTTGCCTCTTCAAATCTCAAATTGGTTGCTAATCCGATCCGATGTCTACTTCTTCCTCGGCTTTCAAACCCAAACGCGAAGTAACTTTACTTCCTACTATCCTATCCTCGGGTTTCATAACTCCTACATCTTCTACCAAATCTAATAGTTCTCTTTCCTGATCTGAAATTTCACTGGTGGGTAATCTTTCTAACTCCTTATCTTCCAACCCACTCTTCTCTAATGTCTCCAATGGTAACTTTGAGGACATCTGCACTCCTACTTCATCTTCTTTGGGTTTTGCTCTAACATCTTTCCAAAGTTTATCTATCTCAAACTTTACTAAGTCTAATCTAATTGTGATATTGTCTTCTACCTCCAATATCTTCCTATCTACACAGAGTTTTGAGACTAATCAACAATGCATTCAAATTGGTATCCTTTGCATGTCTCCTCCTTGTCTCCTACACCAACAACTTCAACTCGTGCAGCCTTGTCTCCTCGATATGCACATTGGCCTCTGTACTCAACATTGCGTTCATCCTAATTACAATTTCTTTCAAGGGCTCCAGTCTCATCTTCCTCTCATGCTCCCGATCTGCAAGCCAATCCTCTCAGTACATTGCCAATTCTACTTCAAACTTGGCCTTCACAGTTTCCTTCTCCTTCTCCTTCTCCTTCTGTACAATCTTCTCCTCTTGATTACAAAGTAACTCTTGCAATCTCTCTTCTTCCCTATATCTCACTGTCAACTCTTGTTGCCACAGTTGCTTCTTCTCTTCTACACTCTCCATCACCCTATCGAGCTCTTGTTCCTTCTTTGCTACTCTTGCCATAGCATGAATAATTTCTAGTCTCAAATCAGCAAACTGTTGCTTCAAGATCTCATATTCCGCAATTTGTCTTTCCTTTGCTATGTCACTCTGTTTCACAAGTTCCTCTTGATACCTTGCTTCTCTCCTCAAGTTTTCTACCAATTGACTCTACACTACTGCCTCCACTCGCAGTACTTCCCTCTCCTCCTCACCTTGGATTATACTCTTCTTCAACTCCAAGTTCTCTTCTTCTAGTTGTGCTAATACTTGCAATACGGTCTTCACCTCCGGACACTTTGACTGCATCTCCTTCTTCTTGTGTTCCAATTTCACTAATAGAGGACACACAACTTCGCACAGGTACTCCACTCCGTCACTCGCAACTACCTCAACTAGCGGAGTGATATCCTTCTTTACCTCTTCTTCTCTCAATACTTGCCTTCTTCTCTACAATCGTTGTATCAAAATGGACGCTTCACTCCCCAAATTGGCATTCTCCTCCCTTGCCTTGCTCAAACCCACTTCAGACTTTGCCTTTTGCCTGGACCAAACTCCTCTTTGAATGGTAATCTTCTTCTCCTCCTGCTTTGGCACTTCATCTTCTAACTTCGCGTTACTCTCTTCCTCGAGCTCCATCCAAACCTCTTCTTCTATTGTAGGAACCAACATCATCTCCCCACCTTCATCGCTGTCACTACTTGTATCTCCACTCTGTAGTGTGAGCTCGGGTTCTTCCTTGCATTCCAAGTCTTTGGACTTGCACTCGGCTTCACCCTCCAAGTCTTCTTCCGACGATGCGATTACCACCATACCTTTCCTTGGGTTCACTCTTCTGGTCTTCCGAGGTCTTGTTTTCTTGACGTCTTTGCCTTCTCCATGTCGATTGTGCTTCTTTGACCTCGGAGTACTTACGTCCACCTGCACACTCTTCCCCGTCTATGCATAGTACTCATTGCTGCTTTGGATCTGAAGAATGTACTACTACTCCTCCGCGTTGACTCCTTTCTTAAGTTGGGATGAAAATGTGACACCATTTTGTTGTGCTCTGCCACATTGAGAAGATTCAGCCCAAGGTAGAAATGTGCTGCAAACGGCACAATGTAATGTGGAGGCGATTTATCCCGCAAGTTTCATACCATCTGCCTCGTTCGCCCATGGAAGCACCTCACCCAGTTGATTGGCTCTCCTGCAAACATCTTATGGAAGAACACCGCTTGGTGCTTCATCACATAAGTTTTTCTCTCGAGCTTCAGGATTGCCATGAGAGCACTCACAATCCCTCTCTTGACTGGATCCTTGTAACTCTCTACTTTGTACCCATTCTTTGTACACTTTGAAGAGAATGCATCCCTCACTTCTTGGGTTTCTTCGGCTTCCTCTCCCTTCCCCAAGAACATGCATCCTGCTCCGTACCTGCCTCTCTTCTGAGTACTAATCTCCAATCCGACTTCGTCTAGCGAGCCGGATTTTCTCTCTTCCCCTCTTCCTCGGGGCCATCGAGACATTTACTCTTGATTATCTTGGTCATGAATCCTGGAAAACTCATGTTCTAGTTCCACGCCAAGAATGTGATCCAAAGTCAGCTCAAGACTTCGATTCTGGCAATCACATCTAACCTCCAAATTGCATGATTTCTCATTGTGAATTCGGAGTTCTTCTTTCCTCCTCCCATCTTTCTTTCTTCCTCATTGTCTCTCAGATTAGCTCTCTCGAATTCTCCTCTACACACCAGCGCATCTTCAACTCTACTTCCCTTCCCATGATCTCCTGCAAGACGACTCCTCAATGGCAAAGGAAAATTGCTTGACATTGCTTCATCGTTAGCCCAATTTTTATGGAGTCGCACCTTCTTCATCTCTCTTCAATTTGAGTTTTTACCGAGAAATCACACCTCTTGCATGCTCCTATCACTGTCAAGTGTACTTCATGCGTATGACTGCCGATTTTTGAACGGTCCCTTCTTGAATTTCTTGCTCCAAAGAAAAGTTGTTACATTGTCCTCACCTTGGGTTGAGCACCTCCTAATACGAAGACTTCTTACTTTGGGTTGTATGCTGACAAGGCAAGTCCGAGTACTTCGCCTTATGACCCAAAGCCACGTTACCTCGGGTTTCATCCTGAAGACTCTTTTCTTTGCCTTCTTTGGTCATATAGGCGCAATCCGACTTCTCTATACACTTCTTTTTCTCCATTTCAAAAAAAAACAAAAAATGTGGGTACCACATCCTCATATGTGGTTTGAGAGTTTTGGGCACTCCTCTAGAATAAAAAGATTTTTGAATTTTTTTCATCTTGGATACCTTAGTACATGCCACAACCCATGCTCACTTCCTCCCTTGGTTAGAGAATACTCAAGTGGCCTATTCAATTCTTACACAATGTTACCACCCTATGGCCCCATATTTAGCATAAACTTTCTCACCTATAGAGATAATATTGTCACATTTATGGATGTTTGATAGTACCATCCAACATACTTTCTCCATTGTGTTAGGACCATACATGATATCATACACTATCAAATCAATGGTGTAGACAATAGATAGCTCTACTCATAGTCATGGGCAGATGCAACCTCTTAGGATAGGAGGCCACAATACAAATAACATATATTGGAGTATAGGCTCTAGTGGTCTATCATTAGTAGACAAGTTCCTACATTAATGAAAAAAATTTATTGGGACTTATCATGATAGTGGATTTAGGCACTTATAACTTCTATTCATATTTTGATTTTGGCTCATGACTTATTGCACTTCACATTCATCATTCCTCAAATGTATTGACTTTGTGTCTCTTAGACTTTAGGAAGATTTAGGCAGATCTTAGTGAATATATACATACTTACACACTTATCAATATTCTAATTGATGTGCTTCTACTTGACAAAGTTAGAATTCTCTCTTGTGATGGGAAAGGCTTTGGAGCCTTACTTCCCACTTGATTGATGACTTTCAATTTACTTTTGAGTAGTTTACCACAAGTCTACATTTGAGGTTGGGTCTCCCACATCCAAGTTTCATAGTGCTTTTGGACTAATATTCTCTATATGAAATTAATGGCATGCACTTTTTATGATGTGAAATAGGTGGATAACACACCATATTCCATGATTTAGCTTGTGATATAGTGGCTTAGATTTAACAAGCTACATCGGCCCAAGTTTAGATTGAGCAATGGTTGGATCTACTAGGACCACCTATTTATCATGTGCAAGCAAATATTGTTACCTTCATGGATGGTCGTCACACCTTGCATGACATGGTGGTGGTAAACCTCCTACAAGCAAAGTCATTGATAAAAGTAGCAAAGTCATTGATAAAGGTAAGAACAATGACCTTCACCTCTAGGGGCAAGGAGGACCACCACATATCCTAACTATCCTTGGATACCTTTGTCTTTTGGCAATTGATATTTTTGGGCACTTTCATCACTATTTTTTGAGCATGAGTCCAACATTGATCCTAGCAAATTAGTATAATCACATTGACCCAATAGCTAGTGGACTATCCAAATAAGACCCAAAAATCTTGCCCTAATATCTAAGATTTGCATAAGTCCTCCACTATAGACTGAAATACATTCTTTTTTTAAATTTAAGCTAAGCATCTTCCTCATTGGATTAAGTTCATGATTTGACTTCTTATCAAGAGGAAAACACAAAATTGAACTAATGTTTTTTAGATGAAATGATGAAATTGAACAAACCTAAGTCTAACTAGTCCATATTGGATTAGGATGTCAAAGATTGAATAGAAAATTTTGAAGAATTATATGAGTGATATGTTTTGGCATGGCCCTACTCAGAAATCAAGACACACCTCATCCACATGCATATTTCACATAATCCACCCATAAACTCTCTTTGAAATGAGTGTAACAAGTTTGGCAACCAATTAATTTTTTTTCAGGTGGGTTTCCATTATTAAGATTTATCTTTTTTACACACCATGAAAAGTTTTTACGGATTCTAACCTATTGCTGTAGTCCATAGAAAATATAATTAAAACCTCCCTATATCACCTTGTAGAAAAAGAAGGTCTACTCGGGCTGCTAAAGATTCTATTGGTAGTTTGATTGTGAAAAGTTTAGCCATGAAGGTGACTTGGATGACTTTGAAACAATAAGATAAATAGTACTCCCAAAGGAAAGGCAAAAGGAATACAAGGTAAAAAAAGTGCACAAGGAAAGAACAGCACAAGCCCAAGAGTCCTAAATAACCAAAAACAAAGACAGACACAAGTAAGCCCGAATGGACCTAAGGGCAAAAAGCACCTTAACAACAAGAACCAAAGAAACTAAGGAGTGTAGGATCTACTCCTAAATTGTATGGTAGAGGTCCTCCAATAATATTTTTGGTAAGTGGTGAGGGAGGACCTTAGTTGTGCTAGATGTATTTATTGCAACACTTGTTGATGAAGACCTATTACTAGAGCGCATTGCAAAGTGACTAATACACTCAATCAATATGTTTTTATTATATATACTTTGTGAAAATAATGTATTTTGATACACCTTAAACATGGTTCTGGCCCATAGGGCAGCACTACAAGCCTTTCGCAACATATATATTTTTGAAGCAAAATTAAATTAATTTTTTTGGGATTCCTAGAAAAAAGAGTAGGATATGAGCATGGTTGGAGAGGCAACCAGTGCTCCTCTCCTTTGGATAGAAACTTGTGCTACATCTTCAAGAAGACCTTCAAATGGAGATGTAGGCGCCCAAAATCTCAATTGTTTGAGGGACAAAAGTATCCAAGGATAGCCTAGGAGCATGGTGGTCCTCTTTGTCGCTAGATGGGATGGTTGCCAATGCTCTTGCCTGTATGCATGCATGTGTCAAGGACTCTACTCATAGAGGGTTTGCCACCACCACATCATGTAGGGTGCAACAACCATTAGTGAAAGTAACTCTATCCACTCACACTTGACTTATAGGTGGTCCTAGTAGATCCAACCATCACCCAATCTGAAATTGGACCTAAGTAGCTCATAAAATCTAAGTGATTGTATTCCAAACTGCATCATAGACTCTGGTGGGCTCTCCACCTATTGCACATTGTAGAAAGTGCACACAAGGGGAACCATATGTGCATTGGTCCAACAACCCTATGAGAGCTAGATATGGGAGACCTAATAGTAAACTCCTCAAAAGTCAAATAGAAGTCATCAATCAAGGGTGAAGCCTAGAGCCAAGCTTTAGAGCCTTTCTCCTTGCAAGAGAGGATCCTTTCTCTGTTACTAGAGGTGCATCAATGAGGATGCTAATAAGTGTATGAGTGTGCCATATGCTTATTAAGATCTGCTTGAAGTTCATAGAGTCTAAGGATACAAAGTCAATAAACTTTGGGAGTGACATGCATGCAAGGCCCAACAATAAGTCATGAGCCAATCAAAGATATGATTTGAAGGCATAGTGGATGGATCTATAGTTATGATAGGTTCCATTAGAAAATGATGATCCTTATGTAAGAACTGGTTTGCAAAACAAGGGACCATTAGGGCACATGCTCCAATAAATGCTATTAGTGTTGTGGCCTCTTGCTATATGAGACCACATCTGCCCATGACTATGGGGAGAGCTATTTACTGCCTACACCACTCATTTGATAGTTATGAGAGCATGCATGGTACTAATAGAGTGGAGGAATTATGATGGACTGTTTTGTCAAACATCCACAAATATGGCAATAGTGCCTCTATAGGCAAGAATGTTTGTGCCAAATATGAAGCCTTAGGGAGCTAACACTAACTAAGAATAGAATAGACCACATGAGTATTCTCCAACTAGTAGAAGAGGTAAGCATGGGTTGTGGCTTATAAAAAGGTGTTTGATATAAACAGACAAGATGAGAAAGTTGCCACCACATGTCTTAAAGTAGTGTAATACGCTATGGAAAATAAAGGCCCACCAAATAGAGGCCCTTATCATATGCTCTTGGCTAACATCAATTATGAGAACTCTCTTGCAGTGGTATAATGGCTATAAAATAGAGGAATCTTAATACCATAGAAATTGTAGACAAAGGGGATCATGAAGGAATCTGATCTATAGATGAGCAAAGAGCGGGGAATAGTGTTGGACAAGAGATGGTGTTGAATGCATTGGAAGACATCAAATTGGACAACCATCCAATCTGGCTAAATATCCAAGGATGCTTGAATGCTTGCAATAATAGTCTCATAGCCACAACAAACTTATGGAGAGACAAAAAGGAAGAAAAAGACTACAAAAACTATAAGCAAATAGTGCAAGATACTAAATGAAAAAAATAAAATAAAAAATCTCTAATGGAAATGAGGTGCACTCTTGAAATCTCCTTTGCAAGAGCAAGGAGACAAGAGACTCCAAACAAACAAAATGCTCAATAGGGTGCATGACCAAAGGCAATGCATTGATTGAATGCAAACAACAGAAGAAAACCTAAATCTAGAGCATGTAACGAGAGGCAATATTGTAGGAGCTCAAAAACTAGCCTAGATAGCCCACCCATTGATAACCATGGAGAGTGGAGGAGCACATGGGAAAAGCAAGAATTTTTCAGTTGTAACTCCTCATATGACTAATAATCATGGAGAAATGAAGGAAGCTCCTCCGAGGAGGGTGGATGTAGGGTCTTTAGGGCTAATTAAGTCTTAGGAGAAGAAGGTTGGCCAGGTGGGTGAGAGTGCTTAGGTTGCCTATTTATACTCCCCTATTTGACCTAACATCAAGGATTGACAAAGACAATAATGCTTTGGAGGTAGGGTGTGGAGCTATGGAGACTCTATAATTTGCCTAGTTGCGGCATGTGCCTTTATTGTTTACACTTCTTAGGGGGCTACCAAATATCCTCTCAAGAACCTATGAATCCCAGAGGAAATCTCTTTATGGCCTAACATACCATCATGGGTTGGAAGTAGTAATGTACATTGCAAAAAAATGGCCTATAACATCTAGGTGGAGATGTCTCTCTCGTGGTCATTTGGCAAAATAGCTTGGAGTAGGAGAGAAAGTGTGGATCCCACACAACAATGTAAAGGTATATAATCCATGTATACATCAATGGCCACTGAAAACCTATTAGGAATGCTTGGATAAGGTCTAAAGAGTGTAACCAAGGATATGAGTTGGGGAGTGCTTGTAGATATACTACCAAAGTATGGAAGTCTTTTCTTGTGGGGGGGGGGGGGGGGGGGAGTAAGAATGGAGGTAGCCTTTATACACATATGAAGAAAACAAGATTTCCCTTTATGATGGGCAAGGCATATACCTAACCATGGATAATTTAGACAAGATGTGTGGGACATTGATGGAGAGATATAAGGATGAACCAAGGACCCAAGTGGAAAAGACTTATCCTATGGGAGTGGCAGGATAGTAGGAGTGGGAGGAGTCTTTGAGTAGACTTGTGGAGGTGGAGGGGAGGTAGGAGTGGGAGGAGGGTTCAAGTTGGAAGAGGGTGTGGAGTATGGGATAAAAGTGGAGAGAGAGGGGGGGGGGGACAAAAGGTGAGATGTCCTTCATAGGATAGTCTTTCCTTCAAGGAGCTCCATTAGTAGAGGAGAAGTATGTGACCTAGGGACCAAGGAGAAGAAATATAGGAAAACCTCAACAATTATGTGCATGTGCTAAAAAATGCATAAGGGTTGATCCTTTGATCACACATATGGAGTATGGGGTGCCAAATGAGGAATGATGCCAAAATAGTCACTCTATGGCCCGATGCTAATGAACAAAATAGAGGTATCTAGAAATAATCTATGGAAAGTGTGCCCCTGTCAAATTGTACCCAAGAAAGGTTATGACAAGGAAGCAAGACATAGGAAAGAAATTCTATGTATCCCAATATAAAAGGGGAAAACAAGAGAGTACTGAAAAGAAAGAAATTAAAACCTAGAGGGGAGGTGAGGAAGGCCTATTTGCAACCTCCAAAGATCTCCCTCTACTTCCACCTCTGCCTCTGATGTCCCATCTACAAGCAAGTTTGACCACATGTTTGTGGTAGTAGTGCACAATGCCCAAACCCATGTATGTGCCAAAGAAGTCCGGAATGGTAGATTGGGGAAGAGGCTCCAAAAGACTCCTATGATGTACTATGTCTACCTATCTATGCTAGCAATGCTCAACTTCTGCTCCCAACTGCCCACTGATGAAGAATAAGGAGATCTACAAATCTGTAGGTTCCACCATGTGCGGTACACAAAACTTGCTGTATCAAAACCCTCAAATACAAGAATTGCTCAATATAAGAACTATATGGTATAAAAACACTTTGGTGCAAGAATCTTCTAGTAGAAGAACTTAACAATACAAAAATTATCCTATAGAAGAACCTGTCAAGGGGCTCAAAGCCCAAATTCAAGATTTGATTGGTGCTTCTACAAGTGTCTCACAAAAAGCTATGCACTATCAAGTCAAGCAGATTGCTCTTGAAATATTTGCAGAGTCCAAAACTAACTTTTCCTGAATTGTAATATAGGAAGTTATGCCTTACATTCCTGATCCCAAACTCCTGATTAACCCCACCCTTTTTGGTAATTACTATCAAATTGGCACCTCTTTGTACCCACCCCACATAAATTCTTAATTATTGCATATTATAGTTGTGCAAAACAGCAAGGCATGATGCAATAAAGGTTACACTTGATGGGCTGAATGAATTATTGCTCTCATGGTTGATGGATACTTTGAATTGTATTTTGGACTGTAGATCATATGGTTCCTAATTAATTCCAGCCCTCACTAACCCTTAATCAAGTGGAGAAGAAGAATCCTCTCAAAGCACCTCAATCATTCATTAAAATCTACTAATCACATCCCATCCCACTACTTTCCTAATTATCTTTGCACTATGCATAAGTAGCTTCGTTGGCTATCTCTCAAGTTTAGCTAATCTAGATTGAGTAGGACCATCCATTGCTCAATCTAAACATGTGAGTGAGTAGATCATAGGATCTAGGCCACTACATCTCTAACAGTGTTGTGGACTCTAGTAAGCTCTCCTCCTATGGTACACTATAGGATGTGGATGCCCTCAACATCAAATGTAGAACCACATAGGCACTAGTCTGGTATGCCCAAGAGTCCTTGATGTGGTAGATCTAGCCAAAGTCAAAGTGCCATGGTGAACTCCTTTGATGTGAATAAAAAATCCTCAATCAAAGGAGAATCATGAAGCCAAACACAAGAGAAGATCATATTTTTTTATTGAGTAAAGGTATGTTAGTGAGGATGCTAGACAAGGTGTGAGTGTGCATATGCTCCTTGAACTTTGCCTAAGTCTTCATAGAGTCTAGGGAAATGAAGTCCACAAAGGAAGGAAGTATTGTATGTGTTGGTCTTAGCAATATATCATGAGCCAATTAAAGAGATGTTTGGAAAGCATGGGTGCTTGAGTCAACTACCATGATGGGTGGCAATAAAAATGGGCATTCCTTGTACAAGAACCTATCTTCCAAAAGGAGAGCCACAAAGGCCCAAGCTTATAGATAAGCTATTGGTGCAATAGCCTCATATGATGTGATGCCACATCCTCCCATGGCTACAGGAAGAGCTATATGCAATTGCTGCCTAATCCTTTGATAATTGTGGGAGCATACATAGCCCTGAGAGTATGGAGAAAGTATGGTGCATGTGACTATCAAAATATCATAAATGTGGTAGGAGGATCATCGTGGGAGGATAAGTACATGCCAAATATGATGCTCTTGGGACATAACATCACAAAAGGAGAGTAGGCCACCTATGCGTTCCACAACTGGTTGAATAGGTGGGCATGAGAAGTAGCCTTAATCAATATTTTTCTGATATATACGCTTTAATAGTCCTCAACTCCAAGAGGGGAGCACAATAATCCCAACCCTCCCATTAGGAAGTTGAATCTTGATGTGAAATAAGAGGGAGTGAGGACTATATATGGGCTCCGAAACTTGCATTTACAAGTTTGAAGTTGTAAAGCCAAGGTTGCAAGACTAAGTATGAAAGCTTGCACTACCTAGACTACATCTTCCATAGGGACCAAGATGCAAGTATCATCTGGTAAGGATGGAAAAAGACATGTGGGAAAGGCTGATGCACCTCTCACAAAGCTATGTGGTGAGCTATGGCACATAAGGGCACTCCCCAAGAATCTCCATAGCATTTACCCTCCACAAATGCTAATTAAGTGAACTCTCCTATGGTAGTATGGTTGTTATACAACAATAGTGTCTTGATGCCATAGAAAGTATGCACAAAAGGAAAAAAAAAAGAGGATCTACTACCCTATAGAACAAAGAGCTTAAAACAACATTGGAAGAGAAATGGTATTGAAGGAATTTGAGACATCCTCTTGGATGACGACTCAATTGGGATGGAGGTTCAAGGAAGCTCTAATGCATGCAATAACTATCTCATAACTCCTAGCATTGCTATTGCATACCAATGAGGAGACAAGAAAAGAAGTGGAAAATTTGTAAACAAATGGTGTGTGATACTAAATGCAAGAAGACATCTCTTATGGTTATGGAGCACACACCATGTGTCTCCTTGGATAGAGCAAGGAGAAAAGATGCAATGAACAAATGAGCCGCACTTGGGGGCACTAAATCCAAGGCAAGATATTGGTAGAAAGCAAAGAGAAGGAGCAAGCTTGAGTTTGGCAAGCCAAGAAAGAGAAAATCTTGTAAATGCTCAAAACTAGTCCTTAAGGATCACTTACCAAGAAACATGGAGAGTGAAGTAGAGTGGAGTAGAGCATGGGCAAAGAAGGACTCTATAAGCTGTAACTCCTCATCTGGGTGGTAATCATGGACAAAAGAAGGAAGGTCATAAGTGGTTGATGGATGGAGTTCCTATAAAGCTAAGAGAGTATCAATGGCAAAGGCTATTGGTCTAGAGGGTGAGAGTTCTTGAGTGCTTGCTAATACTCCCTTACTTTCCATAACATCAATGAACGACCTAAATGATGGTGGTTTAGAGGTGGAGCATGCGCATGTGGGGACTAAATGATCTATTTGGCTACTGATTGTGTTTGGATAATGTACTTTTCTTGTAAAGTAGGTCAATCTCCTTGTAGAAACCAATGAATCCAAGAGGTAGACTTGCAATGTTCAAATGCAACTCCATGAGCAGGAAGAAGCAAAGTCCATTAAGAGATAGAGCTACTAGGGTCCAAGTAGAGACATCTCTCTCTTGATCATTTGGGAAGATGACATGTAGGAGTATAAAAAGCATGGAGCCCACTAGATAGCAAAGGGGTATCAAGATCCTAGTGTCCATGCAAGGATAGGGTAGGTATCGGAGTAGAGTCTTAAGGAGGTCCAAGGAGTATAGCCAAGAGTAATATTGTGGTGGAGCTTGTAGTGAGACAGTTGGAGTATGAATAGGGTCTAAGGAGGTAGGCAACAATGTGGCCTTTATGGTCATTTGTAGGCATCTAGCTCTTCCTTGATGTTGTGCCAAGCCAACCTCCACCCATGAGCAACCAAGACAAAATTGCATAGGTCATTGGTGAGGTGGGATATAAGGAGGTGCTAAGGGTACTAAGGAGGCATGTTGGTTGATGGCGGTGCAGGGTTTGGGGAGATGGAGGAGGATCAAAATGGGTAGGAGTGGTGGTGGATTTGGGAATCAAGGAGGAGAGGTCATGGGAGGAGTGGAAGGCTAAAGGTGATTCAATCATTCCTTTGGTTGATTCTCCAAAGGAGAATCAATGAAAGGAGGATCCTCCATAAGAAAATTGGCCAAAGTGGGTTCCTTGTCACGGTACAATGGAAGACATGACAAAGGAGGAGAAGAAGCTCCATCAAAGAGAACCTGGCCCCCTATGGTACTCTGCTAAAATAGGTGGCACCTAGATCAATGTCCTAGATGCACACAAGGGGTATGGGGTATGCTAGATGAAGAATATTGCCTATGGTAGTCCTTCTAGCTACCTATGTGTTATACCAATAGCTAGATATATTATCTAGAGGTAAAAATTAGCTTGGTAACATCTAGAAAGATACTGTGTATAATGGGCTAGCTAGATTAGATAGAGGTGTCACCAAAGGAGTACTTCTACTAATAGAGTAGAAGTCAAAAATAGCCTGAAAGCTTTAGAGCCAATTTTGGAGGCCTAAATAGATGAATTTGGCCTAAAACATTGAAAAGATATTTGTCCCTCAAGAATGAAAGCCTTGCCTTCCCCCCACAACCAACCCATAGTTTGTCTCATTGAGAGCTTTCCAATGGTACTTCACCCACATGATTTTGAGCTTCCTATAGGAAGATTCCCTAAAGATTCTATCCAGTCAACTAAATAGGACAAGGACTGACATGTCACCCATCCAAGCAACTAATCTAATGGTGGACTCACTAACATATCACTAGTCCATGTATCTGATCCAAGGGTGGAGCTTCCTTTGAGTGAATCCTCTCAGCTATATAATAAAGAGAAGATGCTTCTTTGGGGCATTGGAGTATTGAGTGTGAAGCTTGTGTTTTCTCTCTTGTATCTCTCTTGGAGAGTTCTCTTGTCCTCCGGGTATTACACTATGCCAAAGATCGAAGTGGAAGCATCTTGAAATACATTATTGAAGAATCTCTCAACCCTTAGGAGATATAATTCAATACATGACTAGAAAGTACAAAACCTATACTAACAAACCAACGCCCAAAAGATGTACACACCCGAGAATAAACAACCCATATGAACAAAACTAGAAAAAAACTGAAAATTGAAAAAGTTGAACAGAACTTTTAAAAAAAAAAAGAAATGGAGGAAGAGGAGAACCTTCATTCCACAAGCTCTGTCTCATTTGGTACTAGAACCTATAGTACAAGAAAAATTTGATAGAAGAACCTTTTGATAAAATAACTTTTTAGTACAAGAACTCAATCTCACCAAATCCCTAAGTTTTCTCCCAAAACAATTTTCCTTTGCTAGATTTCTGCTCTTATGGCGATCCGAGTACTATATTCGAGAATACATGAGAAAAGAACCCTCTTAGCTCCCGAAATTTTTTTTCCTTTACCCTCGAAACCCCTACCATCTCTAATCTCAATTTCCGTTGCTCATGAGAACCCAAATTCGCCAAAATTGAAGACCTAGTGGCTTCTTGAGTTTCCTGGTGTCTCCATCGCCTTCTCCAATAGGTATGTAACTAACTCAACTGGAGAACCTTTTAATTCTCACAAGCCAATTCCCTAACTTGCTGCTATAAGTTCAATGTCCCACTATCCATGCAAGGTTCCAGGTCTTGCCAATTCCTGATTCATGATACTCCAAATTTCTCGCTAATTTTTCCACACTCTACTAATATCTCCTGCTCACTTTCGTCTCAATTTCTCACATACCTCGATTTCCCACATGCCTTGATCTTTCCCACAAGCTCAAAAGTTCACTTGTTCTCATCTCTTACACGCTCAATTCATTCATCAAGGACCTCTACAATGTAATACTCTCTGGAGATTTACAATGTTCCATAGCTGTTGCTGATCGCTCCGTACATGTTCCCAACGAGTACTTTCTCGTCCATTGCTCTATATAAGTTTTGTGACTAAAAATGCTAAAAATTTGATTCTGAGCTTGGTTATTTCATGGATTTCGTAGTATCCACTTAGGTTATCAGATAAAAGAGAGAGCTTGGTTAATTTAATGGATTTCGTAGTATTCGATTAGGTTAAGGTTATGAGAGGGAAAGGCGACCATGTAGAACACATGAAGAACGGGAAAACCTCGATCACTTAGGTCATCCAATATAGAAGAGAGATACATAGATAGAACACATGAGAGGCGACCAGACCATATAGAACACATGAGGGAGGGGAAGACCTCGATCGAGCCGTACAAAGGAGAGACAAAAGAGGTAAAGTGGGGTTAAGACCATGTAGAACACGTGAAAAATGAAGGACGAAAGACTTCGATCGAGCCGTACAAAGGAGAAACAAAACGGTAAAATGGGGCTAGGCCCAATAGAATCGCTACCAGAAATTGGATATAAAATAGGTTTAGCCTATTTTACCTCGTGTTTTATCCTTGTACAGTTTGATGGGTCTTCCTTCTTGCTTTCTTACACGCATCGCATTTTCTTGCTCTCATATGTCTGGTTTTTTTCAATTCTGTGTAAGGTTTTCTTCGATTTTGTGTAATTGGGAGAGATGATAACGGAATCTTATTTACCTTGAAAGCATGACGCTTATTTACATAATAGGGTAGATATCTAAGAGAGAGATGAGGGATGAAATTGGTCAATCGAGATGGGCTCCGATTAACAGAGTTGTTGTTGGAAAATGGGACGTTAGCATGGTGATTATCTACAAAATAGGGTAGGTATCTAGGAAAGAGATATGACGGAATGGAATTGGTGAATAGAGATGGGCACCGATTAACAGAGTTGTTTTTGGAAAATGGGACAATAGAATTATCGGAGGAAAGAGGGATGGCGATGGGCTCCGACCATCGGATGTGCCTCAGGCCACTTGTCACATGGGTAGATAGAACTGTCATGACGGACGGGGACTTCCGGAGGTGGGGTGGGGAGTCAACGGGGATGGGAGACAGGGCCCGTGCATCATGGTCGGTGTTTAGTTACGAGGTTTACATGAAAACCGATGGCGACGCCTGATGACGGTAACAAACCGGCTGCAACTGGATTGTCGGAAAAGAGGAGTGGTATGCTACAGTGGAGTAAACATGCAGCTGTTTGTAGTTTGGAAGCTGGGAAAATTTGCGCACCAGAGGCTTTGTTCAGGAATGTTGAGCAACTACGTGTTTTAGTCGGAAGGGTGCCAGGACATCTTGAGTTCAGGCAGATCAGGGCCCTGGGTATTCATTCTTGAGCTGGACATAACAAGTCATTTAATGTCGATGGTAGTGCTTTTGAGGGTAAGGAATATCAACAACGTTGAAGCCTGTTATACCAGAGCAACCTATCTCCCCACTCTCAAATGGCAGCCAAATCCCGTGTTTTGGTTGTGCTTTTGATTTGCGGAATACTACTGATTGCGGCGGGAGAGCAGTTTGTTTTGAAGATAAACACCTTTAGTCATGAAAATATCGTAGTCGGAGGTGCCGCTCAAGTTTTGACATCAAGTAATTGGAACATGCTTGAAATTCCAGGTACTGTTCTATCTCTTATAGATGTGGACAATCCTCAACAAAGCATGGGAGTTGGATTCTATCGTGACCCCATCCGGATGATAGATACCGCTTCCAAGACAGTTGCTTCTTTCTCCACTAACTTCATGTTCAAACAAAATCCTGAATCGTACAATGGCAGTGAACTTGACCGTCGTGGAGATGGCATGACTTTCGCAATGGTCGAGAGAAGTAACTGGACTGGTGGAGTCGGTTCACATCTGGGCATGTTTCCATTTGAACAACTGCCTTCCGATCCTAAGCTCTTTGCGATCGAGTATGACAATTTCCAAAATTATGAGTATGAGGATCCTCCTGAGAATCATGTGGGCCTTGACATACATTCACTCGTGTCAGTGGAAGCCGCAGAAATAGATGCGTTAGGATTTAAATTCTGGACGGGCGACACGATCTATTCGTGGATTGATTATAACGGCTCAAGTCATAACCTTGAGGTGAGAGTTGCCAATACCAGTGCGAGGCCAGCCAGCCCACTTTTGCAGGTCAATTACAATCTGTACGATAACTGTGCAGAGGAGATGTTTGCCGGGTTCTCGGCTGGAAATGGCGATGCTCAGAGCTCTTACTACATAACCGAATGGAGTTTTACGAGCTCTGGACTTCCACCGAAGGCGTCAGGGCGAGCTCAGAAATTGGGCCTTACCATTGGAGTTGTTGTTGGAGTTGTAGTTCTTCTCACTCTGGCTGGATTAGGTACCATCTTGTTTGTGCTCCGGCGTCGAAGACGCTATGCTGAGGGGTCCCCCGGAGATAAAGACTTGTTGATATTGCCGTGTATGCCGGACCATTACAGTTACAAACAACTCAGTGTAGCGACCAAAGCTTTTTCTGAGCAATCGAAGCTGGGAGAAGGTGGGTTCGGCAGCGTTTACAAAGGAGTTTTACCGACCACGGGGTCGCAGGTAGCAGTCAAGAGAGTTAACAGCGACTCGAAGCAGGGACTGAAAGAGTTTCTGGCAGAGGTTTCGATCATTAGCCAGCTCAGGCACCGAAACGTGGTCCAGCTGATGGGATACTGCAGAGATAGAGGAAAGTTTTTAATCGTTTACGAGCTTTTGCCAAAGGGTAGTCTCGACAAAGCATTGTGGCCAAAGTCTCCTAAGTACGTCCTCCCTTGGGACGTAAGAATGAAGATACTGTCTGGAACTGCTGCCGCCCTACTTTATCTTCATGAAGGGTGGAAACAACAAGTGATCCATCGCGATATTAAATCTAGTAACATCATGTTAGATGAGGAGTACAACGCTAAATTAGGAGACTTCGGGCTTGCCCGTCTCGTGGATCATTCGAAGAATGCAAACACCACTTTGATTGCTGGAACTTACGGCTACCTTGCCCCTGAAGCGGCACATTCCGGGAAATTTACTGTCAAAACAGATGTTTTCGCATTTGGTGCCGTGGCTCTGGAAATTGCCTGTGGCAGGAAGGCATTTGATACTACTGCTGCAGAAGATGACATTGTTCTCGTAGACATGGTCTGGGATCGGTACGCTCAAGAAACTTTAACCAGCGTCGTAGATAGAAGATTAGAAGGAATCTTCTTAGTGCATGAGCTCGAATTGGTTCTCACTATCGGTCTCTGCTGCTCTCACCCGGATGCCAAGGCTCGACCTTCAATGCGCCAAGTCGTACAGATCCTGGCAGGGGATGCTCCAGTACCTGACTTACCAGCAACAAAACCTGAAATGCATCTGGCATTCTCCGTCGATTGCCCCGCTATCAAGTTTAAGGAGTCCCAGGAATCTATATCTGTAGATGGCTCATCTACGAATGCCACGGTACTTCAGACCTCCAGGCGATGAACATAGCAGGATTCATCCTTCTAGTCTGTAAACATAATTCTGTCACCGAATCTGAACATAACTCTCCCATCCAGAGGCTAATCCGATTTTGTGGTCCATCTATAACACAACTATATTCATGGCTTTCATGATACCTAGGAATTTTACCATATCATTTCAACTTCTGTTAGTGCAATTTCTTGATCGGAGGAGCTTCTGACCACTTTCTTCCCCTTGCGATGTTCCTACAATTTGTAATTAGTATGCAGTAGTAGTGAACTCTTCCGAGGAATTTCCTTGGTAGTTTTAAGAACTAAGAAGTGAACTCCTTGGGTGAGTTTGTCACCAGATTCAACTCCTGTGGACATGGTAGTCATTACCCACATTAGAATGACTATCAACATCAACATCCAACTATCAACATGGAAGCCTTGATGTAGTATTCATTTTGGGTTTCACTTATCAGAAGAGAGAAGCGATTTGACATGTACAATTTCTGACTGTATGGCTATTACAAATTCATGCATTGGTCTCTCATTTGCTGCTCTGACTCTGATTCAAACCGACAGACTAGTTATCGGGTCTACACTCTGATGTACCAAAGGAAAAATAAGATCTCTTTGCACAAACACTAATATGGGAGATTAGAAACTGATTGATTAAGCAGATTTTGATCGGATTTGGAGGGTTCGTTGTTGGGTCTTTCATTCCGCATGGACGGTGTTCGGGGGAGAACTTTTTTCTCTGAGAGGGTCACCCAATCCAAACGCAGAAACATTTGCTGTTTATTCTTAATCTGAATCTCACTTCGCACGTTACTTCAGCTGTAATGGGAAAGAATAGTACTCATAGGCTTGTTGAATTTTGGATCAACACACGAAAGCAAGAGCAAAAAGGAAAACATATAGCCTGCTTTACACATCAAGCAAGAAGCACTGCTTTGAGGCGGATGAATGATATACTCTTTCTTGCATACCGTTGCCGTTGTGCTCCTTTCCTAACATAATGCTCCTGCATGTTCCTAGGTTCATTGCTGCAGGATACTCCACTTCATTATCTGAACTTTCCCACCGGCGCAGCTCCTTCTTCAAAGCATTGCTACCTTCTGCAAACTACCTCTGGAGGAATGAATTCTTCCGTGTGGGGCTGTTGGTCTACTCCAGATGGATCTTGGATGACTCTTCTCGAGTTCTGGTTTTACTTGAGAAGGTTCAAAGAGTACGCAAGACAAGATCCACTACTCCCCCAGCCTCTGGTTCGCAGCAGACTCATGCCACCTTGGAGAAAGTTCTTTTTCAGAGTTTTGATTTCACCACCCTTTGTACAAAGATACACCTCTATGATCTCAAAACAAGGCTGTCTACTCTCATCAGATCTATTTTCCATTACAGGTTTACTCTGAATCCGGAAACTGTGTTGCTTGTCTAGACCTCTACACTTGACTTCAAATATAGATGGCTTAAAAACAAAAACAATATCTCTCCATCGAACAAAACACCTTAAATTAATGGCTGTTCAATGCGGAATTGTTTATCTGTTGGATGCTATTCCTTTTTGATAACCTCTACTTCACATTCAGGAATCAGCTCTTCCGTCAAGAGATTGGGATTCCTATGGGGACATCTTGTGCTGTCTTCATGGCTAACCTATACCTCTTCACCTATGAACTGGATTTCATGCGCAGATTACTGGATGCCAATGATATTGCCCTGTTGCATGACCTGTCCCAAGTTTGCAGATATGTCCATGATCTTCTTGTGGTAGGCTCAGGACTTGATCATTTTACAGATTTCATGCATAAGGATGATGCTGCCAGTGGTGGTGGGATATATCCTAAACTTTCCTGTGAGTTAGTCCGAACTTATGTTGGCACTCATTGTGATTATCTGGACTGTTGCATTACACAGGATGACTTCAACACCTTTGTCTCTATCTATGATAATAAAGAGCTGCCTCACTTTGCTCACATCAAGACAATCTCTCTCCCTCATGATATTTCTGATATTTATTTTGATATTTCTGATATTTATCTATATCTAACAGACTCTGATATAAAATCAGAGTGTTAGATATAGACTGATATGTAAGTCCAAAAAGTCATACCTTTCAGCTTGTATGAAACTTGTAGATAGCTTTGTCTCCAAAAATTACCCTCTTCACCTGATCCAGAAAAAATTCAGCTGTCTTATGAAAAGAACATAATATCCATGGTTATCATGTGCTTAGTATATATAGAGATTTGAGAACATCTGTTCTTTTTGCCAGGTGGGTAGCTCATTTTTTAGCACACCAGTAGTTTTTCCCTTAGACTTGTATACCATCTTGCCTCCTGAAGTGTTTTCTATATATTGAACACCACTATTTGGGATTTTTCTTGCCATGTGGATTTTCATCGAAGGCTTATGGACATGTGGCACACCTGGTCCTTCACTTAACACAAGGGTGCATTTTCCTCCATGGTTTGCACTATCGCGAGATGCCCTAATTTCTTTTTAGTGCTCTTACTTGCTTCTCTGATTTCCAGGGTTTCTCCCTCTTGGGTTTGCTTGGGTTTCTCCTGCTGTCCTTTCTTGCGTAGCATTGAATTTTTTGCTCCCCGCTCGCAGTTTGCTTGGGTTTCTCCCGCTAGTCCTTTCTTGTGAAGCATTGCAGTTTTTTTGGCTCCCGGCTTGTCCCTTCCCCTGCAGTGCTGAGTTTTCTTGTGAGGAAGTTTCTTTTGATGATGCTTCTTGTTTCTCACTACCTCTGAGCGACACTTTAGGGGAGCAACCGAGTTTGCCTTGGCACTCATGAGTTTTTGAGTAGAAACTCGGACAAGAGGTACTGGCAATTATTCAGCTACTTCGGCAATGCTTGAGGCACTGTTGAAGTCGTGGGTGCTTTCATGGAGGTTTACTATTGTTGCCTTCTGCTTCCCTTAGCTGTTTAGCGTCTCAGGATTCCAACATCCATAGCGCTGGTTGTGATATTATTCATATCTTGTCCCCTTACGTTTCATTCTCGTTCTCTTTTACACTTTGACCATTTCTGTAGCCACATTATCTGAGATCCCTTGTTTTGTTCCACTCCTCCATTTCACAACTAATTCCCTCCATAGTACTTTCCCTTCCTTTGCTCTCTGATTGCTTCCTGCTTCACCCTCTCATGCCTAAAGTGTTCTTACTTGACTCCAGCCCTCGTTCTTTCTAGTTGTTCACTAGCAGGCTTATTGGTGGGTTCTTCATAATGTTCACGTTATGCGTATTGCTGGCCTCTTACATCATGGTTTTCTATTCCTTGCCCTCGTTTGCATCAATGTTCTCGATTTAATGTCCTTTATTAGTCTTTTGACCATAAATTATTTTTAATTTGTTTCCATGATGCTTTTGTTACGAATTATATTCTATACCTGCTTCCTTAGTGCTCAAACACTACTCTCGTTTTGTGATTCATGAACATGTTGGCCTCTTACATCATGGTTTTCTATTCTTTGTTTTAGTTTGTACAGATGTTCTCTATTTAATGTTCTTTATTAGTCTTTTGATTATTAATTACTTTTAATTTATTTTCATAATATTGTTACTATCAATTATATTCTATATCTGTTCTTTGAATACTCTAACTCTATTTTCATAATGTGATTAATATATATTTTATTTATCGATCATTTGCACTTCATGAATACTGGATAACCCGTCCCGAGAAGAGGATTATGGTCTCGTATACCGGCTTGATGGGGTCTTCCCGTCCTTCATTTTTCCTACTCGGTCGCCTTTTTTGGTTCATATATACCACATTACAGGTAAAACATATAACCCGAACCTCCTCCCGCATGCTCTTATTGGATCTCCGCAGTGCGACTTAACCGGAGACTTTCTAATCGGGTCCCGCTTCTGTCCTGGCGACTTAATGGGAGACTTTCTAAGCGGGGTCCCGCTTCCGTCCTCGTGAGCATCCAGCCTCGCGAGGACAGAACCTTTATATCGTATTTAACACTGACAGTCATTCGCAGTCTCATACTTTTGACCTAAAAAGAGGTTTCGGGTTTGTTCCGGTCGGGCGGTGAGGATACAGTTCTAAAAAGGAAAAGTAAAACGCGACCGCGTACGAAGACAGAGCATACTTGAACATTCTTGCTGGATAACGGAGGCATACTTGATGGATCAGGGAGGGACAATCTTGAACATTCTTGGTGGTTAAAGTACTAATGCGAGTTCTCATTGGCGATTAGAATACATGGATTCAATGCGTGGAAGGACTTTCATGCATGTCACTCCAGGATTTCTTTCGTAGTCCATCACAGAGGAACAAACGAGAAGAACAAACGGGTGACTTATTGCATTAACGTATTTTGTTGTTTCAGATTGGCAAGGTATACATCGAAACTTCTCTTGTCTTGTGAGACAGCCATCGATAATTATCTGATTGGCTGAAGAATAGAGCACAATATATCTTGGTGTGCAAGCCAGTGCAAAGATATTGAAAGAACTCAGGCTGATTTATCCAAAACCATAATTGCCGTTTCCTTTGAGGTATTTATTAATGATTTTCAGAGTTTTCCTATCACTGTAGCAGTGATTTTGCTTCAATCACCTTATGCGAGCCAACCATGCTTTCAGAGGATTCATGCCATCATACTGAAGTTCCAGTTCTTCACATACTGCTGTACGATTTAAAGGCTGGAGCAAAGGCACTATGTTCTTGGTTTACCTTCTTTCAACTTGTAGTAGTAGAGGCATCATCTTATACAATCATCTCCGTCTCAATCCAGCTTCAGCATACCATTGCCACTTATTGGCAAGGATCAACTTGCTAACCTTTTTGTTTTGCTTACATTTTCCGTTCTATTTCCTAATCTAATTATGTTGTCATGATATGCTATGCTATGATGATGTTCTGCCATTTGTTCATTTTCAATTGACAATTGAGATTCTTCAACTCTCCTTTAATAATGAGGAGCTCTTATTTACGCCTTCACTGTCAATTGATGAAGAGATAGACAAGTGGTCACACTTATTAAAGTTTGGGAATGTGGATCTTTAAATTACTCAAACCCAAGGAACTATTTGTGATTATATTCCATGGTTAGAAATGTTTCAACCTTATGAGATCCTCAACAATTCATCCTTGCAACATGAATTGATTGAACATGTTTGCAAAGATATATCAATGGCAAACAATTTGAGATAAATAGAGGACAAATATTAAAGTCTTACACCTAATTAAGAGAATTTAGATAGTGCAGGAATGACAAAAACATGTAAGTGGCAAAAAAATCAAGGACAAATAGTGATAGAGGAATCAAGGTAGACAGTATGGAACTACAAAAACACATGAGTGGCAAAAGAATTAAGGACAACCTGTGATAGAAGAATCAAGGACAAAAGGAAAACATAGTAAATGATACAAACACATGCATGATAGAAGAATCTAGAGCAAATGGAATCACAAAAGAATCAAGGACAAACAAAGATCCAAGTCTTACATTTTGATTGAGAGAATTTAGAAAATGCACAATGACAGAAACACATGGGACTACCCTTAATTAATCATCCATCAAGATCTTTATTGATCAACTAAAGTGGTTTGTATAACTCTATTTTTTGTTGATACAATAGACATTTGAAGCTATCTGCCTATTTTCCAAGAGAACAGGTCAATTAGCACCATGATATGTCAAGTGATGTCCACTCATCAATTTGTGCTTCTTTTGGATGCATCTTGATTGGTTTCCACTATCTGCTTCAGTTTTGGATCTGAGTGGTGCTAGCACTCCAAAAGATTCTTGAGCTTTGCACTAGCCAAACTTTCAATAACCTTTCTATTTCAAAGATACTTAATAATATTGGTGAGCGACAACAACCCAATCATGTATACTCTATACAGGTGTTCATTGACATTGCTAGCTATGGATTTCAAACCTTTTGCTACCTCATCCAGGTTTCGATAATGGATATCAGATTTCTTGGTGCACTTAATCTGCTCAATCAACTTCATGTGTAGATCTTGGAAAGTTGCTTATTGCCCGGTTTCACTTGAGAATTGAGTTGGAATCAATTCTGCCTAATTCAACAAGGCCCTGCTTGCACATCCTCCACCATGGTGCCAATTTTTTGCTTGAAATTAATTCATCAAAAACTTAATTGTATACATCACCAATCCCATGATACGGAATCAGACTTGAAGTAATTGTCTTTCAAGAGCAAGTAGGATAAGACAAAGAATCATTGTGGTCACAAGAACAATAGTATGAGCCATTCTACCGCCCTTATGTTTATTTGCTTGCCATGTTCTAGCAAAAGGATCATATTCTACAAAATGACAAGAATATCCATTTGGGAGACTTAATTGTTCATGACATAAGCAATCAACATATTTGCTCCACGTTTTACCTATTGTGGCAACATATTGTGGCAAAGCTCTTATTGAACAAGAGCTTTGCCACAATGCCACAAACTCTTGATCTCAAATAACCCCAAATAGATGACCTGATATTTGGTGCTAGTTGAAGTTCTCCAAGTCTTGTTTTGACTCTCCTTGCTCCTTGATTTGAGAATTATTGGACTCTCTTCTTTGACTTGTGACATGACTAGTTTTGAAGTGCTTTGCAATAAAGCTAGCACAAAAATTTTCTCACTCTACCCACATAGATTTTAGAAGCTTGACCACACTCAAATAATTGATAAAGTTAGAGATTGTAGCATCATATTTTTCTTTGAACTCATTTGTAATCCAAAGCATCTTGAATCTCCATAAGTTACATTGCTTAAGGAACCTCTTCCAAACATCTTGCAACATATTACTATAGCAAGAAAAAGAAATTCATATGAAAGTGATGCAAACACAAGAGTTTGCTCTACCTCCTTGTTGATGTTGTAAGAGTAAATGTTAAAGCTCCATTAGTAATCAAAACAAAACCTTTCTTGATCTAGTTCAAACAACCAAGCGGCTTTGATTATTGCATCCAAAGCTTTTTATGCTACAAAAGCTATTCATGTCAAGGTCATTTTTCCAAAGCAATCAATGTTTTTGAAAACCATCAAGGTCAAGTTGCATGATTTTATATCTTGAAAGTTCTATAAATAATTGTGAAATCAAAATATATCTTGGCATATGATATCAAGGAAGGCTTTTGGACATAAATCTCTTCAATTCTTGTTAAGGCATCATAAACAATTTCAAAGATACTACCATTGGCCAGAATTGTTTTACCCATTTTCATGAATGTATTGATAGTATATCAATCACTACCAAAAACCTTGCTTCTCCCTTTGGCTCTAACTCAATATAAGAGATTATCCTTATATTCAATATTTGACCATTGACACCTCATCATACACCAAGGCTTCCCATTGGGAATGAAGGCACCTATCCCCATCATGAAATCTTCTAGTGTTAATTCAGGTTCATAGTACCTTTGTGTAACACTATAGATTGCACTTTGTGAGACATAATGGTTAGGCTCCTTGCAAAGGCCAATCATTTCTCCCTTGATAATGTACTTATTATCTTGGAAAAGATAGGTGAATGGGATTTTAAAGTGCAATTCTTGTTACCAATTAGTCTAATTTTGCAATATAAACACCCCTATTGGATTACATATTTGCTTCTAAAAGCTCCAAAGCCCTTTTTTTGTCCATCTTAAAAGTACTCTTGCCAATTACAAAATCTTAATTCTTGCAATTTCCCAAATATAAGGTAGTAGGCTAATTTTGAAAGAGGCAAATTGCAAACTTAGTTATGGCCAGCTTAGTTGTGGCACCAACAAAAAAATAGATCTGAGGGATCGCAAGCTATAAGGAAACAATTTGAGTAGCCAATAGACATACCAATTTCAAGGTTTACGGGATCTGCAATAACAAAATGTGGATATCATATAGGGAGACAACTGAAGTATTGGGAGAAAAATTGAGGATCTTGTGACTAAGGATTGAAAGATTTGACTGATCAACATGAGAACTCATATAGACTAAGAAAATATATTGGAGGTTCTGTCATCTAAGATTGTGTCCTCACATAGGCTACATCTTGGTTGCCATTATTACTCAAACAAAGTCTCTTTTAGGTCAAAATTATGAGACTTTGATAGATCTCATCAATGAATGGAAAATGGTAATAGTCCTTCTTAGTAACAGCAATTAAGCTTCCTGTAATCCACACGTACCCAAAGCTTGCCATTCTTTTCTTTCACAATCACAACTGGAGACACTAATCATGAATTTTCTACCTCAAATATAAATCTAGCCTTCTTGAGCTAATCAGTCTCTTCCTTCATAACCAAAGCTATTGGTGGGCTAATGCAACATTGCTTTTGGCGGATTGGTCTTGCATATGACTCCATCTTTATCTTGTGTTCTTCCAAGGTGATTTCCTTTAGATCTTTGTAACTAAAAGCAAACACATGGATGAATTTACAAAAATTTCCTCACATCCCACCTTCTTTTCCTTGATAATATTTGGACTATACTAGAGGGTAGATAACCTCCTTTCTATCTCCTCAAGTATCAATAGTGGTTTATTTGGGTCCTTCAAAACCTTTGGCTTAGGTGGAAAATCCATAGCACACAAGAGATATTCACGTGAATCAGATTTTGATTCTTCCTCTTATGTAGAAGTCTCTTCCTCCATGCTTGTGTCCACACTTGAAGCTCTTTCTTTTGAATCTGATTCACAATGATCAAAGATGTTGTATCTTAATATGAATTATTAGTGGTATTAGTCGTAGGAATTGTAACCCAATGGTTTGATTGTCTAATCCTCAAGTATCCTTTTTGCCATTGATCAATAGTGTGTGTTGCTCTCAACCATGGCCTCCCAAGAAGCAAATAAAAGCTTGAATCCTTCAAGACTTGGAAAGTCATTAGATTTTAACTCTTATAACTAAAACTACTACCTTATCCATCACCCATATGGTCAAACTTATTGCTTGCTTTTCATGCTCACCACAAATGATGAAAGTCTAGAGGGTATGACACCCAACTTCTTCATCAACCTTTCTAACATGGCATTCACTTCAGATCCTCCATCAACAAGTGCATCCTTGATGTTATGACCATTCACTCACATCTCACATCATCTCTTACCATGGTGTTGGTTTGGCATCCACCACCCACATTGATACGAGAGCTTTCTCTTTTTCTTTCTTCTTCCTCTTGCTACTTGTAAAGCTCAAACTACCTCTAAGCTCCTTTCTCAAGATAGGATTCAAAGCAATCAGTTGGACCATTGTGATGTTGGTCTTGTAACTATCAACATCCTCCAATACATTGTAATTCCATTGTTGCTTTGAGATCAAGAAGTCCTCCACACCCAACTTCCTTAGAGTCTTTTTTGTTGATGGTATTGAGGTACTAGTGCAAGTGCTCCTAATAGGCATATGAGTATCCTTGCTAGGAATAAATCCTTGAGAAGAGTGTACATCCTCTCCAAAACAAATTCTCTTCTTCTCTTGTGCCAAAAGATCCATATTAAGACCTTTGGAGTTTGAGCTCTCTCCCTTCTCATACTTGCACTCAACCACATCTATGAATCCTATCTCCTTAACTTTATTTGGATTAGGAACCACCTTCCTTTTTCCCTCTATTGGCTCCCCTCATAACTCCTTCCTCCATGATACGTAAAATTTGGGCAATTCCTTTGGATATGACCTCTTCCTCCACAACCAAAACAATTTCTATCATGGAAATCATTGGTTGGTTAGTATTCTCTATATGAATAGCTTCTATAACTCCTAAGCTCCCTCTCCACATTTTGATTCACCTTTCTCTTCTCCCATAGTTACACTACATTGATTTTGAGATCTACAATTTGTTTATTAATGGTTTGAAATGGATCTTTTGGTAGAGATGCAAGAACCGGAGCAACTACTACTTTGTGGTGTACTACTAAGTCACAAAGTCTCAAAAGTTCCTCCATACTTGTAACCTTGAGGAGGATATACAACCTCCTTCACCACCAAATCACTCTCATCCCCTCCCAAAATCTCCTCCATATGTATTGTAATCTTGATAGTTTCAACCTTGGAAGAAGGTTTCTCATATTCCCATATCTCACCTTGCTTCAAATCTATGGTCTCATCTCTCTCACAAAATTTTTGGTGAACATATCTCTTATGCCAATCATAGTAGTCTTCATATCATCTCCACTCTAATTCAACATTATGCAGTCTTCATATCATCTCCACTCTAATTCAACATTATGCAAAACCTTGACTCTAACTTCTCTACTCTTTCTACATAGACTCTCACTTTCTCTCCATCTCCTTGCTTAAGGAAGGTAACTTCACTCATAAATCTTTCATATTTCTTATCTAAAAGAAAGTTCTCAATGAGTGCTTTAGTCAAATTGACCCAAGACTCTTCTTACCCATCTCTCCACTCTCTCTTTTGGTATTCTGACTCATACCATGTAAGGGCTAGATCCTAAAAGAAATCCGGTGATAATGAGACCCACTCATTCTTCCTCTTCTCATTGTTTCCTATGCAAGCTTGAAGTCTCTCATAAAGACCTCCAAATTTTCTCCATCCTTGCCAAAGAAAATTGGAAGTTTCCACATCTTAGCCCCTCACTATCTTTCTCTTTTCTCTCAATCTTTTTGTTCTTTTTGTTTCTCTCACTCTATAACTAATATACAATATATATGACAAACACCATTTGAGAGTAATCCACCCTAGGGAACACAAAACATTCAAGTTGCTCCAAGATTTCTACAGCAAGGTCAAATAGTAAAGTACATTTAATTAAGCCCTATAGATAGTTTATCCATAAGTTGAAAGATTATCTCCATCACTCATCTTGAAAACTAGTTGATCAAGGTGGTAGTTTCTCTATAACTATTCTAAAACTTTCTCCAAGATCTTTCACCAAAGTCTCCAAAAGTGCTATTATTCTACTACACTCATGTTCTTTTGGAAGTTCTTCCACTCCACAAACTCCACCCAACTCCTTGGTCTTAGATCTCCTCCTTCCCAATCTCGATCAAGAAGGTCCAACATGCAATCCTAAGTCAAGTAAGCCTCTCCTTTCCCTTAGCTTCTTGCTCTCAACGATCAGTCGACATGAAATTGCTTTATGTTCTTTCTCTCCATATAAAAAGAACATGTAGAATCACTCTTTTGTCCAAGTAGTGTATATTTTTGGATCCTCTCAACACTTTCTTCAAATTCTATTCTAAACTCTCTTTTTCTCAACTCAATATCTATAAGCAACTCAAACCCTTGGCAAACCTTGCATAGTTGTAGCTTCCACTCTTGGTGACCTTCTATGCTTCAAAGATGAGTCTAAACACTCAAACATGCTTTTGGTTGTTCTCACACTTCTCATGCATGAGATCTCAACTCTCTAATATGAACCTCTCCTCAGAATGTAACTAAATTCTTTTGATTGGTATGTCATAGTCTTTGAAAGTTTGCACACTTAATCAAAATCCTAGGGCATTTTTTCTTGCAAAATTTTAGATCTTTTCAATGAGCCATTTGGCCTAGGCATCTTTCTGTTCAACACACATCTTCCAGATTTGGTCTTAAAACCAACCCCTTCACTTTAAAATTGTATAACTCTCTCTACATGAAAGATCTCTATCTTATTTTTCAGCCAATAGGTAGCCTATCTACGACTAAAAACTTTTCATGGTAATCCAATTCAAGATATAGAAGTGGAAAACTATGTATAAATTCTTAAAGAGCATATAGTTTTGAGAGCAATTTACCCAATCATGTTCCAAAAATTCTAGTTCAATGTGTGTACTAGCTCTTATAATAATTTTAAGTGTGTTAACTAAAAGATAACCCAAGCTATCATGTATAGAAATTCTAAGTCTAAATCATAAACTTAAAGTTTTGACCAAATTGACTAGAATCTCCAAAATTTTGCAATCCTCCACTTATAATCTCTCCAAATCCTCTCATGTGTACAAAATATACAATATCACCTCAAATATATATTGTTATGAACTACATGGAACATAAAATAGATCTTGGTTCTCTAATATAAGATCAGCCCTCTCCTCCTCTTCTCTAATATTCTCTCCAAGTGAGCTCTCATAGCCTTGTTTTGCCTAATGTAGAATTGAACATAGAACGTTATCTTGCCTTCTAGAGAGGTCTTGATAACAAAACCAAAAAAGGTGTGTTTTTCACTTAGGATGAACTTTTGATGGCTATTATGGTAATTTACCGTGGATTAAAAAAATCAAGGAACCCCAACTCTATCATACTCTTCCAAGGCTAACACTCCAAGACTCAAACCATTGCTCACTAGAGAATTCAAATAGAGAGAGAGAGAGAGAGATAGTTGCAAATGAAAGGATAATGAGTACTTCCTCACCCCTAACTTATATACTTTTGAAAAATTTACACACCAAAGTTACTAATTACCAAAGTAACTCAAGTTACTAAGCTAAATTCAAATAAAGTCAAAAGGTCTAAAGGAATATCCTAACACATGAGAATATTCCTATAGACAGTTGGTCTTATCCTCACCTACCAACTAAGTCAAAGGTTTCTTCACATGATCTATCCTTGGACTATGGAAAAAGTCTATAGCAACAAAGTTTGTGGGCCAAAGAGTTCTCAACTCTTTCTTCAAAGTTGAAAAACTAAGAATAATATCAAGTCAATACACTAAAAGACAAAATAGTGGTGCTCACTCTTTTCCCTTCTTCTAAAATAGAGTCACCTTTATCTTAGCTAGGACTAACTCTAGCTAATCATGACTAATGTAGAAGCTTAGCTAAACTCCACATAGATATTATTTCTCCACTACTTGCAAGACCAAACTTAATATTCTTATAGAGCATACATGCATCAATGGGTGTTATAGGCCAAATTTGGAGAGGGTTCAAATTGGCAAGAAGAAAGGCTTCATTTGGATAAATTTTTACATTTAAAGATTTTGAGGCATAGGGCTATGGGCTAGAGAGGCTATGAAGGCCTAGAAGGGCCAACAAGCTAGCTTACAAGTGTGTTGGCCACCTACTTATCTCCTAATAGAGGAAGTTCATCCACGTGGAGAATATCCTTTGCAAGGGCAACCTCTAAGAAACATGTGACAAGATCCTTGGATCCTATAAGCACTCCAAGAACACATAGTCCATCTATAGATATGACACACTCCTCTACAAGCTCAAGGTGGGAGGGATACCTAAAGGGGACCATGCTCTTCACTTTGACACCTTGACTCTCAAGCCTACAAAATGTAGCTTGGTAGTCAGGTGATCAAAGGCCTACCTAATCTAGTCTACAAGGCCTACAATATGTGTATTGTTTGCTAAGGAGAGAAATACATAACTTGGCATAGCCAAAGTAGTAGATAAGAGAGCTTTGAAGTGAGCCATGGCAAACAAAGGTCCCCCTAAAGGATTTCCTTTTTGTGTACCAACAATTGACTCCAACACGGTGACTCCTTCATGTGACCACCCATGTTGATAGTAAAGGGAACAAGAGATCCACAAAACAACAACAAAAAAGGAATGAGACTTACTAAGGATCCACCGGCCTCCCTAAGCTCTAAAGATGGATGCCCAAGAGACACTATTAAAATCATTCTCAACATTCACCTATAGGACAATCCACTTGGATCAATATCTAGGAGTGCCTTGATGCCTAGGGAAATAACCTCACAACCTCCAAGTGTAGCTACTCCAAATTGATATGGACTGAGGTGCTCTTAGAAGTGAGATCAATGCTAAAGGACAATGGTACGACTGACTAACCTAAAGTGCAAAAAGATCTCTCCAATAGCAATCTATCTAATGCCCCCTATTTCCTTCTCCATTGCAAGAAGTCAACTAGCCCCTAACACCCGACTAATTGATGTAGGCTTATCTCTCCTCGCTACCGCTACAACCACTTGAAACAACTTGGTAAATCCACTAGAAGAATCATTTACTTGAAAGCAATCTCTAAGATGCTCATATACCATCCTTTACAAGCCTCTTGAGTAGAGACAAGTGGCAATCCACAATGCTTATGCAAAAAGCAACCTATCAAGACATAAAAGTTGCTCAAGTTGATAATCTAAGACCTCTAATTGTACTTCCTCTCCTACCATAAGATGTAGTGAGCACAAGGAAGAGATAGTCTCATCAATGGGACTAGCCATAAACAAAGAGTGTAGCACTCACGCTGCTCTACTAAACTCTCCCACCTAACCCGATGTCCTACACTGTTGTAATCAAGTGGACTCCATGGTATCTTGTTGCAAAACCTACAACCTTAACAGACTCCTCTTGTAGTGCAGCCCAATCCCCCGTGTGGAATCAAAGAAATCTAACAGCCAATATACCTTGCACGTCTCTTTTTAACATAACAAAGGCACCATCGAGGGAGTAAGAGAAATAGGAACCATGTTAACTTGTCCAAGGGATCACGTGCCAAACGATCAAGTGGTCATCAAAAAGCTTATCTAGCCTCATCACGGAGTAGCCTATGGAATAAATGTGGATATGAAAAACTAGTTTCAAATAACCCCAAGATACAACCCGCATGAGATGTTAACCACTCCCATGACTCGATTGTACCCCTAGAACGGTCAACAAAAGGATAGTTGGAGCACGTACAATCTCAATTGTCACTATTGTCGATGTGATCACTTGCAATCAACGGATATCCCAAGTAGTCCAATCATAGTCCTTATACATTCTTTCCACATGGATCTTTATCCCTTGTGGAGGTAAAGTGTAGACGACACACCGAGTATGGTGTATCCCAAGTTGCTCGGAATGGTCTTACATGGAGAAGTGTAACCATGGTCAGCACAAAAATAACTATAGTAACACAAGATACTCCTCTTGATATCTTTCTCATATTTACAAAATCATAACCTTTCACATTTCAATTCACATGAATAAATAAATTCTCAAAGTTTTAAAAAATTATATTTTTTTAATTTTTGGTTTTATTTTAAAAATTATCAATTTATAAAATTAGAAATAAAATATTTAAAAAATAATTTGATTTATGATTCTCAATATAATCATTTTACATTTTAAAAAATCTTAAAATTCTATAATTTTTATTGAATTTTCAATAATTTTCAATCTAAATATCAATAAAAACCAAAATTTAAAAATAAACAAAATCGATTATTAACCATCTTCTCATTATGAATATATATAAAAAATTTATCTCTAAAATTCTATAATATCCTTTTAGGTATAGGCTCCCTTCTCTCTCTCCCATTCCTCTCCTCTCTATCCCGAAAGAGTGAGTGAACTCCCTAATATAGATTTGCCTAACCCGCAGGAATTTTTGCCTTAAACTTTCGATCTCGAACTGGTGAGGTAACCGTACCTTGGTAGTGACGGCCAGATTTTTACTCTTGTGTACCCATCTAGCATTAATCCGTAATGCTCTCCAATTGTAGTCTTGCTTACACGCTTGAAGCAGCAAAGGCGACTTGGTACTTTCCCGTCGCTGTATAATCGATTGCTGCTCACTTAAGTGAAGGTTTATGGCACTGTGGACCGGATATTGTACTCCCTGTCCAACTGGAAATTAATATTCCATAAATCAAGCACTCCTAAGTAATCACCCAGAAATCAGGCCCCGATAATCTAATTTCTATCGCTGAAAACGGATTCTCGTGGATTCATTTCTCCCCGAAGATAAGTTAAAAGGGCTTGATGCAACTTAATGTATTCCCGGAGCTCCTGATCCCGATCCGCCGATGCATGAACCGTCCCCATTCCGTCCTGAACAGCCGATGCATTTTTGTTGTTGCTATTAAGATACCCACCAAATGTCCTTCTCATACCCGTGTAGGCTATTGATAGAAAACGAGCAGAGCTTGAAACACACTCCCACTTTCTCAGGTGACAACCGCTCTATGCAAATTCTTCTATTTCTCCCACGGTACTCACTAATGCTTCAAATCCCCGCTAGACTGTAGGTCAAATTCAAGAGAGCTCGAACGCAGAATTCAAGAGAGCTCTGATCTTGGTCTGAGCTGATCAAGCTTGGCTGTCAATAGCCACTGTCCGTTCTCGTTGGCCGGTGTTTGAAGTCGCAAATATCCTGTTCCGAGGCATGGAGAAGTGCTTTTTGTTGCCAGTGAAGATGAATCTGAGCTTCTCCATAACTGCAACCTCGCGGCCGGAGTGGAAACATCGAGGGAACACTGTATCTGGAACAAACAACTAAATCCAAAGAGATCTGAAACTACTTCACCAGCTTATTCGTCCTTTTATCCTCCCAAACCACCAAAAGGTTTCGTCCCCACTGCGTTTCAAAAAACTTACGGCCTCTTTCTGACGATTAAACTGAAAAATGTCAAGAGCTGCCGAAACTGCTTTTCCTCCAGCAACAACAAACTAAGCCCCAAAACCCGCTGGAGCTGAAAAATGATTTCAGTTCTTCCGCGGTACAGTTCCGTCTTTAAGGAAATTGATGGTGAATTCTTCTCCATTGATTTCCCAGTTCTAGATCGATCTGCCCGTATGTGCAACGGGCGCTGGAAATGTAAGTCTAAATCTAGACTTTGCAATTTCTCATTGTTGTTAGGTGGTTAAAGTGGGTCAAGGAAACATTGGGATTAAAGTCTAATTCATTGTCTTATTTGATAGTCTTCGAATGACATTGACTTCGCACAATATAATCCATTTTCCCACAATCCTGTTGCAACACAAAGTGATCTCGTCACCTCATTTAGAAGTATCACGGACAAAACGAGGTGACGAGATCGCATTGAAGTGGCAACAGGCTTCACACAATACAATCCATATTATCTACAATCCTGTTGCCACTCCAATGAGATTTTGCAACGCGTTTACAAGTGTCTAGGACGAAACGAGGTGACGAGATAGGATTGAACTGGCAATAGGCTTCACAATATAATCCAGATTCGCTAAATTCCTGTTGCCATTTCTTGCAGCATAGTCACCGCGTAAAACTTGAAATAATTGGTGTAAACAACGAGAATAATAAGCTTACCATTGGGTCAAAAGGGAGTGGAGAAATTGTTGAGAGAGATTTATTCCCTTGAACATCTCTTCTATTATAAGTTCCAGTTAATGGGCTAAAACATTTGACCACTTGATATTTGGCTTGATGAAATGAACTGAAAGGGGAAGAGGAGGCCCCAGATTAGGCTTTCAATTGAAAAGAAATGGTATTCCATAGCTCTCAATGATTTGAATTTTATTTGGTTTGATGGACCGATCTTTTTGGCAGTTTTATAAATGTTTATGAGATTATGACTTAATCTAATTTTGAAGGTGTTCTCACGTTTAAAATTAAATTAAGTCCAAAACTACTATTTATAACCACCATTCTAAAATAGTTTAGTTTTCTATCATCAACTTGTGGAAGGTGGTTTTCAAAATTATGAAAGACTACCTCATGCCCGAAACATATGTTCTTCATTTTGAATTGAAAACTTACTGTTATGTCACCAACTAAATTTCAATTAAATACTATCATTGTAGATGAAAGCTATACAGAATTACAGATCCCGCTGTGATAAGAGGAGTCCTGCGATTACGTGTTCATTTTAAGAATTTTGGTTACCGTATTGCAAAGTCAAATCGCGTATTAAATTTTGGCTCTGTATGGTAACTCTCGATTTCATTCTTGGTCTGCATGCCAATGAGCGGTTCATGTTTCTCTGTATTGGAGGATATAGAACCTGGTATCAGCAGCTAAATCCGTTCACTCCTATCAATTTCACCGCTCGTTTGTCTAATTCGAGCTAATTAGATTTGATTTGGTACTAGCAGTTTCTTCACGATGATAAAATATAAAGATATAGTTGATAAAAATTGAAGATACTTAAATCTTGAATAAGTTCAGAGATTCACTCAATGCCTGAGATAATAGTTAACACCTGAATTAGAGTTAAAAGAGTTTCATTATAGCACGAGCGCCTAAAACTGGCGCGGAAACATTGTCAGCCGCCGCTACGGATACTGGCAGACTAGCCTCTGCAGTTGTGCCTGAAGGCTTGTGGGGCGTGCCTCAACCCGAACCCCACGCGAGACTAAAGAAAAAAGGCGACCGCGCAGGAAAAACGAAGGATGGGAAGACCCCATCAAGCCGTACAAGGTAGAGAAAAAAAAAAGAAGGTAACACGCGAGACTAAAGGGACATATTTCTATTCTCATTTCGTTCACCCGCATGAGCGAATAGTTGTTGTACGGTCTCTGCCACTAGAACACTTTGACATCTTGTTGAGAAGTTGACATTGATCCTAAATATTCATGGGAAGAAGTCAAGTAAGGCCTTTGTAGAAGGATAAAGGTTGACAATTCGCTCACCACTCTTCTTACGATATATTAAAGGCTCACTCCTCGGACTGCGAGTGGTGTGCTCAATTATAGAGTTTCACATATCTATGCACGGTCGAGGAAACAGTCCAAAATTCTAAAGTTGCGTATTCTTGATTGGGGGCATCCCATCCTTCCTGTGTTCAACACGGACGCGTTCACGTATGCTGTTTCTATCTTGAGATTGGGGTGGTTTGTAGAACGAGTACAGACGGACAGTCACGTCACTTATTATATCCTTGAAACTGACAATTTCATTTGACATCCGCATAGACGTCAATTGGATGGGAATCGCTACCTTCTAAATACTTTCCTGTCTAGCAAGACTAGCGTTGATTTCATTTTGTTTTTGCCTTTTAATACAGCTGGGCCCCGTGCTTTCTATCTCCTTTTGCACTTGACGGTGCATTGTACTCCTTTTCGTTATTCTTCGCGGCATAATATGTCCACTCCCTGATATCCTCTATTTGGGGAGATGTATTCGTGTCCATTTTTTAACTTCGAACGGAAATGCAAAAAGTTGAGCTTTTTCTGGAAAGTGTGCATGGAGGAATAGTGGCTCTGTAGAATCTCCCACATATTAAATATGTGAGAGCCTTGCAAACTCTCTTTTGAGACCTTCAAAAGAAGGAAGATTACTGAGCAAAACGTTTGCACTTGATATCGTGGCCTAGTATCAACTGTAGGAATTCCTTGTTCTATTTACGGACAAATAGTAGAATCAGTTACTTATACGAGTATTCAGCCGTGGGGTACAATATACAATATTTGTACATACAACCCGGCCCCATGAGGCTTTCAAGGCGCAAGAGCCTCTTTCTCCGAGTTTGTGTGAGTTGTGTTGATTAAGAGACATTTTTCATAGTCCTGTGAGTTGACTAAAAAAATTTAAATTTTGTTCTCATTTTTTCTGTCTAAATGCTTTTAAAATTAAGCAAAATCTTTGTATGAGCACTTTTCTTTGGTCAATATATACATACCCACAGACACGCTTTGCTTCAATCACATGCCCATGTACAGTACTGGGAAAAGAGCCTTCTATTTTCCTATGCATGTGCTAGAAATTCTCCCAGAATCAATGGGTCAACTGAAATAGGAAAACAAGTAACACCATGCTGATCTGCAAGTGCACTTGCTATCGTGCAAGGTAGGGTCCTAGGTTTGCAAAAATATTCCTTGAAGGCATTTGACCTACATTGACAAAATTATCTAACCGTATAATAAGATGACGTTGGGTTGGTTTGTTGCAAGGTGACCACTGTACTGGATCTTATACCCGTTCTACTTGAATATTTCCGTTGTATAAATAGATATCTAAAACCATGGGCCAAAAATGATGGACAAATATCTGCTGATTTATTATTTGAGCTCGGAAAAGTAGTGTTAAATGACACTAGTGATATTCTTAGGTATGAGTTTGTTTCTTCTCATGAGGTCCTAGATATTGAAGATAGGAGAAGAAATTATATTCTACCATGACCATCTATCTATTTGTTGGGTGCAAATGGATACTGTTGTTTTCATGTACTATCTATCCATCAAGTGCAAGTAGATATTATTACTTTCAAAAGGTCATTGCACCTTACATGACATGGTGCAAACCCCCTACAAGCTAAGTCATTGGCACCGGCAAGTGTACAGGCAGGAGCAGCAAGGACTATTGCCTCTAAGGGCAAGGGGGACCACCACACATCTTGGCTATCCTCAGATATCTTTGTCCCTTGGCGATTGAAGTTTTTGTGCACCTTTGTCGCACCTTAAATGATGTGGTGGTAGTGAAGCCATACAAGCAGAGTCATTTGCACAGGTGGGCGTACAGTTGGGAGCAACACCAACTACTGCCTATACGAGCAATAAGGACCACTACACACCTCGACTATCCTTGAATATCTCTGTTTGCTTGGCGATTGACAATTTTGGGCACAATTTTCACCACTTTGATGGTATCCTTAAGGAGGCCGCACGAGGTTCCTTGCAGAGGAGAGGAGCACTGGTCCCCCAACTATGCTCACAACATATTATCACCAGTGTATATCAGTCAATTTACAACATGCTCAACTTTGTGTCTTCACATATCAACAATTGCAATATGAACACTCAACACGGCTATAGTCCTTCCCTCCCACTTACAAATATACCTTTGGGGAATCTCTATCACACCGTTCAAGGGTAGACTAAAGTAGGCTCGCCTCTTCTTAGTTTTTTTGGTGCTTGTTGTTAAGCAAACATTTTCCAATGGGTGCTTTAAGACCCCATTTCTATTTCTTTCATGGCTTGGAACTGACTAGCCTCATGTTCTTTTTGCTGTTTACACTTGATTTCACCTTGTACTCCTTTTCCCTACCTTTTGGGTTATTATATTTAGATATATTACAAACAGAATTGTTCCATGAAATTTGAGGGTGCCTTTGGAACCCTCAAATTTCATGGAACAAGTTAGCTTAGCTATGGAAAAAAAATTTGTGTTCAATCTAGTGTATTCCCTTTATTTTACCCCGTGAGTTCATTTTGCTCCTTACTTACTTACTTACTTATTTATTTATTATCCGGAAAGAAAACAAAAAATAATACAAAGCACAAAGAAACACCAAAGAAGAGAGAACGCGAGGACCGACGGTCCCAACAGGCGAAAGGCAAAGAAACCGAGGAACATGGAAACGGTCCCGAAACGGCGTTGACTTGTATAACTCTGCAATGATGAGATTGACCATGGACGCAAAGCGAGCAGAGATAGACTTACCCGACCCCCAAGTTTGCAGAAAGACTTAACCGACTTGAAGCCTTGAGAGTACCGGTCAACCCTATGTGGCAATAGCTATTCTATACACGACAATTTAGCACACAATAACGTGGTTGCCAGCAGGAACTCATTCCCTGCTAACTATCATTCAATATGCCACGTGGGTCAACGTAGCACGTGGTCAACGTGGCACAGTCAAGTCTTTCACCGAACTTGGGGGGGTCGGTTAAGTCTTTCTCTGTAAAGAGAGCAAGCAAGCATGTTTCGTACTCGCCTTTCCCAGTATGGTATCTTGAAACTTCAAAACTCCTGAGGTACGTTTTGTATCGTTGTACGTGAAGTGGTAGACATGTAAGCCTCATATTTTGGAGATGGCGTAAGCAAGGTGAAGGCTTCCCTACACCTAACTTCGCTTCGCCATGAGGTGTAGGCATGCAAAACCAAATGTTATAACAAAGAAAGCAATTTTTCAAGTCCCCACAGACCATGTAAGGCAAAAATTAATTTAACAGGTTTTGCGTCTTGGAACACCTAACTCTGAATACAGTTTTCAATACTGGTAACTCAATGAAGCAGCTTCTTAATATTGGTGATCGAGCAGCTGTTACTCTAGCGTATGTTATTTTATTTTGTTTCCTTAGACGTATTGAACATTGTGTATAGATGAAGTTGCAAAGTCTGGGACTGAATTGGATATAGAGTAGTCCATTTGTCATGAATATCTCTCTACTATATCATATAGGACTCGAACACTATATGTAGGCTCGCATGCACTTTGAGACCTTAAACTGCTATAATACATGTAGTTACTCTACACTCGTAAAAGTGTACTGGTTATTGAAGAATTAAAAGCGTCCACAGTCGAGTCAATTTCAAATTTCCATTCACTATACGGGCCATCTCACACCCGCGTCACCGTAAGAAAGAATCCTCTTCACTAAGTCCAATTTCTATTTAAACTCCTCTATGGTTATGGAATGCTTGAATCCTTTATACGCACACTGACTGGAAAGAAGGAATGCAATCTACAATGTGCCCTAAGTGTATCCAATCGAGAACAACAGTAATTGAACTGAAAAATAAAATTGTGTTTACAACTAGCTTTTCCCATTGTAGTAATTTTTCCTTGAACATGTAGTTCAAAATTTTCAACTGAAAAATAAAATTGTCTTTACAACTAGCTTTTTCCATTGTATTACTTTTTCCTTGAACATGTAGTTCAAAATTTTCAACATATATAAGTAATATGTCTGGGCGATATTTAGCTCAAAGCTATCAACGACATGCATACTTTACAATATTTTAAGAAAATTTTCACATCTTTTAAACTTGGTACCCTGGGTATTTTTACCATACCTCCAACAAACATGGATATTTGAATGTACACTCTTAAATACATAATAATTTTTAAGCTTAACTCATGCTACAAAAGAGAGAAGGTGCACATTGTACCCAAAATGAGAAGATTTAGAGCTAATTATATGTTTATGGAGTTATCTAGAGAGGCAAGAAGGGCCACCTCCTCTCTAACTTAAATTAGTAAAAGTAATGGTGTAAATATCAGTTCTCTCCTTCCTTTTCTAGGTTTTTTTCAGTTCTTTGGATAGTAGGTTATGCTCATCAAGGCTCTTACTTGATGAGCATACTCTACTTCCTACCTAGTATTCATTTCTCCTTCTTTTTTTAATGTATGAGATAATAAATGAAATCTTGCATGAATGTTCTGTTTTGTTGTGATGTGTTTATTTTTCTCATGCTCAATCTCAAGCTTTATTATATCTTTAAGTTTTTTCTTATAAAAGGGAATTTTTATGAGATATATTCTCATAAAAAATCTAGAAGAGAGATGTGGCCTTAATTTCAATGAAGTTTATATCTTAAATTTCTATTGCTGCTTGAGTTACCTCAACAATTGTTAATAGTATATCAATTATGAATCTCAAGAGAAGAATAGAGCTTCAAATACTTAAGCATATGCATGAAAATACATGCATATGCATAAGTATTTGAAGCTCTAAAACAAGAGAGAGAGGTTTATACTAAAGTTGATAATGTTCTTTCACATGATTCAAAACAATGAGTGATAAAATGTTGACAGCAACAACAAAGAGATTTTATGAGATACCTTGAAACAAGGACAAAACTAAGGTAAGAATTGAAGTTTGCACTAGTGTACTTTCTAACTTGCAATTTAATTATAAAATGAAAGGCTTTCTTAAGCAAAGAGAATGGTGACAAAATTGCATACCTCAAGAAATGGCTATTTTTAGGGAGATTAAATAAAATGAAGCATCCTCCATAGGATCTAGCTAATTAACATAGATACAATTTTCTTACTATTGATCAAGACTAAAAGCATAATTGAGGATAATAAAATAATAAAAGGAATAAATTAAGATTTTCCAAACATTGATTATTCAATCAAAACTGAATTTATTTCTATTTTCCATTTTCACTGCCAAATGCCTATTACAATGAGAAATATCATGAATAATTCACATCGGGTATTTTATTTGTTTCTATAGCAAATCCTCCAATGAAATCATCCCATTTTGAGTAATATGTACTTGAGGATAGAATGAGAATTCATGGCAAAACCAAAGTACAATTAGTTTAAATTCAAAATTCAAGTCATCAAGTACTTCACATCCAAATGCCTATCACAAAGACAAATATCATAATAACTCAAAATTGATTTTTTAATTGCAAATACTCCAATGAAAATATCCCATTTTGAGGAATATGTGCTTGATGACAAACTTTGGTTCTCGGCAAAACCAAATTACAATTAGCTCTTACAAAATTCAAGTCATCAAGTTCTTTTCATCCAACATGTTCAAAATTATAAGGTGGGAGTTCATCCAAATACAACTAGCTATACTCAAACTATGGATAAAAATGGAAGTTGGAGTGATAGGTTCCTTTTAATGTAATTTAAGCAATTTTTAATTATATTCAAGATTTAGTTTCTCATGAGTAGATTCTTTTTTAATATTTATATCTATATGGCTATCCAATTGCTACTAAAAGCTTGGAATCTAGCTATCGTATAATGTTAAAAGCATGTGGAATTAAATACTTTATTTTCTAAGTATATATTATTGGCAATACCTCAATCCCATGTATTTTTATCTTCTTGCTAGGTATTTGATGCAAGGAGAGCTTGAAAGAGAATCTTATATAATAACATCCTAATATATAAGTATGTGGGAGCAAGTTTGAAAATGATAAAATTTTCAAATATTCAAATTCTACTTTTAAAGGAAGAGATGTTGAATTTGGAAACAAGTGCATAAATTTCTCATAGTATAAGAGGATGATAATGTGGTTCTATAAGAACCCTTCTTAATTAAAATGCTGAAATTTTACTTCATACCATAGAGTTTTGTTTATAAGATCATTTCTTTGATGGCTATGGTTTATTACTTTAATTAAAGAAGCTCAGAAAAAGAAATAAATATGCTCACATTGAAATTTCTAAGTTAATTATTCCACTCAATTATTTATCATTGCAAAAAATAAATTATTTGATAAAAAAAACTTAAAAGTGTTTTCATAGAAAAGAAAAGAGAATATATATTAAGTATAGTCAAAAGTAAGGAATCTTGTCATGTTTTAAATGTAATAATATTATCAAATTATTTATGTGAGAGAATATTTTTAATTTATAAGTGTAAATTAGTATAAATAAAATATATCCATTTATTTGTAAATATATGCTTTTGGATAAAGAATGATACACATTGAAAAGTACTATATGATTTTTATCTACATGTTAGTTGCATCTTGCATTAGAACCTAGCACCACTTTTATGCATTGTGATGATCAATTAGAGCCTTCAGTATTCTATAGTTATACCTTATAAATACATGAGAGATGTCATTTCCTATTAGCAAAATTGACCTATAGAAATTGTGCACTTATCATAAATAAATACAGGAACTGAAAATCATGTGCATTCATCCATATAAGATGTAGTGTTCTTTAAATTTTATTGTATCCAAGTTAGAGTATGGAAAAATATTTTGAAAGATGACTTATATAAATTACTAGACCAAATAATGACCTATATTAATGATCTACCACACTAATCTTAATTATTGTAACTTATATAATTCAAATAGCATAAAAAATTTTAAGTTTACATCCAACTAGCGACAAGTTGGGTAGGATTTTGGTATCAAGATGCTTTACTTGCTATTTAAGCTTGAGTGTTTAGCTCTTGTAAACATTTGTACATTCCTATTTTGTACCAATTTATATAGATGATTTGTGTTTATAATTGCTTTCATTTCATACTTGGTTTGTTTAAAAACTCATTAAAAGAGAAAAATATCTTTATAAGTACACAATATCTGCTTGTAAGTATTTCTTGGATCTAATTTATACAAATCTTTTGAAATTAAAAATTAGTGAACATAGGGGAATGAAATACTCTGCCCACTAGTCCTCTAATGTTTTAACCTTTTTATCTATTTTATACCTTAAGAACAAAAAATTTCCTAGAAAAGGATCTTGAATGGTGTCTTAACAATAAAAGAAAAATCTTCAAAAAAGATATCTTAATACCATAGAAACTATGGACAAATGGGATCAAGGAGTAGATGTAATCGCTAGCTAAGCAAAGAGCATGGAGCTTGGAGTAGAGATGATATTGAAGACATTGGAGACATCAACTTGGACCACCATCCAATCTAGATGAATGTCCAATGATGCTAGAATGCCTGTAATAACCGTCTTGCATCCCTTTGGAGTAGCCATGGTAAACTAAAAGGAATGTCACAACTATAGTAAATACTATGAGAGAATAAATGCCCCAAAAATCCCCAATAACAATGAGGCACACACTAGAGGTCTCCTTTGCAAGAGATAGTAGATAAGGAGCACCAAATAGATGGGCTACTCAAGAGGCACATGACCTAAGGCAATGCATTGACAAAAGGCAAAGAGAAGAGGAAACCCAAATTTGGAGCATTGAGGAAGAGGTGATCTCATAGGTGCTCAAAAATAGCCTTGATGGCTTGCACATTGAGAAACAAATAGAGTGGAGTAGAGCATGGATAAAGCAAGAATATATTAGCTATAACTCCTCATATAGTTGATAATGATGGAGGAACGAAGGAAATTCCTTAATGGTGGGTAGATGTAGGGTCTATAAGTTTGATAAAGTGTTATGGGAGAAGATCATTGGCCAAGAGGGTGAGATCACCTTGGCTACCCATCTATACTTCCTTACTTGATCTAAGATCAAGAAGCAATGGATTTGACAATGCTCTAGAGGTAGGGTGTAGGGCTGTGGAGTCTCTACAATCCACCTAGCTACAACTTGAGCCTTTGTCACTCCAATTGAAGGATTGTCCCAATCTCCTTGCAAGAACCTATGAATCCTAGAGGCGGTCTCTGAATGTCACAAAACACCTCCATGGGCTACAAGGAGTAATGTTCATTGGGAAAGAAAGGCAAATAGAGTCCAAGTGAAGTCATCTCTCCCATGGTCATCAACCAAAATAGCACAAAGTAAGAAGGAGAATGCAGAGCTAAAAAGAGGATGTAAATGCATATGGATCTTGGTATACATTTGTGGTTGCTGAAAACTTGGTATGAATATTTGGATAGAGTAAAGCTTCAAACTAAAGCTTCAAACTCTTGGATGGCAAATTGTGCATTTTGGAGATGAGAAAGAGGTTCCCATGTGGCATCATGAAGGGGATACCCTTTCCAAAGGACCTTGTACTCCGTATGTTGGCGACGGTCTTGTTGAATGTGGCAACACGCAAGGATACAATCAACTTTGTACTCCTCATGATCGTTGATTGGGACATGAGGAGGGGGAGGTTGGACTCGAGAGGAAAAAAAAGAGGGATTAGGAACAAGGAGTTTCAACTTGGACATATGAAAGACAAGATGGATGTGCATATGACAAGGCAAGGCAAGGAAAATCAATAAGCAATAGGAGAGATAATTTGGGTGACATCAAAGGGTCCTATCCAATTAGGGGCAAGTTTACGAACTTGGGTATCAAGTGGAAGAGGGAGGTTATTGGATGAGAGCATGACCTTATCACCAACTTGAAAGTTGAGACCACAGCAATGGTGATCCACATATTATTTTTGCTGATTTTGAGCAACAAGGAGATGAGATTTGGCTTGTTGTAAGGATTGGGTGATGGTGGTCAAGAAGGTGGAAATATGAGGGACATGAGATGGAGGATGAGCAAGAAGGGACTCTAGAACAAGTGGGTCTTAGCCAAAATTGAGAAAGAAAGGAGAGAATACAATGCTTGCTTATTTAGAATTATTATAGACAAACTTTGCAATTACAAGAGATTCATCCCAATTGGTATGGTGAATGTTGACAAAGGCATGAAGCATAGCTTCCAAGGTGCAATTTGCACATTCATTTTGTCCATCAGTTTGAGGATGATATGCCATGGACAAAGCAAGCTTGGTGTCAAGTATTTGGAAGAATGCTTGCCAAAACTTTCCAATGAAGCAAGGATCACTGTTGGAGATGAGTACACATGGCATCCCATGATGCTTAAATAGATTATCAAAATAGAATTGAGCCAAGGTTGGAGCATCCACAATACCAACCATTAGTGCCAAATGGATTTGCTTATTAAGCAATCCACCAAGCTTATCCACAAACACCACAATTGTTGTGTGACCTTGATTTGTCTTGGGCAAGGAGGTTATGAGATCTAAGCTCACATATTCCCAATGAGTAGATGGAATGGGGAGTGGTTGAAGGACTCCACTTGGTTTCTGGTTATTGGCCTTTTTGCGTTGGTAACTCTCACACGATTGGACAAACTCCCAAACATCTTGTGCCATGTTGGACCACCACCATTGGTGTTGGAGGGTACCCAAGGTCTTGTCCATACCCATGTGACCAACAATTGGTAAATCATGGGCTTCTTGAAGCCATACAAGTTAGAGATCACCTTTAGCTAGAACATAGATCTAGTCCTCATGGAATAGAATTCCTTCCTTGAAGGAGAAGGTGTTGTACTCCTTATCTTATGTTGTAAGACGACCATGTACCATTTGGAAGAAGAGATCTTGTTGGAGAGTTGACCAAAACTCACTTTGGACCTTGGAGTCAATTGACACCATTGTAATTGCTGCCATAATGAGAGGAAGAGACTTCAAATCCGGTTGTCAAGATAGAGCATCAAGGATGACATTGAACCAACCTGGTTTGTACTCAAGTTTAATATCAAACAATTGGAGTTGCTCCTCCCATCAATGATATCATGTGTTCTTAGTGGTTTGTGATCATTTTGCATGATCACTTGTTTTCCCAAGAGATAATGTCTCCATACCTTAGTCGTATATACCTTTGGAAGTTGTTCTTGATCTCAAGTAGAGTAATTTCTTTCTACTATTTAGTCAATGAGACACAAAGGCAATAGGATGTAGTCCATTTGGGAATTCCTATTGCAACATAGCTCCAATTGCAAAGTTAAAAGCATAAAAATTAACCACATAAGGTAGTTGAGTATCATATGGTTGAAGAATGGGTCTTGAAAACACCATATGTTTCAACTTTTAGAATGCTTCTTTGTGTTTGGTGGTCCACTAGAAGCTCAAAGTCTTCTCCAAGAGATTAGTCAATGGTGCAACGACATGAGCATAATAATAGATGAACCATTGGTAAAAATTGGCCAATCCATTAAATGCCCGTACTTTTGTAGCATCCTTTGGAGTAGACCAACCAGTAATAGCCTTGATTTTCTCTTCTTCCATCTTGATTCCCTCTGATGAGATCTTGTGACCCAAGAAGGTAACTTCCTTTTGCCAAAAGGCGCACTTTGACTTCTTGCAGTAAAATTTCCATTGTCATAGTTGTCTAAGGACTTCTTGCACTTGATTCACATGTTCTACCTCTGTCTTGCTATACATTAAGATATCATCCAAGAACATCACCACGTACCGATGCAATAGTCCATCCACACCTGATGCATATAATCTATGATGATTGTTGGAGCATTAGTGAGCTCAAAAGGTAGAATTCTCCACTCAAAATGCCCATACCTTGTGCAACAGGTAGTCTTTTGCACATCTTCCCTATCAATAGGGATTTGCAAATAGCTGTTACGAAGATCCAACTTGGAAAGTATTGTGCTCACTCAATTGATCAAGCAAGTCATCAATCCAAGGCAAAGGATATGCATTCTCCAATGTTTGTTTATTGAGCCCATGATAATCAATACAAATAAAAAAACCCTCCATCTTTCTTTGGAATGAATAGTACTAGTGCTCCCAAAGAAGAGGTACTATGTTGTATGAAGTTCTTCTTAGACAACTCAATAAGTATTGTTTGCAACTCCTCCAACTCCTTTGATGAGAGCCAATAGATTGGTCTACTCATTGGAGTACTCCTTGGCACTAACTCAATATTGAAAGGCATACCACGATTGGAGGGTAATCCCTTTAGCAAATCATCCGGTAACACATCCGCAAAATCTTGAACTATCTGATCAACCTTGATGAGGCTCTTGGCCCTCCTTAGATTGTCCTTGTGCTATCAGCTTGATCCACACCGTAAATGTAGACTTATCTCTCTCCAAAGCTTGCTCTATAGTTGCTTCACTAACAAACTTCTCATCTAGGGACTCATCTCTCTTCAAAGCTTGCTCCATGGCTGCCTTCCTCGCAAACTTCCCATCTTGGGACTCATCTCCCTTCAAGGCTTGCTCTATGGCTACCTTCTTGAAAAACTTCCCATCTTGGGACTAACTATTCTTAGGTGTCTTACTTAGAGATGCCAAACAACCTAATCTGAAATCCCTACCTTGGTGTTGTACTTGAATTTAACATCGAGTCCAATCAAATTGAACCTTATGACGTTCAAGCCAAGGTAGTCCTAGAATGACATCATAGTGTAGAGGTGCCACTACAAACCTCATACACTCCAAATACTCCTTCCCAATCTTGAAGGTAACAAGATGTTAGGTAAAAATTGCAAAACCCTTTCTATCATCCGCCATCATCAATCTACTTCCAATTACTAGCTTGATAGGAATACCCAATTCCTTTGCTACATGCATAGACATGCAATCTTCTAAACTTCCAAAATCAACCAAAATCCTACAACCTTAATTAGATATTGTACCTTGCAAATAGCAAACTTGTATAGGTCGAGCCTTCAATCCCATTAGAACTAATCAATCTCCCAATAAGTGACTTAAAATCTCCTATTGGAGTTCCTCATTTCCTTGATCATTCCGCTCCACAAACTCCATCTGGGCAACTTGTCAAGATCGCATATTCTTAAGTGGACATTCAACAATGCAATGTTCAACTCGGTAACAATAAAAAAAACAACTATTTTGTCGTAATCTTTCTCTATCCATTGTACAAGTAGTCTCCATTGGAAAGCATCAATCTCTATTGGTGCCGGTTCCTCCACCCGTGTGTAGTGTATTGGTAGGCTTTGTGTAGGTTGAGGTCAAGACCAAGTTATCGCAACCAAGGAATCAAAACGCTCAGCCAATTGCATGGCTTCTTCCACATTTTGTGGTTCCTACAAGGTCACCTCTAATTTAGTTCATGACTTCAAGCCCCTCACAAATTGATCCAGAATTTCACCTTCTTACATATCTGGAATCTGCATGATGATTTTCTGAAATTGCATGATGTAGCTCCTTATAGAGCCAATTTGCTTCAACTTTGCTAATTTATCTTGTGCGACTTAGGTAGCATTTATAGTTTGAAATTGACCAAATATTGCATCCTTGAATTTTTTTCCATGTCAAGATTGGTGCAAAAATCTGTTGTTCAACTTGCTCCACTCGGAATTGCCACCAAAATTTTTCCACACTATCCAATTGGCTAGAAGCCAAGAGAATCTATTTTTGTTCATCTTGAAGATTTGTAGATTCAAAGTAATGTTTGCAATCAAACACAAAATTCTCCACTATGCTCGGAAGATTCTTGCCTTCAAACACCTTGGTTTTTGGAAATTGGATTCAATCTTCTCCATCTCAAACTGATGCTCTCTTTATGTGTTCTTGTCGTTGCTAGTATTGTTCATCCAACAATTGAGTAAGGTGTTTGATTTGTTGCTGTATAGTAATGATAACATATGGTATTGCCACCATTGCTACTACTCATCCCACTACTCCCAATTTATCTAATTTATTAACACATAGATGTAGCACATCCACCATTTTCCATAAGTTACAATTGGAGGTATCAAAGGCTCCTCAAACAAGATGATCATATGAAAAAAATCCTACCCAAAGCGCAAGGTGATGAATTGTTTGAAATGATGCTTGGGTAGTACTTGGACACAAAAATCCCAATGGTTTGGCGGAAGTGGATTTGGTGGTCCATAAATTCCATTCATCCCATTCCTGCTCTGATACCAATGTAAAAGACCAAGACAGAGGAGAGAAATAGGAGAATAGAAGATATCTTTGAGACACTTGAATGTGTGTAAACTCCACATGCCTAGCATGAGGTTTGGCTCTTGTATTTATAAGGATCATACAATACTCTTGAGAAACTTCCTTGAGCTACTTTCTTGGAGTGCAAGCCAAGTTAATTGGGAAGCTTCTTTCTAGAAACCGCTTACTTGGCATGCAATCTAAGCTAGTTGGAAGATTCTTTCTAGAAGCTATCTACTTCGGGTGCAAGCTAAGCTAGCCAGGAAGCTTCCCAAGAAGCTTCTTAGATACTTTTGGAATATTCTAGATTAATTTGTCTTATTTGCTACTTTGTTTGCCCTACTAACTCCATATTGTTACATTCTTCCACCGCAAGACTTCTTGAGAAGTCAAACTCATCAATACACGTGCTTGGGATAATAGTTGCAATGCCCCTACAGAACTCAACCAAGTTTGGGAAATGCACACCTAGCAATGTCCAAACATCATCAAAAGATGTCTTACTACAACAAGAATTGATGCTCTCTCCCATAAGTGGTTCATTGTGGTAGGCATGAAGAAGAGCCTTATGCTTGTCAACAATCAAATCAATATGTTGTAGGGTAAAAGTGTTGTAATAGAAAGCTCTACCTTTGAGCCTTACGAATAAATTCGGCAATGGAAGTCACAACAAGCCTGTGCAGTAGATTAGGCAATAGCAAATGATGATCCGCACATGGGTTGTTAGTTGCATCATATTGCACAATGATGTCATCAATGCGATCAAATGCAACAATGAAGATGAGGTCAATGTCTCACAACACATCATTGAACTCAATTTCTTCTACACTGTTAAGAATGCCTTCAACCCAAGAATGTGAAGCCAAGAGTAAATTCATAAATGTTCAAAAGAGAGACAGCATAGCGATCGCTGATGATGTACATAATTTCATCCAGGTTTTGAGATCATTTTGTTAGTGAGCGGGCCAATCTCTCCAATTTCTTGAATGTAGGTGCACATGAGAGCTTCAAGCTTTGCCTTCTATTGTGAGATTAGAGTTGTCAGGTCTTGAATCTTGTGAAACAATCGTGTGAGATGTGAAGGTGTACATTGTGATACAATTGGATGCAAGTTTTAGACCATACTTTGTATCATTTGCTCTGATATAAGTTGGACTATGCTTGCTATCTGACATCAAAATCCTAGTATGCACTCCATAGGAACATATAAACACAAATGGAAATATACACTGCACTCCGCCACAATCTTGATTTAGGTGCACCCCAAAAGTTACTTTAGTGTTTCTATTAGGCTGGCGCCTATTATAATCAGGCCTGCCTATAATCCCTAATTGCTCCTAATGTGCTCGATGAAGTGGCACACGGTCGGGACCCTCTCCTCTACTCGCCGCAACTTTTGCTGAAGCTAAAGCAAAATCATCTAATATTCTCTTTGAAATCTGGATTGCCCTATTGCTGATTTCCCATACTTCCTGATGCAGCAAAAAAACTCAAACGTGCAAATTCCTCTTGGGGCTTAGCCCCATGGTACCTTTTTTTCTCTCCCTTGTACGGCTTGATGGGGTCTTCCCATCCTTCATTTTTCCTACGCGATCGCCTTTTACCAAATTCCTCTTAGTTCTAATCTGCATTCCTCAGGCGGGCTAATGCCCACTTAATACTAATGAACTCTGTACTTCTGCGGGACCATGCCAAAGGGACTATTAAATCACTACGAGAAAGAAATGTGTCAGCTCCACCAATTATTTCACCCATTCCCTTAGAAGCGCAAATTTCTCGGACGTCGTTCCATTAAATCCCTCGTCCACCAGTATTTGCTTTCCAACTAGAAAGTGCTGCCTCGGCCCTTGAAAAGTCACCCAGTTTTCTGGAGGAAACTTAATTAACATCACTGAATGCTTAATCAGCATTACAGACTGCCATTAAATGATCGTGCGTGCAGTTCGCCAGTACATCCCGTCTGTACAGTGAAATGTTGTGGAAATCTCTCCTGTTCCGGTCGAACTGATCACCCAAAGTCCACATGAGCGGATTATCTGAACCATGCACTGTACAACTATACTCTACGCTACTTGTTCAAGATTAGCACGCTGCACACCAGTAGAACTCATCAATCACGATATCGCTACTCGCGTGAAAATTGGATGTTCCAACTCGAGAAAGAATTTTATCCAAATTTAGATTTAGATTTCAGCCAAACAAATCAAACTCTGATTTCTCTTTTTGGTCTTCTTCTTTTGAGAATCAGCCCCTTCTTTCCGCTCGTCTTCTTCTACCACCACTTTCTAGAATTTACAACCTGTGGGAATTTTACAAAAGTATAATAATTAAGTGAAAATGTCACCAAGTCTATAATTTTCCGCTTGCCATTATAAATAAATAGGTCTTACCTAAATATTTCCTTGTATCATGATGGGCATTTTGAAGCTCATAATATGTTTGTAGTTCTATGTTTGTTAATGTCATTGCCGACTAAAACTGAAATGACCCAGAATTTTTTCCCTTGTATTATGACGAGCATTTTGAAGATCATAATATGTTTGTTAATTTCATTACTGACTAAAATTGAAATGACCCACATGAAGCAAACGGGTGTGGTCAAGTAAACTTGCCATTTTCGGGTGCGTGGAGTTAAAGCCTAACTTTAAGTATATACCTGAAAATTAGAGCCTCAATAATCCTGTATTAAACCATCGCGAGAAAATTTTTAAGCAGAAAGACGTGAACTTGTCGAAATGCTGCTAGTAAGGGCTCCCATACCCGCACAGCACCTTCAGTTTCTGCAATTTAATCACACGACTAATACTATGTTGAAAATGAGACTGATCTCAAGATATTACATTCAATACTTGATCTATAAGTAACCCAAAACCCTCAAGAGGATTAGATCCAATTTTGCCTGAGCGTGATTGCGCTGTTTTCTATGCGAAAGATTAGGTAATGGTACTCCTCACTAATCTTTAGCTCTTTCGGTACAGAGGAAAAAGTACGCTACAGATTCCAGGGAGTTGTGTTGATCAGTCGGGAATTAACTAACTAATTAAGTTCTATAAAATTTACTAATTAAGTTACTACTATTCTCACTGATTAAGTCTACAAAATCAGTATCACGCTAACTTCACTAAGTGATACAACGCCGAATTCAACTCTAGTCTGAAAAGCACAGTTATATTTTGGTAGGGGATAGATAAGCCATCCATAGACACAAGCAAGAATATTTGATCGACAGAATGCAACAACAGTAAGCGAAAATGTTCTGGAAAGCGCACACGATGAAAATCCCGTTCTGCCTGAGGCTGGTAAAGTACACACCATGGATACCCTGATAGTTCTCAATGAAATGGCCATATGTACCTCAGATGTCTCTAGAATTACACTCGTCTTCGTAATACTTGGTCTAGATCTCATGGATGAGACAACGAGGTAGTCAAAGGACTGGGCCTGAATTCGATCGGTATTTCACTCTGTGCTACGTATACTTTTTCAAACATCGTGACTTTCCTTGCCAGTGAGAAGCGGAAATAGACTTAGATCTGGATCTAACTGGCAGGCAACATCATCGCTTCCGTTCACATTGAAGAGAATCATGCCTTTCCGACAAAGTTATCCCTAAACATCGTCATCTTGTAGCCGATTACGAAGTAAAGACGCAAGGAGAGGCGGCGTAGTCTGAAGACGTTTCTAATCCCATATTCTTGTAAGTGTGAAATTTGAGTGAAAGAAGTTGACAAAGTGAAAGAAGAAACAGACTCTTCCATTGCAGCACAGTTCACGGTTAGACTTTAGCATGTCAAGCGGATAGCCGGCTTTCTTCGCGGGCAAAATACCAGTCTGTCGGCGACCCGACAAACCGACAGACCAAAAAATAATGTTATGTGAGTTCGAAATCACATTCGTAAAGATGTGAAATTCAAGCAGTGAACATTCACTGTGATTAAAACCGGAAGTCTCACGCATAAAATTCTCATGAGCTCTGGGAATGCGAAGGGAATTTCTCTTTATACCATTACATGCGAGAACGCGATTCAAACAAGTGTGGTTCCCGATCAAAGTATAGCTGATAGAAGCGCTAAATTTCTCTATTTCACATTGTAATTTCGCGAAAAATGGAGTGCAAGACTGAAATTGGCACCCCCACCACCCTGCTGGAGACGGAGTAGAGCCACTGACTACGGCTATGTTACACTTGAAATAAAGGTGTGCTTAGACATGAGATCAATCCATGGATTGAAAAGTAGATTGAGACAAAGACGAAGAATCCAGTTGCGTTGATGAGGTAGCTTTCGAATACCCTGAGTCATTCATCGTAGATCTGGTGTCCTGGAAGTCCTTGAAGTTGATCATTCGAAAGTCATTAGAGAACACCATGGATGGTTTAGTTGCTGGTACTTCAGGTATTGGGGCATCCCCGGCCAGGACCTGTACGACTTGGCGCATAGAAGGTCGGGCCTTGGGATCTGGATGAGAGCACAAGAGACCTATAGAAAGAACCATTGTGAGTTCGTGCATCGAGAATTTCCCTTCTAGTCTTCTGTCTACAACACTGGTAAGGGACCCTCCACCGAGCCGATTCCACACCATGTCTACGAGAATAAAGTCATCCCCAGCGGTACCATCGAACGCCTTTCTACCGCAAGCAATCTCCAAAGCCACGGCACCGAAAGCAAAAACATCTGTTTTGTCAGTAAATTTCCCGGTATGTGACGCTTCAGGAGCAATATAGCCGTAGGTTCCAGCAACCAAAGTGGTGTTTGCATTCTTCGAGTGATCCACGAGACGCGCAAGCCCGAAGTCTCCTAACTTGGCGTTGTCCTCCTCATCTAACATAATGTTACTAGATTTAACATCACGGTGGATCACTTGTTGTCGCCACCCTTCATGCAAGTAGTGCAGGGCTGCAGCAGTTCCAGAAAGAATTTTCATTCTCACGTCCCATGTGAGGACGTCTCCCGGTGTTTTCGGAAGGAATAGTGCCTTGTCGAGACTCCCATGCGGCAAAAGCTCGTAAACAAGCAAATACTTGCCTCTATCTCTGCAGTAGCCCATCAGCTGAACCACGTTCCGGTGCCTGAGCTGACTAATGATCGAAACCTCTGCAAGAAACTCTCTCTCACCCTGCTTAGAATCGTTTCTCACTCTCTTCACTGCTACATGTGAGCCCGTGCTGGGAAGGATTCCTTGATAAACATTTCCGAACCCACCTTCCCCTAGTTTCGAGTTCTCGGAAAAAGCTTTGGTCGCTACACTGAGTTGTTTGTAGCTGTAATAGTCCGGCATGCCTGGCATTTGCAGTAAGTCCTCATCTTCTTTGGCCGCCGCAGCCTGGCGTCGACGCCGCCGCACAAACATGAAAACACCTAATAAACCGAGAAGGAGAAGGACCACAACTGCAGCAACGACACCTATGATCAGGCCCGTGTTTGGATTTGATTTCTTCGGCGGGAGACCAGAGCTGGAGAAATTCCAGGCGGTGATATAGTAAAAGCTGTGTGCATCTCCAGTTCCAGCCGTGAACCCGACAAACATCTCGTCTGCGCAGCTATTGTAAAGATTGTAATTAACCTGCAAAAGTGCGTTAGCTGGCCTCAAGCTGGTATTCGCAACTCTCACCTCAAGGTTATGAGTCGTGCCGTTGTAATCAATCCAGGACCAGATCGTGTCTCCCGTCCAAAACTTGAAGCCTAAGTGATCTATCTCTGCGGTTTTCACTGACATGGGTGAACTTATGTCAAGACCCACATGGTCTTCCGGAGGATCTTCGTACTCATTATTTTGATACGTATCGTACTCGATTGCAACGAGCTTATAATCAGGAGTTTTCTCTGGAAACAAGCCCAGACGAGCAGCAACTCCACCATCATCAGTAATCTCCTCAACCATTGCAAAAGTCATGCCATCTCCTCGACGGTCCAAGCTGCTGCCATTATAGGATTCTGGTGTTTGCTTGAAAATGAAGTTCGTGCTGAAAGAAGCGACTGATTTTGTACCAGTATCTCTCATCCGAACAGGTTCATGATAGTATGCCACTCCTTTGGTTTGTTTCGGATTTTGGTCCATACCTATCAGAGTCAAATTCCTGGGAGGGACCTCACTTACTTTCGCTAGCCCCTCCACTACGAAATCGCCACTAGTGATGGTGCTTGAATCGACACTAAACTCCTCTCCGGCAGTGACCATCAACATCCCACAAAGAACGAGCACCACCACAGCACGAGTATCGACTGACATCGCTATAACATGGAAGTATAGGTTGATCTCGTCTGAAGAGGCGGCAGTTGATGATCCGTTCGCATCAAGCTAAGGCGAGAGACAGTCTAGTCGCGCGCTTTCTTCAGCTGAGCTAACTCAAGCCCGGATCGGCCTAACTTCGTGACATCTCGGCACAGGGCAGCTTCTATCCTACCACACTCGAGACAAGCGCACCCTTCGAACATCACTGAGTAGGTGACACCGCATCAAAACTGTGGAACGAACCCTCTCGAGCGCCATCTCTGCAATGTCTGAGCTACTAACACATGCAATTCGACTCCACTGTCAATCCCATTTCTTCCTCTCCTCCATCCCCGCAACAATATCAGCAGCAGCTCCGCAAACAAAACGCCTGCCTACGATTCCTCTAGACCTCTATATTGCAAGCCTCATCCACAAACTATCCCGTCAGGAAACCACACCCGGCGAGACGCACCTGTGACGGACTTTGCCGGCACGGAGTGCGCGGGTAGTAGGAGAAGTGGGGAGGAAAAAGCCTCTGCCTCCAACGACAAGCTCCGTGGAACCTGATGTCCTCACCTTCGGCTGGCTATAGTGTGCACACTCGCAACCTTCTGTCAGTTCGGTCAGTTCTTATGATGCCCTGGACTTTGTCCCTTGAACTCTTTCACCATCCCCTCCCCGTTAATCGTACATGTAGTTGGACTATAAACGTCTGAATGCGGCCACTTTTCCAACCTCCTTACATATTAGTGAAAGACAGTTTAAAAATTAAGGAAACCGCGTAGGATAACGCGAAGGGTGGGAAGATCCCATACAAGGAGGTACAAGGATCAAGGATAAACCACAAGAGGTAAAATGGAGCTAAGCCCCAACATGTGAGTATGAGAACTCTGTCAGTGAACCATCGTAATTGTCAACTTGTCCCACATTGATTCCTTCAACCACCTTCCCCTGTGTAAAATTACCATGTTCTGCTTTGCTTCTATTCTCTCGCTTATACTTAAATGACATGCTCGAGTATTAGTGGATGTTACCATATGAGACATCACTACTTATGTAAAAACAAAAGCTAGTGATATTTGATATCCGACATTGGAACTACTTACTTCTTGACAACGAACAGTGAAACCTAGACAGCAATCGACATTAAGGGTTTGGTGTTTACTCAAAGCTATCTGAACTCGAATTCCTTATCAACTTCTTGTCATATACAGTTTCCTTCATTTGATATGCATTTCATTTTGAGTTGTGTGAAGTGATTTCTTCTGGTGATGACATGAGATGACGTGAGGATTTCATATATTTTCTAACTGTTTTTATTTCTGTCTATTTTGACATCTTCGAGGTTAGTAAGAAAAGATTACCAAAAACAAACGAGAAGAACGTTAAGTTATTTCACGGGCAGAGTCAATGCTAGTCACCTCGAGAGAAAACGACACCTTTACAAATATCAATCTTGTTGAGATCACATATTGCGGTATCTTACCTGATTGGAGATAAGCCAATATAATGTTCTTTTCTTCGGAGTAATAAGCATCTACTCTTAGCGCTGGAATTTCGCGCGTTCTCATAATTGTCGTTTTTTCACTTCAAAGGTCGGACCATCCCTTGTCTTGTTTCAAAGAGTGGCGGCTGAAAGCAACCTCTTTGCCCAGTCAACCCCGTCAAGAGAACTCACTCCCTGACCGTCAATCCCTTTCGATACGGGGCCAGTTGAACTGCTCCCCAAGTGGACGCATGTAGAAGAAATTCTCGCCAGACGGCAAAGTACAACTTGCTTGTCGTTCAGTAAGGTAAATTCTTCCATGCCTTGTCCTACATACGTCAATAAGTTCCTTTTAATCTCAGGCAGAGAAAGACTTAACGGACTTCGGCGATCGACAAAACCGTCGCCTGGTTGGCAAAAGGACTCAACCGACCACCAAGTGCGACGTTGTCTGACGTGGTATCCGTGATTACTTGTTTGGCATGCAGTGAGCTCGTGCTGGCAACCAGTGTTGTTGTGTTTTAAATGGTTAGAGTTTGAGATTGTGGGATCCATTGCTACGTAGGACTAACGTGCCCTGTCAAGCCTCAAGGGGGGGCTAAGTCTTCTTACAAACTTGGGGCTCGGCCAAGTCGAAGTGCCAAATATCTACTACTTCGGCACCTCTATATCTGCAATCGCAGGGAATATGTAAATTAATCCTGCAGAGACATGCGAGATGTCGATTACATCATCGATGTCATCATACACCATGTTACCATCTTCCCGGTTCTCCCACTTTTTTCCTATGTTATCTCACCCTTGTACGGCTTGATGGGGGTCTTCCCATCCTTGGTGTTTTCTAGGCGGTCGCCTTTTCCCACTTTAATATAATATTAAGGGAGAGACAAAGGGTACCAATACCACGTTTAGTAGTTTTTCTATTTTTTTCTTACATTACAATTTGATATCAGTTTCACTCTTATAAGTGGTCTAGAAGAATTTGACGGGGTTGTGAAAGAGGTGCTCGGTAATATTTTATTAGTTTTGGGTATTAACTAAAATCTACTTTTTGGATTACTTGCATCACGTATTCTTGGAATTTTCCTAGAAGTCGTATTGTTATTTGCTTCTACTATAAATTGATGTTCTAAAGGTTGTGTTTATATAGCCAACAGATTTTTTGAATACCATACAAACTTCACTTGTTAAGGAAGTAAAACAATTTTCAAACTTAAGGCATGTAGCTGATCCAAGTTTGATTCAAGATAATGTTAAGAAACCCATCATATCCCAATGTTGCACCCACCCTTAAATATAAGTCATTTTGATCATAGGTTAGTCGGAGCTAGAGTTATTCTCCCTTGATAGCACTCTATTGCTTCATCCATCTTCCTGACGATTCACTAGAATCTTGCATTTCTTTATATAAGTTATATACATAGCTACATACTTCGAAGGTATTGGAATTTTGATACTTCATATTATCATCATTCTAATCAAGTAAGGCGTTCATCTCTTATAATATGACCTTGTTTTGACATTAAATTACATACAAGGTCCCATCCTAATAGAATGATATAGTGTTATCTCTTGCTCAATATAAGGTATGATGAGAGAATTAAGTAAAATCCAAGGCTTATTGATAATACATTTATCTTCCATGAAGTTAATTTCTCTCATACTCATACATCAAGAAGAAAACTGTAACACATGTAGTCCCACCTAAGGTAGGCTTATCAATTTGCTTAAAAATATATCTACCTATCTCTAGTTTATAATAGGTAGTTGAGACTCCCTTCAGTTGCTCAATGTAGTAAGTAGCCTCAATGATTTTGTTCCTCACGAGGAGTAGAATATGTATGTATAATTTATTTTATAATTTATACAATTTAAATTTTTTACAAAAAGGTAATATTTTATAATTTAATACATATCATAATTTTATTTGAAAAAGTCTCTAAATTGTCATTCTTTTAATAAAACACATCGAACTAGTATCTACTTTTCTTTTCATAATACCCATATACATGAGTTGTTGGGGTTTAACTTTAGGCTAGAAAATTGTAAACGGAGGGATTTTAAGAAGTAAATCCAGCTTCTCCATAATTTCATTCTCCAATAAGTTTGTTTCACATGATAAAAATCTGAAGGCCTTATTGTTGGTCAATTATCGATGCAAAACAAGAGTACTCTTGCTCCATTTCTTCAAGAGGAGACTCAATAGTCCTTTATTTTTCTATTTTACTTAAATTACTCAAAAAAAATTTTTTTCTACAAAACTCCTTTTATTTGCTCTAGTACCATTGTCTAACTCTACTTATACTTTGTTATTCATTTGAGAAGTTGTTTTGGATTGAGAGGTTTCTTCCTCATATTCGTTCAAAATACAAACATTCATCTTTCTAATCCTGAATCCTATTGCATGAAGTCCTTGGGTGCAATTTTTCTCTCTAATAGTGAACGTTTGCCCAAGTCATCCTTTTTTATCGTACTTGCATGACCGTAGATGTTATAGATGTTGTAAATCATCATCCCCTCTCACTATGTAGACTTTGATAATTCTGTGCAAATGTAATATTCTAACTTTCTCTACTTCAATAGATAAAAGTAACTTTTTGAATTTACAATACTTTAGCTAAAATAGGCTGTTGAATGACCTCACCATAAGAAACATAGCTATTGGCTTTCTCGTACCCAATAGTTGGCACTATATCTCAAAATAAGACGACAAAATGGCCAAGAGACCTGAGTGCATATTGTGATACCATGTAGTACATTATACCTCAATTCAAGCTTACAAGTTGGCCATACGATAAGTCCATATGTTTGTATTGCTGATTTAACATACCTCAACTTTTGTTCAAATCCTCTGAAGTCATGAATATCCCGTCCAACTATACATTGACAATTTAGAACATCATAGCGAACAAATCACTTCCGAGTGAGTTTCGGACGACAATGACTCACACTCAAAGATGGAGTTGGGTTGATTGTTGGGGTAGGGCAAGTTAACACAAGCTAAACTAACCAAATGCAGATTTTCAAAATAAAAGATTGGTTAATAAGAGAACAAAAGTGGAAATAGAACACTGTAACATTGTCAATCAGTACCCTCTATAGATCTTACTTAAAGTTGTTAACCTGCTTTTCCTCTCCCCAAAATATGCATTTATACCGTGGGTATGTGTAAAAGCCTACACACCATATGATTTACCATTCTTCAAGATTTTGGAACTTAGAGGTAAAATAACCACCAACGAAATTGGTTTGAGGAATTATCCAATCCAAAAATTGGAAACATATTTCTTTGTTGGGGCAGAGATATTTTTGAATAAATTGTACAACTATTAGGTATTTCACTCGGAGCACCGCGAAATAATTGAACCAAGAAGATTATCAAGAAAGTGTGTAAGGATCAAAAATTTTTATGTAAGGATTAATCAGGCATCATATTGACTAGTGGTATTAATCCACTTAGATTTAATAGAACTTGATGTATTTCATTTTAATTCAATTTGGATATTAAAATTTTCAAAAATTCGATTTGTTACATCTTATATATTTATTTCATTTTCATATTTGGCGTGGGATATATACAAGTATTTTTCTAAAAAGGTTCAACTATTAAAAGTTTTATCCTGTTAGGACTGAGCCATTTCCATAGTGCAAGTGAATAAATAATCAACCTCTTTGATTATTTAAGGGAATAAGCAGAGATCGATAGATAAACTGGACCAAGTGACACTCAATATTTTCCATAGGGAAATCTAACATGTCCCTTTGGGGAAATGGAACATGTAACCAGAAACACTTATGGTGGATGTGAAAACACTCGATTTATGGAGCATGCCCACGGTGGCTAGTCAAAAGTACACACCAGCAAAGAGTACACTAACACGTAGGGGGGGAGTCCGTGTACCGCCTGTTAAGAGGTTCGACCCACCACAATGGGTTCTTCCATCGCATTTCATGTCTCTCACGGTTGAGTGAGTTCCCTTCTTTCGTTCGGAAACCATGGGATATTTCTTTGAACCTTGGTTCGTAGGTAATTTCCAATCCGTTCCGGAAAGCCTCCTGTACTGGTCCCTAGGGTTCGCTAGGGTTAGGGGCGCTTTTCAGCTCTACCCTAAACCCTAAACCCGAACCTCCAAATCGACTCAAACTCATATGTACCCTCCCTCAGTTTCCGGCACGTGTCCTGAAACCATTTGAGGCTTATGGCAGGCGAAGCCACTCTACGAAGTTGTGGTATTAGCGCCTCATTTGCCGCAGTAAAGCAATTATGGAACTGTGGCCGCATTCCAGGTTTTGTCCGGAACTACTGTAGAATCCTTCCCGCCGAAGTGTCTAATGTGTCCCATGACTAGCTAGCACTGTAGGTCTCTGATCTCGAGCGATATTGGGAAAACTTTTCAGGAAGTCGGAAAAGCAAAGCGATACTACTGTGCATCCTCTCTGGAAAGGACCCTTGAACCGGTGTTCCTGATCATATGCACGATACTCGAAATAGTCGCCTACCGGGAATGGTAGGCTCCCATTTGGACTACCATGCTGGGCGATTGCTATAGACAAAGTTGCCGGCCGAATCGATGTCTTTGTCTAGTCAGCCAACGAGGAGGGGTACAGTAGTAATGACGTCGGGAGTGCTTTCACGGTGGAAGGCCACCGTGAAAGCACTGCACTTGATCCATCGAGCAGCTAGCAGCTCAACCAGTCGGAGAAGAAAGCTGAGATATATGCAATCAAGAAACTATAGCATCGCAGTTTCCCACCAGACGATTGTGAACTTCTTGCTGATGATTTGAATACAGGTCTAAAAGTCAGGTCGTTTCAAATATTTCACTGTTTCAAACTGAGGCGATTCAAAGGATACTGTATAAAGAATTCGTGGGCAATATTTATCATACTCAACTATTTTGGTTTACAGGATAGTAATCATTGGATAATACTGCAAGTATAGCCAAGTGCAGAAGTCTAAACGGTAAGCGCATCTGACATAAGAAATGACAAGTTTTTTCTCTATCTTAGTGACAAACAAGTAGGGTTTCTCCAAACGCATTTTATTTCAGCTAAACAGACCAGACTCTATCGTTTTCTGTAGGATTCATCTGGCCCCGCAGTCCGAAGTGATAAGCCCGTCTCTAGTTGTTGTTCTGCACCGTCAAGCGGTAAGCTGTTGAGAATTGAGTATCTACTCCGACGAGAGAAAACAAGAATTAATCGTTTTTGTCATGAAAGTTTGGATGTTCAGGTCCCAACTTTAGAGCCTACGTTGTCAACTCCCTTCGTACTCACGCGTCACTGGGATCCCTCGGGATAGCATGATGCTCCCTCTCTTGACAGTTAACGTGCTTCTGGCGTAGTTTTGGAGCTTTCGGTGTATTTCTTATCGTTTGCTATCGTTCACACTTGAAGGTATTCGAAGGGCCAACAATGCACGTGGTTCTATGACAAACACAAGGTCAGCCACACGGTGACAGACCCGTCACTTTGAGGCTTATTCACAAATTCACTGAGTAAATCACTTTATTGTAACAAAGCAGATGCTTCGAAGACAAAGACGTAATCGTAAAACTCGGTTATAAGTAAGGAGTACAAATACTCGGAATTCCGCATTGCGCATTCCGCAAGCGGAACTCCGCTTGTCTGTAATCTATGGACATATTAAGCAAAAAGTGCGGAATTCCGCTTTTCAGTGATAATCCACATTTAAAATGGGTTTAATATTCATTCACATGCGTGCGGATGAATGTTTTGAGTCTGCAAAGCTAGGGCTGAACCTAATCCTTGGAAACTTCAAGTGTCGGGGGGTGGATCGCAACGAGCTCACATGTGAACGCATAAGCCAACTGCGCTGCACCTCGGAACCTCTCTTTCTTCTCTTTCAGCATGCTGTATAGTCCTCCAAGGAACCAGCGTAAGGTCGGGACAAACATAGTTGCAGTCGGAACGATAGTAAGGACGGGTTCTGAATCCCAGCGAGGAATTTGCGTGTATAGAGATCTCCGCTTTTTAATCTTTTAAAAGCAGCAAAATTTCCAAAATTTGCCATTTTATATTTCGAATATTTGTACTAAAATAATGTATAGTGAAATATTGTGTACTAAATTATAATATAATATTGTATACCGTAATGTAAGGTCTTATCGAGCAGCATCAGAGGTCAGAGACACAGAGACTTAGAAAGAGTCTGTTTCGTACCCTTCGGGGCCGAGCTTAGTATCACGTGTTCATGGTGCAAAACTGGGGTACTAAATGCCGGGGGACTCGCGACATACCTGTGAAGGACTCGCCATAGCGTTTAGTGCGCACAAGAGAGCATGCACTACACTAACCCGGGTCTGCCTCCAAAAGTTTGTGACTTATCTCCTTCTTAGCAGGTTCCGCTCCCATTAGGGCTCTGTTTCAGAGCAGCACGATGCATTCCATCTTTCTGCAGCGATGGCCACGCTTTCAACTGAAGTGTGGACTTCGTCGTTGGTGGAAGCAGATATATGGCATTGCTCATCAGGTTTCTTGGTCCCTGGCACCCAGGTCCTGCTACTTTGGCTCTCCCGTCGTCAAGTCATTGACTTCTATTCAACTCAAGAAGAAAGTTCTCCCGAAATACTCGGTTATGTCGTCCAAGTAATCACATGTCTACGCTTCGGCACTGATGGACTGCTGCTGCTCCATCAGTCTTCGGAAGCAGTCCCTCGTCATCAGTACCTCTACGCAAGAGAACACGCAAACTTCCCCATGAGATCCACATGTTCCTTTGCCTCCCGTTACACCTTGCCAACCTTACCTCGTTTACGCAACAGGGAATGGTGAAAGAGTTCAGAGAAAGAGAAGGAGCAACTCGAAAGTTTCTTATCTGATAAGCCTCACCTCATTTACTTCAAGAGTATTTGGTTGTCGTTTGCAATGGTTCGGAATCCGGGTGCCACTAACTTCTAGTTACTTGGTAGTTTTTCTTCCGTTGTAAGGTGGAGGATGTAACTCTGGATACATAATAATCTGGTAGAGCCGAGTACCCAGAATTGATTCAAATTAATTTTCTTTGAATGCAACCGAGTTCACAGTATAATATATATTCGCTACATAGTGGAGTTCACCGAATCTATCTCACAAAACAACCGTCACATGACAAAATACAATGAGGTGCAGATAAAAGTTACTGAATCCACCGAGAAACCCAAGAATCCGCGTAGGTATTGATAAACATGTTCATCCTTAAACAGGATACTTTGTGTATGTCTAGAATTTAAATGAGGATGTTATCATTTCTAGCATTCTCATCGAACACGTTAGTATATTTTATACATCTACTATCTTATACAACTCGATACATCTATCAACAGCAGAGTGTCGATCAAGAGAGGGGACATTTATTAAAACAGATATGCGTTACTGATTGCTACATTAGTTGTACCTGATCAGAACTTAAGTGCATATTCTACGTCATTATGAAGTAATCTATTTTTAATTCTATTTTCCTTTTTGAATTTAGTACTCTATATTTAATTAAGAAAGTGGTTCATAAGGATACAATTAATATCACACAAACCACAAATCACCATATTTTTGCTGATATCTGTACATCTTCAGCTAAGTTACTGACCAGCTTGACGACGTAATTGATGTTTTACTGACAATCAAACAGATTACTCTTTCCTTTTATATTAGTCATCTTCATCATAACATTTATCTTCTTATAAAATTGAGTACCTTCCTAAAATAGGGGTCATTTGTTCAATAACACTTATAAAAGTTCATTCGATAACCATAAAACAAATTTTTTAGACGATGACCTGGAGGAAACTTTACAAGCAAATTACTGGCAAACAACCTATTAGCAATAGAAGTTTAATGAGAAATAAAAGAATCTAAAGTACCTTGGGTACCTTACATTAATACGTTGACTAAATCTATTCAAATCTAAAAAGGTAATTATTTCAGAAGCAGCTAATATTTGAAATAATCAAATGATAAGACATTCAGATGACTCTTGTTAGTTTTTACAAATTTTAAGAGAAATAGATGAAATGTAGAGATAGTTCCGTGATGTTTCTTACCCTATAAATTCTGATGGTATTCAAGTTATATCCAAGTACGAAAATCCAATGGGAATGATTTTGCACTTATTTCCAACTGCACATTCATAATTTCATGAATATGATGTCTGGAAGTGCTGCTTATTTGTTAGAGCTTCTTTCTCTTTTCTTTATTAACTTTCATAAACTATTATTACTTTCATCCCCCATGAATTGTGATTTAGCATGCACTTGAATCTATGGAGCCGTGTCTGCTTTCATTCATAGCAACTTAGCTTTATATGTCTTAGTTAGCCCCAAAAGTATATTTAGAAAGAGTATCATGAGAAATCCAACTTTGAGATGCTAATCATATTAACATAATATATGCTATTTGTTGTTAAAGAGTCAAGTAAGTGGACAAAGAGTAACATAAATGATGCTTCTCTTGGTAGAAAGTTTTGAATAACATATTTATATGCAGAGTAAATATTCACAACTCAAGAACATTTGATGAGACTTTGGCAGAGATTTATAGCACTGAAATAATCAAATGAATTATATTTATGGAAGGGGAAGATTATATTTTTCTCTTGTTTCATTACATGGAGGTGTTTTATGAGAAAACAGTGCAATGGTATTTAATGATATTTTGAAAGAGAATGCATAAAATTTACAAATCTTCATCTAAACTGGATAGTACTTTGATGGATTGCATAGATAATTTAGCTAGATAATAATATTCAATCAAAATTATTTACAAGGTAAAATATTTAAATATTCCTCATGAGTATAATTTATTTTTAGGTATACCAAGAAAATAATTTTAAAATATTTATCATAAATAATAATGGTATCACATAAATAGATCAATATAAAATGCATTTAATAGATGGAGCTAAAATTTATCAATCCATTTTCATGAAGTTCATCACAATAGATAATCTTAGAGAAGATAACTATCAACACATTATATGTTAATATAAAATATAAATTTATTATGAATTAAAATATCTCAGTATATTGCTATTTTATATCTTAAAAATACTTTATTGAATAGTTTAAATTTATATTGCAAGAAAACTTTGCACTGTGTCTTCATATTACATCCTACATGGACCTTCATATACTATTATGAATACCAAATCTTTTAAGTTGTTTGTTTAATGTCAATCTACATTGATCACTTTCTTGTGATGAGTTATTCACTCTTCTTTGCACAATGTCTCTTCAAAACTATTAATTTGAAGATCTACTAAGTCTCACTCATCAGTAATTTGAAGATTTATTAAGTCTGACTCATCATTAATATGTATGAATCTTTAAGTTAGACTTTAAATATACTCCTCTCTATTTACTTATCTCGTATAGACTCCATAGGATAAAATTTTTCTTTCAAAAACTATCTATCCACTTGCATCATTACATTTTGCATTATATATATACTTGTATCTATCTAGTTGATTCTTCTATCTTTCTTATTGTGGTGGGTTTTCTTTGGAATAACACTTGTGAAAAGAATGGATTACAAAAGAAAGACAACAATGATGGTTTAGTAATTGATCATTTATTTCCTTATTTAAACAAGTATCTTGGCATTTAGAATTTGTATCTCATTACAAGATTTTGTGGTTTTTTACACAAGTTATTATTATTAATAGGAAAATAGTGGCATCCATTAGGTAAAGAGCAAATGTGATGATATAAGTGAATTGATAGCTTTTCTAAGAAAATATCATATGTTATATGATATGTATGTATCATTACTGTCAAAATTAAAGTTTTAACACAAACTGATTACTCTTGTAACGTGGATTCTTTTATGTCTTCTTCTTATATATCTTTTTTAATCATCTATAGGTGATTCTTTTCTATCTTCTTCTTATATATCTTTTTTAATCATACATTGCTATCAACATCATACACTATGGAAGCACAACTCATACAAAAGTCATACATAAACTCTAAAGTGCCACAATAATCAGTGTAGTCTCAACTTGGATCAAAAATCAATTGTCACTCAATGATCTACCAACAAAATGATCTGCCAATAACGTGCACTAATTATAGTCAAAACACATCCACTCTAGATAACAAACTCCAAGTGATGCTTGCAGACCTCTATCCATCATAGCCAAAAACGCAAAGGCTCAACATCAAAGAAGTGAGCTCTTTGGAGTTGCATTTCAAAGGTATACCCCTTTGGTTGACGTAGATCTCTAGTCCTAACGGCACCACCAACGACACATCTGATGGTGTGAATGGTGTAAGTGATGGTGGGTCCTATGGTATGATTAGTAGCCCTAACACAAAATCTATCCGTTGCTAAGTAGTCTTTGAGCAACTACTAATATAACTTTGACCACCAAGACTATCACTCCAATGTTTGAGCTATCATGCCATTTGTAGCATTGCATCTAGATTGCTTGGACTATGGAGTACTAGTGTTGGTAGTTAGAAGTGTTTTGGCAATTACTCATAAACTACTTGTTGACGGTTAGATTTTGTGTTTGGGGTATTGACTACATGTTAGTGCATACAATTTCTTGCACCATTTGCACTGTTGGGTGTGCCTTTAACAAGACCCTTAGGGTTGGAGACTAGGGGGTATACTTTTGAAGTGCAACTCTAGAGAGCTCACTTCTCTAATATTGAGTCTTTGAGTTCTTGGCTATGGTAGATAGAGGCCGGCGCCAGTCACTTGGAGTCTCTTAACTAGAGTGGGTCTAGCTTGATTGTAAGTAGTGCCTAATTGTTGGTAGATTGTTGAGTGATAGATCAAGTATTGATCTGATTGAGTGCAATTTGAATTGTGAAGAAATTGATTACATCAAAGAAGTGAGGCCAAGGGGAAATTGGATGCAAGAATTGAGGTTGTTGGTGGTATCTTCAAGCCTTGTTGATGATTGCTAGCTCAACCTTTGTTTAAATTTTCCCTAAGAGTGGTCGTGTGCGGAAGCTCTTTCAAATTGATGCAGATTTGGTAGTGAGGTAGACAGTGTGTGGAAGCATTGGCCAAATTCCCTTGAGAAGAGAATCAATTTCAAGTAGTGGTGTTTGTTTTGAGCTTAGGAGGTGAAAGCAAGACCAATTTGGTGCAAATTGAGCTCAAAGTGTAAAATTAAAGGTGGAGTTGGGAACCCATTCCCTCGAGTTTATGATTTGGAGAAACCCATCTTTTCAATTTGGCTTGAATAGAGAATTAGCATATGATTTAGCAATCAGCCAACTCTGGGGATTTATGTCAAATTTTATGTCATATTCAAGCTTGAGTTTAAGTTAGATTTTGGCTCAAGTTGGAGGCGCTCTTCCAACTTGAGCCAAAATCTTACTTAAACTCAAGCCTAAATATGATGCTCCTCCAACTCGAGCCAAAATTGAAAAGATGAGTTTCTCCAAATCATAAATTTGAGGGAATGGTTCCCAAGTCTATCTTCAATTCTGCACTTTGATCAATGAATTAGTAGAGGATCTGTCTATCAACCAACTCTAGGGAGCTCCTCCAACTCGAGCCAAATTGAACATAAACTCCAGCCTAAATTTGACATAAATCCCTAGAGCTTGGCCGGATTTGGAAGAGGTTTGCAAAATTTGGATTAAAAGTGGAGTTGAGAACCCATTCACTCTAATTTGTGATTTGGAGAAACCAGTCTTTTCAATTTGGCTCAAGTGGAGAGTTTGTAGAGGATTTAGTGGTCAACCAACTCTAGGGATTTACATCAAATTTTATGTCAAATTTAAGCTCTAGTTTATGTCAAATTTTGGCTCGAGTTAGAGGCACTTGGCCAAATTTGGAAGAGGCTTGCCAAATTTAGAGAGGGTTCAAAGTGACAAGAAGAAAAGACTCATTTCAATGTTAAGAGGCTTTGAGGCATAGGGTTGTGAGCTATGAGAGGCTACGAAGGCCTAGAAGGGCCTAAAGTGCCAACAAGTCAACTTTTTGGGAGTGAGGCTGACTAGTTTATAGACGTTTCTAGTCATTGTTTGGCAAATCTGCACACCCTACTAGATTGTGCCCAATAGAATTTGAACCCTAGATCTTTGGTTCTTAGATGAGTGCCCTAGCTAACTTGTCCACCCTCACTTGTTAACCTAGTGATTGTTCTATTGATATCTATACACTTGTAGTTTTGGCTAGGAGAGACAATTTGATCCCATTCTTGGTGATCTTGGTAGCTTAAGAAGTAGGTAACTCCTATTATGTCAAATGCCAAATGGTGGCATAGTCAGTCGGGTGTTGATTTATGAGATGAAGTTTTAGTTTAGATTTCTTGTGATTGGACCTCCTCCATTCTTTACGTCCTATTTGTGCACCATGTTTGTATGAGGTGCCTTGACTTTAGAGCATTGGTGCTCTAGTGTGCTCTCAATAGTGAGGCTGGAGTGATAACCAATCAGACTATCTATGTTTCTCTTTGGTGAGGAAATAAGTGATGACATGCAAATTGTGAGAGTGCGTGTTGTGATGGCAGGTTGTAGGTTGCCATTTCCCCTAGTGTAGTTGTCGTAGTTAGAGCTACATTAGTGGATGACATTTGGTTGATAATGTTGGTATTTGTTGGTGATTCTTGGTGGGATATTTGTGGTGGTTACGATTGCGGTTTGTAGTTTCTGGTTACTTTATCACGATGGAGTTCTTTGGGGATTCCGGACGAGATAACATTGCAATACGTAGTAGGTTTACCTGGAGTGGCACTTGGTATCAGCATGTATCACAAGTCCCAATGAGGGAGGAGATTGACTTTGAGTTAGAGTTTGACACAAGAGTTGATTTAATTGAGATTGCACTTGGTGTGTCCGGACCATTGTTGTGGGACATGAACAAGATTTATGGAGCCTCCAAAGCCCCAAAGCCCTAAAGCCCCAAGCATTCCTTTGGTACAATGGGTATCATTGAGTTGGATGATTTGATCCAAGAGTTTAAGAGTTGGTATGATCTGCAATAGATACGGAACTCGACTTTTTTCACACCTATCATGGCATGAAAGGGGTTGTTTAGCACTTAGAGAGTTCACCAATGAACAACTACCATGAGTTTAGGAGAGGTCACTTGGAGGAGATTGAGCTATGGAGATAGTATTGGTCTCCTAACTGTATCTCCATCACTTCAAGCTGAGTTTCTAGGGGTAGATCGATAGTATTCACGAGTTCTAGCTCTAGTAGTGTTGGTGGAGCTAGTAGAGATGCACTAGTTGGAGATAGTGCTACTACAAGCAGAAGTACCACTATAGGAGGTGTTGTAGTAATGGGGTTTAACCCATGATGGAGTTCTCTTAGTCTTTGAGGTAGAACTACCAAGGAGTGCGAATTGACAAGCTAAGGAGCTTGCAAGGGTTCCAACAAAAGGTTAGAAAAAACCCATACGAGATATATACTTGCATGAGAGTACTTATCAATTTTATTGAGAGAGTTATTGATGCCCAAGCAGTCCAATTTGGTATATGATATTGAACAAGGAGTTGTGACGTAGAGTCTATGATGCTACATTGTTACAAGCTACTTATCTTATATCATAACTTTAAAATGTGAAATAACATGTCACATGAATTCATCTCTAACAATTTTAGGGTACAATCTACATATATTTATATAAAGATTGAATTCATGAAATTTTGTGCATTTTTTCATCTAGTATAGATTTTAAAGAGTTGTTATGAAAAGTTCTTTGTACTTTGTATTTAATGACATCAAAATCACATACAGCCAAACTCAAATACATACTTTGGAACAAATAAAACTGATTTCTTCTTGGACACTTAATACTAAAATTTGGATATCAAAAAAACTCAAGGTCTGTAGTATTTTGTAGTAATAATAGCCTTTATCTTTTTTTGTAATAACATTGAAACTCACATTCAAATAAAAGTGAATAAATATATTTGTAAATTTTTTACAATTTCGAATTCAGTATTCATTTCAGTGTATCCCATTACTAACGATTTTACTACTTTACAATGCGAAAGACCAAATTTGTGGAAAGGAATTATCACGGTGTGCAGAGATTAAACATTATACGAAAAAAAAATATCGGATACTATAATACTCAAACGTCAAAGATAACACAAATTTTAGCATTTATTTTGTCTCGCTTTTACAACACGATCCAATTCCTGTTTATATAAGGTACAGATCCGAACTCCTCAATTTGAGAATTTAGAAGATCAAAACACAATCCAATTGCTATTTATATAAGGTTACAGATATGTACTCCTCAGATATGTACTCCTCAATTTGAAATTTAGAAGATCAAACCTTCTGAAAATCAAACCAACTAAAGTCCTTTTGTAAAAAAGTGTCCAATTATCCACATATTATTCTACTGCACTCACGCTTTTCAGCATATTATCTTAACTACTTACTAAATACCATAAATGAGGCTCATTGTACAGACAATAATCCAATATCTATGCTGTATGGAATCCTCGCATGTAAATAATCAGATGTAGACTTCTTTACTAATGAATATTATATTTCAGTACATTGCCACATTTCAATACAATTACTCCTTATTTTCTAGTGCTTTTGCTACATAACTCTTGTAGTTGCATTCCATGCGAAGGATTTTGATTCTGTTAAGAGACGTAATCAACATCGAGTAGACAACATGGTTCATCCACTGTGTAAAGCGGAGCATCAAACTGATGTTTTATCCATTGCTGAACTTCAAGTGGTGAGGTTGGTACCCCATTCGCGTACTGTGCCAACTATTGCTATGATGTCAGAACTACCGCAGACTTCCAAACCACATTTGTACTTCAATATCTTGTGTGGCTACTCGAAGGTTGTTATTCCTCTTAAAATATTCGCTACTCGTGAGTGGGGAAAATCACCATAGATAAACAAACATCCAATTCCCCAACCATGAGCTCTAGAAAAGCAACCCTGCATTTGCTTTATTCCATGGTACAAAGACAACAGTTTGGATCAAATTAACCTACAAATAAGTATCATATCGAAACCTCGTACGAACTCTTCTCATCTCCTTCCAGGGGACTCCACTACAAAATTGATGTAAAATGCATTGACAATCCATTGCTCTACATGTGTCGTGAAAATGGTCAAGAATTTACCTTACCGCACCACTGTCTCCTATTTGCGTCTTTTATACCTGCGTAACAAAGGATGCAACGTGCAACTTTCTTAACCGCATGATTTACAAAAGGACTGATCTACCGAGACTAGAAAAGGGTAAAGTACTCACCAAAGAACTCAACTACCGACAGAATAGTAGGACGGTACGGGTATCTTCATCCAGAAGTTTTAAAGGCAACTAATCCAAGGTCTTGGATAAAAGGCATATGGAACAAATCTTATCAATAAGTTGAGGATTACCTTGCTTTGCTCTTAAAGGAATTCTTTCCTACTCCAGGAAGTCTTTTGGGCTTCTTGCCGGATCTGTCCTCTCTTCTTCCCTGCTTCTTTCCAGAATTCATATCACTTGAAAAGAGCTCCTCCATCTCCTCCTTCTTCTTTGGTGCTTTATCTTTCTTCTTCTCCTTTCGCTTAGGAGGTAACTTGCCTGACTCTCGAGCTCTTGCTTCCCCCTTAGCAGCTTTTGCACTTCTGTACGCTTGGTCCACAACAGATTTTCCAGCTCCCTTCTTCCCCTTAGATTTCCCTGATGGCAGGCCCTGCAACGATGTGGAATCACTAGTCAAACTGAGCACAGGGGCGGGCTTATACTATATTTGAACTATGAATCCAGACAGAGCTCTTGAACTGACGGATGACAGACGTTCTGGATCATCTTTGGCTGAAAAAACCTTGAAAGTGGAAGCGCCCCATCACCGGATGTTTCTTGAAATTACCTCTTGCTCCTCATCTTCAAACTCCTCATCATCAACTTCCTCGCGAGATGCTTCCAAACGCCTGCGCTTTTTGCGAGGCAAGTTTTTCTGAAATTCCCCAGGTAACAACTTATGTCAGAGTACATATACAGCGGTGTGTATGAATCAAATCAGCCGACCTGCGAGGACCTAAGACGATGAACTTCCACACGTTTAAGCTTTGGCAAGCACTTTATATAGTGTTGATTCAAATTTTTCTAGCAGTCGGGCTCTAGTTCAAGCGCAACGAGGCCTACAAAGAGAATATAAAGCTTTGAGCCAAACAAGTACCACGCTACACCTTCTTCAAGATCAATTAGACGTTAAAGAATTGCTATACAGACCTCTCGCTCGATTCGTCTCTTCTCCTTCATCTTAATCTCGTTCGCTTCCTCAGCACTAAGAATCTTCTTACTCTTGCCGGAATCCTTACCAGCTGCGGCACTCTTTGAAGACACTCTCTTTTCTTTCTCTGTCTGGAACCATACTCTTTTAGGACGCGAGTATATCTCATCCTCATGTTCCATCATATTCTGGGCCTTGTTTGCTTCCATTTCAGCTTTCCTGAGCACTCTCTCCTCCCTCTCTTCTTGCATAATGGTTTTGATGTCTACCTCTAGTTCCTCTATCTTTTGGCGCCACTTCCCAATAGCTCCTTGTGCCAGAATCCTGTTCTTAAGTTTTGATCCAGATTTCTTAGCCACGGCTTTGATCAGCAGACGGTCTCGTTCAGTTGCAAAAGTGATTGCACAACCTTTATTTCCTGCCCTTGCTGTTCGGCCCACCCTGTGCACGTACCTGAAAGACCGTCCAACAAGACTAAGCAAAGAGCAGGGCCCCGTACCCACGTATTCGTGCATGACCGGACTGGACACTGCACCCTTGATGTCGACCGTACAACAGCATATATGGGTACCTGCTCAAACAGCTTTGATTGCACTACATCTGCATCAATCTTTACTTCGTCTCGATAGCTTACTTTTACCCCTTGGAGAGGTCTCCCGGTCAAGACATTGACCCAAGTTTATTCCTCCTACCAGCTTATCCCGCCAGTAGATACACTCTCTATTAACCCAGACTCAACGGTAACTTACTGAGTGACGACGACCTCCGTTAATCTTCAACTAATATTTATTTAGACTTTACAAATACAGTGGTGTAACTAAAGCTCGGATTTCGCGAAGACCTTCAGAATGCTAAAGCTGGAGCATACTGCCCATTTGAAAAGAAGCTGTTCTCAACAAGTACACTGCAGCGTCAGTCGATTGAGCCTCATTCATCTCAATCGTATTTCATCACAAATATAAATAGCGCTGGGAATAGAAGACGGGGTTGTTGTAAATGAAGAATGTCCTACGTGGTGATATTGGTGGGACACTCGTAATTGATGACTGTCTCGACACCAACAATATCCAGTCCCTGCATATGACGACCAGACAACATATAAGCAGTGATGCCAGTGAATAAAATACAACACGGCAGAAGCCGAGAAACGCAAAATCTACAGAAACCCCGTATGCCGACAGGTGGACACGCCTACTGATCGAAAGCACAATCATTACTTACACGTGCAGCAACATCTGTTGCCAAGAGGAAGTCAGCTTCCTGCTTCCTGAAAACCTCGAGTGCCTGTACACAGAATTCGGCAATTGAAACATTCATTAACAAACAGCGGAGTAAAGTAGGCTGTGCTTTCCACATGGCGTGAAACTTGACCAACCAAATAGATAACCTACTTCTAGGGAATAACGGGCATGTTTTGTGACACTCTATATTCGAAGCCTAAAGTTGTAGCAATCTACAGGAAGATCTCAAATCACAACTCGAACCAAGTAGAATAGAAAGCCAAACTCGGCAGACTAGTATCTAGGATGAGTAACGTACGTCAAGACGCATGGCCTGAGTTAGATTGCCATGTAATTCGGCAGCTTTCAAGCCCAGAAGGCCAAACAAAATCTTCAGCCGGTGGGCTTCGATCTTCGTACCACTGCCCATTTGATGGAACGAGTTTCTTCTTATCAGCAAAATTGTCAAAGAACGGTGAAGCAGCTATCTCTTGTTACTTTGCACAAAAAGCTTTCTTTATTACATTGTATACATGCAGAGTGTCCAATTCTTTACTCGATAAGTTTGATTCCATACAGGTGTCTGAAACTTATTGAAAGGCTACGGATACATAGACTTTCGATAGCAGGTACAATCTCCCAAAACACTCTCAAGTAAGCCACAAAATAGAGAACTCCATTTCGGGCTGTGGAGAGGCTCCTGACCTGAAAATAATGACTTTTGATGTGAAGGATCGGGTGCAGAGAGCAAGAAGTACAGCTTCCTTGTCAGCCTCCATAATCGGTCGTATTTTTACAACTCTACAAGAGTACGGAAGGTTCATGTGTAGTCGAAATATTAACATCGAAATCGAAATGGCAGTGAAGGAGAAAAATGTGCAAAGATTCAGTTCTCAGCTCACCAAATTGACCAGTGAAAGATTTAGCCTCTCCAGTGCAGATTACTTCATCTACAATCATCTGTTGCTTTTTGATAATTTTCCCATATTTACAGAACCTAAACGAGGTAGGAACGCACTCTTCTGTTAGAGTCGAAGGACGTTGAGTCTTAGGATCTGCAGAAAGTCGTACGGGACTATTTAATGAGAGTTTCACGAGCTCATCAACTTCTTCAGTCATGGTAGCGGAGAAAAGCATAGTTTGCCTTCTAGAGGGACACATCCGAACCTGTCACGGAAAGGAGAGTTAGTCACCTCCCCGCTGGAGATGTGAAGTTCAAAATTGCTCATGGTTTACAATTTAGAATCATCACGAGAGTATACAGGAGCCACGACATTGAGAATTTTTGAGCTGATAAACCTTACCAGTTCGTGAACCTCCTTCGTAAAACCAAGTTCTAAAAGCCTGTCCGCTTCGTCCAGAACAAGAATAGCAAGCTCCTCCAAGCCCACTGATTGAGCATTGTGCAGGTGATCGATCATTCGCCCGGGTGTGGCCACCACAATATCTGGTCGGGTGCGAAGTGCTGCTTCTTGAACCTGTGACCGGTTTAAGAATCAACCTTCTCAAATTAATTTCCGGTCATGAAAACATATGACATATTTTGAGTAATTAGAAATGCCGAGTGAGTAACAACATAGCTCATACCTTGCTCGACAAACCACCGACTACTAGGCAGCATCGAATATCTGTAAATTGAGCCAGCTTCTCAAGCATACTGTGCACCCTGTTACAGCAAAAGTTGGGTCTGAGAATACAATACTTATCGCATGGCATGATATAAACGCATGGATCCAGAACTAGAACTATCTAATCTCATAACATTTGTAATCTCATCTACTATCAACTTCTTGCGCGTAATACTAGCACAGGAAAAGATTTGCAGAATTTGAAAACATGAGACCACAAAACCAGGAGACAGTACTCACAGCCGACCATGAAAAATGAGGGAGTGATGACTGATGACAAGGTGGCAAGATTCAAAGGAAAGAAAGTCTTACTGAACAGCAAGTTCACGGGTTGGAGTTAGTATCATCACGCGGATAGCTGGAATTCTTCGTGGGCGAAAGAGCAGCCTCTCCAGCAACGGCAAACCAAACGCTGCAGTCTGTCATTGCAGTTTCACATCCGACGCAAAGAGTGAAAAACATGCTCAGTGGACTTAGCTGTCCTTTATAAAACCTTAAGTTAGTTAATTTCTAATCCTGTCCGGACATTAACTATAGACGTCAAATAAAAGCAGATCAAAGCATGCAACTAGATTACATGCCCCCGACCACAGCGACTAAGTATTTTTGACAAAGGCAATCACCTCACAAGGCGACTGGAAGTACTTATTTCAATGCAAATCCCGCAAGAGCAAATCGCGACACTTACTTTGCCGGAACCAGTGACAGCGCTTCCACAAATGTCTCGCCCGGTAAGTGCCAAAGGTATACATGCAGCCTGCAATCCAACAATCACTAGTCAAGTAATTGACACTCATTTAGGTGATGCGAAGGTGATATATTCCGGCAAATATGGAATCAGTGACCCTTTGCAGATTGAAAGCTGGGAACTGTAGAACTGTGAGGCATTTCTCACTATTCTAAGGATCGTGAATTCATCATCTTAAATTATGATAAATGTTTGATGTTTAAATCAGAGGCAATTCTCAACCATACGATATAATGCAAATTCAGCAAGGTGAATGAAGTAGATTTTGTCTTTGTCGCTTGAATTTGGGTAAGATTGATGTTATTTTGGAGTAACGTAATGACATTACATTGGCAAGATCAATAATTCGTTCGCTAAGGAAATGAGGGGAATTGAGTCATGAAGGAAAAACTGATGGCTCGGGTTTTAATATGAACAACGAGTGGCAGTTCTATCAAAATTGGACCTCGTACCTGAATCGGAGTAGGTTGCTTGTAACCTAAAGCTTCGCATGCGCGCACCAAAGGACGAGAAATATTGAGCTCGCCAAAGGAGTTGGCACTGAATGAAGCGCCTTCTGAGGACGCAAAAAAACTGCCAGGCCTGACCTTCCTAACAGCCTTAATCTCCCCTTGTTCTTCCAGCACAGCCTCTTCAGGTTCATCATCGTCACTATCATCATCCTCGTCATCATTTCCTTCCTCTTCTTTTTCGTCCTCATGTGCTCCAGCCCCCTCGCCCTCGGAACCTTCTGCTGCATCTTCCACCTCTCCAACATCATCATCATCATCTTCTTCTTCTTCTTCTTCTACTTCTTCACTATCTAGATCTTCCTCGCCCTCTACTTCCTCCTTCTCATCTTTGTCGTCATCTGTTTCGTCTGACTTAAACTCTTTGGAACCCCTCTTCTTATCGCGTGCTTCATCTTGTAGCTCTTTCTCAGCTGCTTTCCTTTTCTTCCTACTCCGCAATTCCGATATCTTATGGTCTAAAGAAGTAGTATTCCGATTCACATGCTCAGACTTCACACTATTCGAATAACCACTAAATTCCCACGGAGATTGAGTAGGACGAGCTGTTGCCACTTCCTCTTCGTACCCGTCGAACACAAATTCACGATTCATCCTGACAGCATTCACGACAAAACCTCATACAATCATGGCTCAACTACTACTGAATTCCGCAGCTCCCGATCAGCACCTTCCTGCAAATTCAGTCCAACAGTCAGACCAATTTCGTGTCCAAGCAATGCACGTATCCTTCTCAAACCCTTTACAGCCAGCCAAATTCACTTCAGTGATGCTGACCAGTCACACCAGAGCGAAGCCCAGGACGCGGAAGTAGAGCAACGCTTGGGCAACACCTTTAAGACAATCTGAAGAAACTCTGTGAAACGAATCGGACACGCTATGCAGACCGATGTCCTGTCACGAGAAAATGGAACTTGCTGAGAGAGTAAGTGAAACCCTTCCTAAACCCTAAAAGGATACCCTAACAAATACTACAACATAAACAAACAACGAAGTGCGCGGTGGAAGGTCGGACACAATATTGGGTGCCGCCAAATAGGGCAATATCAGCCGCTTTCTCCTCTAAATCTGGATAGCCGGCATCATAGGCGAATGCCCGCAATCCCCATAGAGGTCCCACGGGACCATTCCGTCGACAAAAGGTACTCCATGACGGTGTGGAAAATTCTCCCCATTCGCTTGTCTGCGTTTTCGGATCGAAATTGCCTATCTTTGGAGGGGAAAGCAATCCTTGTGTATCCCCGACGCGACGATTAGAGAGGAGGCGGAATTTTGAGTAGAGTGAACAGGAGGCGCTGGCTGGGAAATTATTTTTTTGATGAGGGAGATCGATCACGATCACTACGAGTTGGGAGCTGATTTAGCTGCTGGACTGATGATTCAATAGAGAGGAAATGGTGCGATGGATTTGTTGTGAATGGAAGGAACAAGTTTGTAGGGCGTTAGGGAAGGCCAAGGAGGAAACGTTGAGCTAACTTGGAAGCGGAGGATTAGTCGTAGAAGTTTACAGTGAGGTTATTACACAGGACGCTGCAATGGGGAGAATGAAGCCCGCACAGTTGTTGATTCATAGCAAGAAAAAGAAGCTGCCAGCGCGGGTTAATGTAGCTACCATCGCGGCTTGCAATGTTGTAATCATCTTGTTCCTGCTTTCCATCGCTTTCCTCTACGGGCACAGCGGGAAACGGTAAGAAATCCCCGTCACGGTGACTCTCACGGTATACGCTCCTCCGGAAACTGATCTGGTGAAGGTTCTATAGTCGCTCTACATGAGATTGTTACTGTTCTCTTTTACGAAATTTCAAGTGAATGAGTTACACCTGCCGATACCGATCAGACGGTATATGAGATCCGTTGAGGAATGGAACGCTATGATCTGACCAATTGATTGCAGAATCTTAGATATTGTAAAGTCCCCTGCAAACATTCACTTTGTGGAGTAGCTCTCCACTTTATTACCACGACGCAAAAATTTGCTTCCCAAACATGTTTGGTTCTGTCAATTGTTGAGAATATGATGCATCTTACTCCAACTACACATGTCGTTTATTCACTCACCACCTTCTTAGGTAGATCATGACCGCAAGGGGCCTGATGAAATTAAGGTTCACTTGGAACTGGTGGAAATTACTCCCCCTCGTACTACATGCGTGAATCACTAAGATTGGATCGGATGCCTGTGCTTATTCTGGGTACTAATCGGAGCAAGCCTTATTACTAAATCATTTGCATTTAGGGATGCATTTAGGGCCTTCGAGACGACTTATAAATGTAGTGCTACTGGCTAGAAACCACACGGATAGGCGAACACGATATTAGTTATGACGGCCTGTTGATAACTCGTGGACATGAGGAAGGATCTGGACCCCGAGCACAACAGCAGTTCTGACCAACTGCTCGTAGTTTGTGGAATTTCTTTTCTTTCAAGTCAATCCGATTTTTCACGTCATCGGATCTGATTGGCGCTTCAGCTTCAGTCCGAAAACAAGAATTTGAATCATTGATCAAAGCTCTTCACAGTCGTTTTATGCCCCATCGGCCTTTCTGTTGGACTAGCCTGAAAGGCAGATTTTGTCCCTATGATGACAATGTTCCTTTTGATATCCAGGTCTACAGATATGGGATCGCAAGAAAATAGTCAGACGAGCCTCCAGGTATCCTTAATGCGGATCCTTGTTTTGGCTGGTCCGGTTTACTCTTCAAGACTAGAGCATGACATATTTAGGGTGTAGGCATTATAAAAATTTCACCTGAAGTCTCTACTTGCGCTTGCCATTCCTACATTGTGATATTCGTATTTCTTAAATTCAATAAAGGTACTGGTCTGTTAGACTTGGTATGACAACTCTCATTAGCTTCCTGTCTATCTTGTCCTGATTGATGGTTTGCAGGACAAAGTGAGTGATGGTGAAAGCTTTGACAGAGAAACATCGAAATATGCGGTATGCCCGTCTTTCCTGAATGTCAAAAAGTGCCCTGACTCTTTTGAAGTGTGCTGCTCCTTGAATCAAGAGTTCCGAATCCCGCAGTTGATATATGACTCTGACATGAAAGACATGAATGACATGAAAGACTCTCGTTAACTTTTTCCAACGAATGTCTGTGTAAAATAATTTTACAACGTATGTCTGCTTTCTAGAGACTATCACTTGAACTGAGTGAAGGCAATTCTTACTAGTAGAGATGGTCCGACTGTTGCTCACAATCAATTTGTTCATGTTTTGTCGCAGATTATGAACACAACGAAGGGTCTCATAACTCTGCAACTATATGGGAAAGAAGCTCCGAAAACTGTTGAGAACTTCATTAAACACAGGTACACTGAAGGCATTGTTTTACTGATTCCTGCATGTGTGTCCTTTAGAGTGTCTCCCACCCTTAATAGCCACTAGTTCACAGATGCTCAGAACAGTCTGCAATTTAAGTTTGTCTCGCAGTGGCATCTATCAACACGCCTAGCCTTATCATCGATAGTTTGCAACGATTAGACAATAAGAATGAGCAGTCTATCTACCTTTCGAGTTCCGACTATTTGTTCCAATTTTGTACACATCGTTAAGAAAGAAAAAACCTAGTACTTATTTCTCACCTATAAGGTTGGAACCTTTATCGGCCTATGAGCACATCTGAACATCTCATTGTACCACAGGACATTAAAGTATATACCTTCGCATGTGTTTTAGTGGAGGTTTACTATGGCTGCCTTCTGCTTCCCTCAGTTTGTTTAGTGTCTCAGGACTCAAGCGTCCATAGCCCCTGCTGTGATATACTTTATCCAGTCCTTTGACGCATCGCTCCTTCTCAGCCTAGAGACCATCCACTCTCTTCCCTTTCGCTCCAACTCGCATTTATTGTTTTGCTTCATGGTTCCTATACGTGTTTTCTGTCCAGTCTGCCAATTTCAGTTCTCTTGATTGGTTTAGTTTTGACTGGTGGGTCTTCAGTTACAGCTTGTCTATTTCGCTACATGCTGTACTCAGCGCTGTTAGATTACATGATGTATATCCGTTCTCTTCTGCTGTTGATCAGGATATTGTTGATATTTCGTTTGTGCTTAACCTCGCATTTAATCGGTTAGATTCTTTACCTTCTTTAGGGTTTCATTTCTCATCTCGATTTGCACATATCATGTTTACATTTCATGTGCACACCATTTGCACGTAATGAGTTCTGGATTCCCGTTCACGGCTTCTGCTATCATGTCTGAATATATATTCTTGCCTTCTGCTTCCCTTTGCTGTTTAGTGTCTCAGGACTCAAGCTTCCATAGTGCTTGTTGCGATATACTTTATATCCTGTCCTCTTTCGCCTCGCTCTCGTTACCCTGTTACATTTCAATAAGTCTCTGCAGCCACACCACCCATAAGCTCTCACGTTGTTCCACTCCTCCATTCCCCAGCTAATTCCCTCCCTATTATTTTTCCTTCGCGCTTTGCCTGATTCATGGTTCGACCTCCAGTGTCTACAGTGTTTCTACCCGACACCAGCCCACGTTTTTTATTTTCATCGTTCACGCACTGCTTACTGGTGATCTATTACATAACGTTTTATATTTCTCGCAGTCGTTTGCATAGCTGTTATCGATTTCAAGTTGTTTACTAGTCCTTTAGATATATGTTATTCTCAATTTGTTGCAATTATGCCTTTGCCTCAGGTTACAATCGATGCATTCTACCTTATGGATTTATCACTATTCTAGCATTGTGCATCACGGTTACCAATTATTTGCATTTCATGAGTTCTGGATAACCCGTTCCCAGAACGGCTTCTGCTCTCACATACCTATAAATCTTCGCCTTTGTGGGCTGATTGTGAGTACGGATTCGCTCTGAAGACCAAGTATCTTGCATTGTTCGCGTAGCTACAATGGCTTTCCCAGTAAAATAAAATCATCGAGGTGACTTGCATTCATGAATATTGCCACCGATCCAAACTAAGTAAATTGGTGCGTCCTTTTCCACAGTCAGCTGGAAGTTTGAACTATCTCGGTATTATTTAGTAAGTCTCTGGCTTTTCTCATATTGGACCTGTCGATTTCATCTGACTCTTTTGCTGGAGATGATCTTTCTAAACGTCATGAACCTCCCAGAAATTACCATTGATGACATTCAACGGTCCATATCAGACTACTTTGCTGAATTGGAGATGATCAAAGATCCACCGTCTCTGTTGGAAATCCGCATATTTGTTTTTCGTCTCTTAGCTAGTTCTTTATTGTAAAGCACATCTACAGTCTAGAGTTTCTTTTATTTCTGCAGTTTCCCTTCTTAGTCCAAGTTCTTCTCCCTTCCTTTTGATATCTTTTGCCCTTACTCTCATTCAGCCTATCATTAGCTGAGTCCCAAGCGCTGTTGAGGTGCTGCCTATCCCAATCCACCCAATGAATTGGCGATTAAGAAATGATTCCACTTCTTGTAATTACTTGTTTACGCTGCCATAACGCTTCGGGTTATGTAATTCTTCAGTTTCCTTCTCGTCTTTTCTTTCTAGTTTTGGCCTATAAAGATGAACAGTCCAATATATATGCAGTCCACCTTCTGCGAACGGCTTCTGCCCCCATTACTCCTCGTGGGAGTGAAACTAAATTTCAGAGGGGTCTAAGATAGTTGAGCATTCCATTGCACGATACACTGGTAATTTTGATTTGCTCTTAAATCTGTCTTGTGAGGAGTTGCTGTTCGTAATTAATCTCATATTAGCAACCACGAATATACGGTCACCTTGAGTGAGTGAAGAACCTGTGGGTGGATTATTTGTACGTGCGTACCTCTCACTGCTCTAGTACAGCTCATAGGTGCTCTTCTTCGGTGATTGAAGTTTAGTGCTACTTGCCCCTGTCTTGAAGAATACTTGTAGGATAAGTGCAAGCTGTATGTCTTAATCTATGAAATATAGATTTGCCATCCCAATAGCTTTGTCCAGTAAAGACTTTTTGCATCATTCCTTGTGCACTGGTTGGTTAGTTGTGGGTGTTGATTCAATTTGTAAGTAATGAGTGCTAATTACATCCATATGCACTTGTGTATATGCATCATATCACACTACAATGCCTGGCCACTCATGAGCTAAAAAACCGAAACTCGGGACGGCATTGCATCCAAATATCTTGGCACCCAGCAGGGCACAGACAATGCGTGGGTGCTATCGTGCAAACTTACTATGAAAAGATTGCTTCGTCCTTATTGTGTTTTGTAATGCTGACGACTCATGCTGACATAAAGCATGCAGGGGTTAATTCCAGTCCTCATATACTCGCTCCGGGGGCATCTCATAATATTTGAGACTCGGCCAATTCATGTCCTATGTACTAACATCTTCATGCTGTCACCACGTCATGCTTCTCTCTCAAGGTTACACTTGCTCCGACTCATGATGTACTGCAGGCATCTATTCGTCAAAAACATCACGATGTACTGCAGGTATCTGTGCATCACAAACATCATGCTAACCCCTGTGTGCAGACTTACGCATTCTTACCTCTCTGTTAGTTGCGATTTGGTAGTTTTGACGATCTTTACTGGGTTACCATCATATGTCAGAGTCAGAGTCAGTCTTTCATATGTGGTTATAAAACCGGGTTGTTTCCAACGGGGTCTGTATTTCATTACGCAATATATTACACAACTGACCTGGTACTCATGAGACTACAAACAGAAACATGGTATGAGGGGTACTGGAATTCGCCCAGCTACTCTGGCACTCCGTCAGGCACTGATGAAGTCGGCTTTTGTGTAGGCTTACCATGACCGCCTGTCTGCTTCTTTCTTTGTGTTTATAGACCATGCTGCGATATACAGTCCTCTCACGCTTCGCCCCAACCCAGCCAAGATACCATCCACTCCTCTCCCACTTCGCTCCACTCCACCCATATTCCACTAAAGCTATGTTTTTTCCAAATCGCTTTATGTTTTATTTTGTCCTTCCGATTGGACCTGTCCTACTAGCTCGATGATCCTCCTCTACTTCCGAAATCAGATGCTTAATCTGTTGCTGTTGTTGTCTCTTTGTTCTTCTTCTATGATGGATACTTGTTGACTGCAGGTGCTGCTAATGAAATGTACCAATTTCCGTTTCTTACTTTCTATCACTTCCGCTTACTTTTTTGTTATGTATTTCCTTGCTTAGGTTTGCTTAAATTTTATTTGCATAAGGTCATACTTGCATTTCATATGCGCTTCATATGCACATTCTCGGTTCCCTACTTAGTGGGTTCTGGATCCCCCATTTTGCAAACGACTTCAGCTCCCATTTCTCAAATATTCACTTGTGTACACGCCTTGGAATTCATGAACCTTGGAACAGAAACTCGGTACAAGGGTTAGTGGCATTCGCCCAGCTACTTAGGCCTGTGTTGGGCTCTAATGAAGCCATTAGTGCTTTCGTGCAGGTTTACTATGACAGTCTGACTGCTTCCTTCTAGTGTTCGGTGTTTTAGGATTCAGTCGCTCATAGAGCATGTTGTCGTATACAATATCCAGTCCAGTCTACTAGTATTGATCAGGAAATATTTATATTATGTCCGAGCTTCACTTAACATTCGATTGGTTAGATGCACTTCATCTCCTTACGGCTTTTTTACGCAACTAGATTACCTCAACATCATGTTTACATGTCATCCGCTCTTCATATGCACTTATTGAGTTCTGGATATCCTGTTCGAAGAACGGCTTCTGCTCTCATGTCCTGGACATCATGTTTACATTTATTGGATGCATGCTATTGGTATACAAGTGTTGCTCTTTAATTGTTTCTAGATGACATATACTTCTGCTTACAGTCGATCAGTTGTTTCCTTTCATCTCCTTTTCCGGTTTTATACTAATTTCTTCTTGCACATTTTTTGTATACATTACATATCATGCATCGTATTTGCATTCAATGAGTTCTGGATCCCCCGTTCCTCAATCGGCTTCGGTCTTCATTTCTCAATATCATGTTTACACTGTTGGCCCTCATGAGCATTTGAACAGAAACTAGGTTCAAGGAGTAGGGTTAGGGGTACTATGTCTTCCTCGACTGTCGATTTCATGGCTTCTACATGATTCCCGACTTCAGATTAACTTAATCTTTCTGGTCTAGCTCGTTAGGTCATTGTTCCCCTTTGAGCTTTGTTTTTTCTACATGTGCGGTTTATCTGTTACAGTTTATTCGATGCATGCTATTCGTATACGAGTGTTGCTCTTTAATTGTTTCTAGATGGCATTCACTTCTGCTTACATTCAATCAGTTGTTTCCATTTCATCTCTTTTCCGGGTTTTATACTAATTTCGTCTTGCACCTTTTTGGTATACATTACATGTCATGCATCTCATTTGCACTTCATGAGTTCTGGATCTCCCGTTCTTCGTACTGCTTCTGTCCTCAATCCTCAATATCATGTTTACACTGTTGGCACTCATGAGCTTCTGAACAGAAATTCGGTTTGAGGGGTACTGACATCCGTGCCGCTACTTCGGCTCTACGTTTGGCACTGATGAAGTCGTACTTGTGAGGCTTACTACGGCTGCCTTCTGCTTCCTCAGGCTGTTTCAGTGTTTCAGGACTCATGCGTCCATAGCGCATGTAGTGATATACTGTATACAGTCCACTGATCATTTGCACTTCATGAGCTCTGGATAACCCTTTCCCAGAACAGCTTCTGTTCTCATATACAATATACACGGTCCACAGGTGTTTTCGTGAAGGTTTACTATGGCTGCCTTCTGCTTCCCTTTGCTGTTTAGTGTCTCAGGATTCAAGTGTTCGGAGCACTTGTTGCAATATACTTTATATCCTGTCCTATTTCGCTTCGCTCTCATTACCCTGTTACACTTTCACAGGTTTCTGCAGCCATCATCCTATAGCTCTTGCATTGTTCCTCTCCTCCATTCCCCAGCTAATTCCCTCCCTGTTATTTTTCCTTCGCTCTTTGCCTGATTCATGGGTTTGACCTCTTGTGTATACAGTGTTCCTACCCGACTCCAGCACACGTTTTTAATTTTTATCGTTCACGCACTGCTTACTGGCAGTCTTTTACATAGCATTTCCTATTTCTTGCAGTCGTTTGCATAGAGTTCTCAATTTCACGGTGGTTTACTATTCTGTTAGCCATATGTTATTCTCAATTTGTTTCAATTATGCCTTTGCTTCAAGTTACATTCAATGCATTCTATCTTATGGTTTTCTCACTATTCTAGCATTGTGAATCATGTGCATCTTGCTTACCAATCATTTGCACTTCATGAGTCCTGGATAACCCGTTCCCAGAACGGTTTTTGTTCTCGTATACCTATGTATATACAGTCCACCCTGTCCATCACTTCATCCGTGGCAGATTTTGCCTCTTTTCTTTGTTCTTTCCTACGTTGCTCTATGTCCTTTCATGCTTTTCTTGCTTTTCTGTTCTTTCCTTCTTACTCTTTGCCTTTGCTTTTCCTGTTTGAGTAGGTTCGCCGCTGCGCACCATATGGTTACATGGTGCACCGATGATACTTCTTTCTCCCCTCTCGAAATACTAATGAAACTTTACTTGACAATTTCACTTTTCTGTGTCCTGGATTTTATCTGGACTAACTCGTCCATTCCCCAACTAATTCCCTCCCTAGTATTTTCCCTTCGCTCTTTGACTGCTTCCTGCTTCAACCTCTCGTGTCTACAGTGTTCCTACCTGACTCCAGCCCACGTTCTTAATCTTCGTTCACGCACTGCTTACTGGCGAGCTCTTACATCACGTTTCCTATTCCTCGCTATTGGTTACATAGATGCCCTCGATTTTACGTTTGTACTCTGTGAGCTTTTGGCCCCGTTTCTGTGGCAGATGACCTGCTCTTTCCCTGTGTCTTTGGACTCACTCCCTACTGTGTTGTTGGGTGTCAAACGACTTGCTCCTTCCCATGCCTTCTGACTCAGCTCCTTACTGTTTCTTCAGTGATTTCAAGCAGGTGATTTACGACAGCGCTTGGTGCAATATTATTTTTATCCTGTCCTATTTGGCTTCACTCTCGTTACCGGTTACACTTCGACAGGTTTCTGCAGCCACACCATCCAGTAGCTCTTGCATTGTTCCACTCCTCCATTCCCCAGCTAATTCCCTCCCTATTATTCTTCATTTGCTCTTTGCCTGATTCCTGGTTCGACCTCTCGCTTCTACAGCGTTCCTACCCACCCTACTCCAGCCCACGTGTTTTATTTTTATCTTTGACAGGTTTCTGCAGCCACACCACACCATCCAGTAGCTCTCGCATTGTCCCACTCCTCCATTCTCCAGCTAATTCCCTCCCTATTATCCTTCATTTGCTCTTTGCCTGATTCCTGGTTCGACCTCTTGCTTCTACAGCGTTCCTACCCGACTCCAGCCGACGTTTTTTTATTTTTATCATTCTCACACTGCTTAGTGGCGGTCTATTACATAATGTTTCCTATTTCTTGCATAGATGTTCACGATTTCACGTTTGTTTGCTAGTCCGTTAGTTATATTTTATTTTCAGTTTGTGTCAATTATGCCTTTTGCTTCAAGTTACATTCGATGTATTCTACCTTATGGATTTCTCACTATTCTAGTATTGTGAATCATGTACATCTTGCTTACCGATCATTTGCACTTCATGAGTTTTGGATAACCGGTTCCCAGAACGGCTTCTGCTCTCATATTACACTTCGACAGGTTTTTGCAGCCACACCATCCAATAGCTGTTTAGCGTCTCAGGACTCCAGCGTCCATAGCGCTGGTTGTGATATACTTTATATCCTCTATCCTCTTCAGCTTTGCTCTTGATACCTTTTCACACTTCGACCCGTTTCTGCAGCCACATCATCCAAGAATGCTTGTTTTGTTCCACTCCTCCATTCCCCAACTAATTCCCTCCCTAGTATTTTCCCTTAGCTCTTTGACTGCTTCCTGCTTCCTGCTTCGCCCTCTTGTGTCTACAGTGTTCCTACCCGACTCCAGCCCACATTCTTCATCTTTGTTCACGCACTGCTTACTGGCGGGCTCTTACATCACGTTTCCTATTCCTTGCTATTGTTTGCATAGATGCTCTCGATTTCATGTTCTTTACTAGTCCGTCCGCCATTGGTTATTCCCGGAGGCCTGTATACCATAGTGTTGTTTGGGAGTCCTTCTTGACTTCTGAATTCATATTTATACTGTATACTTCCGTTCTCGTATACCTATATACGCTGTATACTTCACCTTCACCTTCACCTTCATTCACTTCACCTCTGCTTTTCCCGCTTCAGTTGACTCATCCCCTTCCCGCGCTGAAGTTTTCTTGCTCCACTCTCGTATCACTAGGGAACCTCTGTTTGACTCTTTCCCATTGTTGTGTCCTGGACTTTCTCTCTACTAATGAATGTTTGTGATTTCAGGGATCCATCAGGTATGTCTTGATTTCTTCCCTCATCTTACTCATGTGGATTCTTTTCTTTCTGGACTGATCCTCATTATGCGGCTAAGACTCCAGCGCTTAAGTGCATGCCTGCACTTTTGCTTGCCCTTGCTTTCCACACTTCCACCCCTGTTCTTTTTGACATTCCCATTCCTTTTGAGCGGCACTTTAGGGGAGCAACCGAGTTTGCCTTGGCACTCATGAGTTTTCGAGCAGAAACTCGGTATGAGGGGTACTGACAATTTCTCAGCTACTTCGGCACTGCGTGAGGCACTGATGAAGTCGCAGGTGTTTTCGTGAAGGTTTACTATGGCCGCCTTCTGCTTCCCCTTTGCTGTTTAGCATCTCAGGACTCAAGCGTCCAGAGCGCTTGTTGTGATATACTTTATATCCTGTCCTTTTCCGCTTCGCTCTCATTACCCTGTTACACTTAGACAGGTTTCTGAAGCCACACAACCCTAGAGCTCTTGCATTGTTCCACTCCTCCATTCCCCAGCTAATTCACTCTCTATTATTTTTTCCTTCGCTCTTTGCCTGATTCATGGGACCTCTTGTGTATACAGTGTTCCTACCGGACTCCAGCCCACGGGTTTTTATTTTTATCGTTCACACACTGCTTACTGGCAGTCTTTTACATAGCGTTACCTATTTCTCGCAGTTGTTTGCATAGAGTTCTCGATTTCATGGTGGTTTACTAGTCTGTTAGCCATATGTTATTCTCAATTTGTTTCAATTATGCCTTTGCTTCAAGTTACATTTGATGCATTCTACCTTATGGATTTCTCACTATTCTAGCATTGTCAATTATGTACATCTTGCTTATCAATCATTTGCACCTCATGAGTTCTGGATACCCCATTCCCAGAACGGCATCTGTTCTCGTATACCTATATATATATATATATATATTTTCGGCACTGTGTGAGGCACTGATGAAGTCGCATGTGTTTTCATGGAGATGTACTATGGCCGTCTTCTGCTTCCCTCGGCTGTTTGGCTTCTCTGGACTCAGGGGTCCATAGCGCTTGCTGTGATATATCGATATCCATGTCCTTGGATGCTTTGCTCGTCTTCCCTTGTTCTCTGAGCGATTTATACTTCCAGTGCTCTGTCTCATCCACCTTCTCCGATTTTCGTTTCCTGACTCAGCTCTTCCTTGACCCGCAATATTTACTGACTATTACTTGTCTCTTGCCACCAGTTCATCTCCATCCTTTTCAGCTGTCCGTTTCTTCCTGGGGTCTTTATTTTTCTACTTATGTGGGAGTACTGTCTCCGTTTCTTTGCAGGCTGCATCTCAACTATGCGAGTTGCTATCTAATGGTTTCCACGTGACAGTTATTTCGCGTTTCATTCGATGATGTTTCTCATATAGATATGCTGGTGTTTCAATATGTTTATTTAGATTATGCCATTGCTGCAGGTTACCTTCGATGCATTCTAACTTCGGGATTTCATACTACTCTAGTCTTGCGTGTCGCTTACCTTCTGTGCATTCTACCTTCGGGGTTTCATATTCCTAGTGTTGAGTATCATGTACATATTGTTTATCGCTCATTTGCACTTCATGAGTTCTGGATAACCCGTTCCCAGAACGGTTTCCGTTCTCGTATACCTATATATATATGGTCACCAGAACATTCCCAGAACAGATGCCGTTCCCAGAATGGCATCTGTTCTCGTGTATATATATATATATATATATATATATATATATGGTCAGAATATGGTTCTGGATCACCCGTTCCCAGAACGGCTTCTGCTCTCATTTACCAATATATATATGGTCACCTTTTTCCTTTAGAACTGTATACAATCTTGTCTCTTCAAGTGTATATTATATATCGGATAGCACTCTTTGGATTTTTATGTCATGTGGATTTTCATCGTAGACTGATGGACACGTGTCCACTGCTTATGGACACTGCTTATGGACACGTAGCCCACCTGGTTCTTCACTTAACACGAGGCTGCAGTTGCCTCTGTCGGTTGCCCTATCACAAGTTCCCCTCATTTCTTTTCAGTACTCTGACCTGCTTCTCTGTTCGCAAGGTTTCTCCTGCTGGGTTTACTGGGTTGGGGTTTGCTGGGGTTTCTCCCGCTCTCCTTTCTTGTTGCAGCATTGACGTTTTTTGCTCCCCTCTCGTGGTCTGCTGGGGTCTCTCCGACTAGTCCTTGCTTGTGAAGGATAGCAAGTTTTTTTGGCTCCCCGCTTGTCCCTTCCCTTGCAGCGCTGCACTTTCTTGCGAGGAGGTTGATTTCGCAGGTCCCTCCCTGAGCAGTGCTGAGTTTTCTTACAAGGATGTTTATTTCGCTGATTTCGCTGCTGTTTATTTCGCTGATGCTTCCTGTATCTCACTACTTTGGTTTATTTCGCTGGTCCCTTCCCGTGCAGCACTGCGTTTTTCTTACAATGATGTTTATTTCGCTGATGCATATCGTAGCTCCCTATCTCTGAGCGGCACTGTAGGGGAGCAACCGAGTTTGCCTTGGCACTCATGAGTTTTCGAGCAAAAACTCGGTATGAGGGGTACTGACTCTAGCTTAGCTACTTCGGCACTGCGTGAGGCACTGATGAAGTCGCATGTGTTTTCATGGAGATGTACTATGGCTGTCTTCTGCTTCCCTCAGCTGTTTGGCTTCTCTTGACTCAGGCGTCCATAGCACTGTGATATATCAATATCCAAGTCCTCGGATGCTTTGCTCATCTTCCCTCGTTCTCTGAGCGATTTATACTTCCAGTGCTCTCTCTCATCAACCTTCTCCGATTTTCGTTTCCTGACTCAGCTCTTCCTTGACCCGCGATATTTACAGACTCTTACTTGTCTCTTGCCACCAGTTCATCTCCATCCTTTTCAGCTGTCCGTTTCTTTGTGATGTATTTATTTTTCTACTTATGTGGGAGGACGGTCTCCGTTTCTTTGCAGACTGCATCTCAAATATGCGAGTTGCTATCTAATGGTTTCCACGTGACAGTTATTTCGCGTTTCATTCGATGATGTTTCTCATATAGATATGCTGGTGTTTCAATATGTTTATTTAGATTATGCCATTGCTGCAAGTTACCTTCGATGCATTCTAACTTCGGGATTTCATACTAGTCTAGCCTTGCGTGTAGCTTACCTTCCGTGCATTCTACCCTCGGGGTTTAATATTCCTAGTGTTGTGTATCATGTACATATTGTTTATCGCTCATTTGCACTTCATGAGTTCTGGATAACCCGTTCCCAGAACGGCTTCCTTTCTCGTATACCTATATATATGGTCACCTCTGCCAATTACCGTTCACAGTCTATGGTTCTACCCACACCAAACCATGCATGACTCTGCTGGGTCTTGGTCTTTGTTGAGTCCTAGTTTTTATTCTCACATTGACTCTCCATTTACTCACCTCGTAAACCATATTTCTTTTACAGGTCCTTCTTCTCATTCTATTTATTGCTTTACCAGTCCCAAGGTCCACATCAGCCTCCTCTTGTCAGCCACTTCCTGTTCATAGCATTAGTTTCATCTCGTTTCTCGTTCCATGTTGACTCACCTCTGTCCACGTCAGACTTACTGTTCATGGTCACTGTTCCACCCATGTTCGGCATTACTCTTTGATTCACCTCGTGGCACGTCAAGACTACTCCTAATCCCCGTCCTGAGATTTATAGAGATTTGAGAACATCTGTTCTTTCTGCCAGGCGGGGAGCTCATGTCCCAGCCCACCAGTAGTGTCTCCCATAGGTTGCCATACCAAGCAGTGGTACGGGAGTTCTACTTGACTTCTGGACTTGTATATATACAATCTACCACTATTTTAATTCACATACGGTTTTCTGCCATGTGGTCTTCGAAGGTGGGCCCACCTTGTCCATCACTTCATCCAAGGCAGATTTTGCCTCTTTTCTTTGCCCTTTCCTGCGGTGGTGGTGCTCTAGGTCCTTTCATGCTTTTCCTTGTTTCTCTGTTCTTTCCTTCTTACACTTCGGCTTTGCTTTTCTTGTTTGAATAGACTTGCCCCTTCCCTTGCAGCGCTGATGTTTCTTGCTCCTCTCTCTAATTATTAACGAACCTTTGCTTGACAATTTCTCATTGTGGTGTCCTGGATTTTCTCTCTACTAATGGATGTTTGTGATTTCAGGGATCCATCAGGTATGTCTCTATTCCTTCCCTCTCTTACTCATGTTGATTCATTTCTTTCTTGCCCGATCCTCATTATGCGGTTGAGACTCCTGCATTTATTTGTGTGCCTGCACTTCTGCTTGCTCTTTCTTTCCACACTTCCACTACTGTTCTTCTGTTTTTCGACATTCCCACTACTTATGAGCAGCACTTTAGGGGAGCAACCGAGGTTGCCTTGGCACTCATGAGTTTTAGAGCAGAATCTCAGTACAAGGGGTACTGACACTTGCTCTGCTACTTTGGCACTGTGTGAGGCACTGATGAAGTCGCATGTGTTTTCGTGGAGGTTTACTATGGCTGCCTTCTGCTTCCTTTGTTGTTTAGTGTCTCCGGGCTCAAGCGTCCATAGTGCTTGTTGCGATATACTCTATATCCTGTCCTCTTTTGCTGCGCTCTCGTTACCATGTTACACTTTGACTTGTCTCTGCAGCCACATTATCCATAAGCTCTCACATTTTTCCACTCCTCCATTCCCCATCTAATTCCTTCCCTATTATTTTTCCTTTGCACTTTGCCTGATTCATGGTTCTACCTCCAGGGTCTACAGTGTTCCTACCCGACCCCAGCCCACGTTTTTAATTTTCATCGTTCATGCACTGCTTACTGGTGGTCTATTACATAACGTTTTCTATTTCTCGCGACCGTTTGCATAGCTGTTATCAATTTCAAGTTGTTTACTAGTCCTTTAGATATATGTTATTCTCAATTTGTTGCAATTATGCTTATCCGAGTTTGCCTTGGCACTCATGAGTTTTTGAGCAGAAACTCTTGAGGGGTACTGGCAAACGCTCAGCTACTTCGGCACTGCGTTCGGCACTGATAAAGTTGCAGGTGTTTTCATGAAGGTTTACTATGGCCGCCTTCTGCTTCCCTATACTGTTTAGTGTCTCAGGACTCAAGCATCCATAGCGCTTGTTGCGATATACTTTATATCCTGTCCTTTTCCACTTCATGCTCATCACCCTGTTACACTTCGACAGGTTTCTGCAGCCACACCATCCTATAGCTCTCGCGTTGTTCCTCTGCACCATTCCCCAGCTAATTCCCTCCCTAATATTTTTCCTTCGCCCTTTGCCTGATTCATGGGACCTCTGGTGTATACAGTGTTCCTACCCGACTCCAGCTCACATCTTTTATTTTTGTTGTTCATGCACTGCTTACTGGCAGTCTTTTACATAGCGATACGTATTTCTCGCAGTCATTTGCATAGAGTTCTCGATTTCATGGTGGTTTACTACTCTGTTAGCCATATGTTATTCTCAATTTGTTTCAATTATGCCTTTGCTTCAAGTTACATTCGATGCATTCTACATTATGGATTTCTCACTATTCTAGCATTGTGAATCATGTACATCTTGCTTACCGATCATATGCAATTCATGAGTTCTGGATAACCCGTTCCCAGAACGGCTTCTGTTCTCTTATACCTATATATATCCGGTGCTCTTTTGCTCTCATTACACTGTTACCCTTCAATATATCTCTGCAGAAGCACCATCCACTAAGCTCCCGCATAGTTCCTCTCCTCTCTTCCCCAGCTAACTCCCTCCCTATTATTTTCCCTCGCTCTTTGCCTGCTTCATGGTTCATACCTGACTTTCGACCTCCAGTATCTCCAGCGTTCCTTCCCGACTCCAGCCTACAGTTTAATTTTCTTCGTTCATGCACTGCTTACTGGTGGTCAATCACACAATGTTTTGTATTCCTCGAATTCGTTTGAATAGCTGTTATCGATTTCAAGTTGTTTACCAGTCCTTTAGATATATGTTGTTCTCGATTTGTTGCAGTTATGCCTTTGCTTCAGGTTACGTTTGATGCATTCTGCTTCACGGATTTATCACTATCCTAGCATTGTGCATAAAGTACATCTTGGTTACCGATCATATAATTTAATGAGTTTTGGAGCACTCGTTCCTAGAACGGCTTCTGCTCGCATATACCTATATCCAGTCCCCTAACGGTGCCTTTGCGTCAGGTTACCTTCGATTGAATTTGCATCCATTTATGTTTACATTTCATTACATCCATATGCATGTCCTCTGGTTCGTATCGGTTCCCTACTTGTAAAGTGGGTTCCGGATTCCCCGTTCTAAGGGCTTCTGCTCCCATTGCTCAAATATCCACTTGTGTATCCCGTCTCTTGACCTTTAACCCCCAACTGCATTTATAGTTCCTCTGTCCGTGAGCAGTTAGGCGGTGTTTCGATGTATTGGTATGTATAGAACTGTAATCTCCAACGCGAGTTAGAACCTCAAGGAATTTACAGGAGTTCAGCTCTGTCTGTCGGACTATGTCTTGCCTTGACATGCTGCGGTTAGTCCCAGTCCTCACACACTGGCTCTTGCGCGTGAAGATGCTCCTCTACTTGGAAGATAACGCGTTTAGTGCTCCTTCGACAAACACTTAGTAGACGTAAGTCATTGTTTCCTTCGAGGTTACACTTCCTCGAATTGGCCCTTGCCTGCCGGAACACATGATTTAAACGATCCTAGGCTTCGCTAGTTTATGAAGGCTACACATGTAGTAATCCTTGTCTGCAGGAACACGTAACCACAATGCATGCTTCGCCTACCTCTCTGACAGGTACAAAGAATTAAACTACATTACACTCAAACATCAGAGTCATGTCCGGTCGGAGGTGGGTATGGAACCGGTTTCTGTATTTCTTTTTCTCAATCTGTCGTAGCTTGTCCAGAAGTCTTCTTCCTGATTCCTGTTTTCCGTTGTGAGCAAAAGTAGGATCGCTCGTTACAACCGTGAACTTGACATTAGATTCCGACTGATCTATCGCACAGTGTTCTCATATTTAAATCACCAATCGCTGATTCCCGAACAAAGCTGGTGATTAAAACTCTTCAGCACAAACGGTATTTTCTCAAGCCCATCAAGGGCGGGGACTGATCTTTCTCTTGTAGTTCTTCTCCTGCTTATTCCTATCTCTCCTCCGGGATCTGCTTGAATTCTGCTTCCGTAGCCGGCAAATCGTGCCCAGCTACGGATATGTTTGCTAGTTTGAAGTGTTCTCAAAACTGGTTACCGTGGATGTCTGTGTCGGGTATAACGTAGTAATATCAGTGAATTTTGCAGGGTCTATGTGTCGGAACTCCGCTGTATTTGCGGGACACATTTGCTCACTTTTCATTGCATTAATATTTCCTCTTAGGCAGGCAGTTTCAAGTCTTCTCTACTTGACACTGGGCTCAACACTACTCATAATAGTTGCTGCAAGTCTTCATTCAGATGTTAGGCAGTCATCCTTGGGTATCAGTTATACTGAATGGTATGGTTTTTCTTGCATGATTGCAGTGAAGAAGGCTACTATGACGGTGTGGTTTTTCACCGTGTCATAAAAGGTTTCATGATCCAAGGAGGAGATCCCAAGGGTGATGGAACGGGTGGAGAATCAATATGGGGTGGCAAATTTGATGATGAGTTCCAAGAGAGGTAAGCGTATGTCGTTTTTCTGAACTGTTTCCCTGTTTTAGTTCATACTAGAAACAAGGTATGAGATATTAGCCGAACTGGTATTGTAGCTTCGAGATAGGAACACGACATGGCCTCTGCTGTGCAGATCGAAGCCCTTCCAAGTTTAAGTCGCAAAGATGTCCCAGCAAAACTCAAGTCGGGTCTATGCTGTTACTAGTACCGTAAAAATTTGTCTTTACTAGGACTCAGGTTAATGATCCTTCGGACTGGCAGAAAGGTTGTTGTCGTCGTGTTCCAGAGCGTGTAGTGACCTCGTCACATGACTGTTCCCGTTAGAAGTTCCTGACTTCCTCTTTGCTGTACGTTGATACGCCAGCCTAAAACATGAGCCCTTCACACTTTCCATGGCAAACTCCGGTCCCGATACCAACGGTTCCCAGTTCTTCATAACCACCGTGAGCACACCAAACTTGGACAACAAGCATTCAGTTTTTGGTCGCGTCGTTCGAGGCCAAGAGGTAGTGCGGGTAAGTATTTATCTCTACTCAGTTTCCTTGTATTCCATGGGCTGAAAATATAGTGTGGGGAAGTTCGTTTCTTTCATTATCTGCTCAAGTAGGTCTCTAGCAAATGGTCTAACTGCATTTGCCATGCATGATTTTGAGTATGTCTCTAGAAAACTTTGCACTGCGAGTGACGATTCACAGCTTATCATGTACCCACAACAGTATGTCAAGCTTGCAATGAAGTTGACAAAGATTGCAATCTGCTACACTTCTTTTGCAGGAAATTGAGGATACACCAACAGACTCTAATGATCGACCATTAACACCAGTTACGATTTACAATGTAGCGATAAGGGATTCAGTCTAGGGTTTCCGCAAACAGTGCATGCTCAGCGCGAGCTTCCAGTGTTAATTATACTCGAGTTTCGACTTGCCAGCTGACACGATCTGTCGTCTGATTTCCTCACTTCACATTTGAAAAGGATGAGTAGATGTGTGCATCAGTGCAGTGAGGGTATATTCCGTCCTGTGGTGATTTTCGGAACGTTTTTTTTTTCTGTGGATTGGTATTCCCATCACCCAGGCTGCTTTGTACAGTCAGGTTTTAGTAGACCACCTCTAGAAATAGCAGATAGTTTACATTGTGTTGTTGGCAACTCATTCTGATTGTTTTAGTGTGCCACAAGCGCTCGCGGAGGAAGAGGATGGTTTGATCATGTATGAGATTTTCAGTATGTCAACGCTATTTATGCTCCTAGGCCCCCGTTGTCAATTGACAGATCAATAATAGTAAGCTTGTTGTCTTTGGACAGTACTCAATAAAGTAATCCAATATGTGCATACCTATGATTGATGTAATTACACCTCTATGGAGCCTTAAATATGTGAAGACATAGTTGGCGCACTGCTAGCTTTAAGTACTCTGATGTGATCTGAGTGTCTCGAAGTCATTGACATCACCAGAAGCCTTGTGAGACCCATCAAACTGTGCCCGCATGCACCACCATCCTACTGCAAGCTCGTTATAAGAAGCAAATTATTAAAGCGCCGTTGTAAATGGCTTCAACTTCGATGAAATATACGGTCTCTCACCCTGCTGCAATCAAGTTTTAATGTGCCTTAATGGACCTTGATCAATATCAGAGAACGGAAGTTCGGAACGAGAATATATTCGAGTGTTCATTTTTCTATTCGATTACCTTTTGCTGCCTGAAACTCGATGCCGGAGGTGAAAGACTTGAGTGTTGAACCACATAACCTTGGAACGATGCAGCCAAGTTGCTCCATGAACGTTGTGCAGGGAGGAAAGGCAGCGAGCTTAGTAAGCGACCTCACATGGAAGTAATGGTTCGAGTTATGAGATGTAAGCTGCAGTTCTGAAACTACCATTCTTGAGCTGTTCCTTAACTAATGTCTTTGTCTGAGAGAGCTCTTCAAGACCAGTACCCAAAAAAGATAGAAACCCGGTAAGGAGAATAATTAATTCAGCTTCATTTTACATTGAAGGCCGTGATTTGGAAAAGTCCTTCGGACGTCATTCATGGCTGGTGCTCTTCTCCAGGCCAATAGCCGCCGCAGTATCCCATGGAGACAACGGTACTTTGAAGAGAGTATTTCGTGGCAATGGCGATGCTTTTATATGGCAATTGAATGAAACAAGCGGAGCTTTGAGCTTTACCCCATGAGCCCTTTTGTTAGCCCGCTTTCCCCGTGAAGATTGCTCGCACCTTCAAGATATCTGTCAGGGTAAGTGGAACTGCATTACAGTATGGCTGTCATTGGCCTCTAGTCAACCAATTTGCGTAAGAGCTCGCACATGACTCGTAGACTCGGCTATTAAACGCGCGAGTACCGGTCAATGCGCAGGTCGCATATGGGGCCTAGAAAACATTGCTTAGAACGTGAGAGAGTTATGGTCAGGGAAATTACGCTTTCGGCCTACATAATGTGCTTGTCATTGACATGGGGTCAGCCAAGCTCATAAATTGTTTGAATCTTTCCGGTGATTGTCATTGACATGGGAGTCAGCACGCTAGGCCCCCATAAATTGTATTAAACTTTCTAAAGCAGGAAGGCGCCATAGAGGAGCTGGCACCCGGCATTACTTGGTTTCGTTTTGGAACGATATCTTTTTTTAAATGCAGGCCGCATTGAAGTCAAATACCAGGTGAAAGCAGAGTCTTGGTCGATGGTGGCTCGGGGGCCATGTGTTTAACGGCAGATTGACTCCATCACAGGCGCTTTGACAGACAACTTGGCATTTTCTACTCGCCCAGTGAGTGATCACATTGACCATACTAAACAACATAGGATCTTTTTTGTCCTTTAGTTGTCTCTTTTGTAGTCTGAAATATCAGGGACTCGTCAAGAAGACAAACGCCTTCAACGACTCCATTGCTGTGGTGTGAACAATCTTGGACAGGCAAGAAGACAAACGAGGGGATGAACAACATACACAATACTGTTCACCCAGATGGAGGGAAGGCAAGAAAACTAAAGCTCTCCCGGTCCTTGCCATTCATGTACGTTCTCTGGGCGGTGCCTTTTCCTACTCTCAATGAAAACTCTTAGCTTTTCACCTTGTGCCGTAGTATGGCCGTGCATGAGCTGAAAACGTTGTGAAGCCCTATTCGTGACGTCGAATCACAAGGAGCGGTAGCCTCACACCCTCGTTCGTAGGAGACAATGTGATTAAATGTATGCACCAGAACGGGTTGTGCACTTGTTTTGTGGGCCCTCCAGGGATAATACACCACACAGTGAGCCGCTCAAAGCTTGCAGCCAGACTTAGGTGCCACTACTTGCAGCTGCCTGCTTGCCCGAGGTAAATCTTCCTCAAACAAATACCCCAAAAGAGGTAACTGTCCACCATACTCGTCACCTGTGATTGGATTTATCAAGTCCTTGATTGTCCGAATATTGCACATCCATATCTAGCAGTCTGCGGACATACTACTTCCCCTCTATAAACATGCACACTCGTGGATTTGCGGAGTAGTGAACTTTCAACTGCATATTAAGGCCAATCACCTGGTCACACATGGGCCAAGAATACGCTCGGGAAGAAAGTGAAAAAGCTCACTTACACATTTTCAAAGCTCACATGGTGAGCAAGAAGACTCCTTTAGCCAAAGATTTTCTATTCCTACCGGGCGACACATGCTGAATTTCTTCGCCCTTCTCCTCGAGATAGTGGCATATGTCAATACATGACAAAATCGAAGACAATGGAAACAACTCTTGTGTATTCCCCATGTGATCCTCAGAAAGAGATGCTCTCCCTCTTACTTTTCCCCTCCTCTTCCCTTCCATCCAGTCTGAGTCATCAACCTGGACCCTGGAAAGCCATCCCCCACGCCCCCGTTTGGAATCTCCACCCTCTAGCCTTTTTCAACATTTCAAGGTCATGACTTCTTCTTTCTCATTTCTGCATATCAACCTCCTTAAGCTTTTCGAAGTACTGACAGAATCTATCGATCTGTTAATATATTGTAGTGAGTGTCCACTCCATAGACCTTAGGAATTGGATGACTGCCTGACTTCTTCACTATCATCATGAAGTGATTATGCTTATCTGCAAATAATTTTCAAAAAGACCGACAAAATCTACAAAGTGGCAAATGGGTAGGCTTTGGAGGGTTCTCACACTGATCATGTGCCATTAGGAAAGATTCTGCATACCAGTAGTACTGCAGTCTGGTCCTAAAAGGTCGTGTGGGCGGTTCAGGATTTTCAGTCCCGGCGAGCGCGCAGTAATGTAAAATACACTCGAGGAACTGTTGCAATGGATTGGGGTGGAATGGCTTTGAAAACAATTGTTGCATAAACAATTTATCCCCTCGTCTTCTTTAAAGTGATCAAGACGACGCCTCGAGAACTTCACAAAGACCGACATACATTCCTACAATGAACTTGTTGAATGAATAGTAGATATGAAATAACTGAAAGATACTCGTGTTGAAAGCCTCTCGCCCCAATTTGAACCTTACGAGCTCTCGACTACAGCAACAGTGGTCCAGGAAATGATTGAAAGATTCTTACACCAAAACTTGAACAGCTCACAAATTCTGTGGTGTACAGTACTCATATTGATTAGCAGCATATCATACAAACGCGAGCTTTTCCTTAAAAGGCATGCAACATTCAAGAAGCTTTTATATATTGCTAGCATGTACACGCAAATGAATACCATTCAACTTCGCCTCAACAAATAATCTTGAGAAGCTTAGAAATCGCTTCAGACAAATAATCTCCCCCGAGATTCTTCTAAAATTTGTTTTTATTGAAGCGTTTGTCTCACCACATAGTCCAATAAGGAGGCTTCGTCGTTACTAGTATTTTACTGTACACAATGCTGGAACGGATCATGAACTAGATTATGGACAAAGTCATCAAAACTTTCTGGACAAAGTTCTTCTTTGGCGTAAACTTTGTCTATAGTCAAACCAATGCTTCCCATCAAGATGCACTGTACGACCCCATGCTCAGATCGTCGAAAATCCAATCTGACAGACAAATTGCTCCTAGCATTATCATGTCTAGCCCGAATCTGAGCATGCAAAATCCTTGAATATCATCAACATATCATAACAGAATCATGCAATCGTATCATCACACCACCACCCACATTAGATGGAAGGCTTCTCGCCGAGAGCGAGAAAGAGAGAGAGAGAGAGAGAGAGAGAGAGAGAGAGAGAGAGAGTATCATATCAAATGACCTGAAGATGATCATTCTGCTCAAATGACATGAAATAAAATAACCTGCCTGCCTTTTGACCCGAACCAACCAAGCAACAACACAACCTAAAAACAGATTTTGACCATATTTTCCTTCCCCACAAGCCAGCCACTGGCGAGTTCGTCAGTTGGTCAGGTGCAGGTAGGAGAACAGAAAAGAAGAAGATAAAATGAAAAGGGGACAGAGCGAGCTCGAGCTCGAGAGGGGGTTGAGAGAGCGAGAGCCTTTCCCCAAATATCAACCCACAATGAGTGAGTTGCTATATTAAGGAGGCTCCTCGTCCGTGTAGTAGTCAACCGGGAGGAGGAGGAGGAGGCCATGAGGAAGAGCTGAGGTGAATAATATAAAAGAGAAAAGAGCTAATGTCCCAATAAAGCGAGACAAAGGTGCATGTTACCTCTCTTGGACAACAGTTTAGCGAATAAATGAAGGGGAAGTCGTTCATCGCCCCCATCTTGGTTCCCTTGTGATGGTTTCTTCAAATTGTCTGCACACGAAATGGATTTATGGGCACGTGAAAATTTTGTTAGTTCACCATCTTCCTCGTCCTCTTGGAATCTTGTCTATACCTTAGTTGAACTGCGCCCACTTCCTTCATTACCTGGTTGACAAACGCCTTCTACTTTGCTTTGTATACAGCTGGTATATTCTACTGTATGCGTCTCTATCTATCTATACCGTCTAATTTTGGACCAGATATTTAATATTTTTAATTTTCTTTTGCTTTTCGAACTTCGTTCAACTGTTTTGTGAATTTCTTTCTAAATCTGGACCATAATGGCTCGTTTCGACATAGTTACTGCATGTGGGGTTGGCCAATGGGTTGGGGTATGGGCTCACGATATTTTCGGTTTTCATTTTATTTATGGTATTAGGTACATTCAATGTCTCTTGGTTGTTTTATATATTTATACGCTGTCCTCTACTTTCAAGTATTTGTCTTTAAAGTAGAGCTAAAGCTCATGTATAATTCTCTGCTAAGCTTTCAAGAACTTTGAATACCATGTCGGCTCTTTACGTCTACCAATCTCTGGCTACAGACTCGTTTATACTCCTCCTGCCAATCACCTTTTAAGGAATGCAAATCACCCCTTAAGCATTGATTTGATGCTCTACTCATATATACGGAATAGAACTAATCACTTCAAACTTGTGTTGATGCTCTACAGCAAATACACCCCATGTGCTATATATGAACACTACGGACTGGCCAAATGATCCCATATACCCGGAGGTATTTTACAATCAAAAGTTCTGTAAAGTACTGCATATGAAAAGTTAGACCGGAACCATCTTAATGACTTGGTCTAGAGAAATAAAATTGAATTGTAGAACCATCATGCATGAATCAATCAAGTAATGTTTATAGAGAATCCAATAAGCTAAGTGTAATACTTAGTGACTATCTCATCGAAGCAATGGTTGAGCTCAAGTAGGACCTATTTGGTTTACAAATTATGCACAAAAGCAATAACTATGAAAAAGGAGAAAAAAATTATCTAGTAAAGATATGTACCATATCTTTACATGATATACATATTCACATGATAAAGATATATACATTTACATTATATATCTTTATCTTTAAATTTCATACTATGAAATAAAGAGTGGGGCAAATAGTGCTCCAATTTGCATACGGTGATAGAGACTAAACATGCTATAATGCTTGACTAAATCATTTCTTCTTCTTCTTAATTTTATTGTCTTAGATGGGAGTTTTTAGCAATTTAAAACTGTAGAGATAATTGTATGTAATATTGACGATTAATTATGAGGAAGTATTCAATAAGACATTTAACAAATTTTGAAATAGATAAATATCACCACTTTCAAATATATTTTGAGTTACTATGCAACCAAACCGCATTAATAATCAATAGAAGAAAAAATAGAATTAAGTCAGTTTATACTTTATCACCTGCGCACTTTACTATCACTCCAAATCTGTAGAATAATTAAACTAAACCTATCTTGTCAATTTATATGTTATTAATTGAAACTTCAAGATAGTTTATTCAATCTATTGGTATAGTTTCATGACTGTTGGAATACTTTGCTTCCTCTTCTATCCCTCCCACATGTCTTTTTGAATAAAAATAAATTCACTTTGTAACCTAAATAAGCAAGATGCGAGTCAATACTTTAAACCTTTTATCTGTTGATAAATTTTTTGTTATAGATTTTAGATTTATAATATATATATATATTATAAAATAATATATATATATATATATATTGTTTTAATTATTATTATTTTAATTATAAATTTTGATGATTTATGAGTTTTTACCAATTGGTTCTTGAGAATACATTTTTCAATAACAAGAAACCAGCTAACAAAGAGAACAGAACATATTATTAATTTTTTCCATTTAAATGCATGGATTTCAAACCTTGAAGGTCTTTGAAAGTAATTGCATTTTATAGCATCAATAAAATCTAATTTTTTTTAAATAATTAAAAAATATTCCAACTTAATTCAAAACCTAAAAATACATATGAATTTAAAAAATAAAATTAATCATAAGTTGAAATGAAATGGAATTAGGTATATCTTGTTAAAAAAAATTTAATAATGAATTTTTTGCAAAGAAAGCATTAAACAAGTTTAGAAGGATAGCATATTAAACTATAACATTGTCAACTTCATGGAAAAATTTTAGTACTCAATTGAAAAAAAGTTTAAAAGTTGATGAAGTTGAATTTCATGTTTATTATGTTAAATTGTTTTTAAGAATTGTTACTATGGAAATTTTAAATAAATATTAACAAGGAAGGCAATATTGACATAAATCCAAAGATGTGCATGTTTTATGTAGTAGATGATATATAGGATTCACATAAACATGAGGTCAATCCATGGCGCTTCTTTCTCCATGGTTCTATTTCTTTTAGCTTTTTTGGTCATAGTCTTCAATTGTACGAATGAGATGAACTTCCACTTACGAGTAGAGAAGATGTAATTTTTTAATTTATCCTTTATTTAATAATATAATTATAATAACAACAGAATAATCAGCATATCTACTCTTATAATCTTCAATTGTACGTATGAGATGAAGTCCCACTTACAAATAGAGAAGATGCAATTTTTTATTTTCTTGGTTATTTAATAATATAATTATAATTAAAAAACTAACATATCTACTCTTATAAAATATTTCTAAAAATATAAATATAATAGAATCTTTCTATTTACAAACTCTTTTAATATTTGAAGGTGTGGATATGAGGCTAAAGTTTCTAGGTTTAACTCTTGTGCCCAAAGTCTTATCCATGTGGTTGAAGAGAATCTTATCTGTTACTGTATACTTCATGTTTTCAATCTCAAAGCTATTTGTGTCGATCCCTTGAGTCATAAGATCTAGAAGTTGGTTAAAATTAAGAACTAAATTATTTTAAATTCAGGTTGGAGGGAAGGTTCATGTAATGCTTATACAAACCAAACCCACTGAAAATTAACAAGTGGTATGATTTTTTATTTAAAAAAATCAACTTCTAATGATCCATCCTTTAGAATTAATTTTAAGGTTATAACATAAATTGGAGAGATAAAGCTAGGTACTATGAAGTTCTTTACAAGATTTATTGTCAAAATTTACGTCTGATACCAAAATAACTCAAGTATCATTATATGACTGTTTTAAGCAGACTTGATCATATTCAAGGGAGACTAATATAACAAGGAACCATACCTTCTTTTACTTATAGAAGGAAAAAGTCACTGAGTGGGTTATTTAAGTACAGTATACACTCGCTTAAGTCTGCACTCATTTAAGTCCGCATCCCGCTTAGTTTCACGCTTCCACAAAAAAATTTCCCAATCAATATCTTGCAAAATTTACTGTCATTGAAAGTCAAATAGTGTCATTTGACGACAATTGTCCATTCTCTCACGGGCAATTGCAGACCGACCATTTTGTAGAATACTACGGAGGGTAAATAGAGCTCCCTTGGCCTGATTGACCTGATCCAATGACAGGTAGTTGGAAGATTTCAGCTCACCCATATTAACATCAAGGTTGATAACACTTTCTAGCAATTTAAGACTTACATCATGCTGATAGACTTCATCTTGGGTCGGAGCAGTTTTGAGCTCATCCTTTTCAGATTCAATGGCAGGCTCCTGTAAAAGCACAACACTCATTGCTTGATCAATTTCTTCAAGAAGAGAGTTTGTGAATAGAGCACAATTGTCACTATCATCATTCAAACACTGTTCAACCTCACCCCAAATATTGAGGCAGTTGGCACCATTCAAGATGTTCTAGTTGCTCAACATACGAGAGATTTCTTCAACTGTTTCATCATTGTTACTACCAAACTCAACACTATCTCAAAAGCTGGAAATGATATTTGCTTTTTTTAAGCAGTTTTTTAGCCTCTTTGCTGTGATCTCATTTCATGCAACATTCATTATATTTGCAGAATCCAAAAAATGTGGAGGATGTTCGTAAAAAACGCATGTAGTGCCTCATTTCAATTTTGAAGCTGCCAATGTCAGTTGATCCTTCAAGCTCTAAGGATTATCATGGGTAGGCAATGAAAGCCTTGAGAAATCAATATTTTTACCGCTTTTTAAGTGCTGCAATGATGCCCATATCCATTGGTTGCTTCTATGAAGTAACGTTGGGTGGGAAGAATGCAACATGGATGCCATTCCGTTCAAATGTTGTTGAGTGACCAGGAGCATTGTCAAGGATCAAAAGAAATTTATGGGCGGTATGTCTTTGAATGTAGTGCTCAAACAACTCATCAAACCACTTGTTGAATGTCAGAACATCAATCCAAGCATTCTTCTGTTGAAGATACAAGATTGTCCAAGTGTTTCCTAAGATACATGCGGGCTCCTTTGCTTTTCCAATCATGGTGATAGGGACGTGCTCAATTCCAATGGCATTGCAACAAACAATAAGTGTCACTCTGTCCTTTGCTTGTTTCTTTCCATTGACATTAGAGAAATCCTTATTTGGCATCAGAATGTATAACGTGGAATGTCGAAAGAACAACCTCATTTTGTCCTTGTTGTAAATGCATGCTGGGTCATATTGATCAATCATGGCACATAATTCTTCCAATGCTTTAGGGTTTCAAGATTGCTCTTATCAACTTCACCACCTTCCTCCAAACAAATGGATGCCGATTAAACCTTACCAATGCCAGAATCTTGTGAACCATCCCCACGAAGACTCAAACTTATCCTTGAAAATCTCCATTACGTCAACAATCTATTTTGCTTTGTGGTAGATGATACTTGGCGGCAAAGCTAGTGAAATCTGACGTGCCACATCAATCCATTCAAAAAAAGTTTCTCATGGTTAGGAAACATTGCTTGGGATGCATGTAATGTCAACTCTTGAGTGGCTTGATCGACTTTTTGTGCTCGTTCACAAATCTCATCTTTCTTCGACTTTTGAATGAATTTCTCATCAATACCATACTGCCAAGCAATGCTTTGCATTGACTATGATTTTGATTTCTCCAATAAGTGATAATCTCCATTCTTTGACAATCATTCAGGCATTGACCCTCGCCTTTGGGTTTTGCTACACGTTGGGTACTCATATTTCCAAATAAGCTTGCATGTCCTAGTAATGGAAGATGACACAATTTTGGATGACAAATAGATTGTAAAAATTGCACAACTATGCTTTTCTTGAATTTGACATGTTTTATTGGGTTACCACTGCCTCATGGGCTAAGTCCGCATCAAACTTTCCAGACCATAATGCGGACTTAAGCAAGTGTATACTGTAGCTAACTTGCTTGATGATCCAACTAACAAATAACTAAGTCTTTACTTGCTCAACAATTTAGTGATGACCTATTGATATCTATAAAAAGTCATCGTATTTATTGTTATATAATTTGTAGTGAATACATATCTAATTTACAAAATTAAACATTCTAACACCTAAACAATAAAGGAGTTGAAAGTTGGAATGACATATGAAGGACATTTTCATGTTTATAAACATTTATTCAGATTAATTTAAAGAAAAATAAGGTGGATAGAAGTATGGAATATTCTTGTCAAATCAATTTTATAAATGGTGATGCCTGATACTTTTTGCATAATTTTTGAAAGAACCTAATTCATCTATGGAGATAATTAATAAACAAGTTTAGTCTCAAGAGTGTGTACTACCATATTTGATCTTCACTTGTGAATTCTTATGCAAGGCAATAAGGTTGTCTGTTTACTCTCCAAGTGAGTAAGAGATTAAATGAATAATCACATGGGATTTTATCAAGAGATCAATTATTTGGTAGAAGCAACGGATAGCCTTTTATCCATTCTTTAGTTTTTTTTTAATAATTGTATGGACTAGGAGCTAATGCAAGTTCTAAAAAAAACATCACCTAAATCCTTGTTAAAAAGATAAAATGACAAGCTTAAAAAAATATTAAGCAGATGAAATTTCAATTGAATCGGATTCTACTTATAAATTTTTTATTTTTTTTGTTATTGATAATGTAGATTATACTTAAGTTGTACAGAAAAAATTATCTTTTTTTTGTAAATAATTAAATTATTTATAATCAATGAAGACTCTAAAGATTAATTTGAAAATTTGCAATACATTTTCCCTCATTAAAGAAACAACTTGTTGTATGGAGAAATTAGAGTAGAAAGAAATTATGGCATAATTATTATTTAAAGGTAATATTTTCTTGTGTAACACAATATACTTGTTATCTCCAAGTAGACCTTAATTATACTAGTATTCTATATATTTATATATCCATTTAACTTTCTGTTATTCATTTTCAATCTTGATATAACATATGATGTTATTTTGAATTTGATTTGGTTGATGGAGATGATAGATCATATTGTTACATCTTAAAATCTTATAATCACAAAAATTTCCTTAAAAATTTTCATCAATTTTCAATTAAAATCAAATTATATGCATTATGATTGTCATCAGCCTTTATAAGCTACAATACATATAGTGTAATATTCTTTCTCTATATATTTGCATTTTGCTGTTCTTTTCAATATATTTCAAGAATGTGGTTAACAATATATTCTTCATTTTTGGATAGGTATAAATGCATATGAGTTACCTCATTTCTTGGATATAAGTTTTAAAACTTGTATGAGGTGCTTGGAATGATGCAAAATCTAAAGGTGATTTCTTTTAAATATTGAGCACTTGCTAAAATGAGATCTCTTATCACTTGAAAAAAAAGGATATTTAGAAGTTATCAAGACAATGGTTTAGAGGAGAGTCTACTTTAACAATAAACATTAAAAACTTTGTTAATATTCATAAATATGCCCCGATGAGAACTAGTCATATTATTAGGCAATCTAACTAAAGTTTTATAGGGTACAAGCTGATCCAAAAAATTATAGTTAGAGTGGACGGAGTATCCCAAATGACTACATTGGACTGGTTAAAGATATCACTGGCATGCTACCATAAAATTTTATTATATTAATAATAGTATTATTTAACATTATGTTAATTTTTATCTTAGAAGATCCATGTTTAGAAATAGTAAGATTCATTTAGAATATAAAAGAAATAAGTTGAAAACAAAGATAACACTAGAAAGATACATTTACTGAGATAAATGATTAGAATGACTTATGGTTTTGAACCTTTTGAGTTATATTAGTTCTTATAGTTTCAATGATCCTATAAAAGATTTATTTTACATCTACTATCGTCTATATTCTCTTTGCACAATATATCTTCACAAACCTCAATGCATTTTGACAAAAGATTCTCTATCTTGGATTTGAATACCATATCTTATTTATCACTTATAGAAAGAAGCCTAGATTTTAGAAATTAAATATGAATTAATTCATAAAAAGAAGAAGGAATTCTAATATTAATGACTTCTAATAAGATATTCTACTCTAGATAGAGTCGTATGATTTGAAAAAACTTGAGATGGTTTTCAATGTATGCAATTGTGTCATATTTCAGATCTTGATAAAAGAAATTTGCACATACGTACGAATGTGTGCAGATCTATGAGCAACCTCATATCCTATTCATTAGAAATATAAATAAATCTTAATTTAAATGTATGAAAATAAATATTTAGATAATATCAATATTTAACCAGCTGTAACATCCTTTCAGTGAGAATTTATAAGTTGAACTTGGTAAACGATGTTTTAACGATACTATATTCAATGTAGAATATATCATATGATTGTAAATTATGAAAGATATACTTTTGAAAATCTTTCAATATCAAAATTTTCCTCTTCATCTAAGTCAATTCAAGATTCTTAAATATTTATGTTCACTTGATTTTAAGTTAATTGTAGTTTTATAGTTTCTACACTGAATATTTAGTGCTTCACATTTTTCTATAAAATATCTACATCCATCATAGTATGCACAATCAGAAGGCAAACTATCCATGCAGAGCATTTTTCCAATATATTTAGATATAATTCAGCTACCAAATTGCAAGAAATACACGTTTACTTTACGACAATATTAGTATGAATGGTCGCATTACAAATGATATGTGAGATACTTAAACATAGATGTTAAATAAAAAGATATCAATAGACCCTTTCCTAAATATATATTTTTGGAAGATTTGAACAGTTTATGTGGTTTAGCATGTTTTATTGTGAACTGCAAAATTACTCAAGTTATTGTATGTATACAAAGGTTTCATTATGTTTTTACTTCATTCTTACATTCCTATGAAGATATTGGGATCCATTGATGTGGATCTAGGTGTTAAAGCACACCTATATGTCATTTTCATGAATATATGCGTGACTTCCACTGCTCTTTTCTCTAGAAATCTTTATCCTTTTGTTATTATTGATGTATACATATATACTGCGCAAAAATAAGCCTTGACTGAGTGTATGCAAGTCTATTTGCTTCATACTTATTCTCGGATTATAACTTTCCAGGTGGAATACCAGTGTAGGTTCTGAGATAAACTGTATTTAATTTTCTGTATTTAAGAATTTATCCAAGATTAAGATCAACTCTAATTTAAAATTTTAAAATTTTAATTTAAAATTTAAGATCTTATCTTAATTTAAAATTCATATAGATACAGATTAACTGGAAAATTATCAATAAATCTTCTAGCTATTTTGATGTTTAAGGAGGGGAAGTGACCACTTTGTGTCTTGGAAAGAAAGAGCTCAAACATTCTTAATTATGTACACATGGACAATGAGATTTAAATGCTGAGTAACCTTCGGTGCGAATACTTCGTGTAGTTCCGATACGTATCTAAGTCTTACAATTTCGACATCTTAGTGTACATTTCAGTGGTAAAAGCGCTATGATTCACTACTCTTTTGGTCTCGCTAATCTGATGTGTTGTATCTCATTCGAAATTATACGTGTTACCAGTGATCTACTGAAATTCTGCCCACAGTAAATATCGCCATACGATGAAGGTCAAAGTCTTTTGATCCTTGCTGGCTTTTATGATTTGAAAGCGACGCTTACTATGTTTCTCTTAAGGATCAAGTACCTTCTTCTTCCAATGACCCTTGATTCTTTTCCTCATCTTAGTTGCTGAGATGTTCCGATTAAGATACTAGGCGTTTTCATTACACATTCTGCTGTTGGTGCGGACAAATCAACATATATATACCAATCAGCACCCGGATATGGCATAGGCAACGTGCTCGCCGAGGGTGTGCATGGGACGGATTTGTGGAATCTTAAACAAACAATTTTTAAGAAGGCGACCGCGTGTGATAACAAGAAGGATGGGAAGACCCGATCAAGCCGTACAAGGAAAAGACACGATGTAAAATGGGGCTAAACACAGAAAGTATAGATGAAGAAAGCAAATCATAGATGAAGAAAAGAAAAGAGAATCGCACTCCATTGTAGCTATCGATGTTCTGTACGAGATGTTCTAGTACGAAAGATATCATCGAACAGCACCCCGGCTCTTTGCATCGGGAAGAGGCGAGAGACAGGAGTTCTGTTATGCTTAATGCAGCCGGGAAGGGAGTTTATACAATATTTACCGACGTGGGAACTTCGGTAAATATGAGCCCCTAGAATGACGTGCAGAGTTCTACAGTGACGCGTTGAACGAGACAGCCGCCTGTCGGCTGGAGATGCGATTAACTGTACTTAGTCCCGCGGTTAACAACAAGGTTATAAGAATGTTGGACGCGGAAAGGATAAAGAGAGGGTGTGGTGGACTCAACTCAACACCGTTGAATAAAGCCTTTTAAAATAGATTGTGTAATCAATATAGGGTTGGTTTTATTACATCATCATGTGTATGTCATCGGGCGAAGAGTTCAAAACTGATTTCTCAAGTGCCTCATGTTTGCATAGCAGCACATCAACGTCTCGATGTTGCCTTGAGATGTGGGAAGAAATAGGTCCAGGCCCTTGAGATTTGTGTCTCATGTTTACGATAGTAAGTTGTTTGTCGTTCTGTCTTATAGTTATGGTCAAACCCTCGTCCATAACTCTAAATAACGACACGAGAGTTGACATTATTCAATTCATTAGTTTCCCTGCCCTCAAAGGGAATACATAAGTGGGTGGAGGAGTAAGAGAGTAAGTAAGCCGGTTCGTTACAATGCTCGAGAAAAATTAATATATTTTGTTATTCAAATTGATATTCAAACAAAAGTACACAAGGTCGATCCGATTGTCTCGTCTATTGTTCATTAGTATAGACGATAATAACTGACAATCAACGACCTTCACTCCAACTGAGCACTGAAGTATCACCATTTGTCAAGACAGCCGTTGCTAACCTGGAGCCAAAATAGGCTTTAATTCAATGGAGAGTGTCTCCATCTAGCTTAGCTTTAGCGCCACAACTCTGCAATCTCATCCGGAGAAACTTACAATGCATCGCGTTGAAGGACGGAGAGCGGCTGCAGCTCTGCAATCTCAACCGGAGACACTTACAATGCAAGGGTTTAGGAACGGTTTAAGCGGCTGGAACTCTGCAATCTCAACCGGAGACACTTACAATGCAAGGGTTTAATGACGGTTTAAGCGGCTGCAACTCTGCAATCTCAACTGGAGAAACTTACAATGCATGGGTTTGAGGGTACACAGACAGCTACGGAGGAGTATCCTGTTCCAAAAAAAAGAATGAATTCCAGTACGGTGGTATTGATCCCCCCCATTAATGGCAACATTTTTCACCAATTTGAAAATATTACAAGCGGGTAAGTCAAGGCAGATCAAGCGAGAATGAAAGGACATATCATAAGCTCCTTTAGCAACATGATGCAAGACAACCAGTATGAACAAAACCCAACTGATTTAAGCGGCTTTCGAGAACATTCATAAGGCCTTTATAGTAAATCCTTCTAGGACTGTAACAATCTACTGGAGCTGTTTGATACTTTCAATACAGTGTCACTCCTTTGGTTGTTTCTTTTGCTCGGCGTTATGGCCTTGAAACAAATCGTTTCAGGAATCTCTGATTACTAATGTCTTAGTGAACGGTTTTTGGTAGCAAGTGGCGGCCAGAAAATCAGCAATGTAAAACTATCGACATGCATAAATTTCCACTGTTTACTTTTACTCTCCGTAGATTGCTGATGGCCATACCCACATGAATGCGTATATGGACTCTTCTACATTTTTACTGGACAGGGGAGTGTGGTTAACGTCCATCTGATATCATCCATAAACATTTCATGGTCAAAGTGTGTATACGTCAACTCAAATTGGGAACTTGGGGGCACACCATTGTGAATTGAACTGTTCACAAGGCGCTCGTCCACTAGTCAGTGAACTGAGCTGAGATTATTTGAAATGGATTGATATTAATGGACCATGATACAGTGCTGTAGTGTCATCCAAATGAATAGTCGGTCAGAAATATGCGTCTCCATCTGCAGTCTGTTTACCACATGGGTTTCTTCGACACAACGTGCGCACCCTGTGGGCTACACAGCACAAATTTCTGTTCTTCGTCGAAGTCCTCCAGGCGGATCCAGTTCCCTACTCGGCCTGTAGATAGAAGAGTGTGAGGCTACCAACAGATTGTCCTGTTCTGAATACATGTAGGATCCTGTTCTCTCGCGACTCTTGATGAGTTTCGCTCAACTGGATTGGGTTTACTTTGTTACTGCAAATGAAGGTTCAATGCACAAAAGGCCTTTCGGTGTTAACAAGCATTTGAAAATCAAATACAAGTCAAGGTTTGGATCCCAACCTTCCGGATATATGACCTTTTGAAGGATGATGGAAATCTTTAGGATGGTATTCGCGCGATATTCTTTGTGGAAGATATGAAAGAATTGTCTCACTTGACTAAACCCACACCCTCGTGGGGGGTGAGTGCTCTTGTTTGTGAAGATTTAAGAACGTCTGTCTCCTTGACCGAGCTCTTTAAAGAGGTAAAGGCCACTTGTCCCCCGAACTGTCCCAATCGAGTCAGAGAGAACCCATCCTACAAGCCCCGCTTTTCCCAACACACTGAACTTGACTGAAAGGGGCCACATGCTAGCCTGGACTGGGATGGACTGTATGCGACCTAGACTGACTGAGTAATAAAAATGGATGGAAGAAAGAAGAAATAAAGAGTAAGTCGGGAAGAGACGAGGCTGGCTCCGGGAGCTGGCCATGACTGGTCTGGTGACCAGTCCCGGTTTGTTCCCCCCATTGTTTCGGACGAAGCAGAGATATTTAAATGATGTCGCACATTCATAAATTCGATGGCGCGTGTGGATTTAAGTTTAGGGGATTAAGGGGGCCAGGTTTGGAAGGGCTTGTGCCGTAAACAGCGATCATCAACAAGGATGGGAGCAGCAGCCGACAGGATTGCTCCAAAGTGGACTCGGGGTTTTGCACATCCACTGCTCACAAAAGGGAAGAAGATAATTTAAAATATTCAGAATTCCAGTAGACCACAGAGACCCCAAACCGTGTTGTATTAAAGTTTGCATTACCGTGTAGGTTTTCCTCTCGAGGTAGCTTATTGAATCATAAATCGCGAGGTGACATAAACCTTGAGGAAAACTTGGCCGCACCAGCACAAAACTATTGAAATATTCGAGACAATTGAAAGCTGATGAGAGAGGAAGATTAAGAGAGAGAGAGAGAGAGTTTTATTACTATATTACACATATACAGTATGTGGAACTATTGTAGTTAAATATGAGGTCAAGTGCCAGCTCCTCAGGTCAGCTCTCCTCGCTCATCTTGAGGAGAAAGTGAAACAAGAGACAGAGTAGTGCGAGAAAGAGCAATCAAATTACTACAAGGGCACGCTCTTATGAGAAAACCGTTAGACAATGAATTTGTCTGAGCTGAACCACGTGAGTTCAGTCCCGGAGATTGATGGTTACAGTAAGGGTCGAACAACTATCAGTTTAGAATGGCGGGAAGTCAATCCACTCTAAATACTGTAGTGATGGGATTCTCTCTTCCCCTATCATGTGAGTCAGAGTCTTGAGGGTATTGCTGATGGTTATTAGAGAAGAAGAATATATAGGACTTGAGAGTGACGTTGTCAAATAATCATGCGAGTGGAGTAGAGTGGAATGGAATGGAATGATATGATGTGATATGATATGGTACGGTGGGGCAGCAGCAGTCATGGAATGGAGTGTTTGAAAGGTTTCCAGAAGGACACGCCTCTTTCATGGCTTCTGGCCAAGCCTTCGAGAGAGGAATTTGAGCATGTTGGGCAGGCGTAGATGAGAAGGTGAAGAGAAACTGCATATTTCAAACGCCTGGTTAATTGTAGCACAAGAGTAAAGAGACAATTCTAGGCAATGCAACAAGGCATCAAGCCAAGCCCAGCCAAACCTAGCAGAGCCAATCATCAACATGCAAGAAAAAACACATGAAATCAATCCAATCATCAACTTGCGAGAACCACATGAGCTCAAAACAAAACAACAATGCACACACTCAGGAATCAAACATTCTTTAGCTTTTGGATCAAGCATTTCAGTTAGTTTATTGGCATCTTTCTAGTTACTGTTTACCTGAATCACCTGGTACTTGATTTTGTTTCAGTTGTTCTCTCTCCAGTCTGTTCTTTCAGTCAAATTTATTGCTTCCACTGTAATTGTGTTTTCGCTTTCCAGTCTCTCCCCATTTAGATCCCTCTTTGCCTTCATCATATTTTTCAACTTCCACTTGGGGTCCATCTCACCTTCGTTTTTTCCTACATCTACTTTGAAACTGCATAGTCTTTGATTTCTTTTGAACCCACCATTATTCTTGTTTCGAGTGGAGACCATATGGTGAGTCTCTTGGACCAGTTCAGGAGATATCCGCAAAAACTTTTCAAAATCTAGTTCCAGATCCATGACCTGCTGGATGTGTGACAGTTGGCTTGTTTCGAAATCTCTCTCTCCATCCCTTGCTCTCTCTATCTCGATCTCTATATCATGGTGGAATCTAGCCGTATTCCAACAGAACTGAACTAAAGTGGATTAGATCTGCTGCTCTGGACTAAGCTTACTGCGAGCGATTAGCGTGAGGAGAGAGAGAGCAAATGATCCCACGGAAAGCGCGGCTAATATTAAGTTAGCGTGTCCTACCCCACGGAAGGAAGGAATAACACTACGGCCTGAATCCATCCTACCCTGTAGATTTAGTCGGTAGTTCTTGTATGTTCTGTCTTACCCAACTCACGGAACGAACCTTTCCAAACGGTCTCCCAAATCTCCTTTACGGTCCTACGGGAACAACAATTTCCTGGTCATCCTTGTCGTAACTTTAGCGTTTCTTCTAAGCTACAGACCCGTCCTTCCGCTGGCTTTGCCCTACGTAGGGTTGAATGCCTTGATGTTCCCCTAGCGTGTGCTCTGAACAGACCGGTCTCCAAACCTACGGAGAACGGATGGTGTGGGCATTGTTCGTCCGTTTAAGGGTCGCTTGCCGCAAGGAACCCAGGGGATCCGGCACGCATGCCCTTCCTGGGTGCTCTGACTTGTACGAAGTACATCCATCACCTGAGCCGCGGGAGTCCAATTAGGCATAATCGTAACGGCCTTATTGTAAATCTATATAATCGGGCAACGAGGGGGACGGCCGGTATCCCGGTTCCCGGCAGATACAACATGCTTTATCCCGGTCGGGGACTGCCACGCAACAACCATTTACGACCCCCTGACCCTGCCTCATCTCTCTTCCGTCCGGCGCTGTCTGCCCAACCTCCGCTCTTCCTTTCCCTACCTGTCCCTATTCTCTTCTTCATCCGCCATTCGCTTTTGAGCCTTTAGCTTAGCCTTAGCCCCACAGACTCGTCCCTCGTCCTCGTCCTCCTCCCTCCAGCGTATCATAAATGCACTGATGCCGCAGAGCGCGTTGCGTCTCTCTCTCCACGGGACTGGACTCTTCTTCGTCCTGTCGCCCGCACGTTCACATCCTCTACTACATCCAACGGGGTCCCTTTGAAGATACGGAGAACATTCCTTCCAGGAATTGGAAGGAAGATTAACTGGGGCTAAACCCCTCCACCACCCACTCGTGTAGTGGTATGAGTCAGTCAGGCATCGATACTAGCAGCTTTTTGCAGCGAGCAGACGGAGGAGAGGAAGGAAGGCCTTCTGCGCCACTTCATCCTTCCATCCGTCCATCCGAAATACAACGTTGTGGGTTTTGTCTCCCCCCCTCTTTCTGCGCTGCCTGCCTGCGTACCAGCCGGTCGCTCCAAATCCCTACTCGGATATCCGTTCTCCTCTCATCACTACTAGACAAAAAGCTTGGCCCCACTGTCGTACAACAACGTGGTTTCTTTCTTTCTTGACAGGTTCAAAAACAACCACGTCAGAATTTATGGATACGTGGTTCCCGGGCGTGACTAACCATGGTTCCCCCGCAAGCTTTGAACATGGGTTCTGACATGCGATGCCCAAAACCACCTGGTGTTGTGCATCTGTCGGATGTCTCGCCGAGTAATTGAATTGTAATTATCTTATTGGAAGTTATACAGGCAAGTGGCCCCCTCGAGGCGAAAGATTTTATCCCCTAATTGTTACCCACGTTATCGTACTCCCCTACTTGTAGTTGCTTCTGGTACTGTACAGCGTTTAAGTGTATCTCTCTACAAGAAGAGCTGACAGATTTCCTTCGTAAGACATACGTCTGTAATTGCATAGATTTTCCTACATAAACAAGTGCAAATATGTATAACTAACTAGAAAGTACATTATTAAGATAAGCAATAAGATTTCCAGGTCTTATTTTTAGGAAGGGCCATGTGCTTTCTTTCTTGCACTCTAGTAGTAACTTACTCCTAAACTGCAGTGCCTGTGAAAAATAATCTGGGCCGACTAATTTTGGTTTGTTACTCAAGTGTCGTCTGGTGACAGTTCATGATGTTTTGGTAATATTAGGATATCGGGTTGATATGGGGTTTTTATCAAGAGTGGTTTTATGACTTCTCTGCTGTCGACGTTCATCTGTTCCTACAACTAAAGCCATCTTGAAATTTGTGCTTCCAATGAAGTGTCTGTCAGTGCTCATTCAACTATGAATACCAATGTCGCTGTTACCAAGGGCTAACAATTAGGGGAGAGACTTCAGTAATGTTGGGTTTCTAATCCCACAAGGAGGATGATGTCAAGTCGAACTAATTTAGTGAGTAGAGGTGAGTGGTGAAGTAGAATATGAATATAATATATATAGTTGACAAGAGAGGTAGTCGGTCTCTCCTCTGTGCATGGGAAGGAAGAGCACCGGCTTTGATTCTTCGGAGTTTGCGCATGCATGTGCACATGACTTAAAAGGTATGTGTATGAGTCACAGTGACACACGCTGTATCGTTCTGAGTGATGACAATTGTGAGAAGGATGATGACAGCAGTCAGTCATGGCATTGCCATACCGAGAAGGTAGTTGGAAGGGATGGATGCTTAAACTTCAGAGAGCTGAGCTCAGTGAGAGCCTCGCTTCTTCAGGACCTCCTCCTTAGGATACTATAGTAGATAGGGTGGCTAGTTCGTACATGATCGTAGGATGGAGAAAAAGTTCATCTGCCTGTCTGCCCCTAGAAAGTTCGTAAACTTGCCCCAGAATCTACCCATTTGTCTGACTACTATATTACGTCGTTGAACGATAAGACAAGAGGTTAGCAGAAAAGTCTTGCCTATCGTTTCTTCGTTCATTGTTGGGATACGCGCAAAAACTCAGGAAGGAAAATTTGGAGAGAGCGAAGCTGACACTAACATTTAGCAACCACGATTCCGAACGAGATCCGAGATTCAACCTAATGGACCTGGCGCACATTGTGTGTTCCCCGATCCAGGTTTAAACAGGGCGTTAGAAACCCGGCAAATTCAGGATGTACGCCGGAGAGCATTTCGGATAACATTATCTCCCGCTGAAACAAATGATGTGATGCCCGCAGACGAGAGGAGGATCTCGCATGTTCAGGGGCTTTGGCACTTGGTTGAAAATGAAGACAAGACTGGAGAAAATATTCAGAAGGAAAGAAAGAAAAAGATGAACACAATAAGTAGCAAAAGACCTCTTGTATTATTGCAGTTGTGTACCCCTTTCTCCGCAACTAATAAACGGGAATGAATGTTTCTGAAATGTAGGCTGCCTCAGAACAGCACCTCTAAATGTACTCACCGACGCAAATTTATGATGTGGACAAAATCTGCAAAGTTCGTGGTTAACCACGACGAGTAGATCCCACTTACACAATAAGCGAGAACATTAAATGTTATCATCCTCGGTGCTAATTTGGGTACACTTGCCATGGCATGGCTGGGCTGGACGAAGGTGAGCAGAGCAGATGAGATAGCTCGTTACGGGTGGTAGTACAGTAATCGTGAATACTGTCGAGAGCAGGAGGAGGCTACCATAGCCTTGCTGGAGTAAAGAAGTAGTACCGTTGCGAGGAGGTAGTTCCCCCTACCTATGTTTATAGATCAGACCAATAACAGTGCAACACAAACACACCTTGTAAATGATTGTGTTCGCATCTTATTCTTCTTCTTCTTCTTCTTCTCCTTCTTCTTCTTCTTCTACTGCTTCTTCTTCTTCTTCCCTCTTCTTCGTGGTCAGTTCCTCCAGAGCTCAGACCAGTCCTATGGAGCAAAGGCTCGTAATTTCCAGGTACGAGAACCTCATCAAGAAGCACAGAATACATGAGGAACTCGCAAGCGCTTTGAGAGCTCTGGTGTAGCAGTTTGATTGATCGCTGCCTCCTCTTTTGCTCGCAAGAATACTTAAGGCCTACCATGCAGTGTACTTTGACATGTTGGGGAACAGAAAGGAGAGCAGGATTCTGCTTTTCACATGGGCGATCTAAATGGATATGATATGCAAACGACATCCCATGTTCTCTCTTGATGGTGAGCCATGTTCCTTAGTATGGAGAGGGGAAAGGCGAGGGATCTCCTTACTACGCTATTATATGTACGAGGCAAAGAGGTTTTCTTTTATCGTCTTTCTATCTACTCTTTGGCGATCTTGCCTCCACATTAGAGACAGATCAAATCCCACGGATCCTTTCTCTGCACCCCAAATCTACAAATGGAATCGACAAGTACTCAAATAAATTTCACTAACCCCAACTGCAAAATGCACACCCACAGCAAATTAATATCATGTTTGTTCGCCAACGCAAGATCCATGAGCTATCACGAGCTTTAAGTTTGCCTTAATGAGCTTACCAGGCTTTAGATTCATGAACGCTCTGGAGCGGAGCTGGTTTGGTCGCTATGAAAGGAAGGAAAGGGAAGAAGAAAAATTTAAGAAACAAGTATCAAAGCTCTTCCACATCGCATCCTCCTTCTCGCTCTCTCTCTATGTCCTCTGGCACTTCCTACCGACCGCCTAGGAGTTTGGATAGGATTAGGGAAAGACAAGGAAACCAGACCCCACCATTGCGCAGCCTGGAAGTTAGTATTCCCTAAGAACGAGAGTTTGACTTCGCGCTACATCGCAGACAAGCAGCGTCATCAGCCATAACAACCCCTAATTCTTTGGCTGCGGGGGAGGCTTGCGAAATTTGCTTCAACTAGAACCCGCTAAGATGTGATTAGGTACGAGAAGGAGGGAAGATCTTCGATTCGAGAATCGGGGTAAATTAATGGAAGGATTACTGATTGTACATACCACAAGCATTTGTGAAGAAAAATCATGTGTGTAGTGGTCCTCCCTGAAAGATGGGGAATGAGAAAGCGCAGTAGTGGGTAGATAAATGTGGGTGGTCCCTCAAGGCCCCGAGGATGATGAATGATAATAGATGGCGCCTGGCCTGGCAGCAGGAAGAAGGAAGGAGGGAAGGGAGGGAATATCATGAACAGCCGGCATTTTCATCTTGTGGGGTGGGGGTGGTTTCGGAGCAGTTGTGAGAAGCGAAGTGGCGGAGAACATGGAGCATCGGAGTTTGATCGTGAGAGGAACGGAAAGAAAGGGGATGGCGGTAGTTCTGCAGGAATTTGGAGGCTCCCCAAATGATGATTTCATGAGTGCAATGTAAAGTCTACCCTGAGAGGGAGTGGGAGTAGCGCCGCCGAGAGCGAGAGAGAGCGGAGGTTCAAGTCCAGTTTCAGTTGTTGTTGTTAGTACTTGGTACAAACTGTAGCTATACTGAGCTAATTATAGCTATTCCTCCGAACTACAGTACCTGCCTTCTCTTATCACATCTCTTCATCTTCCCTTGTTACAACATGAGTACCACTTACCGTGGGTCCTACTAGATCTAGCTAGGACCACTTTTCCACCAACTAACTAACTGGGTGAATGATATTCTCTCAGAGTTCAATTCCAACCCCAAGGACATACCATGTATTGGCATGATTTGAGGTCATACTACTGCTAGCTAGCAATAAAAATGGCCACTACGGTTGTCTTCAGTCTGCCAACCCGCAGGGGAAGAATAAAAGTTGCACACGGATCTGATCTGGCCTCGGGCAGACTGCGTAGTCCGTCCCTCGCTCAGTTCAGGCTCTAACGTACCATGTAATGTCATGATGGAAGATTCCCTCCAGCCTGAAAGAAATGGATCGAAATTTCCCTTGCCCGCCAATTCGTTTCACTACGAGCTATAGACAAAGTGATCTGGAAAGTCCGACTTCAATCTACAAGGTGACTGCGGTCACTCTCATGCAAACTTACAAGGTTGGTTGCCAGTATCCGTAGCTACAGTACTTTATTGGGCTCATGCCAACTTGTGCAGCAAATAAGGCCAAAAACGGCGGCAGAGAGACAAGACAAAAAGGAAAACCGAGTAGTAGACGTAGTAGAAGAAGAAGATGTAACAGTACTGTGGTGTAATGGGTTCCTTGGTAGCGTATAATGGAGGGTAGTGCAGCCAGTAGGCGATTTCCCGATATGAGGTCTACAGAAGTTTGCCCTTCCCAAATGTAGTTGGATTTGTCTTAGTTACACTTGCAGCGGAGGTTTGCCGGTAATTAGGAAAAATTCTTTGCGAACAATACTACTCCGGTAGGCTAGGTCAGAGTAGTGTGCTGATGTTGTACCTTAACCTTAGACTACACGTTTACTCTTTTCTCACAATTTCCTAGGGGAAGGAAGCGAAGGGATTCAAGGTGAAGGAAGGGAAGACCAGAAGTTGGGTTGGCTTGGGTTGGTTTGAGGGAGAGAGAGCTGCTGCTGCTGCCTCCTGCCTGCCTGACTTCCGCCTCCTGCCGCAGCTTCCGTTGATGCAGCAGATGTATATATATAGTCCAGCTCGGGCTGCGGATAAAGTGTGATTTGCGCTTTGAGCTGTATTCAGTGATCACGCTCTCCACTACTCTTGGGAAGCTTGAATGCCGCTCATGCACTTACTCACACACTACTAGCACTCGGAGAAAACTAAAGCCCTCGGGACGAAGTTGGTGGTGAAAGCTATAGGATTGGTTGCTTGTGGTGTTGGAGAAGGAAGGAGTGAGCTTACAATTGCTTTTGTCTTGGCTCTGTGGTGAAGGAGAAGTAGCAGCACCGGCCGAAAAGGAGAAAGTTGGGGCTTATTATGTCTGGTGCAGGGGTTAAAATCGATTCTCGTTATTCATCATCTGAATACTCATATTCAACGCTGTAGGAGTCTTCTTCGGGATTTGAGACTTTTTCTCTACTCTGATCTCGGTCTCAACTCCGATCCTTATCATCATTATTATTATTAGGAGTGTCATCTTTACCACTAAGCGTTCGCTGTATTCTGGTTCTAGCGTTCATATACTTGAATATAAAATACGAAGATAAAAATAGCGAGATAGATAGATAGCAGAAGTGGTAATGCTAATGATTGGGCACACGGGTTGAGAGAGAGAGGGAGCGAGAGAGAACTTGGGCGCCGCTGCTGCTCATCCTCCAGCTTTTCGTTCGTTCGCTTTATTTGAAATCCCTAGCTTTTCTCCTTCGACTCCGTATCTCCTTGAGGGTTTACTCAAGTGCTTGCTGGTGCTGCTGTGTGTGCTGTGCCACTCCAGCGGTTGAAGAAAGGAAAGGAAGAGGAGGACCTGGAGACTTTAGCCACTTTTTCTATTGCTTAAGTCTCTGCAGGCTGGAGTGGCTCTTAACTCAGTCTTCCCATCTGTCTCAGTTGAACTCGTTACAGCAGTCTGTTAGATGTTCAGAAAGTGGAGCGAGGAAATACCTGAATTGCTGGCTCGCTGGCGTCCCACCTTTTCTCTCCCTTCTCTTGTGATATCAGAATCTCATTTCTCTTAATCCATATTCATCCGCCTTCTTTTCCTACTTAACTCTCCCGTTTCTCCTCATTTACCACCCAGATCAACCAGTTGAAACTTACAAACTTTTCTTCTATCTCCACTTTCTCCTTCCCTCCAGAGCGCTCCTAATCATCCTTCCACTATACCAGGCCGCCAACCAACCTGCGCGTGTGTCGGACGAAGTCTGCCGATTCACGCAATCCGTCCAATCCATTCCCAGTCTCCTCTCGCCCTTAAAGGGAGCACACAATCGACTGAAGTACCTCACAACATACTTACTCGATCGCAAGAGTCGGAAGGGGCCGAGAGTTCAGAGGAAGAGAATACTCAAGCAAACAACACACCAAGTACACCAGAGCGACACAAAACCGTCTACTGTACTGATTGTGAACAGCTTTGACCTTGAAGATTTTCCTGAGTGGCATAGATTCTTAGTTGTCCGAAAACAATCACCGATATGGGAAGCACAGGCCACATGAAGAAGAAAAGACCATGGACCCAGGACGAAGATGAACAACTGTGCAGATTCATGACCAACAATGATCAAGCGCTCTGCTGGGAGGAAGTCCCGAAGCTTGCAGGTTCGTCTTCGTCTACTTTGACATATCATTATTGTGTATCAATTTTAGCCATTTCTGCAATCAATTTACGGTATCTGTCTGTCCTTGTTTGACACCTCGACGAGTTCATCTCTGAACGTGCCTCGTTTCCTCTAAAGGGAAACGGAAGGGCTCGTACAGTTGGTAGGCTAATCATGAGCGTCATTCTAGGGAAGTCAGAAACGGATACCATTTACTACACGGTCCTTCCCAAGTAGAGGATTCGCGTAGAGCGTTACAAAGCTTTCTTCGATTTTGAACTTGCTCCAAGCGCCGGCCTCTTTGCCACGATTTTCTAATTTTGAATATGATGCTCGGATCCATGACCCTTCGTATCAGATATATCTCCAATTGATTGTAAAGTAATAGCCAGGTAGCCTGAAAATTTGCTGATGTAGTTCCCCATGTGCTCGTTCTACCTGGCAAATCTGCTCAAGTGCAGATCAAGTACGAGGGATTGTTGGATACGACCATGTAATCACAGGATCAATTCCACATTTTTAGTGGTTGAACATGGGACACAACTTTTAGGCATTTATATCAAAATGCGTGTCAACGGACGCGTAAATTCAGTTGATTTTAACTCTTGTTAAATTTTTAGTTGTATCTCTTTCTTTATTGCTCTATATGGTGGCAAAAGGGGACGCAGATTGGAAACGCAAAGTCTCATGAGCTAACTCAGATCAGCATGGTTAAGACTCGGTACCCATATCTTATAGGCTACTGAATTTTACACCGGCTAACCCAGTTAGTGAAATCGTGACATGTGCAGACATTACGTCTTGCTCTAGCGGGACATTGGAAAATCATCCTGGGCATCCTGTTTCTGTTGGTGGTTAATAGTATCGTTAATCGTAGCTCATTAGATATATATGATCAGGCAGACTCGGTACGATAGTATGCAGTGCTATATATTGTTGGCGTCAATACAAATTTTTTGTTCGAATGAATTGCCAATCGTGGCAATATCTGATCCAGCGCAAATTGTTTAGTGACACCCAGTGAGCTGTTTGGAACCCCAGTGCGGTCTTGATGCTGGTGAGCAGCAATGCAACTGCTTCCCCTGGTCCACCTGGGAGAAGTCTGTTCCTGACGTCCTATTTTCAACGTGTTTACTAACCTTTTTTGAGCTGAAGTAAGCGTGTAGGTATACGTAGAGTCGTACTCCTCGTAAGTCAATTTGCTACTAAGTATTCCTGGGCACATGTACTCACACGTGTGGGTTTGTCAACATTGTCTGTCTAATTCCAAGGGTAGTTCTTTTCTTGTTCAGTATGAGCAGCAACGGGCGTTTCCAAACCGCATCTGGGCAACGTCACTAACCATTTAACCTCTACAACAGCTCCAGTAATAATTAGCTTTCTGCTGGTGGGGAAACTAGCTGAGGGCGTTCATTTAGGGAGGAGGGTTGACCGGAGATGCTTTGCCATGGACATCTTAGGACAAAATGGGCTCTAAGAGAATTGGCCGGATAGAAGTTGATTTTGAGGAATGCCGATCACTAGCCCTGATCATAATGACGTAGGTTTCGAGTACTCGTAAATTGCAGATTCTCTAGACTTTCCAGAAGGGTTTCCCTCACCGCAAATTTCAGCGAATTCGAATTTGTCTGGCTTAGTCCCCACCTGACCACTAAATATTTGTGAGGTGATCGTACAAGCTAGGATCTAGTTCATCTAACGTTTATTGACTTCCGGTAGCAACATTTTTCTCACGATTACACAGAATTGCTGATCGGGTATTCCGTTCTTGATTTTGCAGGACTTCTTAGGAGTGGTAAAAGTTGTCGAACGCGATGGAACTATCTTCGACCACGAGCAAGGGAGTTTATGGGGTTGGAACTTTTTGGTCAGTGGGGGGAGATGTCAGACGAAGTAGATCAACCCATGTCTGACGATTCCGAAGAAACAAAATCGTACTACGATGATGATGAACAATCAGCGGAGAGCTGACTATCAGCTAGATGAGGGAGTTGGAAGCAGCTCCGGCTGATCGAATTGAATGCATCTATCAGACATGTACACCACATTTCCCTCAGCGCGGGGAGGAGTAGAAGAGCTCCAGAGAAATTGCTGATCAAACAGTTGAATCAGCTGGTGCGGGCCCTCAGTCATACTTAGGAAGTGGACACTATACTGTTTTGTCAAGGATAGCGGCAAGGATGTAGATCTTGCTCCGCTTATTACAGATAGGTAGATAAATCCAAGGGAACTTGGGCTGTAAGTTCTATCTCGTCCCTACAGTTCACACTATTTTTGCTCACACACGAAAGCTTCAAACGGGCGAGAGTTTCCACTTTGTTTCTTGGATTACTAGCCGAGCATAGTAGCCTAGCTATCAGATAGCAGCTCAGCTCATTCTTACGATGTATGTAATTGCGGCGGAGTAAACAGCGCTTCTTTGTAACATCTCCCTCTCTCTCTCCGTCTGTGACTGACCTGCTGCGAATGACCCACCTGTCAAAAGTCATAGATATTTTCATTGCTGGGAAACTTAATTGGATGCTAATGTCTAGCGACGAATTTCATTATGTCATTTGTTCTAAAGTCTCCTTTCTATCTATACCTACTACTTCATTATGAGAGCACGTCCTCTTGGAAACTGTGTTTCAGCCGGCCGATTTCTCGCTGTAAATAGGAGTGCTTTGGATCGCGCCGCCCCTAGAGAATTATGTACATTTTTCTCGGGGTTTGAATTAGACTGAATCTCGTGGTCATAATCGCTTACAAGCAAAGGTGAGAATAGGAGAGAAGAACAGCTGGTAAAAGGAGAATCTAACCCGCCGAATATCCTGCATGGTCTCTCTAATTTGCAGAATTACAGCGTGCTCCTGAGAAGATTGACAGTGTCTACAATATCTGAATGCCGATCGCTATCGTTATGTGCAGCCTTGTGAGCCCGGATGTGTTTATCCAAGATGTGGCCCGAATGTCAGGATACTTGTCAGTGCTTGCAAATTTCAGAGTTCACTAGTTGGTTTTCCACTTGCGAAGGGTTTGGAGGGAAACCCATCCTGACTACCGATCGAAGGGCTTTTGACAAGGAAATCTGGTGATAATCTCAATGTTGGAGAGCCCCATGAATTAGAGTGTGAACAATGTCGTCGATCGGGTTGGATTCGCATGCCGAAGCTGACTGATCCCGACCGAGATCGCAATCTGAGAGGAGTCCTGTAGGTGCCTGCTACAGTGAAAGCATAATGGTTGGGATTGTACAACTCCAACAAACCTCAGTCCATGAGAGAATTATCCAGGCACCAGGGAATGGTTTACCATGGAAGTGGCGGCCACATAACTGAGAAGTCTGAAAGCGTTAGTTCCTTTTACCGGATGCGAGGTTGGTTTGGCTGCCAGGCTAAAGTGATCGTTAGTTGCAAATCACTACGTGCATGCACACATGATCTCAGCTCTGATGAGATAGTGCAAAGATACACACCCGCGCAGACACGAAAGGGCATGGCCCGATATGATGACTATGAGAACAACGGCAGGCAGGAGAAAGGCCTTACTGGGGAGATCCCCAGAAGAAGGTTATGAACAATTATGAAAGTCAGCTCGTAAGCTATCATCATGATCGTAAGCCCTCTCCATGCATAATAACTCCCCCAGTTTCATCTATCTTTTAGCACTGTAGACAGGAAACATGCTGCTGGGATTGCCTTTCTGTTCATGTCTGAGTTAATGTTCAGGCCAAGCCAATGTTGGACGCCAAAAGCGCTACAGAAAGAAGAATATGTATCGAGCATCGAGAGAAGTGAAGACCTCTGTTACAGAAGATAGAACGACTTAAAGGTGCACACACGCTGTGGCTACAGTGCTTAACGACTCACTCACACCATGAATGCTAGTGCTAGCGCTGGCGCATGACACAGTTTTCGGAGTGCTTTGCCCATCCATGGCCTGTACTATGTTAAAATACCAAGAGCCAGTCATATGCGATCCCCGAACATTCAAAACCTTTTCAAGAGTCTCTTGTTTTGTGGAATTGATAATGAGACCATGTGTGTCCGAGGCATTTGTTTCAAGTGGTCTGCATGGCTTGGCGTACCATGCCATTAGCCTCAAGACTTGCTCAGCAATGGAATCGATTTCCGAAGGAGATTTCCCTCTTTCGAAACTAAATGATATAATGGTGTTTCTTACAGCGATGGTGATGAAAAATACTCACTGGTAGAAAGTTGTGACGTTAATTGGGACTAGTCTTAAATTGTCGGAGATACTTCAAATGTGCCATTTTGTGTTCGTGCAGAGGGAAGTGATCATGAACGAGTGAGAAAGTGCATGCATCTACCGGGAGCAGCCATATGTCTAGAGGTTCATGAACATAAATTTTTTTTGTTTGAGCTGGATAGAAAGTTCTGGTTGATCTGATTAGTGAGTTCCGAATTACAACATAGTAGATTGCTCCGCCATGCAGTTGGAATGATGCGCCACTCGAGGAGGAGAGGTAACTAACGAACTAAACTGATCAGTGACTTAGCTGTTATTAGAACATTATCTGCACTCATTGCAGCAATGAGTGCCTGCACGTTACACATGACTGTAGAGAACTGAAAGCTTCGCAAGTTCAGCAGCCTGGATTGCGGATTGCATACATTGGTTCATAGCGAATCTTTAGGCTTCGGCTATAACATGAGCTCAGCTCAGCTGAAGATTCTACGCAGTAGTAATGCACGTTGGCCAGAATAAAGAGAACCCAAGCGCACAGCAGCAGACTAGGCTCGGCTCGGCTGTAGCCGGATTCCTTGATAAGGTCAGTGAAGTGTCCAGTACTAGCTCGCGAGGGGAAGAGGTAAGATCATGATGATTTTTCAGCAGTTAGGCAAAAAGAACCTGAAGAACTTTCATTCAAGAAAGGCCAGAAAATCTTGTGAGGCTATGGCTGCTAGTGTAAGTCAATTTGGCCATACTTGAGCTGCTGCTGCCACCAACGTTACAAACTTCGGTTAATAACTGAATCAGATTGATTCTCCATTTACCACTTAACCATATCAGTCAATCCACGACGAAGTAGAATCCACTCCAGGTCAGGAGACGGGAGCGCTTGTAAATGACTTTCATGAGGGTTTCTGACGGACGGTAAATGGCATGGCATGCGTCGCCTCTTTCTTCTCTCTGAGGAGAGCCAAAGCGCGCACGAATAAAAGTCACGTGGACGGATGATCCCACAAAGAGCCATGAAGAGTCTAGGCTAGCATGTCGAGAAGGGAATCGTGAGTTCACCTGCAGTTGCTATCAACTCCAGCAACCAGGTAGAGCTCAGGTTGCAAGTTGCTCAGCAGACTCCAAGCCGACCCGACTCCCTGCGACACCTCCCTGATGTGACTACTTTGTCTTTATGGCGGTAGAGGCGTTGGGGACCACCCCCAGTCAGAAACGAGGTCATCACGAATGAGCTCCCAGCTTTGATCGCTCTCTATCCTCTCTCTATGCACTTAATCCTCCTCTCTCCGCCCCGCCCCGTCCCTCCCTCCCGTCCCTCCCGTCCCATCTCGCCAGTAGCTGGGCTGGCCGGGCACTCTCTTGTCCTGGTGGTCCCAATATTTCTCTCATCAATAGCATGGTCCGATGCCTCGGGAACTTGATCAATGTCATACATGCTCCTGCCGAAGGCTATGCTAGCAGCTGTGGTTGTAGTTTCTTCCCTCCCTCGACCTGCTCTCATGTGAGTATTATATGAGTACTTGATTCTTACCCCGCCTCATCTCCTCGCCCTCCACCAGCCAAAGCTACACTCCCCCGCTATGGCAGGCCAGAGCTATCTATGTAGACGAGACAGGCAAGGCAAGGTTGCGCAGGTCCTTGATTGAGTAATCGATTGGGTTCCAATTATCTAGTAATGAACATCGAATAGATCAGGACTTACTTTTAACCAATGACGAAACCGATGTAAGCATGGGTATGCCTGGATCCGGATGTATGTGCAAGTGAGTTAAGGCAGTTACACTTGGCTGATTTGCTTCACATGAATATCTTGGCCATAGTCCTCGTGTCCAGAAAAGCAGTCAAAGGCTCCAGCTTCGTGATTTTCTTTCTCCTCATGGGGTGGAGTGCAAATTTCAACCCAATCAATTAATCAATCCTGTAATCACCCTACCTGCTACTAAGGTCTTACCTTGCAGGGTGGAGCATGCTATCACAGCACAGAGCTGCGCTGCACTGCACTGCTGCAGGACAGCACTGTTCTAACGTAAAGCATGAGGAAAGTTAGCAAAAATCCTTGAGTTACAAGCTCTACTTCTATGGAAGCCTGGTCGTAGGCCATTCCTGAACTGTACGCCATTCAACTCAGTGATGTCAACCTCACTCATGGGGGGTGTATTTCTGAAGAAAGTAAACGTGGCCAAGGATAAAATGGCAGATTCTGGATTGCTAGAGCCCTTCTGCGATATGGATGAGTAAACAAGGCAGTACCGAAGAGGAAGAAGATATGCAGCACCTAGTAAATGAGCGAGGAAAGTGGGAGCTACTATAGCCCATGGCTCTGCTGGCCAACCTGCCCATTAAAACCAAGAAAATTTGCAATTTGTGTAAAGCGTAGCTTTGACCGCACTTTAGAGAGAAGAAAGCGCTTTGGATCGGATTGGCTTGGCGACAATTGGGATGCACCGGTGAGCAGCTAGCTAGCGGTGGCAGCATGGAAGGGCCTGCCCGAACTCTGCAATGCCAACATGTAATTGCTCTAACCTAGTTGACAGTCGGTCTCCCTGCACGAGATGAATTCACAGCTACAGTACCAACTAACCACTGCCTGGTTCATCAAGATATTCGTTCGAAGCATGGAGAGGAGCGAAGTTCACGAAGTCAGTCAGAATCGGTGAGCAGCCATCCACAGCCATTTCCACCACACCAAAGGTGCCCCCGCCAGAGCAGAGGCGTGGCCCGTGGACCGTGAACTGCTCCGCCTCTGATGTCATGCGGATCATACGACCAAGCTGCTCAGCTGCTCTGCTCAGTACGTGCTTGCCGTAGTTTCTCAACAAGTCAAGTCCAATTTCTACCGAAGGGCCGGGGAAGTCTTTCTTCCACCCTCCTGTCAAGTCAGGAGAAAGAAGATTACATATTCTACCCCCCCCCCCCCCCTGCTTGACTGTGTGCATATGTGTGTGTGACTGACTCCCTGCCTGCTCTATCCATCCCGATCCACATATTGAGCAGGCAGATAAAAAGACACAGGCTAAAATTGCTACACTCGGAAGGTCCGTCCAAGAGTTAGTTATTAGCCATATCCGTCCTGTTGCTCCCAAAAAAGACAAACACCTCTCATTTGGAGAGTCTCGATTGAGAGAGAGAAAGAAATGCATAAGAAAATATTTGACCCGACCCACTCCAAGGATGGGCCAGGGGAGCCAGCTATGTAGACGAATATACATTTGTTCAAATGGAAAGACAAGCTCTTAGTCCCCGGGCTCTTCTCCAGGGGCAGCAGCTGCTACAGGCCAGGAGGTCTAGAAAGGTAGGCCAAGGGAGGTCTACGGTATGTACAGACACATGTACATGAAGTATTGAACAACGGTAAAAATAGAGCTCCATCCAATCGGCTACAGCTATCTGCAGCCACAGCACATGCCCGCAAACATATCATTTGAACACTTTATGTCTGCAGTCATTAATCTCCGAGCTGAGCCGATCCATGACACAGCCTTTCATCTCCAACCAAACCGCTCTCTTTCCGCTGAGCGAGCAAGAGAGGTCCATTCCAAGGAACACTCGTTTGTAAGGTTTACTTGTGCAAGGTGTTCTTGCTCTGGCCATGAAACCGCCAGTCGCAGATTATTGTATTCATTCCAGATGAATCATAAGTGATGTGCAGAGAGAGAAAGAGAGGTCAAACCACATGGCAGGCGGGTGCGGTCAACATATATCGGTACCAAGATGCAGGTCGGGCTACAGGCTTTTTGGTGCAGTTCCAGTGCTGTGCAGTTCTGCTTAAGGACAGTTGGGCGTGGAGAATATGGCATAGTGTGGAACTGTGTTTTGCATTTGTTGTTGGGTCGAAGGTGGAGGTCGGGATTGAGGAGGACGAGGTGAGGGGCTGGCCCGAGCTACGCTGGGCTGGGCTGGGCTGGGCTGGGCTGAGCCAAAAAGCATCTTCTCTGCTTGCAGCAAAAATACTATTCCTTTCCTCCTTCACACTCTCTCTCCTCTTCCTTCCACTTCAATCCTAGCCTTGCATCGCTCAGCTGCTCACCTCGAGGGTCTGTCCATCTCATTCATTATAATCATGCAAATTTGACCGGTCAAGACCACGACAGACACATATACTCTCCCTTAACTCTCTCGTCTCGATTTGCATCGGGATGCACACTTGTAATCTACTGTAGTTGTCTTAAATATACATATCGATCTTGCCATGAGCACATGCAAACCACGTGATTAAGGGCTGCAAGTCAGCCTTTTTACCACCACTACTTCCACCACCTACGGCCCAATCAGTCAGTACAAAACCGTACTGCTATCCCCCTACTTCTACCAACGAGAAGACGAGAGGATAGCACAGCCTTCTACAACAAGCAACGCAGCCCCACAATTTCGCAATACCTCCATATTTAAAACATCTCAAGTTCAAAAACATCTCTCATACATACCAAGAGGGAGAAGATAAGAAAGTGGAGAAAAGATAACCATGATGATGACTTTGCGATAAATAAACCTGTGTACGATTGCTTACCTATGGAATTCTTTGGTACATTGTTTTATGGGTGGTTCTACATAATTTGATGAAGAATTTTAGAAGGCGTTTAACGCCGTAATCCATGAATTTTAGAGTCTTCAGTTTATTTTCCTTAATTTTATTTAATACAGGACTATACAAATTTATTTTAAGTATGAATTTATATTCTCCTCTTGCAATTTTTCATAATTAGTTTATATTCTGCTTCATTCATTGCCAATGCTTGTGGTGTCTATGGATATCTCGTAAACTTAATAACTTAATAATGACCTCACTTCCATATTCCATATACTATTCGCACAGAAGTATGAACTCAGACCTTGTACTTCCTTTACTCTTGCAAATCAGCCGCTGCGTTTGACCCTGAGAGATGAACTTACGAAGAAAATGAAGACTAGAATGAAGAGTTCAGAACCCCTAAGGAGTATGTCTTAACACTATCGCAGTCAATCTCAGTCAATCTCAGTACAGAGACCTCTTCTCAGCGGACTACTTTTTCCTTTCCACTCGTGACAATCGCCGTAAAGTACTACACCACTAGGGTTGAGTGGGACTGCTTCATTTCTGCGCATGAAGGTCAAAAGATTCTCACAAACGAAAATGAGGCATATGGGAAGCTACAGGTGGCTTGGATTTTGGAAAACGACGACATGGATGTGTCACAATCGACTAGGAGTCAGAGAAAGCATGTCATCCTTAAGTAATGAGCAGCGGCCGCTGCTGGAGCCTGAGCTACAGCCAAAGCTCCACTCTCGCTAAGCTGTCCAGTACCTTAGATATAGAATCTGATGAAAGTGTACCTCCGCCATCTCCAAAAGATAGAATGACCCTTAACTTGACATTATTTCCAAGAGTAGTACCTTTCAGAGTCAGTACTTACAAGCCTAGAAGACATAAACTCGGACAAAACATGAAATTTTGGTCACTGATCAGGTACCCAACAGTAAACCTGTGGTAACTAGCCGCATGTGTGAATGACACTCAATTGTCTTCGTCTCTTGTACATCACTCGATCATCCATCCATCATACAGTATGATGCAAACGGTCTGGCTTCTAACGGAAATTCCCAAAGTGAGGTTTACTGTGGATGCTAAATGGAATATTGCAAATCATCATGAGTTTTATGATACACTTACCTGACGTACGAGAGCTTTAAGTCAAGGATTGAATTTGCCTACAAACGTACAAACTGTTACTCTCTCTCTCGCACAACATTTCTATCATATCTTGAATTGAAAGGTCATCTTTCTAATGAGAAAAGGGCGACCGCGTACATAATCACAAAACTATAACCCCTGTCCTCTGTACGCGTAGAAGTAGGTCTGCTTGGAGTTACACATTCGAAACCCCACTATGTTCCAAAGTTCTAATTCGATGGAAAAGGGCAACGGCGTGAGATAACAAGAAGAAGCTACAAATCCGTACAAGGATAAAACACAAAAGAGGCTAAGAGGGGGTTAACAATAAGCTCGAGATGCACATTAGATCTTTTGTAGCGTCTTAGTCGAATTGACAAGTGTCCTTTTCCTTTCTCTCCTATAGACTCTATTGGGGTTTAGCCTCATTTTACTTTTCTTTTCATCTCCTTGTACGGCTTGATGGGGGTCTTCCCACCCTTCAATTTCTCTACGCGGTCGTCCTTTCTTTCTTTTCCCTTTAGAAGGAGGTTTGCTTGGAAGTTACACACTACAAACTCCATTAGTGGATTTCAATAATAGTAAGGTGTTTTAAACGTGAAATTTAGTAAGGTGTTTTAAACGTGGAATTGACAGGTTCATTATAAAACTTTAGCGATTTCATAAAGAAAATTATAAGTACATGTAAAGAATAAAATAGAAAGTGAAACATCTGTATATTTGGTTCTTGGTAGTCAGGGAATTTACGGGCCATTTCAGAAACCCCATTGAAGGCCAAGGGCCAGAAACGGATAAGTGACAATGACAATCCGATTATTGAATGTGGCACATGTTAGGAATGAAACCGTTGCATGTCGTAATTCCTGACAAGAAAAAATACTTGCTCCTTATAATCAAGGGAAAGATCTAATGTAATGTCTAATGATTTTCTCACGCTTGTGCATAAGCTGGTGCGCTTGACAATTTCCATTTCCATGCTTGTGTATTTTCTCTTAATATAAAACTGAATTCTCTTGTTCCCTTGTCTTCTAAAAAGACTGAAATTGAATTGAAGAGGGACACAAGTCTTCTTTAGTCTCCAATTGTCTTTGTTTTCAGTTGTTTTTTTTATATGTAAAAAATAGGGTTAAGATGTCACAAGAGCATCATGTACATGGAATAACGATTCAGTTGGGTCATACCTCTACAATGTTGGGAAATATGGTCACTCAACAAAATTCAATGGACTTATAAGATCAAGGAACAAGAACATCCATCCTATTAGTAGTCAGACCATTATGTTTTTGTACCTTGCCACTCACAAACATGACCACCAAACAAAAAAAAACTGCTCCACAACAAGGAAACCACGAGGACATTACAAATTTCTGATTACAAAGTTTTGTCAATTTCCACTGCCATTTCAAAATCATGCAAATAGACATACACACCGCCAAAGAACCATTGGTGACCATTTCACGCGTGGGCTCCAGTGTGCAACCGTTGATTTCTATCCTTTACCAACCGCCATGATGGACAAAGGATGGATCTTACCTCATCCAAACTATAAAAAGACCAACCCCACCCTACTAGTCAAATCTGATTTCACTTTTCAATTTTCACTTTTTTCTTTTTATATCTCTATGAATATCAATCCCTATGACATTGCATGAGAATTTGGCATCTTTGTTAGTGGAATTTTGCTTGTCTACTAAAATCTAAACAAAGAACTATGGAAGTGGTGCTATGAGTGAAAATGTTGAGCAAGAATTTGAATATTCAGTCATGACAAGACATACTCTCAAGAGGGGAATAGAGTTGAAATGGAGAGAAGTAGTAGAAATTGTAAGCAAAACCTCCAAAATCTCCAAAGTATTGCCGGGTAGATTATATCAAGAAGAGTAAAATGGAATTTGTGCTATGGGATTGAGGCCTTGATGATATAGCCATGTTGCAAGAAATTTTCAAAATTTGAAATCTAAGAACCTGAGTGGGAAATTGTTGTGAGGTCGCACAACAATGTGAATGGAGGACCATTGGTAGTGGATGTCAGGTGCAAATTTCTCAATATTTAGGGAAAATCACAAAATACCTTGCATAGTCATTCCAACAAGAGGTTGAAGGAAAGAATAGATGACTCGTTTGTTGAGGAAAGTCTACAAATGTGTACAAAATCAAGGGTATGAAGGACCTTGCTTGTCCAACCATCACCAAAATCATAATGAGGTTGTTTTGTTCAAAATGAACAAACTATTTCACCTAGAATCAAACCATCTTCTTTCAACTTGTACATGAGAAAAAATTGGTAAGTTGTGCTAGGATGCCTTGTGAGTGAGTCATTGAGCTACTAGAAGACATGACCTATGGCTCTGCCGTCATTGTAGCCCCCTTCATTGTGTATCTTTACATTGGCATGGACCTTTTGATGGATGAAGAGAAGGAGAAGTTCTTGATCCACCTACACCATCCAACTTACTTCAACAGATACCTGGACTTGCCCAAAGAAATTATGAACTATCCCGATGCCAATGAAGAGTATGCACAAAAAAGGAAGTTTGTACAAGTGATGGAGACCTAAAACATGATTGCAATTTGTAGGAAGACCCCTATCACCTAAGCCAAGATGCAGGCCTCCAAGAAATGAAAAAGATACTAGGAGGTAGAATAATCATCAAGGGAGAGTGAGAGAAAGACCGGACATATAAGTTGGCTTGTGAAGAAGTTTAGCCTTAGGGACAAGGGGTGGTTGACAATAAAGTAGTGATAGTCGACAAGACCATGAATTCAAGGAGTAAGTATTCCTTCATGCATATTTTTTCACCCAAGGTAAAAGAAAAACAAATAATAAAATGACATTACCAATGACAAAGCCTAGTCATCTATCCCACTTGTTGGAGAGGAAGGACATTTGACAAATAAGAGGAAGGTGCCGACCACAAAAACAATCACCCCTACCATGGCTCTAGTCCACAAACAGGTTTCTAACAAGGGAGAAACCTTGTACTACAAGACATAATGTCATATAAAACAACTTGCTTGATGGCCAATTTTGTCAGGGGACGAATGATGGAGAAACCTTGCACAACAAGATGAAACATCATAAAAAATAAAATGTTGTATGAAATGAACTTGTTTGGTGGCCAGTTTTGTCAAGGGTACCAATAATGCAAAAGCAAGGATGTCTTGCCAAAGCCCAACAAACAAATTATGGTAACCACCAATGTCCCTTGTGGGGGAAGAACAAATGGAGGGGAACAATGCTATTTTTGATGAAAAATCCACTCTAAACAAAAATTTGGTTGGCACGGCTAAGGAATAGATCCCTACTCATGAAGCAATAGAGAAAGCTATCTCAAGTTAAGATGAGGATCCCATGCCAAAAAATGAGGAGCCAATGAATGCCTCCAAAACAAAGAAGGCCGTACAAAAACAATTGGGCCATGAAAACAATTCTCTGCTTGGTTAATGGCAGCCTATATGGTCCATATGGTTACACCAGCAATGGAGGCATTAGAGAAGATCATGCCATTGTACAAGAAGCTGGGTCTAATAATAAAAGAACTAGCAGCTCTTGTGCACCACTTGCACCAACTAGTTCAATCTGAGACAAACGAGAAGGCCAAAGAAAGTGTTGAGCATCTAGACAAGTTCTAGAAGGAGGAAATAAAATGGTAGGAGAAATATAGAATGCTAATTCAAAGGTTGAAGAAGGAGGTTGAGAATTACAGTATGCAAGTCTTCCAACAACAAAAATCAACATAAAGACAAGATTTAGAATGGGAATAACAAACTTGCAACCCTACAATATTGGAAATAGCACCTAGAATCAAAGTAGCAAAGCATTTGGCAAGTGGTGGAAGTTTGGGACCAATTCATGGAATTGCTCAAGGAAGAAGCCAAAGGGAGAGCACTAAAAACTAGGATCCACAAATTGAAGTTGCAAGTGCAAAAACTAGAGGGAAATCCTCTAAAGAAGAGCGATGGACCATCTAGCTCTTTGGCTGAAAAGGCACTCAGATTAAAAAATGCAACAAGGTACACTACTTATCTATTGAAGATTGCAAACTACAAGGAGCACATCAAGGAAGTTCTTTTGCAACTTAAGGACAAAGAGTGCTCTTCACAATAGAGTAAATAGAGTATAGGGTCAAAGATGATCCACTTGGTGGAAGGAGGAACTATCTTATTAGACTAGTCTATCCTTAGTGTTCCTTAGATATTTCCTCTAGTGCTTGTACATAGTACTTAGCATTACTTGTAAAGTACTCCAAACTTCATCAAGAAGAAGTTCATTGTAAAACTTGTAAAATAGAAAGGAAGCCAAAGGACTTTGGCACTCTAAGTACTTTTAAAGAGGAATGCCTTTAAGTTTGTACTACCTTCCAAGTTGAGTACCACTTTGGAAAAATAACTTTGGGAGGAATTAATGATTCAGATGTTAACTTTGGGGAAGAACTAACACTTTTTCTTACACTTGTTAAAATTTTAATTAAGCAATTATGATAGGATAAGATAGGATAAAAATCATAGTTGTTGGCGGTAGAGTAGTTAGGTTGGGTGGGGACTTAGCCATCCAAGGCCCTTTGGGGCAAAGAAACCAAGTAGTAGTAAATAATTTTATATAAGGCTTTGGCCCGATAATCTCAATGTCCACTTTTCCATGCAACTTTGTATACAACCCAAAGCCCAATCTGATTAATTTATATGCACCTAGTCCCTTAACAATGAATTGTCTTGCACAAGTATTGGTGTAAATTAGACAATAGGAGCTCAAGTGTTTGATTCTTGAGGAGAGGGTTGACAATGGAGTTCTGAAGGTGTAGAGTGGTCCAATATAATACCATTAGCTATATTTATATTCTAGACGTGGAAATTGGCTTGGTAATATCTTGAGAGATATTATATATGATGGTTTAAGTAGATCCAATAGAGATGTCACCAAAGGAATACTTTCACTAATAGGGAAAGGGCCAAAAACACCTTGAAAACTTTAGAGTTAATTTCAAAGGCTTAAACATATGAATTAGGCCTTGAAAAATGACAAATTCCTTCTCCCTCAAGGAATTAGGTATTGCCTTCTTCTCCATGTTTTTTTCATTGAGAAATTTTCAATGGTGCTTCATCTATGCTGTTCTAAGCTTCTTATAGAAAGATTCTCTAAAGATCTCATTCAATCAAACTTGTTTGACTAAATAAGACAAAGATCTACATGTCACCAATCCATGCAACTAGTCCAAAGGTGGAGCTCATTGACATGTCACCAATCCATGTATCTTATCCAAGGGTGCAACTCACTTTGAGTGGATACTCTATGCTATATAATAAAGACAAGGTGCTCCTTTGGGTGAGTAGAGTATTGAGGGATAAAGTCTTATGTTCCTCTTGGGCTTCTCCTGTTCTTGAAAATTTACAATGGTATCAGAGTAGGTGTTATAATCCAAATGAGTGGATCACCCCTCTTGGAGGAACATATGCTATTGAGATTGAGTAATTTGAAGCGAGAAAAACTAGTGCAATTGATAGATTGGAAATGTTTTAGATAGAGAATGGGATGGATGCTCATGGAGGATAATTTATTGTGCCTCATTTTCTACTCTTGAATCCAATCCACTTCAAGATTATGTACATCCAACATGAGCAAGTGAGAGTATATCTCATTTATCATTGTGGAGCAAAGTTCATGTACATAGTAACTAATTCACCAAATCTGATGATTTTACCTATGGTGATATATAATAGAAAATGAGACAATTTAGATTTTATTATGATCCAATGGCTGAATATATCAAATCCTCTCCCTTTTAACACTCAAGTAGAAATCCATTATGTAGTTAGACCAAAAGTGATGTTTAGAGATTTCATAGTCCACAATTTTGATGAGGAATATTATCAATGAGTGAGAGTCTTTCAGGTCCCAATGGTAGTCCCAATTGTTTGTGCCCCCTCCTGAGTGATCATATTAACACTTATTAAAGTAGGAAGTAGCGATTAAGCATTTGTCGTGTGTATGAATCATGGAGCCATAGTTGCAATATCTGATGCAAGGAATATAGAGGATGTTGAATGAGTTTCAAGAGATCAAGATGACAATTGAAGCATTGCAAAGTCAAGTATGTACCTTCAGGAAAAATCATGCAATGCAAGAAGGAGAATCATCACAAAACCCAATAATAGTGGCCAAGGTACCTAGAGAGTCACTCATGCTAAAGACACCAATCTCAATCAACAATGAAACCTCATTGTTACTATGGATGAAGAAGACGTGCAAAGTTAAGTCTTACAAGGGATAATGTTCCATGGGAGTAATGGAAAACTAGATCTCAAGAATGAATTGATACTTTTGATTATTCACAATTGAGATCACTGATCATTCCATAGGCATGTTTGCATGTAGGTACCTGACCAATAAAGCCCTCACATGGTACAATGTTTAGGAACAATCAAGGTTGGCAAAAGGAAGAGAGATCACTTGGACATAATGCAAGATGTGCTATTGAAGAATTTCTAATTTGTGGATTCTGTGCAAATGGCTCAAAACTGACTATGAAGTAGAAGAATAGCATACAAGAGTATGTGGAGAGATTTCTTGATCTACATATCATGATAATTGATATGAGTCTAGTAGAAGCTCTTGATAATTTTGAAAAGGGGCTAAAAGAATAAATTCACCAAAAGGTAACGGTACAAAATCCTAGCACTATTTTTGAACCCATTATGTATACTCAAAGAATAGTAGGAGCACTTGGAAGAAGTGAAGGAGTAGTCCTAACACAACACTATTGAATTGAAACACCACACTTTGGTGGACCAGTTCTTATGGAATTAAGCAACATTTATTTTCAAGACCGAGGAACACAACCACTCCACAAAGAATATGGATGGATCAAAGAAAGGAGAGATAGAGTCTCACGATGGGAAGAGGCTTGAGGAAAACAATAATGTTGTTACAATTGCAATCAAGTTGGGCACATAGTGTAATACCAATAGCTAGATATATTATCTAGAGATAAAAATTGGCTCGGTAACATCTAGAAGGATATTATTTATGATGGAATAAGTAGATTAGATAGAGGTATCACCAAAAGAGTACCTCTACTAATAAGGCAAGAGCAAAAAATAACCTCAAAACTTTAGAGCTAATTTTGGGTGCCTAAATGGATGAATTTGGCCTTGAAAATGTCCAAATTCCTTAGATAAGAAGAAGAAGGTGACCTTCCTTCCATCCTATTTGTCTTGTTGAGAGCTTTCCAATGCTACCTCATCCATGCAATTTGGAGATTCCTATAGAAAGATTCTTTATGATCAAAGCTTGTTTGACCAACAAGATAGGACCAACATGTTACCCATGCATGCAACTAATCTAAGGGTAGAGCTTGGTGACATGTCACCAATCCAAGTACCTGATCCAAGGATGGAGCTTCCTTTGAGTGTATCCTCTTTGTTCTATAATAAAGATAAAGTGCTCCTTTAGGGCATTGGAGTTTTGAGTGTGAAACCTTGTGTTTCTACTTTTGGGTTTTCTCTTGAGGATTCTCTTGTCCTTGAAACATTACAATGGTATGAGAGTAGGTGTTTCAATCTAAGAAGTGGATCACCCTTCTTGGAGGAACATGGGTTACTAAGATTGAGTAATTTTGAGGAGAAAAATCATAATGAAATTGATAGATTAGGAGTGTTTTGGAGAGAGGATGGGATGGAAGCTCTTGGAGGAAAATTTGCTACACCCCATTTTCCATTCTTGAATCCATTCCACATCAACATTATGAATATCAAGAAAGAGCAAGTGAGAGTATATCTTGTTTATCATTTCAGAGCAAAGTTCATGGATATAGTGATGAATTCACCAAACATGGTGATTTTACCTATAGTGATCTGTGATAAAGAGTGGGATTTGATGATCTATATTCTATTATGATGGATCTAAATGTACCAAATCCTCTCCCTTTCAACACTTAAGTAGAAATTTATTATGTGATTAGACCAAAAGTGATGTTTTGGGATTTTATAGTCTGCAAATTTAGTGAGGAATATTATCAACAAGTGATAGCCTTTAAATTCCCAATAGTAGTCCCAATAGTCAGTGCTTCATCTTGAATGATCATATTAACTCTCAATTGAAGTAGGAAGTAACATTTGAGCATTATCTTGTGTAAGAATCATGGATCCATAATTACAAGATTTGATGTAAGGAATGCAAGGGATATTGAATGAGTTTTGGGAGATCCAGATGACCATGGAGGCATTGTAAAGTCAAGTACGTATCAAGAATGATCTGGCAATGCAAGAAGGGGAACCATCTCAAAACCTAACACCAATGGCCAAAGTACCTAGAGAGTCATTCATGCCAATGACACACCGACCCCGACCAACAATGAAGCCACATTGTTATTATAGATGAACAAGACATGCATTATCAAGCCTTACAAGTGGCAACACTCCATGGTAGTAGTGGATAATAGGATTTGAACAAATAAATTGATACTTCCAATTATTCATAATGCAGATCACCAATCATTTTGCATGTATGTTTACATGTGGGTATTTGATTGATATAGCCCTCACATAGTATGATGCTTGGGAACATGTAATTTTGGCAAAAGGAAAAGAGGTCACTTGAAAAAAAATGCAAGAAAGGCTACTAAAGAACTTCCAATCCATGAATTCTGTGTAGATGGACCAAACCTAACTATGGAAGTTGAAGCAAAATTATAGTATACAAGAGTATGTGGTGGCATTTCTTGATCTACAAGTTGCAATAATCAACATGAGTCCAATAGAAGCTCTAGATAATTTCAAACAAAGGTTAAAAGAGAGAATTTGCCAAGAAGTAATGGTACAAAATGTCACACCATTTGTAGCATTGCACCTAAATTGCTTGGACTTAGGAGTAGCAATGTTGGTAGTCAAGAGTAATTTGGCAGTTACTAATAGACTACTTGTTGTAGGTCAGCTTTTGTGTTTGGGGTATTGACTACATAGAGGGGCCCATAGACACTTGCACCATTTGCATTGTTGGATGTGCCATTCTTGTACTTTACCTTTCTCTCTTTGGGAACACACAAGGTGCCTAGTTGTGGAGCTTATCGATCAAAGGTTGTGCGTAGACTTGTCACTACTAATCTGAGTGCATGTGGTACCCAACTAGTAGAACCCTCCACTCTTGTTTCTAAGATTCCTTTTATCGGATAGAGGAGTGACAAGCAACCTAACCTATCATCCTAACACACACTCCTGGTCTATTGGTCATCATTTCCAAAATTACCAAGGAGAAACATAGCACACCAAGAAGTAAGGAACCTAAGCGCAATGCTTGCACACCAATCCATGCTAACTTGGTATAAAAATAGCTTTGCAAGCACAAAGAGGACCCGATCACAAGAATTTGGCAATAACTCTTTGTGCTTTTTGTTGGAAAAGAGCTTGAGAGCCTTCTTGCTTTGTTACCAAGCTAATTTCAACCTATACTCCAAGCGTCCTCCACTTTGTTCTTCAAATTTCAATCAACTTCTAATGCAAGTGGAGAACTTCTATATATTCTTGATGGGGAAAACTATGTGCAACTAATTTTTATATAAATTTTTTTGTTGACTTGGATTCAAGTGTTCTAGAATTTAATGAAAGCTTGTAAGATAAGATTTCCAATGATATGAAATAAACCATAATCTAATCACTACAATTTCCTTGACAAGCTCACAAACTTGGCCAATTTTGTGTAATTTTCACCCTAATTTTGAAATCCTTAATTTAGAGTTTGCTCCTAGTTCTTGGCACATTTTCCCCAAATTTCTGAATCAAAAGAACACTTGATCCTTTAAAACACTCCAGCAAACTAAAGTCCTCAATCACAGTCACAAAAATAGGATAATTTCTATTCAATCATGATTGAAGATAGAATTGCTCTACCGAGCTTACAATAGTATTTTCAATAGAACTTGTTGCATCAAATATCACTCCTATGGACCCAAAGCCCACCAAATTTTCTACCATAGATGATTGTGCACTTATCTAACCTTTTGTAGAGTTTGATGGTCTAATTCAAACCCAATCTTTAGATATGGATCAATTCTTGAGCTGGGGTAACTTGTGAGCTCTACAAACCCAAGTAAACTTGATCCAAGACCCCAAATTCTCCTTTTGAGGAGTTGATATAAAACCTTTACAAAAAAGTGAAAAATGTAACCACCAATAACATTGGAAATTTTTATAAGGTGATTGGAACCACAACTCAGGGAGTGATCAAAACTCCAAACCTAATCATTAACTCTTCTCTAACACCTTACATCCCAAAAGCACCAACTTCAATCAACAAGATCTTATTTGAGATTGATCCAAAACTAGAATCTCTTGTGCTCAGCAATAAATGCACTTTTTCTTCTCTCCAACACCTTTGATAGATCATGAAAATATCTCATGAAGCTCTCCAAATTGCCTATTTTGTGCTCATAGGTATGAATTCTACCCTCCATGATTCCATCTATCATATCCCTCACAAAATCTGCTCAAATCATTTTCTTTTTGTCTTCAACTTGTTTCATGTCATCTCTTCTCTCTAACCATGGTCATCACTCCTCAAATGCCCTTCCTAATCTCCTTTGATGGTCAAAAAAATCCCAAGTTCTCCTCTTGGGACCCAATGTCTTGCAAGTTTGTCATCTAGTCTCTTCACTTTTTGACAAATGGACCCCACAAATCCACCTTGAATCTCATGAGAAGAATTAACTTGTTCTCCATCTACAAGAGCACATAAAGCATTAAATCCCATACTTGCTTCTAAGTAAGCACTAGAAGTGCAATATGATCCAAGTTTTCCATCACCATTTCCATGAATGCCGCCCCAAAATGTGTTACCATCTATTTAAGTAAACCCTCACAATGTAGAATTTAAACTTTTATGAGAAAAGGATTTGGTAGTGGTAGATCAAGAGCATGGGACATATCCTACTCAATCGTTCTCTCTGATGCCCTAGCCTCCATGCTCTACTACAACTCTCACTTTTAACACCCTCTTCCTATTTGGGACTCCTCCAACTAAAACACACCTCTTGTCTCAACTCTCCATCATTTATATGCATCAGAGCACTTGAAAAGGATAAGGTTGTAACCCACATGGCCAATTACATACATGTACATAGATTGCTCATATAGCAATAACTCAACTGTGGGATTTGTCATACAACCTACTCCACTAATGTGGAGATAAACCATGATAATTTACTTTTCCATGGCTACACAAACCACAACACGACACCGTTAGGAGGATTGTTAGGGTTGGAGACCTAGGTCAAGACCAGGAGGTATACTTTCAAAGTGCAGCTCCAAAGAGTTCACTTCTTTGATGTTGAGCCTTTGAGTTCCTAGCTATGGTGGATAGAGGCCGACAAACATCACATGGAGTCTCTTAGCTAGAGTGGATGTGGCTTGATTGTAGTGAATACCCAATTGTTTATAGATTGTTGAATGAAAAATCAAGTACTAATCTGATTGAGTGTGATTCAAATTGTGAACAAACAGATTATTGTGGCACTTGAGAGTCCATGTATGACTTATGTGTGAGTTGTGCTTCTATAATGTGTGATGTTGATAGTATATATTGATAGTATATGTTGTGTAGCGATGTATGTATGCATGACAAAAATCCTTGCACTACTTTTGAAGCCATTGCTTATGCTCAAAGGATATCAAGGGCACCTGAAGGAGGTGAAGGGGTAGTCTCAATTGAACATTATCAAGCTAAAACACATCACTTTGGTGGACCAACTTTTATAGAATTCGGTAACATTTGGTTTTGAGATAAAGGAGCATGATCACTCCAATGAGAACAAGGAGTGAGGAAGAAAGGAGAGATGGAGTCCCATGAGGGTAAGGGACTCAAGCAAAACAACATTTTTGTTACAATTGTGGTCGAGTTGGGCACATAACAATCAACTGCCATGCTTGTCTCCCTAATGGCACTCGGCAATGTATGCTTGTCTCCCTAATGGCACTCCATATGTAATACAAGCAACTAGACATATTATCTAGAGGTGAAAATTGGCTTGGTAACATCTAGAAGGATGTTTTGGACAATGGGCTAGGTAGATCAGACAGAGATGTCACCAAAAGAGTACTACTAATAGGGCAGAAGCCAAAAATAACCTAAAAACTTTAGAGCCAATTTTGGAGGCCTAAACAGATGAATTAGGCATTGAAAATTGAAAGAATTTTCTCTCTAAAGGTGAAAAGTCTTACTATCTCCCCTATGATTTGTCTCATCAAGATCCCAATGGTACCTCATTCATGTGATTCTGAGCTCCCTATAGGAAGATTCCCTAAAGATTCTCTTTTGTCAAATCCATTTGACCAACTAGATAGGACAAGGACTGACCCATCTAAACAAATAATCCAAAGATGGAGCTTGCTGACAGGTCACCAATCCATATATCTGATCCAAGGGTGGAGCTTCCTTTGAGTGGATACTCTTTGCTATATAATAAAGAGAAGATGCTCTTTTGGGACATCGGAGGATTGAGTGTGAAACTTGTGTTTTCTCTCTTGTATCTCTCTTGGAGAGTTCTCTTGTCCTCATAATATTACACCATAAAAGCAATCTTGAATAACATGGAGAGACAAATTGAAAAGGAGAATGCGGAATCATATCAGAAAACAAAAATTGCTGGTAAATGTACCTTGTGGCCTTATTGACTCAATGAAGAAGTAAAAAAGGAAGAGGAGGAAGAGGACAATTGTGCAAATATCAAGGAAGACAAACTCACAATTTTTTGTTGTGAATGGAGTCAATAAAAGCAATCATAAGAGAGCATTGGTAGACAATAGAGCAATAGAGAATTTCTTGTCTCACTCTATTGCAATAAGATTGTGGATGGATCTAAAGAAGAATGACAATGCAGAAGTAGAGCTACCTAATGGGCAGACAGAGGGGATTGAGTTACTACCTAGTAAGGCAGTACTCTCTATAGGAGAGTATAAGGAAGCAATTGAGTGGTAAGTGATATACTTAGCTTGTTATAATATAATCTTAGGCATGCCCTGGATGGAGCATTATAACCCCATGGTCGATTGGAGGAAGAAAATAGTGAGAACTCACTAATGGAAGGTCATTGAGGTTCAAGAAAGATCACACAAGCAAGAATTGCCTCTCTATGGCATATGGTAATTGCTATCTATAAGATAGATGTATGTCTAATAAAAGAAGTCTAGAGTGCACAACTTGATGAACAAATCCCAAGGAATTGAAAGATTTGGTCAATGAGTTTCAAGATGTCTTCCAAGATGATCTACCCTTAGGATTACCATAAAAAAGGAGAATAGATTATAAAATTGAGATGCTTCCAAAGAAGACATCTCCTTGTAAGGCCTCATATTGTCTATCACCTCATGATTGTAAGAATGTAAGGCTCAAATTGTAGATATGCAACAAAATGGTTCCATCTAACCAAACATATCACCATATGGGGGCTCATGTCTTGTTTGTGAAGAAGGAGGATGGTATAATATGCATGTGCATTGATTATCAAGGTCTAAATCAACAAATGGTGAAGAAAAAATACCTCTTATCCCGCATGGATGACCTATTTGATCAACTCAATGGGAGCAAAACAATTCACCAAACTTGATCTATGGAGTAGTTATAACCAAATCAGGATTGTGGTAGAAGAGATACATAAAATTGCTTTTCAAACAAAATATGGCTACTTTGAGTACTTGGTGATGTTGTTTGGCATCACCAATGCATTAGCTACTTTCATGAGTTTGATGAATGACATATTTCATCCATACTTGGATAGAACTATTATCATCATCCTAGACAACATCTTAGTCTAGAATAAGATGATGATGGAACACAAGCAACATTTGCAAGAAGTCCTCTAGATTTTATGACAAAATCAATTGTATGCTAAAATCTCAAAGTGCAAGTTTGGCAAGTTGGAAGTAGACCATTTGGGACATAGAGTAAGTGCAAAAGATATCCAAGTGTCAATAGATGAAATAGAGGTCATAAGAATAATAGAGTGCTATGCAAGATCAGACTCAACTCAAGAGCTTTTGGGATTGATGGGGTTCCATGATCAATTTGTAAAAAACTTCTCCAAGGTTGCATAGCCTCTAACCGTAGTATTGGGCAAGGAGAAGAAGTGGTTATGGAGAATTGTACAAGAATTGATCTTTTAGGAATTGAAAGACACATTTCCACATGCACCAATCTTGAAATGGTATGACTCAAAATGTCCAATCAAGTTGGCTATAGATGCATCAAGCATAGCAATATGAGCAATCCTACAACAAAAGTGACATGACAGATAGCACCAAATTGCATATTTCTCTCTAAAGTTGTTATCAATAAATGCAACTATCATACCATTGAACAAGAAGAGCTGGCTATTATCCTTGCAACCAAGCATTAGAAGCACTATTTTGGTGAGAAGGCATTTGTAGTAGAGACAAACCACAAATCTCTAGTCTACCTTGAGACACAAAAAGATCTATCTCATTGATAGATTTGGTGGAATGAGTGGAGATAATGGTTCAATATGACAATCACATATGTGGAAGACAAGAAGCAACTTGTAGATGCATTCACCCAAATGCCAATGGCAAACAATCTAGTGGTAGAGTTCAAGATGAACCTTGAATTTTGGCCAAGTATGCTTGTTGTTACAAAAACTGATCCACAGATTGCAAAAGCTCAATTGTCCAAAGGCATCATTAACACCCAAGGACTCATCTTTCATGATTGAAAGTTATGGATCCTGGATGCCACGGACATAAGAACCACCATCTTGGTAGAATGTCATGATTTTGCCATCATAGGTCACTTTGGAGTGGATAAGACCTTGGATGTAGTCAAATGCCATTACTATTAGCCCAAGATGAGCAATGATGTGATGGAATATGTTAGGAGTTGCCTACTCTATCAACAAAAAAAAGCTTCTAATCAAGCTCCTACAAGACTCCTTTAACCCCTCCACACTCCTACACAACATTTGGAATAGGCAAGCATGGATCTTGTTTGTGAATTGCCCAAGACTATCTCAGGGTTTGACTCCATAGTAGTCTTTTTTGATAGACTCAACAAAATGATTCATGTGCATCCTACCACCAAGGATGCACATGACGGCTCCACAACTAGCTCAATTGTACCTAGATGTAGTCTTTTCTTCCCATGGCTTGTCTTGAGTGCTCATCACCAATAGAGGCACTCAATTTACTAGTTTGTTTTGAAGAACACTCTTTGGTTTCTTCAAAACCAAATTGGCCATGTCCACAACTTACCATCCACATATCTATGGACAAATAGAGTGGGCTGATTGCACTATTAAAGACATGCTCTGGAGCTTCACCTTGGAATGAGCAAGAGAAGTAGGACACCTTACTTCCTCTAGTGGCATTTTCTTACAACAATTCAATGAATGCATCCACACAAGTCACACGGTTAGTCCTCATAGATGGAGAGCATCCTTTCACACCTTTGAGCTTGATGAAGATCCATCTGATGGCTTTCAAGGTGATATTGTCAACACTTTTATTTCTAAAATCCAATAGAGTGTGGAGAATGCCAAGCACATGTTGCAAATTGCCCAAAATTGATAAAAGTAGTATGCAAATACACATCGCCGACACATGGAGTTTATGTTGGGGATCAAGTCTACTTTTGAACAACCAACCTCACATTATTTGGCCCTCATAAGCTCAGACCTTGTTTTATTGGGCCTTTTCCCATCTTAATTGAATTGGCGTAATGGCCTATCACCTTGAGTTACCACCACACATGAAGATCCATCCAATATTCCATGTTTCCTTCTTTTGAAGATATGCCTCCCAACCATCTCATTTTCCTTCCATACAAGACATTTGATCTTGTCTAACACTCATTGATGGCATGGAGGAATCTGAAATCAAACACATTCTCTAGAAATGCATCCGTGGTACTCACTATCCACATGTGGAATATCTTGTATATTGGAAAAGGTACATATTGTATGAGGCAACATGCAAGCCAACATCCAACTTGAACTATGCACCAATGTAAGTGAAATCTTGTGAGCAATGGCTTTGCAATGAAGATATTTGTAAAAGACCAAGACCAAGGAGATAAATAGGAGAATAGAAGCTCACATTGGGACACTTGAATGAGGGCAAACTCTAAATGCCTAGCATGAGCTTTGGCTCTTGTATTTATAGGGAGCATACACGGCCCTTGAGAAGCTTCTCAAGAAGCTTTCTTGAGCCGCTTGGAGTACAAGCCAAGTTAATTGAGAAGCTTTTGAAGAAGTTTCCTTCTAGAAGTCATTTATTAGGCATGCAAGCTAAGCTAGTTGGAAGCTTCTAGAAGCTTCCTTCTAGAAACTATCTACTTGAGATGCATGCTAAGCTAGCTAAGAAGCTTCTCAAGAAGCTTCTTAGATACTTCTAGAATATTCTAGGTTAATTTGTCTTATTTGTTACTTTGTTAGCCCTACTAACTTCATCATTAAACTCCATATTGTTACATATTCCTCCACCGCTAGTTGGTGACGTCTTTGTCGCAAGTGAAGCTTCAAACTCTTGGGTGGCTAGTTTTGCATTTTGGAGATGAGAAAGAGGTTCTCAAGTGGCATCATGAAGAGGATACCCTTTCCAAAGGACCTTGTACTCTGTATGTTGTTGACGTCTCGTTGAATATGGTAACTCGCAAGGATACAATCAACTTTGTACTCCTTAAGATCATTGATAGGGACAAGAAGAGGGGGAGGTTGGACTCAAGAGGAAAGAGAAAAGAGGGTTTAGGAACAAAGTGTTTCAACTTGGAAACATGAAAGATAGGATGGATGCGCATATGACAAGGCAAGGCTAGTTGATAAGAAATAGGAGGGACAATTTGGGTGATATCAAAGGGTCCTATCCAAATTAGGGGCAATTTTACAAACTTGGATATCAAGTGGGAGAGGGAATTTATTGGATTAGAGCATGACCTTACCACCAACTTGAAAGCTAAGATTGCCGTGATGGTGATTTGAGCAATGGTGATGGTGATCTGAGTTCCGATTTTGAGCAATAAGGAGATGAGATTTGGCTTGTTGGAGGGATTGGGAGACGGTGGTCAAGAAGGTGGAAGTATGAGAGACATGAGACGGGGGAGAAGCAAGAAAGGAATCTAGAACAAGTGGGTCTTGGCCAAAATTGAGAAAGAAAGGAGAGAATCCGATGTTTGCTTGTTTGGAATTGTTGTATGCAAACTCCGCAGCTGTAAGAAATTCATCCTAATTAGTATGGTGAATGTTGACAAAGGCAAGAAGCATATCTTCCAAGGTGCTATTTTCACATTCAGTTTGTCCATCAGTTTAAGGATGATAGGTTGTGGACAAAGCAAGCTTGTTGCTAAGTATATGGAAGAGTGCTTGCCAAAACTTTCCAATGAAGCAAAGATCATGGTCGGAGATGAGTACACTTGGCATCCCATGATGCTTGAATACATTGTTGAAGTAGAGTTGTGCCAAGGTTGGAGCATCCACAATATCAACCGTTGGTGCCAAATGGCTTTGCTTACTAAGCTTATCCACAAACACCACAATTGTTGTGTGACCTTGCTTTGTCTTGGGCAAGGAGGTGATGAGATCTAAGCTCACATGTTCCTAATGAGTAGTTGAAATGGGGATTGGCTGAAGGAGTCCACTTGGCTTTTGGTTACTGGCCTTGTTGCATTGACAACTCTTGCATGATCAGAAAAACTCCCAAACATCTCCTGCCATGTTGGGCCACCACCATTGGCATTGGAGGGTACCCAAGGTCTTGTCCACACCCATGTGACCAGCTATTGGTAAATCATGGGCTTCTTGAAGGCGCACAAGTCGGAGATCACCTTTGGCTGGAATATAGATCCGGTCCTCATGGAATAGAAGGTTTTCCTTGAAGGAGAAGGTGTTGTACTCCTTATTGCATGTTGTCAAACAACCATGTATCATTTGGAAGAAGGGATCTTGTTGTAAAGATGACCAAAACTTGTTATGGACCTTGGAGTCAATTGACACCGTTGTAATTGCCGCCGTGATGAGAGGAAGAGACTTTAAATTAGGTCATTGTGATAGAGCATTAGAGATGACATGTAACCAACCTGGTTTTGTACTCAAGTTTGATGTCAAAAAATTGGAGTTGCTCCTCCCATCAATGATGTTGGCTCTTCATGTGTTCCAAGTGTAAGGTCTGTAACATTGGTTTGTGATCAATTTGCATGATCACTTGTTTCCCCAAGAGATAATGCCTCCATACCTTGGTGGCATATACCATTGCAAGCTGTTCTTGATCTCGAGCAGAGTAATGTTTTGTAGTTGTATTTCATTGGCAAGACACAAAGACAATGGGATGTAGTCCATCTAGGAATTCTTGTTGCAACACGGCTCCAATTGCAAAGTTAGAAGCATCAAAATTAACCACACAAAGTAGTTGAGGATCATATGGTTGAAGAATGGGTCTTGAAGACATCATATGTTTTAACTTCTAGAATGCTTCTTCATGCTTGGTGGTCCATTTGGAAGCACAATTTTTCTCCAAGAGGTCAATCAATGGTGCAACCACATGAGCATAATAGTGGATGAACCGTCGGTAAAATTTGGCCAATCCATTGAATGCTCGTACTTTTGTAGCATCCTTTGGAGTAGGCCAATCAGTAATGGCCTTGATTTTCTACTCCTCCATCTTGATCCCCTCCAATGAGATCTTGTGACCCAAGAAAGTAACCTCCTTCTGCCAAAAGGCACACTTTGACTTCTTATAGTAAAATTTCCATTGTTGTAGTTGTCTTAGGACTTCTCACACATGATTCACATGTTCTGCTTTTGTCTTGCTATAGATTAAGATATCATCCAAGAACACCACCACGTACCAATCCAATAGTCCATCCAACACCCAATGTATGTGATCTATGAAGACTACTAGAGCATTAGTGAGCCTGAAAGGTAGAACTCTCTACTCAAAATGCCCATACCTGGTGTGAAAGGTAGTGTTTTGCACATCCTCCTTATCAATGGGGATTTGCCAATAGTTGTTACAAAGATCCAACTTGGAAAAGTATTGTGCTCCACTCAATTTATCAAGCAAGTCATTGATCCGGGGTAAGAGATATGCACTCTTCACTATTTGCTTATTGAGCACACGCTAATCAATACAAAAACAAAGTCCTCCATCCTTCTTCAAAATGAATAGTATTGGTGCTCCCCAAGGAGAGGTACTATGTTGTATGAAGTACTTCTCCAACAATTCTGTAAGTGTTGTTCACAACTCCTCTAACTCCTTTGGTGAGAGCCGATTGATTGGTCTACTCACTAGAGTACTCCTTGGCAAAAACTCAATCTTGAAGGGCATAGCACAATCGAAGAGTAATCCGTTTGGCAGATCATCCGGAAACATGTATGCAAACTCCTAACCTATTTGATCAACCATTGATTGATGAGTCTCTTGGCCCTCCTTAGATTTTCCTTGTGCAATTGGCTTGATCCACATCTGCAAAAATAGACTTATCTTCCTCCAAAGCTTACTCTATGGTTGCTTCACTTACAAACTTCCCATCTAGGGACTTATCTTTCTTCAAAGCTTGCTCTATGGCTGCTTTCTTGGCAAACTTCCCATCTTGGGACTGACTATTCTTGGGTGTTTTACTTAGAGGTGCCAAACAACCTAATTGGAAATTCCTACCTTGGTGTTGTATTTGAATTTGTTGTCGGTTCCAATCAAATTGAACATTATGACGTTCAAGCCAAGATAGTCCTAAAATGACATCATAGTGTAGAGGTGCCACTACAAATCTCATACACTCCAAATACTCCTTCCCAATCTTGAAGGTAACAGGATGCAAGGTATAGAATGCATAACACTTTCTACCATCCGCCATCATCAATCTTCTTCCAATTACTAGCTTCAGAGGAATACTCAATTATTTTGCTACTTGCATAGACATACAATCTTCTAGACTTCCAGAATCAACCAAAATTATACAACCCCAATTAGATATCATACCTTGCAAGTGAAGCAAACTTGCATAGGTTGAACCCTCAATCCCATTAGAATTAATCAAGCTCTCAATAAGTGGCTCAAAATCTCCTATTAAGATTCCTTGTGTCCCTGATCATTTTGGTCAACAAACTCCATTTGGGCAACTTGTTGAGGTCACCCATTCTTAAGTGGACATTCAGCAATGCGATGTCCAACATGGCAACAATAAAAACAACCACCATTTTGTCGCAATCTTTTTCTATCCGTTGTACCAAGTGGTCTCCATTGGATAGCATCAATCTCCATTGCTGCCTATTCCTCCTCCCGTGCGTAGTGTACTAGTAGGCTTTGTGTAGGTCAAGGTCAAGACTAAGTTGTTGCAACCAAGGAATCAAAGCGCTCAGCCAATTGCATGGCTTCTTCCACATTTTGTGGTTCCCGTATGGTCACTTCCAATTTGATTTAGGACTTCAAGCCCCTCACAAATTGATCCAAAACTTCATCTTCTTGTATATCTAGAATTTACATGATGATGTTCTGAAATTGCATGATGTAGCTCCTTACACAACTAATTTGCTTCAACTCCGCCAATTTATCTTGTGCGACTCGAGTGGCCAAATATAGTTTGAAATTGACCAAGTATTGCATCCTTGAATTCTACCCACGTTAAGATTAGTGCAACAATCTATTGTTTAGCTTGCTCCATTTGGAATTGCCACAAAAGTTTTGCCACACCATCCAATTGGCTAGAAGTCAAGAGAATTTGTTTCCGTTCATCTTGAAGATTGGTAGCTTCAAAGGAACATTCACAATCAAACATAAAATTCTCCATTATGCCCAAAAGATTCTTACCTTCAAACACCTTGGGTTTTGGAAATCAGATTTGATTTTCTCCATCTTGAATTGGTGCTCTCTCTATATGTTCTTGTCGTTGTTGGGCTTGTTCATCAAAAAATCAAGTAAGATGATCGATTTGTTGTCACAAAGTAATGATTATATCCGGTATTGCCGCCATGGCTACTCTATCCCACTACTCTCACTTTATCTGATTTATTAACACATAGATGCAACACCTCCACCGTTCTCCATAAGTTACAACCAAAAGTATCAAGGGTTCCTCAAACAAGGTGATCATATGTAGAAAATCATGCTCAAAGCGTGAGGTGATGAATTGTGTGAATCAATGCTTGGGTATTACATGGACATAAAAAGTTGAATAGTTTGGCAGAAGTGGATTTGGTGGTCCATAAATTCCATCTATCTCGTTCATGCTTTGATACCAATGTAAAAGACCAAGACCAAGGAGAGAAATAGGAGAATGGAAGCTCACATTGGGACACTTGAACGAGAGCAAACTCCAAATGCCTAGCTTGAGCTTTGGCTCTTGTATTTATAAGGAGCATACAAGGCACTTGAGAAGCTTCTCAAGAAGCTTACTTGAGCTGCTTTCTTGGAGTGCAAGCCAAGTTAATTAGGAAGCTTATTAAGAAGTTTCCTTTTAGAAGCCATTTACTTGGCATGCAAGCTAAGCTAGTTGGAAGCTTCTAGAAGCTTCCTTCTAGAAGTTACCTACTTGTGATGCAAGCTAAGCTAGCCATGAAGCTTCCCAAGAAAATTCCTAGATACTTCTGGAATATTCTAGGTAAATTTGTCTTATTTTCTATGTCATTAGCCCTACTAAAGTCATCGCTAAACTCCATCTTGTTACAATGTTGCATCTTAAAAGGGGGAGATTGTAATACCAATAGTTAGACATATTATCTAGAGGTGAAATTGGCTTGGTAACATCTGGATGAATGTTATAGATGATGGACTAAGTAGATCAGATAGAGATATCACCAGAAGAATACTTCTACTAATAAAGCAAGAGCCAAAAATAACCTCAAAACTTTAGAGCTAATTTTGGAGGCCTAAATGAATAAATTAGATGTAATATCAAGAGCTAGCCATATGATCTAGATGTGAAATTTGGTTTAGTAACATCTATAATGATATTATGCATGATGGTCAAAATAGATAAGATAGAAGTATCACCGAAAGGGGACTTCTACTAATAGAGTAGGAACCAAAATATGCCTAAAATCTTTGAAGGCAATTTCGGAGGCCTAAACGGATGAATTAGGCTTCTAAAATGTGCAAATCCCTCTCCCCAAGCGGATGAGAGGCTGGACTTCACTCCGCCCTACTTTGTCTCATCAAGAGCTTTCCAACGGTACCTTACTCACGAGATTCTGAGATTCCCATAGGAAGATTCCCTAAAAGATTCCCTCCAGTCAAAGCTTGTTTGACCAACCAGATAGGACCTAGACCAGACATGTCACCCATCCAAGTAAGTAATCCAAGGGTGGAGCTTGCTGATATGTCACCTATTTGTGTCCCTAATCCTATGGTGGAGCTTCCTTGGAGGAGATCCTCTTTGTCTATATAATAAAGAGAAGGTGCTCTCTTGGGGCATCGAATGTTTGAGTGTGCAATCTATGTTTTCTCTCTTCTCTTGTCCTCGGAGCATTACATTAGACCTTGAAAATGTGAGAGTCCTATTGGAAGAAGAAAATTTGTCCTTCCCTCTCCCTTGTTTGTTTCATTGAGAGCTTCCCACTGTTACCTCACCCATGCAATTTGGAGATTTTTATTGACCAACTAGATAGGACTAGAAGCAACATGTCATCCATGCATGAACTAATCTAAGGGTAGAGCTTGCTAACATGTCACCAATCCATGTATTTGATCCAAGGTTCCAGCTTCCTTTGAGGGTATCCTCTTTGTTATATAATGAAGACAAGGTGCTCCTTTGGAGCATCAGAGTTTTGAGTGTGAAACCTTGTGTTTCTTCTTTTGGGTTTTCTCTTGTCCTCGAAACATTACATATAGCCATCAATTGTTGTGCTCACCTTCCTGAAGGCCCTTGGCCTCCATACAAGCAACCTTTGAACAACTTGGAGAGACAAATCAAAGAAGAAGATGCTAAAATCACATTGGAAAATGAAGATCACCAATAAATGTACCTTGCAGCCTTATTGGCTCAATAGAGAGGAGTAAATGTAAGGGCAAGGAAGAGGACAAGTGCACAAAGGTTGAGGAAGAAAAATGTATAATTGATTGTTGTAAATGGAGTTCTAAAAGGCAATTAGGTGAAAGTATTGATAAACCTTGGAGCAATAGAGAATTTCTTGTCTCACTCTACTATAATAAGGTTGGGGATGGAAGTAGAGAAGGATAAGAATGAAGAAGTAGAGCTAAGTAATGGTTAAACATAGAAAATTGAATTATTACCTAGAAATGTAGCACTCTTTATGAGAGAGTATCAAGAAGAAATTGAGTGGTGAGTGATATGGTTAGCTCATGCCTAAGATCCCTAGATGCTTAGATGCCTAGAGGGAGCACTATTAACCTCATGGTAGATAGGAGAAAGAAAATAGTGAGAACTAGCCAATGGACAAGCATTAAAGATAGAGAAAGATTGCAAAGGCAAGAACTACCTCTTTATGTCATAGAGACAACAAATATTAGTAAGACATATAGATGTTTCATGGGTCTAATAAGAGAAGTCCAAAGTGTACAACTTGATGGACAAATTCTTGAGAGTTGGAAAGATGTGGTCAATGAGTTTCAAGATGTGTGTCTTGATGATTTACCCTTAAGGTTACTTCTAAAAAGGAGAGCAGATCATAAATTTGAGATACTTTCTAGGAAGACGCCACCTTGTAAGGTCCCATTTAGAATATTTTCCCCCATGAGTTGGAGGAGTGCAAGGCTCAAATTGAGGATTTATTGCAAAAAGAGTTTATCCAACCCAAAATATCATCATATGGGGCTCTTGTCTTGTTTTTGAAGAAGAAGGATGGTACTATGGGCATGTGTATTGACTACCAGGGCCTCAATCAACAAATGATGAAGAAAAAATACCCATTATGTTGTATGGATGACATGTTCAATTAACTCAACAATGCAAAACACTTCACCAAACTTGATATGTAGAGTGATTATAACCAAATCAGGATCACAAAGGAAGACATACACAAAACTACCTTTCAAACAAGGTGTAGTCACTTTGAGTACCTAGTGATACCATTTGGCCTCACCAATGCACCAACCATTTTCATGAATTTGATGAATGATATATTTCATTCATACTTGGATAAATCTGTTATTATTTTCCTTGATGACATTGTAATCTACAGCAAGACAATGAAGGAGCACAATGAAGGAGCAACATCTACAAGAAGTCCTCTAGACTCTACAAGAGAACCAATTGTATGCCAAAGTCTCATAAGTGTGAGTTTGGCAAGTTTGAAGTAGATTACGTGGGGCATAGAGTAAGTGTACAAGGTATCTAAAAAGTAACAAATAAAATAGATGTCATTCAAAAATAGGGTGCTCCAAAAGATAAGACTCAACTCAAGAGTTTATTGGGATTGATTGGATTTTATTGTCAATTTGTCAAGGACTTGTCCAAGGTTACCAATGTCACTACTTATTAAGGGAAAGAAATGGATGTGGAGAACCGCACAAGAATTGGCCTTTTAAGAATTGAAAGATGCATTACTACATACACCAATCTTGAAATGGTACAACCCAAAACACTAATAAGTTGGCTATAGATGCATTAGGTATTGCAAATAGGAGCAATCCTACAATAGGAATGGAATGAGAGATGGCACCCAATTGCATATTTCTCTCATAAGCTATTATTAGCAGGGCACAACTATCACACCACCAAATGAGAAGAGTTGGCTTGTCCTTGCAACCAAGCATTACATTATCTTTGCAAGAAGGTATTTGTAGTGGAAATAGACCACAAACCTCTAATCTACCTCGAGACACAAAAAGATCTAACTCATTGATAGATTTATTAAGCAAAGTGAGGATAACAATTCAACTTGAGAATTACATATATGGAAGGCAAGAAGCAACTTGCAAATGCATTCACTCAAATGCTTATGGTGAACAATGTGGTAGTAGAGGTCAAGATGAACCTAAAATTTTGGTGAAGGATTTTTACTACTAAAAAGATTGACCCATAGATTGTAGGAGCTTGATCATCCGAATGTGTTACTAGGACCTAAGGACTAATTTATCATGATGGCAAGTTATGGATCATAGATGATTTAGAACTAAGAACCACCATCCTAGCAAAATATCATGACTCCACCATTGCAGGTCATGTTGGAGTAGACAACACCTTAGATGCAATCAAACGCCATTACTATTGGCCCAAGATAAGCACCAATGTGATGGAGTATGTTTGAAGTTGCCTACTCTATCAACAAAAGAAAGCCTCTAATCAAGCTCTTGTAGTGCTTCTTCAACTCCTCCCTACTCCTACATAATGTTAGGAGTAGGTTAGCATGGATTTGGTTTGTGAATTGTCCAAGACCACCTCAAGTTTTGATCCCATTATTATCTTTATATACCAACTCAATAAAATGATTCATGTGTGTCCTACAACCAAGGATGTGATTGCTCCACATTAGCTCAATTTACTTAGTTGTGGTCTTTTCTCACCATGGTCTATCTCAAGTGTTGTAATACTCTGAGGATAGGAGACCTGAAGAGAAACACACCATGAGAAACACACACTTTCACACTCAAACTCCGATGCCCCAAAGGAGCACCTTCTCTTTATTATATAGGCAAAGCGGATCTCCTCCAATGAAGCTCCACCATATGATTAGGTATATAGATAGGTGACATGTCAGCAAGCTCCACCCTTGGAATACTTACTTGGATGGGTGACATGTCGGTCCTGGTCCTATCTGGTTGGTCAAACAAGCTTTGACCGGAGGGAATCTTTTAGAGAATCTTCTTGTAGGAATCTCAGAATCACGTGGGTGAGGTACCGTTGGAAAGCTCTCGACAAGACAAAGCAAGGGGAGTGAAGGCCAGCCTCGTCTCTGTTGGGAGGTGAATTTGCACATTTTCAAGGCCTTATTCATCCGTTTAGGCCTCCAAAATTGCCTTCAAAGATTTCAAGCATATTTTGGTTCCAACTCTATTAGTAGAAGCCCCATTTTGGTGATACCTCTTTCTGATCTATTCAGTCCATCCTATGTAACATCCTTCCATATGTTATCAACCCAATTCTCACCTTCAAATCATATGTCTAGCCATTGGTTCTAAGGTTTTCAAATCTATTTCGGTTTTCTACCTTATTAATAGAAGTACCCTTTTGGTGATACTTCTATCTGATCTATTTTTACCATAAAGTATAACATCATTCCAGATGTTACCAAACCAAATTTCACATCTAGATCATATGGCTAGCTCTTGGTATTACAAGTGCTCATCACCATTCTAGGCATTCAATTCACTAGTTTGTTTTGGAGAACACCTCTTTGGCTTTTTCAAAAGAAAACTTTCCATGTCTATGGCATACCATCTACAAACCAATGGAAAAACAAGTGGGCCAATCGCACTATTGAGAACATGCTTCGAGGCTTATCCTTAGAAGAGGAAGAAAGGTTGAACACCTTACTTCCATTGGTAGAATTTTCCTACAACAATTCAATGAATGCATCTACACAAGTCACACCATCCTTCCTCATGTATAGAGAACACCCTTTCACACCTTCAAGCTTGGTAAAGATACACCCAATAGTTATAAAATTTGATTATGTCAACACTTTTGTTTTTAGAATCCAACAAGGTATGAAGAATGCCAAGCATAGGTTGAAGATAGCCCAAAATTGACAAAAAAAGACTATGTAGATGCATATCATAGGCATACGGGGTTCATCCTTGGAGATCAAGTGTAGCCATCCACAACCAACCTCATGTTAGTTGGTCCTCATAAGCTCAGACCTTATTTTATTGGGCCTTTTCCCACCATCCATCAAATTGGTGCAGTGGCCTATCACCTCAAACTACCACCACACACAAAGATCCATCTGTTTGATGTTTCCTTATTATGCAGATATGCACCCTGACCGCCCCACTTTCCTTCCATACAAGAATTTAGACCTTGTCCAACACTCATGATGGCACGGTGGAATACAAGTCAAATGCAATCTCCAAAAATACATCCTTGGTACCGGCTATCCGTATGTGGAATATCTTGTACATTGGAAAGGGTATCCATTGTATGCGGCCACATGGGAACCCAAAGCTAACTTCAGCAATGCACCAATATTAGTGCAATCTTTTGAGCAACAACTTCACAATGAGGATGTCGCGTCTTAAAAGGAGGGAGGTTTGTAATACTACTAGCTAAGCATATTATCTAGAGGTGGAAATTGGCTTGATAATATCTTGAGGGATTTTATATATGATGATTTAAGTTGATAAGAGGGAGATGCCACCAAAAGAGTACTTTTACTAATAAGGCAAAGGTCCAAAAACACACTAAAAGTTTAAGAACCAATTTTTGGAGGCCTAAATGGATGAATTAGGCCTCAAAATATGTAAGTATCTCACCCTTGTGGATCAAAAGGCATTTCATTCTCATCCTCCATATTTTTCTCATCACAAGCTTTCCAATGGTACCTCACCCATGTTGTTTAAGCTTCCTACATGAAGATTCCTTTCGGTCAAACTAGTTTGACCAAATAAGACAAAGGATCAACATATCACCAATCCATGCAACTAATCTAAGGATGAAGCTTGTTGACATATCTCCAATCCATGTATCTAATCCAAGCTCTCTTTGAGTGCATCCTCTTTGCTATATAATAAAGACAAGGTGCTTCTTTGGAGCGTCAAAGTATTGAGAGATGACATCGTGTGTTTCTTTTCTTGTGTTTCTCTTGGAGTTTCCCTTGTCTTTGGAACATTACACCCAATGATTGATCCAATCAATCCTAAGTGTTGCAAGTAAGACAAAATCAAAAATCAAGGACATTTGATTGCCAAAAAGACTCCTCTGATGGCATGCCTTTTGGGAAAGGTAGTACATGTCATCAGATCAAAGGCTTTGGGGCAAAGTAAACAACCACCTTTAGGTTAATTATGGTTACACTAGTTATGAGAGTGATTTAGGATTTTTCTCCTTGTCGTAGAGTGCCATAGTGGGTGTCTCTACACTCAAATTGGGAGTGGTTCTGCCCAAGAGGTTAAATAGTACTAACAAATAAACTACACTTTGTGACACATCTCCTCCATTTTTTGTCATTTCCAACCCATATCCTTAGAGTTAGAAATTGGATTTGAAACTTGGTATTTATTTCAATTTATCATGTCACTCTATCATTTTACATTTCATTCACTTATTTCATTCTTCCTTAAGAGAATGTAGGGACCTAAACAAATATGCAATATCAAAACATTTGCAATATTCTCAAATGATTTGAATTCTTTTACCATTCTATTTGAATAAGTAAAAAAGTAAAATAATTTTTTGATTAAAGGATTTGATTAGAATTGTGGAAAGCATAGACAGTCAATTTATATTTCTACTCTAAGTTCTTTGGTTACTCCAAACGCAATTTTTTCTATAAAGGACAAAAGAAGCCTATAACATTAGAACTTTAGAAATGATTAGGTATGTGCTATTCTCAACAATACTATGGATGACAATTGCATATGTTTTAATATTTAGTTTCATATTTTTAAGCAATTTGGACAAAGCTTTTAATATCTCACAGGAAATTTATTTTTGAAATAAGAGAGAAGTGATAAAAATGGAATTTGGTCAATTTATATAATGCCATATTATTTATTTTATAGAATTAATATGGCATTATATAAATATAATATATATTTATTATCAATTTATTATCAATATCAACAATTTATAATTTTTTTCACAATTTTTTCAAGTTATATCAACCTATACCATGAATTTTAAGTAATTTATAGAATAATCTATGAGCTTTTACCAAGATTTTTGTCAATGATCAATATTTTTACAATTTGGTTGATTTATGTTAATATATATTATTGTCTTCAAATTGTAATGATTAACCAATTTCTTTTCCAAGGAATTATAGGTTAACATAAATTGACCACATTCTTTTAAAAATATTTGAAAGATCTAATCAATTAAATTAACACATAGTATGAATTTATTAAGTTATGGAATAATTCAAAATTATAAATCATTTTTTTCCAATGATTAATATTTTATATGCTTATGGTAAAGTTTACCACTTGTTTGTTGCAAAAGAATGGAGTCATAAATATAATATTTATCGATCTCAAAAATGATAGCTTCTTCTTAAAGAGATTCATTTCCAGACAAAAGATACATTAGATAAACTTAGTACATACATACAAGTTTACATGGTGTATTGGAATATAGGACAAAAGAAGAAACTTTTAAAGAAACTTTTATTGAAAATTTGAATTCAAAATTATTTTTATTAAATATAAAATTTAAATTATGCATTTTTAGTTTTATGATAATGAATCAAAAGATATTAAATCTACTTTTCTGTTTGTAAATAGATATTTCTCACAAATCTTATTTAAATTCAAGATGATGAGAGTTAGTATATAAATAGTAGTACAATTTTAGCATATACAATCATGCTTCTTCCAACAAGAAACTAATATCCTTCGGAAAGAGCATCAACCTTGAGAATTCCAATTACTATAAATAAGAGGGAAAAGAGATGTTGCTACGACTCTACACGCCAAGAAGCATAGCATCTTGAGAAATGTTTTTCATTTTCACGCATTGCGAAAGAATATTTTCTAGCTATCAACTATAACAATATGGTATGAGATAACTTTAAAATTCATCTTGAAGATTTATTTTAACATAATGTGAATAAAAAAATTATAGTAGAAGTCACTTGCTCAAACAAATTACCTAGAATCAGAAATTTTAAACCAGAATATTATTCTTATGCCAATTCTTAAAGCTCAAGCAATAAGTTTTTAAACAGCAAACTCATAAACTCTGATGTGGTATCTTTGATTAGGTCAATTGAAGTTTCTCCAACCAGGCCAATTGAAACAAAAAAAACCTTACATTGATCTTGAGTCTTATTTTCCAAAGCTCCTTCTACTTTGTTCAAACATGTGCATTGGCCAAATCTTAGCAAATAAGATACCCAATGCGAGTCGTCATGCAAGCTTGGCATCTCCATAGTAATATACATATAAGCATAAGCAATTCATTCAAAATTCACGCACTTTTCAGGTAAAAATATAGTATAATTTTAATCAATGATTATTCAATATAGTACTTATAGTTTATCCATGATAGATGGTATAATATTTTCAAATTTTTAGATTCCGTGATATTTGTAGAAATTTACAGTAAAAAATATAAAAGACTACCATAATTCAGCCAAATAAGAGATAAATCTGTCAAAATTATCAACATGACATATATATATCTCTCATGGACATCAAGTCAAAGGAATTAGGATAACAGTTAATTTGCAGAAATATTCCTTTCCCAAAACCAATCTTGAGACTAAAACTCTTATAAAATTTGGTATAAAAGTACATATTATTTATCTAATCTATAAGGTTTACATTTAAATCCTATATTCATATAGAAAACCAAATCAACCCAAAAATCATACAAAAATATAGAGTGCAGATTCTTGAGTTATTCTAATTTTATCAATATTTATTGTTTTCAATAAAAACAGAAAATTATAGATCTTCAAAGCAAGATGCATTTAATTAGATAATTATTTCTTTCTATAAATCAAATTCCATCTTACTAACTTCTTGATCAAATGAGTATGCATGCAAATTTCTAACTCTACAACAATAAATAATATTGAACATATTGCAATCCCAAGTACAAACATTATTATCTCTCCTTTAGATGTCAACCCCAATGAAAAAATAATAAAAATTATACTAACCTCCCTACCAAGTTTTAAACCTACTTCTCCTTCATTGAACCTAAATTTTTCATCATATATATATTTGTGTAAATATGCTAGAGATCATGAAGTACTTATTTTCATTGATATTCTATAACAACAATGAGATATCCTCAATGAATGCTCGTTCCTTTCTTGACTTTACTTTGTACTTTGAAGAACAGTATCAAAATCTTTAGTTAATTACATAAAAAATATAAGAAAATATGACAAAATGAAAGAGAATATAATGAAACCTTATGAATTTTGGTAAAATCTTTAAATTTATAAACTTATAACTTTAAACGAAAAATAGAGAATCTTAACTGTAATAAACTGATAATACCTTTCAAAGAAGAACTTTCATCCATACGGGAAGTAATATATGGATTCTACTTCCTCTTCTACAAAGAAAGACTTTTAATTAATAATTCAAATATAGTTTTTACTCAGATATACCTTGGTAGCTAAATCAATGGACACAAAGCTACATTGGTATTAAATATTTATTTCAAATCTACTACTATATTTAATCAAGTTTGCAAAGTATCATTTATAAAAATTTGTAAATGTTGGTTGTTCAATTAGATCTAGAAATTCACCAAGATAACATGAAGCTTGTTTTCTGAATGAATATCTTGAAGAATAGGAAAAAGTTTTACAAGTTTTAGTTATACAAGTTTACAAGAATAGGAATAAAAAGACTATATATAGTTGAATCAAGAAAAACACTTATAAAATCAGATGATATAGTTCATGAAAAAATAAACTTATCTAGTTGCAAACCAAATGACATCCTTGAGGAGGAAAAAAAACCTACAATCTATTGAAGAAGCATTACTATTAGCATTGTCAATATTAGAACTATAATACATTTTTGAAAATAAGAGTAAAGCTAGTAAAACCTGAACATCTTGAGCATGACAGGGATAATAGAAATACAAACCATACTCTATCAAGTTGTAGTTGATTATCTAATATTGGTAATAATAATACCAAAATAAACATACTCAACAAATACATTAGTAAATTTAGTTGTTCAATTCATATTCAATTCAAAATAACTTCATAGAAATCTATTAAACAGATCTTTTACTTCAATGGTTGAAGGATAATGAGATGTAATTATCTAGACATAGGCTATGAAGTTTAATTGTTCAGTTATTATCTAATTTAGAATGACCTCATAAAAAATTATAAAATGTCTTAATATAAACCTTAAATATATTAAAATTTACTAATCAAATGATCTAGGCAGGCTTTTTAGATTGAAACTAGGCAAGAAATCTAGATGTTAGAAGGTCTACCTCAATTTACCAATTTGACTCTCAAATTTAAAGTAGATAACATAAGAGTATATTAGAAAAATCAGAAATAATAGAATTGAAAGAAAACCAAAAATATTATCTGATTAGAAAGAAATAGTGATACATAATTATTACATATCTTTATCAAGAAAATTGATAACTACTTGATTTTCATATGTTCTCATTCTTTAATAATCTAATATTACAAACTAGTTTGAAACCTTTAGATGCGCAAACTATTCCTAATTTTCACACTTTCAGATAAAAACCGGGGGAATTGTCAAAAATTGCATCCCACAAATACTCATATTATAAACCTACCCTAAAAATTCAATATTTACAACAATAGCCTTGGTATTCACCAAGCGTTGATGTTGGTTTGGAGTACTAGTATGTGGAGTTGGGTCAAGAAACGGCGGCCCCTGCTGGCCTTTAGGGTTCCGCAGGTGGCACCACCTTGGTACCTTCTCGTGAGTGACCAAGGATAGTATCTAGTCCTTTGAGCTCTGTGCGTGTCTATGCAGGGTTTTGCTTCATTGATTTGGATTAGAGCACAAAGAAACTACAAACGAGGATTATGGAAGCAATGAGAAAGGCTAGAAATTGAGACAAGCAATAGAGAGAGAAGAAAGAAGTGGAGTAGAAGTGGAAGGAAAGGATTCAAGTACACATGATGTAAAACCATGAACACACACTGTACCATACATTTTAGTTCTGATTGCACAAGGTTCGGTTCATTTTCGTTCTGATTTTACAAGGCCAATGTCGAAGCAAGGAGGCTTTAGCTGTTATCAGTTTATTTCAAGAGAACTGCGAAACCAACTTTTAAGATACAGACTATCATTCATGTATACTATAAGTCAGTGGTAAACTTCTTGATTACCTCAGGGTTAATTATGAATGACTTACACTTGATGACAAATATTGGAGCTCTTTAGTTGTCAACAGAACTAAAACTAGAACTATCCCTGCAAGAGTCATTTTCCCAGCTATATACAAACTGGCATATTCATATATTGACTACAATACAGTAAAATACAAAAGGAAACATTTGTGTTTGTATGATAGGGCGAATCAAAGAACTGTTGATCACATAGGAACGTTGTATACCACCTAGGCACAACAATACCTTTCTATTTGTTTCCACATTTTTGTTCTACATTTGAGTCACTGTCAATGTAAAGAACGGGAGGCGATGATATGAAACATTGCATATTTTATCAAACAAGTTGGTAAAATGGGGGACTTATGCCGATCCTTCACTAGTGAGCATATAATCAATAAGCAATAAGAATTTACAAAACTAGGTGGTTCACAAAACGAATTACTAAATGTTGAGATTCCACTTCCATTCTGCTTAGATCTCAAGGTTCAAACCTCCTACTCATGTGTAAACCTCTTCATGAGCAGAGTTAAACATATACTATTAGTTATCAGGACTCAGACTTACTCTCGCACTACGGCAATTGTGCAAGCTTCAAACTGATTGCTGAAGACAAGAGGACCTTTTCCCACACAATGAGGGGCCAAGTTGACATCAGTAACCATCCCTAATGATAGCTCATAGCAATTGCCATAAAATGTTCCCCATTCCCATTCTCCCTCAAGTGTTATAAGGGTGGTGTCATAAAAATACTCCTTCAATGTACTCTTATGATATCACTGTAGTGACTAAGTACTCAATTGTGTCTAACACTGTTTCGAGAACCGGCAGAGACTGAAAGAGAATGTGAGGGACCAGGTACCATCCCTGGTCACGCTTGGTACTACCAATGGAATCCCAGACCGGCATGGCCGGCCCTTTCCCAACCCAATCTCACAAACCAACACTGCAAAACCAGCATCATGGCTCGGTGAATACCTAAGTTATTGTTGTAAATATTGAATTGTTTAGGGTAGATTTATAATATAAATATTTGTGGAGAGCATTTTTTACCATTCCCCAAAAAACAAACACATTTGCTGGCGAACTATCGGAGATCCTACACTTCACCAAAATTTACAGTGAATCCATGTTTAGAAGGATTACATTACACATAAAAGTATGAAAAGTGGAACGTTAAATTTTTTACCCATAAAATTACCCATAAAACTATAATAAAATGAAAATTATAAATTGATTGCTCCAACACCTAATTGGCTTCACAAATGTTAGTGACACAGTCTACTTGTAGACCTTTCCCATGTATGTTTTTACTGCATATATTGTAAGATTTAGTATAACCAAGAAAGTTTGGTATTGAAACAGGGTCTATACGATGTTCGAGACTCTTGAACAGTCCGACAGCACTGTTCAACTTTCACTCTATCAAAGCTATTGAAAACAGTTTCCTGAGGAGCTCTTCCATTGTTACAAAGAGGATATATCTTTTAGTAGAATGCCACGTATAGCTCAAGTATGCAGTGATTAGTTCTAATGAACAAGTACTATTATGAGAATTTCTAGAGCTATAGGGGTAACGTGGTGATAATTTCGTAGGGTTGACGTGAATGGGTAGAAAAGGCATATCGTCTTCCAAGTTGATACGAGAGAGAGAAGGAAAGAGAAGGAATGAGTTGGATTGTCCGTTGGGAGTCGGTATTTATGTGAATAGCAACGTAAGGAATGTGTCCTACCGTGAAAAGAATGTCAATCATCTAAGGTCGCAAAGTAAGGATTTGTACATTAACTGCCAGAGTATTGGCGAGCTATCCTGCACTGAATCTAATCAAGCCTTTTGTGGTAAGATGTCCTGGACGCAGCGTCCTATCTTAGCAGCAGCATTCAGCCAGCCATCTGGAGTTGGACTGATAGCCTTTGCTCTGGTACGAAAGCAATGATGGATCGTTTTATGCCTTTGACTGGTTTGAGCTGCGAGCGAGTTAGTGTGTCTAGTAGCGACCTTCACGGCCAGTGATTCATGCTACATTCTATGCGGCTTGCTGTTGAATAGAGACAGAGAGAACTTCCAGAATTAGTTGGGAGACCTTGCGGGAAGAAGCATGAGAGAAGTCAATGCCGGATCCTTACACAATGAGCATCTGCTGTTCACTACTGTGTGCATCTTTGACATGCATGGACCTCTAGAACTAGACACAGTTCTTACATTTAAAGCAACAAATCATTAAAAGCGTGCATGGGGCGATGCTCTCGCGGTGTTACTTGTAGGTGCAATTGAATGATATTTTAGATTCACGAACTTCCATGGTCCACCCTACCCATGGATCTGAGCTCTGAGGAACCTGGAAGGAAGAGAAGTTTTGTACTGGATCTTGTAAGGGTGTCAGATGACCTCTATCCTTAAACCCTAAACGAAGGCTCAATTCTATGTAGTCCTTGACGTTCATTATCCCGGCTTCGTGTCAATAAATGCCATTGTTCTTGTGATGATGAAACTTTCAGGATGTAAGACGAATCAGTGTCAAACGCCTGCAAAAGAAGAAGTGGTGTAATCAATCAGAGCCTTAGGCAAGAGTCATGAGTAGCTAATCCCGAGTCTAAGAGCTTTCTTTTCCTTCAGTAGAGGGTACCTCTGAACCCGCGTGATCATCAGAGGAGCTCTTTCTATTTTCATCTCCTTTGGTGTCCCATTGCCCCACGGTAGTACCGGTCCAGGACACAAGTTGACAACTGCGGCGGTGATGTCATAATGTAATGAAACGAGATTCCTGTCTGTTTGTACAGCACTCATTGGTTTCACGAGGCCGTCGTTCCCGAGGAGAAGAAAGCTGGTGGATTCATGCAAGAATGACTTCAACAGATCTTCTGGGCTTTCAGATATATCTTCTCCTCGTCCTAAACGTAAAGTACCAACTTTTAAGTTCTGGCCCTGCCTTTGGCTGCTTGGTTCATTACCGACTGTACCAGCAAGGACGGGGCAGAGCAGATGGGAGCAGACAGGGTCATGTTAGTAACCTGCGGAGATAACCAAGTGCACCACTATTATTTGCCAGTCAGTACAGCGGCCTTGGAAACCACATTCGAACATTTATGATCTGACTCACTAGAGCAAATACTGGATTGGAGTATTGCGATGAGAAAAATCCCACCTGTTTATGGAAAGTTGTGTCAAAGCAATATCGACTATGGTATTGCCCGCAACCTGCTACAAGGATGGCATCCACCGTTGAGCAGCACCCCACGTCTTGCGCGACTGCAATTCTGTCACAACCATCTCTCTCAAAGTTTGTGTCTCGCCTTATTAAACTGCAAGCATTGCGGGCGGACTCATCATGGGTCGACTGGACTGCACGCGGCTGTAGGAATTGATTGACCCAAGCACATGTGTTTCTATCGTTGAGGTCGAGCACTGGTAGTGTCTTGTACGGGATTAATCTCTTCGTCAACGGTGCAGCGATGTCTTCAAGTGTGATGTACTATCATCATAATGATTTTTACACCAATCTGCCACTGAAAGGCTTTGGCGAGGATCTCACGGACGGAAGTTGATTAAAGTAATTCCATATTCTCCGCGCATAATTACCGTGTCCTACATTCGATATCGCAAAGTAGCGATTAAGGTAGAAATTCATTTCAAACTCCGCAACCACCATTAATTATTTACCTTTCAGACTGCATCTGTTAGAATGCTGAAAGTATCCGAGATGGAGCAGCACTTTGAGCTACTGTTTCATGAATTCGTCAATGCAGTTTTAAACCAGATATAGCTGGATCATCCCAAAATAAGTACAAAGATATTCGCAAATGAGCAAAAGTTAGTATGCCCTGAATCCTTCAAGTTCGATCCTCAATCCTCTACAATTTAACGTTGATCTGTATAACCTACCTTGCAATTTGCCTTTGCCCGAAGGAGGCCTGTGCTGAAATGCAAAAGGTCATTTTTGGGCCCCGTCATGCTTATCGCTGAGCTCGATTGGGACGCTCACTCAAATGTAGAACTGGCATGGAAAAGGGCCTGTCGTCATAATATTTTGTCATGATGGACAACCTCCTGCCTAGTTTGTATAAGCCGACCTTCAAAGAGATGGTATCGTATGGGATTCGATTCAGAAAGCGGAACTCATTCAACATCTTGTCAGATATAGAAAGGACAAGTCATGAACTTTCCTGCAGATGGTCATCTTAGTTAGTTTTCATCCGGATAGGCAGAAATCTGCAAGAAACAAATACTTGTGGCAAACATATGTTCTTCGTGAGCAAGTTGGTGTAAGTAGCAGTTTATTAACCGTCAAGGCCTTCCTTCCACCAACTCTAAGACTTTGAGAAACTCTGTATCGTCTCTTCACGTTTGTCTGCTTTGTTTCGAGAATCACAAATATGACGTCCAGGACATCTGAGGTGACTGGTTCTATCTACAACTCCCAAACCAAAAACAACAAAAGAATCCGTCTCATGCGATGAAGAGTTGCTACTGTACATATGCTTTCTCCTGATTGGTAACAGATTCTCTCTCTCACAATTATTGTCTTGCAGTATTTGCAGTATCTGGAATCTGAAATCACCTTCTGACTCTCGTTTAAGCGGAGCTTTTTATATGTGTAGGTGTAGGACCTTCTTCCTACACTAACCGGGTTGCCGAACGGAGCTTCTTAAGCTGATTGTGAATCACGACAACAGAACCCATATTCCTGTTTTCACAGCCTGCTACAAATTGTACCGTGATGCTATAGTCAAGCAGCCTCGGCGCTGCCGGAATTTAACGAAATAAACCTCTCACCCAGTCCAACCTGTCTCCCGTTACGTCCATCTCAAACGGCCTCTCATGTTTTGATTTCATGCGAGAGAGCTGATTTCTAGAGACGAAATTAAAAGTGCGCCACACCGATCAACAGAAGCGGTTGATTCAAGACTGTTCTCGTTCTGAATATCACTGATTTATCAGCCAAAGTTGGTAAAAAAGTTATAAGCTAAGTCCTTCGTTTGCAAACGAATGCAGTTCTTTTGTTCATCCAAAACGTTTGCTGTCTAAAGTTTCAGCTGCCAAGCAACAACCCAAACTGAACGGTATTTGAAAAAGTTGGTCTAAAGAAAGTGTAGATCAGGAAGTCTTCAGGTCATGAGCACGTATCCCTGGATTCTTACAAGACCAACAAGATCGACGCAACGTTATCAGGAAACAAAAACCAATAAGTTGACTTCATGCTTCTCAAGAACACTTATTATCACAAGTTTCAGCTACCAGAAAGCAGCACTAAAACACGATCTCAACAAAAGTAGCTGTTGATCATTCACTCTCACAGGTTCTGGGCCCTTCTTTCCTGGAGTCTAGCATGACCCACAATAAAGATGCAAACCTTCAGATATTTCTAGCAAACAAATAAGAGTGGCTTTGATAACTCACACTCTCGATGAACATTTATCTAGATCATTGAAAGTCAACTATCTGTACACCGCTTGCAGCACAATCACGGTCGGTTTCCTTGGACGACTATCTAAAAAGGAAAATGTCTCCATCCAGTATGTCATTGACTTCTTGAATGACTTCAGGTCTCACATGAATTCCATTACACGGCAAACGTGTCCCAAAGTACTTCCGACGGTTCAATATCTTGGATTGTTGAGGAGCCAATCCTCTAATTGTTTCATCTGTGAAAATCGCTATGAAACTGACAGCTGATACGGTGACACTGGAAAGATCTAGAGTCCTAGTCATTACCAGTTAAGCAAGGAACAATGTAAAGTAGACGAAGACTCGATAAGATGATAGAGAGAAAAAGCCAAAGCTAATGTAATGTGCAAACAAGAATTAACAAGTAAAACCTTCGAAAAGAGACCCAATTTCACCCTCGTCCTCTGTTCAGATGGACACCTACTTAAGTAGCAATCGGACAACTCACAGCTTGTTATCTTTAGAACCGTGAAGGTGATAGATATTTGCTGATCATTATGCTTTGATAATAAACTCAAGGTGCCAGTTACACTAATATTGTTCAGCAGGATGAAGGTCCAATCAAACTCATCATTGGAAACAATGCATGGGTATCCTCTGGCTACTTAAACCTGAATCTTTGCAGTACTAGTATCCGCTTCAACACACGTGAACGACAAGGTGGGTATAGAGCAAGATCTATGTCACTAGACATCATATGCATGTAAAATAATGGAGAGAATTGGAAGGCACAGTATTCTGATCGATGGTTCGTTATCTGATTAGTTAACGAATAGATACCCAATTCCAGGAATTCTACGAGGCACTACCCCGTTTCACATTTACTCTTAATGTCAACCAAGGTTTTAAAGTAAATTGTTAAGGATCGAAATTCCAAGTGTCCTGAAGGTTATGATAACCATTTGATCCCCCACGACACGGAAAATTTGACGTGAAGAATTCTCCAGCTCATTGCTCGTAGCAGTATGGACTCTAAAATTGACAGGCTTTCTCAGGTACTGCTTTTCACCACGAAGGTATTGCATGGAGCCAACTCATGTCATGAGCACTTCCATCTCAAGGAGTTCCCAGTGCGCAGAACCACTAAACATCGGCAAAGCTATACTGTCAAGAAACCGGAACCACTTTAGCAAGGTATGCACAACCAGTTTTGGTTCACTATAGTAGGGTATCTGAAGAAATGGTCTGTTCCCAGATTGTAGCGCCATATTCCCAGCAGTGCCACTCTGACCAGGGATGATCAAGAAATTTAAAAGATTAGAAGTTGAAGTAAATTTAGGGAGACTCACAGGACTTGCAGAAAAATCATGTTTTACGATACACAGCAGTTGATAACCGAACTCCAGATCATACAATTCCAGCGACTGCGCAGCATCTTTAGAGGAAGACAATATTCCCATCGTTTTGCTTTTGAACACTCAGAACATGAAGGACAGATAATTTTTAATCGCACATCCAGAGAGGAGTCGATTTCAAGGCCGACATAATAGAATTAGACTCCGGGTCGTCTGACTTTGCCAACATCCAATGCCTATGTCCTAAGGTTGAGAATGTTGCAACGCCTGAGTGGATGACTACTTCTGATCAAATGCATGGCACTGTTCCTTTTGTGTATGCTGTAGAATTACTAGAGATTCGGTCATTTATTTCATACCAGCAGCTCTGTGTCCTACACTGCACTTCTATGGTCGAGAACGGATATAATTATATGCCGACAGGGAGAGTCAGGAGCTCATGGATGGACTGCCTATTCAGTCTCATCTTCGTCTCGTTCTGCATATAAGAACAGGGGGTCTGTCTTTTCATCTTCTCATGATCACTCTCCGTCTAACACAGGAATAAGAGTAGGACGACCGTAGTGCTACGATCAGGTGGGCGGTGGCTAATGTAACATTTGCCCCGCTCTTATAGTTCTTGATAAGTTGGATGCAATCCTTAAAGAAGAGGAGTAATTGCCAGAAAATGGATAAAGAAGAGTGTTTTGAAGCAAATACATTTGCCCATTTGCGCAAACGCTGTATAGGTACTTTTTTCTCCTCTACAGAAACGACTCACTCCCAGGGATTCGTTCTATAACGGCATTGCCCTACAAAAAGTAATACACTTGTCAGCTGCAAGGAGTGCTTCTGATGCAGGGGACGGTTGTTTGAGCAACTTAGTTTCCCATATATCTGTGGTAACTTGACCTCAATGGGAAAATCAGCTTCATGTACACTAAGTTTCCGTATCTCTGTAGTACCTCTACGTAGAGGAGAAAATAAGTGTATGCATCGACGTCGTTCTGTACTTGGCTATAAGATGGAAATTTGGCTGAGCACAGACGACAGAATCCAGACAGGATGTAATAACTCAGCTATGAGATTTGGCTCTGCTATATGGCAACTCACCGTAATAAGCATCGATCTTGCATGGAACGTTTTTCTGTGTCTGCCCTTGCTATACATAGAACAACTAGATATACGTACCTGAAGTAGTTCTTCCATGTGACCCGAAACGAATCATATGTCCGCAAATTGGATACTGGAAGTTTGCTGATTTAGAGGATATTGCAGCAGCATCAGAGTTCCTGTACAACTAAATATGATGAACGGAGGTGATTTTACAAGCCATATACAATAACAATCTCCTATCCCATGCCACCGTTAACTGGAATACTCCTTGATCAGCTCTATGTCTTTCATGTAGAGAAACTACAAAGAACAAGAACACACATGTAACGGAAGTAGTTCTTCGTTGTCCTTCCACACGGGCTCAAATTGCGTAAGGCCCATACTTCAGGTTAAAATACATTTCAGGTAGTAATAGTGGTAGTACAAGTGGCATTGATATAACATGGATCTATATTATATTATATTATATGTGTTTAGAGTTTGTATCTAGCGCGCATCTGCGTGCGAGCATTAGTTTTGGGTTAGAGTATTTAGGTCTTACTTAAATAGTTCATTCTATAGATTCTATAGATTCTGGCGGCATAGTCAAGAAGCTTGAGTAGTGGAACTTGTGAGCAGCAGGCCGGGGAAGCAAGGCCAGACAACACGATCCAACTCTTTGTTAGCTTAGAACCTACATACTAGTCTAGAGGTATTCCATTCCTCACTTCATGCAATTACATTTGCAATGAGAGGAAATCGGCAGAAGGCAGAAGTGCTTTGTATACCTTGTTGTGTTCTTTGTATGTTGTAAATACTATGTAGATTTTCAGCTTTTATGATCTCACGTCTGCCAACACATAGAGTTATAGAAGATTATTCTTGATGTAGAATTTTAGAGAGATTCAGAGACTAGAAAATATCTTTTAGATCTAAAGTAGGTTGAGATACAATGGGAACAAGGAGAGAAATATATCACACATTAATGGGGAGAATCTTTTGATTTAGAAATTCCAAATGATCGTTATCTTCAAGACTTACGGGAATCATTAATGGGAGTGAGATTATAGAACTATGGCTTGTTCTATGGCTATAGAACAAGCCAAAGTAGATGGAGGAGACAACCGCAATTAGAGTAAGAACGATGGTGCAAAAAAATGTAATTCCATGCAACCATAGAAGAGATGTATTGTGAGAGACAAATCAATTATAGAACCATAAACCAGTTGTGGAGTAGATTGATTATATTACATAAGCAATGCTTCAAAGAAGAAGCATGTTCTCATGCAGAGATTCTTTTAGTTACATATGGAACCAAGAGAAGAGATAACGGGGCTTGTTAACCAAGTAGAAACGTTTGCTAGTCAATTGAGTAACCTTGGAATTAGAATAAATGATTTCTAGATCATCACCAAGATTATTTATAGGTTGCCACAAGCTTATTACCATATAGTAACAGCATGGGATAATGTACCAAAGGAGCAGCAAACCAGTGAAAGACTCACATTGTATTTCATAGAATCAATAATATTCCAAAATATAAGTTTAAATTACTAAGTAAATAATCATTTTCCATAAAAATAGTCTAAAATTTTATGGATGTCGATTAATTTTAAATATGATATTATTTTAAGTATGTTTTATCATCTAAAATGTAAAACACGATTTTTGTAACCATTATAAATTGAATATTTTCAGTTTTTAAAAGGATATCTTAATTGACTTATAAAATTATCTCATACTATATCTTTATAATTTATAAATATAATCTTGAAAAGCTAAAATAAAAATAAAAATATTTTAATTTTTAATTTTTTTCAATTTACTTATTGATGAACCTAAATACTAACTGAATATCTTAAAGATTTATAACACTTTAGCTTAAATCACGGAGGTAATAACATGTTGTAGAATTTGATCAGACAAGGAATGCTAAATAGATAGCTGATTATACTATTTTACTAGAACATGATATGAAAATGATTTAATCAGTTGATCTCTTTGGTATCACTACAGGAAATATCTACTAAAGGAAAGTTCTATCTACTCTCTATATGTATGATTTGGGAATAAACATAATCAATACTATGTTAACCATATAGTTTAACAAGCTAACTACATTATTGAGTACACAAGTAGTATTACTAATCAAGTGATACTACTAATCATTTCAACAAAGTTTCCTTTTTGATTACAAAGACTTTAATCAACTTAGATAGACCACACAAAGATTTTTATATTACTTGCTATTATTGAAATTAGATCGATATCATTGAAAGTTGAATACCTATTACAACTTAATAAGTTACTTAAATTACTTATCTAGATTTTAAGATAGAATTCTTCACTCTAGTTATGTGTTCTGAATATGTATCATATGTGTACACCTCATAATTGAATTCTAAAGTTGATAAAATCTTAGTCTTTGTTATATAATTCCAATATTGAAGTATTGAAAGTAACCAATAATAAAATCAATATACAACATCTTTAGTCTTATGGATTTTTGAGTCATTTTAGTCATTCAACTATTTGTGTAGTTAAGGCTATTATTTTCTTACTAAACATCTAAAAGAATTTTACTTGAGAATTAATTTTCCATTCTTCTAAATCAATGATATTCTTCACAAAATTTATAAACAAGTTAATTTAAATAATTTTCTAATTTTTATCAGGATTTGGATTTTAACCAAGGGATAAGAATTGAAAAAAAATTTAAAATTAAATTTCTTGTATTAAATACTACATAATTCATCACTGTATTGCAAAAGTTATCTTAATAAAGTTTGAAAAGATATATACCTCATAAAAATACTAGTATGATTGTTAAAGCAATTGAGTTTCAGTCATCTCCTAGACTAATTGTATTTATCCAATATTGAATATTTAGCATCAGCCAAGGCTATTGAGCCTCATAAATAAAATATATCTATCTTCTTCTCAAATTATGACTCCATATAAAACCTTTTTTAACTTCTGTCTATAGTGATTACCTAGTGATTATCTTATTCTACATCTAGAAATAGTTCTTCCTCAAAATCCTTATTTATAGCTTTATTATTTGCAACTCCTTGTTTATGCAAGAATTAGAAGTAGATAAAATATGATTCTTGAATCATTTGGTTGATATGTCAGGACTTATAAGCAGGTATAATGAGGAGAAATCAAAATGTTAAGCGGAAGAGACCCAAGATGTATCATAGCTTGGAGGAGGTGGGGAAGATAAGAATTTGACCTAGTTTGGTTTGAGGGTATATATCATGGATTTGAGGAGGTGTGGAAGATATAAATTAGAACCAATATGGTTTGAGGGTAGCGCAATTTGGAAAGATAAAGTCATTTTCAATGGAATTAGAAGGCAAGTTCAAGAGAATTTTAGAAGGAGATGAAATATTTTGACAAGTTGAAGGAACATGAGAGAAACTAAATCTAGTTAGAAAGATAAAGTCATCTTCAATGGAATTAGAAGGCAAGTTCATGAGAATTTTAGAAGGAGATGAAATATTTTGACAAGTTGAAGGAGCATGAGAGAAATTAAATCTAGTTAGAGGATAAGATGAAATAAAAGCTTACAAATGATTGAGAGTTCATTAATGCTACCTCTTTTGCACAAAGAATACCTTGTAATCTTGTCTAGAGATCTAGACCTAGATCCTAACTCTACTATAGAAAAAATCATATTCTAGTTTATTTTTTGGTTGAGTCATGGCATAATGCCTTACTTTGTAGATGCTCTACAACATGCGTAATTAATTGGCAAAGAAAGCTATCACCAACCCATAGGCATCATGCCTCCATCTTGTACTTTTGAGTGGAGTAGTTCTTACTCTTCTTTGTAAGGTTTACACAAAATCATAAAATCTATCTCTTTCAAAGAAAATTTGTCATTTATACTTGCTATATCCTTAGTACTATAAATGTACCATGTGTATGGTTAGAAACTACAAACTCTTGTTGTTCTTGCCATTGAATTTATAACCTTCCTTCTTATCTTGAAAATTTGGAACTACTTGGGTAAAATTTTCTCTCAAAATGTATAGAAAACCTCATCTAAAAGGAAACTTTCACTTTGCATTTGCTATATTGGTCTCTTGTGTTTCTCTAATGATTTGTGGAAGCATCATGTGCGTGAGTTTGAACTACAAACTGTTATTTCTCCAAGCATTGGGTGCAAAACCTTCTCCCTTATCTTGACCCTTAGAACTATTTGTGTAAGATTTTCTTTAAATTGTCTAGAAAAACTCCTTCTCTGAGAATTTTGAATTATTGGATGTAGAACCTTCTTCCTTATCTTGACCCCTAGAACTATTTGTGTAAGATTTTCTTTAAATTGTCTAGAAAAACCCCTTCTCTGAAAATTTGAATTAGACATGGTAGCTTAAAAAGTTGAAAATCCACAAATACCCAAGTTTAGCAAATTACACTAAAAGAAAACTTAGAAGGAAGAACTCAAACTCAAAATATCGACCTTGGAACTTATATTTATAATATTTGGAAGAAGGAATTTATAAATTAAAATTAGAATCCCTCCACAAAAATCCTATTTTTCAAAACTGATGGAACCAATGTCCAATGAAATTTGAAGGCTAAGCTCAAAAGGAGACTTGGTGGGTGTAAAAAACTTTTGAGTTTGGCATTCTCACACTATTTTATGGTTCTTCAAATAAGGTGACAATCTTGTCCCAATATGAAGTGTCTACCATATAGAGCAAGAAGGTAGGATCCTAGATGTTATGGTTTTAAAAGAGGGTGTCATGGAGTTTTTTCATGCAACTTGTGCAAGAAGCTCTATATATTTTTCTTGAAGGATAAATAAGAAATAGATATTAAGTATAAGAAAATAAGAGAGAGTCTCTTCAAGGAGAAAAAGTGATAGGAACACATTCAGATCATTTGTGAGTGTAACTCGGATTTCTCATGTTGAAGGAGGTGCGAGCATCTAAGAAGAAATGATAATTTCCATATCTCCTCTTACCTTGTTAATTTACTCAACTTTTGTAAGTACTTGATTACCTTGTAGGTAAAAGGTAGATTGTTGTAAAATTTATTTTCACTACATGATATATTTGATTACTCCTTATCAACAAACTATCATCAAGCTTAGAGTCTCTATCCTCATAGACATAAGTCAAATTTAGAGATACGTAATCTAACTTTGCTACTAGCAAGCTCTTAGTAAGTATATCTGCTAACATGCCTTGCATTACACAATATGAAAAGTATGGTGCTTAAGCCTACTAAAACCTTCATAAAATGATATCAATATACCTAGTTCAACCATGAATTTGATATTCTCTAAAAGTACAATCTTACTTTACTTACGTTATTCTAGTCTTACTCAGACTCTTTAGCTCAGATATCTGATATCTTCTATCAGATATTCTTTTTTCTTACCATCTAATTCAAAATTCACCAGGTTCATTGAGTATCCAAAAATTATACATATTTTCTTTTAGCCACACTTTCAACTTCTTAGTTAGAAATAACTCTAACTTAGTCATTACTAAAATTAGCTAGTTATAGCTTGCTCAATATTACCAAAATTTCATTAAAGACTAATATTCACCTTAGGGTATTTGAAACTATCAACCTTTCACAATAGAGTTCTATCCATAATTCATTGAGATCTTGCTAAGTGTTAAAACTTTATGTTGATCTTATTTTATTTAATGAATATGTACCTCAGTTAAGTTATTAATTTATTTTTACTAATGGCTTCTCATCACCATCTGGTTTATAGAAGGTGAAACCTTGAAATGCTTCAGAATGAAGAATTTGTATGAAGAACACAAAGAAGGAAGCTATGCAAGATGAATCACAAGATTAGTGCAAGCATAACAAGTTAAAGATATTTTTGGTGCAGATATCAATGATAATGTTCCTCAAGTATATTGACAAGGCAAAGACCATTTTCAATTCCAAGCATACATAGTGGATGTTAGAGCTAGATTTTGTAAAAAAATGGATTCTAGGAATTAAATTATAGACAACTAATGGAAATGCAGTGTTCCCATTTCTTCAAAATTTGCTTTTGTTTATCATATTAGGCTTAAGCATTAGATAACCACTAGAAATGTTGTAGTTACTCAAAGAAGCGCCTCAAATGGAGAGGTTCTCAAAGGAATGACATTGAAAGCTAGGATGGGAGGAGCACTCAGAGTGACATAGGATAATCTTGAGTACTTGTAGGATGTTTAGCGCTCAAAATGATGTAGGATGATCCTAAATGAAGGAGGATAAGAAGGATGAGTCTCTAGGCCAAATGATTTACATGGCTAAGTATTATGGTGGCTAGTGAAGTATTGTCACAAGGAAGGTGAGAAGCACTCAAAAGAGGTGTAAAATGACCCTAAGTGCTTGAGGATGGACCAACACTTATAGTGTTGTGGAATCATTTGAAGTGCTTATAAGAGATGCATCACTTGAAGTGCCAACAAGTGAGACATATAGGCCTTAGTGTTGAGTGCCACCTTGGCACTTGGACTTAAGTGCTACCACAATTTTAACACACCTCTAATGTCACTTGCCGCCAAGGATCGTTACTGACAAGATAACCATTGGCACTTGGCGGGAAAGCTTGGTGCAAGGGCAAGTTATTGGGAGTGAATCTTTGGCAGGTGGGAGGATGAATTCTCACCAAGGACAAGTAGAGGCCTTTGCTTATGTAACAACAAGTACCTACCTACTCTGTAATCACCAGAGTGCTAAAGAATGAGCAAGAATTGAGAGTATAAATTAATATGCTCGGCTATCAATGGCACTTTCCACAAAATCATCTACTTGCTTAGCTGATCAAGTTATGTCATGCATTTTGTAGCAAAGAAGTGAGTTACTTAGAGTTGTTTTGAGAGTGGCACTCAACAAAATTTTGGGCATTTGGAGTGAAAAGTGGTACTTGGTGTAGTATATCAGTAAAGTTGTGGCAATTTTTCTTGTGCAATATACTATAGAATGGATGTGATTAGAAGTAATCACTTGAGATTCATACTTTGGAATTGTGAGTTGTCCAATTCCATATGATCCATGAGATGAGGGGCAAACAAGAGAAACTTTAGGGACCCATAATTGGCAAATGGTACTTGGCCTAGATGCTATGGTTGGAAGAGCAATGACCATAGATATCAAATTTTCAAACAAAGAACTTACTCTCAAAGTCAAGAGCCACTTCAATAGCAAATGTTCCAAGAATAATGGGTGGAGTGTGGCCAATTACAAGGATCATGCATAAAGAGCCATTGCAGAAGCATTTATGAAGCTAATTAAATAAAAAAAGAACCATCTACTTGACCAATGGCTAGGCAATGTTCTTCAATTACATGTTCTCAGGAGAGCTTGTAGATTGGGCAATTCTTTTTGATAAGTTATGCAAGTTGCTCTATCAGGACTTTGAAGACAAAGGAGGTGCGACTTACATTGCTCCTTTTGTGGTGCATTACTACATGGAGACCAATCTATTGACAAAGGAGGAGAGTAAGAATTTTCCCACACATTTCCATCATGCAACTTATTTCAAGTCACAATCAAGATTGCTAAGTATTGGCTAGCCAATGCTAAGTTTGAAAATGCTAATTTGTGCTTGTAGATGAAGAACTGACCTTGCCAAAGGCTCTAAGGAAGCAAAAAATCACACCAAAGAAGAAGCTACTTCCTCCAACAAAGAAGCTACTTCCTCCAACAAAGAAGCCAAAGGCCAATGCATAAATTGTTGAATTGTCCTCTTCAAAAGATAAGGCCAAGGACAATAAATTAGATGAAGATGATTACAAAGAGGAGCAAGGATCCTTCACTTTGAAAGGGCCAACCTCCACTATAAAAGATAAGGACAAGGGAGAAGAAACTTGGGAAGATGCCCAATCTGCTCCGCATGTGTAGGACCAAGATGTGGATAAGTATAGATGAAGATGAAGAAGAGCACATGATTGAAGAAGTGGCAATGCTAAAGCAAGAACCATTAAGTCCAGATGTGGAGGAAGAAGAAGCTGCAATGGAGATTCAAGATCGGGCCAAGTGCTCAAAGGGCTAAGAACTTTGGTCAAAAGAGGAGAAGGAGGCCAAGGACCACATAAAAGAAGAAGATTGCATTATAGACAATGCCAAAGAAGAGGAAGAGGTTGAAATTGTGACTGATCTTCTAGAGGCTGCACCCAAAGTGCAAGAGGTACCAACAAGTTCCAACTTAGTGTAGGTGCAAGAAAGATCAAGCTTTGTCATTCATTTGGTTAGCAATGCATTGTAATTGATGGAGGTGTTGCTGCTCTAATACCAAGCCAAGTGCCTTGATGTAGAGTACTACACCACTTTGATCAAAGCTACACATAAGCAGGTCTACACTTAGAAGGCCAAAGAAGACCTGGTGAAAGAAAAGAATCAAAAGCCAACAACTTATACAAGGTAGAGGCTTCAAAGGGAAGTGCCTTGTTGTAGGAGAACCAAGACTTCAAGAGGAGAAGTGCCACAATAGAGAATGAACAAGATCACCAAGCCATAGAAACCCAAAAGTTTGGAGGGGATTGAAAGGCACTCCACCTTGGGTTTGACCAATTTAAGAAGGAAGCTAAAGACAAACTTCAAAGCAAGTGCTAAGAGTAAAGGAGCACTTAGAGTGCTCCAAAGGAGAAATATGACCAAGTAGTAACTCCAAAGGTGCAAATGCAAGAGTACAAGAAGGAGTATCAATGCAATTGAGACATCTCACCAAGGAAGTAGAAGAAGAGAAAGTCAGGCATGCAAGAAGTGCCAAATGAACCAAGTGCTGGAAGACAAGAAGGCCAAATGGAGCAGTCAAACAAAGTAGATGGAAGAGTACCAATTGAAGGCATTCCACCAACTCAAGGAGATTCCGACCCTTGTTGGGAGAAAATTAATGTGAAATTAGGAATCTAAGGGAGTAGCAAGAATCCAATTTTGGCTATGTGATGGAGCAAAATTCATTCATCAACTTGGTTTAGAAAAGCATGCATAGAAATTATGCCAAATTTCATGTGGTTTGGCCAAACATCTGCCTACATCCACAGCTACACAGTATTATCATTCACAATCAAACTATCAATCAAGAACTATCAAAGTCACATTGACTACCAACACTTACACTATTTATACACTTGCACTTGGAGACATTTATCTAGTTTTGGAATGTGTGGTGCAGATCTGATCATGTACCCTAGATTTTTTAGCACCAATTGATACACATCACCTCACTCAATTCAACAAGTGGGATCCATGCTCATAGCCTTCCCATAGGTCCTAGAGCCTTCTTGCAAGTCATGCAGCCATGCTTACATCCCATTGCCCGTAGCTCTTGCAAATCCTGCTACTCCCATAAGATACATTTATCTTGACCTTCAAGTAAGCATAACTTCTTTCTAGAGCTCTATTTTCCATAATATTTGTGTCTATGGAAAGCCCTTCAGAAGACACTTCCAATGAAATAAGGCATGCCTCATTTGCATATGTATTCACAAAGATATGGGTCCTAACATGAACTATCACATTCACTTCTATAAATGGAATCCCATAGTGTGAAAATCTGTCCTATACTTACAGTTCTACACTCACATAGAAGATTTATCTTGCACTTAATCTTCAACATTCTTGTGATCATTATACCATAGCGCATTCTAGTAATAATCAAACTCTACACTTAACAATTTTTCACTTGGAGTCTAACATTACTTATACCTCTAATGTATAGGAAAAACGATTAACTTTGAAGTCCAATTGCAACTATATATTTCTTGAGCTTCCCAATTTGACTATCTTGCTACACATATCTATGGGATTACTTGCTCAAGCAATCTTTACCAAAGTCAATTCTCCACCATTTATCAATTCATGAATGAAATGATACCTCAATTGAATATGCTTTGTCTTGGCATGAAACACAAGATTCTCTTAAATATTGATAGCACTTTGGCTATCACTAGGGAGTATATTGTCATCTTGTTTCTTTCCTAGCTCTACCATGAAGTTTTTCAACCAGATCATCTCTTTGCTAGCCTTTGAGATGGCCATGTACTCAACTTTTGTGGTAGAAAGAGCAACACTCTTTTGCAAGCAAGATATCTAAATAATTGCAGTACCACACCAAGGTAAACACATGCCCTATAGTGCTCTTTGATTGTCCAAGTCTCTTTGATTGGATCCAACAAGCAACATATCATCAACATAAAACAACAAAATGATGTATGAATTAGAAAACAATGTAATATACTAGCAATGGTCCATTTCACATCTAGTGTAACCATTGTTGGCCATAAAGCCATCAAACTTCAAGTACCATCATCAAGGAGCATACTTCAAACCTAGAGACTCTTCTTCAACTTGCAGACCAAGTCTTCTTTGTTTGTGATTTAAAATCCTTCAGGTTGTGCCATATAGACATCCTCCTCAAGGTCTCCATGTAGACACACTATTTTTACAGTTGGTTGCTTTAGATTCAAATTCTCTATAGTCACAAGACCTATTTGATGTTAGTCATCTTAAATACAAGAGACACAATCTCATTGTAGTCATACCTTTGGTCTACTGAAAACCCTTTTCCACAAGTCCAGCCTTGTATAGCTTGCTCCATAATGTTATTCTTTGATTTGGTACACCTATTTGTTCTACAATGTCTTCTTTCCCTCTGGCAACTTAGTAAATGATCAAGTCTCATTCCTTTCTATGGATGACATCTCTTCCTTCATTGCAAGCTCCCATTGTAGTGAATCCTCTTGTTGCATTGCCTCTAAGTATCACTCAAGGTTGCCATTTTCCATCAAGAGCAAGTAATACATGGATGGGAAATACTTCTCTATTGATTCAACAATCTAGTAGATCTCCTCAAATCAATTGTAGATATGATTGGATCTGTTATGACCTTTTTGGTATCTACCAAACTCATATTTCCTACAACATCATTTTCTAAAATATCTTCCAACACTACTTCTTCTTGATGTTCTACTTGTTTTTTAGTAACCTAAGACCTGATCCAAGCTTATCTTTGTACATAATATTCTCATGGAAAATGACATCTCTACTTCTTAGCACTTTTCTATCATCTTCATTCCAAAGATGATAACCCATATGATATGATCCATAACTTATGAAGAAATGCTTTCTTGATTTTGAATCAAGCTTTTCTCTTTTGATTTCTTGAATCCTTGCATATGAGATAAAACCAAAGGCTCTCAAGTAGATTCACCTTCTTTCCTCACTATTCCTCATGATCTTGAATCCCAAACAAAATTGATCTATGAGGTATGTAGTTATGTTGACTACATCTATCCAACTTTTTTGGCAACTATGCTTGTAGTCTCATGCATCTGGCTCACTCATTGAGAATTCTATTCAAACATTCAGCCACACCATTTTTTTGTCATGTCTTAGGAACAGTTTTGATCATTCTGATCCTTTTATTTGCATGTACTCTCTGAACTCATTGCTACAATACTCTCTACCATTATTTGATTTCAAGTACTTGATCTTCAAGCTTGATTGGTTTTCAGCCTCAGATTTCCATGCTTGAAAACACTTAACACACCTGATTTATTTTTTAGAAAATAAAATCATACCTTCCTGGAAGTATCATCTATGAAGGTGATGTAGTAGTGAGATCCTCCATGAGACTCAATTGAAGTTGAGCCATACATATATATATGTATCCACTCTAGCTTTCCCACTCTTGTTGCTCTTGTAATCTTAGTGAAAGTAACTCACTTTTGCTTTTCCAAAATACATCGCTCACAAAAGCTAAGTTAAACAATCTTCAACTCCAAGATCTTGCCATCGGCAACTAATTGCTTCATACCTTCTCATTCATGTGACCAAGTCTTTGGTGCCATAAGATTGAAGGAAAAATTGCATCAACAATTGTCATCAGATGGTCTGATTTTCCCATAATGTATAGGGTTCCAACATTCAATATTTTGTCCTCATGCCAAAATCAAGGTACCTTAAGTAACCTTCTATTGCTCACTTTCAATGAATGTTTGATATCCTTCCTCATCCAATTGAACTATAGAAATCAAATTCCTCTTTAGTCCAAGGACATATCTAACATCTTTCAATGTCCATACTAACCTTTGAGAGGTCTTCAAGTTGACATTGCCTTTTCCTTCAATAAATAGGGGTTTATCATCAGGGAGGTAACCTTTCCACTGTTTCATGCAATGAAGTTGTGCATCAACCCTTTACATGGGGTAGAGTGAAATGATGCACTAGAATCTATCATCCAAGATTCTACAAGACACTTCACATAGCAACCAAGGGCATCCTCTTGATATGCTGCTATGTTCATTGAATTCTCTTCCTTCTTTTGACTTTTACACTAATTCCTAAAGTAACCAAGCTTGTTGCAATTCCAACACACAATTTCTATGCGTACTTCCTTGGGCCTTTTGATTCACTTCTCTTTTGTGAATTCAATCTACTATTTCTTTGACTTTGACCTTGTTGTGAGTGACAATCCGGCAAGTATCACTTTTGTGGTAATCAATAAGTTAAGTTTGTTCCCACAGAGATACGAGTCCAAAATGGTCAAATAAAAAGTAACACAATTTATTCTTCTTGATTTCTTCTTGAGTCTCTCAGGTAGAAACTACACCCAGAAGAGAGTAACAAGCACTGATCATAGTCTTGTCACAAAACCTCACTCACATACTCACAACTCCATCAAATCTTTCCAAACAAGTCTTGATTGTGATGATTTAGATTCTCCCAAAGACAACTACTTCACTATAAATCAACTTCACCTCAGAATTTTGTTCCACCTCTTCACTAAAGGCACAATTTCCTCAATCAAAATTGCTTCACATCAACTCACACTTCACTCACAAATGCAGAATACTACCAACACTACAATTCTTCATAGATCTGTCAAGGCATTGCTTTGACTACACTTCCCTTAGGATCAAACACACAGAATGAGGATCAAGGCTAAGGAATCTAGCATCCAACAAGCACACTTGACTTGCACTTCAAAATTCTCCAAACACTCACAAACACAAACAAAAACTTGATACTCAAAATTAAGCTGAAATGAAAGCACTAAGATATAGCACTTTGCTGAATCTATCTTCAGAAATATGAATATTGAACAACATTTTACTATGCATGCATGCCTCCTTTTAATAGACAGAGCGTTGACAATTAACTAACAAAGATACCATTTTACAACAACGTTACCAACCTATAGATCAAAAATGACAAACCACCTCTTCATATTTGCCTCCTCAAATCTAAAATCTAGTACTAGCCCGATCCGATGTCAGCCTTGACTTTGGCTTCCAAACACGATGTTCCTTCAAGAATTTTTGCTTCTTTAGGTCTCTTTAATACTACTCCTACATCTTCTATTTCTATTACTTCTTCACTTAAAATTACAATTGCAAACCATCTTCATCTGCTGATCCACTCTTCTTTAATGTCTTAGGTAATTGACCCAAAGACACTTGCACTCCTACTTCTATGATTTTGCACTTTGTACTTAACTTCATCTCACTATGAAGTTGATCTAAATTTGATCTAACAAAATCTAATCTGAGATAAACATTGTCTCCTACCTCTAAGATCTTCTTATCTACTCTATCTCTCAAGTGAATCATCAAACTGTTCATATCTACATCCTTCACCTTCCTCTTCCAAGTTTCTTGCACAATCAACTTCAACTCATGAAGTCTCGCTTCCTCTAGCTTCCCTTCAGACTCTATACTCAACATTGTGTTCAACTTCTTCACAACTACTGCTGCTCCATCCTATTCCACCCTCAGAACTACTTTCTCCTTACTTCTCTCTACTTCTACCTCATTCCAATACATTATTAATTCATCTTCAAATTCAACCTTCCGTGCCTCATTCTCTTACGCATACCAAAATAATTGACTTTCAACTCCTTGCAACAACCTCCACAATTGTTCTTCCTCCTGTATGTTCTGCCAAATCTTGTTGCCAAGCTTGGTCCTTCTCCGTTGTACTCTTCTTCAAACTCTCCAATTCTTGTTCCATCACAACGGTAATTGCCTTTGAGTGTATGACTTCAACTTGTACATCCGTGACTTCTCATTTCATGGTCTTGACCAACGCCTTATGCTCCTTCAATTCTTCATTACACTTCTCAAAACTCTCTTGCAAGGCATCCGAGCTTTTCTTTTGAAGAATTGCTTCAGCCTAAAGTTCTTTAGCTTCCTTCTCTACTCAAGTTAGCTTAATCCTCAACACCAAGGTCTACTCACTCCATTTCTTCATAATGTCCAACTCATCCCTCACTTCTAGATGTTGGCTCCTTAGTTCTACTCTCTTCTAACACCAAAAAAGGATAGATAGACAATCTTTGATAGGTACTCAACTCCATTATCTCTTCCTTCCTCGTCCATTCTGCCTTTGTTGGTGGCAAGCACCTCTTCAGCTGGTGCCCTACCCCAAAGATGTGATCTTTGTATCTTCAACGTCTCGCCCTCTGAGCTCTCTTCTTCATTCTCAACTTTGCTTGGTACAACAACCACCACGTGAGCACTTCTCTTTGTTCTTCCCACCCTTGGAAAGACCAAGGCACCCTCTCCTACTGCCATCTCCTAACTAGTCTGTTGGCAACTCTAGGCACAACTTATCTCCTCCTTCCATGTAGTCGATTGCCTCATGGAACTCCCAATCTTCCTCTCTAGCAATACCTTATCTTGATTGCTGAACTTCAGCTTCTCCCTCATTGCCACTGCTTGACTCTTTGCTCTGCAGTGTAAACTCTTCTTTGGCTCACAAGGCTTCTTCCTTTGACTCCATTTCTCCTTTTGACTTTTCCTCCAAGGTTGATTTCTTCACTTCCAATGGTGCAGCCTTTGGATTGAGCCGTCATATCTTCTGAGGCTACATCGGCATGAATCATCCTTTGGATACACTTCTCTTCCTTGGCATGGGGATGTCCACTGCCACTATCTTCTCCTTCCCAAGTAGTAGTCATCACCTTCACAAACCCACTCTATGTAATATTGTTCATCCTCATCTACATCTCTTTGAAAATTGGGGTGAAAATAGGACACCATCCATCCTCTCTCTCCTCGGAGCTCAATAGGTTCAGCTCGGAGGAGAAGTGGACTCTGAAGGATACAATGTAGTGGACTGGCATATCCATCCTCTAGCTAGTGATCATCTGCTCCACTCGTTGGTGCAAACACTTTGCCCAATCTACTGCTTCTCATGCAAACATCTGATGGAAGAACACTACTTGCTGCATTGTTACATAGGTGGTTTGCTCTTGTGTGAACATATACCTTCTAGACATTTCAACACTTCCTCAACAAAATCTCAATTTTATAGTCCTTCACTGATTGGTCATTCTTTAGTTGTTTCTTTGTTTACCCACCAATTCTGTAGGTTGGTTTTTTATCACTTTCAAGATCATCTTGGTCCCAAGGTAGTCACTTTCTTCCACGTACTTTCTTGATTGACAAAACCAAAGATAAAGTTGTTATAAGTTCTTTGGATTAGGTTGTGCATCCCAATGTGAAGTCCTTTGTCTCCACTTCACACTTTCATTTTTTTGACCTGAGTCCTTCTAACTTTGACCCAAGATCAACTTTAGGTTTACATCAAAACACATGATTCTTCATGTTTCTTTCTTGTTAGCCTTTCTTTGGCTTTACCAATGCACTTCTTCCTTAAAACTTCAACTTCAAAAAGAAGAAGTAGGTACCACATACCCTCTCCCTCAAATTTGAGCATCCATGCAAACATGGACTTTGGGTTCTTTGTACAAGTCTGAATCCACGCTCCAATATTTTTGAACTCTCCACTCTTTCACTCAAGTGGAAAAAGGATCGCCCTCCAAGTTTGCAAGTTGAATAGAGCCATTGTTATAAATGTGCATCGCATGGTATGGCCCTATCCACCTTGAGTGCATCTTGCCTAGAAAAAATATTTGGTGATTATCATATAACAACACCAAATTGCACTCCTTAATAACAACAAGCTTAATTCGCTTATTGTGCCTGACTTTTTGCTACTCTTGTACTTCCTTTGTGGTTTTCATTATGATGTCTTGTTTTTATTCTAACCACATCAATAGATGGATCCAAAGATCCTAGCTTTCTTCTTGCGACAATCATTCCTCACATAGAATCCGATATGTAAGTACTTCAAATTCAGCTAGTAGTATGGGATGCAAGCCATATGTCAAGAAGTAAGGAGTTTTTTTTGTTGTAATCTTTTTAGTTGTTCTATATGGCCACAAAGCTGTTGGTAACTTTGAGTCCCAATTGTATGCATAATTGACCATCATCTTATTCAAAATTTTGCACAACAATCCATTTGCTTTCTCCGTTAGGCCATTTTCTTTTGGATTGTAAGGAGTTATCTTCCAATGTTTAATCTGGAAGTACTTGGTTAATGCTTTCATCATGGAGTTCAAAAAATGGGTCTCCCAATCACTGACCAATTGAAAAGGACATCTTTAACGTGAAATGATGTTTCAGAAGAAAATTTATGCAATTGTTTTTGCATCATCTCACCAACTTGCCTCAGCTTCAACCATCTGGGTAGAATAATCAGTGCATACCAAGATATATCTCTTCCTTGTGAATTGGGTCATGGGTTAAATAGGACCCACAAAATTTCTCAAATTGGGCTAAGGGCAAAATTGGTCTCAAAGGCCATTGAGAATTAGTCGTCGGCTTTCTTGTTCTTTAATAGACATCATAACTTTGGATATAGGTGTGAGTGTCCTTATACATCATAAGCCACCAATACCCCAAGGAAAGAATCTTCTTTATGTATTCTTCAGTGCATAGTGAACTTGCAATGCTTTCTCTTGATTACTCCTCTAACTTCATATGCCTCCAAGCATCTCCAAAGTACTTTTTCTTTGCACATTTTAAATAAAATGTTGTGTTTTAGCTAGTATGGTCCCATCTTCATGAGGAAGACTGCACTCTACTCTAGATCCAGTCCCTCAAGCAATGGAAAGTATGTTGATAATAATATTCTTTTGTATACCTCATAATTTGTTTTGCCATTAAATGATATAACTCTTCATCAAGAACTCAATCATCGACTTCCAAGTCTTGGTCTTGAGTTTCCAACCAAGATAGGAAGTCAGCACTCAAATGCAAATCTCCCTTCCTTAGTTTTATAATGTATGTATATCCTTGTAACAACAAGATCCATTTTGCAATTTGCCCAAACAAATCCGCCTTCTTGACCAAATGTTGCATACATAATGGTCTACATAGAAGAAAAACTTGTATCCCAACAAATAGTGGCAAAACTTCTTGCAAGCATACACATATTGGAAATTGAAGCTATGTTGCTTGTGCTATTGGTCTTCCCACTTTTGCTGGTTGAGTTTGTTGTCCACTCAAATTGCTTCCTTGGCCAAATCTCCATAAGCGTCAATATTGTAAAGAGATAACACTAATGCATTCTTGACTTCTCTTGTCAGATCATCATAGAAGCATGTTCTCTTGTCAGAGTCTAAGAACTAAGTGCATGGCGCAATGGAGTGCAATGAAAATGTGAGTGGTACTCAACAACTAGCTTATTTCCTTGAGTGTATTACTTGAGGTCCTCCCTAGCTTCTCCGCATCCTAGATGCATTCAAATAACAATAAAAGGATTCAACAAATGCTTGCCAGATGAGGAAAGGTGTCTCTTTATCAATAAACCTTTTCATGTATGTGTTCTCCCACTCTGCTACTTGTCCTCCATAAATGTTAAGACTACTTATACTTGAGAATTGATAGTGGCTAGCTAGGGGTATCAATCAATATAGTGCTTGATATCAATCAAGAAATTCTATGCTCTACTATCATGTTCCCTCTTGAATTATGCTTGAAGTGCAAAGATTTTTGAGAGAGGATCTTGTTTTGCAATTGTGACATTTAGAGGAAGAGGCACTTGATATTGTTGTAGGAATTGAATTGTAGCCTGGTGTTGCATCACCTTGGTTTGTAGTTGATTGTTGTTGTTTTGTAAGTGTGTGATCACATTCCCCATCTGATGCATCATGTTCATCAGATCATCTAGAGTTGGTGGACTATTTTTCTTGGCCATCTTGGTGTTTATGTAAGATGGATTAAGAGTGAAGTTTCTTTGGATGAGGATGTAATCTAACACAAGCTATTTGGTAAATAAATGTATCCAAAGCTTAAAGTTCCTTTGCTAAGAGGTATAGACAAGCAATATCATAATATTGAGCAAGTAAAGATTGTTATTTACAAGCTATGGAGTTATATCTTTTAAAGGTAAAAATAAAGCACATCCAAACATGCAATTGCCAACCACTAAGGAGAGTTCCACTTAAATTCAAGGCAATAGCCCAAATCACAGAATATTAGCAATCACAAGTTTGGGACCTAGAGTCTAAGAACAAAGGCTAGGCATGAGTAGATGGCAATAGAGTTACAACTTGAAAGTGAGTAACCAATATTGATCGATGGAGTCTTGAATAAAATTGAGTATTTGGTCTGAAAGTCCAATAATTGAGGTTGGAAGACAAAAAGGTTGAACTTAGTAGCTAGGTAGGAGGTTAGATATTTATAACTAACATCCTACCTAGCTACTAAGTTTAACCTTTTTGGCTTTCAACCTCAATTATTGGACTTTTAGACCAAATTCCACTAAGATTCTGCTCTAATCTGTTGAGTCCTCACATGAACAGGTGGTGTTACTCCAGATTGGATCAGATTACATTCAAATAAGATCACAAGATAAACTTGATAAGAACAAAAGAAAATTGACTAAGTATCTGGTATTATGTAACTAAAAGTAAAAGAAAAATGAACACCACTAGTAATTCTTGACACATGGATCCCCAGGCTCCACCTCCAAGGCCTTGAGTGAAATTTTATTCTCTCTTATTCTATAAAAAGATGTAAATGGTTAAAGTATTAAACCTATACAGAAGTAAGTATAGGGAGTTAATTGGATCCATGAGCTCAATCACTAATGCTATGATTGCAAGCCTAAAATGAGCTACTATCCAAGCTCAAAAATGATCATGGTGCAGAATATGAAGTTTGATGAGAAAAGGGTTCAAAAGAAGCAGATCATGAGTCTAGAATATCTCTCAGTCAAACTCACCCTCTGACTTTTTGGCTCCCATGATCTCCTACAACTCTTGGATAAACTCACCATCCACTATTTTATTCCTACTCAAGACTCATAAGACTAAGTAAGAACACTATATTCTTTGTTGAGCTTTCTATATACATCAAAGACTTGGATGTGGATTAGACCATAATCCAAACTACCAATCACTTGGATGTACATGGATTGCTCATATGGCAATTGATCCTCTATAAGATTGCTTACATTGTATACAAAAGAAGGCAATGTATATATTACAACTATTTCACTCACTAAGAAAACCGCAACACAACAATGCAAATTTCAAGATGGAGGTACCACTCAAATATACTATAATATAAAATTCACCAAAAGATCCTACTCTAATATAATATTTTCTAAAGAGATCCTACTCTAATATAATCTAATTTAGAATTCACTAAAGGATCACATTGAGTATCCAACAATAAAAAATTGGACCTCTCTACTTGTTTAGCCACATTAGCTTAGTTAGAGATACCTCTAACTACTAAACTTAGCCAACTATAACTATCTCAAACCACCAAAATATTACCAATGCATCCTAGGGTACTACATGGCAAACTTGCATGCATTTATTAAAAGATTGACCTATAATCTAGATAAAGGTTAAACTAAATAATAGTTGTGTGGTAATGGAGAAAGATCTCCACCATAAGCAAACTTGCAAGCTTTTATCAAAATCATGACCTATACTCTAGATTAAGGGTAACACTAGTATATGCTCTTAGACTCAGTAATAATTGTGTGGCAATGGATAAATATTTCTATTGGCATACATGCACTGCATCTTATATGAACTGGTTAGAGCAATTTCACAAGAGGCTCCTATAATAAGGATGTTAAGCATACAAGGTACTAGGATAGAGATGGGACTGAGAAGATATGTATATCATCTGCAAAAGTACAAGGAGTAGTGAATCTTCCTAGAAATTGCATAGAGGAAGATCATTTACTTAAAGTGCCAAAAGATCTTCTATATAACAAAGTAGAGGACAAGCATATTGGTGTGGCCACCAATGATAATTAGCATATGAATATGTCAAATATGGAGAGGTTTATCTTTCATCCTTTTATATACCTAATGTTATCTAATATTATGTATTACAAAACATATTTAGAAAATTGTCATTCATTTTTTTGATTATAATTTTGGTATTTGGTTGTTGGTATTTAATTTCATTGGGCCAGATTTTTTTTCAAAAGCATGTGAAAAGCAGTTTTACACATGTGTTAAGTACAAACTACAAACACATTCTTGTCAAGTATTATATTTCTATTTGAGATGAAAGATCATCTAACTCATACAATATGCCTTGTTTAGGTTCTCTTTATATGTATATAAATATTATTTTTCTATTTTTGGATAGGAGTCATATATTTTCCCTATATGATCTCAAAATATTTCTAGATTAATCATTTAAGATGCATTTTATCCATTCTCAATGTCTCATTGTAGAGGAATTTAGATACTCTAGAGTATGAAGACCAGAGTTAAAATTTTAAGTATTTTTTAGAGCACTAGAAGAAATTTTCTTAATCATTATTTGCTTGAATGTAGTACTTGCACTTAATATATAAAAAAAAAAACTTAGTTGATTAAATATTGATATGGCATAAAGGTATTGTTCTTTTTGCCATATCATTTTGCTATATTGTTGCCTTTGTTTTCCTCAAATACTATATGATTGAGTGTTTGCTCCGATTGACCAATGTGAAGCCAAGAGAATCATGAAAATTCTTGTGTATATCCACCTTTATCAACTCAATGAAGGAGGAGTTTAACAAGCTACATCCTCCTTGTCAAGAAAGGAGGGAAGATTTTGGGAGGACATTTGAGAGAAGGAGAAATGAGAGAAAAGATATTATCAAGTTTTTGAGAGCTCACTTGCATACATCACATGAATGAATAGTTGATTATGTTTTCTTTTCAATGTTGGTTCCATTCATACCTAGATTGAAGGCTATGGAGAATTGAGTAGAAAGTTATGAGGAATTTTATGCTTTTAGAGTGATTAGTTCACATTGAGAGTGATGGGTTAGGTAATTTCATTTCTAATGTCTAGGTATTCATACTTGAGTTCCATGGGAACTTAGTTTGAAATATTTTGAGATGGGAATTGAAAGTTATGAAAGTTTATAGTTTTTAGGGTTTGGAGAGATAACATTTACTCAAGTGAGTTGGGATGTGAGGGGTTGTGGTTTTTCATGTATGGGGAGATATGGAGAGGAGCATTGTGTGCTATGATTTTTATTCTTGTGCTAGCCATGGCTACATTTCCCCATGTGGGGCCATGCAAAGCATCTTGGGATGCACTATGCCCAATGTGTCACCAACGCTTTACCTTGCAAAGGGTAAAGATCCATGTGGGAACAATGTACAAGGACTATGATTGGACTACTGGAGATGCTCAAGTGAGGCAAGCAACCACATTGATAGTGGTGACACTCAAGAGTACATATGCTTCCTCTATTTATTTTTTTGATCATTTTAGGGATACTAATTGAGTCGTGAAAGTGGCTAGCATCTCAGGCAAGTTGTATCTTTGGGTTATTTGAGACTAGTTTTCCATCTTCATGTCTATTCCATAAGCTACCTCAAACATTCCATGATGAGGCTAAACAAGCTTTTTTCTTACCACTTGATCATTTGGCACATGATCCCTTGGACAAGTTAGCATGGTTCTTATTCTTCTTACTCCCTTGAAGTACCTTCATTATGCTAGAGAGGGACATGCAGGGCATAGAGAGGTGGTTGCTAGATTTTATTGATTTTGAGTGTTGGATTGGATTGCCTACAAGAGGAGCTGCACATTTTAAGAGATAGGTTTTGCCACAAGATATCACCGAGTCCACTTGATTATGACAATGTAGGACATTGGATTAGCAAGAGAGTTTAGTAGAGTAGCATGAGCACTACATCCTTTGTCTATGGCTAGTCCTATAGATGAGACTATCCCTTACCTATGCTCACTACATCCTAAGTCAAGAGAGTGTGTGCCATTAGAGGTCTTAGATTATTGGCTTGAGCAGCTTTTATGTCTTGATATGTCACATTTTGCACAAGCATTATACAAAAGTTTCATTTTTTGAGGCCTAATTCTTTGTTTAGACCTCTAAAATTAGCTTTAAAGTTTTCATAGTGCTTTTGGCCTTTGCCCTATTAGTGGAAGTACTCTTTTTATGATAACTCTATCTGATGTACTTAGATAATCATAAATAATATCCCTAAGGATATTATCAAGTCAATTTTTATCTCTATATAACCTGTCTAGCTAATGGTATTACAAACCTCTTCCCATTTAAGATGCAAGATCCTCATTGCAAATTTTTTGCTAAGAAGATTGCACTAACATAGATGCATTGGTCAAGTTAGCTATGGGCTCCCATGTTGCTTCATACAATGGATACCTTTTCCAATGTATGAGATATTCTACATGCAAATGGTGGTACCACATATGCATTTTTGGAGAATGCATTCAACTTCATATTCCTCCATGCCATCAATGAGTGATGGAAAAGGTTTAGCTTCTTATATGGAAGGAAAGTGTGGCAATCAGGGTGCATATCTGTATAGCAAGGAAATATAGAACACTAGATGGATCTTTGTGTGTGGCGGTAGCTCAAGATAATAGGCCACTACACCCATTTGATGGTTGATGGGAAAAGGGCCAATAAAATGAGGTTTCAACTTATAAGGGCCAACTAACATAAGGTTGGTTGTGGACAGCAATATTTGATCCTTGATGCTAAACTCCATGTGCATCTACATATTGTTTTTGTTGGTTTTGGGCTATTTGCAACTTATGCTTGGCATTCTCCACACCCTATTGGATCCTAAAAACAAAAGTGTTGACAGTATCAACTTTTGTAACCATTGGGCAGATCTTTACCAAGCTTGAAGGTGTGGAAGGGTGTTCTCCATACATGAGGAACAATGGTGTGACCTGTAACACCCATTTGTGCATGTGTGTGGTATTGTGATATTTAGCTTGGTATTACATGTACTTAAGAGGTATTATTTATATAGAGATAAAGGATGGTTCTATATTAGTCATGGTTAGCTAAAGTTAGTCATAGCTAAGATAGAGGAGACCTTACTTTAGAGGAAGTAGAAAAGATGAGCACCACTATTTTGGACTTTAGTGTGTTGACTTGGTATTATTCCTAGGTGTTTGGCTTTGAGAAAAGAGTTGAGAACTCTTGGGCCCGCAAGCCTTTTTGTTTTGGATTCTTCTTTAGTCCAAGGATAGCCCATGCAAAGGAATCTTTGACTTAGTGGTTGGGTCAAGATAAGACCACATGCTTAGGGGAATATGCCCATGTGAATGGATATTCCTTTCTACTTTTTGACTTTACTTGACTTTAGTCTAGTAACTTGAGTTACTACGATAATTAGTAACTTTGGTACGTAACTATTTCACAAGTATATAAACAAGGGGTGAGGAGGTACTCATCATCCTTTCATTTTGCAACTATCTCTCTCTCATTGAGTTCTCTAGTGAGCAATGTCTTAATTCTTGGAGTGTTAGCCTTGGAGGAGTATGATGGAATTTGGGTTCCTTGCCTTCTTAGTCCATGGTGCGCTACCATAATAGCCATCAGAGGTTCATCTTGAGTGAGAGACAGGCCGGCTCACAGACCTATGAGATACATTCATTGAATTGATGTAGGCAAATTCCACCAATAGAAGTAATGAGTCACACCTTTCTTGCTCCTCTAAGGTGAAGCCTTTGAGCAAGATTTCAATAGTGCAATTAGCTTGCTCAATTTGTCCATGGTTTGTTGATGGTATGCCATAGACATGGCAAGTTTGGTTTTGAAGACACCAAAGAGTGTTCTCCAAAACAAACTAGTGAATTGAGCACTCGAGACAATCCATGGTGAGAAAAAACCACAACTAAGATAATTAAGCTAATTGTGGAGTAGCCATATCCTTAGCCATATCTTTGGACACTCATGAATCATTTTTCTGAGTTGGTCTACAAAGACTACAATGGAGTCAAAACCTAAGGTGGTCGTGGGAAATTCACAAACCAAATCCATGTTGACATGCTCACAACATTATGTAGGAGTAGGGAGGGGTTGAAAGAGACATGTAGGAGCTTGATTAGAGGCTCTATCTTGTTGATAGAATAGGTAGCTTTGAATGTACTCCATCACATTGTTGCTCATCTTGGACCAACAATAATATTTTGATTGGACTTAAGATCTTATCCACTGCAACATGACCTCCAATGACAAAATATGATATTCTACTAGAATGGTTGTTCTTATATCCAAATCATTTGAGATCTATAACTTGCTATCACAAAAGGTGAGTCCTTAAGTATTGGTTATGCATTTGGATGATTGAGCTCCTACAATCTATGGAATAGTCTTCATAGCAATAAGAATCCTTGCCAAAAATCTAGGTTCATCTTGACTTCTACAACCAGATTGTTTACTATAAGCAACCGAGTGAATGCATATGCAAGTTGCTTCTTGTTGTCCATTTATGTGATTGTCATGTTGAACCATTATCTCCACTTTGCCCAAAAAATATATTTATCAAATAAATCTTTTTGTGTCTCAAGGTGGACTAGTGGGTTTTGATCTATCTCCACTACTAATGCCTTCTTGCCAAGATAGTGCTTCCAATGCTTGGTTGCAAGGACAATAGCTAACTCTTCTCATTTGGTGGTGTGATAGTTGTGCTCTGCCAATAATAACTTTTGAGAGAAATATGCAATTAGATGCTATCCATCACTCCTTTCCTATTTTAGGACTACTCATGTTGCAATACTTAATGCATCTATAGCCAACTTAATTGAATGTTTTGGGTCATACCATTTCAAGATTGGTGCATGTAGTAATGCACCTTTCATTTCCTATGTGGTTCCCCACATCCACTTCTTTCCCTTGCCAAGTAGTGTTGTTAGGGGTTGAGTAATCTTGGAGAAAATCCTTGATAAATTGACAATAGAACCTAGTCAATCATAAGAAACTCTTGAGTTGGGTTTAATTTTTTAGAGCACCCCATTTCTCAATGATATCTATTTTATTTTTTAAAACTTAGATAATTTCTACACTTACTCTATACTTTAAGGAATCTACTTCAAACTTGCCAAACTTGCACTTTGAGAATTTAGCATACATTGGTTCTATCATATAATCTAGAGGACTTCTTGTAGATGTTTCTTGTGCATTTTTGTATCGTAGACTAAGATCTCATCAAGAAAAATGATAAAAAAACTAATTTAAGTATGGATGAAATATGTCATTCATCAAACTTATGAAAGTGGTTAGAGAGTTGGTGAGGCTAAATTTGCATCACTAGGTACTCAAATTAACCACACCTTGTTTGAAAGGAAATTTTGTGTACATCTTCCTCTACAATCTTGATTTGGTTATAACCACTCTGTAGATTGAGTTTGGTGAAGTATTTTTCCCCTTTCAATTGATCAAATAGGTCATCCATGTGAGGTAATGGGTATTTTTTTCTTCACCATTTGTTGATTTAGGCCTTGATAGTCAATGCACATTTGCATTGTAATGTTCTTCTTCTTCACAAACAAGACAAGAATCCCATATGGTGATATGAAGGGTTGGATAAACCTTTCTATAACATATCCTTGATTTAAACCTTGCACTTCTCAAACTCTTGAGGTGATAGTCAATATGGGCCTTACAAGGAGGTATTTTGTTGTGCATATATACATTGCTACACAACATACACCTTTTCAATATCATACACTATAGAAGCTCAACTCACACATTGTTATACATAGACTCTAAAATGCCACAATTATTCAGATTGTTTACAACTCTCAAATCAACTCAACTCAGATCAATACCTGATATGTCACTCTATAAACTGCCAACAAATGGACACCAATTACAGTCAAGCCACACCCACTCTAGCTAAGAGAATCCAAGTGACACTCACCAACCTCTATCCACCATAGCTAGGAACTCAAAGGCTCAACATCAAAGAAGTGAGCTCTTTGGAGCTATGCTTCAAAAGTATACCCGTGGACTCAAGCTAGGTCTAAAACCCTAACGATCCAACTGACGGCACACTTGACAATGCAAACGGTGCAAAGTGATGATGGGACCTACCGTGAAGTTAGTACTCCAAACTGTGAGCCAGCTTGTCTCTCACTTAGGATGAACCTCTGATGGCTATTATGGTAATGCACCATGGACTAAGAAGGCAAGGAACCCCAAATCCATCATACTCCTCCAAGACTTAAGACATTACTCACTAGAGAACTCAATGAGAGAAAGATAGTTGCAAATGAAAGGTAGATGAGTACTTCCTCACCCCTAGTTACATACTTGTGAAATAGTTATGCACTAAAGTTACTATTTACCACATTAACTCAAGTTACTAGGCTAAAAGTCAAATAAAGTCAAAAAAGTATAAAGGGATATCCATCCACATGGGCATGTTCCACTAAGCATGTGATCTTATCTTGAACCACTAAGTCAAGTATTCCTTCACATGGGTTATCCTTGGACTGTAGAAAAATCCAAAACAAAAAAGCTTGCGGGCCCAGGAGTTCTCACCTATTTACTCAAAGCCAAACATCTAGGAATAATACTAAGTCAACACACTAGAATCCAAAATAGTGGTGCTCATCTTTTCCACTTCCTCTAAAGTAAGGTTCCCACTATCTTAGCTATGACTAAATTTAGCTAATCATGACTAATGTAGAACCATCCTTTATCTCTATATAAATAATATCTCTTAAGTATTTGTAATAACAAGTTAAATATCAGAATACCACACACATGCATAAATGGGTGTTATAGAACACAAAATCTGACCGTCGGAAAGTAGTCTATGGGAAACTGCTTAAATACCTCTAACTACTATCATTGCAACTCCAATGTCTGAGCAATCTAGATGTGACATTACAAGTAGCATGATAGTTGTCATGCGTATATACATTGCTACACAACATACATTGTTGTCAACATCATAGACTATAGAAGCACAACTCACACATAAGTCATACATAGACTCTAAAGTGCCACAACCATCCCCTAGTTGGCGGTTAGGTCCCTCTAGCTCCAGATAGCCATCTACTCTAAGTATATGGTATACCCTATGATGGGCAAAGATCAGAAGGTTGGGTGCTATGCAGCCCCATTGTTAGTTGCCTATTTGCAATCTATACCATATAAAGAATGAACTAGCTATATAAGTCAAGTACATCTAGGACATAACCATTGTCCTTGAGGAATCATCATGAGGGAAGGAGCCATACATGCCATATGCTATCCTCTTGAACAACTATCACACACTAACATAGTAGCAGCTCCACCAAAAGAGCCACATAACATACACCTCAAGCTTACACGTACAAGTGCTAAGCTTGGGTCCATAGTACCATCAATGTTTGGGAGGTGGCATGGCGCACAATTGTGCACATGATCCTTCCAAACAACACCATCATGTCCTTCCAACACAAGGACTCCAAAAGGCAAAACCTCACGCACTCTCAAGATAGTGCGGCCTGTCAAAACATCAAGTGTTGTTGGTGTTGTCTGTTGTAGATATACATAGTCCCCTGGATGAAATCAATGGAGTGAGGGTCTATAACCTCTTCCTTGAATGGTAGCATAGCATAATGTATCTCTATGTTGAGCAAATCGCCAAGTTCTCAAAGGCTATCAGCATCAATCTCCAAAAGATCTTTGCACACTAAGAATATGCACTCATCCATACACTTGGATCATCCAAGGCAAAAACTATAGTAACATCTCGACAAATGGTTGCATGTCAATGTGGATCTTGTCCATAGGGTAGGAAGTTAGGAGAGAAGGATGTTCAGGAGGCTTGCTGGCTAAACCGATAGCCCATGGCCAAGGTAATTGGAGATCCCAATCTCCCAAGTGGCCTCTCTGCAAACCATAATTTTGCAATCCTCTCTTCATTGTATGAATCACTCTCTTTGCTAAGCCATCTGCCTTAGGGTGATCTCAAGATGTAGTACAATGATCAATCAAAGCCTTGTCACACAAGACCTAAAACTCCCCTAAGAACTCTATACTCTGATCAATCAAAACCTCAACTGGTGTACCAAAATGACTAAGAACTCAATCCAAGAATAAGTAAGTTGTCCCTTAACTAGACTTGCCAAGAAGTACCACCAACTCAATCCACTTGGAGAAGTGCTCCACCATCACCAAAACATATTGATGATGTCTCACAGTCAACGGTAAAGGTCCAACAAAGTCCAAACTCCAACGGTAACCCAATCCTATGATAGGTAATGGGTGTAACTATGGCGTATGAGCATTGAATGATGCTCTAACTCAGTCACAAACCACACATTTGGCAGCAAACTACTATACCTTGGTCTACATACTACACCACCAATAACGACTCTAGAGTAAGCTATATGTACGCTTTACTTCAAAATGTCCTAGCTCCTCATGAGCATGATGGATCAATTGTGGTCTTTGAGATGGAAGTGGTACTACTTGCCCTCTACCATCTTCCCATACACGCAAAAGGTGTATGCCCTCCAATCTGAATTGTTTGGCTCACTAAAGGACATGATCTCTCTCCTTGGCCCCAATTGTGCCATCAACAAGACCAGTGCAAAGATAGTCCATCACTAAGACGTCACCATGAACGTCTTGTTGAACTGTACCAATATCTTCACTCTCTAGATCTATGACCTCAATAACTCTTCTTGTATGCGTTGAAAGAGATACCACCAAAGCCTCAAAAAATATACACAAAAAGGCCAATGCATGCCAACCTGGCACCATCTCCTCATCTGTCTCACCATGCAAACATGCTCCAATCTGATCCTACTAGCTGGGACATGGGTTTCTACTCAACCCATCTACATCACGGATCACCATTCCAAGTCTGTGAACAACCATGAAATCATACTCTTGTAAAATCAGAGCCCATCATGCAAGCTTCTCTGAAAGCTTGGCAGATTCCATCAACCACTTCAATGGCTGATGATCAGTGATGAGAGTGAAAGGGTTACCAAATAGGTAGCATTGGAAATGTGCTACTCCCCAAATTGCTGCCAAGCACTCTCCCTCATATGAATTGTACTTCACCTCCGCTGAATTGTTGAAGCAACTAGCATAGGCCACCACAAACTCCTTCCCCTCATCATCATGATGGGTGAGAATTGCTCCAAGCCCCAACTTACTCCAATCAGTATGAACTTGAAATGGTCATCCTCTGATCAGTCTCCTCAAAATAAGAGCAGATGTCAACCTCTCTTTGAGCTCTACAAAAGCTCTCTCTTGGTCATCTCCCCAACACCACTCATGTGTAAGTTTGGTCAGCTTTGTCAAGGCCTTGGCAATGGCACTAAATCCTCTAACATAGCAGAGATAGAAGTTTGCCAACCCAAGGAATGCTTACACTTTACTCACATCCATAGGCTAAGGAATACGTGCAATAGCCTCCACCTTAGTTTGCTGAACCCCAAGTCCTCTAGTGTAGATAGTGTGACCTAAATACTCAACCTACTTATGGAAGAATCCACACTTCCCAAGATGTAATTGGAATCCATGGGATCTCAATCTCTTAAACACCTCCAACAATTGTCTCTCATGCTCTTCCACAGTAGTGCTATAGACTAAATTGCCATCAATATAGCACCAAGCAAAATCCAATCCAACTAGGATCCTATCCCTCTAGAACTTGGGAAGAGCGTTCTGTAACCCAATTAGTAAGAACCTCCACTGATATAAAACATCCTTACCGTGAGGACCAATAGCCTAGAATATTGTCTTGGACTTGTCCTCCTCTTTGATCGGCAACTGATGAAATCCCGCTCAAAGATCCAAAGTCCTGAAGAACTTTGCATGCCCAATCACATCAAAAATCTCCTTCAGTGTAGGCATATCATACCTATCAGCCTTTGTCTATTGGTTCATAAGACGGTAATCTCCACACATCCGCCTATCTGTGTAGTTGCCATGCATATCTTTCTTGGCTGGCATCATTGTAGCTAATGTATACTCTCCATGTGAGATCTCTACCAAACCAGCCTTAAAAAGGTCTCTACTCCGACTCTGAATCAATGTCTTCTCCATGTCACTATAGCAATAAGGACGTAAAAGAACTCGTGTATTGCTTGTCAGCTCAATCTATATATCAAGTCCTTTCAAAGCACCCAAATCCTTCATATTGAAGGCAAAACAACTAGTGTAGCTCCTCAAGAACCTCCAAACTCTTAGTCTTTCCTCTCCATTAAGCTTGGGTCCAAGATCTTGCTCCCAAGTATCCTCTGTAACTGTCGTAAGAGTGGAAGACGTATTGACTGGCTGCTACATTGGGCCCTTAGGAGCAGTAGTGTCATGCTCCCAACCACTAGACGTCCCAACCTCTAGATGAAAAACTCCCTCCACTCTGGCTACAAGCTCCTCATGTCCTCTAGTTGCATCCCAAGTGGACCAAGGGTGTAATCCAAGTAGCCCACGCTCACCTAGATGGACTCCAAGTGGACCACTCTCCCTAGTAGCTCCTGGTTGTATCCCAAGAATACCATGTCCACTCAAACCATCACCCCTTGCATATGCTTGAATCATCTCAATAGGCACAAGGCTCACATGTGTCCGAGTGGTGATGCCTATCAAGCACATCCTGCACTGCTTTGCCAAGCCAAGGCTCACAATCCAAGTCAAATAGTTCAGGTCCATAGCATGACCTAACACCTAATGCCTAGATGCCTTTGACACTACTAGAATAGTGGTAATACTAGTGCAAAAACCCATTGCTTGCTTTCTCTCATTAGTGTTAGGCTCCACCAACTGCTATAACTATGAGTCCCAAACTAGTCCAATTCCTCCCTCTCAAAAAGCATGAGAGCTTAGGAGACTCATGAGTGTGGGAAATGCGGCTCTAGGCTGTCCAACTAGGTTCACCATTGCCATAGGTGACCTATCAACCACTACGACCGTTTGAGACTGACGCCCAACATCCAAGATGTCATCAACAAGGATGTGGTCAAGTCGCTCAATCCCATCATAAGCATGTTGTAAAACCTCTCTGGGTAAGAGGTTTGTCCACCAAAGACGAAGACGATGAGCACATGATCCTACTTTGGCTACATCTAACAATACAATAGGTCCCATCCAAGAATGGATGTTATGTGTACTTGCTACCACTCGGGTACAAGAATCACCCATCAAAGGAACGTTCTCCAAAATATAAGCTGGAGAAACGGATTGATGAACCTAGATGAACCGTAACATTTCCCAAAACACACCAAAATGAGTATCCTAAAGACCCAAGCCTCCACTAACACATGTATGTCCCTAACATGGCCACCCAAAAATCACCAAGTGAACAAGCCCATGTCTCTCTAGATCATGCGCTCCTAGTAAGGAAATGTTTGCTGGTAGGGCCTTTTGGTAACCTCTGACTATTGATATTAGTAATAACTTAGGATACTGGTAGCCAAGTATGCCACATGATGTAGAGAGACTCGCCTAGCAGTCTCATCTCTCTCCACATACAAGTACTTCTATACTTGTATACCCGCCTAAAGTATTGTAGCTAGTCTGGTGCTAATCCCACCAAAAAACTCCAATAGACATACTCCCTCAACTAGATACTGCCAAGAAATGAGTGTGGTATCCAGAGGTGTCAAAGTAATCAACTTTGGATGCTCATCCTCACACTCATCTCTTGATGGTACAAAGGCTCCACTCTAAGCCTATTGCACCAACTGATCTGCATGCTACTGCAATGCCCTCTTTGAACTCCACAATGGAGCATCCAAGGTAGATTGAACAATCCCACTTGTAATCCAAATCAGAGTGATCTCCTCTGGTACTAGAGTATCCTTTGCATGGGCATTCCTCTCCAACAAGTCACCGGGCCAACTAACTGCACCATTGAAAGTTGAAACTGATGTTACCATGGGCTCAAACAATAGTAAGGCAAGATTGCTATTGTTGAAGTGCACTAGTAGGCAACATACCTGTCTCTCACCAGATTGCCAACTTGGTCTATAGGAGGTCCTCCCAATAGTCAATGCTGAAACCCATGGGGTATAACATTGCTCCTCCAACTAGCACATTGTATGACTAAGCTATTATCGCAATAGCCTGAGCTCTCACCACCAAGCTATTAATTGGATGACCAAGCTGAACTTGGACAACAAGCTCTTGTGATGTATTGTGTCAAACCACCACCAAGAGATGTCTGGATCTGAAATGGACACCTCTCCACATTGGTCTTCCATAACTCCAGACCGACTATTGCAACCTTCCCTAACATAAGGGGTTGTGCACCAAAGTCTAACAAGATTCTCTGTGGTGTATAGACCTTCCCTAAAGTTCCTACCAAATGGAAAATCCCCCTCTAGTTATCCAATAGGACAACACCAAGTGTAAACCGTGCTATCTCAAAGTCTGGTCTAGTTGGCAACTCCTCCAGTCTAGCCATTGATGCCTGCCATAAACCATTGGTTGTTGAACGGATCCCATGCTCCCAACCAAGTTAGCTCCACTATCAACCACCTCTGCTCTAGTAGTGGGAACCACATCATCCCTACTCTCACAAAGCATGGCAGCCAACCGGAACATTGGGGCTGGGTCAACTCCCAATGTAAACATATCACTAGCTAAAAACAAAGGGCACCTCATAATCAACTGAGCCACTCACAACATCATGCTAGACTCAATCTATATAGTAGCAGGTGGCTGACTAGTAGGTAGTCTATCATGCATTCCATCACTACCTACCATATATGCATTGGGACATCTAGGAGCCATGGATGTCATCTGCCATGCCTTAGATAGCATGAAAGACTAGGGAAGTATGACTTGTCTTCCAACCTCTCCTCTTTGTTTGTCCAACTCCATTGATGCTCCTCTAAGCTTTGGAGCACGTACTGCATTCCTAGTCATTGTTATAGATGCATCCACCTATATTGCTCCGCACATGAAGTCCAAAGCATCTCTATCACCAGTATATGAGGTGGAAGCCTTAGCACCCAAATCTGATCTCCTTTGAGCAATGGCCATACTAGCCAATCTCTACTCCAATTGCTCAATTTGAGTAGCCATAGTTGTATCAAAAGTAAGGGCAGGTACTGCACCTCTACTAGGTGTAGATCCTCTACCACCTTGTCCTCCATGAACTGGAGCTCCTCTACTACTTGCCATAGCAGCCCTACCACTCCGTAACTTTGGGTGTAGGTCAAAGCATTGGCCACTAGTGTGACTAAATTTGTGACAATGCTCACACTGCCTCTATGCTGGCTATGATGCACCAAAGGTATCAGGTCTATTGCCCTAAGTACACAATCCGCACTCCATGGTAATTCTACCTCAAGCACTAGAAGAACTCCACCATGGGGTTAAACCCCGGTACCACACCATCTCCTATGGCGGTATCTCTGCTCATAGTAGCACTATCTCTAGCTAGTGCACCTCCACTAGCTCCACCAACACTACTCAAGCTAGTACTTGTGGGTAAAGCCGATCTACTCCTAGCAACCAAGCTTGAAGTGATGGAGACATAGTTTGAAGACCAATATTGTCTCCATAACTCAATCTCCTCCAAATAAGCTCTCCTAAACTCATTTAGTTGTCCATCGATAGACCCTCCAAATGCTAAAACAACCTCTTCCATGGCATGAAAGGTGTAAACAAAGTCAAGTTCCGCATCTATTGTAGATCACACCAACTATCAAACTCCTAGATGAAGTTATCCAACTCAATGGTACCCATTCTACTAGAGTAACGTCTAGGGTCTTTAGAGGCTCGATAAATTTTGCCAATGTCCCACAACAATGGTGTGAACATGCTAAGTACACTCTCAATTGAATCAACTCCTATGTCAAACTCCAACTCAGAGTCTATCTCTTCCTTCACTAGGACCTGAGATACATATTGATAATGAGCACCACTCCAAGTAAACCCACAGTGTACTCTAGGGCTAACTCCTTTGGAATCCCCAAAGAGCTCCGTCATGATGAAGTAACCACAACTGCAACCGCAAACCAAAACCACAAACTACAACCGCAAGTACCATACCAAGTGCCAACACTAATTGAGCACCACCAAGTACAATACCCATGGAACATCACCCACTAATGTAGCTCTAACTGACATAACTACACTAGGGGAAAGGGCAACCTGTAACATGTCATCACAACAAGCACTCTCAGATCTGTAGGTCATCACTTCTTGCCTCATTGGAGAGGAACAAAGGTATTCTAACTAGTCATCACTCCAGCCTCACTACCAAGAGCACACTAGAGTACACAAGATCACCACTGCTCAAAAGTTAGGGCACCTCACACAAATGTGGTGCACAAACAAGAAGTAGAGAATGGAGGGAGTCCAATCACAAGAAATGTAAACAAAAACCCTCCATCTCATAAAACAACACGTAACTGGCTAAAATCTACCACCATTTGGCATTTGACATAAGAGAAGTTTGTATCTACGTCCTAAGCTACCAGGATCACCAAGAATGGGAGCAAACTGCCTCTCCTAGCCAAAGCTACAAGTGTATAGATAACAATGGGCTAGTCACTAGGACAACAAGTGAAGATGGACCAATTGGCTAGGGCACCAGTCTCAAAACAAGAGATCTAAGAGTCAAACCTTATTGTGCACAATCTAGCAAGATGGGCAGATTTTGCCAAACAATGATCAAGATCTACTCTAAACTAGCTAGCCTCACGCTAATCCTTCTAGGCCTTTGTAGCCTTTCATATGCCTCAAAGCCTCTAAATGCCAAAATTCACCTCAATGAGGCCTTTCTTCTTACCACTTCAAACCTCTTCCAAATTTAGCAAAACTCCACCAACTCTGGCCAAAATCTATAACTTTGAAACTCCTCCAAATCTAGCAAAACTCCTCCAAATCTGGCCAAAATTTGATGTTAAATCCAGTCAAAAATTGACATAAAATCTGATGTAAACCCTAAATTTGGCTGAGCGCAAAATCCTCTGCTAACTCTCCACTTGAGCCAAATTGAATAAACTAGTTTTTCCAAATCACAAATTAACGAGAATAAGTTCCCAACTCCACCTTCAATTTTACTTTCTGAGTGCAACTCATAACAAATTTGTCGTGCCTTCATCTCTTGGGCTCAAAATCACAACCATTGCTCAAAATTGCTCCTTCTTTGCTCAAAAATTGGCTAGCAATTCCGCACACCATTTGCCTTATTGCCAAATCTACATCAAGCAACAGGCTTTTGCACACCAGGGAAAACTTGAACTTTAATTGAGCTACCAACAATCCACTGCACTTGGAGATATCCACCAACACTCTCAGTTTCTGCATCCAATTTCCCCTTGACTTCACTTTTTGGATGTAATCAGATTGTTTACAACTCTCAAATCAACTCAATTAGATCAGTACTTGATCTGTCACTCTATAAACTGCAAACAACTAGGCACTGTCAAGTCACACACACTCTAGCTAAGAGAATCCAGGTGATGCTTGCCGGCCTTTGTCCACCATAGCCAAGAACTTGAAGGCTTAACATCAGAGAAGTGAGCTCTCTGGAACTGCACTTTGAAAGTATACCCTTGGACTTGAGCTAGATCTAAAACCCTTACAGTCCCACTGATGGCACAGTCAATGGTGTGAATAGTGTAAAGTGATGGTGTGCTCCACTGTGAACTCAATACCCTAAACACAAAATCTAAGCATCAAAAGTAGTTTATGGGAAACTGCTAAAATATCTCTAACTACTATCTCTTTAACTCCAATGTTTGAGCAATCTAGATGCGACACTACAAATGGTATGACAATTTTCCCAAGAAACATCTCAATTTTTATGATCTATTCTCTTTTCTGATGGTAATCTTAAGGATAAATTATCAAGAAAGATATCTTAAACTCATCAACCATATTTCAAATTCTCAAGAATTTGTCCATCAAATTGTATACTCTAGACTTCTCTTATTAGGCCCATGAAACATTTATCTGTCTCACCAATCGCTATTGTCTTTATGACATAGAGAGTCAATTCTTGACTTTGGGATCTTTGCCTATCTCCAATTATCTTCCATTGGCTATTTCTCATTATTTTCCTTCTCCAATCTACCATGGAGTTTTAGTGTTCCATCCATAACATGCTTAAGATCACATCATAATGAGCTAATTGTATCACTTGCCACTCAGTTTATTCTTGATATTTTCTTATGGAGAGTGCTACCTTTTGATAATGACTCAATACTCTCTTTCTTACCATTAGGTAACTCCACTTCTTCATTCTCATCCTTCTCTTATTCATTCTATCTCCAACCTTTTTTAAACAAAGCAAGACAAGAAATGTTGTGTTACTCCAAAGTTTATAAATACTCTTACTTGATTGCCTTCTAGGACTCCATTACAACAATCAATTATGCATTTATCTTCCTCAACCTTTGTACAATTGTTCTCTTCCTTCTTCTTGCTTTTACTCCTCTTCATTGAGCAAGTAAGGTCACAAGGTATATTCATTGGCAATCTTTGTTTTCCAATGTGATTTCAATATCATCCTCTTGATTCATCTCTCCAAGTTGTTCAAAGGTTGCTTATAGGAGGTTGAGGGCCCTTAGGAAGGCAAGCATGACAATTGATGGTTATGTGCACAACTTGGCCGTAATTGTAATAATATTGTTATTTTGCTCAAGCTCCTTCTCCTCATGGGATTCCATCTCTCCTTTCTTCAATCAGTCTCTATTCTCCTTGGAATAGTTGTGCTCCTTTCTCTTGGAAATGAATGTTACCTAGTACTTTAGGAACTAATTCACCAAAGTGTTATGTTAGAACTACTCCTTCACCTTCTCTAAGTGCTCTTGCTATTCTTTGAGCACACGCAATGGCTTCAAAAATGGTGTGAGGATTTTGTACCATTACCTGTTGGAAAATTTGCTCTTTTAACCTCTTTGCAATTTTCACAACCTTTTGCTAGGCTCATATTATTTATTGCAACTTGCAAATAAAAAAATAATTCCACATATTCTTGTATGTTATTCTTTTGCTTCAAATCCCATAGTTAGGTTTTGTAATACCAAGAGCTAGCCATATGATCTAGATGTGAAATTTGGTTTTGTAACATATGGAATGATGTTATACATGATGGTCAAAATATATCACATAGAAGTGTCACCAAAAGAGTACTTCTACTAATAGTACAGAAATCAAAATAGACTTGAAAATTTTAGAATCAATAGCTAGATATATGATTTAAAAGTGAGAATTGGTTGAGTAACATCTAGAAGGATGTTACACATGATGGAATAAACAGATCAGAAAGAGATATCACCAAAAGAGAGTTTCTACTATTGAGTAGGAACCAAAATATGATGAAATCTTTGGAGGCAATTTTAAAGGCCTAAACGGATGAATTAGGCCTAAAAATGTGCTGACCCCCCCCCCCTCTCCATAGAGAAAAGGCTAGCCTTCCCTCCTCCCTACTTTATCTTGTGGATAGCTTTCCAATGGTACCTCACTCACGTGATTCTAAGATTGCTACAAGAAGATTCACTAAAAGATTCCCTCTAATCAAAGCTTGTTTGACCAACTAGATAGGACCAAGACCAATGTATCACCCATCCAAGTAAGTAATCCAAAGGTGGAGCTTGATGACATGTCACCTATCTGTGTGCCTAATCCTATGGTAGAGTTTCCTTGGAGGAGATCCTCTTTGTCTATATAATAAAGAGAAGGTGCTCCTTTGGGGCATCGGATGATTGAGTGTGAAATCTATGTTTTCTCTCTTCTCTTGTCCTCAGAGTATTACCATGGTATCAAGGCAATTGTTTTAGTCCAAGAGAGTGGATCACTCCTCTTTGAAGAACACGAACTACTAAAATTGAGTAATTTGAGGTAGAGAACATAGAGTAATTGCTAGACTTAGGAAGGTCTTTAGAGAGTGGATTGGATGGATGCATTGGGAGGACAATTTCCCGCACCTAGCTTTCCATTCTTGAATCCATTGCACATCAAGGTTATGTGCATCTAGTGTGAGAAAATGAGAGTATTGCTAGTTTATCACTTTGGAGCAAAATTCATGGATAGGATGATGAACTGACCAAACCCGATGATTCTACCTATAGTGGTATACTAGAAAGAGTAGGATTTGACAATCTACATTCTATTATGATGTTATGGATGTGAATGTCCCAAATCCTCTCCCTTTCAACACTCAAGTAGAAATTTATTATGTAGTGAGACCAAAAGTGATGTTTAGAGATTTTGTGATTAGGAATTTTGGTGAGGAGAATTATCAATGAGTGATATCTTTTAAGGTCCCAATGGTAGTTCTAATAGTTTGTGCGCCTTCTAGAGTGATCATATTTACTCTGTATTGAAGTAGACATTAGCAATTGAGTGTTGCAAGAACCATGGATCCGTAATTGCAAGAGCTAGTGCAAGGAATCCAAGGGATGTTGAATGAAGTTTGAGAGATTAAGATCACCATGGAAACATTACAAAGTCAAGTGCAAATCCTGAAGAATGATCAAGCAATGCAAGAAGAAGAGCCATCTCAAAATCTAGTACCTTTGACTGAAGTACTTGGAGAGGCATTTGTGCCTACAAACCCTATCAACAATGAAGCCACATTGCTATTCCCGATGATGAAGACCTGCAACATCAAGGCTTACAAGGGGCAACGTATGATGGGAGTAGTGGAAAATTGGATCTTGAGAATGAATTGATATTTTGATTATTCTCAATAGAGATCACGGAGCATGTTGCAGGCGTGTTTGCATGTGGGTACTTGACCGATAAAGCCCTCACATGGTACGATGCTTGGGAACTATCCATGTTGGCAAAGAGAAGGAAGGTCACGTGGACAACAATGCAAGAAGGATTGTTGAAGAATTTCCAATTGGTGGATTTTGTGCAAATAGCCCAAAATCAACTATGGGGATTGAGACAAAAGAACAACATACAAGAGTATGTGAAGGCATTTTTGGATCTACAAGTCACAATAACTGACATGAGTCCAACAGAGGCTCTCGATAATTTCAAACAAGGGTTGAAAAAAGGAGCAGATCTGCTAAGAAGTCCTGGTGCAAAATTCTCGCACGGTATTTGAAGTCATTACTTGTGCATAGAGAATAGCAAGAGCATTGGATGGAGGTGAAGGAGTTCCACCTCAACATTATCAAGCAAAAATGCCACACATGGGTGGACCAGTACCAATAGAATTGGGAAACCTTTGATTTTGAGATCGAGGGGTACAATCACTTCAAGGAAAGCATGGATAGGTAGAAGAACAAAGAGATGGAGTCCCACGAGGAGAAGGAAATTGAGGAGAACAATGCCATTGTTACAATTGTGGCCATATTGGGTACATATCTACCAACTTTTGTGCTTGTTTCCTTTGAGGCCCTTGGCCTTCACATATGCAATCTTTGAACAACATGGGGAGGTGCACTAAAGAAGAAGAGGTGGAAATCACTTTGGAAAATGAAGATTGCCAGTAAATGTACCTCGCGGCCTTACTAGCTCAATAAGGAAGTAGAGAAGCAAGGGAAGGAAGAAGACAAATGCGCAAAGGTCTTGAAAGGCAACCTCACAATTGATTTTTGTGAATGAAGTCCTAGAAGGCAATCAAGTGAGAGTGTTAATAGATCCGAGAGCAATAAAGAGTTTATTGTCTTGCTTTGTTACAATAAGATTGGGAATGGATCTAGAGAGAGATGAGAGTGAAAAAGTAGAGTTACCTAATGGGCAAACAGAGAGGATTGAATCATTACCTAGACAGGTAACATTCTCTATAGGAGAATATCAGGAAGCAATTGAGTGGTGAGTGATACAATTAGCTTGTTATGATGCAATTTTAGGCATGCCATGGATGGAGCGTTGTGGTAGATTGAAGGAAGAAAGTAGTGAGAACCCACCAATGGTCACTCATTGGGGTTAAAGAAAATTCACACAAGCAAGAACTGCCTCTGTATGTCATAGGGACGGCAATTGTGTATAAGACCAATAGATGTTTCATGGGTCTAATAGAAGAAGTCCAAACTGCACAACTTGATGGATAAGTTCTTGAGAAATTGAAAGATGCGGTGGATGAGTTTCAAGATGTCTTTCTTGATGATCTACTCTCAAGATTACCACCAAAGAGGAGAGTAGATCATAAAATTGAGACACTCTTGAGGAAGACACCTCCTTGTAAGGCCTCATATCGCCTATCACCTCATGAGTTGGAGGAGTGTAAGACTCAAATTGAGGAGATGCTGCAAAAAGGGTTCATCCAACCTAGCATATCACTATATGGAGCTCTTGTTTTGTTTGTGAAGAAGACGTATGGTACAATCCGCATGTGCATTGACTATTGGGGTCTCAATCAGCAAACAATGAAGAACCTTACTCCTTACCTCGCATGGATGACCTGTTTGATCAACACCATGGAGCAAGATACTTCACCAAATTGGACTTGCGGAGTGGTTACAATCAAATCCAAATTGCAAAGTAGGATGTGTACAAAACTGCCTTTTGAACCAAGAATGGCCACTTTGAGTATCTTGTGATGCATTTTGGCCTCACCAATACACCTACCACTTTCATGAGTCTAATGAATGACATATTTTGTCCATACTTGGATAAATCTATTATTGTCTTCTTGGACAACATCTTAGTATATAACAGCATGATGACGGAACACAAACAACATATACAAGAAGTCCTCTAGATTCTAAGACAAAATTGATTGTATGCCAAAATCTCAAAGTGCAAGTTTGGCAAGTCTGAAGTAGACTACTTGGAGCATAGAGTAAGTGCAGAGGGCATTCAAGTATTGATGGATAAAATTGAGGTCATTCAAAAATAGAATGCCCTAGAAGATCAGACTTAACTCAAGAGCTTCTTGGGGTTGACGGGATTCTATCATAGATTTGTCAAGGACTTCTCTAAGGTTGCATAGCCTTTAATGGCACTACTTGGCAAGGAGATGAAGTGGACATGGAGAACCATACAAGAGTTGGCCTTTCAAGAATTGAAAGCCACCTTGCTATATGCACCAATCTTGAGTGGTATGACCCAAAACGTCCAATCAAGTTGGCTACAGATGCAATAGGTGTAGCAATAGGAGCAGTCCTACGACAAGAGTGGCATGACGGATGGCATCCAATTGCATATTTTTCTCAAAATCTATTGTTGGTAGAGTGCAACTACCACACCACAGAATGAGAAGAGCTGGCCATTGTTCTTGCAACCAAGCATTGGAAGCACGATCTGGGCAAGAAGGCATTTGTAGTAAAGACAGACCATAAACCTCTAGTCTACCTCAAGACACAGAAGGATCTATCTTATCACCAGATACGGTGGGCAGAGTGGTGATAATGCTTCAACATGACAATCACCTACGTGGAAAGTAAGAAGCAACTTGCAGATGCATTCACCCACATGCTAATGGCAAACAACTTGGTGGTAGAGGTTAAGATTAACCCTAAATTCTGGCCAAAGATTCTTGCTGCTACAAAAACTAATCTATAGATTGTAGAAGCGCAATCATCCAAAGGCATCACTAGCACCCAAGGACTCATCTTTCATGATAGCAGATTATGGATCCCAAATGTCCCATAATTACACACCACCATTCTAGCAGAATGTCATGATTTGGCCATTGTAGGTCATGTCGGAGTGGACAAGACCTTGGATACTGTTCAGTGCCATTACTATCGGCCCAAGATGAGCAATGATGTGATGGATTACATGCATAGTTGCCTATTTTGTCAATAGAACAAAGCTTCTAATCAAGCTCCTCTAGGGCTCCTTCAACCTCCCCCCACTCCTACCCAACATTGAGAACAAGTGAGTATGGATCTTGTCTATGAATTACCCAAGACCACTTCAAGGTTTAACTCCATCATGGTCTTTGTGGATTGGCTCAGCAAAATGATTCATGTACACCATACCACCAAGGATGCGACTGCTCCAACAACTAGCTCAATTATACTTAGATGCAATCTTCTCTCACCATGGCTTGTCTTGAGTACTCATCATAGATAAAGGTAGTCAGTTCACTAGTTTGTTTTGGCAAACACTCTTTGATTTCTTCAAAACCAAGTTGGCCATGTCCACAACTTACCACCCACAAACAAACAGACAAACAGAGCGGGCTAATTGCACTATTGAAGACATGTTATGCAGCTTCACCTTAGAAGAGCAAGAGAGGTGGGACACCCTACTCTAGTTGGTGGAATTTGCTTACAACAATTCAATGAATGCATCCACCTAGATCACTCCATTCTTCCTCATGTATGGTGAGCATCCTTTCACACCTTCTAGCTTGATGAAGATCCGTCCGATAGCTACCAAGGTTGACGTAGTCAACACATTTGTTTCTAGAATCTAACAAGGTGTGGAGAGCACCAAGCATAGATTACAGATTGCGCAAAATTGACAAAAGCAATATGTTGATGCACACCATAGGCACATAGAGTTCAATGTTGGGGATCAAGTGTGGCTATTGACAACCAACCTCACATTAGTTGGACCTCATGAGCTTAGACCTCATTTTATTGGGCCTTTCTCAATTCTTCATCGAGTTGGCATTGTGGCCTATCACCTCGAGCTACCACCACCCATGAAGATCCATCCAATGTTCCATGTTTCTCTACTATGTAGATATGCTCCCCAATCAAGCTAGTGTCATTCCAAACAAGACATTTGACCTTATTTGACACTCATTGATGGCATGGAGCAATATGAAGTGGAACGTATTCTTTAAAAATGCATATGTGGTACTCACCATTTGCGGGTGGACTATCTAGTGTAGTGGAAATGTTACCCCTCTATGAAGCAACTTGGGAGCCTGTTGCCAATTTAACACATGCACTGGTGTTGGTGCAAGAGTTTGAGCAACAATTGCACGACGAGGACATTGCATCTTAAAAGGAGGGAGCTCTGTAATACCAAGAGCTAGCCATATGATCAAGATGTGAAATTTAGTTTGGTAACATCTAGAATGATGTTATGCATGACGGTCAAAATAGATCAAATAGAAGTATCACCCAAAGAGTACTTCTACCAATAGGGCAAAAACCAAAATAGACTTGAAAACCTTCAAACCAATAGCTAGACATATGATTTAAAGGTGAGAATTAATTTGGTAACATCTGGAAGGATGTTACACATGATGGACTACTCATGATGGAATGAACAGATTAGAAAGAGGTATCACCAAAAGGGGACTTCTGTTAATAGAGTAGGAACCAAAATATTCCTGAAATCTTTGAAGGCAATTTCGAAGGCCTAAACAGATGAATTAGGCTTCAAAATGTGCAAATTCTTCCCCCCAATGGAAGAAAGGTTGGCTTTCCCTCCCCCTTGCTGTGTCTCGTTGAGAGCTTTCCAATGGTACCTCATCCATGTGATTTTGA